>CM060981.1:253822900-255156233 GCA_030765065.1 Deroplatys truncata | reverse complement strand
GTGTTTTGCAGGAAATCCAGATACGTTTCTCCGTTCAGGTGCCGTGGAAGGAAAACTGGTCAAGAAGGCGATCGTTGATAATCCTTGGCCAAACAATGATGCTTTAACCATTCCGAGATCATGTAACACCGGCAATAGCTCTACAGAATGCTAGTTTGCAGTCTACTGTTGTCACTCTTTGGATGTAAAATGTCGCTTACTACATTAGCTTTACTTTTGCTAACTCATTATACATCTGTGCTGTGTTTTTTTTTGAGGGGAGGCCTTTTAGTAGATCTCTATAAATCCTAAATTGTAACATATTTAATTGTTGTAAATGATCATACCTTTAACGATGTCCCTTTTTCATAGTCTCTGAGAGTTTAGAACTTACTTTAAACGTCATTTCTACTAATTAGCATTTAATCGATAATTGTGAACCACAAGTGCCATTGATGAATCTACTTTTAAAATGTCCATATTTGTTTATGGGCGGTTGTAAGCAAACTGTTATAACATTTTTAATTTGTAATTAATTAACTCATTCATGAATTGATTTTACTTATAAGTTATAGGTCATTTCAGATAGGACGTTTGTTTATCCTTTATAAACCCCTTCTAAAAGGAGCAACTGCAAAACCACTGGCTAATGTAATCGACACCAACAGGTTTTGTCGTCCTCCGTGGTGTAGTAGTTACCATGTAGCCTCTAGTTCCCGAGGTCGCGGATTCAAACTCGGCGGAGGACGATGGATTTTTCGGGCGTAACAATCGTTAGCATGGCTTTCCTTCAGAAGGGAAGTAAAGCCGGTGGTCCCGTATCGTAGATTTACGGCACGTAAAACAACCTCAAGTCTGATAATGAGGTCTCTGAGAAAAATATACGACCTTTCAGGCCCAATATAGAACGGAACGCTAAGGACCACAGCAGTTAAAGAGCGTCCATAAATAAAATTCAGTTTCACCAACAGGTTACGGATTCCTGAAATTTTGCACAGCTTGATAAAAATCCGATGTGCTACACTTACATATTTTTATCTGTCACACAAACTATTCATAAGAAACCTTATTTTTGTATCCACGTCACACTAATCCAGATAAAAGTTAACATAAATTGCTTCCATTCTATATTTCTCTGTAGGTACAGGAGGGAAATAGAAGGACGAAGTTATAATTAACTGTTCAAAGAGCAGATTTCTATGTGTTGACTTTTAAATGTCATACTCTTTGTATAGCATTCTGAGAAACAAAGGAATGATGCCATAGTAATTTAAAAACCTTATGATAAGTTGGAAAATTCAAACTAGAAATAAAGAATATCTAGGAGATGATTACTGGAACAGAAAACCTTCTGAATGGCATAAATTGTGTGATCTAATAAGATACACATTTTATCGGGTTGGCAATTGTCTGTCTCTCTCTCTCTCTGTCTGTCTCTCTTACTGTTAAGTTTAACCTGTTGCACAAAATAAGGAAAAATTCATTCAGAACGAAGAAGATTTAATACATTATTTCCCGAATATTAAGAATATATATTTTATTTGTCAGATAGATATCTTAAACATATATTAATTTAGTAAAATTCAATACAGCCAGGTTTGAGAAACTAAAAGAAACAAAACACTTTCCTTAATAATAGGAAAGTTTGAGGTGAGAAGCTTTTCTGCAAAAATCTTCATATCATATCCTTCGAAGATATTATACCTAAGTACCAATTTTGGTTTATATTCAACTCTTCGTTTTTGAGTTAAACTGTTTATAACACACAAACGTGGATTTTGTATGGGTTTTTGGAACCCAAAACGTATACTTCCGTTCAAATCTCTGTATCAAATTTGTGGGTGCCATTCAATACTTCCTCTACTATACCATACCAAGTGAGTTAGCCACCTCTACTTTTGTAGTTTTACGCAATCCAACATATAAACGTCAATTCGTATGTTAAGATGGTAACAAGGATGCCTTTAGTTGCACACTTAACATATTACTAATAATATAACCGTTATTATAGCATCGACTTTGAATACACCCGTGATTACAAAGTTGACGTTTGCACAACTGAAAATGTATGCATTGACTATGCATTTCTAATGATTCTAGATAGCTCAGTTAGAATGGACGTGTGGTTTGTAGATTAATCCATCTACACTATAGCTGGCTCAAATCACCTACGTGAACTAATTACTTTCTCTACTACATATAGTAAGTAGGGGGAAGTATTGTATTCCACCCAAAAATTCGATACCGAGATTTCCCGGAAATATGTGTTTTGAGGCCGCTTGAATCCAAAAAAAAGCATTTTTGGAAACATGTCCGTGTGTGTATGTGTGTCTGTGTGTGCGTGTGTCTGTGAACAGCATAACTCAAAAACGAACAGTCGCATAAACACCAAACTTGGAATTTAGGTTCATTATCTCCCAGAGATGCGATACGAAGGATTTCAAGAAAATCCCCCACCCCAGATTACCCTTTACATGGAGCATTTTTCGAAACTTTTAATTTTCTCGAAAATGGCTATAACAATTTTGATTAAAATATCATATGCTTAAGATATTTTCATGACAAATAAAATGTATATCTTTAATTTTCTGGGAATGTCTCCAAAAGTATTCTCCATTGTGAACGACTTTTGCATAACTGGTAAACCATAAGAGAAAGACAAAATTTTACTACACAAAAATGTGTATCGCGCTAAAATACACAATTTATGTCATATACATTTTTTTTTTGTTGAGTGAACCATTTTCGAGATATTGCTTGTTATTCCCTTAAATGTTTAATACTTATTTTCTTAAATGGGAATTCGTTGTTCATTTTTTTATGTCCTGGACATACAAAGAGAATGGCATGCGCCACATAGCAACCAGCTCTTAAAACATTTGACTATCGCTTAAAGCCTACCATATTCCCCTTGCACCTACAAGAAAATTAGCAATAAGATTAAAATTTCGATTAACCTGAACCATATGGAGAATAAGCGTTTGTAACAATAGTTTGTACAACAGTAGAGAAAGTCATATGTATGTAACACATCAGATTTTTGTTGTACTGTATTGTAATATGCATAAGTAATCTTGGTTTGAACTACGTAGTATTGTGTTTGGTATTGTTATCATTTTAATGTCTAATTCTTATTTTGATCTGTACCTAACATGTTATTAGTGTTAGTATTTCTTTATTGGTAAACTGCAAGTTTAAATGCGACATAGGTACATTTCATATAGTTGAAATCAGGATTTTACACATTCGATCTAATAATGAAGTTACGTATCAAAGTTTAGCACAGAAGCTTTATTAATTTAATAATTTTGATTTTTGATCCAGCGCATAGAAATGTGTTTTGTTATAATGTCATCTCATGTTGCCTGTAATGAGAATAAGAAAATGTACAACGCCTAGATGCCAAACGGTGTTACCAGTGATTAGCGCATAGCATACAGTGAGAATTCCACTCAGCTGCTCGGACGCTTGTCGTTGCCTATCCCGTCTCTAATTTCAAAACTGCGCCATTTTCATATTAGCTGATTTTGATAGTGGACTGATATGAGAGGCCCATTTTTTCAGGGGCGCCTACTGAATTGCGTGGCTGTATACTGTGATACATTTGTACAATTGGCTCGAAACCTTGAATCCGGTCTCAGTAAACGGGTCGTATGTTTTTGAGTTGCACTTTTAGTGTTGAGTACTTTGTGTCCCTTAAATGGGTTTTCCTCTAAATTTTAAGCTTTCGTTTACCTAATAACGTCTAGTAATAGCTGTTGGTAAGCGAAAAAAATGGACTTAAAACGCAATTGTAGCTTGAAGAGCGGTCTATCTTACAAAACGGAATCACCTGATAAAATTGGTACGGAATTAACACCACGTATAACGTCGTAGGCAGTATATTTTCTGGTAAAAGGCACCACAGTTATACCTAACTAAAATGGGCAATAAATACATATGAAGTAGGAATAACGAGCGAGTTGGCCCCGCGGTAACGTGTGAGGCTAGCAGTCGGGAGGTCAGGGTTCAACTCCCGTTGACGTTTGGGTTTTCCTGAATTTTCTCTGGCTCGTAGGGAAATGTTTCCCATGCTTCAGGAGTTCTTCTAGGTTTTGTGAGGTGTGGCTGCGTCCCAGATGGCGCGAATTCCAAGAAAAGGGTATCCACGTGGATACTGTTTTTGGATGGGTTGTTCATTGCTCGCTCTGGACACCTCTAGTAATGGGACGAGTCTTCCAGCTAGGGACTGTTAAGGACTTCCGTGCGTCTCTGTGGCCTATCTGCCTGTGGCCAGCAGCCTACTTCGTTCCTTAATTTCATCCGTTCCTCCTGGAAGGTGGTAGCCGCAATATATCTCCCGCAAATCCAGTGCGCAGGTTAATTTAGTAGTGAACGAATCAACAGCACACTTACACACGCGCGCGCGTGCACTCACGCACACGCACGCACACGCGCACACGCATAGTGGGATCTGATAACACAAAACGATAACTTCATGTTAAATTATATCGAGGGGACATCTGATATCTTTGCAAATTAAATAGTTTCCAATATATGATTGTCAAGTTTCCGTTTTTAAATAGAAACCACCTATATTTTGTATTTCAAATTTTAAGGTGATTCTGTTCTAATAACAACTGTCTACTGACTATTTTAATCTCAAAGGTAAGATCATTCATAAAGCAATGTTTGACACACTGCTTCTTTTGTCCTAATTTTGAAATACAACTATAGGCCGAACATGATCGAGTAGTATCTCTAGTTCCCGAGGGCGCAGGATCAAACCCGGCAGAGAGTGATGGATTTTTTCGATCATAACAATTCTTAGCATGGCTTCCATAGGAAGGGAGGTAAAGCCGGTGGTCCGGTGTCGCAGATTTACGGCACGTAAAAGAACCTCAAGCCCGATAAGGAGGCCTCTGAGTAAAATTTCCGGTCTTTCACGCCCTATATAGAATGGGACGCTAAGAGCCATAGCAGTTGAAGGGCGTGCATAAATAAAACTCAATTTATTTACAAGTACAAAACCGTATGCTAAAGGCTTCCCTGATAAGTATCAACCTGTGCTATCTTTATCAATTGTAGTAGAACATTTACCAAGACTGCAAGTTTGTCTCCACCAAAACGCGTTCCGAGCAAGAGGATATCAACGAAAGCAGAAGCAGCTGTTGCAAAAAGTCTCATGCAAATTCTAGCTTAAGGGAAAGACCAATTTGAATCAGTCGAACAGGAGTGCTGCGAATTATTCATCGGCATAATTACCATCGACTGCACATCTTCATACATCAAAGGCTTCACGGGATGACTTTCAAAGTTGTCTGGAATACTGTCAGTGTGTTCTGTAGCTGTGTCATGAGTATTATGCATTACTGGGCAACAGAAAAACCAGATCAAAATAAGAGAAGCGACAAAATGGTGTGATATTGTAGAGCAACCGTCATTGGCTCTTGGTATTTCATTGCTGTCAAATTAAAGGCGAAAGTACAAAAGGTTCTTGCGTCAGATTATTTAGTAACAGTATAATACCGTAGTGGCAAGAAAAACACTAATTCAACAAATCACAAATCGATTGGACTGGACCAGGTACTCATGATCAGGGGTTTTGATCGTCAAAGTCTGACCACAAACGCTTGGTATTTTCTCTCTGGGGACAGTTGAATAATGTGTTGTATCAGCAGTGGAGGATGACAGACTGTATTACAGCTGCATGTGCATCAGAAACAGTGACAGAAGCGAGTCGATCAGTGATAGAGCGAGTGCAGATGTGTTGTCATTCAAATGGCCATTTCTTCCAAAATGAATTGTAGAGTTTCCTCTGAGATACAATATTTTCTGTTTTGATGTTTTGGAGGAATTACATTTATTTTTATCTTGCATTTGTCATCACTTCATTACGTGCAACAGTTCAATAAGTACTAAAATGTACCACAGTAACATAATTTCTGTATTGTATAACATAGTTGATGCATGCTCCTTGGTCAGGTTTGCTTATGTTTACTATTACGGGTGACATTGAAACTGTCAGTAAAATATCAGTTGTTATTCCACATACTAAACATTTGCAGCACAAAGCATGTTTAGTTCTTATTTAAAAATCTGATGTAATACATTCACATGACTTTCTCTACCCTCTCTCGTTTATTAGTGAGTATACAAACCATTCTTACTAAAGCTTACTTTTATATCGCCTACGTTTTAATACAAACAAACCTTCACAGAAATAGCTACATTACAGATTTCGTTATAGATACAAAGCGAACAGTGATAGTCAAATGTTTAAGAACTGAACGCTATATGCTGGCCTTAAAATTCCATACTGTTTCTATGCATTTTTAAAGAAAGACCAACAAAGTTAACATTCGAAGGATTAATAACGGATATCTCAGAAATGAATTATGCCACAAAAAAGCTTACTTGATAAAATTTTTGTGCTTTAAAGAGATCCACATTTCTTGTGTAGTACGTTTTCGTCGATCGCCTAAAGTTTACTAGTTATACAACATTATACAAAATTGCTTCCGAATGAAGAGGACTTTATAAACCATTCCGAGAAAATGCAAGATATACAGTTTATTTGTCATGTAAGTATCTTTATTATACGTATTTTAATAAAATTAGTTAGAGCAATATTTAAGAAAATCTCGACATCGAATCTGCAATACTTTCCCTACTTAATGTATGTAATAAATAAAAGAAAAATTGAAGTTAACCGCCATATTTTAAAAAAGTACTTCATTTAGGAAAACACACATTACCTGTCTCAGATGATCGCTTTAATGTGATTTAACTTTAATCGTCATTTTGCTCATATGAGAAATATTTTACGCACTATCGGAAGTGAAATGTTTAACTGAGCCATCCTGTATAATACCAAGCTCTGAATATATCGAGAAGCATTTTAATTAAAAAAAAAGTCAACCACTCTCCGGAAAGGAATTAAAATTCGCCACACGCTGCGCAAGTATTCACAGAATTAAAAGGACGTTTTATTAATTTTCCTTTAGAAACTTTACTCAGAAATTATTTGTATAAGGAAGATAGGGATACAGATAAAAGGAAGCAATCAAGTTATTTTTTTCAATGAAAGGATCCATGAGTTGCTTAGCAGGAAACCACAAATAACTTTCATTTTCCTTCTTATATCATAAGTATCTCCTAGAAGTAACCAAGCATTTTTTTGCGCTGGTGAGAACCTATTTCAGATTCTCTGGGGCTGTGTGGATAAGTATTTGTGCAAGACACTCACACACACAAACTCACAAACACACACACACACTCCTTTTCTCTAATCTTTAAAAGTGCGCATACATCCCTTATATATTTAATATTCATAACCAAAGCAACTTCTACTAACTTGACCTTATTCAAGATAAATGCGTATAAATAGTTTCAAATTCAATTATATGGTCTTATTACACACAACGGGTTTAAAACACCATTAAATTCACTATAAGTTGACGACTGTCTCTATCAAATTAATTTTAAGGAAAACAAAAATTAAAAATGTTATGTGTTACAATCATTTCAATTTCTCTACTCAGTATAATTTATTTCCACAGGAGTTCTAAGTGTTACTCAATCAGGAGCTATTTCTCGCATAAATTGATGGTAATAATTATTAATGTTGGCAGAAATGCTTTGAGTATGCATTTTGTTGTGAAGGTCCGTTGAAAATCATAAGTTCGGAAAGTAGGTCGCTATATCGATTAAAGTTTGCCTCGTTATCCACTATTCTCTTTCAGTGACATGATGAGGAATTAATGAAATATCAGTTATCTCTTCAACTATGTTGTAAATATATAGTAAATAATTAATGACATAAAGTATTTTCATTTACCTAAATCGTTTTAAGAAGATATTTTCTGTTTTCCATTTTTCTGTAACTCTTTTCTATGACATTTTCTTCCTCTTAAGAAATGTTTACTATGAATGCATATTATCTGACTTTACCAGGCTTAAGGTTCTTTAAGTGTCGTAAATCTACGACACGGACCACAGCACTTACTTCCTTCCGAAGGAAGCCATGCTAAGGATTTTTATGCCCGAAGAAATCCATCGTCCTTCGCCGGGTTTGAACTTGAGATCTCGGGATTTTCTGGGAATGGCCTTCGAAGCCCTTTTCATTCGGAAGGAACTTTGTGTAATCTTCTGTAACTAAAACACAAAATTTATTTCTGGTAAACTTTTCAGCCATTTCCGAGATATGCGTTACTAATACTTTGAATTGTTGAATACTCGCCGTTCATTTAAAGTCCTGTCAACATTCGGTCGTTAAGACCAGTGTATAACGTCCAGTTATTGAACATTTGGCTATCCCTGCTCCTTTTGCATCTATAAAGAAATTGAAGAAAAAATTAAACTGAGTTTTATGGACGTTATTTAACTGTTGTGGTCCTTAGCGCCCCATTCTATATTGGACGTGAAAGACCGGAAATTTTGCTTAGAAGCCTCTTTATCAGGCTTGAGGTTCTATTACATGCCGTAAATATAGGACACGAAAACACCCGCTTTACTTCCCTTCCGAAGGAAACCATGCTAAGAATTTTTATGCCCGCAAAAAAATCCATCGCCCTCCGCCGGTTTGAACACGCGATCTCGGGAGTTAGAGGTAAAGAAATGTGTAATGTAGCTATTTCTACAAAAGTTTATTTCGATTAAAATGAAGTAGATATAAAAAAATCTGATGTGTTGCACTCAGGTTATTTCTCTACTCTACTCTACTTTTACAAAGGCTTATTCTCCATCTATTTCATGTTAATCGAAAAAAAAAGATTTACTAAAACTATTTTATTGCTAATTTTTTGTAGGTACAAGGAGAATATGGTAGACTTTAAGCAATAGTCAAATCTTTTATGTGTAGCATTCTATTCTCTTTGCATGTTCAGGAGATAAGAAAAACGAATAAATAATTCTCATTTGAGAAAAAGTATAAGTATTTGAAAATTCAAGCAAATAACAAGAAAATATTTCACAACAAAAAAATAAATACATAATATAGTATGGCAAAAATTTTGTGTTTTAATGAGATCTAAATTTTTTGTGTAGTAAAAGTGTGTCTGTCTTACTTTTTACCAGTTATGTAAAAGGCATTCAGAATGAAGAGGACTTTTTGGGACAGCCCAGAAAATTTAAGATATACGTTTCATTTGCTATGAAATTATCTTACACATATGATATTATAATCCAAGTCGTTAGAGCCGTTTTTGAGAAAATAAAGGGTAGTCTGGGAGTGTGACACTTTTAAAAATTGTTGTGTCGTATCTTTGAAAGATGTAGAACCTTAATTCCAAGTTTGGTATCCATCCGACTTTTCGTTTTTGATTTATACTGTTTATGAGGAACACAGACACATACACACACACGGACCTTTTGCTAAGAATGCCTTTTTGGATTCAGGATGCCTCAAAACATATATTTCCGGTGAAATCTCGGTATCGAACTTTTGGGTCGAATGCAATACTTCCCCTACTTACTATACGTAGAAGGGAAAGTAATAAGCTTCGGTAAGACTAATATGCATACCCACTAATAAACGAGAGAAGGTAGAGGGTAGAGAAAATCATGTAAATGTATCAAGTCAGATTTTCAGTTTGACTTTCTCTACCACGTACACAGCAGGCAGAGAAGATATTCCATTCCACCAAACATTCTATTTCGAGATTGTATTCGGAAATATAGTTTTGTGGCTGTTGAATAAAAATGATTTTTAGAAAAGGGTCCATGTGTATGTTTTTCTGTGAATAGCAGAACTCAAAAACGAAAAGCTGGATAAATGCCAAACTTGGTATTTAGATTCATATCTTCAAAATATGCCATACGAAGATTTCCAAAAAATCCCACACCTCAAAATCCCTTTAAATGAAACACTTTTTAACAATTTTATTTTCTAAAAAATGCCTGTAACAATTTCAATTAAACACTATATATTAAATACATTTACACGACAAATGTGTATCTTGAATTTTCTCGGAATAACTCCTGAACTTCTCTTCATTCTGCAATAACTTCGTATTATCTTGTATAACTAGTAAACGCTAAGTAATAGACGAAAACTACTCCACAAAAATGTAGATCTCTTTAAAACACAAATTTATTTAAATAACTTTTTTGTGCCATAAGCCATTTCCGAAATATCGGTTAATTAGGTTCGGATTGTTCATTAAAGTTTTCGTATTGTTCAATATTAATGGGTCGAATTCCTCATTCTTTTCAAGCTGTTTCGAATTTCGGCTGTTTCTCGCGATTGCAAGGAAAGAGTATGGAAATTTAAGGCCAGCATATAGAATCCTGTTCTTAAACATTTGACTATCGCTGTTCCGTTGGTATTTGTAACGAAATGTGTAATACACATACTTCTACAAATGTTTAACTGGATTAAAATGAAGTACACAGGAAAATAAACTTTCGTAAGAATAATATCTATACACACTAATAAACGACAGAGAGTAGAGAAAGGCATGTGAACGCAACATATTAGAATTTGTAATTAAGCTCTTCACAAACAGGAGAGAAAAAGTTATATTGAAAATGCCTTTTATGTCTCAATAGACCTCAGAACGTCTATTTCGGTGAAATCTCAATATCTTCTGAGTGAATGCAATACTTTTTACTTTCTCTACTACGTATAGTAAGTAGGGGAAGTATTGTATTCCACCCAAAAATTCCATACCGAGATTTCACCGGAAATACATGTTTTGAGAGCCCATGAATAAAAAAAAGCATTTTTGGAAACATGTACGTGTGTTTGTCTGTCTGTGTGTGTGTGTGTGTGTGTGTGTGTGTGTGTGTCTGTGCGTCTGTGAACAGCATAACTCAGAAATAAACAGTCGGATAAACACCAAACTTGATATTTAGGTTCAGTATTTTCCAGATATGCGACACGAAGATTTTCAAGAAGATCCCCCCATCCCATAACCCTTTACATGGAATATTTTTCGAAAATTTTAATTTTCTCATAAATGACTCTAAGGATTTTGATTAAAGTATCATATATTTAAGATACTTTCATGACAAATAAAATGTATATCTTGAATTTTCGGGAATGTCTGCAAAAGTATTCTTCATTATAAACGACTTTTGCATTACTGGTAAACCATAAGAGATGGACGAAATTTTACTACACAAAAATATAGATCGCGTTAAACTCACAATTTATGTAATATACATTTTTTCTGTTTAGTGAACCATTTTCGAGATATTGCTTCTTATTCCCTTAAATTTTCCAATATTTATACTTTTTCTCAAATTCGTTATTCATTTTTACTTTCTCTACTACGTATAGTAAGTAGGGGAAGTATTGTATTCCACCCAAAAATTCTATACCGAGATCTCACCGGAAATACATGTTTTGAGGCCCCCTGAATCCTAAAAAAGCATTTTTGGAAACATCTCCGTATGTGTGTCTTGTGTCTGTAAACAGCATAACTCAGAAACGAACAGTCATATAAACACCAAACTCGGTATTTAGGTTCATTATCTTCCAGAGGTGCGACACGAAGGTTTTCAAGAAAATCTCCCCATCCCAGATTACCCTTTACATAGAACATTTTTCGAAAATTTTAATTATCTCAAAAATGGCTATAACGATTTTTATTAAAATATCATATGTTTAAGATATTTTCATGACAAATGAAATGTATATCTCCAATTTTCTAGGAATGTCTTCAAAAGTATTCCTCATTCTGAACGACTTTTGCATAACTGGTAAACCATAAGAGATAGACAAAATTGTATTACTAAAGTGATAAAATCCGCCCGAATAATAAAGAATAAATAATAACGAATAAGAAGAATAATTAATAAGCATATCATCAAAATAATAAGAAGGAATACCAGTTTGAGGGAAGAATAAAAGACAACATTAAGAATTAGAGAAAGGGGGAACAAAATCATGAAGAGAGAAAAAATGTAGAGGGTAGATATTAATTAATGACAAGAACATGAAATAAAATGTAGGAAACGTGTTGTTGAGAACGAACAAACTTGGCGAAAATCACATAAAATAGCAGACGTAGGAAAGAACAGGAAAAAGAACATTAGGAATCGCTTTAGTGACAATAGGAACCGAGTTTTGCACACATGATGTCAAGACAACGGGCAGGAAACCGAAGTTAGTCAAGCGCACAGAAAATTCAGTAAAGCGAACATAATTGTTTAATGTTAGACGCGAGCGAGGCTCAGGCGATGAAATTGAGAGCCAATGGTAGATGGAGGAAAAGTTCAGATATGTAACCAATCAGAACGAATAAAAGTCACGTGAATAGCAAAAAGTGAAAGAGAAACTAGAAAAGTAGGCGTAAAATAGAAAATTATCTATGAAGGAGAGTGACGTTCAAACATGCGTAAGATACTTCACTCTGTGTCGAAACGTCGGGGAGAGAAGAAGTCTCTGTGTAGAAACGTGGGGATGGAGATGAGCCGGGGGAAAGAAATAGATTTGTGTAGGAAACGTGAGGAAAAGTAAGATAGATCTATAAATTCAAAATATCTTATATTAAAGAGGGAAACAGTGTGTCGGTCTTCGAGTAAATATTTATGAATTGAAAACCAGTTTAAGCCAACCGTGAGTAACAGGGTAGCTAGGGAATGACAAAAGGGAAAGTCATTATCATAATATTGTAACATACTTCAACTTCGCAAAGTAATTAAGAAAGGGTAAGAGCACGGAAACAGTAGCAGGGGTGACAGGAAAAATCGCGTCCTGTGTCGAAAGGAAATTCATACGAGGACATCAGTGTGGATCATCAATAAACGGGCCATCTGAGAGGAGAAAGTGGACTTCATTTATCTCCCAACCACACTCCATGAGGTAGGAGGCTACGGAACCCAAATTCCTACCTGAGTAGCCGGCAGCAACAACCATCCTCCCGAATTAGCAGCCCACCACCAAGAACCGCACAATTACAACCCTTTCCCACTCCCAAACCCCGCTACACTACACAAACAATGTAGATCGCGTTTAAATACACAAATTATGTCATATACATTTTTGTTGTTGAGTGAACCATTTTCGAGATATTGGTTGTTATTCCCTTAAATTTTGCAATACTTATTTTCTCAAATGGGAATTCGTTATTCATTTTTTTTCTTGTATATGCAAAGAGTATTAATCTGTGGCAAAGAGAATAGTGCTGCACCTAGCATACAGCTATTAAGAGATAGGTATATGCTTAAAGGCTACTGTATTTCTATATTGCCCTTGTAAGTATATATACCCCTTACATCTACAAGAAAATTAGCAATAAGATAGATATGCAAATGTTTATCTCGATTAAGATGAAGTAGATGGAGAATAAGCTTTGTAAAAATAGTTTGTACAAAATTAGAGAAAGTCATGTGAGTGTAACACGTCAGATTTTTCTACTTGAAACAGCTAAGTAACAGAGAAAGTAAAAATATATTTCTCTAAACAAGAAGTTTTCCAATCCACTGGACAAAAAGGGTGATTTCATAAATTGTTCGGTTCATATTACCTTATTATTCTATTATGAAAAGTTCTACACCTAAACTATTTCTTTATTTTACCTTTCTGTGAATAGCCTATGAAGTCCTCTTCATTCCCAATGAACTTTGTATACTCTTGTAATATTTGGTGAATTGTAAGAGATAGAAAAACACTTAAGCAAAAATTAGATGGCTCTCCTTAAAACACATACTTATAAAATTAATGTTTCTGGCGTTAACTATATCCAAAGTTTTTATTGCCTTGGTTTTAATTTTAAATAACATGATTTGAAATAGCGAATTTGTTATTCATTTGTTTCTGGTGATCATGAAAACAGTAGAGTTCTCAAAGCCAACACATAGCAACTCATGTTTTAAGGAATGGACTATCTTTTCATTACCATGTTTCTGTATCTCTATCGCATCTATAACACTAGTCTGCATGATATCGAATGACTGAAAACTAATACGTGATTCTGACTCACTTTTTATGCTGATTTCAGAACTGCTTTTAGTTATTTTTCTACGAGTAAAGTTTTTTCACAATTTCACTTCAAAAATATAGAGATATAAGGATATTGCTGCCGCCACTACACACAAAATTGGACTTGATGAAGCAAGCAATTTGTAAGGGCACTACCACAGGATGGACCCTGCTTCAGGTACCTTTCCAAGAAATTCCCTTCATTACACAAGACAAATTAAAGGCTGAAGTTTTTGTTGGTCCTCAAATAAAAAAATTGATGAAGGATGAAGATTTTGGGAAGCCAATGAATGAGAGAGAAATAGAATCATTGACCGCCTTCCGATCTAAGCAATAACAAAGATCCTAATTACAAGGCCATTTAAGAACGTAGGTTTTCACGGCCGGTGTCACAATTATAACTAATATAATTTTCCGGGCTGTTATGCCGTGGTCTGCTGAAGAAAGATTTCCCAGACGTTTCATCCACAACTGCGGTGGACATCTTCAGTGGCGCGGACGAAGTCTTCTCGGTGAAAGTATCGCAGCGTCTGATGCGTTGGCCGTTAGTGCCGCTCTCTTTATAGTGTGGACGCTCTCTGCTGATTGGCCCGCTGGTATGAGGGGGCTGGCGCCGGCTGTGTTGTTGCTCTCTTCTGATTGGCTCGCAGTGTTTTGCGGTTTTGTATGACCTTTCTTGTTTTTGATGACTAGATGCCAGTTACTGTTGAGTTTCAAAGCTTCTTCTTTCCTATTGAAATTATTGGGATGTTTATAAATCTCTATTGCTTCGCGTTGTAGCCGGGTATGGTAGTGCTTTATGGAGGAAAGAATGTTGGTGTCCTGAAATTTAATAATGTGTTCGCCCTCGGCTTCAATGGCATGTTCGGCGACTGCCGCTTTTTCTATATGGCCCAGGCGGCAGTTTCTTTTGTGTTCGCTAAGTCTGGTGTTTGCGCTCCGCTGTGTGGTACCAATGTACACTGAACCACAGGAACAAGGAATACGGTAAACACCGGCCGATGACAGGGGGTCTCGGGGGTCTTTGGAAGAGCGCAGTAGGCTGTTTAATTGTCTTGTAGGTTTGAATACTGTTTTGACGTTATGACGTTGAAGTATATGTTCAATACGGTCAGTGACATTTCTGAAATATGGCAGAAAGACAATGGACTTGCTTTTGGGTTGGTCCTGAGTAACCGGTCGGGGCTTGGCCGGACGGCAGGCTCTTCTCACCTCTTGGACTGAATACCCATTTGATTGTAGAGCTGTTTCTAGGTGTCGGATTTCTTGTGGAAGTAAGTGTGGTTCACAAATACGGGAAGCACGGTTTGCGAGTGTCTTAATCATAGCACGTTTTTGTCTAGGATGGTGGTTGGAGTTCTTGTTAAGGTAACGGTCTGTGTGTGTGGGTTTGCGGTAGACAGTATGACCCAGCGTGCCGTCAGCCTTCCTGCTAACGAGTACATCTAGAAAGGCTAGTTGGCCATCCTTTTCTTGTTCCATTGTGGACTGTATACGCTGATTGATGCTATTTAGATGTAACAAAAAATCTTGAAGAGCTTGTTCCCCATGGGGCCAGATGACGAAGGTGTCATCCACGTAGCGGAACCAGGCTGTTGGTTTGAGTGGAGCTGAGTTTAGTGCCTTTGACTCAAATGCCTCCATGAAGAAATTGGCCACAACAGGGCTAAGGGGGCTGCCCATGGCAACACCGTCTATTTGCTCGTAGAATGACCGGTTCCACTGGAAATAAGTCGTAGTCAGGACATGGTGAAAAAGTGTAATGATATCATCAGAGAAGATGGGTTGTAACAACTTCAGAGTTTCCTGTACTGGAACCATGGTGAATAGAGACACAACGTCAAAACTAATTAGTAAATCCTTCGGTAGCAATTTGAGGTTGCGGAGAATTTGAATGAAATGAGTAGAGTTTTTGATGAGAGAGTCGGACAAGCCGACATGGGGTTGTAGAAGACCGGTTAGGTATTTAGCTATGTCGTATGTGGGAGAACCAATACCACTAACAATGGGTCTGAGCGGAACATCTGGTTTATAAATCTTGGGTAGCCCGTAAAGTCTAGGCGGCTGAGCTTCGGACTTGGTAAGGCGGCGTTTGTCTTCCTTCGAAAGCGAGGAGTTCTTGATCAAAAGATTAGTTTTCCGTAGAATACGGGCTGTCGGATCACGTTTAATCTTATGGTAGGTTGCTGGTTGCAGGAATTCAGAGATTTTCTGTTGATAGTCTTGTTGGTTAAGAATAACTGTGGCATTACCCTTGTCCGCTGAGCAAACAATGATGTCTCGGTTGGAGTTCAGCTTCTTTAATGCAGTTATAATTACAAGGCCATTGTCGAAACAATGTTGAAAAATTTCAAGAAGATGTGTTGTAACATGTGTGTAAAGGTGCATTTTCTGCACATCTCGACTACTTTTCAGAAAATCTGGAACATTATAGTAAAGAGCAGGGTGTACGTTTTCACCAAGATGTTAAGGAAATGAAGAGGAGGTACCAGGGGAAATGGAATGAAACTATGATGGCCGACTACTGTTGGACGTTGAGGAGGGACAGTCATCTTCAAGGATCTGCAAGCAAGTCAAAGAAGAGAAAGTTTGAAAACAATTAAATGAAACACTTTGGATTCTTGTTTTGTTAACATGTAGTCATGAAATAAATTAGGGGAGTACTGGGGAGTATTCTTAAGATGTTTCTTGAATAAAAGCTTACCTTGTGTGAAATGGCATTTGAATACTTTTCTACGCTCATTAGTAAAATTGTCAAAACATTACTTCTTATTTTGTGTTACAACCTGACGTGATAGAAAAAACGGAAGTTATTTCTGGAATCAGCATAAAAACTTGATTCAAGAACGCTACTTTTAAGAAATCATCTGACAAAAAGTTTGAAAATGCAGACTAGTGTAATGAAAGTTGTAATGAAGGCATCTCTGAAAGTGTTTATTTCGATTAACATGAGACAAATACAATAATAAGGCATTGTAAGAGCGGTTCGTAGAAGAGACGGTAGAGAAAGTGAGGTGAAATTCACACATAAGACTTTTTAGAAATACTGAAACTAATTAACCTGAATTATTTAAAAGTTAACTTTGTTTAAGGAGCAGCAAACATTTCTTTTTCCGTGTTACTCACGTGGAATGTAATTTTTTGTATTGAGCTTACATAGACTTGAGTTTATATTATAGATGCTTTTAACTAATCATTTCAGTTGGTTCCAGGTAGCAGATTTTGAAATCTAACATAGAACACGGTAGTCATGCAAACAGCAGTTGAGTAATTTTCTTAATGATTCCTCTGATACAGACTGTTAGACGCACCTCAGGTAATTAATGGTCGTTCTGTAAGTCTGTGATCTCATTCCTTTTAATAGGACTACGTTACAGATGTCGTGTTAACGAATTTCCAGAGACGGCAGGTGGAGACGTCCCAGTAGCATAAGGAAGGATTGAAAATACTACCTAGAGAAACGTTAAACTATCTTGGACATCATTTACAGGTTTGCTTCTCAGGAGGTTATAGTAATTCAATAAAGATTTAGAAGAAGGGATTTTTAAAGTATCAGGACTAAATCAGGTAAAGTATCAGGACTCTTTAAGTCCAAGGTTATCATTATATCTATAAACACTAAAACGATAGCATTTACAAGACAGCAGTCAATAAACTTTAAAATAAAAAAAATCTTATGTATTTCACTCATATGACTTTCTCCACTCTTGTACAAACTATTTTTACAAACGCTTATTCTCTGTATGATTCATGTTAATCGAGATATCGAGATGTTAATCTTATTTAGATTCAGTATCTTCCAGAGATGCGACAGGAAGGTTTTCAAGAAAATCCCCCACCCCAGATTACTCTTTACATGGAACATTTTTCAAAAATTTTAATATTCTCAAAAATGGTTCTAACGATTTTGATTAAAATATCATATTTTAAGATATTTTTATGACAAATGAAGTGTATATCTCGAATTCTTTAGGAATGTTTCCAAAAGTATTCTTCATTGTGAACGAGTTTTGCATAACTGGTAAACCATAAGAGATAGACAACATTTTACTACACAAAAAATGTAGATTGCGTTAAAATACACAATTTATGTCATTTATATTTTTGTTGTTGTTGTTGAGTGAACCGTTTTCGAGATATTGCTTGTTATTCCCTTAAATTTTCCAATACTTATAGTTTTTCTCAAATGGGAATTCGTTATTCATTTTTTTTATGTCTTGGACATGCAAAGAGAATGGAATGCTCCACATAGCAACCAGCTCTTAAAATATTTGACTATCGCTTTAGGTCCATTATATTCCCCTTGCACCTACAAGAAAATTAGCAATAAGATTAACATCTCGATTAACATGAAGCATATGGAGAATAAGTGTTTGTAAAACTAGTTTGTACAAGAGTAGAGAGAGTCATGTGAGTGTAACACATCAGATTTTTATACTTACGTAATGTACACATCAGAACAAACTAATTGTACGAGTATATTAACCAATATGCCAAATGCATCACGATGAAGTTTGGCAATAATGCTATAAAATGAAATGTCTGCATTCGTTATGTCCAGGCATTTATGTTGTTCATTGTTGTTGAAAGTGTTGTTCTTACAACTTTGTATGAAACTTAAATAGTAATGTCCGTCCTTTTGGCGACAAATGCTTCTGACAAACTGGTCCCATTTTATTGCATTATTTTAAAGTGAAATTTTTAAATGGTTTAGTACTAAATGGATCATAATATTGCCAAATCATTTAAGCACCATGATGAGACACTATTTTTTGATGCGGTTGACGCTTCGTTAATGGATGTCAAGTTTGAATTGTTTGTATAATGTAATAGTCACTGGATCTATTAGTAACTTGCGACCTTGATCTATAAATTAGATTATGTTTAATTTTGCAATTTAAAGAATGATACGCTTTTGTTAAAATTGATAATATCCTTACAGCTGGTCTCAATCAGACCATGATAATAATATAATATTCAAACTTTTATCTGTATGTTGCTAACCAACTCCTGGTGAAAGAACAGGAACAAGGTTCTGATCTGAAGAGGTATCTCAAAGCGCATTCCTGCAGGAGATGTCAGTATGTAGGCAGACGGTGTAAAGAATGATCAAGTGAACGGTCTAAGAAGTAAGAAGTGTGAATATTGCAGAGAAACACAGGCTTTTCGGTGATAGTATTTGGACAGCATTAACCATCAAAGAAAAGTGTTCATAACCAGGTGGAAGGTAGGAAAAGACGCATACATCAACATAGAAAACTATCAATCCCAGAACAGAGACGATAATATTGCTGAGATGGTTTTTATTGGTGCTTAACCCCATATCCTAACAGCTTGGACCTGTCTGATAATAATTTGCGAGGACTTTATTTTGCTTAGATTGAACAGCTAAAAAAAAGTGCTGAATGATCAGAATGACACATTCTCTAAAAGTTATTCTAGGAAGTCTGGAGAGCTGAAACACGAGTAGCGCAAGTACATGCAGATTAAGGAGCCTATATTGAGAGGATGGGCCTTTCAACCAAAAGTATAAATTATGTAAATATGTGAGGAAAGCACTTAAGTATAAATAAATATATTCATATCCCCACGCTCCTTAGATATATCCTATGTCGTAATCCGAGGCATCAACTTCCCAGCACACTCATTGGATGAAAAATATGCACATAAGATTCATGGGCTTCCCTAGAAGGGTTAAATCATGCGCATTTATTATTCTAAATTAAATGCTGAATAAATTCATTCTGTGATATGTTAATACCAACACATTACATTAAGACTGAGACATATAGTAGATTTATAAAAGCTTCCATTATTATAAACTATTCTGAGTTTATGGTTTTATTTTACAAGAGTACGATAAATCTAGTTGTTGAAGATATTCAGGAAAAAATTTGTTTTAGTAAATCTGTGAAACTGGCTTTAGAAATCTTGCGAGTTATTTCCTGAATGCTTATGTAGATAGGGGCTATATGGTATGACTTTTAGGAGAAATGAAGTTTGATACGTCGAGAAGTTATGCAATTCATGCTGAGGATGTTTACGTAAGTTTTGAGGCTATCACTTGGTCAGTTCGGGCGGCAATATTTAAAGTCGGGCGTCGGAAACTGCACACCAAAACGCTTTCTCATCATATGAAAACTGCATACCAAAGTTTGCTATATGGTTTCTTGTCATATGGAAACTGCACACGATTTTGTGCTGCGATTATAATCATATTAAAAACGCACATGTTTATCAAACAATTTTCATTTCTTTCGAGATGGAGAACTGTTTTAGTTCGCAAACCTGTCGCCCGGCAACCGAAATAGAACCATAACTGCATGTATCTCTCGCACAACAAATGGCTGGGAATCATTTCAGAGGCACTTAGATGACTTAAATGCAGTAATCCTTATTTGTATAAATTCGTCAATCAACTTTTGAAAATTCAAACTGGGACATATTAAACTGCAAAGCAATGTAGAAATTAAGCTACTTTTAATGTGAAGGCAGCCAAATGCAAAAGAAATACAGAGCGGAGATTCGAATTATATAGTTCTTCGCAAATATTCCGTATTCAGTTTGTGAAATACGTTACCCACTTCAGCGGTACTGATGAATAGGTTTGTATGTAAATTTAATTTACTGAGAGACATTAATGTGCAGGATTTTTAAATACCTTTAACTCGCTTTTACCAGCACTTTTATGATCAACTGCATCACAACTGAGGACTAGTTCGTTTCTAATAGTCTACACTTCTATAGCTACACTGCAAAGTACACCAAGGAATAAAACGATGATTTATGTTTGCCAAAAAGTACATGGTAATGCTCACCAATGCCTGGTAGTAGCATGCTGCCGAACTACTCCGGCCACACAAGGTTGCGACGTCACTATACACAATTTGGTAAGTAGTGTCACGCCTTAGATTTGAAGGGGGTTGAGGACGTGCATTTGGGAGCGTAGCAGGATTAAGGAGGGTTGGTGAGTAACTCCGAATAGCACGACACAATTAACAAAAAGGATAACAGATTTAATATAATAAACGAGTAGACACACAGACAGTGAGCAAGCAAGCCATTTTTAGGATTAAGTATTTAAGACAGAACAGTTTCTAGTTACCTAGTGCCATTGAGCAGATGTTACGCTGGTTGCCATACCCAAAGGGTAAATGTTGATCTGGGCAGCGCCTCCGGCTGCACCTGGGTTGTTCCTATCAAGACTGCCTTGCCCATAGTCTTATGAAAGGGGTTTTATATTATAGATAGACGCCTCCACACAGGACATTCCATATATGGAGAGATAACCTCTACTCTATGAGTTGGCATCACCCACATAATATCACAAGGATATGACTGACACTGAATGTCCAGCTCATGCATCCTGTGTTGCACCATGTGAAGTAAGAATGCAAGAAATAAACTTTGCATGAACCAAATTCTAAAGAAAAGTAATTTTTAGGAAAATAATTTAACTTAACTTGACCCATACGTTACAGTAGATCTAATTAAATTTTGGTTTAACCGACCTAAATCCCACATTTTTATAAGTGTTAAGTTTCCGAGTAGGATCAACCCTTCTGTATCAGTATGCAGTTTCCGGATCAAAATGTGCAGTTACCATACACCCTTTAAAGTAACGATCTCGTCACTTGCTTAGCCGGACTCTGTGTCCGTCGTTCCTTTAAACGTATCCCGTTAAACTTGCAAATATTGCGCCGTTGTCTTCTCCGAGACAACGTGAAGATGGAACATCGGACTTATTCTGTCTACCAGATAAACTCAAAAGCTGTCTAGCTCTCCCCCTCTTACAATGTAGTTTAGGTTATTTATTCGAAATATTAAAACCTCTCTTGGAATCAGAACTACACGTCAAATAGTGTCACCCTACAACACCCCTTCAGTCCCCGCAACCGGTAATACTCTCAATGAAATCCCTGAGCTACCCCTCTCGCCCCTTTCTTCCCGTCACCTCGTCTAATGGGTGCAGACGTCCCAGTTAGCGAAGACACCGTGGTATCATCACATCTGGTAGAGGCGCCGGTTCGGCAAAGTGACGTTCCGGAACGCTATTATGGTTTTGTTAAGCTGTATGTAATGAAATTAATCGACATCCCTAGAAATAACTTCTCAAGGATTCCGCTCGTTAAATTCCTGGTGAAAAAATTTATAGCAGTAAAGGAAAATGACTTAGTATATTTTGATTGGAATGCTGCTTTCACTTATTGTTTCCTCCATTGTCGAGCCTGGATAATAAAGTCAGATCAAACACACTTTGTGTGTATACCAGGTGTTAAAAAAGGATTGAGAGATGGCAGTATGGACCAAAACAAGAAAAAAATTCCGTAAACATAGCCTCAAAAATGCACACCCAAAGAGCTATGTGCACTTGTTCATCTTCGCTACTGTGAAACATCTCTTCTACTGCAAGCTCTTTGCTATTATGTACGACCTACAGCAGGCAGTAAACAAATGAGGGCACAATATTCTGTTATTGTCCAGGATACAGCATGCAGTAAACATCTGTTAGTCTTGTTACTGTAAACCGTATTCGCAGTACTGGGTAAGTGCAACGCATATCCTTATTAATTATAGTGCAATAAGTTTGTCCTTTGATAACTTATGGAATGCTTTTGCATTGTCTTAAATCTTTGGTGTATGCAAACCCTATTAACGATGTACAAACCCTACAGGAAGGCGTCTGCCAGAGCAGCCGTGAACAACCTGGAGTGGTGAGAACGAGTGATTACCTAAGACGTCGGACAGAATCATGTCTAACTATGAATGGGAACCATATTGAGCACCTCCTTTATCGATGCTTCATAAGTGCAGGTGGTATGTAATCGCAAACAGATTACATTAGAAGCTAAGCTGTTTCACAGCAGCAGAGTAATGTGTTCCCTTTTGTTTAGTTAATTCTCTATGTCATACAATGTTAAATAAGGATGTCCATTGTCACCTGCTTTGTTTAATTTATACATTGACAATGGCATCTGCAGTTGGCTAAATAGCTTTAATAAAATTTTAAAATTAACAAATAAGAAGTGGAAAGTATATTACATGCTGACAACCAGTGAAACAGAAGATAACTCACAAAGGAAAGTACAATTATTAGATAAGTTAATGACGAAATCCAATCTTAAAATACCAAAAAATAAAACAAAGTTTTAGCATTTGAGGTAAAGAGGAAGATTGCAATAAATGACGAAATCGTCGAAAAAGTTCCAATATTTAGATACCTGGGATGTGATTTAGATGGAAGAAATGTGGACAATAAACTCCATCAATTTTAATCTTCTGTGTGGCACAATAAGGAGCATACTAAGACAGACAAGGAAGGAGACACAGATAACATTTTATACCATATGGTAGCTCCTATACTTTTATATTTAAGTGAAACGTGTCAGATGTTTTGATGTTTTATTGATTCTCTATCAGTCCCTTTCAGTGAAATTATTTTCAGTATGTTTTTCTTACACCAGGTAATGAAGTGATAAATGCTATGTCATAGTACTGCTTTCTGGATATTTTGGATAAACAGCTCTAGTGTTGTTCTTTCTGCTGCTTCTGTAATTTCATTTACATGTCAGTTTCTTCTGAATGAATAATTTTCGCCATTTAGTCCTTATGTAGGTTAGATAAATGAGTAGCGTTTTAGGTTCAAGAAAGCTGCCAATATAACGTATAGGTTAGCTTTACAACAAATTGGGATAAATTGGAGTATGACGATTTGTATTATGAACACATAATGCGAGCATCATGAGAAATGAATCATATAAAAACAACATAATGAAAAGTAAAACCTAATCAAACTAAGTCAATTTATTAACATGTGCAAACACAAAGAGTAATTGTAATGTGATTGGACTTGAAAACATCGTTGGTCACACTGAAGATTATCGCATTACTACGACAATCTAAAGCTTTTAGCTGCTGTGCTATGTTAGAAGTTCTACTTTTAGGCCATGCTGTCTAAAAACATATTTTGCATGTTACGCCGGTAGTTTCAAGATGTTGATCATCTAGTACTTAAATAATGTTAAGCTTTGTTATTCTGGAGGAGAATATCTGGCCCCTGTTTTGATGATTAATTAAGTTACACATACAAAATTAGGACTTCGCTAATGTAGATTCTTCTTCTTTATGGATTAAGACCTTGCCTCGCCTAAACTCAATATGTAATTGTTAGTAGAGTATGTATAACTTAGTAGGGGTGGTTAGGGAAGGAAACTGGGTTCGTGTAACATAGCTTTTAAAAACACACTAGCATCTGAAAACTGCTCAATTTTTATTTCACAATAGAGTTAAAATTAACACTTTTCACAGTTCAATAATTATAAAACGCTGTGCGTTGAAGCTTTTACGAGATGTTGGTGTCCTTACAAAAGAAAATGTACAAGTTCTAGCGTTTTTGAGTTATATTATTTTCACTTGAAAATAAAAATTCTGATGTGCTGCACTCACATAACTTCCTCTACGCTTCTACAAACTACTTTTACAAACGGGTATTCTCCACCTAATTCATATTAATATAGATAAAAATTTACAGAAATTATTTTATTGCTAATTTTCTTGTAGGTACAAGGGGAATATGGCAAGCTTTAAGCGATAGTCAAATCTTTTAAGATCTGGTTGCTATGTGGAGAACTCCATTCTCTTTGCATGTTTGGGACATAAAAAGGAATAAGGAATTCCCACTTGAGAAAAAGTATAAGTATTGGAAAATTCAAACAAATAATAAGGAATATCTCGGAAATGGTTTTTTGGACAAACCAAAATGTATATCACATAAATTATGTATTTTAACAAGTTCTACATTTTTTGTATAGTACACCTTGGTCTATCTCTTACGGTTTACCAGTTATGCGAAAACCATTCAGAATGAAGAAGACTTTTGGGGACATTCGCAGAAAATTCAAGATATACATTTCATTTGCCATGATAATATCTTAAACATATGATATTTTAATCGAAATCGATAGAGACATTTTTAAAAAAAATTATATGTTCGAAAAATATTCCATGTGAAGGAATGTAAAAGGGTGGAGATTTTCTTGAAGAAATCTTCGTATCGCATCCTAGGAAGATACTAAATTCAGATACCAAGTTTGGTATTTATCAGACCTTCCATTTTTGAGTTATGCTGTTCGCAGTCTGACAGACACACAGACAGACAGAGCCACACACACGGACATGTTTCCAAAAATGCTTTATTTGGATTCAGGCCACCTCAAAACACGTATTTCAGGTGAAATCTCGGTATCGAATTTTTGGGTGGAATGCAATACTTCTCCTACATGCTATAGTAGTAGAGAATGTAAAAATAGTATCTGTGTACTTGTGCTGTTATTATCTTTATAACGTAATTATATTTACTGCTCTGTTTACATCATTTTACGGTAAAACACACTACCGCATTACGCACTGATTACATCAACATTCTCACAACATGATGTTCAAGACGGGACTAACTTGAACGTGGGTACGCTTCCTCTAAATTTCCAAATTCAAACTGTTTAAAAATCTGCCTGGTTAAATCTTATTCGCAGATGATAGTTGTTAGAAACCTCCTAAAATTTCTGCTTAAGCTGCCACTTGCTATCACGTCATTTACTATGACATGACTTACTTTCTGTTTTGTAACCCCTAAGCACCCTGCGTCGTCGACAGTTTGCCAGTAGAAAATTCTATCCCACTCTCCTAGTTCCAAACTTACAATAAAGCAAGGACAATTTGTTACTACCTAAGGTCTGCATACACCCTCACGCTTAAAATGTGCCTTCGTGCACAATTCTAGCAAACAACAGCTTCAAAGTTATATGTAGCACATGTACAATCTAACAAAATGTTACATTTACATGAACACAATAAGGCATATGAATATTATCTTATATTGCATATTGTCATAAGGGATTATTTATATCTGATGCAATTGTTTATATTATTAAACGTTTTTCAGGGACCAAAAGTACTGTCATAATGTGTGGTTTACTTTATGTGCAGGAAGGCTTTCATTTTATGAAAAAAATAATGAAGCAACAAAAGTTAGAGATAGTGAAGTGTTATATAAGTGCACAGTATTCTACCAAACAGTTACACGTAGCATTATTTCTATCTAAAAAAATATTGGGTTGCCTCATAAGTTCGTTCGTTTTGCTCCCAAGTTCCATCTATAACGCCTGAAAGCCCTAAACCCTCTGTACACTCAAGATATCCTAGTTGCCTAACCACCCCTACGACTTAGAGAGCAACAACCAGACTCGCTATTCGATAGGTCAGTGATTGTTTGTGACTGACGTTCGATGGAACAGCGTTAACTTGTGTTTATAAACTATGGAAAGCAAAAAGGAACATTTCCGACATCTTATGCTGTTTTACTATCGTAAGGGTAAAACCGACTCACAACGCCGGCAGAAAGGTTTATGCTGTCTACGGGGAAGATGCAGTCGAAGCGAGCGTGTCAAAAGTGATTTAGTCGATTTCGAGCTGGGAATTTCTTCCTAAAAGACAAACCTCGGTCTGGACGGCCAATGGTTACGGACGTAGAAAGAATTCATGAAACGATAGTCAACAATCCGCGAATTACAACTTGGGTGTTGGCATTGGAGCTCAATTTAGCTCATGCTACTGTAGGCAGGAACTTGGCAATATATTGTCGACAATAATGGTGTATATTGCAGGAAATATATAGTTTGTTTACAAAGCCTAACTGCCGTAGTTATGTGTATTTTGAACTTCCTTGTGTTTAAAGTTTGTAAACGGAAATTTCGGCAACTAGGCTGCTGAAGCTATGTTGCGGGTGAGGTATGCTCCCAGGCGTTGTTAGTGATTGAAACGTAACGAAAAGCGAACGAACTTATGAGACAACCCTACAGTATAAGTTCCGTGCCAGAAGGCACGGTCTATGTCTAAAATAGTTTGCACCTGACGTTTCGCTCAGTTTTTCGTTGACATCTTCAAAGCATAAGACCCTGGGCAGCTTAAGAACGACTGCCAACAAGAAGGCAAATATTTCGCAGTCTATAGCTCAGACCAAGGTGAGAAGTGAGTATAGGAGTAGTGGGCGTGCCGAGGCTTATCATCGCGGTATTCATATGCAATCGAGCATCAATTTTTCATTGATTTTGTTGGAAAGCTTTTGTATCCTAATCGCCTCTCTTTGAAGTGTAGAGAGTAATGCTGGTTAATGCTCTCATTAAAAGTCTGGAGGTTCATGAAATGGTTCAGTACCTTGTTGTCAACGGTAGCAGTCGTCGAATTAACATCATCGCGATTAACCGTTCAAAAGCTCAAGCTGAAGTATTGATCCAACCATAATATTCGAAGTTTGAAATACCTGGCCTTTGAAAGTTACAAAGAAAAGAAAAGCATATATGAGTGCACAGTACCATATTTTCTAAATAAATACAACCTTAATCACATTAAAGTGAGCAGTCTTTTTCCGGATCACGTGGTACCATTTCAACCTTTTTTTAAATGCGTAGACTCCCTTAAAATTGATAAGCAATAGCTTGACTGTTAATATAGACTAACATTGTAATGTGCATTATAAAGTATTCAGTTGCCATTCCAGGAAACTTGATGTTAGAAGTTTAACTGTGTTATTATTTATTGCATGTATATTTCTATTTAAATTGTATCCTATTTTAACTTATTTCAAGATGGAGAACTACTGTGACACTATTATACTACTATGCTTGGTGAAGATAATTTAATGTGTTTTTTCTGTTAAGAATTTTGCTTTTTGTGTTACTCTGTGTCTTTATTGTAAACCCATTTCGGGACATACTCTTAAATAAATGACAATATTCTGTCGTTACCAATACTTAAGTATTTTCATAGAGTAAACAAAAACCAATTTTGACAAAATGTTCGGCGAACTTCGATCTGAATCGATAGACGCAAAGTGGTTCTTTGAGGAACTGCACTTCTTCAAATTCTTCCCAGCTTCCTCCAAATGTTATAGCTATATCTATCTTATTTTTAAAGAAACACGATTAAATAAGTTGCGTTTGGCATCTCTATAGAATCTCTTACCTTACTTTGTTATGGATATGATTTTTCTATCGATCTACAGAACGATAAGTTACTTCAGTTTTGATTTTAACTTCCCTTTATTCTCCAGTTTCACACTTTTGTAAAATAAATATTTTCACATCATCTATTCACTCCTTTTTCAAAAACCTGTGGAAGTTATTTATAGTATTTCACCACCCAGATTTTTCACAGGATTATTGTGTTCCCTGCGCTTTTGTACACTTTCTCATAATATGTGATTCAACATTTCTGGAATTTTTGTCAACTTGTTTTCTATACAGACGAATATGCGATCTCCGGTGAAAGTAAATGCACCAAAAATGGAAAATAACTTAGATTTGTATACTTTTAGTAGCGATTCCTTCATTAAACAAAATACCAAAACATCTTTGATAGGTTGATTTTTATTCTATCCACAAATCAGTAAACATCCACACGTTAGTGATGGAACTGTCATACTGCGAGCTGCTTAGAAAGTTGGTGATAACTGAAGAAACTTCTTCTGCCTGCTTGAGTTTCGGTCCATAAGTAGAACACTAGATCTTTAGTTTTAACTTCCGTCACAGACCGATACCGAGATATCTCAGGTAAATAATAAGCGTCGTCTACCGATGATTTTGCGAATACCTGTACTTGAAGCAAATAAGCCTTTTGCTGCTGTGTGTTTGTTTCTTCCGGACTTTGTGTAATTGTTTACCTCAAATTTTGTATATCCGTAGCTGTCCTTTAATTTCTGCTTCCATGTTAAATCAACAACAATCTTTTATTTCATGACACAACCTCAGATAGTAGGTAGATTTATTGGTTGCCGGGGTCTAATAATGGATGGTAAAGTGCTTGTAAAATTACTCTTGTACTTTTAAACTGTCGGGAACCGAATTATTATACATGATAAATAATTCTCTTTTATTTACTGCGGATTATAAAAAAGCTCTTGCTTTTGTTTTTTAAAAATGGCTTTCACCTGCTCACAGGTTCGACAAAAACATTGTAGCTTTTCGTCTTTTAGACTGAAACTTTCAAGCCTCATGATCATCTCTATGTTTATGTTGCACAACGTAGCCGCTGTGGATGCGTTTAGCAATTGTCATTATACGAGATAGACCAATAACAAATAGTTTTCTAAAAAGTTCCACATACAGAGCAGCGCTGAGGGTGAAGTCGACTGTGGTGATATGCTACTGAAGCGCGGATGCTGGCTCCAGTTCAATACTGTCTTATTGTTCTAAATTACCTATATTTGCCTAGCTACACTTATCTAGTTAGGGTAACGAGGGTCGAATAAACCCTGAAACTGTGTGGATCTATTCCAGTTAAATAAACAGCAATAATGAAACTCTAATACTACATACCACACTAGTTCCGACCATTTTACTATTCGCCGAATTACACATTATTCCCCGCTAACACTCGCTACATTGTCACTATATAAGTTGAATCTACATCGAAGTTTACACGCTACCCCACTCCCGCTCAGAACGGTGTGAAGTGGGCCTCTTCAAATTTAAAATTGGAGGATAGATTCTCGGAGTTACTCACCTTTTATACTCTGCCAGATAGACGCAATTTTTCTTGCTGTAATACATATATAACGTGTTTTTCTATTGGTTTGATGTTTGGTGTCTTATGAAAATAGAATCATTGATGTATTCTTCTGTCTGTTTGACAGCATTTCGAGTTATGTCTATCACTTTCTAATGCTACCTATCATAGTCACTACAGTCACAGTTTATCTGCACGCCTGTGTTATTCGGTCATTTATATAGCCTACTCCCTGAGATGGGTTTGCTTTATCAGTTACTTATATAGAACAGTTGCTAATTATTATTCGGCCACGATATGAATGCGTTTTGTGGAAAGAGGAAGTATATAGGGGCATCGGAAGTGCAGTTAGGTAAAGAAAACATCCACAGTCCCGATTTGCACTTACTGGTGAGGCTGAGACGTGAAAATATGAAGCTGTTTTATTTGCAACTATACATTCTACTATCGCCTTGCACCTCACTCCTCTCTATTAAAAACCTTGACGATTTTTGAGTTGTCAACAAAACAATAGTGCCTTCCTACAAAAACACATACACACATATATATGTGTATTACATATTTACATAATTATATTAAATCAACTATTCATATTCTGTAGAGCCCACAAAACATACTTAAACATTAGGAAATCAATAATCACGATAGGAATACATTTTTCAATATGGTGAAATTTTGTAAAATAAAATTTATAATACAATATAAGTCATTAGTAAGGAACATTGCATTAGATATGAAAGCCAGTTACTAGTAGGGCAAAGGTCCATCAACGAAGTACATTACTGAGCACAGAAATCGGAAAAGTCGCGATGAGTTGAGAGAGAGGTCCGAGGAGAGACAAGAATAGAGATGAAGGAAAAATACCAGGAAAAGTCACGACCCCATGGGGAGTTGGATAAGTAGTCAAGAAATAGGAAATGAAGCAAGAGCTGTGATGGAGAGAGAGATAAGTGGATTTCCCCGAAGAAGTCAGACAACAGCCTGACTTACAAAAATGGATGGCTAAGCAAGTAACCAATCAAAATATATATTAGTTAAAAGGGCGCAAGAACTTGCGTCACAGCAGCACCGCATAAAAAGGAGTTTCTTCCCAAATTTCGACACCCTCACATAAGTTCTCAGGTTACCGTAATTTGTGTGTGCGGATGGGAGACAGCATGTAACATGCTTAGCTAAGTCCACTAAAAATTCTAAGTAGTGGGGATATGTTATCCGCTTCGATAATTTGATTTATTTGGAATAAAAATCCAATCGTTTAAGAAACTCATCGAACTAATTTGTCTTTGCCCAAATATCCTGAGATTAAACTTAGATAGGTAGCTAGAAATAGGGTTTATTCACTGCTCTACCGGCAGACAGTAAATAAGAGAATTTCCACTAGAGTTCATCATCCAGTGAGGTATCTCGTGTAGATGTGAGAAGCGCTACAATGCCCATTCCCGATACAATAAATATTTACTATTCCATTCTGTTTTCCAAGTACTTATTCTTTCCTAATCAGCCTCTCTTTTATTCTATCATTATTTTCTACTTGACATGTTTGTTCATACATTTATACTTATTTCCTCTAGTATTCTTCTATTATATGCCTAATCTGTTTATATTTAATCTGAGGTAGTTGTTTCCCCTACAACAGGAATTTCTTCCTTTCCGGAGCACAAGTAGTAATTAATCGTTTGGAAATTGGACTACGTTTTGTAATTTTCTATACACTCTTCGCCGTTTTGGAGACTTCAATTTAATTATGAAAGATAAACATTTTTGTTTTTCTTCCTCTTGGGTTATGTTAAAACATCTCTTTAGCCCTACAAAGTACACTGACTGGAATGCACAGCACCAAAATTATCCCTCTGGTGTTCATAGGAATGTTCAAATTTCAGTAGATAGGAATCTTTATTCTGACATTTGAAAAACTTCAGAAAAATCTAAAAATCCATAAATAGCATAGCTCAAGTAAGTTGGGCACGGTAATGGCGCTGTTGACCTTCTCAAAGGAGGTAACTGCACATTGTTATCAAATAAGTACGAATTATTAAAAATGAATTATTATATAGCATTACCTGGCTTCATTTCGACGTAGCTTTTGCTGTCGGTCTCCAGGGCCAGCCGGCGTATAATTGGTTGGGGAGAGAGAGGGAAAGCTCTATGCCGGAACAGTTCGGAACGCTAATCGGGATGAGAGGAAAAACCTCTAGGCACTCCCCTTCCGAGCTCTGTACCAAACCTTGACGATCTCGTGGTGTAATAAAAGGAGGCGTGGTCCCCACCGAAGATTTGTTTGTTGTGACTTTCAGTGCCATATGCTGTTCACTAACCGAGCCCTGCGTGTGTGACGAGTCGTATGTTCGACGCGTTAATGAGAGATAAACAGAGAAGATGCTAGAAGGCGAGTATTGTTTTCGGAACGTTATTGAGCGATCTAAAAAGAATAAGGCGGGTAATGTGTTTGACTCTAGCGAGCGTTTTGATGAGGGAATAAGCTATACAGCGAGTATTGTGTTCGAAATTTTGGTGAGTGATCTGGAGAGAGAATAGGCTATAAGGCGAGTGCTGTGTTCGACAGCGAGCAACCGGAAGAGAGAAGAGGCTGATTACTCGCCGTAAATTGAAATCCTACGTGCCAAGAAAACCTAAACAGTGACTAAGGGAATACTGAACAAATTACAATATTCTTGTTCTTGTTTTGTTTTATGTTTCATTTTTTCCTTGCAACTCTATTTTCAGAACCTGCATCTCACTACTGTAGTACATGTCTACAGCATAACTGTCTAATAAGCGCACTAATAAACTAAACTGACAACTATGAAATAAAACTGAAATAACTATCAATAATACCCACTAAAAGAAATTCGTTTTATGTTTTGTTCACTTATTAGACCAATTATAATTATACAGCTTCACTGTTGGACAATTTAAGTATTGTGACTTTGTACAGTTTTACTGTCAATTATCTCAGTTCTCACTGTCATTGTTTAGTTCTTCTCTGGTTCAACTTCACTGGGAATTCACCTTGTTCACACTATCACTTCACTCGAGTGAACCATTCAATTCTTTGTCGCTTCACTTCTTCGCGACGCAGTCTCTTCACGCCGGATGATTCACTTCCCTCGGGAGTCTAACACAAGAACTCCACAACCCGTCGCTCCGCAGTAGCACCCGCTGCACGTCACAACAGTCGTCAGCACTGCTCGGAGAATCCCTCTTGAGTCGCACGGGAGACATCCGCCAATTCGCTCGCTCACTGACCCACGTAACTCAGTTCATACTCGACTCGCAGCTGACTGCTTTCGCGAGAACGCTCGCTTATATAGGCAGTGTAATTGTTCACAATGTTCTACGTTCTAGAACTATTTCAACACACTTTGTGTTGGAGGGGGCAGAAGTAGTTTCCAGAAGCTTTTAGTTATCTGTAGTGGACCCGGTGTTTACGCTGGCGAGCGGTCGTTATCGTCACAGTATTGATTCTGCACTCGATTTTTAGTCTATAAACAAATAGCACCCGATACAATTGGAAGAGATTTGACTGTGAAGATGTGCAAAAAACGCTGCCATCTATGGAAAACTACTCCAAAGTCGGTTTTTAAAGTAGATGTACCATTTATTTTAGTTAACAGTAACATATTCTCTTATTTAACAATTAGATTTTAGCTGTTTCCTTCCGATAGTTCATATATAAATAATTGTCCCTGTGCAATGAAGTATATATATATATATATATATATATATATATATATATATATACATATGTGTAGCCTAATTTGAAGTCATAGCTTGATTAAAATTTATTGTGATTAAATTAAGCTGAATAGAGAAATAACCTTTAGTATTAACACTAAAGTTTACACAGATTCATTTGAATTGAAATGGAAATTATGCATAAGCTTTTTCTTCTTTTCTTTGCTACTTAACATGTAGCTGTTGCAAATTGTTGTAAGAATATATCAATAAGCAATGTTTCGTTGAAGTTTGTTAACTTCAGTAATTAATTAGTCATATAAGTTCTAGAAGTGATTACTTTGTCCACTAAATCATATTAAGCACTTTATTTCTCTTTACAATCGTATAGTTAAATAAAAGCAGTTACTAGATTTAAGAACACTCGCACTAAATCACCGAGGTAAAGCATACGAGTAAAATTTAACAATTACGCTTTTGCATCTAAGTGCCAATGAAAGGGCCTGATATTTTAATGTTTTTATTGTTTTCAGGCTATTGCTGCTACCTATGGAAGAATATTTTCAGCATTTCTATCCTCCAAATCTGCGTTTTTAGTTACTAGTTCATGCGCATTTACATTAATCTTATTACATGAAAGACTGCACAAAATGCCGCAAGAAATTAAAATACTACCTGTAAATTTAATTTTTTCGCTTCGATTACTGCGCTTTGGACCTGTTAGCCTACAACATTTACTCCTTGTTTTCTTGTGACCTTCTGGGACCTGTTGAATATTTAATTTTTTTTCTAAACGAAGAGTTTTTTGTGCGTGTATATGTCAATAACGCAGTTTTTGAAGTTTAGGCAGAATCTGCTAGTAGAAATGAATTGTGAAAAGTTCACCAGTTACTTTTGTTTTACCTATATATCATTGTTTTAAATACGCAAGTGGGCATTTTCGGATCAATTTGTGCTTGCGTAGCAACATTTTTAAATCCAGGGCACAAGCAGCTACTCCAACATTTCCATTCGTGAGTACTAATGCAAGTTCCAAATATGCATTCCAAAATTTGTTGCAATCCAGCAATTAGGCAAAATTCTTTACGTTTGTTCTTTATTTTGAAGCGAATCCAGAGAATTTAACCTTATTTATGGAGCCATAGATTTTATGACCCCACGCATATCAGAAATCCTATGTTACTGACAGTTGTTCCCATGCCAATGCAATATTATCTAAAGCAAAGTGCTTTACTCCCATCTGTTGTATACACTAAACCATAACCTATTTTTTGCACCAATACCTAAAAGACAATTAGCCTTTCTGTGAAACTTTCAAAAAAGGAAACTCCGATTAAAAATGTAAATTAGTTCTTTGTCTATGCATATGTATGTTTTTATTAATTTACTCATCAGTGTCACTAGACATTTTATGCAAAGGTTACACTAATAGTTATTTTACTGTTGTTTAATATTTTCTACACGGTAATATTTGCATGCAAATAGTTAATATAAATGCTTTCCAGAAACAAAAGGCGTAGAGATGGATCTGAATTACTAGTAATTTCTTATTTTTGGAGTATTGAAATAGAACTTCTGAAAAAAGATTTTTGAAATATCACTGTAACATTTGTGATAAAATAGACTTGTATAATATCAGATCACCCATTTGTGTTATATGGTTCATATATGTAAAGTTGAAACGGTTTGATTTTTACTGGAGATTTGGGGGAACTCAATTAAGAACGCTAAACATTCCGTTCGATTCAGTGGTCATTTTTCTGTCTTGCTAAATTTCACTTTCAGGTTGAATTACTTGTTGATGGTGATGCTTTTCTGCAATCTATCTTTATTTCAGTCCCCAGTGCAGTGACGCCATAGTAACCTCCGAATCAACACCATAATCGATCCAAAAATCAGGATTGGGTCTTACAGTTATCAACCCTGTGACGTCAATTTGGATAAAACTAATATTTATGCACTCACCATCCAGTATACAAAGAAAAATACGATCTCCAAGACAGCATAGTGATCGTTGTAATTATTGGCGCAAGAGAAATAATACCTTACTTTATCGTTAAGCTTTGCGTGATTTTAAATTACAAAAACATTGTGTTAAAAATTACCATTGTCACATTAATAACCCAATTTAAATTTTGAGAAATTTCGATAAAAATACATTATTATATTTTATGATAGTAAATTGTATTATGGGTAGTAAAATGTTCTTTTTCGTATTTTCTTTCTTATTTATTTTTATTCGTTTATATAAAATATTTAATTCTTAATAGTTTAATTATGTTGCCAAGATATCACTTTTTCGACATTTTGAAATTGTAAAATTTGTATTTTAATTGTAAGGAATACAAAATGTATAGTTATAAGGAATAATGTCTTCATAATTATGTTTTAATGAAACATGAAACCAAGAGCAGGTGTATAAATGTTTAGGAAAAGGTAATACTACAGTGACTACAAATTCTAAGACATATTTGGCACTATGTGTGTACCATACTGAAGAAAAATATTCATAACATTTTCTGTAGTATCATATTGCAGATATTCCTTTTGAAATGAGAGTATTGTCTTAAACAAAATAATTATTATGTATTAGTTGTTTGGATATCAGCATTAAGTAAGATTTATTTCAAAATAAATAAACACACTACCCATTTTTATAAGAATCACTTCTCTGAAAGCAGTACACATGCTGATGTTTTGCTATGCACAAGGATTGTAAAAAAAGCTTATGTGATAAATTGAGATGGCTTGCTAGATCCCTCTATTGTTTATTAGTGGGTGTATAAATTATTCTTACGAAAACATATTTTTATATATACTAAAATTTACTCCAAGTAAACCTTTCCGGAAATAGCCGCATTAAACATTTCGTTATCAATACAAAGGGAATAGCGATAGTAAAATGTTTTAGAACGAGACGCTATATCCTGGCCTTAACATTTGATACTGTTTCCGTGACATCACGGGAGTAACTGAAAATCGACGTGACTTTAAAGGAATGACTATGCATTCAATAATTCGATCCATTAATAAAGGTTATCTCGGAAATGGCTGATACTACAAACAAGTTAATTGAAATAAATTGTACATTTTAAAGAGTAAATTGTTTCATCCATCGTTTAAATTTTATCATTAATAAAAAATTATACAAAATTTCTTCCGAATTAAGAGCAGTAAACTGGCTATTCCAACAGAATTCAAATATACATTTTATTTGTCATGTAAATATCTTTAACATCTTTAACATATCTTTAACAATTTCAAAAAATATTCCATTTAAAGTGTAGTTTGTGGTGGCGGGGATTTTCTTGAAAATCCTGTCGTATCTTTAGAAGGTATTGAACCTAAATACAAAGTTGGTATTTATCCGCGTTTTTGTTTTTCAGTTATGCTGTTCACAGACACACACTTTCAGACAGAAGCGAACCTTTTTCTAAAAGCATTTCTTTGGATTCAAGGGACCTAAAACATGTATTTCCGTCAAAATGTTATTATTGAATTTTTGGGCGGAATGCAATACCTTCTCTACGTGCTGTGTACGTGGTAGAGAAAGTAATAATGTATCTTCAAGCTAAATAACTTTAAGTATCATAAGTATTCATTACAGTTACGTGCTTATATACAAATATTTTATACATACGAAAGCAGAGAATGAGAATAGTGCAATATTTGTTCTGTAGACTTTATGTAACATGCACAAAACATGAATGTAATATTACAAAGCGCATAAGGTGCAAGATTAACATTAAAGTTATTAGTATACTGTGAGGCAGTATTTTTAACACTAAAATGATTTCAGTCTAATTGTATAATACATATATAAATTCAATAACAGCCCGCCTTAAAACAATATGTGTATGTAGCAGTATATAAAACGTGTATATTACAGTCATTGTATATGTTTATATTATATAAATGTTCAATAATGTTATGTGAAGTTATTACGTAATTTAATAATGTAGGATCTGTGAGAATAATAAGTTAAACGTTGCTAACAATGAGGTAACAATGAGGTATCCTTGAGAGAATAATGAGTTTGAGAGTTTAATAATGTTACTTGTGATTCTTGGAGCAACAATAATGTAATTTTTGTGACAGTTTATAAAATAGCCAATCAACAACCAGAAAAAGCGTTAGTAAAATGAAGGTATTTTATTGGAGTAGGATTAGCCAATCAGAAACTGAAAAGGAGAAAGTTTTACAAAGTTAAGAGTTCAGTTGCCTACAGACAGTGTTTGTAACCGGATGCAAGATGCGTCCTCCAGAGATTTAATACATATTTGTGTGAGACGAAAATTAAGTTTACGTGTTAAAAAGTTCAACTAATTAATAAAAAGAATCTCACAGCTCTCTATATCAGTAAAGTGTTAATTAAATCGTGTCAAGCGTTAATAAAAGAAGTGAAGTAAAATTATAATCTTTGTAAGCCTACATTCTTGTTGCACCACAACCCTGCCAAGACATCCACGTCTCTAACAAAATACTGACGCAGCCAAGGCAAACATAAATATATTAAATTACAAAGTTCATATTGTTTTAAACTTGGGGCAAAGGTCAGCTGAAAGTACATTTGGGGGGAAGGCTACCGGAAGCTGTTTTTATACGTCTGGTTGCAACTACTACAAGTTCGGCTCCCCAACAGTTGAAATATATTACAACTCCTTCAATACAAACTACTTCAAATTGACGCCTAAAGCGTGTTGCAAACAAGTTAAAAGAAAACCCGTTCTTCAAATTGGCCGCCATACGTGGGGTAGAAACTATCTTCTCAACTGATATTATGATTATAGAAAGAGAACTTTTCGTGAAAATGTTATTTAACGACCGAAATGTGTGCTAAATATTACGACCAGCATCTGTTTCAAAATTCCAAGTCGCAGTGCCATTTGTAATGTTTAAAGACAGATGTGATACCGCGACAATTAAAATGCAAGTCAAAACAAGGTCCCTTAATCAAACATCACATTTCTGAGAGCACTGCAAAGTTACTATGGCAACGCTCCCCGTAGAAGGTTCCATGGCTTGCCGAGAGAATACAGCATCTCCTTCGGTCCAGAATCTGCTTCTATAGAGCGCCGAGAGAGCGCATTGCGGTGGCGTATTGGCAGCTTTACAGAGAGATCTCACAGATGGGATCTTTTATATGAAAATGGTGTATAGATTTATATTTGGCACAACAGAATAATACTTATACTGTGTATTTATAAATGTGTCCCACACAGAAGAATAAATACGTGAAATTAACAGAGTTAATTCTTTTTATTAACATACGTGTTTAATATTTTATATCATAAGAGCAGCTGTACTGGGTACTATGAAGCATATGCATATGACGTCACTTAAATAAATACTATGTGGCATTTTAGCTATCTTCTCTAATCCAGACGTAAAAGTGTCTGTCAGTTTTTACTAATTTTTGTATAACATTACACAACATTTAACAGCATTGTACTTGTAATAATGTGTGTTTTCTCTGATACACATTTAGGTTTAAAAAACATTTTGAATTTTATATAAACCTTAATAATTATTTGTGTTGATGATTAAAAATATTCTATTTTTTTCTAAAATATTTTCTGGTTACAAGGGACAATATTTTAGTAGTATCAATTGCGTAACATATTAAGAACATACAAATACTTATGACAAGCAAATGGTTATAGAGGACATAATATTGTTTCTAAAAAAATCTGGTGTAGTATATTCATACGACCTTCCCAACCCACTAGCAATTCAGTGGAATTTGAAGTTGTCTAAGAATGATCTCAAATTAAGCAATTTGGTTGTATACACAATAGAGAAGCAAACCGCAACTGCTTGTATGTCATAACTGATATCCTAATCAATCGTTTCCTATCTTGTTACGAGTTAATCCGTAACAGCAAATATAAGAGTTGCATTTTAACTAAAATGCTTTATATATGTACACCTCAAAACCTAAAAATGTAGTTGCTAATACTTCGAAGCCGGCTATGTCACTAACAAAATCATTTCATATATTGTATACTTGATCGAGATTTTTTTTGCATATTAAGTTCTTATACCTCCTTTATACACAGTGACCATTTAAGTTTAGACTTTAAATATCTTCAAAACTAAGCGTTGTAGAAAGAAACGTCTTTGATAAAATTTGCTTGATATTATGGGGCAAGGTAAATGCCATTAGTCATGTTATGTTTGGAGGACGTTATGATGGTCATTTTAGAGTCAATTAAATTTTTTAAAATGGGAACCTGCATTGTGTATGTTGTTTTCTCTTTAGAACATGTTTTATAAAAAGCTATTTTTTTGTGATGAGGAATAAGGCAACAAAATAAAAAGTATTGGTTCCTAGTTACGAAACGTAACGTAACTTGACCCACAAATGACCATCCATGGGTGTTCCAACCATACGTTGCGCTCTTCGTACACAGTCATTCATAATTTTCGTTATTATTTGCATTGGTGTACAAACAATTGCAAAGTGTTGTTTAGTCTTTATGAGGAGTGAGAAAAAAACATAAAAAGGTAGGTTTCCATTTCAAAGAATTAAATTGATCCTATAATGGTCATCACAGCGCCCTCCACACAAAACACGACCAATAGCATGTACTTTCCCCCATAATATCAAGCAACTTTTATTACAGACATATCTTTCTACAGCGCTTAGTTTTGGAGAAATTGTACAGTCTCAACTTAAATGGCCCACCCGGCATTTTACCAGTTTTAAGAAATTATCATTCGGAATACAGGCGACTCTACAGATTATTCAGATGAAAATTTAAGATATTCATCTTAGCAACCATTCAAATACCCTACACACGTGGTATTTACATCAAAATTCTTAGAGCTAACTTTGATCCGAATTTTCGTGTTTAAAGTTTGCTTTTCTTTCTCTGTCTCTCCCTCACGTACACACACCCACACACTCACACACACAGGCACACACACAGAGGCACACATACATGTATATTCTTATATAAATTCTTTTTGAAAATTTAGAGATGACAGAAAGATTATTTGTAATTCTCAGTAAAGGAGATTAACTAAACTTCTATAGTATTTCAAGACGAACTGAAAATGCTTAATGAATAAGGGTTGAGAAGTCCTGATTAGTTAATTAGTTTGGTTATTAGCATTAATTATAAAGTGGTTTGCAAGAATACTTGTCTATTTTATTAAAATATTTGGTGTGGATGTTTACAGCGCTGATAACCAGAGACAGATCATATAGACTCCTTGATCGTACTTTACCGAACACTAAAAACAATTCATGAAGTTAAATCATACGTATGTGAAGACAGAAAGAAAACTAGCAAAGAGAGAATGAAGGAGACTGAGTTTCTAGTAAAAGACCTGTCCTTCGTTTGAAAAATACAGTTGGCTGAATTATATATAATTGAATGTTGTTTAAACTCCTTAATTCAACGGTGTACCTACAAAATAATGATTTAAATCTATCCTTGGAATTATTTGTTATGGTTAAGTGCAAATGGATAGAGAAACAAACAATGTATAATTTGCAGAGTTGACATGGAAATCAAATACTAAAGCAGGTATAGAGAATGGTTCAATTATGACACTAATTTCTGATGTATTGTACTATATATTTCATTTGTTTCAAATTATAAGAACATAACTCAGCGTAAACTACTCTCTACGTGGATACTTTTTTTTATTTTCTCAAAAAGTGTCTCCAAAGGTTTGTTTAAAATAACACTTTTAGGCTATTTACATGACCAATAAAATTTATACCTCATTTTCTGGAAAAAGCAAGTTTTCTTCATTCGGAAATATCTTTAACTCATTTTATATAACTGGTAAATCATAAAAGATTGGCAAAAGCTTACTGCGCAGAAAATGTAGAACTCTTGAAAACACAGTATGTTATTTCCGTGGCATTAGCCATTATCGAGATATACATTGTTGTTGTTTTGAATTTGTCAATACTTACTCATTTTAAAGTACTGTCAATACTCAGTTGTTTCTCGGGATGTCATGGAAGGGCCCAGTTTAAAGCGACATGTTTTAAAAAACTTAATATCGATTCGGTTTTGTCTAGCTCCGTTGTATCTACAACGATATATGTAATGAAATTATTTCTGCAAAAGGTTTATCTCGATTAATACGAAGTAGAAAAATAAGCTTTCGTAAGAATAATCTGCAAAAGTCATAAAAATAAACAATAGTTAGTAGAGAAAGTTATGTGATTAAACTTTTTAAAATTCTGTCGTTCAGTTGATTTTCGCAATGTCGTGGAAGCCGTCTGGAATTTTTATGCCAGTATATAGCAACTCGCATTTAAGCATCTGTGTATCGATTCGGTTTCCTCAAATGTTTTTACAAGAAATGTATAATTTTAAGTGTTTCTACAGAGGTTTTTCTGGATTAACATGAAGTAGATATAAAATAAGCTTTGGTAAGAATAGTTGGCTGAAGTTACATAAAATAAACAATATTTGCTAGAGAAAGTCGTATCAATGTAACGCGTATTACTTTCTCTACTGCGTATAGTAAGTAGGGGAAGTATTGTATTCCATCCAAAAATTCGATATCGAGATATCACCGGAAATACATGTTTTGAGACCCCCTGAATCCAAAAAAAAGAATTTTTGGAAACATGTCCGTGTGTGTCTGTGTGTGTATCTGTGAACAGTATAAATCAGAAACGAACAGGCGGATAAACACCAAACTTGGTATTTAGGTTCAGTATCTTCCGAGATGCGACACGAAGGTTTTCAAGAAAATATCCCCACCCCAGATTACCCGTTACATGGAAGATTGTTCGAAAATTTTAATTTTTTCAAAAATGGCTCTAATTTTTTTTATCAAAATGTCATATGTTTAAGATATTTTAATGACAAATAAAATGTATATGTTGATTTTTCTGGGAATGTCTCCAAAAAAATTCTTCATTGTGAACAACTTTTGCACATAAACCATAAGAGATAGAAAAAATTTTACTGCACAAAAAATGTAGATCACGTTAAAATACACAATTTATGTCATATACATTTTTTGTTGTCGAGTGAACCATTTTCGAGATATTGCTTGTTATTCCCTTAAATTTTTCAATACTTATTTTCTCAAATGGGAATTCGTTATTCATTTTTTTGTCTTAGATATGCAATATTAATCTGTGGCAAAGGGAATGGTGCTGCACCTAGCAACCAGCTATTAAGAGATATGTATGTGCTTAAAGGCTACTGTATTTCTATATTGCCCTTGTAAATATATATTCCCCTTACATGCCCAAGAAAATTAGCAATAAGATAGAGTCTGCAAATGTTTATCTCGATTAACATGACGTAGATGGAGAATAAGCGTTTGTAAAAATAGTTTGTACAATAGTAGAGAAAGTCATGTGAGTGTAACATATCAGATTTTTTTACACAAGGAGTGAGGAGTTTACGATAGCCTCAATAAGGAGGTAATTACACTAATATATTTAAATTTTCTCATATCTTCTCATATCTTTTCATTTATTTTGAATAAACAGGGATAAGCCGAATTGCATTTTAATTATACAAAGCAATAACTTACAGTAATTACTATCCAGCTAATACAGAAGAGACTAATAGAAAATATAGATGAAAATGGAAGTTGGGTAGAGAAATAAAACAATAGGGAACAGAAACAACTAGAAAGAAAGAAACGAATAATTATGTAATTTTTGCTTTAAGTTCAATATTCATCTTAATATGATGATAAGTAATTGTTAACTTGTTAACTTTGAACTGAATTTCAGACTTGTTGAAAGTATCTACTTCAAAATAATGAACTTGGTTATGTAAACGCAAGTTCTGGATAAATGGTAAATTTTTATGCATTTCTGTGTTTGCTCCGGGAGTGAAGAAGCGTTGTTAGAATCTACTTATTTTATTTGCTATATAAAAGGATTAGGTTGAAGTAAAATGCAATATAATGGATGATCCAATGCAGAAACTTATACAGAAATATTAATCCCATAATATCTCTTCTGACATTTAAATCTCTAAATTTAAATATCTATAAGAGAGTTTAGTAATTATTACGTATGGTAATACCCATTTCTTTTATACAGTAGAAATTTTGAAAATTTTTTTTACACTTTTTGTATTAAATCGAAATGTTTTGTGATCTTAGGATTTAAAATAATACATGGATCTTCAAACTTTTATACAACAAGGAGTTTTAAAATCCAATTAATGTTTTTACTTTCTCTACTACGTATAGTAAGTAAGGGAAGTATTGTATTCCACCCAAAATTTCGATATCGAGATTTCACCGGAAATACATGTTTTGAGACCCCCTGAATCCAAAAAAAAGCATTTTTGGAAACATGTCCGTCTGTTGTCTGTGTGTCTGTGTGTCTGTGTGTGTGTCTGTGAACAGCATAACTCAGAAACGAACAGTCGGATAAACACCAAACTTGGTATTTGGGTTCAGTATCTTCCAAGGATGCGACACGAAGGTTTTCAAGAAAATCCCCCCACCCCAGAGTACCCTTTACATGGAAGAGTTTTCGAAAATTTTAATTTTCTCAAAAATGGCTCTAACGATTTTGATTAAAATATCATATGTTTAAGATATTTTTATGACAAATAAAATGCATATCTTGAATTTCCTGGGAATGTCTCCAAAAGTATTCTTTATTGTGAACGACTTTTGCATAACTGGTAAACCATAAGAGATAGACAAAAGTTTACAACACAAAAAATGTAGATCGCGTTAAAATACACAATTTATGTCATATACATTTTTTTAGTTGAGTGAACCATCTTCGAGATATTGCTTGTTATTTCCTTAAATTTTCCAATACTTATACTTTTTCTCAAATTCGTTATTCAATTTTTTATGTCCTGGATATGCAAACAGAATATAATGCGCCACATAGCAACCACGCTTAAAAGATTTGACTATCGCTTATAACCTACCATGTTCCCCTTGCATCTACAAGAAAATTAGCAATAAGATTGACATCTCGATATCTCGAGTAACATGAAGCATATGGAGAATAAGCGTTTGTAAAAATAGTTTGTACAAGAGTAGAGAAAGTCATGTGAGTGTAGCACATCAGATTTTTCATTTTTTTATGTCCTGGACATGCAAAGCGAATGGAATGCGCCACATAGCAACCAGCGATAAAATATTTGACTATCGCTTAAAAGCTACCATATTCCCCTTGCATCTACAAGAAAATTGCAATAAGATTGACATCTCGATATCTCGATTAATATGAAGCATATGGAGAATAAGTGTTTGTAAAAATAGATTGTACAAGAGTAGAGAAAGTCATGTGAGTGTAACACATCAGATTTTTTACTTTCTCTACTACGTATAGTAAGTAGGGGAAGTATTGTTTTCCACCCAAAATTTCGATACCGAGATTTCACCGGAAATACATGTTTTGAGACTCACTGAATCCAAAAAAAGCATTTTTGGAAACATGTCCGTGTGTGTGTCTGTGTGTCTGTCTGTGTGTCTGTGAACAGCATAACTCAAAAACGAAGAGTCAGATAAACACCAAACTTGGTATTTAGGTTCAGTATCTTCCAGAAATGCGACACAAAGGTTTTCAAGAAAATCCCCCCACCCCAGACTACCCTTTACATGGAACATTTTTCGAAAATTTTAATTTTCTCAAAAACGGCTCTAACGATTTTGATGAAAATATCATATGTTTAAGATATTGTCATGACAAATAAAATGTATATCTCGAATTTTCTGGGAATGTCTCCAAAAGTATTCTTCATTATGAACGACTTTTTCATAACTGGTAAACCATAAGAGATAGACAAAATTTTACTACACAAAAAATGTAGATCGCGTTAAAATACACAATTTATGTCATATACATTTCTTTTGTTGAGTGAACCGTTTGCGAGATATTGCTTGTTATTTACTTAAATTTTCCAATACTTATACTTTTTCTCAAATTCGTTATTCTTTTTTTTATGTCCTGGACATGCAAAGAGAATGGAATGCGCCACATAGCAACCAGCGTTAAAATATTTGACTATCGCTTAAAACCTACCATATTCCCCTTGCATCTACAAGAAAATTATCAATAAGATTGACATCTGGATATCTCCATTAACATGAAGCATATGGAGAATAAGCGTTTGTAAAAATAGTTTTACAAGAGTAGAGAAAGTCATGTGAGTGTAACACATCAGATTTTTTATGTTCTGGACATGCAAAGAGAATGGAATGCGCCTCATAGCAACCAGCGTTAAAATATTTGACTATCGCTTAAAACCTACTATATTCCCCTTGCATCTACAAGAAAATTATCAATAAGATTGACATCTCGATATCTCCATTAACATGAAGCACATGGAGAATAAGCGTTTGTAAAAATAGTTTGTACAAGAGTAGAGAAAGTCATGTGAGTGTAACACATCAGATTTTTTTGATAATTAATGCAGGGGCGGCCAACCATAGCTTCGCGGGCCCGTAATAATCTGTCAAGGTATTTTGAATGGCCCGTCGATAGCTGAAGGATCTATGCGGGCCTATTTATCATTAGTAACTCTTCCGTTTTCGAATCTGAAATGAGTAACATAAATTGATTTATAGGTAAATACAATTTAAATGTCAGAGTCATACTTGCAAATGCAAATAATGGAAATTCAAAACAATTCAGTAGTTTGTGCTATATTTAAAGAGCGATGTGGATCACCGCTTCCTAATTTGACTGAATTTTGGAAGCACGAACCTTCAGATGGTTTCCTGAAAAATCGCGATCTTGCTTAAAGCTCATGTGCAGATATGGCTCTACTATATTTATGATCAGTCTTTTTCAGCCGTGAATGCTATTTAAAATAAATTAACCTCAACTGTTAACGCAGACATCCTGCTTATATATTTATTCTGTGCAAACCAAAATTTACATGCAGCATTAGTAAATTGGTAATTAAAAGTAAGTTCAAAAGTCACATTAGCATTACAGGTCTTCAAAATTCAATGGAGTGTTCCTAATAAATAGTATAGTAAAGAGTGTTTCTAAAATTATTCAATCTATGTAATTTTTGATAATTTAAAAAAATGTATAAATTTATAATGAAAGTGTATATTATAAGTGTGTATATTAAAAATAACTGAATGATTTTTGAAGTCTAATCCTTTAAGTATCAGCCTACACTACACTTTCCTGAATATTATATAAACACTTGCATAATATTTTAGTTCGGATTCAAATAATTATTACCATAAAGTTTGTTAAGTGGCCTTTAAGAGAATTTTATCAACTTACTGCCCCAAGTCCAAAGCAGGTTGCCCACCCTGATGTAATATGTACACGTGTGTGATTAGTAAAAGTCATTAGCTAATGCTAGTGGCTGCATAAGACCTGGATTAAAGACGTTCAGAGCATGCGAAAGGAGAAGGAACGTGTACGGACTGACAGTGTATTTATTGAGACATAAGACAGTTTGAAAACAGATATTATTATTATTATTATTATTATTATTATTATTATTATTATTATTATTTACACAGAGCCACTAATTTTAGAGACAGTATTACATGCAATATAAAGGCATGGTGTTGTGCACATTGGATTTGCATGGCTTTTAATTTGCACCTTCCTTCCCAATAATTCTATCAACGCTCTACGTAGTTCCACTTCGGCCGCTAGAACGCGGCAGTAGTATCGGTAGTAAACGGCGCTTATGACGGCAAAAGGGAACAGATGTGTTCTATAAGATCGCAAATGTACGTAATGTTGTGGTAGTATTTTATATCACAACACTGTAAATGCCGGAGTGATTGTAGTGTAAATTAGCATTATTGTATGACAATAATTTGGGATGTTTGTTAATTAAAAACGTTGTTAGGAAATAAGTTTACACAGCCTCACTGAAACTGACATTAGGAGCGGGTAACAATGTAACGAGGGGGTGAGTTGTTTATTAATTAGTTGAGACAAAGAAATGACGCCAGAGTAGCGTGCCATTCTTTAGAAATGGAGGGAATATCTTCCCTAGAGCATTTGTGTTCGTAATTTTGATTGGATATAAAAATAGACGCTAATTTTGATGCGTTTTATTAACCAATATCAGCTCTGTTATAATGTTTAGGCATATCGGGGTGAGGGAGTATAAAAGGCTAAAGCCAGAGACGGGTAACGTTCAGTCCAACAGAATCATTCACGGGTTATACGTCGCGCAGTTCTACAGAATAATTCACAAGGCAAACGTCGCCCAGTTCATCAGAATCATCCACGGGATATACGTCGCGCAGTTCTACAGAATCTCTCGCGTCATAAAGTTAGTTACAAAATGTGAAATACTAGAATTAATAATGTGCGGCAAATAAGTGATTATAGTTACATTCGAAAATATAACAGTTTCATTCAGTCGTGTATCAAGAGTAAATATGTGAAATTAATTAATTGTGACGGAAATAAAAGTGTAAAAACAAATTCTTTTATCAGTGTTATCTTTTAGTAACAACTCCTTTCCTTTACACACCCTGTTAAAGGGATTTGCTCCACCGAGTAATAATAGCTAGCCGGAGGACAAAGAACCCAAAATTCAAACTAGTAATACAATAATAGGCGCTCAGCAAATAAGATAATACGAACTATACCGCGACAATGTAAATCGTAAATATTACCTTAAATACAGGTGCGTTCACAGCAACCACTGTCTAGCATTCTGTACAAGTTTTGGGTAAGTACTAAAATATTACATTTTCATAGAATTTCCATAAAAATTACTCTTAGATTTATATTGATTTCAAAAATAAGATTTATGAATATTTGTTTTATAATTACGCAACTAAATTTAAGCCCTTAGTTTGTTCTCTCGTTCTTCAAATAATACCAACATAACCCACAAATTTCTATATTACATACCTCAGGGTCCAATTTGCATTCTGCAAGCCTGTCTTAATGAGTGATATTTTCCGTTTGGATGTATGATGGGATGTTATGAAATTAAGCTAAATACTGGTAGCATTGAACTCAGCTTACCTATCTGTTGAAAAACTTTGTTTTAATGAGTAGCACGTAACATCCGCAAAGTCTATATGATGTAATATGTATCACATCCCATAATATATATGTTTATACCTTATTTATTTATATAATATTTATTGATTTTTTATTAAATATGTACTTCTTCTTCTCCACCAAGTATAACATTTTCAAGGCCTGTTGGGTGCTCAAAATGTTTAATTTATTCATTTATCCATCGTTTCCTGGGTATTCCGACATTTCTTTTTCCTTTAGGTATGTAGTATTTTCCTGGGAGCGTTCCTGATTCATTCTCTCTATGTATTCTAGCCACTTTTGTCTGTTCTGCTCTATTTCTTCATTTAGGTTAAACATCCTTAATTGTTTTCTTATGTCCTCATTCTTTATTCTATCGCTTCTAGTGACTCCTAATACTGTTCTTAAAAATCTCATTTCCGCTGCGTTTAATTTGCCTTTATCTCTATTTGTCATTGTCCAAGCTTCACTTGTCTAGGATGATGTAAATATGTATTTAACATGCTTAATAATACATGTTTGTTGTCTCATTTGATATTGAAGGTTCTGTTAAATCAGTTATCTGCCGATCGAAGTTATGTCTATATTCCTACAAATAATTATTCTATGCAGAAAACTGTTCGCTTAGGAACCTACTGAAAGGCTGTTTGTTCAATTACCGTACCGTAATCAAAACAGTTTTTTTATGTTTAATCCCTTGAGAGAAGATGCATTTAAAGTAACATTAGCGAACCCGTAGAGGAAACACGCGATTTAAAAAGTTTTCTACTTAAAACTTAATTGAAAGAAGGCGTATTTAATTATGTGCTAAAATACCGTATTATAAAAAAATTAGACTTCACTAAGATAAATTTTAAAGTTTATTTCTTAAACATGATAGCTCATATAAGGAGTTAGATGTCTCATGGAACGCCGGGAGTATTCAGAATTTCAAAGGTAAGCGTGATATTTTATTCTGATTCCTATCAGCAAAATGAGCAACTTTTATTAAAACTTTTCTATTTTTCTGAAATCAAATCTTGAGCTTTTTAGTTTTAAACATGCTATACCTAAGGGAAAGTAAAATATCGAATGAAAGGGCATCACTATTCCGGTTTCAAAATCACCCAATCTCTCAACATATGTAATTGTCCAAGTTTATTATTTGCTGTAGCTCTTTTAGCTTCAGAAATGTAGTAAGTTTTCATGTAGCAGTAAATATGCTTGTAGTACTAAGTAAATGCAGGTGAAATGATCGAATCTCATCGTCACATCAATGAAATATATAGGATACAAATGTAACACATGAAACTCAAGCGTCTGAAAATATGGCTACGTAAGAATGGAAGCATAAAGAACAACAATAATTTAAAGGTAAAATCGGAAGTTTATGATGAAAATGTTGTCAATATTCTTGACACTGCAGAAGTAAATAGGTCGAGTGAATTGGCCAAAGGCAGTGGGATTAGTCACACGTTAACACATAGAATACTAAAGCAGTATCATTACCACCCTTATCATATGTGTTAGCATCAAGACCTCGCACAGAAACATTTGGAGTTATTTTTGTGAGTGGTTACGTAATGCTATTGCGGGAAATGGTTCGTTCTTGGTAAAATACAGTAGGCAAAGGGAGTCAGATTTTTACTTTCTCTACTACGTATAGTAAGTAGGGGAAGTATTGTATTCCACCCAAAAATTCGATACCGAGATTTCACCGGAAATCCATGTTTTGAGACCTCCTGAATCCAAAAAAAGCATTTTTGGAAACATGTCCGTGTGTGTGTCTGTGTGTGTGTCTGTGTGTGTGTCTGTGAACAGCATAACTAAAAAACGAACAGTCGGATAAACACCAAACTTGGTATTTAGGTTCAGTATCTTCCAGAGATGCGACACGAAGGTTTTCAAGAAAATCCCCCCACCCCAGACTACCCTTTACATGGAACATTTTTCGAAAATTTTAATTTTCTCAAAAGTGGCTCTAACGATTTTGATTAAAATATCAAATGTTTAAGATAATGTCATGAGAAATGAAATGTATATCTCGAATTTTCTGGGAATGTCTCCAAAAGTATTCTTCATTGGGAACGACTTTTGCATAACTGGTACACCATAAGAGATAGACAAAATTTTACTACACAAAAAATGTAGATCTCGTTAAAATACACAACTTATGTCATATGCATTTCTTTTGTTGAGTGAACCGTTTTCGAGATATTGCTTGTTATTCCCTTAAATTTTCCAATACTTATACTTTTTCTCAAATGCGTTATTCATTTTTTTATGTCCTGGACTTGCAAAGAGAATGGAATGCGCCGCATAGCAACCAGCGTTAAAATATTTGACCATCGCTTAAAAGCTACCATATTCCCCTTGCATCTACAAGAAAATTATCAATAAGATTGACATCTCGATATCTCGATTAACATAAAGCATATGGAGAATAGGCGTTTGTAAAAATAGATTGTACAAGAGTAGAGAAAGTCATGTGAGTGTAACAGCGTCGCTATTTCATTTTCTTTGCATGACTACGAAAGAAACGAATAGCATTTGAAGAAAATATAAGCATTTGAAAACGCAAACTAATAAAAAAGAATATATCTGATATCAACTCAAGGAATTATCCCAAATTAATTGTATGCTTTAACGAGATCTGCGTTTTTTGTGAAGTAACTTTGCCTACCTCTTAGTTACACAAAAGTCATTCAGCATGAAGAGGACTTCTAAGCTATTTCCAGAAAATTGAGAATATACGTTTTATTTGTCACGCAAATATTTTAAATATATGGAAGTGTAATCAAAATTTTTACATGCATTTTGAGGAAATAAGAAATAACTGCAGCATTTCTATGTAAGGGGTAGTTTTGCGGTAAGGGGATTTTCTTGAAATTTTTGGAAGATACTGAACTTACATACCAACTTCGGATTTTAACCTATTTTTTGTCATGTAATTCGCAGTCACAGACATTCGCACACACGCATCCCCCTCCACACACACATGGACGAGTTTGCAAAACCTCTTTGTTGTGGATTCAGGGAGTTCCATAGTGAAAGTATCTCGGTGAAATATTGGTATCAAATGTTTGGGTGAAATTTAATACTTCCTCTACTTACTTTGGGTAAGTCGTAGAGGGAATAAAAAAGAAATATATTAAGAAAATACGTATTTAATTACTTATAAAGCCAGGAATTTCATGAGTTTGAGCCACATTTCTGCAACTTGAATGAAGAAATCTAAGTATATCTTTAGAATTAAGTGAAACACTGCAGCATTATATACATTATTATATAAAAAGAAGTGATGAAACTCTAACACGGTAGCCCTTATGGGCGGTGTCACCAATTTTCATACGCTGCGGCTTTCTGCTTTTGTCTATGCAGATGTCATTATACATTCCGAAATGGTCGCTATTGCTGCAACGTAAAAAAAAATGCAGGGTTATCGGCAAAAAGCTCTTGCTGTCTTAGAATTGTAACTATCGTTCTATCGCCCGGCACCGATCGCGTGTATACGTGTTCCGTGCGCTGTCTACTGTGAGCTTTTGCATTCTGAAGCTCCCGCGTTACATATTTATGAGAATGGTATGATGTTCATCTGCATTGAGACATTCCTGGCATTCCTCGTCGTCCCCAGTTTGTAGGTAATTCATAAACAATAGTCACTCTGTAAGGTTTCAATTTTAAAAGCTTAATATCTATATAAACAGAATTCTTTGAAACACAAACTTGTTGTGCAACACGTCTTAAAGGTTTATTTGGAGAGCGTTCGTATGATGCACCAATTTCTTCAATTTCTTCCTCCGTTATAACATATAGTTTTCGCTTCTTAGGTTGAGTAACCCCTTTGCCCTGAGTTTGTTAACCACACATCTGACAACACCAACATCAGGAAATATATATCCTGGAATTGTCTACACGCCTGTATACATGATTCGAGGTTTTTGCATGTATCGTACATTAAGGTTCTTAGATCGAGCGTGAATTTTTGGTTAGGCATTTCAGTGGATTGATAATAAGACAAGAATAGCAACAGTAATAAAGATACTCTAAAGTAATCCACACTCGACACAAATGTTTGAATAAGCCTGCACTTTTGAGATGTACAATGAACTAGCGCTAGTATTTAAATCACGAATGGAGGCAGTAACTGACAGTTTCATAGCCGATAAGCGTAGCCTTAAGCGAGGGGAACAATATAGAGGTCACTGGAGTGAAAGCATAAACGCGGCCGTGGCAGGGTCGCAAAACGATCGCTCTGTAAGGTGACATTAATGAATCCATTTTCAACAAGACATTCATATTATCAAAAAGCCTTGCATTATTTCAATTAACATTTATCTAATAGCTGAATTGTCTTGTTAATGGCCTTACATTTTAAATTTTTGGTTACGCCACCCCGTTCTCTGCAGCAGTTTACAGTAAGATGTGGTATATGTGCTTCTATTACGAAATTTGATACAGTGTTTCAATGGCTAATGCCATAAATCCATACATTTATACTTGACTACAACGTAAAGTCCATAATACGATCATCGCCTGCACGTATTACGTGAAACGGTGATTACAATCTGAATATTTGTGCATTATTGAGTAACCTTTCAGACGTTTATTACCATTTTATGACTAAGCTTTCTGTTTGGGAATGCATGTAATTCTAAAGTATATTTTAGAAGCAAGGGTTTTTTTCAACATTTTGGTCTCACCACCCGCAATTACAAACAAGGTTATCAGACGAGGCTAATTCTTTTCATGTGTGATGTAATTTCTTAGCTTTAATGGTTTCAAAGACCGTGAAAATATTTTCTCAAAAAAGCTGAGTATTTATATTTTGCTGCTGCGTGCAAAATATTCTTCACAAGTTCCAAGTTTTGTGAGATAGGAGCATCAGAAAGGCTGCATAGTGTATCCACTTAAACTACATCAGTTGTTATCGAAAATGTAATTCAGATAATAACAAATGTTTTTTGCCCGGTGAAGAGGTGGGTTATCAGGTCGGAGCAGGATATTCAAGCTATATTCCCAATGTTATTTGGTGCAGTGTTTCAAATTGGAATTTAGAAATCACAATTAATTTTGGAAAACCAAATTAAAGAATGGGGTCACAAACTTGTGTGTTTGCATTGAGTTTGAGAGGCAATTCGATGAAAAATAAGATGAAAAGCATTGAATGAGATAGCTCTACGTGGTCGGAACTGTTAGGTAAGTCTGCGCGTCTCTGTTCACTTGCGCCCGCCAGCTTCGCTCTGGAACCCGTGTGTCTCCTGCAGTGCTCTCACCTCATCTATTCGTCCCGGGGATGTATGCACAATGGACCCCTTGAGGGTCGCAGTGCTAGGTTTCCCCTCCGTTCGCCTACTCAAGTAATTACAAAACATAATCAACGGTACATTAAGAATGTATTTATAAATTTGTTCGGAATTATTTATGAATTACTTATTTGTTGAAAGCTTCTGACAGGCAGCTTATGTGCATGTAGCTAAATTGTTCATTCCTTCTATATCGGTTACAGAGAAAGATATTGCAATAAAGAATAAGAGACTGGCGTTTCATACAGTGTAAACATGCTTCAATTTTTCTCCTTGTAGCTGTCTGTCTGTATATACTCCGGCAACAAACGCTAAGCCATTACACCGCTTGGAAACTTTAGGATATACGTGCATATTTTTGTTGCAGAAACTTGAAGTTTACTCCTCGCTGAGCTATATTCAAATATGAATTACATCTATGACACAACACAATATAAAGCTACCGTCTCCTTGTGTATGTGCTCTTCTACATATGAGGTACACACTCGACATTTTTGGCGCAGCGAATGGCACTATATCAAGACGTCAACGTTTTTGATTCATATCCCCGAACTTTTGCCCGTGTCATGAAGCGCGCAGCAACGAAATTGGTTTCTTCCCCTACCCTTCCCGCCGTGCCTACAATGCCAATTTTTTTTTTGACTACAGCACGAAACTCCATTCTTCCCCAGTACACTTAACCCCTTACGCTTTTTGGAATTTACGATACCCCAATGGCTTGCTTCCACGCTTGTTTAATAATTACGAATGGCTGGACCATTTTCTCTTTACACAAGATGGAGAGCTGAATTCAACCCAGTTGAACTAAGTTCAACATCAGAGACAATTACTGTCTAACATTCAATTTTTTATATTGTGGAAAAAACTGGAAAAGCTTTATCTTGGTTACTTTAGCATTCCTGTCAGAAAAACTATACTAATATATTTAATTCTTTAAGTCCTTTTATTTTCAGTCATTTTATTTTTAGGTTTATGCTTTAGAAAGTTATTCACGTTTCCATCCAATCCATGTTATTTAAGCACTTGTTCAACAAATTTATTTCGCTAATCATTTCCAAATAACAAGTATTCCTTTATATAAAATATGCTTTCAGATTCTTCTCAATCATGATGGATGCTTACGAAACAACAAACTATGTATATCTCAATTGAAGATTGTTAGTAATCAGTTCACGCTAGGAAATAACAATAGTCGCATATTCTCCATCATGTTAAGTAAATGTCACACATAGTGAGCTTCATCCCAGGAACCGAGCGAGATGGCTCAGGTGGTTACTTCGAGAGCTACCGGGATCGACCGCCCACTTTCGCCCAAGGGTTTTTTGTGGTTTCTCCGAGTCGCCAGGCGAACGCTGGGGTGATTCATCTTCAATCACGACTCTGCTGCCTCCCTTTTCCTATATCCAGCATCTTCCTTGTCATCTGTTTCAGGGTTTAATACTGGGCGACTGTGGTCGTCGAGTTGCGGCTGGGCGGTGGCTTGCACTCTGTAAAAGTTTCTTCTCTTGCGCTGTTGCGGTACCGCTCAGTTATGTCTCTTCTCAGCGTGGGGCTCTGCTCCGGGGAACCTGTAGGTTAGTGGCTTGTGGGCAGGTACCGTGCGGAGCCGGATGGGTTCTATCTTGAAACGTTCGAGACCCGGGCATGCTTGCGCCCTTGGGCATCCTGATCCGGTCACCCTTCGGGTCTCCTCTCTTATCCCTCAATCCCAGGGGTCAAATTTCGAAGCACAATTGGCCGACTGGCCTGCGTGAGGTGCTCTGCACCGATTCCGGGGGCCCCTCATATGTACCTTAACCTCTATCTTTTTTGCCCCGGAAATAGTAAATAAATGGCAAGGAAGAGGATGACTTTATGATACTGATGGTGAGGAGGAAGAAGAAGAATGATTTATACGTAATGAAAGTTTTACTTTATTTTGCCCTACATACTTCGTTTAGTTAGTGTTTTTTTAAGTTTAAAGTCCTTTAACGGGTTAGGTCGTATCGGACGTGAATGAACGATATGGTTGAAATGTTCAAATGGAACCAGAGTCCAAGTGTGTTTTGCCTGATACTTCCCAGTTTTGTGCAAGGCAATAAGAATGAAGAGGCCAATGAGTGGTCAAGAAACTGTCTCATTATTGATGAAGAGTTGCATGAAGATGAACCAACTGCGTTTAAAGCTACATCCATAAACTGGTAGTGCTTTTTACATGTAGCTCCCTATCCGCTTTCAAACAAAATTCAGATAGGCCAATAATTTTTACTTTCTCTACTACGTATAGTAAGTAGGGGAAGCATTGTATTCCACCCACAAATTGATATCGAGATTTCACCCTAAATACATGCTTTGAGACCCCTGAATCCAAAAAAGCATTTTTGTAAACATGTCCGTGTGTGTGTCTGTGTGTATGTGTGACTGTGAACAGCATAACTCAGAAACAAACAGTCGGATAAACACCAAACTTGGTATTTAGGTTCAGTATCTTCCAGAGATGCCACACGAAGGTTTTCAAGAAAATCCCCCCACCCCAGATTACCCTCTACATGGAGCATTTTTCGAAAATTTTAATTTTTTCAAAAATGTCTCTAAGGATTTTGATTAAAATATCCCATGTTTAAGATATTTTCATGACAAATAAAGTATATATCTTGAATTTTCTGGGAATATCTCCAAAAGTATTCTTCATTGTGAACGACATTGTGCATAACTGGTAAACCATAAGAGATGGACAAAATTTTACTACACAAAAAATGTAGATCACGTTAAAATACACAATTTATGTTATATACAATTTTTGTTGAGTGAACCATTTTCAGATATTGCTTGTTATTCCCTTAAATTTTTCAATAATGTTCTCAAATGGGAATTCATTATTAATTTTTTGTCTTGGTTATGCAAAGAGTTTTAATCTGTGGCAAAGAGAATAGTGCTGCACATAACTACCAGCTATTAAGAGATATTCTATGCTTAAAGGCTACTGTATTTCTATATTGTCCTTGGAAATACAAAACAACGGGAACATAGTACGCCTTAAGCGATAGTAAAATATTTTTAGAACTGATCGTTATGTGTAAAATGTAATTCTCTTTGCACGGCAAAAGATCGTTTGTGCAAATGTTTATCTCGATTAATATGAAACAGATGGAGCATAAGAGTTTGTAAAAATAGTTTGTACAAGAGTAGAGAAAGTCATGTGAGTGTAACACATCAGATTTTTAACATAAGCAAGTAAAAATCGTTGGTTATGTTGGAATAGGATACAATTCCTCCGAGGTACTATTAGTAGGCGGCTGGTAGCGGTCTCTTTCTCTTCTGATTCTCTTCGCCACGTTCGGGCAAGAATACGAATACAGCCAATGAAACTTTAGGTAGTTTGTTTCTCATAATCTTCCTAGTTGCACTCAGGGTGATTCCTCGCTTCTTCTCTGGTCTTCTCTGGATTATATGCGGGTGTGACGAAATTCCGCAGATTTTCTCAAGCTTGGAGATTATGAGGTTGCCGATTTGTATTTTCCCACACGGAAGACTCTTCATATGTGCTTTAATGCAGTCCTAGTAAATTAGGTGTCCTAATCCAACACTTGAACAATACATGTATATAAAAATCGAACAGAAGCCGCCTTAATCCGCATACTGAAAGTAGAACAGTGGGTTGGTTTTCTAAGTTTCCAATTATCTGTAAATTTTGTAGCTTAAGAAACTTAGACCGTGCTATATTTATTCATATTTATAGTACACAGATTTCTCCTGAAAGTCTGGGTTTTGTCTTGACGTAGAATATCTTTAAGTTATTGGTTCCACGTTTAAGTGCCAATTTGAAGTAGGAGTTATATTGTAGTTCCACTGTTGGGGAGAAAAACTTGATGAAGTAACTGCCCCACGTATGGTACAAAGTTTCCGGTGGCCTTCGCTCCAACGTTCACTCTCCGTTGGCCTTCACCCCAACTTTTAGGAATCAATTTTGTATTTTTATGTTTCTTTAAATGTTATATATATTTATGTTTGCCTCGACTGCGTCAGTATTAATATGTTAGCATGGGGTGATGTGGCTAAAAAATGTAGGCTTACACAAATTATAACTTTTACTTCACCCCTTTTATTAATCCTTCACACGATTAAATAACACTTCACTGATATAGATAGCTGTGAGATTATTAATTAATTACTTGCACCTTTTAAAACGTAAACTTTATATTATTCTCGCCGTAATGAATTTTATGTCTCACACTGGATACGTACCGAGGGAATGAACTGCTCAGGTACGCTGCCGTCTAGCATGTGGCGTTTACCGCTTAAATTTGCAAATTTCTCTGTTTCAAGTCCCTGATTGGCTAATACTACTCCAATAGAATGTTTTTATTTAACTTTCAGCTTTTCTGGTTTTTGATTGGCTATTTATAAACTGTTTTAAATATTACATTGTTGTTACAAGAATTATTAGTAGCATTATTAAATTTTCCAAATTCATTATTGCCTCAAGGTTACCTCATTGTTACCTCATTGTTACCTTTCGGCTTCTATTCTCACAGCTTCTACATTATTCAATTACGTAATACATTCACATAACATTATTATACATGTACACAATAATATAAATTTATGCAATGACTGTAATATACACTTTTTTATATTGTAGTATACACATATTGCTTTAAGGCGGAATGCTATTATATATTTTTTTTATATTATATAATTAGTCTGAAATCATTTTAGTGTTAAAAATACTGCCCCAGTCTTCACTATCTTAATGCAAATTTAGGTTCCGCAATTTGAAAGTATTAAAATTCGGGATCATGGTTTCAGAAACTTGCCTTTGGGACTGTGGATGCAGAAATTCATTTCGGAGAACATAACTTTCGGCGAAAATAATTACTCCGGAAAGCGAATTCGGGAAAATGGTTAAAAAGGGACAATACAACACCTTACACTCACACAATATAATCTGATCCCATCACCATGTACTATATAGCTGTACTACGAACATTAACATAACTGATTATTTTCTAATCTCCTTAAACCATTAATAGTCTTGTTATATGGATAATACTATGCAAATGTATAGAACTAGACAACAATTAACAATTTAAAGAAACATGAGGGGCCATTCCATATAAAAATCGACTAGGGGTGTGAATTTTGATGTTTCATATTATCATAGTATCCATGGATATACAAATTACATAAATATGGAATTTTGTATCTCTATACAATTTTGTAAATGCTCAAAGCTCGAACATTCTCCTTGTTTTGATGTAAAACGATTCTTATAACTCAGCCAGTAGTTGGGAAAATATTTGAAGACATTGACGTATAAGCTCCCTGCTTAAAAAGAATGTGCAAGAAAAATTGATTTTTAAATTAGCAAAATGATATAATCTCCATAGATAATAAATTAAACATTCTTCTTTATGATTTGCTTGTAAGTATCCCAGCGGTTTAGTGTATCAAATTGCCTAATTAATAACAATATATTTTAAAACATTAAAATTAAATAATTTGGGTAATCTGTATTTCCTTCACAGGATCTATGTCAAATAAATGGCCAAATATTACATTCTAAAAATTATTGAAGCATAATATATATATTCATTTTTAATTTATTATGATGAAAAAATATAATCACTGCGATAAGCCTTGTGCTACATATCATTTAGAAGTTTATAAATCACCTCGGTTAGACATATTATTTTTAAAATAAAATTGAAGAGCGTTTTTGCAGTTTTAATAAGTTAAAACTTTGAAAATGTATGCAGCTACTAGTTTTATTACATTTTATCTTGACAAATTCTAAAATATAGAGCATCAATTCAACTTCAAAATGGGAATAAGTACTTTGAAGCACTGTAGATTTATGAAACTTGTGTGCCACATATTGTGAGGAAGTTCAGCATTTTTTACTGTTTTAAAAAGTATTGTATTCCGCGCGAGGTTCAATGCGTGTTACGTATGCGTGCACGCGAGTGTGTGTGTGGTGTGTACGAACTTAGACGCAAAGTTCAAAACTATAAAGTTGGATGAATACCAAACTTCGTATACAAATTCAGTGGCCTTTAGAGATACAACACAAAATTCCCTAGAGTGCACTAATATTTACATGGAAAACATTTCAGAATGTTTTAATGTCTCCAAAACCGTTCTAATAATTTTTACTAGATAATATTGTGGCTTGGTCTAGTTTTTACCCTCACTTCACTAATGCTCTTACTGTAACTTCGTTAACGTAATCCATTTCATATTTCCATTGTAACTTCTCTATTTTCTATCTTATAACTTTCTTCGTGGCGTAGCAGGGTAGTGAAATACGCACAACGTAGTCTCTTGTTCCGGACGGTTCATTCATTGGGGAGTCTAGCACAAGACTTCTCCAAGCCTCGCTGAAGCGGCACTTACTGCACGTGACGGCCTCGTCATAGCTTACTAGGAAAAGAGCACTTTTCGTCACACTAGAAACGCACTCACTAATTCGCTCATTAATTGACTGACTCACTTGCGAGAGCACTCGCTTGTATAACTGTCGTAACGTTCGAGAAGGAGTAACTTCCAGAACATTCTGGTTTACTGACAATTGCGTTTCCAGCGTTTACGCCTGCAAGGGCGCAAATTATCTTTATTTATCTTCTACTGCCCGGCGCAGACCTCCCGATAACCTTCAGCCATAGCCGCTGTGTCTCAATATTATGTTAGATATTTTTATATAAGGATGGGAGATGAATGTTGAATTTTCGGTATACAACTTATGATGTAGTCTGATTTCTTGTTTATTTTGATATAATGCTGCATAGCTTCCGTCTGCGAACTATAGACAATGATTCATTACACGAGAAAATATATAAGCTTTAAAATACATATTTCGATCAAACAACATTATGTCCTTAGCGGTGGCTCTTTTTCCAAGTATTTCATGATGGAAGTTTACATTTTATAAACTGTAAGCTCTTTTATCTCACAGAACGTTAACATTTGCAATTATTCTTTATCAGAGCTCATTATAGGACTTCATAGACTTTCATCTGTACTTCTGCATAGTAGTAAAATCAGTGTGAGTATATACAAAATTAATATTTCAATTTTTTTCATACATGTTTTGATACTTTTATTACCAATATCTCACTCAAGTAAGAGTACATTTTTTTTCTTTCATTATCCATAAACGTATTAAATTTAACCTTATTTTTACAATGGAATATCATGCTGTTGTTTCTGTTCTGATTTTTCCTTTCATAATCCTTAATATCAATTGCTTTTTACTACTTTCTCTCCTAGTGGATCGTAAAAATTTACTATGTTTATCCTGCTATATGATTCTAGTTAATTTTCCCTCTATTCCTAACCTCTAACACAGAGATGCAGCTCGGGATAGCCTTGATGCCTGTTTTATGTTACGAAACAGTTCTCAGTTTATTCCAATTTCATGAAAAACAAACTGAAAAAGAATTATGTAGACATTTCTGCGCATGAAAACCATGTTAAAGTATAACTGTCTGCAACAATTTTGGTACAAATACTTCGAAATTCAAAGTACCAAAATATATTTTTATATTTTCATACAAGCTGCGGTAATGTGTAATAAAAGCAGCTTTTACATGTTTGCCTTTTTATCAACTGTTTTCATGACATTGTGTTTTGAAGCATACCATTCTATTCTGTACGTTGGTAATTTCTAGAATATATAGAAGAAATATAATACTATTCCTTGAAATTATATCATGTTCATTTAGAAGCACTCATTTCAAAATTCTAATTCATTAAAATATTGCGTTACGTGATTTACATTCATCTTATAATTACTATAGACATATTGAATACCCATCCTCTAAATTTCCAATAACCGAAAGAAAACATTTAAATTGAAATCATAAATTATATTAATTTTAACGTTTTGAAATACTAATGAATGTACTCCTCTTTTAAAATACACGGTCGAGTCATTACGTTAATGGACTGGTGCCTGAAGTGTAGGCAAAAGCTACAACTCAGATGTCGTATCAGTTGTGGCGCAACACGGCGGTCACTTCCAGATCGTCCCTCAAAATAGTCACCGTTCGCCACAATGCATGTTTGAAGATTCACTTTTTTCTTCAGAAGAATGTACAAAGCAAAGTATAAAACTGGTTTTGCAAGTGGAATTGAAATTATCAAAACATCCTTAAATACACTTTTTGCCATTTTTTTCTCAATTAGCATAATAATATTCTCTGTTTAATTGGTTAAAAATGCATTAAGTCGTAAACAGTTTTCATTATTGATGTGGTATTAAACAAAAAATGATTTTGGTGATAACAGTATTTAGGAAAGTGACATTTGCACTACAGTTGTGCCAAATTGAGTGCCAAAATAATTACAATCATATTGTGAGTGACTGCTTCTGGACCTGGCCATTTCATAGTCATCTCCCCTCCTTTGATTATAATAATAATATATTAATCAATTGAGTATTAAGTTATTACATATTCGATGCCTTCTCGGATTACTGTTACATGTTAATACAATCAGTAATTCCTATATATATATTTACATTATTTTCTTCTTTTAACCAACCATATCCATTTAATTCTATTCATTCCATAACATGAACTTTGTTTTCTCCTAATCTCCCGTACGGCTTTTCTTGTGACAGTCGCTACGTCCTCCGTAGAATAAAATCTACTCCCAGGTAGCTCTTATTACAAGCGGGGAAAGAAGAAGAAATTGTGCGAGATCAGGTGAATACGGCGGGTGTGCCAGAACAGTGGCTTGTCTTAAAGATTGCTCTTGAACAAGCACACAGTGATATACAGAGGAATTGCCGTGTAGAAAGAGTCAATTCCTCCTACGCTAAAGCCCAGGATGCTTACGTGGAAGGAATGGCGTAGACGACTCAGGTTCTCCTTGCAGCGGACCTTGTTTACAGCTACATCTTCTGGTATGAAATCCATGTGATAAATTTCCAGTCAGCTGTAAAACAGTTTAAGCATTACCTTGTCTTTTGACTGATTTAAGCTTTTTTTCCACCGCGTTGATAATGGCGATTTTAGGTTGAAGGTTGAGGCAGCATTTTTAATACTTCAATAATTTCAATTAAATTATATAATATGTAAATTCAATAACACCCCAACTTGAAGCAATATGTATGTAATAATTTATAAAATGTATGTAACAATCATTGCATATGCTTATATTATTATAAATATGTTCAATAATGTTATGTGAATGCATTACGTAATTTAATAATGTAATAGCTGTGAGAGTAATAAGTTTAAAGTTGGTAACAATGAGGTAACAATGAGGTAACCTTGAGGCAATAATGAGTTTGAGAGTTTGATTACTACTAGTCATGATTAAAGAAGCAATAACGTCAATTTTGTGACAGTTTTTAAAATAGCCAATCAACAGCCAGAAAAAGCTTTAGTAAAATGCAGGTATTCTATTGGACTAAGATTAGCCAATCAGAGACTTGAAATACAGAAACGTACGGGTTTGGATGGTTGAAATCTGTTCAGTTGCCTGCAGACCTGGTAGTGGCCGGAGGAAGATGTGTTCTCTAGAGAAATATTACGTATTTGCGTGAAACGGAAATTATGTATATGCGTTAACAAAGTGCAAGTATTAAATAAAGGAATCTCACACCTCTTGATATCGGTGTAGTGCTATTTAATTTGTGTCAATGATTAATAAAAAGAAGTAAATTAAAACTTAAAATCTGTATAAGTCTAATTCTTGTTGCATCACGCCCTGATTAAGAGAAGCGTGTCTCTAAAGTAATACTGACGCAGCTGAGGCAAACATAAACATAAATAATATCTATAGAAGCAGTTTAATAACAAAGTTAATATTTTTTTAAACTTGGAGCGTAACAACAAAAATACATCTTCAAATCAGTTTTTCACACGTAGCAGCATATTACGTAACAAAAAATCCACTTCAAATTGACATCCGTATGTGGAGCAAAAAATAAACAACTCCAACGTAAAGACAATATCTATTTCAAGTTGGCTCCCATACTTGGAGATAAGTAAATAAACAACGTAAAGAACAATACTACTTCAAGGTTGTGTCCTCGATTGTGAATCGTAAAAAAATACCACGTTTCGTCTTCTGTTATGTTCCGTTCGGTTGAGAAAGTCGGATCATTGTCAGTTTAACTGATCAAATTATCGAAATCGGCATGCGATCTTCAACAAGGGGTTGCACCAAAACACGTGACATACTGTGCTGGGAATCATGCACATTTTCAGGTCATCATACATAATTTGGTAGCACGTAATAGTAATATGGCTATTGCTGTTAGATGACTACCAATTGGTAAATGTTACAAGCACCAATACTGCAACTTCATCTATCTTGTATGTAGTTCAATCGTGTGCCCGAACAGTATACCCACCACCGGTCTTTCTCCTACCAAAAAATGTCGCTGGTACTTGGACACAGCACTGCGGCCCCGAAGCGTTTTTACCTGACACTTGTATCATCATTGCCTAGTTTTTGGAAGAACTTGATTTTAGACCATTCGCATTCGCATTTTGATGCGTGCATTCAAATCACCCTCACTGTAGTTCTACTTACACTGTCAACATAAAATAAATTGCCTCTTGCTGGAGCGATATCTATTCGTTCTAGGGCACCAAGCGACACTATGCTCCCAGTCCACGAACTGTGGTAATATTCATCTATAACAGATGTTTAGATTCATTTTTTGTAAATTTGTAAACATGTTTAAGCTAAACATCGTATTTCTGTTTGCTTTGTAAGGAATGGAATTATAACTGCTCCCATTAGTAAAAGAAGACGGGGACACTTGTATAAAATGTTTTTAATAAGTCGAAGGCATTCAATACTAAAAACCTGCGAATATCGGCAGATTTAAAGTCATCATGATGAGTCAGAGTCGAACCCTGAATTTATGTCACAAGACGTGGGCGAAGAACTGGGCCACTGAGAAACTAACTAGTATAGGCATACATACCGCAGTGTTTCTTTCGAGTTATTTCATTGAAAGAGAACAATGGTTGTGACTTCTGGGACATTTTCGGAATAGTGTATATTTTCGTCTTTCTGGTGTAAAATGTGTATTTTATCTTTACAGGGTATAGAGTCTTAAACAATGATTTAGTTTTGGTCATAGTCCTTTGCAAAATATCTATATCTGCAATATTGATTACATACCAGGTAATCCATTCTTGTTACACTTTTTTAAAATACTAATACACTTATTTATTGTATTCTTACTGTGTTAATGAATCATTATAATAATTTAGCAACAGCAAAAGTTTTATAATTGAAATAGAGTAAATCCAGGAGCGTATAGCAGAAATTCAAGTAGAAGAAGAAAAACATTATTAATAATGTATTTTTGAATTTCCAGCCACTTTGAAGTAATTATTATGTAAAACTAATCAGTTCCTACCTTGTGAGGTTCTGTTTTGTTTCTTCAACTAATCTTAGTTTCCCCTCACCCTAGCATGTGTTCTGTGTCATAAAACACATTTCTATACATAGAAATACAAAACGCAATATAATTAATTATTTATTGAAAATAATCAATTGCGTCCTAGTATTAATACCAACAAATTAAAGTTATGTTTCCGTCACATTCACGAAATATTATGTGTAACGAGTATTACACACGTCCATCTGTAGATTGTATTGAAGCAAGGGGAAGCGTTTCTCTCATGTTTAAATACACTCTTAACGAGAACATAACATTATACATTCGGTGATCGCTAAGTTTCGAGAAATACTGCATTTCTTTAATGCAGACAACCAATTTAAGTATGACATCTGTATATAGGTGTTATATACAAATAAAAGCCACAGCAGGTAACTAGATAATGATACATCGCAGGGGAAAAAGGTTTTAAAAACGTGCCAAAAAGGAATGTGTTGCACGTTCTAATCCATATACAAGAATCGGACGTCAATATGAAGCGTATTTTTCTACGATTAACGGAAACATAAAGACTGAATTTAAGGTGGTTTTCTGATATTTTAATATTTAATTTTTCAAACACTTTATTTACTTTTGTTGATCTGTATTGTACCCTCCACGTGCAAGTAAGGCACGTTCCATCAGACAAACAGCTTTGGATCATCAGAAGGGGAGCGGAAGGAAACGTTTGATATCAGTACGCCAAGTAAAATAAAGTAATGGAGAGTATCTGTGAGCTTCTTTCAGAGCACACAACAACGTTCCTGTCCTTTGTATTTCGATGACTCCATATTGCGTGTGGAGAGAGGTATGCAAGTTAATGTAACAATACATTTCCTTTGGTAACTGAATCATTCTTCAGGTACGTTTAAATACTCATGGCAATGCATATATTCCCTCTTTCTTTTTCTTGATTAACATTACAGCTTATTGTTTCAAGGCAAGAGCTCTTATGTTTGGTCCATTAACGAGTGAAAATGTGGTTACCTTACTCCTAAAGATTTTATTCAGCCCTAACACATTTTCTCCAGTATTAAGAGTTACAACACAAAAATAATGCAATCATGCATTAAGCATGATTTTATCTTTTGTAAACAAGGATAGAAATAAAATAATGCATGCCTTCTTCTTTCTTTAAGGATTATGTTAAAGCCTGTTCCATCTTCATTACGAGGGGCACTATTTATATTCTGAGCCTAATAATTAAAACAAAGTAAAACTTCTTTATTGTTTTTCAAAATATTCTCCTTTATGCTCAATACACTTTTGCATCCGTTTGAGCCATTTGTCAAAGCATTTATTCCAGTCTTCTTGAGACACCTTCGAAACATGGTTTTTGAAGGCATCAACGGCTTCTTCTGCCTACGAAAATCGTTGTCCACGCAATTTATTCTTGATGTTCGGGAACAAAAAGAAGTTATTGGGTGCCAAATCAGGACTGTATGGCGGATGATCCATCAATTCTATTTTTGAGCCTTCAAATAATCTGTTAGACGCGATGTGTGTGCTCTCGCATTGTCTTGATGAAAAACGATCCAACGGTTCTTGTTAGTTTTCCTTACTTCACCGAAGACTTCCGGCAAACAAATGGTTGTGTACCATTCGGCATTGAACGTTTTACGTTCCTCTAAAGGCACTGTTGCCACATGGCCAGTTTTGCTGAAAAAGCAGGCGACCATTTGCTTCGAAGTGCTTCGAGTGCGAACAACTTCTGTTGGATTTGCTTCATCTTGAAACACCCATACAGTCGACTACTGTTTACGTTCCGGCTCATACGCCTAGATCCATAATTCGTCACCTGTTACAATCATATATACGTCTTTTGAGGCACCGCCATTGTATTTCTTGGGCATTTTTGTACACCAATCGACACGAGCATCTTTTTGAGATTGCGTCAAATTATGTAGGATCCAACGAGAGCAAACCTTTTTTACGGCTAAATAATCCTGCAGTATTTTATATATGCTGGTGGAACTAATGCCCAGGGTTGCCTCCATCTCACAATATGTCGCATGACGAACTCTCATTACATTATTAGTTTTTGCACAGCATCAATGTTTTCTGGCACAACAACTGATTTTGGACGACCTTCACGAACTTCATCATTGAGCGAACGGCGGCCACGATTAAATTCGTTATACCAGCGTTTTACAGTGGCAAAGAATGGAGCTTCGTCGCCAAATGTGGAAGCTAGTGATCGATGTACTCTTGTCTTGATAATCCACGTCGAAAGTCGTAATAAATCATTGCACGAACATTTTCACGAGTTAATTTCATGTTTTTGTTGACACACAATTTTCAAGTTAGTGTAAGCAAAACAAATGACGCTCTATTGACAAAATGTTTGAAGTAGATTACGGTCAAAAATATCAAACTTTCAATTGGAAACGTCAGATGGCACCTACAACATTCAGGGTGGCCAAGGCTCAAAATATAAGTAGTGCCCCTCGTATATTCATGTTTACGCCATCTTCCTACACTTCTCTTTCCGTGTGTGAATAATGCACTGCTCTATATGAGTTGCGATCGTCCGGCATTCTCTGTACATGTAACTTCCATTATGGTTTATATTTTATAAGTTTCTCTACTACTGATTCTGTAATGTTCAGTTCTGTTCTGATATCTTACTTTCTAAGTTTATCCATTCTTGTACAACGCTCTTAAGAATTTCACCTTAGCAGCTTTGTCTTTGTGGAAATCCTTTACTTTGTGAGTTATGTTTCACGTCCATAAAGTAACTTTTGAAGAGCCATTACATTCTAAAACCTTATTAATGAGTCTTTTTTCTTCCTTTTTAACATTCTGTTTATAATGCCGCATACGATATATACTGAAATTGTTGAATTTTATCTAAGACGTCTGTGTTGTTTTAGTATGTTCCTATTGTAGAACTTTATTTTCAAGTGTTATTTTTTATCTACTAGGGTATTTTTCCTTGAAAGCCATTATTTTAGTTTTATCCAAGCATATATTAAAATTATAAGTATCACAGATCTGCTGAGGTTTAATAATTAATGTTTTTATATCTCTTCATTATCTTTATTTGTTAAGATTTAATTAAATAATTACATGCGTTTAAATAGAAGCTTAAGCATAATTCAATTCCCTTATTTATACCCCACTTGACCAAATGTAATGACCACCTCTTACTCGACAACTAATTTCATAATCATTGCACCACAGTGACAGCTCTGAAAGTTCAATTCGTTATCGTCTCTTACATTTGGAATAGGATCTTATATAGCCAGTGAGTACTGTTGCATTAGAAAGTATAGCTATAGCTCCGAAATTTTAACACACAGGCCGTACGTATCCAGTCCTAAATTACTTCTAAAAGACACCACTAAATACTCCAAAATTATTATCGTTGGATCTTATCAGTAAATATAGATATAATACTAGATTATGGTTCTCAAAATCTACTGGATAGGGTGTTTTCGTATAGACGCACACCCTAGGTGGCCCACACAACTAACTTACTTGAAGTTAGTTTATACCGGAAAGCGGGAATGCCAAAAGGTTTACCTAAGCAGAACTGCAAATGGGATTCCATTGCCTATAGAGAAGAGACCTACACTACCCACTTGAACATCAGTGATGCGGCAACTTCTTTAGCACCTAAGTATGTGGGAGATATAAAATATGCAGCAAACAGCATTACCTCAGTGACCTTTTGCTTTGCATATGTGCTGCCCCCGCTTTTTTTTTAAGTTCTCTTGTTTACCTAGTTTGTGATTATTGTGTTTTGCTGTTTACTTTACCGCTTACTACCGCAATTACACATACGGACACACACACACACACACACACACACACACAAATACCTGCCCATGTGGGACTCAAACCCGCGACGTTTAGCTTAACGGAGCGCCGAAACTATACGCTCCAGCGACTACAGCTACGAGAGTCGGCACCCCTTAGAACATCAGTGATGCGGTAACTTCTTTTGCGCCTATGTATGAGAGAAACATAAACTACAAAGGACGGCTTACTTGGCCTACCTGGCATATTTAGGTTCAATATAATATAAAATCATTTAACAAATGAACATAATACTTAATAAGAATGATCAGCAAAGAATACCGAAGACAACTTTCTTATAATCCAAGAGGAATAAAAGATGCTGGCCGACCCCGTGGAATATGTATTCCATTTGCGCCTTCGCGACAGGCGAACCCCGGTGAAGATGATGATGACGGTGGTGATGTCACATAGAAACCCTTATTTTGCATCAACAAATTATGCTTTTTCAAAATAACTGTAATATCTTGAATTGGACAATGTGGTAATCCATCGGAATAGGTTGAGAAACTCTGATTATTCATCCAGTAGAATCGGCAACAATGAAGACAACTAAAGAATCACCTGTAAAGTCTCCGCGTGCCAGAGATGATTCTGGCCACAAATGACTACAGCGTAATAAACTACTTTTGAGTTACTACACCCTTTTATAGCGAGGCGCAAATGTTTGCCGTGTAGCGGAAATTCGGTGGAGCACGACGAGAGCAGAAGCATCTGCTTGCCCAGCCACTTGTCTTCTATATTTCATCACTTCCCCCTCGCAACAATGGAGCAGCTCTAACAATTACATATTACCCCGGCAGCCAGCATACAGCTTATCTACAAATAACATCACCAGCAGTGCTCCCTGTGATATATTGATACTCTAGGATAGGCAGTGTCTACGAGGGAAAAAGTGAAATTAAGCGTGCTCTTCTAAATTATGGCTCGCTTTAAAAAAAGAGGGTAAGCGATAATAGAAAGCTGAAAGAGCATACCCAGTAGAGTAGCATGTTTGCGTTACTTGGCGTGTACTGCAGCAAGCATTGCGTACTCGAGATTAACTGGAGACTTTGTACACAGTGCACGAGTTTTGCAGATAGAGACTAAATTCTAGAGATGTTAAGGAAGCTTCATGGCTTAAACATCTACCATTTTAATTTAAAAAATATGACACATTACACACATACAAGCTTCTCTAGTTACTAATTTTTCGCACAATTCTTTAAATATTAACGTTAATAGTTATTCATGCTTTGACGTTATGTTAGCCAACTTTGAGGACTGATATTTTAAAATAAAACATCATATATAAATGATACAAAAGACAAACAAAACATAAAAACGCAACTGTTCGAATATCGTAATCTAATGTTACTAATGAAACGATGTGGGAAGGAGGAAGAATAAGGTAAACTGATTTATAGATATCCCACAACACTTCAACCTGAGAAACTGATGTAATAACAAATGTTACGAAAACGACTAATGCTATAGAACAAAATTACTTAACAAATTGTATAAAGCTTATATTTTAAAAAGATCTACATTTTTCTCAAAAAGGTTAAAGTAAACCACATTTTCATAAAATAAAATTTAATGAACCCTTTTTTTTAAATAAAGCCGAGTTTAAGGTGAAAGGATATTCCTGGAAATGCTCCTGTAGAAGATGCTAAATGTTTTTACTTTTCAATTGCATAGTTCATTCACACACACATGCAAACAGTGTTTTCTTTTTTTAATGCTCATCTGTGTGATAACTTGTTGATAAATTATTAACCCTAATGAATCACAGTGTAGTTAAAGAATTTTAAAAAGCCGTATTTGAAAGTTTTTGTGCATGGTTGTGTCTGGTGATGTGGAACGTCCGTTTAAAACAATCAATTTACCTGGCTGTAAGCCCCAGAACATTTGGAGTTTTGATAATGGATATAGTGAAATATATAAGAACGTTTAAAAGAAGCGGTGGTGGTGACGGTGGAAGTGTGTTAGGAACAAATCAAACTACACATTTATAAAAGAAACATTTACACTTATATTACTTTTTATAAACATAATTGAATGATATAGCTTAAAGCGAGTGGCTCTTCAAAATTCTGCAATACTTTAGGTTCTATTTTTTATCAAGTAAGGCCAACAAAAGTATGCGAACTAATTGTTAACCGAAATGAAGCTTTTGAAAACGGGACAAATCATTAAGGCGATCGGTCACTGAAAAATTTTATAACTGTAAGAAATAACTTTTCGCGTTTTAAATTTATTCTTTCATAAAGGAAAAGCTACTTTAAAAATATGTGCGAAATTGTGCCCATCAAATATAAGTATAAATTTTTCTCACTAAGTGTCAGCATTCTGTTCTGCAAAATAAACTGAAATTTCTCCATTTTAAATTTATAGACGTATCTGCCAACATTTAAAGCGCTGTTTACGATACGATTATTACTGTGAAACTTTCCCGGAGTCTGCCGATATTCGTATACCAATTGAAAACTACTTCGTAGCTTTTGTTGCAACGAATTCCAACCTTCACTCAACTGGAGATTTTAATCTTTGCACACATTTTGGAAATGATTATGCTTATACGAAAACGAAGGTAAAAATATAAGAGCGCAATATGAAACATTTATTTGTGTAATTTTTTTCGGTCCCCTAATCATGAATCTATTAAATTGTATCGTAAGGAACATATTTGTGAAATTCATGAAATATTGTTTATAGACATTCATAATATGAAAACTATTTCAATTATAAACACCAAGTTATATACGTGCACCTCTGTAAACATAGGTATTTTAAGGTAGAAGAGGTCAAATATACAGGGTGGATCATTTAAGTTGAGACTATACAGTATCTCTAAAACTAAGTGCTGTAGAAAGAAATGTATTGAATAAAAGTTTCTTGATATTATGGGGAAAGTAAATGTCATTAATCATGTTTTATCTTCAGAAACTTATGATGGTCATTTTACAGTCAATATAATTCGACCCTAGTTCTAAGGTCCCATTTAAAAATTAAATTGACCCTAAAATGACTATCATGACGACTTATGGCCCCATAATATAAGGCAACTTTTATTAAGAACATTTCTTTCTACAACGCTTGGTTTAGAGATATAGTACGGTTTCAACTTAAATGATCCACCCTGTATATTTTATCCAAGCAGCGGAGAGAATTATTAAAATAATCACTTATAACTTTTCTTCAAATATTGCATTTACAATTAACGGAAAGTTTACAAACTGAAAAAAGGAACTACAGCACAGTGTCCCTGTTGTCGGGCATAGCTTACTGTATTGTAATTGGGCATTGCTCTTTGTGTTATAAACATTAATGCGAACAAAGCCTGGCATTCGTTTTCACCTTCATGACCTACTAAGACCGTATAAAAGGTATCCGTGTTTAATCATGAAACACGCTAACATTCTAATTTCGCAGACAACTAACTGATAAACGACACAAACCTACAATTACGAAAAAATGAAGGAAAACGCGTAGTCGAAGTTACAATGTAGATATTAACCTTAGGATTAAATTATGTCATACAAATCATAAGATTAGCAATGAAGTTAGTATAATTAAAGTATAGAAAGAGCACACAATAAAAATGTAAAGCATTATTGTACCTAAACATCAAATACATAATAATAATCTTGAAGATCCTTACACTGCAAGCTAGCATTGACAAAATATGCCTAAAATAACCAAATGGGAAGAACTGACCTCCGCTTGTTTAAAATATGCAGCATATCGATATCCATTGTCGTTTTCTGGTTTATCTTGAATGACAAATCTTCACATGGTCGTAATTCTAAATCACTAACGATCGGTATGGAAGAGAAGTACTCATACACGGGAGCAACATACATGGAAAAATTGGAGCAACAATAATTATGAAGGGGATAGTGGTCCACCAACTAAGCTTTAAACTTCATGATAAACGCTCCAATAACTAAGCAGAAAGGATGAACAATCTTACAAGCTCTGAAAGTAATATTTAAAACAAAGATCAGAATCAACCATAAAATTAACAGTGTGTGTTTAATTAGACAGCAAAATTGCAATTATCGACTCACTAAAAAGATTGAAAAACGGGATATATAATAGAACAAATCAGATAGTCACTTAAAACCTTGTTAGTAGTCGTTCTTGAGATTCATTTTAAATGGATAAAATTTTAGGCAGTATTTTAATCACTTGAATGATTTCATCTGGTTATATAATATGTAAATTCAATAACAGCTCGCCTTGAAGCAAAATGTGTATGTAATAATTTGTAAAATGTATGTAACAGTCACTGAAGATGCTTATGTTATTGTATTCATGTGTAATAATGTTATGTGAACATATTACGTAATTTAATAATGTAGGAGCTGTGAGAATAATAAGTTAAACGTTGCTAACAATGAGAACCTTGAGACAATAATGAGTTTCAGATTTTAAATGTTATTTGTGGTTCTTGCAAGCATTAATGTAATTTTAGTGACAGTTTACAAAAAATAGCCAATCAACAACCAGAAAAGGCTTTAGTTAAATGCAGGTATTCCATTAGAGTAAAAATAGCCAATCAGAGACTTGAAATACAGAAATTTACAAGTTTAGACGGCTGAAATCTAGTCAGTTGCCTTTGGACAGTGTTAGTAACCGGTTGCTTGTGCGTCCCTGAGAGATTTAATACGTATTCGTGTGAGACGAAAATAGTATACGTGTTAAAAGAATGCAAGTATTAAATAAAAGAATCTCACAGATCTCGATATCAGTGAAGTGCTCTTTAATAAAAAGGAGTGAATTAGAACTTAAAATCTGTGTAAACCTACATTCTTGCCGCATCACGCCCTGCCAAGATATCCATGTCTCTAACAATAATACTGACGCAGCCAAGGCAAACATAAATATGAAATATTTAAAGAAACAGTTTAATTACAAAGTTAATATTTTTTAAACTTGGGGCAAAGGCCACCTGAAGGTACATTTGGGGCGAAGGCTACCGGAAACCGGGTACTATACGTGCGGTTGCAACTACTACAAGTTCGGCTCCCCAAAGTTGAAATATAATACAACTTCTACTTCAAATCGACTTTTCGTACGTAGCAGCAAACAACGTAAAGAAACTAGTATCTACTTCAACTTGGCTTCCATACGTGGGGCAAATAATAATACAACAAAACACCTTCTTCAAATACATTTTGGTATATAGGAGAACGCAGTATGTGGTTGACAAAATTGCCATACAAACAACCGATGGAAATCATGTGGCAGTAATCTACAAAAAGATACCAAAAAGTAGAATATAAAGAAGCTGAGAGAAAGAGGAGCATTGAAAAGTGGCAACGGATGTGATTAATTTCAAATAAAGGGAATTAACCAACGGTTCTTAAGAGTAGTGGAAGACAAATTGAATACCAATAACACTACACGTAAAATAGCTGGGTATGGTGAAAACTAAGACCAGACTACTCTATATTTAGGATCTTTGAAACTCCAGGTAGCCGTGTGGTATTTCTAATCAAAAGGGGAGCATCTTGTGTGGGAGTCCTCAATCTTAGAACGGTAGATAGCGACGTAACCTTAAGAGGCAACTAACTAGGTATAGAGAGGATTACGGGTATACTAAAAATCTGATGTGTTACACTCACATGTCCTTCTCTACTCTTGTACAAACTATTTTTACAATCGCTTATTCTCCATATGCCTCATGTTAATCGAGATATCGAGATGTTAATCTTATTACTAATTTTATTGTAGATGCAAGGGGAATTGGTAGGCTTTAAGGATAGTCAAATATTTTAAGAGCTGGTTGCTATGTGGAGTATTCCATTCGCTTTGCATTACCAGGAATAACGAATTCCCATTTAAGAAAAAGTATAAATATTGGAAAATTTAAGGGAATAACAAGCAATATCTCGAAAATGGTTCACTCAACCAAAAAATAAAAATGTATATGAGTAGGATATATAGGAGAGAGCTGGGCCACTTTTTTGCGTTTATATGGGAAAGGATAGGGAAAACGAGGCTAGATGGGACGGTTCAAGGAGGAAAATGCGTTTATATGGGAGAGATAGGGAATACGAGGACTTACGCTAGGCTAGAGAGGGTTGAAGGAGGGAAATACGTTTATATGGAAGAAATAGTAGAGAGGTGCTAGGCTAGACGGAGGCTGAGGAGTAGAGTATGGTTTATATGAAAGGTATAGGAAAACGAGGAGGGGTGTTAGGCTAGACAGAGTTGAAGGGTAGAGTATGTCTTTTATATGAGAAGTATAGGAAAACGATGAGAGGTGTTAGACTAGACAGGGCTTGAAACGTAGTGCAGGGTTTATATGAGAGATATAGGAACAGGAGGAGGGGTGTTAGGCTAGACAGAGGTTGAGGAGTAGAGTATGGTTTTAGATGAGAGATATAGGAAAACGAGGAGGGGTGTTAGGCTAGACAGAGTTGAAGGGTAGAGTATGTCTTTTATATGAGAAGTATAGGAAAACGATGAGAGGTGTTAGACTAGACAGGGCTTGAAACGTAGTGCAGGGTTTATATGAGAGATATAGGAACAGGAGGAGGGGTGTTAGGCTAGACAGAGGTTGAGGAGTAGAGTATGGTTTTAGATGAGAGATATAGGAAAACGAGGAGAGGTGTTAGGCTAGGAGGGTTTAAGTATGCGTTTATAAGGAGAGACGAGAAAACGGAGAGAGATCCTATGTTAGTATACACAGGTGTTTAAAGCTAGAATGTGTTTTATATAGGCTAGATAGGAAACCAAAGAGATATTCTGCTAGACAGGGGACAGGAGAGGAATGCGCTTTATGAGAGGTAGGGATACGGGGAATGGTGTTAGGCTAGACAGAGGTTGAGAGTAGAGTATGCGTTTATATGTATGAGAAGTATAGGAACAGGAAGAGGGGTGCTAGGCTAGACAGAGGTTGAGGAGTAGAGTATAGTTTATATGAGAGGTATAGGAAAACGAGGGAAGGTGTTAGGCTAGACAGAGGTTGAAAATAGAGTATGGTTTATATGAGTGGTATAGGAAAACGAGGAGAGGAGTTAGACTAGACAGAGGTCGAGGAGCAGAGTATGGTTTATGTGAGAGTCATAGGTAAACGAGAGAGGCGTTAGGCTAGAAAGAGCTAGAGGAGTAGAGTATGGTTTATATGAGAGGTATAGGAACAGGAGGAGAGGTGTTAGGCTAGACAGGTAGTGTAGCAGTAGGAATATGGACTTATATACAGGAGAGATAGGGAATATGAGGTGCTAGACTTGAAAGCAACTTTAGACGTGAACTTAGTGGAAAACTGTTTCATGTCAATGTTAGAACGCTAATTCTAGACATGCCCATCACGTAACCTATTCAGGGAAAAGGTGACTCGTTCAGGGGTAAAAGGTGACTGCTCAGGGAAAAAGGAGGTCCACAAAGGGAAAAAGTTGACTAGCAACGGGAAAAAGGCGACCAGTAAAGGGAAAAATGTCACCAGCAAAGGGAAAAAGGCGACCACCAAAGGGAAAAAGGTGAGCCATAAAGGGAAAAAGGTGACCTGCAACGGGAAAAGCTAACCCACTAACACTAACAGGTAAGTAATTCAGCTAGTATTGCAAGAGACTGACTGGATCATAGCAGTGTATGATTTCATAGGTAATTCAGTTAGTATCGTATGTATTTAGGCTAATTCATCTAGTATCACTGGAGGATAGATTCCAGAGGCTAACTGCATCATGGCTCTGCATGATTTCACAGGTAATTCAGCTAGTATCGTAGGTATTTAGGCTAATTCAGCTAGTATCACAAGAGGATAGATTTTAGGGTTGGGTATAGCTTAGTGTCGTATTTCACAGGCAATTCAGCTAGTATCTTGAGCATTTAAGCTAATTCAGCTAGTATCACAGGAGGCTAGATTCCAGAGGCTAACTGCATCATAGCTATGCATGATTTCACAGCTAATTCAGCTAGTATCGTAGGTATTTAGGCTAATTCAGCTAGTATCACAGGAGGTTAGATTCCAGGGTTGGGTATAGCATAGTTTCATATTTCACAGGTAATTCAGAGGGTATCGTAGGTATTTAGGATAATTCAAGTAACATAGGTGTTTAGAGTAATTAAGCAAGCATTACAGGAGGGTAGGTTCCAGGGGTTGGTTATAGCCTAGTTTCGTATTTTACAGATAGTTCAGATAATATCGTAAGTATTTGGGTAATCAGCATAGTTTCACAGATGCTCGTGATAATTTTTATCAGAGATTTGTATCACAGCTATTTAAGGTAAGTGCAGGTGATTCAGGTTGTATCAATGGTATTTGTGTCATTTTAACAGGTAATTCAGATAGTGTCTAGGTATTTGGGCGATTCAAGCATCATAGGTGTTTAGAGTAACTCAGCTAGTATCACAGGAGGCTAGATTCAATGATCAGGGTTTCGTATCAGAGCTATTTAATGTAATTTCACACGATTCGGGTAGTATCACAGGTATTTAAGTCATTTTAACAGGCAATTCAACTAGTATCACAGGTACTCATGGTAATATAGAGAGTAATTCGATTATAAAACTTTTCTCATCCAGCGTTACAACAATTTATATACTTTTTTCTAAATCTTACAAATTTTTATATGTTAAACAGTTATTGTACGATGCAGAGAGGGATAAACTGCATATTGGTTCACAAATTGAAAAGCTTTACGTCAACATACCTTTATTTTAGTTCGTTATAGATGTCTCTCCCCTTTTATCTAGGCTTGAGACTAGCACTAGGATTGCTCCTAATGGCAGGGTTACCACCTTCCCTTCCATCTTCTTCTTTCTTCATCAGGCGTCAGCTATCTGCATATACAGCACACAGATACCTTCTTTTTTAAGATTGTAGAATCACGAGAAATTCTTTATCTTTAACTTACATTCTTTTAAGCACTGTTTGTAATGGCGTAATGTCCATACGCATATGTCGTTATCCCATCCTCAGCAATAATTCTTTTATCATCAAACGGAGTCAATGCAATTTTATTCACTTGTACTGTAGCAAGGGCATGCTTTCGTGATAGGATCAGATTCATAGGTGTTCTGATGATTTCACTGGTTTTAAGACAGTCTGTATAGCTGTCAAACGAAATGTACTGCTTAATAGCGCTACGTTTTATACCTTTAATCTTTTTTATCATTGACCCTTGAATATCTAAGGCATACATCTTAGGACGTAGTCCAACAAAGCGTAGGATGATTTTGCTATTAGCCTCATCTTTAAATTTTCCCAATACCTTCTTGTTCTGAGTAGAGTAACATATATGGTTGGCAGGGTAATCAGCTGTATCGAGATGCTCAAGAAAACGTAGCTTGTCCTGGTACACATCTTCAGTTGTTACACGATGAATGAACGAATCAGTGTCCATATACATAAGCTTCAGGTTTTCAGCTCCATAATAAGACAACAAAACGTCGTAATGATAGTTATACATTAATGTCTTGGAGATGTCCAACACACTCATACCAATGTATATAGGCTTGTTGAATACAATCTGACGAGAGGCCATATGTACAGCAGCTAGATTATCAGCATATATCGTCCTGTCGATAAACGTAGGCTTGGCGATCAGCTTCTCTAGAGTTTTTTCATTGGTCACCAGTCGTATATCCATACGATTACGCAGGTTCTCCATAGTTTTTCCAAACATAGCGTTGTTAAAGAGTTTGTAGAGATCCTTCTCGAAATCATTCGCAGCTTGTTGTCGTAGCCTGTTGTTAAATTCCACATAAGGTTTCAACCACTGAGTCTGTCGGAATTGTAGCACACGATGGATTTTTGTTAGTCGTAGTCCATGACTAAGAGCTTGCTTCAAAGCCATGTAATGCACTACATACTTCTTTCGAGGTCCAAGATGAGGTATCAGTTTCTTTGTAGATGATTCCAATGGTTTCATACACTCTGGCAGGAAAGGTAGATCGTTGTGTAGATCGTGAAGTTCTGCAGGATACTCGATGTCGACTTCTAATATGTAGCCGTAAGGATCATCTTCTTGTAGTGTTTCTAAGTTGATTTCTTCAGGTGACACCCACTGAAATCCACCAAAAGGAAGGGCGTGACACATTGCCCACCCATATTGGTTATTTGCGTCCTCGTATGTGATAAATTGGGTTGGTCTCGTCGGATCAAACTTCTCCATATAAGTGTTATTAGCCTCAGCATACCGATGAGAAACTTGGCATAAACCTCCTCTTATACCTGATTCCACCATGAGTAATTGATCATAATCTTGTAACAGCTCTAACTTAATTCCAGTATACAGTAACATGGCGTCCCATGTAAGACCTGGAGAGGTAAAATAATGGGCAGGATCAACTTTGTGTGTTTTAAGGGTTTGCTCTCTGAACGTCTCAAAGACATCAGCTAGAAGAAGTACATCCGAAGTTAAGTAGAGATCGCTGTACTCTCCCAGGTTTCTCACATTGAACAGCTCCCATACATTTCTAGCATGATCGTAGTCAGTATCAGTAATTTCTTCTTCATTTAATCTATTGTAGAAGGAGTCCTTAGGAGGCAAGCAGGTCTCGTTCAGGGCATCCCATGACGTAACAAAATCATATGGAAATACACCCTTACGGGTCATCAACTTCAATTTGTCTTCTCCAAAGTACTTTAGCGTTTCAGGATACGAGGTTAGATTTTTTACCAACTTATCCAAGCTTGTACTGAGGAATCGGAAGCTATCCACAAATCGAAGCTTTATATCTCCTACATACTTGGTGAATGAGATATAGCTTTCTTCAGAGTTAGGAATTACCTCCACACGTTCACTTGTGCACCCCAGCTCCTTTACAATGAAATGCGAGTCATATCCGCTAAGGTATATATTTAGGTGTTTTACAGGCTAAATTACATTCATTATGAAGACTTCCACGATATTCACCGCTGATGTGATCATGGTCGCGTACTTTATAGTTCTCTTCTGTAAAGGGTTTTCCACACAAGTAGCATGCTGAAGAAGACTCAAAATCCTTTTGCTGTTGATCCGTAAGTTTCAGAGGCTTAGCAGATTTGTATATATTACCAATCATTTCTGCAAGAGATGTAAGGTACAGCATAAACTTCTGAGCAGCATCAGCACCACGATACACATAGGGTTGCTTAGGAAGACCAGTTTCGTGATGTTCAACACTGGATGTAGGCTTCACGTAAACACAGAAGCTCATTGGTGTGTGCTCTTGATAAGGGGTTGTATAGGAAGTTTCAGGATTGGGTATACACGTTTGGCATGGAGTGAGAATACTCTCAAAATCAGCATAGATGACATAAGGTACTTTCAGCATCCTCTCAACATTTTTAAACTGAACAATTGATTTCTCCTTGGTAGGCATAACTACCCTCGCAACACCATGTTGAATACAGAAGGCTACATGTTCTTGCAGTTTTTCCTGTCCACTTCGTCCATATCGATCATCAAAATGTGTAAAGCAGCGCTTACAAGTATAAACCCGTCCATTATGGTTAGTTTTCTGGCGTCGAACGAGTTTCTCAAAATTCTTTATATACACGTAGTGATGTTTTCCACTGATGTCATTCAATAGTAGCAGGTCGCGATGTTCAGGTAGTTCAATGTCAGCAACCTTTATTGGATACACTTCATGCTTCTCATCCAGCCCGAAAACGTTAATGGATATCTTGTTAAACTTCTCAAATTTAGGTATTTGAGAAAGTGGAGTAGGGTAGGAAACACAGCTGAAGTCGTACTTATCTTGAAGTTCTTTGTATTTGCTGACGCGTTGAGGCTTGATGCTCACGAATTTGGCCAGTATAGAGTACATGAAACATTTCTCGTCGCTAAAGTTCTGGATGTTTATACATGCTTTCCTTGCTTCAAAAGCTGACGGTAGTGGTATGTAGCTACTTCCTCGTAACGGGTTGTACTTGTTGATACGAAGTCGAACTCCTTCCACAGCAAGCAAAGCCCAGCTGCTACCCTTAAGCTGAGACTCCTCCATTTCAGTCACCAATTTCTTGAATTTCACTTCCATCGTTGAGTCCAGATCAGTTTCCAGGAAAACAGCTTGATTCCGTGTTTTAAATGTTTTGTCACAGGTTTCTCCAATACTGTTAACAAATCGACACTCAGCCAGCAGATTAATTTTAACACTCTTATGAATGCTAAGCTCTTTACGCAGAGCATGGATTATACGTTGTTTTGCCTCTTGCAGATACATATTTAGGTCCTTAGCTGATTCGCATCGTATAAAATACGATTTCAATCGTCCTTCGAATGAAGTTTCGTATTCTTTCATATCGCAGTCCTCCATTGTTGACAGCAACTGATGTTTAGTTGGCTCCAATCTTCTTTTCTTCTGAGGGCTGCTTATTTCACATATATCTTCGTGTCGCTGTCCCTTATAACCATCTTTGAAGGTTACATTACAATGTTTACATTTGAAGAGCTTCTTACAGCTCATCTCGTGTCTTCTCTTGTCATAACCTCGGAGGAACTTCTTCCCACATTTTCCGCATGCATATCCAGTAGCGCTTGGAATAATACCCTTATACGCTGAGTTATTCATCTTTATTCTTGATGTAATAACGTATTAATCACTGATCAATGAAATGTAGACCTCTTCACCTTGACACCACTTTAGAAAGCTGATTATTGTTGGAGAGAACACGATGTTAACACCTCAAGACTAATTAGCACAATGAAGTCCAATGCCCTAGATCACCATATTTATAGAGGGAGCACGAACCTTTTTAGATCAATCATAAACTCGCTCCATAACCACCTGTATATGATCGCTCAACGTGTACTAACCCCCCAGCCATATAACCTCAAGTCTAGAGACAGGATGTTTATGACGTCACACCCAGAGACAGGATGTCTGGCAGCATCAAACACGTTTAAACTCGTCTCATAACTACCTGCTTATGCTGTCACACCAGCAAGAGAAGTATTCCCACACGCTCATTCAGACATATATTTCAAATTCAAGCCCACCACCACCATCACCACCTATTGTACCAAGGTTAATTCAAGCTGTATTATCACAATACTTAAAAGTAAAAGCTTAAAAGGAAACCTAGAAGATTTTCCCCCTTATTTACTTAATTATTTCATGTTTTTATTCCCTTTTCAATTCTTCCTTTCCATCTTCTCACAGAAAGACCATTACATTTCACTACAATCACGAGAAAAGCAATTTTTCCAGAGTTACACAGATTCTAAGCTTCTAAATCGAACCCGGCAATACTTTAATAAATGTATTTTAGCTCCCCAATATCAGCATCTACCATTTAATCTTTACTCGAACCTGATATGATCCATAAGCTTGAAGATATATGAAATCACCCTTCAGGATTGATCTAAGTACTTTAAAGTAATTTTTGTCACGATAACGATATTTAAGGACTAGATACTCTGTTTACGTTTACCTCGACATGTCTATCTAAATTAAATTACGAGTTATTAAATGTTTGCAAGTAAATTTCATTGAATCGGTATTCGAACCCAGAACACCAGGAACAAACTAATTTATAATATTAGTCTGACATGTTAAACAAAGTTGTATGCAGTTACATCATCGATCTAGGTGATATATTCTAGTGTACAGAGGAAAATTAAGGAAGTCATTAAAAGATGGGGAATCGAACCAAGCACAACTGATTGACAATTATATACAGCATTAATCACCCATCATAGAAGCTATCAATCATGCTTTGCTGCACTCCTCTACCTTACTTAGTTCCCGAGATAATGAAAATTTAAAAATTAAGGATCGAACCCAGGACGTCAGGTATCTAAGTACACATTTACAAGATACTACCTAATAACATAAACGCAATAAAGTTTATTTGCCGTCTTTATCTTAATTGGTTTAGGAGTTATTAAATTTATAAGTAAATTCCATCGAATCAGTATTCGAACCCAGAACACCAAGAACAAAATAATTTACAATATGAGTTTGGTATGCTTAAAGGTGCTGTATGTAGTTACAGCATCAATGTAACTGATATTTTCTAGAGTATAGAGTAAAATTAAGGAAGTCATTAAAAAATCGGGATTCGAACTAGGGACAACTGACTGGAAATTATATACAGTATTAATTACCCATTATAACAGCTATCAATCATGCCTTGGTCCATTCCTCTAGCTTTCTTAGTTTCCGAGATAATGGAGTTTTTAAAATTAAGGATCGAACCCAGGACACCAGGTACCAAAATATACATCCACAAGAAACTATCTAATGACATTAATGTAATAAAGTTTATTTGACGTCTTTATCTTAATTAGTCTCTGAGTTATTAGAAGATGAATTTGCATTCACTCCTAGGATTCGAACCCAGGCATCCCGGTCAACTTGCAACAATGTCCTAATGACGCGGCGCATTCCAAAGAATCGATTAGTTTTTATCCCAATGTTCTGTCTCTTGTCATTCAGGAGATATAAGCGATTAAACAGTAGAAATAGAATGGGCGGAGCTTGCCGGCATAGATCAAAGAACTTTATCAGATGTCGGCATCTTCCTTTGCGCCCATTCTATTGCTACTGTTTAATCGCTTATATCTCCTGAATGACAAGAGATAGAACATTGGGATAAAAACTAATCAATTCTTTGGAATGCGCCGCGTCATTAGGACATTGTTGCAAGTTGACCGGGATGCCTGGGTTCGAATCCTAGGAGTGAATGCAAATTCATCTTCTAATAACTCAGAGACTAATTAAGATAAAGACGTCAAATAAACTTTATTACATTAATGTCATTAGATAGTTTCTTGTGGATGTATATTTTGGTACCTGGTGTCCTGGGTTCGATCCTTAATTTTAAAAACTCCATTATCTCGGAAACTAAGAAAGCTAGAGGAATGGACCAAGGCATGATTGATAGCTGTTATAATGGGTAATTAATACTGTATATAATTTCCAGTCAGTTGTCCCTAGTTCGAATCCCGATTTTTTAATGACTTCCTTAATTTTACTCTATACTCTAGAAAATATCAGTTACATTGATGCTGTAACTACATACAGCACCTTTAAGCATACCAAACTCATATTGTAAATTATTTTGTTCTTGGTGTTCTGGGTTCGAATACTGATTCGATGGAATTTACTTATAAATTTAATAACTCCTAAACCAATTAAGATAAAGACGGCAAATAAACTTTATTGCGTTTATGTTATTAGGTAGTATCTTGTAAATGTGTACTTAGATACCTGACGTCCTGGGTTCGATCCTTAATTTTTAAATTTTCATTATCTCGGGAACTAAGTAAGGTAGAGGAGTGCAGCAAAGCATGATTGATAGCTTCTATGATGGGTGATTAATGCTGTATATAATTGTCAATCAGTTGTGCTTGGTTCGATTCCCCATCTTTTAATGACTTCCTTAATTTTCCTCTGTACACTAGAATATATCACCTAGATCGATGATGTAACTGCATACAACTTTGTTTAACATGTCAGACTAATATTATAAATTAGTTTGTTCCTGGTGTTCTGGGTTCGAATACCGATTCAATGAAATTTACTTGCAAACATTTAATAACTCGTAATTTAATTTAGATAGACATGTCGAGGTAAACGTAAACAGAGTATCTAGTCCTTAAATATCGTTATCGTGACAAAAATTACTTTAAAGTACTTAGATCAATCCTGAAGGGTGATTTCATATATCTTCAAGCTTATGGATCATATCAGGTTCGAGTAAAGATTAAATGGTAGATGCTGATATTGGGGAGCTAAAATACATTTATTAAAGTATTGCCGGGTTCGATTTAGAAGCTTAGAATCTGTGTAACTCTGGAAAAATTGCTTTTCTCGTGATTGTAGTGAAATGTAATGGTCTTTCTGTGAGAAGATGGAAAGGAAGAATTGAAAAGGGAATAAAAACATGAAATAATTAAGTAAATAAGGGGGAAAATCTTCTAGGTTTCCTTTTAAGCTTTTACTTTTAAGTATTGTGATAATACAGCTTGAATTAACCTTGGTACAATAGGTGGTGATGGTGGTGGTGGGCTTGAATTTGAAATATATGTCTGAATGAGCGTGTGGGAATACTTCTCTTGCTGGTGTGACAGCATAAGCAGGTAGTTATGAGACGAGTTTAAACGTGTTTGATGCTGCCAGACATCCTGTCTCTGGGTGTGACGTCATAAACATCCTGTCTCTAGACTTGAGGTTATATGGCTGGGGGGTTAATACACGTTGAGCGATCATATACAGGTGGTTATGGAGCGAGTTTATGATTGATCTAAAAAGGTTCGTGCTCCCTCTATAAATATGGTGATCTAGGGCATTGGACTTCATTGTGCTAATTAGTCTTGAGGTGTTAACATCGTGTTCTCTCCAAGAATAATCAGCTTTCTAAAGTGGTGTCAAGGTGAAGAGGTCTACATTTCATTGATCAGTGATTAATACGTTATTACATCAAGAATAAAGATGAATAACTCAGCGTATAAGGATATTATTCCAAGCGCTACTGGATATGCATGCGGAAAATGTGGGAAGAAGTTCCTCCGAGGTTATGACAAGAGAAGACACGAGATGAGCTGTAAGAAGCTCTTCAAATGTAAACATTGTAATGTAACCTTCAAAGATGGTTATAAGGGACAGCGACACGAAGATATATGTGAAATAAGCAGCCCTCAGAAGAAAAGAAGATTGGAGCCAACTAAACATCAGTTGCTGTCAACAATGGAGGACTGCGATATGAAAGAATACGAAACTTCATTCGAAGGACGATTGAAATCGTATTTTATACGATGCGAATCAGCTAAGGACCTAAATATGTATCTGCAAGAGGCAAAACAACGTATAATCCATGCTGTGCGTAAAGAGCTTAGCATTCATAAGAGTGTTAAAATTAATCTGCTGGCTGAGTGTCGATTTGTTAACAGTATTGGAGAAACCTGTGACAAAACATTTAAAACACGGAATCAAGCTGTTTTCCTGGAAACTGATCTGGACTCAACGATGGAAGTGAAATTCAAGAAATTGGTGACTGAAATGGAGGAGTCTCAGCTTAAGGGTAGCAGCTGGGCTTTGCTTGCTGTGGAAGGAGTTCGACTTCGTATCAACAAGTACAACCCGTTACGAGGAAGTAGCTACATACCACTACCGTCAGCTTTTGAAGCAAGGAAAGCATGTATAAACATCCAGAACTTTAGCGACGAGAAATGTTTCATGTACTCTATACTGGCCAAATTCGTGAGCATCAAGCCTCAACGCGTCAGCAAATACAAAGAACTTCAAGATAAGTACGACTTCAGCTGTGTTTCCTACCCTACTCCACTTTCTCAAATACCTAAATTTGAGAAGTTTAACAAGATATCCATTAACGTTTTCGGGCTGGATGAGAAGCATGAAGTGTATCCAATAAAGGTTGCTGACATTGAACTACCTGAACATCGCGACCTGCTACTATTGAATGACATCAGTGGAAAACATCACTACGTGTATATAAAGAATTTTGAGAAACTCGTTCGACGCCAGAAAACTAACCATAATGGACGGGTTTATACTTGTAAGCGCTGCTTTACACATTTTGATGATCGATATGGACGAAGTGGACAGGAAAAACTGCAAGAACATGTAGCCTTCTGTATTCAACATGGTGTTGCGAGGGTAGTTATGCCTACCAAGGAGAAATCAATTGTTCAGTTTAAAAATGTTGAGAGGATGCTGAAAGTACCTTATGTCATCTATGCTGATTTTGAGAGTATTCTCACTCCATGCCAAACGTGTATACCCAATCCTGAAACTTCCTATACAACCCCTTATCAAGAGCACACACCAATGAGCTTCTGTGTTTACGTGAAGCCTACATCCAGTGTTGAACATCACGAAACTGGTCTTCCTAAGCAACCCTATGTGTATCGTGGTGCTGATGCTGCTCAGAAGTTTATGCTGTACCTTACATCTCTTGCAGAAATGATTGGTAATATATACAAATCTGCTAAGCCTCTGAAACTTACGGATCAACAGCAAAAGGATTTTGAGTCTTCTTCAGCATGCTACTTGTGTGGAAAACCCTTTACAGAAGAGAACTATAAAGTACGCGACCATGATCACATCAGCGGTGAATATCGTGGAAGTCTTCATAATGAATGTAATTTAGCCTGTAAAACACCTAAATATATACCTTAGCGGATATGACTCGCATTTCATTGTAAAGGAGCTGGGGTGCACAAGTGAACGTGTGGAGGTAATTCCTAACTCTGAAGAAAGCTATATCTCATTCACCAAGTATGTAGGAGATATAAAGCTTCGATTTGTGGATAGCTTCCGATTCCTCAGTACAAGCTTGGATAAGTTGGTAAAAAATCTAACCTCGTATCCTGAAACGCTAAAGTACTTTGGAGAAGACAAATTGAAGTTGATGACCCGTAAGGGTGTATTTCCATATGATTTTGTTACGTCATGGGATGCCCTGAACGAGACCTGCTTGCCTCCTAAGGACTCCTTCTACAATAGATTAAATGAAGAAGAAATTACTGATACTGACTACGATCATGCTAGAAATGTATGGGAGCTGTTCAATGTGAGAAACCTGGGAGAGTACAGCGATCTCTACTTAACTTCGGATGTACTTCTTCTAGCTGATGTCTTTGAGACGTTCAGAGAGCAAACCCTTAAAACACACAAAGTTGATCCTGCCCATTATTTTACCTCTCCAGGTCTTACATGGGACGCCATGTTACTGTATACTGGAATTAAGTTAGAGCTGTTACAAGATTATGATCAATTACTCATGGTGGAATCAGGTATAAGAGGAGGTTTATGCCAAGTTTCTCATCGGTATGCTGAGGCTAATAACACTTATATGGAGAAGTTTGATCCGACGAGACCAACCCAATTTATCACATACGAGGACGCAAATAACCAATATGGGTGGGCAATGTGTCACGCCCTTCCTTTTGGTGGATTTCAGTGGGTGTCACCTGAAGAAATCAACTTAGAAACACTACAAGAAGATGATCCTTACGGCTACATATTAGAAGTCGACATCGAGTATCCTGCAGAACTTCACGATCTACACAACGATCTACCTTTCCTGCCAGAGTGTATGAAACCATTGGAATCATCTACAAAGAAACTGATACCTCATCTTGGACCTCGAAAGAAGTATGTAGTGCATTACATGGCTTTGAAGCAAGCTCTTAGTCATGGACTACGACTAACAAAAATCCATCGTGTGCTACAATTCCGACAGACTCAGTGGTTGAAACCTTATGTGGAATTTAACAACAGGCTACGACAACAAGCTGCGAATGATTTCGAGAAGGATCTCTACAAACTCTTTAACAACGCTATGTTTGGAAAAACTATGGAGAACCTGCGTAATCGTATGGATATACGACTGGTGACCAATGAAAAAACTCTAGAGAAGCTGATCGCCAAGCCTACGTTTATCGACAGGACGATATATGCTGATAATCTAGCTGCTGTACATATGGCCTCTCGTCAGATTGTATTCAACAAGCCTATATACATTGGTATGAGTGTGTTGGACATCTCCAAGACATTAATGTATAACTATCATTACGACGTTTTGTTGTCTTATTATGGAGCTGAAAACCTGAAGCTTATGTATATGGACACTGATTCGTTCATTCATCGTGTAACAACTGAAGATGTGTACCAGGACGAGCTACGTTTTCTTGAGCATCTCGATACAGCTGATTACCCTGCCAACCATATATGTTACTCTACTCAGAACAAGAAGGTATTGGGAAAATTTAAAGATGAGGCTAATAGCAAAATCATCCTACGCTTTGTTGGACTACGTCCTAAGATGTATGCCTTAGATATTCAAGGGTCAATGATAAAAAAAATTAAAGGTATAAAACGTAGCGCTATTAAGCAGTACATTTCGTTTGACAGCTATACAGACTGTCTTAAAACCAGTGAAATCATCAGAACACCTATGAATCTGATCCTATCACGAAAGCATGCCCTTGCTACAGTACAAGTGAATAAAATTGCATTGACTCCGTTTGATGATAAAAGAATTATTGCTGAGGATGGGATAACGACATATGCGTATGGACATTACGCCATTACAAACAGTGCTTAAAAGAATGTAAGTTAAAGATAAAGAATTTCTCGTGATTCTACAATCTTAAAAAAGAAGGTATCTGTGTGCTGTATATGCAGATAGCTGACGCCTGATGAAGAAAGAAGAAGATGGAAGGGAAGGTGGTAACCCTGCCATTAGGAGCAATCCTAGTGCTAGTCTCAAGCCTAGATAAAAGGGGAGAGACATCTATAACGAACTAAAATAAAGGTATGTTGACGTAAAGCTTTTCAATTTGTGAACCAATATGCAGTTTATCCCTCTCTGCATCGTACAATAACTGTTTAACATATAAAAATTTGTAAGATTTAGAAAAAAGTATATAAATTGTTGTAACGCTGGATGAGAAAAGTTTTATAATCGAATTACTCTCTATATTACCATGAGTACCTGTGATACTAGTTGAATTGCCTGTTAAAATGACTTAAATACCTGTGATACTACCCGAATCGTGTGAAATTACATTAAATAGCTCTGATACGAAACCCTGATCATTGAATCTAGCCTCCTGTGATACTAGCTGAGTTACTCTAAACACCTATGATGCTTGAATCGCCCAAATACCTAGACACTATCTGAATTACCTGTTAAAATGACACAAATACCATTGATACAACCTGAATCACCTGCACTTACCTTAAATAGCTGTGATACAAATCTCTGATAAAAATTATCACGAGCATCTGTGAAACTATGCTGATTACCCAAATACTTACGATATTATCTGAACTATCTGTAAAATACGAAACTAGGCTATAACCAACCCCTGGAACCTACCCTCCTGTAATGCTTGCTTAATTACTCTAAACACCTATGTTACTTGAATTATCCTAAATACCTACGATACCCTCTGAATTACCTGTGAAATATGAAACTATGCTATACCCAACCCTGGAATCTAACCTCCTGTGATACTAGCTGAATTAGCCTAAATACCTACGATACTAGCTGAATTAGCTGTGAAATCATGCATAGCTATGATGCAGTTAGCCTCTGGAATCTAGCCTCCTGTGATACTAGCTGAATTAGCTTAAATGCTCAAGATACTAGCTGAATTGCCTGTGAAATACGACACTAAGCTATACCCAACCCTAAAATCTATCCTCTTGTGATACTAGCTGAATTAGCCTAAATACCTACGATACTAGCTGAATTACCTGTGAAATCATGCAGAGCCATGATGCAGTTAGCCTCTGGAATCTATCCTCCAGTGATACTAGATGAATTAGCCTAAATACATACGATACTAACTGAATTACCTATGAAATCATACACTGCTATGATCCAGTCAGTCTCTTGCAATACTAGCTGAATTACTTACCTGTTAGTGTTAGTGGGTTAGCTTTTCCCGTTGCAGGTCACCTTTTTCCCTTTATGGCTCACCTTTTTCCCTTTGGTGGTCGCCTTTTTCCCTTTGCTGGTGACATTTTTCCCTTTACTGGTCGCCTTTTTCCCGTTGCTAGTCAACTTTTTCCCTTTGTGGACCTCCTTTTTCCCTGAGCAGTCACCTTTTACCCCTGAACGAGTCACCTTTTCCCTGAATAGGTTACGTGATGGGCATGTCTAGAATTAGCGTTCTAACATTGACATGAAACAGTTTTCCACTAAGTTCACGTCTAAAGTTGCTTTCAAGTCTAGCACCTCATATTCCCTATCTCTCCTGTATATAAGTCCATATTCCTACTGCTACACTACCTGTCTAGCCTAACACCTCTCCTCCTGTTCCTATACCTCTCATATAAACCATACTCTACTCCTCTAGCTCTTTCTAGCCTAACGCCTCTCTCGTTTACCTATGACTCTCACATAAACCATACTCTGCTCCTCGACCTCTGTCTAGTCTAACTCCTCTCCTCGTTTTCCTATACCACTCATATAAACCATACTCTATTTTCAACCTCTGTCTAGCCTAACACCTTCCCTCGTTTTCCTATACCTCTCATATAAACTATACTCTACTCCTCAACCTCTGTCTAGCCTAGCACCCCTCTTCCTGTTCCTATACTTCTCATACATATAAACGCATACTCTACTCTCAACCTCTGTCTAGCCTAACACCATTCCCCGTATCCCTACCTCTCATAAAGCGCATTCCTCTCCTGTCCCCTGTCTAGCAGAGTATCTCTTTGGTTTCCTATCTAGCCTATATAAAACACATTCTAGCTTTAAACACCTGTGTATACTAACATAGGATCTCTCTCCGTTTTCTTGTCTCTCCTTATAAACGCATACTTAAACCCTCCTAGCCTAACACCTCTCCTCGTTTTCCTATATCTCTCATCTAAAACCATACTCTACTCCTCAACCTCTGTCTAGCCTAACACCCCTCCTCCTGTTCCTATATCTCTCATATAAACCCTGCACTACGTTTCAAGCCCTGTCTAGTCTAACACCTCTCATCGTTTTCCTATACTTCTCATATAAAAGACATACTCTACCCTTCAACTCTGTCTAGCCTAACACCCCTCCTCGTTTTCCTATATCTCTCATCTAAAACCATACTCTACTCCTCAACCTCTGTCTAGCCTAACACCCCTCCTCCTGTTCCTATATCTCTCATATAAACCCTGCACTACGTTTCAAGCCCTGTCTAGTCTAACACCTCTCATCGTTTTCCTATACTTCTCATATAAAAGACATACTCTACCCTTCAACTCTGTCTAGCCTAACACCCCTCCTCGTTTTCCTATATCTCTCATCTAAAACCATACTCTACTCCTCAACCTCTGTCTAGCCTAACACCCCTCCTCCTGTTCCTATATCTCTCATATAAACCCTGCACTACGTTTCAAGCCCTGTCTAGTCTAACACCTCTCATCGTTTTCCTATACTTCTCATATAAAAGACATACTCTACCCTTCAACTCTGTCTAGCCTAACACCCCTCCTCGTTTTCCTATACCTTTCATATAAACCATACTCTACTCCTCAGCCTCCGTCTAGCCTAGCACCTCTCTACTATTTCTTCCATATAAACGTATTTCCCTCCTTCAACCCTCTCTAGCCTAGCGTAAGTCCTCGTATTCCCTATCTCTCCCATATAAACGCATTTTCCTCCTTGAACCGTCCCATCTAGCCTCGTTTTCCCTATCCTTTCCCATATAAACGCAAAAAAGTGGCCCAGCTCTCTCCTATATATCCTACTTATATGACATAAATTGTGTATTTTAACGCGATCTACACTTTTTGTGGAGTAAAATATTGTCTATCTCTTATGGTTTACCAGTTATGCAAAAGTGTTCACAATGTAGAATACTTTTGGAGATATTCCCAGAAAATTCGAGATATACATTTTATTTGTCATTAAAGTATCTTAAATATATGATGTTTTAATCAAAATCGTTAGAGCCAGTTTTGAGAAAAATGTTCCATGTAAAGGGTAATCTGGGGTGAAGGGATTATCTTGAAAACCTTCGTGTCGCATTTCTGGAAGATACTAAACCTAAATACCAAGTTTGGCGTTTATCTAACTGTTCGTTTCTGAGTTATGCTGTTCACAGACAGACACACAGACAGACAGGCACACACACGGACATGTTTCCAAAAATACTTTTTTGGATTCAAATGGCCTCAAAACATGTATTTCCTTCGAAATCTCGGTATCGAATTTTTGGGTGGAATACATTACTTCCCCTACTTGCCATACGCAGTAGAGAAAGTAAAAAGCACATTTGTACTATAGACATTGAGCGGTTATAGGCATATAGCCAAATTCTAACAATAGGGAGATATGTACACAGCACATAAAATTATAATAAATGAATAAAAATTGAAAGTAAAACGAATAAAGGATGTAGAATTAAAGTAGAAAGGGAATGAAACGTTAATGAAACGAAATAAACACAGGCTTTACATTGTAAATGTTGTGCATGTGTACATATTATAAGGTAGAGGTAGAGGTATAGGTGATTAAAGGGAAGGAGACACCTAGCGGGCTCCAACCTTCACAGATCTATTGCGGCTACCACCCCCAGGAGGAATGGATGAGGTGAAGAAAACACAGGAGGCTACAGGTCGTAGACAGACAGGACTCAGAGACGCGCGGAAGTAGCTAATATTTCTAAGCTCGCAGTCCCGTTCTACTGCTGGGGGCGTCGATGAACGACCCACTAATCAAACAGCCCTCTGATATCACAAGGAATACTCTTTCCTTTAGCACACCTGAAAGATGAGGAGGAAACGGAATGAAAGGGAAATGTTGGAAAGGAAATTGTGGTAGAGATTTACTTTCCGACTCCAGGGGAAACCACAAAAATTCCATGAGTCAGAGTGGGCGATCGCCTGGGATCAAACCTGGGACCTCTGGAATGCACCCTTACTGCAGCGCTACCTCGTTCCTTGATCATTACCGTTATAGTTGCCATTCGGGGATTACATGCACAATAGGTAAATAATTAAGCAGAGGGTATTTAAAGGTACCACTGAGATGAACATCATGAATTTGACACTAGAGAAAGATGTTAAAGGGATAGATTATATCAGCTTTGTGTAGGTTCAGTAAACGGATACATGCCACAGCTTTATCCCAGAGTGTGATATACTCATCCCTGCCGCTCCGTTTCTCGACAAGGGATTTGAGGGCAACAAAACTTGTTCCAGAAGTTTGCTTCACTCGTGTAAATCCTGAGCTTTGAATCCAAATGTCTCTGCCGTAAAACATGCATCCTCTGCCATATGCAAAATACGCACATGGAATAAATTGTAGGAAAATTGCTATAAAATTAAGAGAGGTGGATCTTCAACATACGAGGAGAGAAAATGGACCGCAAGCAAGTAGATCTGATAATACTCTTACATGAAGTAATTTCTGTTAGTGTCTAACTTAGTCATATTGAACGGGAAGTGAAGAAATAAAACAACTTGTTTTATTTGCATTTCAACACCTTAAGTAACAGAGGACATAAATCGTGTGCAGGAACGTACGTGAAATGAGTTGTTCTGTAATGGAGTGTAGTGTTTTAAATTTACAATTTTCCTTTGCAACGAAAACAGAGTTGTAATCCTATAGCAAAATAAAAGTATATTTACTCTAACGTGCCTGAGAGACGGCGAAGGTAAATTTCTCCTCTTAAGCGCATAGTTGTAAACAAAGAGAATGTCCGTCGACCTGCTGAGCGGGCGGGATTACTTGGAACAGTATATTCGCTTGCTCCTTCAGTGATGGAAACATTGAGGAGTATTTATTTTTTTCAAGATTGAACATGTCCACATATTATTAAGGGTCAATAAGTTAAAGTTTTTCACATATTAAGCAGAATACATTGGTACATAAAGAGAGTATATGGGCACTTAAAGAGGTTGTTATTCGTTGTACAAATTTTATATATTTATATATTTTGAAGCTTCGGAGAGTCTACTCATATCTATATGTTTTATTACAATAACGTATTTCGTTCAACGTATTAGGTACCTAAAGCTATTTATGCTTTTGTTACAACATTCATACTTTTAGAGTATTAGAGGACGTAGGTTTACAATTTATTCTGCATTGTTTTAAACGAATTATAACGTCGAGCAATATGAGAAACTCGTCTCCAAATTCTATACTTCTAAATTACTTGTCCATTTAAGATACCTGAACTCATATACGTAGCATTCAAACCCATATATTGAGTAAGATAAGCAAGAATTTTTTTTACATCGAGCCACTATCATTGACAATGACTAAAAAACGAAAATTTCTTATATATTCAAAGCATTTCGCATTGTTCACAATATACGCGGCAGTTATGGCATGCACAAAAGGCACATGTTATTGTGTGTGTTCATTTAGCTCTGAGGGGAGTATAAAGAGCTTCTGGAGTTAAGATAATACGTTAGCTTCAGGGTTGGAACGGAATTATTTATTTGGAATAAATGCTTTTTAGCTATTACGACGAATTAATTTCGTAATGTGGTTCTTTATGCACGTCAGTCTGTTATGTTATTACATTATAGTTATTATAATTTTTCAGTCTGAGTTCACTCTAATTACATTATGCTGCACACACATGCTACATAAATACGATATCCTCTAACATGCTTGTCTTCAGGGAATCATAACGCATTCGACTACACCACAACACGCATACAAAAACTAGCACAAGACAATCCCCTTGAACTGTGAATGTTGGGCGGTTTTCTGCTTCTGAAGCTGCAAGACGTGTTGGAGACCTTGCGTCAGCTCAGAGATGGCTAAGATTGTTCAGGGAAGAGAATGGGTGGGATCATCCTGGTTCAAGAAGGCAGTGGTGTGCACTTTCGAGCAGAATACGTCTTTAGTTGCAAATGGAGAAAGGAACACCTTCCACTCTTTGTGAAACTAAATCAGAGTTGAAGTTCCCTAGACGAGTTCAAACTATTACGCGACGGGGTTTCTGCATGTTTATTTCTAAGCATTTTCATTTTGCTTTCCTCATTTGTTATTAAGTTGTTTGCAAAGAACGCTTTAATTTATAATGTTTTTGTGTGAGCATAAAAATGCCTTAAAACAAATATGTGAGTTATATTAAGACAATGCAATGCTTTACAAATTCCTTTATAAAAGTGAGCAATTTATGAAATAAATTAACTTTGTGAGATTTTATGAAAAACGATAGGACGTAGTAACACCAGGGTGTAGTTTCTTTCAGTTTCTTAATCAAGAGTGAACATTGTATTCGCTGGCAAAGAAACTAGTACCATCACCAGGTATTATAGACATATAATGTGAACATAGGTTTTATCAGCGTGCACTAATTTTTTTGATTGACTCGTAGAAGCTAGGGAAGGTTTTATTCCTCCAGTGATGTATCTCTATTATTCATACAAAAAATTATAACTACCAAGAAACTATCGTTATGAAGGTATCCTGGTTACTTTTTCAGCAGTAACAATGTTGCTTTGTTGAAAAATAAAGATCTTCAAATCCTTCCCGCAGTCAACGTTTCATCACAGTTCCCACCAGAACGAAGTCTATTGGTAAACCAATCTCTTAACCAAAACCTAAATTTAAATTCGCTGAATCTCTCTCAGAAATGCATTATGTTTTGCATTCTATAAATTTATAATACACCAAGTAATATAAAAATCCATAAACAAATTTAATCAATTAGTTAGATGTTTACCCTTCGCATTGTACTCCTCGACTCCACAACTAATGTCAGTGTTTCCATGCATGTCAAGAGCACAGCTCAGGAATGGAAAATTTAACAGTTGTTAAGAAATAAATGTAAATTTTTCATATGATGCTACAGAAATTGTCAGACCATATTGATGTGCTGAACCACCCGATTCACTAATCGAGCCAAAAAGATGAAAAATATTAATGCGTACATGATAATTGGCGTCGAAAGTAAGTTTTAAGTATCAATTTGATTTCTAAAGTTCATACTGAGATGTGAAGAACTGTGAAATTGAGCAAGGGACAGAAATTTCGAAATTTGATGTAAAAAATACTGTAACAACAATATGTACTAATGTGAAATTCCATTTCACTTATATTTTTGGGACTATAACAGTCCATCTCTGATCCGTGGTTCAATACCAAAATAGACCATTTTTCAGTGTGGAGCAATTATGAATAAAATCCATTACTTCACAAACTACCCTTTAGGTGGAAGAATTTTCGTTCCTTTTTATTTTCAGTTTCTCAAAAATGGTTCTTATGAGTTGGTTTTAAATACTGTTTACTTGTGACATTTATGTGACAAATAAAAACTGAATTTTCTTCGAATAGTCTATTCATAATTTTGGATGAATTTTATAACTGATATACCAAAAGATATACACAAATGCTTACTAAAAATATACAAAAAGTATATCTTGAATTTTCTGCGAATAGATTATTCATTAATTGGAATTAGTTTTTTACTTGATATACCCAAAACGACAGACAAAACTTACTACACAAATGGTGTATATTTCGTTAAAACACAAAATTTATATAAAAAGTATTGTTGTACTAACGATTTACAGGATATCGCTACTATTACTTCGAAATGTGAATTCGCCATTCTTTCGTATATCACTTTGCCATGGAAAGACTGTAGAATAGAAAATCCAGCACATTACCACCCGCATTTTCAAAATTTACTAAACCAAAATTTTTAAAACATAGTTAAAATTATAATAACCTATGGCTCCATGTTTGGACTCTAAACTGCCAGTTAAAAAGACAATTATGGCAACAGAAATAAATTATTGGAGGAGATCTGCTTGGATATCTGAAAGAGAAAAAGCTAGAAATAAGATTATAAAAGAAAATATGAATGTTCATAATTAAACTTTAAATTTTATTAAACAAAAAGCAATTAGAATGGTATCGGTGTGCTAAAAGTGCCGGAAAAATTTTTGTACATTGTAAAACCAGAAATGTATATATTTTCAAAATTTGACTAAACAGAAATGATAACGTTAATAAGGATAATTTAATAATTTGTGGAAGAGGTATTAAGGTAAGCACAATGAATAGAAAAACATGTGGGTGTAACATATTCCACAAAGTGTTGATTCTATAACTTCATCTCATGAAAGTTTAATACGTTGTGATTAATTTCAATACTTCTTTGTTTAAAATACTATTACTGAATAAAAATGAAGTTTAAGAAGAACCCAACCTATTATATAGTAACATTATTCAGTTATCTTATATATTTTGCATCATAGGTGTGAATCAGGATGAAAGTCATTGCTAATTTTGCCTTTACATAAAATAATTATTTATTTACTTACTGATGCTGTGTATGCCAAATAGCGGTATTAACAATATAATATCAATATCTGTTGAGTTTTCCTTTCTTCTTAAAGGATTTTTCGAGAATAATTTTTTATATAAACCGCTTTTTTATGTCTACATGTTAGTTGGCATAATTGCACACGGTAAAGTATACGGCTTATAAGCTTTCGTTCACGTTTTGGAAAATTACACTGCAAAATGTATGTAAAAGCTTTTATGTGTTCTGTGTAAATGCGATTTCATAAGAGGTAGCTTAAGGTAGGGAACTATCCCTTAAAAGCTGAGATTCGATTCCTGAATCATAATTTCAAGAATACATCTATGGTATTATGGGTATTTGGGCTCTTCGGATATCCGGTATAAACGAGAAGGATAAGTATAGTTGATAAGGAAACCGATATTCCAATAACCATTTGAAACGCTTGACCCAAAACAGATTCCTTTCCTAAACTGCCTTTAAGTAGGCTAAAAGCATTAACCAGTGCTCGTACAACTGGTTAGGAAAGTGCCCAGAGCGGTCGGGAACTGTGCTCAAAGAGCTGAATCGTGTACAAGTCTCTTTACGTCTTTCTGCACTCCACAGCCTTTTGTAAAACTGAAGAGCTCTAGTACTTGGTGCCCTTGAAAAAAGAAACTGCTCTCTCTAAATTAGGTTCCCCAAGGATGTTTAGACAACGGATATACTTTTGAGAGTTGCAGCGTTCTCGGATGCTGCTGGTGACAAGTAATACACTGTTCCAAACATAGTTATGCTAAAGAAACTCCTCTCAGTGATTACCTCCAGCGTAGTAGCTGAGAGCAATGAGCACTTTCTTTAAAATTATCTCAGGTCCTAAAATACCTCAACCGATCACCATTCCTCCTCGATGTGTAAATGCCGTTATTATAAAAAGCGAGTACAGCACAATATCCTACTCATTTCATTGCTTAGCTATGCCATAAATTGATCGTACACTTCGAGATTTAATGTTTTTAGAATTATTTTAGTATAAAGTTAAGAACATGATGCCAGCTATCATTTATGCAATTCAATAAGGATTGTTGGTTCTATTATAGTGAGCATAAAAGGCAGAGAGCAATTATAAAGGACGCTTAGCAAAGCACTCTGGCTTGAAGCTATTAACAATTCCAAAACATCTATTTCAAACATTACTTTCAAGGAGTGAAGCACCTTAAAGATATATTGGTGTATAACTTTATTCTCAGCACCAGTATACACCGACACGGGTGGCCGAGCTCGTTAAACCACGGACTCGTGACCAGTGGGCCGTCCTCCCTGACTGAGGTATATTGTATGTCGTAGTTGATACCTGGAAAATGCTGAGGAGGCACTTTACACTTAGGCCTCCCCATTTCCCTTTTCCAATAATCACTTCATTCCCTACATCATCACTATCCACCGCTTGCGCTGAGGTATACAATAAGAACGGGCATTAAACACTACAATGCATATCGCATTTTGCATGTTGTTCATTTACTTAATTTTACTCTAATTTTTTCTTTATATAGTCAAACATGTTACCAAATTCTGAATGATTTGAGGTTTATTGTCTAAAGGTTACCAAAAATACTGTCATAAAAGAAAACTATATTGCTTCCCTTACTTTAACGTTTAAAGCATAACAATTACAGACCTGATATGAGCATTACACAAAAATGGCGACCTACCTGATTATGTATCCTTTAACATTTATTATACTACATAACTGTTAAAATTTGAATAAACATAGAAAAATAATTTAACCTCTTTTTTACTGAGAATATTTTTCAACTCTGGATAAGATTTTGCTAAATTATAAACTTAATCCATCATTGTAAAATGTTTAATAAAGTGTGAGGGATATATTAGTAAAAATATTACTATAATTTAATAACACAAGTTGCAAGTTTATAATATATATAACGAATAATATAATTAATAATATTAAAATTTACATTGTAGTGGTACATTGTTCTCTGAGAATACATGCACTTTGGATGAATATTCTTAGCATGCTTTTGCAATTATTACCTATCTTGCTTCTTTAGCATTGACGATGTATGGTATACAAATACATTACATCTTAAACGTATACACTATATATATGGACAATTTAAACTGAGACTATATAATATCTTCAAAACTAATCGTTGTAGAAAGAAATGTAATTAATAAAAGTTGCCCGATATGGGGGAAATAAATGCCATTAGTCCTGTTTTATTTGGAGGACGGTGTGATGGTCAATTTTAGAGTCAATTTAATTTTTTTTTAAATGGGAACATACATTTTCATATTCTTTTCTCATTCCTCATAAAAATAAACAACATTTGTATAAAACACTTCGCAATTGCTCTTACACCAACGCAAACAACAACGAAAATTCTGAATGGCTGTGTATGAATAGCGCAATGAATCGTTGGACCATTCATGGATGGTCATTTGTGGGTCAGGTTATGTTTCGTAATTTGGAAACAGCATGTTTTCATTTAAAAGAAAACTACATCTATCCTAAAATGACAATCATAACGTCCTCCAAACAAAACACGACTAATGACATTTACTTTTCCCCATAATATCAAGCAACTTTTATTACACACATTTTTTTCTACAACGCTTAGTTTTGGAGATATTGCCCAGCTTCAACTAAATGACATGCATGTTCTGTAGTATGCTAATTACATTCCTTTTAAATACCACGTCAAACACCCATTCGTTTACTATTATTGAATTAAAATGTAACAAATAGCACATTATTTGACTATACTTAGGGTTTTATTAAATAGAGTAACTGCTTCACGGTAATTCTACGACAAAATAATTTCATGAAACAAAGTGCACATTTCAAAGAATTTTAATTATTTTCCTGCAATACCAGAGCTCCATCTCTTATGGCTTCCTAGTTACACAGAATTAACGACAATGAATCGGACGTCATAAGCTGTTTACAGAAATTTTCAGATATACGTTTCATTCATGTCAACTTCTCATATTAATTTTCATTGAATTATTATTACATCTCTTGTGTAATATATAAAATTTGATTGGTATAAATATTAATAGACTGGCATATGTAATGTAACACATCAAACATACAAAATGTTGGAAATATAATTTCTATAATATGCATAGCCCACAACATCGAAAGGCTTTCTGGTCCAGCGTTCATATTTCTTTGTCTAGCACATACGTAGTGGATAGAGAAGGTATTGGGTTTCACCCAGAAAATTGAATAAGAAATTTAACTGGTACATCTTTTGAAGCCTGCATAAAAGTGGCTTTTTTAGAAAACTGTTCGTGTGTGTGTGTGTGTTTGTTTCCTATGAACGGCATAAAACAAAAACTAAAAGCTCGATAAATACCAAACTTGGTATTTAAGTTTAGTACCTTCCAAAGATACGACACGAAGATTCTCAAGAATAACCTCCACCCCTAATTACCCTATACATGAAAAAAAATTCTAAATTGTTTATTTTATCAAAAATAGCTCAAGGGATTTTGATTAAAATACTACATATTTAAAATATTTACATGACAAGTGAAATGTATATCTTAAATTTTCTGGAAATAGCCTGTGAAGTCCGCTATATTTGGAAGGAATTTAGTATAAGCTTGTATAATAGGTAAACCGTAAGAGATAGACAAAAAATGTACCAAAAACAAATGTCTCTTTAAAACAAACAAATTATTTCAAATAACTTTTAATGTTGCCTCAGCTATTTCCGAGATATCCGTTGTTATTGGTTCAAATGCTTCAACACTTGTCATTTTTATGAAGCGCTGCACCATTCAGCTGTTACTCGCAAGCGTCCCACATTTAAAGGTTTGACTATCGCTTCGGTCCCTGCATCCCCTTTGTACCTACAACTAAACGTGTAATGAAACTAATCCTGCAAACATTAATCTCGGTAATATGACTTAGACAAAAAAAATAAAGCTTTATAAGAATAGTTCGCATCGATAGTAGATAGTAGATTGACTTTGAAGCTGACCTGTGTCGCATCGGTATTAATATTGCTGCTCCTTGACAAACCTCGGAAACACGGCTTCAATTGAGAATGGCAGGGATTAGGTAATTAGTTCAGGGGATGATTTCTTAATAGAGCTGAGGTTCCTTTCTTCAGAATGGTGTATAGGGATAACGTTGGGCGTCATTTATATCGGGAAAACGTTGGTCCTCTGGTTTGAAAGGGGATACATTATACATATATAGTAATTGTACATATGAAAGGGGAACCATAGATATAAGACTTGTACAGTAATAATTTAAGTCACTAACATATTAAAACATTCAACATCTAACATTTGTACACAGCTGATTGTAAGAAACGGACGAGCTAGCAAAATTCCAGGAAAACATCAAGAGCGTACCTTTCACCAAGCCAACGGACAGGGAACCGGTAACGGTACGGAGAAATACAAAGAGACATATAGAGAAAAGAAAGAGACTGAGATATGGAACTAGCTTCACAACGCTCCAATATGGCGCTTAAGCGCACGGATCTGAAGCCAAACATTCTCATACATGTTAAGGTAACGCGGTCTGAGTGCCAATAGGAAACGTCGTTACATTTTAAACGCAGAGGTGGGCGTCACTAGGCTCCAGTATACAAGGGCAAGCAAGGCCTCAGAGCCCACTCTCTCGCTAACTGATGTTCTAGAATTGTCGACGGCACGAGGTGCTGCAAATGCACGTGGATGCATACAAGGGTGGGAGTGAGTGTGCAGATAGCTAGGCTCCTGACAAATTTAAGGGGGTGGGATTATAATAATGGGAAAAGCTAGCCGCCCATAAATACTTCAATTGTGAATAAACTTCATTTATAAAGGGAAAATTGCAGTGTATTTCTTAAACTTGCCTCACCCACTATAACCTGAGAATTAATAATTAGATATAGTTACGAATGGAATACGCAACAACCGACGAGCATCAATAGCCAAGGAAGAACACTGATGAAGACCCCAACAACCCAAAGACGATTTCCCGTTACAAACGGCACCCAACGACGATTTCCCGCTACGTGGTTTCATTAAGAGGCATCACCACGCAGTCAAGGAGTCAACGCACATCAGCTTCGAGGGAGTCACCACCCACGCATCTAGACCTTCCAGAACCTCAAGTCTACACAGAGTAAAATTCCAAAGTATAATTTGTAAGCTATATCAGTCTCAATTGTTAAAATTTAAAATTGCATTTTGCTCAGAAACAACAAAACTATAACCATGGCTGAAAAATTTAATGCTGACACTCATGTAGAGGGAGAAACCAGTGCTCCATCTCTGGGCCAGCACAATAATGACATACTACCTGAGTCACATACTATTGCAACGCAAAACGAACCAGATGAGGCGACAATTAATGTAATAGAATTCGGACACAGCTCTGCCAATTTAATGCAGATGCTTCAGTCCATGCTCACAGCAACATTGAGAGATGCGAGTAGACAATTAAAGGAAAAAATCACAGCAAATAGCCAACAATTGCAAGAAAAAATCACTACAAATAGCCAACAAGTACAGAAACAAATACAAAAAAAATCACTGCAAATAGCCAACAAGTACAGGAAATGTTCGTAGCTATCAATCAACAACTGAATAATGCACAGGAAATGTTAGAACAAATCAGTTTAGGGCAGGAAAACATTAAATCAGAGGTTTTAACGTTAAAACAAGAGTTGCTAGTAAATAAAGCTCAAATAGCTACTTTGTCCGAATTTGTCACTGCACAGGTGACATTAACAGCTAAGAACTAGGTAATGCAAAACCAGTTAGGGCAGGTAAAAGAAGCCTTAGCACATAGCCAACAAGAATTATCAGACAGGGTATATTCGGAACTCACAGAGTCAAGAAAGTGGTAACTGCGTCTCGTGTAGCCAATTCATATGAAATTAACGAACTTAGAAATGTGCTCCAAACAATGAATGCAGTGCATGACAAAGGCATTAATGAGTTAAGAAATTTTGTAGAAAGATTATAACTGAAACGAAGAGCAAAAAGTGTATCTTTTTTCTTTTCCTTGTGCTACTTACATAGCACGTAAACATCAGTCGTGCTGAATACTTAAAAACAATACGAAGATACTTCCAATTACAGCACAGCTCAATTATCAATGTTTACAATATTGTACATACTTGTCATTACTTCTTTTAATGTTAGCTTTCAGCAGATTATTTGTGTATTATGCATTTATTGTGTTTTGTTCGGGGACATTCATCTTTGTTCCAAAAATGTCCAGGTTGGAATTTTAGCAACATAGCTGCGGTGCATTTGAAAGGGGATACATTATACATATATAGGAATTGTACATATGAAAGGGGAATCATAGATATAAGACTTATACAGTAATAATTTAAGTCACTAACATGTTAAAATATTCAACATCTAACATTTGTACAGAGCTGATTGTAAGAAACGGGCGAGCTAGCAAAAATTCCAGGAAAAATGAAGAGCGTACCTTTCACCAAGCCAAAAGCAGGGAACCGGTAGCTGTACGGAGAAATAGAAAGAGACGGAGATATGGAACCAGCTTCACAACGCTCCAAGATGGCGCTTAAGCGCACGGATCTGAAGCCACATATTCTCATACATGTTAAGGTAACGCGGTGTGAGGGCCAATAGGAAACGTCGTTACATTTTAAACGCAGCGGTGAGTGTCACTAGGCCGCCGTATATAAGGGCAGGCAAGGCCTCAGAGCCCACTCTCTCGCTCGCTAACTGATGTTCTAGAACTGTCGTCGGCACGAGGTACTGCAAATACACGTGGGCGCATACAAGGGTGAGAGTAAGTATGTAGATAGCTAGGCTCCTGACTAATTTAAAGGGGTGGGATTATAGTAATGGAAAATCTAGCCGCCGATAATTATTTCAATTGTGAATAAACTTCATTTATTAAGAGAAAATTGCAGTGTATTTCTTAAATTTACCACACCCACTATAACCAGAGAATTAATAATTAGATTCGGTTAGGAATGGAATACGCAACAACCGACGAGCACCAATAGCCGAGGAAGAAATCTACAGAAGACCACAACAACCCAGGAACGACGATTTCCCGCTACATATGTCGCTCAACGATGATTTCCCGCTACAGGTTGATGCCCTCTGCTGCAGTGTCCTGGTCTCCGTCTACCTCTACTCAGCGGTTGCTGATTTCTCCATTCCTAATAAATTACCTATCTAACTAATTTCACTGGTTTCAGGGTTTTCGTAGGTGAGGAAAATTAAAATACACTGCATTTCCTTTAAGAATGTGGTTTATTATCGAAGGAATTCTGATGGGCGGCTAAATTTTCCCATTGTAACAATTCCCAGTATTGTAATAAATTAGGATCCTAATCTAACTGCACACGCTTACCGCCCATATGCACACACGTGCATCCGTCGTTCAGAGAGTATCACTATGTCTGGAAAATCTGGAGCTTTCTTTCCCTTTTATACCCAAACTTAGTGACGCTCACCTTTGCGTCTCAAAATGTAACGACATTTCTCATTGGTCCTCAGACCGCGTTACCTTATTAATTATGAGAGAATTCTGCTCCAAAGGTTTTCGCATACGCGTGCCAGTGACGCGACGGGAAGCAGATTAATATCTATGTCTCTTTTCTTTCTATATCTGCCTCTTTCTTTCTCTGGTCATTGCTTCCAGTTCTTGGTGAAAGGTGGGCTCTACTTAGAAGTATCTTTTACCTGGAATTAGCTTGCTCGTCCCTTACTTATCTAAGTTACAATCGGCTTTGTACATCTCTTGGCTGCTAAATATCCTAACATCCTTCTTGCTGAATTAAATTATTATGTACAATGCTTGTTTGATATTGATTTATATGTATACGTATCTATAGTGTATGTATATATATATATGTATGTGTGTGTGTGCGTATGGTATATACCCTTTCAGTGGTTATACTGCCTTGATAGTCTGAATAATGCTGCCAGCTAAACTGAACTATTCTTTAGTTTTACAAGATTCCTTACTGGGCGACCTCCTACCTTCGTTTATCAAGAACACTTTCATTTATTTAAAGGTTCGCGAAGTCGCGATTTGTGTGTTTTTCCGGCCGTCTTTCTTGCTAACTTTCCATCGAGTTCCTTATGTTATGACACTTTACGCCAAACTAAAAAATGTCTTGGATAATTTTCCGTCAAGTTCTTTACCGACCGTCGCTCTTGCTAGTTAAAAAAAAATGTCCTTTAATGTATTTCACACTTTTTCCATTTCGTAAAATCTCTCCAATTCTCTTTTATTTTTCTTGTCGTCTTGTGTTCAAAACTGAGGCAGTATTTTATAGCACAATACTGTGAATGCCAGAGTGGTTGTAGTATAAATTAACATTGTTGTATGATAATGATTTTAGATGTTTATTAGCTATAAGCATTGTTAGGAAATAAGTTTACACGACCTCAGTGAAACTGACAATAGGAGTGGGTAACAATGAATCGATGGGGTGAGTTGTTTATCACTTAGAAGAGACAAACAAATGACGACAGGGTAGCGTGCCTTTCTTTAGAAATGGAGGGAATATCTTCCCTAGAGCATATGTGTTTGTAATTATGATTGACTGACAAAATAGACGCTAATGTTGGCGCGATTTGGTAACCAATACCAGCTCTATTATAATGTTTAGGCATATCGGGGTGAGGGAGTATAAATTCTTGAGCCTAAAGCAAGTATCGCGCAGTTCTACAGAATCATTCACGAGGTAAACGTCTCGCAGTTCTACAGAATCTCTCGCAAGGTACACTTTACGCAGTTCTACAGAATCTCTCGCGAGGTACACTTTACGCAGTTCTCAGCAATCTCTCGCGAGGTACACATTACGCAATTCTACAGAATCTCTCGCGTCGTAAGGTTAGTTACAAAATCTGAAGTACGTGACAACTATTACGACAGTAATTACATTCGGAAATATAACAGTTTCAGTCAGGCGTGTATAAAGATTACAGATGTGAACTATTAATTGTGACGGCAATAAAAGTGTAAAAACAAATTCTTTTATCGGTGTTATCTTTTAATAACAACTCCTTTACGTTTACACGCCCTGCTCAGAGATATTTGCTCGACTGAGTAATAATAGTTAGCCGTAGGACAAAGAATCCAAAATGCAAACAGTAAAACAATAACAGGCGACAAGTAAAAAAAGATATCTCGACAGATTACTGCGACAAAACGTATCACGTGACTTGTACGCAATCTTTCATTCGCTATCATTTTTATTTAACGATTTTTCTTATCGGGCATCTTCACTTCTGCAACTCCCACGCTTAATTCCGAAAACTTATTTTAAGTCAAAAATCTTCCCACGAGCGATCTTGAAAGATTGTACATGCGCACTTTCTGAACGTGCTAAACTTATGATCTTTTGTCCCTGTCACTTCCGAGTCCGGAGATAAAGGCTAGTCCTCCAGACCTCACGGTACCATATATATCCGTAGGCTATTTCCCACGAAACAGGTGTCTACCAAGCATTTCAGTAGAAAACAAAGCTTACTTTCGGCGGATTCATTACCGGTAAGATTTTACAGAGTTACCCATTCAATCATTATTTCACTTGATTTACTTTTTGCGCACTTTATGACCATTTCAAAGGCCACCCTGAAAGTTTTGAAAATGGGCAACAATGAGTTATGGAAAGCAAAAGCAGGTTTTCGAAACTTCAGATTGAAGTTGAGATAGCAACATTTGTAAGTCTAGGCGCGCATGTGCATCGTGCAACAATGTGCAATGTAGCACCGCGTGTGTATGTATAGCAGGTGTTGCTACGCTATACGCTAGGACGGATCTCAAGCCAGAGTATTTCCATGCTATGGTTTTCAATGACTTTAAAGTCGGTTTAGGGGATGAAGAGAGAATGGATTGAAAGCCTTCATCGTGCATTTAGGGGTTTGTGCCCTTCGCAATCCACCATTTATCGATGGTATGCAAAGTTTAGAAGGAAGGGATTCCTTCGAAGAGAGAGACGAGCAAGACTGCCAGCTACACAACAACGGATGAAAATGTGATGCAAGCAGAGCGTATGTTATGGGAAGTTCATCGATGTACATATGGTCAGATACAAGAAGTCCTAAATATTGGTCGGCAGGAGTGAAAATAATCCTGAAAGAAAAACTTCGCGTCAGGAAGCTCTGCAGTCGCTGGATCCCCATGATCTCACAAATGAGCAGAAATATGTGCATTGGGGCCAGAAAAGATTGGAAAATGCAATGGAGGAATATCCAAAAACATATTTCCTATTACAATACGTGAAGAAAGCTGGATTTATCAGTATGGTCCAGAAACTAAGTCATCGGTCTGGGTCTTCCCAGGAGAAGATCCGCCCAACAAAAGTGAAGCTAATGAGAAATGTTGGCAAGATGATGATCCGTTCCTTCTTCTCAGAAAGTGGACACATTGTGACGATTCTGTTCGAGGAACAAAAGATTGTTACTTCCAGATGATATACACCACAAAATGTCTGCCTCAAGTGTTTAATGAACTGATAAAAAAACATCCTAAGACTGGTCTGCGTAGAATTTTGTTGCATCGTGACAATACCTCTGCCCACACTGCACAAGAAACAACCCAATTTCTGCAGGAGTTAGGAATCAGATACTTGTTGCATTTTCCTACAGTCCAGATCTGACTCAATGCGACTAATTTTATACTCCATAAAATGAGAGACAAAATTCGAGGTTCAACGCTTTGAGTCACTTGAAGTGCATTAGCTGCTTACAAAGAATGTATTTGCAGTCTCTCCAAAGAAGAATAGCGTTTAGCATTTGAAAAAAATCTGATGTGTTACACTCACATGACTTTCTCTACTCTTGTACAAACTATTTTTACAAACGTTTATTCTCCATCTACTTCATGTTAATCGAGATAAACATTTGCAGACTCTATCTTAATGCTAATTTTCTTGTAGATGTAAGGGGAATACATTTACAAGGGCAATGTAGAAATACAGTAGCCTTTAAGCATTTACACATCTCTTAATAGCTGGTTGCTAGGTGCAGCACCATTCCCTTTGCCACAGATTAATACTCTTTGCATATCAAAGAATGAATAACGAATTCCCATTTAAGAAAATAAGTATTGAAAAATTTAAGGGAATAACGAGCAATATCTCGAAAATGGTTCACTCAACAAAAAAAATGTATATGACATAAATTGTGTATTTTAACGCGATGTACATTTTTTGTGTAGTAAAATGTTCTCTATCTCTTATGGTTTACCGGTTATGCGAAAGTGGTTCACAACGAAGAACACTTTTGGAGACATTCCCAGAAAATTCAAGATATACGCTTTATTTGTCATGAAAATATCTTAAACATATGATATTTTAATCAAAATCGTTAGAGCCGTTTTTGAGAAAATTAAAATGTTCGAAAAATTTTCCATGTAAAGGGTATCCTGGGGTGGAGGGTATTTTCTTGAAAACCTTCGTGTCGCATCCCTGGAAGGTACTGAACCTAAATACCAAGTTTGGTGTTTATCCGACTGTTGGTTTCTGAGTTATGCTGTTCACAGACACACACACAGACACCACACAGACACACAGACACCACACAGACACACAGACAGACACACAGACACACACACGGACATGTTTCCAAAAATGCTTTTTTGGATTCAGGGGATCTCAAAACATGTATTTCCGGTGAAATCTCGGTATCGAATTTTTGGGTGGAATACAATACTTCCCCTACTTACTATACGTAGCAGAGAAAGTAAAAAAAGTGAAAGCATGAGACGGTGTATAGAAGCAAAATATTTTGATAAATTGCAATGATCATATCTAAATTTTTAATACTTTATTGTATCCATTCTCAAAACTTGGAAAGGACCTATGTACTCTTTATACCCAATCCTGGTTCAACAAGTTTATCGCAGGTTATGAATTATTTGCCACTAAGTTTTATTCGATCTTTTTATTAACGTTACCTTCTCCATTAAGACCTTTATTCATGCCTATATTGTATTATATTATTATTTATTTCTCGCCTCGGCCTCAATAACCGCCTTTAGCTTACAGTAAACTGAAGTTCGTGTTCTGCTTCAATAGTTGGTGTGAAGAGGTAGGCGAGGACGGGAAAGGATGCGTAATATGTTTACAAATGCCTGGATCCCTCGCTGTCCTTCAGCCTATGCAACATTGTCTGTTGTCATCTGGTTTCGATAGAGCTATTAGACAGTTGAAATTTCAGGATTGGAATTTCCTAATACTGGAAAATAATCAATTATGATCTGTTTTTATCCACTTTATTTTGTTTGTATGGAAACGCATTTACATGTATTCACCAACTTTACGAAATCAAACTGGCAACCTCATTAAATGTTTAACATCGGTTTTGGTTTAGCCCGAAGCTGTAAAGCGCGGAACTACATTTATCACTACACACATGGTAATTGTGAACTGTTTCATCAGCCCGCGAAAATGTTTTAAGTCCCAACACGAGGTGGTGTCATATGGGGCAAAGCTATCCGCATATACATATCGTGTGAGCCACACGGGGATTTCAGTCGCCAAGATTTGAGGCAGTATTTTTAACACTTAAATGATTTCAGTCAAATTATATATTAAAAAAATATAACAGCCTGCCTTAAAGCAATATATGTATGTAACCATATATAAAAAGTGTATATTACAGACATTGTATATTTTTATATTATTGTATACATGTAATAATGTTATATGAATATATTACGTAATTTAATAGTGTAGGAGCTGTGAGAATAATAGGTTAAAACTTGCTAACAATGATGTAACAATGAGGTAGCCTTGAGGCAATAATGAATTTAAAAGTTTAATGCTACTAGTCATTATTGGAGCAACGAAAAGGTAAATTTTGAGACAGTTTATAAATAGCCAATCAACAACCAGAAAAACTTTAGTTAAATGAACGTATTCCATTGAAGAGGGTTTAGCCAATCAGAAATTGAAATATAGCAAAATTTACAAATTTGAGCGTTAGACAACTGGGCAGTTGCTTGTAGACAGCGCTCATAACTGGACGCGTTGGTTGTAGACAATGTTCCTAACCGGACGCGAGATACGTCCTCGAGAAATTTAATACGTATTCGTGTGAGATGAAAATCGTTTACGTGTTAAAACATGCAAGTAATTATAAAGGAATCTCACAGCTCTTATATCAGTGAAGTGTTATTAAAATCGTATCAAGCATTAATAGAAGGAGTGAAGTAAACTGATAATCTGTGCAAGCCCACATTCTTCAGCTGCAACACGCCTTGCAAAGAAATCCATGTCTCTAACAATAATACTGACGCAGCCGAGGCAAACATAAATACATAATATTTAAACAAACAGTCAAATTACAGAGTTAATATTTTTAAATTTTTGGAAGAAGGCTACCGGGTACCATACGTGCGATTGCAACTACTTCAAGTTCGGCTCCCCAACAGTTGAACTACAGTACAACTCCTACTTAAAATTGGCTTTCCATACGTGAAGCAACCATCTTCTTCAGTTTACCACGGAGAATCAAAACAAAGAGTAATTCGTCTGTGAATTTTCTGAAGCAGATACCTTGGAATTCCTCTCTACTTTTTCATCACGTGATTGTTTCACAGATACTAGTGACACGTGATATTTAGTCTTTCCTTGATTCGTCATTTTTATGTATAGTATTTTATTCTATTGGACAATGCAAACATTTGGTTAAGCCCCTCTTTTAAGTTTAGAAATCTCTCAGCACGACATTTTCACACACTGCCTTGTTCTGATTATATGTTATAACGCGTACTTTTGGATAGTGCGTGATCTTCGTTCTCTTATTTCGAAGCACGTACCTCAGGTTAATAAAGAGATGTATTTCCGGCCTGGCAGCACATCATCTGTGCTTTACCTGAAACCTATATTACAGTTCTTTTGTGGCCGCGTTAAATGCATTCCTCGTGCCCCGTCCATTAGAAAGTTCGTCTTTTCAATTTATAAGTTTTCTCACCTGAAAACTGCATTTGTTTGCGTTCGCTATCGTGTCATTCAATGGGATAATTAAAGTATTTATTAATGGTATAGTTTATTTATCTACACTCATGTAATAGTTATACAATATTCAATCTAATTCATCTCGTACTGAAAACGTGCAGTTAACATCGCATTGGATTCGCCCGAAACGTTAATTCTATGTTTCATCAGAAATACATGTTTTGAAGTTCCATAACCTTAGAAAAAGTTTCGTGTGTGTAGGTTTGTGTGTGTTAGAGACTGTGAATACCATAACCATAAGACGAAGAGTCCGATAAGTATCAAAGTTGATATTTAAGTTCTGCATTTTCCACAGATGCACTACGAAAATTTTCAAGAAAATTGTCCACCCAAAACTAGCTTTTACATGGAAAAAGCTTCGAAAACATTAATTTCCTTAAAAATGGCTGAAATGGTTTTGATTAAAATATCACATGTTTTAGATATTTTCATGACAAACTAAATGTATAGTTTGAATTTTATAGGAAGAATCGCAGAAGAATCTTTTCATTTTGAATGACTTGCAAAGCCGGTAAACCATAAGAGATAGACAAAGTTGTATTACAAAAAATGTGTAGTTCTTAATAAACCACAATTAACAAACATTTTTTTTTACTTAAACTTTTCCGAGATATTCCTTGTTATTGGTTTCAATTTTCAAATTATTCTACTTTTCTCAAATAGGACCACTGGTTTTTTGCTCGTGTTCATGCAAACAGAACTGAATTTCATATCCATACGTAGTGACCCGCTCATAAAATATTTGACTGTCACTTAAGTCTACTTTATTTCCCCTAAGCCCATTTAATCTACAAGCAAATGTGCAATAAAATCATTTCTGCAAATTCTTTATACAGATTACCGTGAAGTATACAGAGGAATAGGCTTTTGTAATAGTTTCTGGAAGAATGGGAGGAGACCGCCATGCGAATAGATGGCATCTATTTTTTACTTTATCTACTACGTATAGCAAGTAGGGGAAGTATTGTATTCCACCCAAAAATTCGATACCGAGATTTCACCGGAAAAGCGCAATCACTTTCAGAGCATTTTTTAACTAAACCAACCAAACTGATAGCATTTAATTTATCCTTCAAATTAATATAAAAGATAAAATAACTCTCAAGATTTTATACTGAGTACTTTAAACTTCCTCAATATCCTTTTATATTTATGAACGTTTTCGAAGTATTAGGGAAACGTATTTATAATAACCATTTTCGAAGCTGAAGTCAAACCATTTCGAATACTTTCATCCCTATATCCAAAATTTCTTACATAACATTAATATCCATGTGTTAAAGGTTTGCAGTATACGTTCATATAGGAAATTATACCATAGCTATTGACGGGAAGGTATATAAATAGCTAAATAAAGAAATTATAGTAAGATAAAGACGTAATTGCAATAAATGCTTTCCGTATGTTAAATCAATGTGTAGTGTAATAAGTTTGAGTTGAAAGATTTGTCCGGAAAGAAAAAGATAATTAGCATGGCATGTAAGGAAGTCATTAGTAGCAGCCGAGTTCAGAACACATTAATTTACAGATTCTTTGAAAGTAGTTTCAAAAGCCACGTAGGTAGCAGCTCTGTAAGTTAGAAAAGTGAAAGGTATGGCTTAGCAACAAATTACTTATAATTTTAAGAGTGGATCGTGGGAGAAGGAATGTTGGCAGGGCCATAGATACATGGGCACAGCTTAATTTAAGAAAAGAGCACGCATTCTAAATCAGAGATATATTCGTGCATACATTAGTAACATATTCGTGCCTCTCCTGAGATTCTTGACTCTATGTGACTTACTCTCGTGTGTAATTCTTAAGTTGTATAGTAGTGAACATAAGCGCTGGCGTTAGAAAGATTTAACGGCTGCAGAGAGGCATCTTTCTGAGCAACATTTTTGCGACTTATGGTAACTGAAGCTTCCCTTAATTATTGTTATAGAAGTAACTAATTCGTAAATTCACCAGTCGGCTACTCTTCTTAAACTGAACATTTTAATCAGCATTAACATTTATCAGCCAATTAAACCGGTATTATCCTTTCAAAAAACACTCCGCATACCCTGAGGTAAAGAACTCACAGCTATACCACTATAGCAGCTGGCGCACGAGACAACACAGAAGGGGCTACGAGATGACATCACAAAACTCAACAGAGCAGGTAACATTAAACGTTATTTAAATGGATGTAACTTCGAGATAGCAGCATCAACATTTGAAACAAAGCATACGGCTTAAAAAACGGCGATATTTCGAACTGAGGATCATCAGAAGCTGAGGTGGCCACACTGGGACTCAAATCTAGTAAACAGTTTGAAAGGAGGGAATATTCAGACTACAAGGGTATGTGGGTAGTATAGAGTAATTCTTCAAACGCAGAAGCAGCAGTACAGCGGCAATGACAACAGCAGCAAACCAGGTACTTGGTGTACAGTATTTATTAGTGGTTATTAAGGTAGATGTGTTTAAGGAGTGGAACAAAGTTGAGTAAAAATTGTTTAGTAGAAACAATAGTTCAGCACAGAGAAGATAGTAGTAGATATATTGTACAAGTTAGGGTAACAGATGTAGAGAAAAGTTGTCAAAATATGCAGAATAGCTCAGAAATATGAAAAAATGGGATCCAGGAAGAAAGAGTAAATAATTCAGGAGCAGGGGTAAGTGTATCAATGGTAGTGATGAAAATGTTAAAAATGAATGTGGGAAAAGCCAGGAGAGAGGTTATAGCTTAGTCAACAAGAGAGAGGAAAGAAATCAGAAAATAGTCAACAAGAGCCAGGAAAGCAATTAGAAAACACTCGACACGAATTAGGAAAGAACACCATCCATCAGAAACATTCAAGGGTGAAATTAGAAGGAAAATAAGCAAGGTAAGAAGTGAAAATAAAGAAAACAGAATATAGGTTAGGGAAAAAAATAGGAAATGTTAGAAAACATATTAGTTAAGTAATAGAAGAACCTGAAAAGAAAATTTGCAAGTAGGCTAGTAAAGAATCAGAGATAGAAATTAGGAAAAGGGAGAAGGTAGCAAAGAAATTAAATCAGAAAGATTAATAGCAAACAAAGAAATGCAACAGATTAAGGGAGCAACTAGATAAGAAAGTAGAAAGTAGAAAATTGAAGGAGGAAGACGCAAAGCAATTAGAGACAGAAAGGAAATTAGCTAGAAAAGAATTACAAGAAAATAGATCAGACATGAAAAAACAGAAAAGAAAGCAGAAGATAGCCTAGAAACTTTGAAGAAACCACAATTCAGGTTAAGGATGTAGCAACATAAGTAAGAGAAATGAGATGCGCATTAGAAAATTTAAGAATAGGTACCAAATTCAAATTATACTAATATAAGTGAACAAGCAGCAAGAGAAGAAGCTATACACAAAGTGCGGATTCCAAATATACTTGCGAGCACCTGCATTAGGGAACCTAGAAAAAGTAATGCACATAGAAATAGACATCAGAAACATAACCTTTGTATCCTAAACATATTTTAAACGAAATAGCACCACCAACGTTTGACAATGAGGACTCAGACGATACATATCCTGCATTCGAGAATTGCAGGAATATTTCACTGTAAAATGTACAAAATGGCCGCATTTAGGAAATGTTTTAAGTGAAATGCAGCAACTTGGTTAGATATAACATAGGAAATGACAATGACCTTAGAACCTTTAGAAATATATACATTATAGATACTGGGAAGCATATAAGCAAGCAAGCTCAGATTAGGGTTGAATAACGGAAAATATAACCAGAGAACTGAATATTCAATGGTTAGTTATATTATGAAACTAACAAGGTAATGGAAAATGTTAGATCCAGCAACAAGTGATAAATATCTCATAAATATTGTCACGTATCAGAAATTATGATTAGCTTATGATATTCGAGAGTAACAATCAAAAGTTCGAGGCAGAAAATAACACAAATTAAGTAAGAAATGCAAGGGGCAAATATATGAAAATCGAAATCACGTTAGAATAGATACAGAGGCCCAGTTCCTAGATCAGAACCAGCCAGGGAGAAATAATGAAATAGTTTTCATAGGAATCATAAACATAGTAATTCAGACAACAGAGGTAGACATTCTTAGGTTAATTATATGAATATGGGAAAATTTTATAGACCTAGAGGTGGAATTCAACTGTTTAGAGGTGGGCATAAATCAAGTAATGAATATTGCAGACCCAAAAATTGATAGAATGCGTGGCAAGGTGGTGATGTGCGCCAATTTGGCGGCACGGGATTTGTAGAAGTGGTCCCGGGTTCTAGCTAGCTCAGGTTCTTGCATGGGTCTTAGATCTAGGGTGTGGTGCATAACACGTCTGGTTCATTTGATACCAGTTTTACCTAATGAAGTCTCGCCACACACACACACGCATTTCTTCGGGCGCCGCATTATACTGCTGTATTTCAAACTATCACGCCTACCCGCCGACTCTTTTCTATCAATTTGCTTTGAACTGCACCCGCATTTTTTTAGAACAACCTCTAAGGGAATACCAAGAAAGAATGAATTTCAAAACTCTCGTGTTCTTTATTTCGATTTTTTCTACCTCCCCCCATTTCGCTATTATGTGATTTCTACCTTCTTTCCTATTGGTTGTCTACTTTAAGTTTCCACATGAATTCATATGCCTGCGGCTATCAGAGCACTGGCCTTCGTTTCTACGTACCTGTTTTTCAGGTGACCTAACAGTACATGAACAAAGGCCTCTTCTGCCCTTACTCAGCTACAATGGGGAAAACCTACCCCGTTCCCTACCTGCTGCTTTTACTGCCTCTCCATTCCATATTAATATTTACAAGTAATATTCAATTCCCAGTGTTATTCAGTAATATTATTCCTACTGTTCTTAATATTTACTTTCACATTATTATGGCTATCATTTTATATTTCTAGCTACGCAAAACGTACTGTTTGAAAATAATTACATCATAAAACCCATTAACCGAGCAGGTAACATTAAATGTTACCTAAATGGATGTAAATTCGAGATAGCAGCTTTAACATTTGAAACAAAGGAAACGGCTTAAAAAATGTCGCACCACGAACGGCTTCGAAGTTTTATCCAGAGAGGCAATATTCAAAACACAGCCAGTTTACAGTCCATAGATACAGATACCGAGCTTAGGTACCCTAACTTTAGACACTGCATGTATCGACACCCCGTTACATGTGCGGCATAAGTTTACTATGCTGTTATTACAGTTAGAGAAGCTGTAGCAGCAGAAGCTTACGTTGGCAATGGACCTGTGGTTATAACCCTGAATCGTAGTCCCACAAGGAGCCACTGAATTATTAAGCAGCATCTTGGGTGACGTCCGTATAAGGCGTACACGACGCTAAGCTTCAGCCTGTTGATTGTAGCCGTTGGGGCAACTGTCTGCAACTGGCTTTTGGAGCCGGTTTGCTTACAAATTATTTTACAAATAAGTATATTTGATATCTTATACCTACTTTTCTTATCTTTTCGATACATATTGAAAATAATGACTCCATAAGTTGAAATTTGTGGACGAAATTATACACGTCCGTCGGTGACGGCTGTATCACTCATTAACCACAGCAAATTGCAGCACACAAATGTTCATCCATAATATGTGAAGTAAATGATAAAATTGAAGAATTGGAAACAGCATTTGATTACAATGAATAATGAAAGAATACTATTGATGGTGCAAGAATATTAATCACGAGGAGAAGAGATGTTGGGGTTGAACAGAGGAGGACGGAACAGGTAATTTGCCTAATCCATGCAGTGAAGAATAAGACCAGTTTTGCCCACGCAATATAACAGAAGAACGATATTATGTATTTACGTCTTCCTTATTATGCATTTAAACATAAACTGTTCTACTAAACAATGCAGAGCCACTGAAAACACACATAAGGAATTTAGACTTTTTTAAACTTCAGAAGTTTTTAATGGGTGTAGAGCTCTGGATTGTGCGGCAGTAACTCCTATTGTCCGATCTTGTTGTGGTTTTTAATGCCCGTTGCTCGCAGCTTACCTTTCTGCAGCCTCCGCGTTGGCTCCAGATGTTCGAAGTATGCTGGTTCTCTGCATTTTTTTTATCCTCGGCTAGCGGAAGTAATTTCTAGAATATGTGAGAGCATGGACTTTTCCTTGGTAATGGAAACGTAGATCTCGGGTGTGGTAAAGGAGAGAAAATAGACGTGCTTTAGTTACTAAACGATACACTGCAATTTCTTTTATTTAGCTACTTCTGATGGTACACAACACGGATATTGTCGCCGTTAAAACACTGTCCACTGCTGTTGAAACACGGCGCTGATATGACGCGAAGTTTTGTGGCAGTAATAATGTAAATGCCAGAGTGATTGTAGTGTAAATAAGCATTATTGTATGGCATTGATTTGAGATGTTTGTTAATTATAAGCATTGTTAGGAAATAAGTTTACACAACCTCACTGAAACTGACAATAGGAGCGGATAACAATGTGCGAGGGGGTGAGTTGAATATTAATTAGAAGAGACAAACAAATGATGTCAGATTGGCGCGCTTTTCTTAGGAATAGCGGGAATATTTTCCCTAAAGCATATGTTTTCGTAATTTTTGATTGGATATAAAAATAGACGCTAATGTTGGCGCGTTTTATTAACCAATAGCAGCTCGGTTATAATCTTTAGACATATCGGGGTGTGGGAGTATAAAAAGCTAAAGTCAGAGGCAGATTTCGTCAGTCCAACAGAAGCATTCACGCGTTATACGTCGCACAGTTAGTTCATCAGAATCGTTCGCGGGTTACACGTCGCGTAGTTCAACGAAAGCATACATAAAGTACACGTCGCAATTCTACAGAATCTCTCGCGTCTTAAAGTTTGTTATAAATGTGAAACGCGAATTAATAATGTGCAGTAAATAAGTGATTATAGTGATATTAGAAAATATAACAGCTTCAGTTTGGCGTGTATCACGAATCAATATGTGAACTTAATTGTGACGGTAATAAAAGTGTAAAAACAAATTCTTTTATCAGTGTTATCTTTGAGTAACAAATCCTTTCCGTTTACACACCTTGTTTAAGAGATTTGCTCGACCGATAAATAATAGCTAGTCGGAGGACAATGAACCCAACATTCAATGTATTAAAACAATATCAGGCGCTCAGAAATAAGATAACACGAAGTCACCGCGATAAATTGGCTTCCATACGTTGTGCATATAAACATGAAGCATCTTCCAACTACCAATAATAACAAATATCACACTTCAGTTTATATGCTTATTAGATCTCTTTACGCGTAGCGAGTCTTATGTGTGTTGCGAAAACTGTCTTAATTCACTTTTGGCGCGATATCTCTCAAATATCCTGCAGCATCTCTCCCTGCCTGTAGTTTAGAAAATGACCCCTGCTTTTGGTCCTAGCAGATCTATTTATATTCGCAGGCTTCTTGGGCTGATTCATTTCCTATTGGTGCATTTTTAGCGCCACTCAGTCCGTCTCACTATTTCATGTAAATTTACAGGGATCTCATTGGTCCAATTTTAACATAAATCGCGGCTTCTCCTAAATTTAACGTTAAGCTTGTTGTCTCCCTCACTCTGGTCACGGCGAATTAGCGTACAAAGGAACAAAAGCTCTACGCCCTCGCTGTATGAACAATGCTCCAGCTACCAGAGAGACATCGTAAAACTAAACTTTTTGCCTTCGAATACACTATTCATGCAACTAAAACATCTCGTCGTGGACAGTATTTTAACATAGCGCTTAAATTATTTACATTTAACAATTTATAACTCCTCTAATATTAGTAACCTAAATACAGACATATTGTTAAATCACCCTTCTTAAGGTATACAGGCAGTAAAAGAAAAAGTTTTGTACATAGCATAATTTAACCTCACTAAAAATTAATTAATCAAATTATTAATAATTACATAACTCAAGCTCCGCCTAGATTTGCCGTTTCAGTTGCTGATCTATGATTTGCTTCGATACAAACACATTGCAAATAATAGCAAACTTACGGGGAAGTACCAAAGTTTTCTTGTGTAAACTTGTCTTTACATCATTTAAACGCATGGATAGAAATCCGTTTCGCTGCCGAACACAACACTCGTATAGTCTACATGTTCTGTCTTCTGCTGAGAAAGTAGAAACACATTAAGGTATGTTCTATTCCTAGACCTGGGTTACTGCAAGATAAAAAGTTTACCCCACATAGTGCTGACCACAGCTTCTGTGTTTAAGGTATAGCACACTACAGCGTGCTTATTTTTGTTATACACTAACAAGTTCGTTACATTTCACAGTATTTCACGATCTTCCAGAAAAAAAATAGTATTTGGGAGTTCAAATGAAATATTTTGTGAAAGAAGAGGCCAGGAACACTTAGTCGTCTATTGTAAGACAAATGTAGTTAAAATATCTGCTACTTACGTTGTATAACTGTAGCGTTCACAGCAGGTTAAAACAGCGAGCAATCAGCCCAGGTATTTTCTGAAGGTAGTTTATTCAATACAAAAGATGACTCAGTATATTAAGGTTTATTACAAACATGAAAATTGTTTTACTAATAAAATATTTTAAGGTAGAGCTAACAACATGCTGCATGTCAGATCAACTAGAAAGTTAATTCTTGTAAAAGTTTACTATTTAATGTACTTCTATGAAAGTAGTTTATTTTCAAATTACACCTCAAAATGATATGCTTTACATTTCTAAAATAATTAACACTAGCTATTCCTTGTAGTATGAACATATTTAGACTAAATGGTATTACCTCCGATGGAAATTAGTACTGAACGTTAATCAGTTTAAACAATTTTGTCGGTGGTTGTATATTAAGTATACTTAGCTCAAGACTGTTGATTACATTTAGAAATACAACAAACATTAGGTTAATGCAACAAAATTTTAGCTTTATTTCTGCAACTAGAGTGGCATGTGGTGAACGTTATATAGTCTGTGGCCTTCGGATGCTCTTCTTGCCTCTTTGCTTGCTCAGGTCAGTAGATTTTCCTTGCATGAGTTCTTTGTTACAGAGTTGTGTTTTACAAAGGTGAGGTAATATTATTACACATATCCTTTTTTCAACTGAATAGTGGCACCGAAATGGGTCAATGTTGTTATTTACGGACAGGCTAAGGATTCAGGACAAGTTAGCATCCAATGTATATGTAACCTTTCTGTAGTGATCTGTAAAACAGTGCTGCTGATGTAAACAAAGACAATGCCCTTCCTTAGTAGCTACTGTAAACAATACACTCTAGTGATGGTGGAAAATGAATTAAGAGACACGCATCGGAATGAGAGACAAAGTGTGTTCTACCTCTAGTCGCGAAATGGAGTGTATTCGGCCTCAGGTAAACAACACCCCAATGCGCCACCTCACTCTACCCTACTTGCACAGTAAACTTCATTTAAATCTTGGTAGTCCCAGATCCTTAAGCTGTTTATAAGTTCGTATTGCCTCTCGTAGTTGTTATTGTTTCCATTCGCGTTACTTTTCCGACGAATATACTACTCGTTCCCTTAAAAGCGGAGGTTTAAGATATTTATTTTAATTCATTCTCCTTACTTACCTTACGACTGTTTCGCGTGCTACTTTTGGGAGTAGCTAACTTTAATTATCTCGTTTTATTTGCACATTTACACGATAACCGTTGCAACCACCTTATTGTGTTTTATGTACGCGAATCTGATTTCAAATTTCCCCTTTAACGTTGTTAAGTAGTAAAATAATTCTTGATGATTATTCTTTATCTACGATGTTTAAAGAATTTGATCTATTGCTGGTTATTGTTTATGTAGTAACTAAATATACGTATGAATTTTAACTGCTCACTTCCACGGTCCCTGATCTAAACATGCGCTCTCATCTAAATATGTCTCGACCTCCAACCATCTACTTACATGGTTCTGACCTACGCCTTAACTCTAACAGGTTCTGACTAAAGTGGCGTTTCCTACGACAATAGCATAAACATAGCTAAACAATAACTGGTTGGTTGCTAATACTCATAATATAAACAACCTTATATAAGAAACTTCATTGTTTACACAGGGTCTCGCCATTGTATCTCAAGCAGCACAGAAAATAGAAGATTCTTGGTTCCAGTTCCAGCTGTGGTGAAGTTTTCAAGTCTGATTCAACATACCATCTTACTACCTTCACGGCTAGTGAACCCTGATAGAGTTTATCCCTAAAGTTAGAAAATGGAAGTAATTTCAACAGTGCAAGTCGTCTTTGAAATATCTCTAATAGTGAGATGGCCTTGAAATTTTACCGGGATACTTGAATCATAAACGAAGATTTAATGAGAACTTTTAATAAAACCTTTAAAACACATATTAGGTGACCGGTGACCACCGGACTTTCTAAGTTCCCGCATGTGCTGATGATAGATGGGATGTATAATCATCGTTTATAAAAGGGATACCACTATTAAATACCTGCAGATGAGGTCAGGCTAAGAGCGTCTAGAGTCAAGTTAGGTAAGTAAACGAAAAGCGACGGATTCGAAAGGCGAGGCGAGGAACGCTCTGCTGGTGCTGTTAGTGCCCTCTGGTCGTATTCATAGTCCAGCATTTGGTACAGTGGCGTTACGTTTATTACCAGAAAATCATTAATGGCTGGATTTTTCATTGATGCTGAATTCCAGGATATTATTTTAATCTGTGAAAAAAGCACTTCAGATACAGCCGAGACTTACAGACGTTAGGCTCCGCCTTCCATATGCGTATTCCGCCAAAGAAAGCTGCAGGATAGGGCTAACGGATCATTCAAGACACGATGCTATAGCGATTGACCCGTTTATAACAATTAAAGCATTGTTCAAAGTATATTACGGTACTTTGAAGACAATTCAGCACATGCTAAGTAACTAAAACCTTAACTTGCAGTTTTAATTAAAGTTAAATCTTCTTCCTTGATGGGGGATGGATGGAAGCATGGATGGATGACATGGAAAATAAAATATAGGTATATAGGTTATACAAGGGAGGGGGACACCTTGCGCACTGTCACCTACATAGATCTATTGTGGCTGATTACCTATCCTGAAATCCTTGACAAAATTTTAAAACACATTCCGACGACTTGACTATTCCGCCTCACCTGGCATAGTAATCAATGTGCTGTAGTTGTTACCTTGATACCGTAATGGCTTGCAGTCCCGTGGTTTTAGTTCTTCGTAGCCTGTCACTAACAGGCAAGGCTAATCTGCAACTGTTAAAACCCCTGTAAAAATAATGAACAGTCGCCGCCATTGCAGTAGCGGGTACTTGCAGTTGCAAAATCTGGCACTCGCTGACTACCTGATACATATAACACGCTGTAATAGATTGTTTCTGCTTATGATTTTCAGAGTTACATTGAATTATCATATGTTGGTACTCTTAGGACTCTTATAACTAACACGTGACGTATGATATAAATCAAAATGGTCAAGGCAGGCTTAAGGTTGGAAGAATGGAAGCTCATTTTAAATTGGAGTAGGCTTTGAAAATGTAGCGGAGTTTCAACGTCGTGAAGCCGCGATTGTGCGACACATACACGAGTTCACTTGAAAATTATACGGCTTCCTGTAAAGTTTGAGACCCATAGTACCGCTGGTGATGTGTACAAGGGAAGCCTTAAGTCCCGCTTCTTCTGCTATGGTCTTAGAACAATTTGCAACATTGCTTCAGAACTCTGCTACACAATGTTTTAGTGAAACAGGAGGCAGAGTAAGTGTAAAGGGTTCTGAAAGCCACCAAGTAGAATGTGTAGGTGCCAAGATTATTACACACATTAACGAGGATGACCCTGATTGCCGATAGTGAAGAAAGATTGCAGCATATGAAAAATGATAAGGAAAAGCTTATGACAAAGAACTGTGTGATCTGGCCAGGCCGAATTCAAAATTAACGGAACAGTTTAATTGAATGCTGGTATGAATGGTTTAATGAAGTAAATACCAAGCCTTTTCAAATTGATTATTAAGATTTTATTAATAATTTCTGGTTCAACAATTATTATGCTTCTGGACATCAGAAAATCCACGTCAGGAAGTTAATGAATTCATAGAGGATACATATATAATGTGGACTTTGTCTCAGGATTTTATAGGGCACCTACTTATAGCAGATACCTGGAAATGCTAAGCACACCAATTTGTCCGATATCTTGTACTTTATTTAACATGAGTTATTCTACCATCAAGTGATTTTACCCCACGCTACTACAAAGTTGTGCGGGCTTTTCTGTGCGAGAATCTGCAGATATACTGGACAGGATAAAGTATGCATTTGAGTTCCGATCACGTGCACCAGGTTTAACATCTCTGGACTTTTACCTTTCAAAATCTTGAAGGATGCCGTATATCGCAGGAAACCACCTACGCTGGAGGCACTTCGTCAAGAATTTACAGCATATGTGCAGAAATCCCCGCGGACACAATGATCAACATTGTTGAAGCAACCATTCACCGTTGTGATATTTGCATAGGCGCTAGCGGTAACCATTTTGAGAAACAAAAGTAACCGAACAGGTGCAGAAGTTTATATAATTAAATTTAATGCTGATAGACAATCAAAATTATGTTCGTTAAAGCGTGAGATAATTTTTAATGTAACCCATACCCTATATGAGCAGTAAATTGTACAGCATAAAGGCAGTACCAAATGTTACGAGGTCATATACATTCAAAACATTCAGGTATTTTAATCATAATTATTTCATAAATTCATTTTAATGTGCCTACTTACCTAACTTAGTAAAAAAGTAATTTTTAAAAAATTAAAACCGAGTGACATGTGAAATGACCATATGAACATTTTCAGATTTCAAGCTTCTACATTATACCTAGTTTTTATCACGAGTACTTTACATTTTAGGATCACATATTGCAAAGTGATAAAAATCTTCTGGAAGAAGAATTTACTTGATCTTAATTTTCTAAAAGTTATTCACCTTAAAGGAGAAAGGAGAAAGAAAATACCAAGAAAACTTTGCTTAGATCTCTTCCTATACCTTCAAGAAGATAGACTGAATATTTGCAAGAAACTCAGGGCATTTAAAGCATCGAAAATGTAAGGAAATCAGATTGCAAAATTTCAATTTTCGTGTTCACATACCTGTGCACATCATATTAGATCACTTATTTGTAATTTAAATGATTATAAGGCAAACATACTACCGGATCCTGATTCTACAATGTTTGAAATCGTTTCCTGTGAAGCATTCAGTATCGAGTATCCTTAAGTCCAGAAAGAGGAAACGAATGGGACCTGAAACATCGTGATCGCACAAAGGATGTTGAGGTAGGACAAAATTAAAATGCGCGGGTGCGCTCATTGGGCGCTTTTGGTAAGCTCTGTGATAACTTATAGCGAATTCGTATAAACCTTTCTCGGATAAGTTTGAAGCTTCTCTGTTCTGCCAAATGGGTTTACGCATTTGCTTAAAACATTTGTGGTTTATTTGGTTGAAAATATGAAATGTTCAAATTTTAGGATTTATAATGCCTATATTTTTTAATGCATGGACCTAATAGCACTTCATGAAGTTTGTTCGATACACCAAGTTCAATTTCCTCAGCTAGCGAAATGAACGAGGTTTGTTAATTTTTCGAAGCCGTATAGCTCAGTTTTTAATGTGTAATAATGAAATTGGTTCTTTAGTGAAATAAATTCTAGACACAGCAAAATTTTTATATTGTTTCATTCCTCCTCAATTTACTGTCAACAATTTTATTTTATAACATTTTAATAGATTTCATTTATAACCTTTTCTGTAATTATCCCTTTTGGTGACTATCAAGAATTTATCGTGGCATCCAGATTTCGAAGGGAAAGATGCTACATCAAAAGGAAGCGAGCTGTGACAGTGAGGAGAAACCTTAACAGTTTTGCTCAAACAGAAGGTTTAGGATTTAGGTTTATTATAATAAGGGCTCATTGAAGAAGACATATCTTAACCAAGCCAAAATTTAATATCAGTGAACGTTGTGTAAGTACGATAGTAAGCTAAGCAATTGGGTCTATAGGCCATTTCATGAAACCAGGTGATGCCGCGATAACGTGTGGGACCCCAATTCGGAAGGTCTCGGGCCCCGGCGACCATCAGTGTGACCCATGGGTTTTTCGTGGTTTCCTTGGGATCGGCAGGTGAATACTGGGGTGGTGTCCACTCTACCACGATTTCCATCCATTATTTCTCTTTCATTCCGTTTCCTTCTCATCTTTCAAGTGTGCTGTTTCCGACACTTTTGGGAGATTGGGTACGTGTATGGATGTTCATGTAGGCGGGGTTGTGAGGCGCCTTAGCGTCCTCGGGTACTGATCTGGAGAGCCAATAGACGGCTTGCTAGAATGTTGTCGCCCTCGCCGAGGTTTTCGGTAGTCGCCCTTCGGGGATAACGCGCGCAAGTGGCGTATCTAGTTCCATCCTCGCGAAAGCCATTGGCCTCATGGGAAACCCTCGGTTGTGGAGAGCCACTCGGTTGGCGCCATGGCCCTGGGAGTAGGAGGGGGCTAAGGTGCTTAAGTGCTAGTTCCTTGCCCCGGGTAGATCCTTCGTCTGACTGTACTGCTAGATTAAAACGATTGTTAGCTTAGTAGAGGGTCTGTGCTGGCTACCATTACATTTTCGCTGGTTTCCAGTGAATGTAGTTAAACAGGAGTAGACAGCAGCTGGTTACCAATTGCTAAGTCTGCTGATTCCCAACAACTGTAGATAAATATAGAATTTAGAGTTGTAATTAAGAATTGTTTACGCCATTACTCTAATATAATAATTTCTACTCCTTATTTTACTTGTATTACACTTTTGTAGACATTGTGTTGTTTGTAGTTATTTTATCTGAAAAAAATTTGATGTACTATAAAAAGTAATGTGTTGTGAGAATAAATGTAAAGTTTGAATGTATGTTCCGGTATAGTAACCAGGGTGCCGGGCTAGTATATTCAGATTCAATTTATTTATTTTATTTGTGCTTGTAGATTCCGTACTGTATGGCGGTGCCGGATAGATAGTGCCGTTGCATTTTCAATGGAATCCCCTGGACACCATAGGGCTGCTTGATTATGGGTGATTCATCGCTCTCTTCCTTTCTCTCGGCGACTCCATCAGTGTGGCGGGTCTGCGAGCTTGCAAATATATATTTGCGACTGTCTGTCTACGGCCTGCAGCCTCCTCTGGTTTCTTCACCTCATCCCTTCCTCCTGGGGCTGGCAGCCACAGTAGAATAGGTCGCAATCCGCGAGTTATCCCCCTCCGTTGAATAACCTGTACCTATACATATACTCCTTTTCATCGCCAAGAAACATTAGATGTCACCCATAGTGTACATACAGTAAATTGTGATACAACTGCGATAAGCGCATCATTGGAAAATGAGGAAAATTTCGACGACAGTTAATAACTGAAAAGTGCTTACGCGAAAACAAAATTAATTATTAATACCTTTTTATTGTTATTAATCAATTATTAAAATTGTAATTAGAGTAAAAAGTTCACCAAAATGAACACTGTTGGTGAATTGGTGGTCGATTATCCACGCCAGCTTGTTGATGTTAAAAAATCAATTACTTTGAAGCCAGAAATGTTTATGTCCAACGATGCTTTAACATTATTAAACTAGAAATTTGCCGCGATAGAGGTGCGACAGTTTGATGCAGGAATGTAGTTACCAGCTTTTATCGTTTTCCTAAATATCTTTTGTTGATTCTGCGCCGGTTGCTCCTGCTGTAGAGCTATGCGTATTTTCCCTTAGGGTATGCATGGATGTATTCTGAAGGACAACACCAGTTTAAATTGACTGAGAAACTACTATTTGAGCTATTAAAGTGAGTTTCCGATCGTTTGAGATAAATAAATAGACTGACTCTGAATTGTAGCACACAACACTATAACAGTTGAATTATTATACCTGCTAACTTCTGGAGTATTAAAATTGCGGTTGGAAATAATTGTTTTCGGAGTAAAAAAACTAGAAGCGTAAACTGCCGTGCGTCGCTAAAATGTTTATCTGCGAGACCTCTCGTTAATTTACTCACACAAGCACGTCACTAGGCCCTTAAAATCATACACATAAGTATCGCTGACGGTACCAGTGGGAGAGTAAGTCTCTGATTTAGATGCTCGGCTTCTTATCACTTAAACCACGTCTACATTATAATTACTCCCCACCAAAATTCTATCTTATACGTTGCCAAATCTCAAAACTCAAAGTATCCAAATATGACCCTATTACTAGGAGATGGCTCGGTTTCTAAGAATTTCCTCTGCCTCTGTAATTTCCAGAATTGGCCTACTGAACTTATCTCTACACTGGATACCGAGAAATCTTAAGCTTATCGGTTGCTACGTGATTTTCGTACACGTTATTTCTTTGTTTGATTACTTATATCTGTCCGTCAATAAATACGGTATCAGTTTATAGCTCATACTTGTGGCTGTAGGAATTAAATCGTAAGAAAATATAAGCAAATGAAAAATAAGTAAAGACTCGGTTAGGATTTAAATGATAATTCAACTATAAAATACGATTGTATTTCATGCCTGCAATAATAATATGTCAGGATGTAATATAGTTCATGCACATATATACAGTAAAATTGACAAAACACGCAGGTAGGTTAGGTTTCCTGCATTGATGGCAGGACGTTAAACGTTCCAATTTGACAGCATGAATGAGTATTGGATTATAAACACTATCGTCTATATATATATATTGCGAAGAAAGTTATTTTACATGTCGATCATAAGCGAACATTCACAATTCTTAGCACTAGATTTAATGCTTGTTTAGATACTATGTATTTTGGTAGCTTAGAACTAAATATCAATGAGAAATGCATCTATGGCGTCATCTGCAGCGTGTTGTCATCTGACTATATAGCGTTTAACTTGGTCGCCTTTAGGCTGCTCCTCAAGGCACTTAATGTTTGAAGTGTACTGCAAACATCGGTCTCTCAGCGCACTTTAAACATCTGGAAAATGATACAGTATAGCAGGGGTGACATTCTGGAGCTTCAAATGATATTTATTGGGCACACGTGCTTTCATAAACACACGCTTTCCCTAAAATAACAAAAGAAAAAAAAGAATAAAATTATTTGACTAAACCAATTAATACTTGTATCTAAATATTACAATCTTGTGAATCCAACGTGCAACACAATCTAATGCAGAAACGCCATCATAAGATTTCTATTCTTGTAAAAGATACCATTACCGTTTTAATATTAGGACAATTTATAATGTACTGGCACTCAGGCGGATTACAATGAGCGTAAGAAAATATTTCAACAGCAAATTTAACATAAATTATTTACTGTCTCAGCGCATCTTTAAACACACACTCGCACATGAGAGATAGTTATTTCTAAGAAATTAAAAAGGTTTTGGTCCAAAGAGATACTTAGAAGCTTTTTTGACTGTTGTAGTTGGAGCGGTCGACTATGTGTTTCCTGCGCGGAAAGAAACTTTTATAGGGAATGCAGGCAACATCAGAGAGGGAAGTAGAGAGGGAGAGAGAGAGAGAGAGAAAGCTAGTGGTCTGTTAAATACATCAATGTACCAAGAACACAGTAGGACGCTTGAAATCTCAGTACCTGAAAATGGCTCTAAATATTACTTTACATATAAATCGTTAAAGTTTCTGATAAGCTTACAGCCTCAGACAGGTAATCTTGCAACCGGAATGAAATCGCAGTTTCAGATGAGTATTGTACTCCCTGTTACCGTTATATTTAAGCTATATAATTCAAAACTGTTTATTTCAGTTAGAAAATTAAAATAGGCTTTTAGGTCTTCAGCATAGAAGTGAGTCGGATAAAGGTACTGATTGTAAATACTATTCTCTCTTGTCTTGGTTTGCTTCTGTAGAAACATATAAACATATAGGTATATAGGTTATACAAGGGAGGGGACACCTCGCGCACTGTCACCTACATAGTTCTATTGTGGCTAACAACCCCCAGAAGAAAGGAATGAAGTGAAGGAACTATAGGAGGCAAAAGGCTGCAGGTAGACAGGCCAAAGTGACTCGGACCAAGCAGCCCCTCTAGTGTCCACGGGAGTACTCTTTCCTTTGAGCAAGCATACACATTATCTGCCTGGTTCCTCCACAGACCACGAAACGTAGAAGTACACCTGAAAGAAAAGAAGGAAGCAGAATGAAAGGGAATAGAAGCCATATTAAATATGAGGCCACCCCTGCATACGCTTACTGACTAGAGAAACTACGAAAAACCCAAGATCAAAGTGGCCGGTCGACACGAATCAAAACCGAGACCTCCCGAACGCGAGCCTCATAAGTTACCAAAAATATAACAGATAAAATGAAATTTTGCATAATATTTTTTTGATTTCATATTCGATGTTAATTCGAAATCTATCTACTCTATTTATACTTTCTTTAAAACATACCTGTGATAGTTAGAGGAGTATAGTATGCCACCCAAAATTCGATAGCGACATTTTACCAGAAATACACATTTTGAAATCCATTAATTGCAAAGCTGTACACGCCGCTTTCGTATCTATGATCATCATAACTCCAAAATATAGAGAAGGATAAGTACCAAGAACTCACATTTGACTCCAGTAGACTTCAAAGATGCAAAGGGAATGTGGCCACGAAATTCTTCTATTTGTAGAGAACATTCGATGTGAAAGAATTTCTCTTGCTTTTTACTTTCCCAGAGAATACCTTAATGGGCTTGCTTAAAATGTCATATATTTGAGTAATTCATGACAAGTGGAAGTTATATCTTGAATTTTCTGCGAGTTGTGTGCAAAGTTCTACTCATATACTCTGAATTTGTTTTGTAACTGGTAAGCCACAAAGGTTGGACAAGAACAAATTTAGGAAGAATGCTGAATATATTTAAATACGCAAACTACGTCACTTAACTTTTCGTAGCATTAGATGTTTAAGATGTCTTCCCTGTGATTTGAATTTTACAGCTTTGGAGTATTCTGTGGATTCTTTTGTTTCTCAACCAGCTATACAGTTTAAATCTGCATAATTGTCTGCATATATACCATAACATGAAACTATTTCTCGCGAATACTTTTAACGCAAAGAGTTCATAGTAAAACAATTTGTTATATGAATTATCTTTAGAACAACTACCAAAATATATGTCAAATATTAGATGAGTCATGTTTTGTTTCTTATAATATTATCTAAAATAGGAATCGGTAAGAAAAAGGGGCAAAAGATCTGTGCTTGTTACAGATATTTATTATTCTGTGTGATACTTTTAATACTAGCTACTGGTGTATCCTCTTAATATAATGAATATAAGTAGTATTAGACAATTAGTGTCACCAATATCAATTGATGCAGTAATGTGTATAATAAATTACTTAAATGTAAATAATGATTGTAATATGAATATGCATTTTTATGTGACATTGATTTGAGATGTATACTGATTGTAATTATTGTTGACAAGTAAGTTTATACGGCCTTACTGAAACTGACAATAATAGCGTGCAATAATGCAGCGAGGGGGTGAGCTGTTTATCATTATTAGAAACGACGAAGTTGCGTAATATTGGCGGGTTTTTCTTTTAGAAATTGCTGGAACATTTCCCTAGAGCATATGTATTCATAATTTTCATTGGATATAAAAATAGACGCTACAGTTGGCGCGTTTTATTAGCCAATTGCAGCTCAGTTATAATCTTTAGGCATATCGGGGTGTATGAGTATAAAAAGCCAAGTCAGAGGTAGATCGCCCTCAGTTCATCAAAATTCTTTGTACATTACACGTCGCCTTCAGTCCGTGAGTTCATCGAAAATATTTGTAAAGTACACGTCGCCTTCAGTCAGTCAGTTCGTCGAAAGTATTTGTACGGCACACGTCGGATATCAATTTGCAGGTTACGCGTAGCAGAGTTAGGAAAATTCTCAAGTGTTTAAAGTTAATTATACAAAAGGTTGAAGTACGCGAATTAAAAGTGATCAGTAAGAAGTTATTATAACAGTTTCAGTTTGGCGGGTGTCAAGATCAATGTGTAAATTGTGATAGTGAATGTGTTCGACAATAAAAGTGTAAAACAAATTCTTTCATCAGTGTTATCTTTGGATAAGAGACTCCCTTCCGTTTACACATCCTGTCTAAAGAGAAGTGCTTGACCAAAGGATAATAACTAGCCGGAGGACAGAGAACCAAAATTAAATAAAATAACAGTAGCATGCTGTAAAACAAAAACTAATACTGCCGCAAATTGCTAACACCAGATGGAGCTAACAAACCTAACAAATGAATCACGTCACAAGATGGCTTCATCACATGAAGTAAACACAAATACAAACATATACAAAAAAGTTACTTCACAATGACAGCTTTATTCCTATTAAAGTTAATAGAATTTTATATATAAATAGATAAAGTTAATGCATTATTTTAAAATAACTACATACCAGAGGCTAGCTAAATGTAACAAAGTCGTTATACGTTTACCTAAGCTATTCTAATTCCAGAATTATACTTTTCTGTTACTGAGTATTTTAGGTACCCTCAAAGTGAACATTCCTTGGTTCCCCTCTTTCTTTAGTGTTGTCCCCTTGTGATCTAACCTTACTTAATGCTCAGTTCTTTGCGAGTAACGAGTTATTAAAGGGGCTATTCTCGATTAAGAGATAGTATTAAATAAAGTAAGGATTCTCTGCTTAATATATTGTTATCCAATTTTGTATCTCTTAATCTAGTTTTATTCAATATTTTGTTGCGTTTTTCTCAGAATGGAATACACTTTTAGCTCTTCCTAATAAAGGTCTCACGTTATTCCATTTTAAGCGATGCTTAACAGTTTCGAGGATAAATTTTACTTTCTCTGTCATCTAACTGGCTTAGGTAGATTAAATACTGCGTTCTACCCGAAAATTCTTTCGGAATCAAGATCTCATTGGAAATACAGGTTTTGAGGTCCACTGAATGGAGTTAAAACGATTTAAAAAGCTTTGCGCACGTGTACGTTCCAATATGTCTATTTGCCTGTCTGTACAAAGTATAACTCAAAGACAAACATCGAAAAATACCAAATGCAAAATTCCAGCCATTCACTGTTTAACCTTTCCAGATAAACATTTTTAAGAAAACCAGGCCATTTGAAAATACCCTATGGTTAAATGTTTATTATTTTTGAATTTTTGAAAACGTTGTTCTAACATTTTTAGGAATATAATATGCGTGACTAATAAAACATATGTTAAATGTATTATCAAGCGCCATTGAAATCATCTTCATTCTGTAGGAATTTATTTTATAAAATATACACCCAGGAAGTCACAGGGGACACAAAGATAACTAAGTGAAAACTTAAAACTCATTAAAGCTTAGAATTTATGTAAAATAATCCTTCTCCCAGATATATGTTTAAAATGTAATGGTATTATCTTACCGAAAGTGCTAGAAGGTTTACGATTCGTTTTAATCATCCCCCCAAGAGATTGTGTTAATTCATCTCGCTTCCGATGAACATTTGAACGCTTGTAATCCCATGATATTGTATATAAATAAGTAGTTGTTACCTAATTTTAAAATATTTCTTACACAAAAATGTATAAATTAAATTTATCGTGGATAAAAGTATCACTTTTTAATGAGTGCTATAATATATAATTAATATGTTGAATTAAAATACAAACATTTGTAATTCATAGAAAAAGTTATATGATTGTACCATTTCAAAACCTCTGTGGTGTAGTGGTTACCATAGTAGCCTCTAGTTTCCGAGGTTGCGGGTTGCGGTGAGCGATGGATTTTTTTGGGCGTAAAGGTTTTTAGTATGGCTTCCTTCAGAAGGGAAGTAAAGCCGGTGGTCCCGTGTCTAGATTTGCGGCACGTAAAAGAACCTCAAGCCTGATAAAGGCGTCATATAGAATAGGATGCTAAAGACGATAGTAGTCAAAAAACGTCCATAAATAAAACTCAATTTATTTTTATCTTGTTTCCGCATGGATATCGAAAGCGAAAATAACCTGCCTTAATGTTGTTCTTATGTATTATTTCTTTCACTGGAAGTAAATGCAATTTTGAAATTTCATCTGCCTTCACAGAGGAATTGAAATCCTCGCTTTCATACAAGTTTTTAAGTCGTGCAAGAAAATTCACAAATTTATGCCACATTTTAGGTATATACAGTAAAGGCAAGAACAAGCTTTAAAGATGTTGAATTCTACTACTAGTATTCAAAAATTTTACCAAATATTATTTCCTTCAGCAAAGTAACGTAAATTAAAAATCCTTGCAAGTTTTTGCTTCCTTTTTTAATTATGCCTATAGGAGAGATAAAATAAACGTCTAAATCAATGTTATGCTATGCTTTACTTCTATTGCGCGTACGTTTCTCACTCAAAATATAACAATTTTGTGTTCAATAAGGTCCAAAATGTCATTACCCTTAACACTCCACTGTATCCCATTTATTAAAGTACTAATATTACCAGTAGAGGGATGCTTTAGAAACTGCAGAGGGTGGGCTAAATGCTAAAAGAGTTCCATCTGTATCGAACGCTATGTTGTTCAATTCATTTAAGAGTGGCTTGTGTGTCGTATATTTCAGGTGTAGTAGTGCTGCTAAAAGCCTCCATTTTAATTTTCTAATGGACCATCGTAATCCCAATAATTGACCTAGTAAAATGATCTCCACTCCTATGCAGATTTCTTTAAAATATTTCAGTCCCTTACATTTTTTGAAAAAAATTAATACATTAATTTATAATGTTTTGCTGTTATAGATATCAATTGAGTATCAATAGAAAATGTATAATTGACTTCAAAATAAGCTGTATTTAAATACCTACATTAAAAGAGGCAGCGAAGTAACTACATTGCTAAATGCAGTTTAAGAAGGATGAGTTGACAATATTCCTTACTCTTCCAGTTCTATTATGTGAGTATAGATATAGGATGATGACATTAGAATATTACCTGTAGGCAGTAATTGGTCTTCTGTACCTACTCGACTTCTAAAACGGAAGAATTACCAAAGGTGACGAGCACAATGCACCGGAGCCACTAATGTCTCCAGGTGGCACATACTAGCAGAGCGCCGCTTCAGTGTCTACCGGATCCAGAAGACGGTCTTAATACCAGGACACAAACAGTTCTGTCCACAAAGCACACTATCCGCATATACCGCACAGTAGCGTCCACCGCGTCTGCCGCAATCACCCTAAAAAGTTAAGATAAGGACGGATACGCAAGAATATTCATAGTTTGTAAGCATTCATTCGCCTAGTTACCATGAAAAACCACGATGTATTGTTTCATCAGGATGGTGAGTTTGAACCCAAGATCTCTCTAATGGCTATGGCCTGAACCATTCCTTTTGATCTCTAACATAGAACCTATATCTTTACTCATCTTCAGAATACTTTAATATCATGTTTACAACGAAGGGAACAATTATAGGGAAAATATTGTATAAACATATGGTAAAAACAAGCTTATTCTTCCCTGTTACTCCTGTTCTCCCTCCTCCTCCGTTCTAGCCCAGCTAGTCACATACTTTTATCTAACCACGGATATTTATGCTGTACTTGTTTTGATTCCATATTGAAGAGTTACAGCGATTGCAGAAGTGTTAAAGTTATACGTGTAGGGCTATATATGCTGTTTTATTGAGCAAGTAATATGGGTACAGGAGACAACATTTACCTATGTTTCACTGTAGAATATAGATCAGTTTTGACTTAGGTTCGTTGCAGTAGTTTTAGTCTCACTGCACACTTTTCGTACAACCTGCGTTTCCAAAGTGATCTGTAATATTTCACTGAATATATGGATCCCTTAACAACCATGTAAGTGAAATTTTTGGCGCATTGTATAGTACACTTGTGGGATCCTTATGCACATGTCTAAATTTATCTTAAAGTTATGTTTCATTCATAACTTAATTCAAAATTTACATCTAGACACCTAAGACGAGGTGTGAAGAAACAGGGTTTCCTTCGTCTTTGTATGCTACGACCTTAAATATTTGTTCAAGATTGTATTAAGGACATTGGAATGCAACATAGGTGAATGTAATCAGTAATTTTTTAAAAGGCTTTCAAATCACTGCTTTCTATAATGTAATGAACTAAAAATAAATTTATTCCAGCATATTTTGCATTAGATAGTTTTAAAATTATCACAAACTTATTTAAATACTGTTTTTCACTGCTTAAATACGTTTTTCTGCCACTGTTTGTTTCAGGATTCCCATTGTTTCCTACTGTATATTGAAAAATGAATGAATAAATTGTTTATAATTATATTTCCTACAAAAGCGTTTGTATTCAACATATCGAGGCAGACATTCTATCGAATATTTTGTAAATCTGATTTAATACATTAAAATCTATTAATTTAAGGAAAATTACTAGGTTTATTTTAAAGTTACTATTTAGTTTAGGTACATATACAGGAAATGTGAAGATTATGTATAGTTAATAGTTCACGAGATGCCTGCATCTAAAACTCCAAGAACTACTATGTACGGAAAAACAAAAACGTACTCCATTTAATCACTATATGAATACTCTATGCTTTGAGGAATTTGTAGGCTTTAAATTTTCATTACTATATAAATATAAGCAAATAAAAATTAATAAAAATCTGGGGAGCTCAAAGTTAATCAAACAATCAAGGAACAAGCTCAAATCCTTTAGTTTTTCATTCCGGTGTTCTTAAATGTTTGCAGTCTTATACGAGTACTCCATTACAAGCACCAGATTATTTACTTCTAGAGGAAGATTTTTACTATGATATTGAATTTTTTTCTATAGACAATGATAATGACACTGCCAATGTTAAACAGAAAGGTTTCGTCATATATGTTCAGACATTATAAGTACAGAATATAAGCATTTCAACTTATCCTGTATGTTTTGGTGATAATGTTTCAGTAATAGGCATTACTAATGGTGTTATGCGTGCTTACAAACTCCATATTTCGTGCGAAGTTCCTTTTCTTTTAGCTGAAGAACGTAAAGGTGCAAATGAATGGAGGGGGGCACCCCGGTACCGAGGAGAGTACCGCACTCAGCCCAGCTGGCCCCTTGTAGTTCTACCGTAACCTCCGGGAGGAAGACATAAGGGGAGCGGCCCGGAGGGCGACCAGATCAGGATGACGACAGGCGCAAGCACACAGTTCCTGATGTTTACAGATAAACGTCTCCAACGCCGCCGTAGCCCTCTCTATTGGGTTCCTAGCCTCCGAGTGTCCCTAGAAGAAGCTCCCTCCCGAAAGCACTCAGAGGGTTCCAGCCGAGCAGTCCCTGGACGACGTCAGGATGAAACTTCCACAGAGGCGTATGCACCGTCCAGCCGCAACCCGCCGAGCACCGTCGCCTGGACCGAACCCTGAAACAGATGGTAAGGAAAACGATGGGTACAGGAAATGAGGGAGAAGAGAGTCATAGTGGAAGATGAACCACTGCAACATTCGCCTTCCTACCCTGGCAAACCACGAAAAACGCATAGGCCAGAGTGGGAAGACGCCGAGGATCGAAACCGGGACCTCCCGAATGTGAGTCGTACACGTTACCGCGGCGGCACTTCGTTCGGCTTTCCTTTATCTATAGTGCTTTTAGTTTTGTTACAATGAGTGACAGCAAGTGGGATTAGTGCTACATCTTGTTTCTTCCATAACCAGAACAGCAATTCCTGGTTATGGATCTCCTTTTGTAACATTTGAATTATCACCAACACTAAAAGTGCTAGCACTAGCACCACTGCTGTTACGATTATTACCAAATATATTTTACCTGTTTTTACTCCTCTTTATTTGCTTTTAATTTTTCTATCGCATCTCCGAGATACACAGAAGGAAGTACAGTATTCCAACAAAAACTGGATACAGAGATTTCACCGCAAATATACGTTTTGAGATACCATTATCTTCTAGAGACCCGAAATTAAATTCTGGCAGATGTATTTATATTTGTGTGCTTAATTAGTTTCTATGGATTGGAATATAGCAACTTTGGTCTTTTTGGGGAATCTAAAGGAGATTTAGACTACTATAAATTTTATTCTGTAGATCAATGTGTGTTATTAAGGACCAAAATAAAACATATATTCAATACATAAAATATTGTTTTAATTTTGAAGGGGTTCAAGGGGTTTTTGGGGGTTATATAAAATGCGATACATCGGGTAAATATCAAGGTTTCAGGGTGTTTTTTCAATTTCACTACCGATAAACAGCATATAGAAATAGAAAAAGTATGAGTATGAAGTGCAGAATGTATGGAATATGATACAACCGGCCGTCATGACTTTGACTGATTCATAGAGCGAGAAAAATAAATGAAATCCGATGTATCATATAATTTGATTCGCGGGGACGCTAGGGATTAAGACAGAAGGTGAGTTTTAGAAAAAGGTCCCTGTGTCTGTGTGTATATGTGTGTGTGTGTGTGTGTGTGTTAGAAAGAAAGAGAGAGAGAGAGAGAGAGGGGGGGGAGAGCGCGCACATATTTGTTTCATTAGTATAATTCAGAACTGAAAAGTAGTCAAACACTAAAGTTCACACCTGAATCTAACAACTTTCATGGATGCAACGCCAAGATTTTCATGAAATCTTCCACTCTGTTTAAGGAATCCTTTACAATAAAGTAATATTTGTATTAAACTCTCACATTTTTGAGATATAGGTATTGCAAATAAAACATATTAATTGACTTTTTTATGTGAGGAGCCTGTAAAATCCAGTTCAGTCTCGATGAGTATTACATAACGGAAAACTTACAAAACTAAAACTATATATATGAGCAAGAATGTAGAGTAGTTTAAGTAATGTAAATTGTGTGAAATAATTTGTTGCTGTTTTTTATTAGCTGTTCTCAATAATTTTATGTCGTTACTTTGAGTTTTCTAGTATTTTTAGGAACACACTTTCGAAACATTATGTCCTTGTATTTCATATCAGCACGTACGCAATCTTAAATCCTATAATTTTTGCTTACTTTTTAACGAAAGCTGTTATCTTAAGCCCCTATATTTGCATACGTGGGTAACTATAACAATTTGTTGAAAACCTTTCTGATGAAAGTTTATAATGTTTTACTGAAAATGTAAAAAACAAGTTTTATATAAATAATTTGAAGACAACTTATGATAAGAAAGAACAGATTATTTTTCCGATCTTTAATATACTGAATTGGAATGTCTTCAACATAATGGAAATCATTTAGAATGGACGTTGAAAAGTATATTCAAGGGATTTTTAACAATATGTTATTATTAGATTACTTCGGATTGTTATTTCACACGCTAGAATAACTTTAGCATTTTAGTTGAAATACAACTTTGGCAACATTGCTTATATAGAAAGGTAAGCATTTCGTTCCGTAATGGGAACATTAGCTTTCTGGACTAAGAAAATATATGGAAATAATCCTATAAAGTTATTGTATAAAATCGTTGAGAAAGTGAAAATGAAAATAACAGTTCTAAACGATTTCAAATTCCACGTGGTTACAGCCTTTTTTATTAGTTATGGTGTTACTGACATGTTCCAAAAACCATTATGTTTCTATTAGGTATTAAGTACAAACATGAAAATATTCTGCTGAACTTTCATCTTCCATTTAAACAGTTATTTATACCGCTGTTTATACATTTACTTTTAAGAATATAAGTAAAGAAAGTCAACTTAAATCTTTCCCTTCCATCTTTGAGTAACTTACCGTAGCATAAAATCAAGAGTTAACTGGAATCTTTGGGTTACTGTCGACTACCGTTTCTTTGTGGCTATAGGAAACCTACAAACATTTCTTCCTTTGTTTTGTTTTCTTATATAGTTCCCTTCTAGTGAACAGCAAAGCGTAAGGAATTGCATTTTCTCCCTCTTTCGCTTTCGTTGGCTTGTTTGTAATACTTCAAGCGCATAAAAATTGCCAAGGCCATTTTTGGTTTACTTCTAAGAAGCTTGTGTATTTTTGTTTGGCTTTTTCTCTTCAACGTCATTAAAGATATGTGTATAGAGATTACAGATTATACTTTCCTTCTGCCATTGGCTTATTTTGTTTTGTTATAATTTCCCAAAATGTAAATTTATTATATTAGTCCGGTTACATTGTTCCAGAGTAATTTATTCAAGGTAGTGCATGCATTAGTTAACATGAACACTAGTTCTTAACATCAGTGTGCAATACTTAGTCATATAAGGTTATGTTGTATATTACAGAATGAATAAGTACTTAAGTTTTCCGGCCGTGACACTTCGCTTCCAAGGACTAGCGTGCATTGTTGCCCCGGAGGACTAATCTTCAACGCAATTTCATGCTACTAGTCCATACGATAAGACTCTACGCCAATTGCTCAGAAAGTGTTTCGTTAAGGAATCTGTTCTTTTGCTCCACATGTCAGGGCGGGTATGGGCTTTGGCCAAGCTGCACTCATGCTGCTGTACCTGTTTTTCGCTCCAGTATACATAACTACCTAAAACTATGCCTACATCAAGCGATCATACTGACCCTGATTCTATGTGGATGCGAGGTGTGGCACTATCCCAAACTGCAGACCGTTCAGAGCAGGACAATAAGGATGATCTGTGATACTGGGCGTGAGACTTCTCGTCTCAAATCCTACATACACACTACGGACTCAAAGACACAGTGGACAAGGTGCGTGAGAGATCTCGCACCAAGCACACGAAACTTGCAACCCGTCCAAATCGGCTGGTGAATACCCAGGGACATTACGATCACAGGGGCCCCGACGACGGAGAAGGTACCGACTACCCACGGACGTCACGGGGCCATTTATATAAGAGCTACCATTCCATCTCACACTCCCCAAGTTAAGCTGTACTAGGCCCGCCCATTGGCCAACTTGATTACTCCCAAGTTAAGCAAGCATCAGACTTGGTAACTAGCTGAACGAGTGACCGTTTAGCAGTGACCCGCCCACTTTTTAACTTGGTTATCTCCAAATCATATACCAACATCCTATTACGCTTCGCTGCTAACCGGCCTGCTTAATTTCACAACTACTCAAGCGGTTGTAAATGTTAACAGCATTGGGCTTTGTCGCCGCTTGAACGTTTATCCGCTCGAGCGGTTCGCTAAGACCTAGCCAATGGCAGCACGGGAAGCGAAGATCCTCCTACAGACATACGGCATAAAAGCTTGCGTAAGACAAACCTTTATTATCGCACAGATAAAGCCGCAATAGCGGGCAGGTGCTGTGGCGATTTTACATTCCGCTCAGGTAAACCTGGGCCACCAACTCTCGATTACTGGATTGCTGGAAAGGAATCTGTTCTTAATGCGAAAAGTAGTAGGCGTCCCAGTACAGGTTATTAAAGTGTTCGAGAGACACAAGAATTATGAAGAGGAACTATATGTATTATCCAGAGCTCCGAGTGGCCACATATCATCAGAAAAATTACTTATAAGACCCTGATTATCCAACTGCATTCAGATCCTACAATTACTCTAAGACAGGTCAAGTCATAGTAAACGATTATCTATGTTCGATTCGATTTCTACATAATCTTTCATACAACTGTGTGGCACATAAAGCACCTGCATACAAAACAGTAATATTTTAAACATTTTAAAGCAAAATTGCTAACTTTTAAAAATAAACAACAAATTGCTCGTTTTAAAATGCTTATGCGAACTTTTTGAAATAAGTACACTAGTCCTGTGGTTTACAACATTTGGAATAACGGTCAAACAAATGAATTTGAAACTGTCATCAGGTTAATACTGACTTAACATAAAACTAAATATTAACAACTGTAGTACACATCTGCCTAAGACTTAACGGCGGGCAAAAAGAACCTGCTACAGCTTTTCCCAAGCCACTTTTCCTACTCACTCCTTCGAAGTCCTCCGTGGTCGTCAAAACCGGATAGCTGCCTGCGTCGTCAGTGCAGTCATTCCATTTAGTGAGACATAGTTTACACCTCATTACTGAGTGACCAAAGACATTAGAATGACGTAGAACCCTCTCCCCCGAAATAAAATTAAAACCGAACACTTAAAGAACTTCTCTGAAACCCTGTTGCTGTAATAAATGATGTATCTAAAATAAAATTCTCCTAAGGGAGTAAGTTCAGCCAAACACAGTCCTTTCTTAAGAGAAGACTTCTCATCGGCACGTCAGCACCACGCATTGATTGCAAAATAATTGAAGCCTTTTGGAGCATGAAACATTACACAAACTGGCCATATAAAGAGTAGATCATGGGTATAGAATTTAAAGAAAAATCTTCCCATTGCATCCATGAAAGAAGTTGGTGAAAAGAGTTCGGAACACATCTAATATTTGTTTTTAAATTATGCTATCCACAGACACACAGACGGATACAAAGCACAGAGAGACAAACCTGCCTTTTTTCTAATAATACGTTTTTGGATTCAGGGGACTTGAAAACGATTATCTCCGGTGAGATCTGATAACGACTTTTTGAGTGAAATACAACACTTCCTATTACTTACTATAGACAAGTGGTAGAGGAAGTAATATTTATTGCTGAGAATTAGCAGGAGCAATATTCAAACCTGAAGGGAAAAAGCCGTGGAAAATTTAAGTTTTTAGTAACCTTGCTTATTTTATGTTCTGCAGTTTCAGACAGTTTACTAGTTATCCACGATATGAGTGCGCTTGGAGGAGGGTGCCACTGTTTTTATTGACAATGCCTAACTGATCAAGGCTAGGGATTAGAAGAGAAGGAAGGACAAGGCGATAGGGAAATGTACAGTTGCACAATGAGAATAGTACTACATTTGCAGGCCTTAGCTCGCTAGTAAATGTAACCCGGAACTGCGGATGCTTTCCTTACCTACTGTCCTTCCTCTGCCCCATTCATTTGTTTCGTAACTGTTTAATTTCCCTACTAGTACTCATTTCCTAGTGTACCGTTCTTGCATGAGCAGCATCAGAGAAAGTGTGCGTTGAAGGTAGAGAGAGATCATTAAAGTGATTTCATTCTCCACATCAACAATCACTATTTTAAAACTTAATTCCTGGAACATAATAAACTTCTTATTACTGTAGTATTTTACTCTGTAATACTATTTCAATTCCGTGTTCAAGTGGACAAAAATGGAGAGGACTCATTTATCAATAATTGCGCTGCTTCATATCTCGAGTGAATCAACACCATAAGTAAAGAACGCAGCATGAAACCGCAGCTGCAGCAGATAGACGTGGGAAACACTCTTCACGTAGATCCTCGCACATCTGGCGGGAATGCTATCGATCAAGTCTTCCATTTCCGGATGGCAATTTTCCCCTCTCTTCTCTATACGCTCACGTCTATCGCAATAATTTTCTCTCACTCGCACCGAAAATGTTTGACAAGGCGTGAATGAGGTAAAGGTAAGGAGAAAGCCTTGTGGTGTGAAGAAGAAGTACCTCCGTCTTATATCTTCCACTTCGCATGCGTACACTCGCAGAACTAGAAGAACTCGCTGGTTTCCGAAACAAACTGTCTACCTTATGTCCTGTAAAGCCGCAGTTGAACTCTACAGCTCTCCTTAGAGAGCGACGTCGTTTTCTAGCGATGGCGTCCGACTATTTTACGAAAACGTTGTCACGCAAACAATGTAACATGGTTGGCAATGGAAAGTTGGGAGAGACAAATATATGGTATCATAATTTATTTGATAGAACGGTGACCAACAGTTTCAGGAATACTTTTCTAAGGTGCGGGGAACTTTTTATACAGATACAAACAGAAGAGCAAAAATTAATAAAATATCTTAACTTTTATTCATGTGCAGCTTCTGAACTGTGATTTCTGAGAATATGACAGACCTTCCAAAGTTTAGTTGCTGATCATCGTTCTTGTTCCAAACACTCACCATAAATTACGAACTATCCTAAAAGGTCAGAAATATGAAAAACCATTCAACGTCTAGTTTTTAAATCCTTGTATAGTTTATTCAGAGCTTTTGAGAAAGTGGAAGGGGGAGATAAGGAATTCGTGAAGCACCACGGTAGAAATAACAAAGAGCCACCCCACGAACCCGACCTTGCCGCGAATAACCGGTTTTTTACCTGCGCCCACCGCTGTATGATAAGACCCTGAACAGACAATAAGTCCCTAGTTGAAGCTGGGTATAGGTCTTCATAAATTCTTCTGAATTGGGAATATTATTCCGAAAAATAAATCATTCATGTGCTAATCTTCAGAATTACAACCATGACTTGTAACTCCCATTAATTTTTTAAATGTGAACATTTTTCAAATTTGGAACTTACGTTCTTTATCCCATGAGACCCAGGAAAGCCCTAAAGTCATTTACACAAATTTGTGAGCTTCTTAGGAGCACAATTTTCTTAAGTTAAGTGCAATGCTTGCTTTATTATCAGATATCATTGCTGTTGTTATTGATTATTTTTCTAATTGGCAGCACCATTTCCAAATTTATCTTAAAGGCTCTTCCATGACTCTTGTGCTAGGGAAATATAATTTAAAGATGTTCCATTAAATTTCTATACTCCAAATGCTGTATGAATGTCTTCTAAATTTATTCCACCATAGAACAGCAGTTCTCTTATTGTACTGTAGTTAAAACTGTGTTTTTCTATCGATCTGAGAGCTGCATATTCTGGTTCATTGTAATGATAAATATTAATATCTCACCTTATGTATTATTAAAGTTTACCCACAGTAAACCTTAATAATCTCTAATTCGGGTAATTTAATCGTCCTTGCCAACCAAGTCTTTTATGTCAGTTGCAACTTTTCTTTTCTCTTAGGATTTACACAGCAACACGATAACAAATAGTTACCTTAAGTATTAGTCGGCCACAATATGAGTGTTTTCGGTGGGAAGAGGAGCTAAACAGTTGGGTGGGGTAACGGAAATTCAATTAGGTAAAGAAAATCGCAGCTTCGAGTTACGTTTACTAGTAAGCCTGAGGTGTGCAAATGCAGCACTGTTTTGATTGTGCAATTGTACATTCCTACTATCGCCTTGCCTCCAAATCCCCTCTTATTGCTAGTCTTGATAGCGTTACGCCCGTCAACAAAATAATGGCAACGATATGAGCACACTTCTCCAAGTGTGCTCATATCGTAGCCAAGTACTACGGTAAAGAGCTCTTTAAAGTACGTAGAATACTCCATTAAGACCATTTCTTGATCGAAAAATCCGCAAACGACGTAATGCGTGAAAAATCTGTTTATTTTGGTATCATCCGCAAATACGAGGCGTCCTTTTATAGCAAGCACCGGTATTTTTTTTAAAAAAATAACAGAACATTATTTTCCAATTACTTTATTATCATTCATTATTGTTTACCCATAAACATCACACAGTTTGCGATGAATATTTGCTGGTGTAACATTTCCCGCATTCAAAGGAGGAATCACTAACCTAACTTCATATTGGGCAGGTCGTTCGATTGTTTTGAACATTTCGAAACGCTCTAACAACAGGAAAACACAGATCGACAATCGCTCACAGCTACGTCTGTCTTCCTAATGAAAGGAGGAGGTGATTGTGCATGCTCAAAATCGCTGTTACAGTACTGCAGCGGCAAAATGTTAAAACGGTACTTACTTTAAAATCACGCCTTGTGTGTAAACCTATTTTTGTTTCTTCGAAGGTCAAATAAATGAAATAAATTTATGAAATTACATTTTATTACATCTTTCTCGGTACATTTAATGCAGGTTGTTACTTACGATAACAGAAGAGCAACGTACTAAAGAAAAACGCATTTTTCACTGCCACTTTTACTGGCTTGTTTTTCAAAATTCTTATAGAAAAAAGTATACAAAATACATACATGAATACATACATACATACGTAAATACTTAAATACATACAAACAAACATATAAACGATAATATGTTCACAAATATGAAATTTTTATATTTATATTATAAAGTTGAAGACTGACAATTAGCTCGCAGAGATTACTCTTCATTTTACAAAAAAATTCATTATGTTTTTAGCAAAACTTTGTATTATATAATTTAGTTTCACAAAGATTTGTATATGATGAAGATAGAAGTAGAAAAAAATCACAGAGACCAGTCATTAAGTCTAGGTAGAGTCTAGGATCCGTTAGATAAACGCGAAAACTTCACAGAACAAAGATTAACCTTAGTAAGCTTGCAGCTGTGGTACATTTTTGTCAAGTTATTATATAAAGTTGTGGCATAGCTTAGTCAGAACATATGCATAGACCAGTAATTATGCTGTTGTTAGTTTGGTATATATGGCATGTACAGCCTAATGTTGGCATCCTACGAATGTTTGAAAACCTGTTAACCCAAAGCTTAGTATTTCCTCCAGCATTATACATAATAATCCTGTAACTATTATTAACTAATGATAGCACAGATAGAGCATAAACGCCCATAATACCTTCATCATGTATCTTCAGCGCAAAATATTTATTACAGCCCTACTACTATCCCATATCTACATTCTCAGATTTCTCTCTTCCTTCCTTCCTCCCGGTTTCCCTTGCTTCTTTCACTTTCTTTGGTATAAAACCTTCCTTCGTTCCTTTCCGTTATAATTGTACATAGCCTTATAGCGTTGAATGTATTTAAGTGCGTAAATTTATGCTAATATTTTCTTTTCAATTAAGAAGTACTTTATACCACATGGTCTTACTGCGTTTTAAATCTGTCTTAATGAATTGCAAATATGGTAGGTAATCCGCCTGGATTTCGCGGCATTGCATGTACACCTGTTGGCTGTGTAATCCACATATGGATTAATCGTAATTTTTAATGCTTAATAGTATTAGAAGTTGCGAAAGATATTTGAGTTTTAACTTTGAGTCAATTCAGTAACTGTAGTTGTGTTCTTTTGACGACTTAGCGACCAATCTAATATACATATGTAAGTCAAAGGAGGGTATAGTATATGAACATTTCTAACAATTGCTTAAAGAATGTAAAAATCAAGGTTTTTTTAATGGAGATGTAGTTTTTTTTGGTGGGGGGGGGAATTTTGCCAAAATCGCAAAGCTACTCTGGCGTATAAATCTACAGTGACTGCTTCGGATAATGTGATTCAGAAAGAACTATCTTTCATAGATTATTTTAACCCTTCTTATACAAAGCATAAACTACATGGAGTTTTACTTATTGTCGCTCTTTAACTACTATGGTCTTCAACGTTCAATTCTATATTGGACGTAAAAGACATAAAATTTTGCTCAGAGGTCTTTTTATCAGGCTTGAGGTTCTTTTACTTGCAGTAAATCTATGATACGGGACCACCGGTTTTACTTCCCTTTCGAAGGAAACCGTGATAAGGTTTCGTTCATCGCCCTCCGCCGGGTTTAAACCCAAGACCTGTATGAAAACATATTACCTAGGTGGGTGCAGATGCACTCACACATAATATCTGTATATTCCTGCATATTCTTCAATTCCAAGTTTATCAACAATTGATAGATAATAGGCATGGGATTCCGTGTCGTACGACAAATGCGATGTGATCTGAAAGTGCATTCAGTTAAATGGAAGCATTTATATGGCGAGACAGTCGCACAATATTCTATATCGTACGACCCAGAAATACGTCGCATGGTTATTCAGTTCGCACTACACATGCGACAGCCGCATGACCTCAGTTTACATGGATGTATATGGATCTGTTTATGCACGTTCGTTGTCGCTTTTTAAACCAGACAGTTGAGTCTGGTGCCAATCCAGAGCGGTAGCTTTGATTTTTCAGTATGGTTTGTGATCTCACATGCTGGGAGAGTGATCTGTTTTTTTGTATTTTAGACTATTATGAAGTATGCATACGGAATATTGTATGGAAGAAATTCATATTAGGAGTTCAGTTTTGGATGTTGTATCAGAAAATTACAAGGATCCTGACAAGTAGAAGCAATTTCCCATAGAGGTTGCTAAATGCACTGTGCACGAAACTTGTACTGTTTATCGGAAGTACACTGCAACACCGTTTTCGGTGTGGTTCTTTTTACGAGTTAAGATTTTTTAACAACGGTAAAATACATAGGGATGAATATTAGCTGTCGAAACAAATATGGAAACAAGTCGGTAGAACTGATTTCACAACCGTACACAGCGCGAAACGTCGCATGCACAAACAGATCACTAAAAAATAACGCCGCGTCGCATCATTCCTTGTCGTGCAACATGAAATCGCAGTATAGGATGCACTGTAGGAGCAACCGCGTCTTGACTACTTTAAACGTGCTTTGGGAATGTATTTTCATAGCGAGTATATTCCAAGCTACCATATCTGCACTGTTGATAATTTCCCCCTGTCGTGCTTACTTCGGAGTTTACACATAAATATGTGCCCTCCTTCTTTCGTCTGTTTCGCTCATAATATTTATCACTTTTGCTCTGACTGGCTTTTCTCGTATTTCCCGCTTTCTGCACCTGTCGGTGATTGAAGAAATGCCGCCCATGTCCTGCATCGCAGTTCGTTTTTCTCTTCTTCTAAGCTGTATTGACATTTTTTTATTTATTGTCGCTTCAACTATAAAGTCATATCGCGATTACTTTATAATCCAGAACACGATTATAATGAAGAATACAATATTTTAAAACATAAGTAGCACACACAACATTATATTCTCTACGTAAGCGTGCTATACATTATTATACAATTTTGTGTTTTCATGAAGTTTAAAGTTCTTTAATGCGCTGAATTTAGGTTGTCTGGTAGGCTGTTGGGGTTGTCACAGCTTTCTCTGTTTTGTAGAGAGCTAGGGCAGGCTGCAACGAAATGATGAACTGTGAAGTTGGATCTGCAGAGGTCGCACATAGGAGGAGGTCACGTTGAGGGGATGTTTGTGCGTTATATAAGTATGTCCAATACGTAGTCGAGTTAATACAACTTGGTCCTTGCGGTTGAAATGATAGTGTTGAAGTTTGGTTTCGGATATGTAAACATCATGTAACTTGCTTCTAGATGTGCCTTTCCATTGTTTGACTGCATTGATTAATACAAGTCTTTTTGATGACGTTGGTGAAGTCCGTGTTTGGAATCTTGATGTACTGAGGAGGATGTTTGGTGGCTTCTTTGGTGCCCGATTAGCTCATTCATTTCCCAGAATTCCAGGCGGAGGTAAGGCGGAGTTCAGGCGAATGAACTGATTTACCAGAGATTAGTATTTGGTTGTACAGTTTATGAAGTACTTTAACACTATTTTGAGGTATTAAGATTTGTTGAAGAGGTGTTAAAGCACTCAACAAGTCGAAAACTATTATGCAGGTTATATATTTAAGATATATTCCAATGAAAGTTCAATTGCGAACAATTCACAAGAATAGACAGAAGGATAGTTTGGAAGACTATATTGCATGGTATAATCAGATAATACCACCGAAAAACCATTATGACCATAACGTCTGGATCTATCAGTGAAGGTTTGAGTGTGTGTTGAATAAAGTGCATACAATTCGTTTAGCAGACGTTTGTAATAAAAACTATATGTTGCAGACGTTCCTTGTCTAGCCAGTGATATGTCAATACAGGGGTATGTGGGTATCCATTGTATATAATCTAAGCCTATCAAACAACGGAACATATTAGGCAAAGTTATTAAATTCCTAGGTAGCTGAGAGACGAATCGAAATATCTGAAGGTTGTGCTGATTCTGTGATATTTTATATATTGTTGGTGTTAAATATTTAAGAGTGGAACAAAGATCATAATCTCGTTACAGAAATGTTGCATATGACAAACTTGAGATCTTCCTTCTAATTTCCAGCAGAGGTAAGTTAGCTTCAATTTTAGCCTCTATGGAGCTGGTGTGAAAGGTTCTTAAATCAATGCTTAATGCCAAAGACTGGATTGAATCTAGCATTTTAAGAGCTGTGGAACCTGCTGAATTGTAAACTGAAGATCCGTAGTTCAGTTTAGATTCTATGGTAGATTTGTAAGTGTGTAGTAACACGCTGAATTTAGCTCCCCATGATCTTGCTGATAAAACTTTCAGTATATTGAGTCGTGGCCGCAGACAGCTTTACGGAGTTTAAGATGGGGAACACAGGTGAGTTTCCGACCGAAGAGCACCTCAAGAATGTGAACTGCTTGACTACAGGGATTTGATATTTAGCGATATAAGATTCGGATTCAGTAAGTGTTTGCGAGACTTGGATAAGAATATGCGCTTACTTTTTGATGGGGCGAAATTAAAACCAGTTCATGAGTTGTTGTAAGCAGTTATTAAGTAACGTCTGTGTTATTTCGATTGTCTTGCCTTTGCAAAGAAAGGTGAGATCGCAAGCAAATAGTATATCTTTGACTGGAGATTTTGTGTAGTACAATGCATTATTGATGGCAACTAGGGATTACTTTACACTTCAAATTGATCCCTGGGGGACTCCATTTTCCAGGAAATTACGCTTAGAGAAACGCCCGTTGGCTGTGAATTTGAAGTGCTTGTTTTGAAGGAAGTTGTATATGAAGGCTAACATCCTTTCTCCTATTTGATAATCACGTAATGTGCTTAGAATATGAGGTTGCCACACCATGTCGTAGGCCTTTGCTTACATCAACATTAACTAGAATTAGGTATTAATTGTTGGTGAAGGCATTGCGGATTTGGATTCTAGAATAATAAGGTTGTCAAGAGTTAAATGATCTTGTCGGAAACCTTTTTGAGTTTTTTTAAAAAACTTATTACTCTGTAGATACCATTTATTCTCTAGATACTCTCTAGAAACATTTTTTGACTCACAGGTTGTTGTATATGTGTATAAGATATCTACATTAATCCATTTTTTTCTATTTGCATAATGAATTCATAGGAGATGTGGTTAAATGTAGGGTTCTTAATGTTGCAATGCTTAAGTGCTTCTTGAAGTTTTGCCAAAGTGAAGATGTAGTTGAAAACTTGGTCGGTATCAATGGATAACTACGTGTCCCAGTTTTCTAGGTCATGTTTTTGTTGATTAAGTACTTGGCAGCATTTTGAGTCGCTATTTATTTCGAAGAAGGTGGAAGCAAGGGTATCAACAATTAATTGAGGATGAGTTATAGGAGTTGTGGAGTCAGCAGAATGAAGATGTGTTATAAAACTGGTCCATGAGTTCTACAGGTAGCTTGTATTTTGTGCCATATCTCTGTCTGAAAAGTCTTGTTATTGAGAGATGGTTTTATATATACATATATACCAGGTGAGTCAGCTGCCCCTAGATATTCGTATCTATACAACCCACAGTTTATATTTTAGCAAACAATCTGTTATTGTAGCTTTGCCCTTCTATTTGGTACTATACGCAATCCCCATTAATGATTAAAAGCCTGAATGAGAACCAAAGAGCTGCGAAAGCCTTAAAAATGACGGCGTTTCATGGATATAAGGCTTGCAAGGACATAGCAGAACGTTCTCCCGAAGAGCGGAATGAACTACGTGGGTTCTGATACAGTGGATTAGCTGCCGTAATGTGATGAAGCAAAGGTTAGCTTCGGAGGTTCGAATCTGATAAACACATAAACTTCTTTTGGTTCTTTTTGTTTTCTTCTCCTTGTGTTTATTTTCTGTATTTCAGTGTACTAAATAAATTAATTTTTTACTGGCTCTCCTGTGAGCAGAGGCATAAGAATTACAATCAGATAATTGTGTATCATGTTTACCCTAATAATCTGTACCGTATCTGGTGTTGTAAACCGTGTTAGTAGTTGGCTTTCATTCTCTTGGGCGCATATCGACGATATTAAGTATAACAGTTTTTGTTTCATGTTTAAACGTTATGTTTCACTTCCTCTATTCACAAAGGAGTTGCAAATATGCTAAGTTCATGAGTAAACAGAATAATAATTTTTTAAAGAACGTGGATTTTATCAAGGATATAAATATTAAAAATGACGACCCCCTTCATCAATGCACATTTGTATACGTTGCTAGAGAGACCTTCCTGCATTCTGTAACATGCGCGGTGTAATCTGCCTGCATTCTTCACGTATGTGTGTGCCCGTATATGATTTGGGCTTTGCGGTGGAAAACATGATGATTATTCTATTTTTACACACTTATAATGTTATCAGAAATGCTATTTGTACTATAATATCAAATTATAGGCCAAAAAACTATAACAAACGGTAATAAAATGTTTGAAATTCACGCGAAGGATTTAAACCCGAATTAAAGTGGCACAGTGTTAAAGCAACCATGATAATACCATTCGGCCAATGCTACCTTGAGAGCTGAGTTTCCTATACGAATTAGTGGAACTAGACTCCACCTCCAATTTTTACACGCCTTTTGCAGCGTCTTACAGTGTTTTGAGCTCGGTTTGGTAGTTTTAATTCAAACAATTAAACTGAATCAGTCATTACAATTACTGTATGATCTGAAATACGCCATAGTTTGTGAAATAAGAGAAATTAGCTACCTAATACTTAGCATTTTTTGACAAGGCTGTACATTGACTAACGGCTTAAATCCAATTGGTTCAACAGCGTAGATCTGCCATTTTGTTTTCAAATGGTTTTGTCAACCGATGCATGTGATAGGTTGTTCTTTCAGAGGCGTTTTCAAAGCGGTGCTTGGATGTATGCTATAGAATAAAAGTTTATAAAATTGGCTAAAATTGATACTGTAGCTCACAGGTCAGGGTGGGTGGCTTTTGCATCGACATACATTGCGATTGCATTCTGTCCCATAAAATACTTATGCACTGAGTTATGTATCCCTCCTCTATAAAGTGTTGCGCAAATCAGCCATTAGAAGGCCTTCAAGAAAGGCGTAAGTCACATATGTCGATTAGCACGTTGCATAAATTCAAAAATAAATAGGTGCAGCTGAATCACCGCGTATATATAGGCAGTATTTTTAACACTTAGATGATTTCAGTCTAATTATATAATATATAAATTCAGTAACAGCTCGCTTTAAAGCAATATGTGTATAAAACAATGTATATAAAAAGTGTATATTACAGTCATTATATATGTTTATATTATTGTGTACATGTGTAATATTGTTATGTGAATGTATTACGTAATTTAATAATATAGGAGCTGTGAGAAAAATAGGTTAAAAGTTGCTAACAATGAGGTAACAATGAGGTAACCTTGAGGCAATAATGAATTAGAAAGTAATAATACTACTGGTAATTCTTGGAGCAACAATAATGTAGTTTTTGAGACAGTTTAATAAATAGCCAATCAACAACCAGAAAAAGCTTTATTTAAATGAAGGTATTCTATTGGAGTAGGATTAGCCAATCAGAAACTGAAATATAGCAAAATTTACAAATTTGGAAGTCTGTTACTCGTAGACAGTGTTCCTAACCGGACGCGAGATGCGTCCTCAAGAAATTTAATACGTATTCGTGAGATACAAAAATATTTTACGTGTTAAAAAGTGCAAGTAATTAATAAAAAAATCTCACATATCTCTCTCTCCCCCCACATCAGTGAAGTGTTATTTAAATAGCGTCAAGCATTAATAAAAGGGGTGAAGTAAAATTATAATCTGTGTAAGCTTACATTCTTCAGTCGCACCACTCCCTGCTAAGACATTCATGTGTCAAAAATAAATATAATTACTGACGCAGCCGATGCAAACAATAATATATAATATTTAAAGAAACAGTCAAAAATTACAAAGTTGGTATTTTTTAAACATTTGGGGGGGGGCAAAGGCCACCGGAAAATTTTTACCATACGTGCGGTTGTAACTACTTCAAGTTCGGCTCCCCAACAGTTGAAATACAATACAACAAAATAACGTTCTCAGTATATGTATATGTGTGTGTGTGTGTGTGTGTGTGTGTGTGTGTGTGTGTGTGTGTGTGTGTGTGTGTGTGTGTGTGTGCAGCTGCGCGTAGACGTTGGGATTCCAGTTTGTTTTCTACATTAGAGTGTCGTTTATATCGATTGTAAGCTCTGAGTTTTTGTTTAATAATTGTTTGGAAGTTTTCATTCCACCATGGAACTGGTCGTGGTCAAAAGGATGAATGAATGAATGATGGGAATGCCTAACATAGTGCTGTTAGTGGTAGCATCAGAGAATGCTACATTTATTGAGTCAGTATTTGTTTGGGAGAATACATCAGGTTGAAGTGTTTCTCCAATGAAGTTTGAACTAACTCCCTAATTGACACCAGTCTGCTTTGTACACATTCCAATTTGGAGGTCGTGTAATCTGAGGAGGAGTATACTCAGAATTAATAATAATTGTAAAGTGGTCACTTCCCAATGATAGGACGTGGGTGCGCCTACCAGTGTTGTAGAGGTGCAACATCAGTGGTATGTAAGTTTCTGTCTGTAATACTGAAAGTATTTATGAGCTACGTCAAAGTGAGTTGGGGATGATACGAATTTAAATTTACCAAATAGAATGTATTGAAAAGGGATTCGACAATTTTACCTCGATTAGAAGTTCGGCAATCCCAGAGTATGTTTATGACTGTTGAAATCGTCAAGTAAAATTAATGGTTGGATAAGAGTGATAATTGTTGGATAAGATTAACAAGAGTGGGAAGGTCAATGACTATGCTGTTGGGTGGTATAGATTTCAGACAAATAATTCTGAGGTCAGGTACAAGTGGATCACCATCGCTTCATATGGGGTGATCAAAGGTATTTGTTTATGTAGTATAGTTTCCTTTACATAGATTGAAGCTCCGCTACTAGCATGGTTAGGATCCACGCGTGTACGACGATAGCTGGAATAATTTTGTTTGTCTCTGGTACAGAATTCTTACAATACACATAGGGGTTGGACACAAAGACGTTAAACTTGGCTTAAGCCAGTCTTCACAGTTGTCCGCTCCAACCCTCTTCCTTATAAAGTTCTGTTAATTCCTTCCTATTTTCCAGGAAAATATTGTTTTATTGGCACTAGTCAGACGTTTAATTTTCTGTGAGGTTAACAAGAAATGGCTCGCTATAATATGATTCACATGAATGCAATCGTTATAATTTGGTCTTATAATCAATGCCCCACCCTGACCTTATCTGCTATGTTCTGCATTACATGTTCATTCCAGAAATTAATTGTTAGTTTAGTACCCGCTATATCATTGCCTAAAATTTCTACAGGATTCATGCGATAAGTAGTTTATTCGTTGCGAGAGTTTGAAGGTGAATTTCAATATATATCTATAGTGATGTTAGAAAATGACTACATAAGTGGTGCAGTTCACAATATACTTTGAGATACATTATCATTCGAAGACCATGTTTCCCCATGAACCGCTTTTTCATTGAATGTTCGGCCTTTGAATCCTTAAATACATAAATGTGCTGCCCGTAAGCATCAAAAGATCTACATCATCTCCAATCTGAAAAACGTCTTTTTGTGAATACTAATGTCAGAAGCAGTTTTTGATAGAAATTCACGCAGAGAGAGAGAGAGATAGGGAGAGAGGGGGAGGAAGGAGACCTGGGGAGAAAGGATGACTATCATTGCTGTAAACATTCTATACTTTTTCATTTAAAACACATTGTTATACTGGAATTTCTATACCCATTTACAAAAACAAATTTGTATATGGCCAGTAAAATCATCTTCCAGAATGCAAGGCTAACACTAATTTCTAAATATTACTTTATTTGCCTATAAATAAAATCATTAGTAAATGTGATCAGAAGACTTTTTCTATCACTCAGATATCTGACTAGGTATCTTCCTGACCTTAACTATTATTGTATAACATATATGCACAGCAATACTAACTAGTGCAATTAAGAAACTGAGACTTATGAATCGGTTGTAGCTCATTAAAGGGTAAAAACATAGAGTTCCATCAACAAACAATAAATGTTTTCTGTCTTTGAAAGCTTTCCCTCTAGCTTTAAAGGAATATTTGAAGAGATCAGATAGAATTCCAGGATGATGATGATGATGATGATGATGTAGGAATACAATGCTATGATGAAGATATTTAATAATTAACTTTCCTGATGGTCTTTTTATAAGGAAGCTTAAGGGAATAAAGCATTTTTATAGCTTAAAGTATTTTATTCGTAACAAAAATTATATCCATTAGTAATATTCAGAAGTCATTCTAGCAGGAGTTATTATTACAATTCTATATTTGAAAAGAAACAAAGGAGAAATAGGAGTGCCCAAGTGTAGTAACTCTATAGAGATGATTTCTGTATTCAAGATTGACCACATTTAAACTAAATACGTCTCTCCCTTGTTCAGAATGTTTAGCTCTAAGTGGTGGCCTAGAAACTCATTTTAATTAACTTATCCTACTAGGTTAAAGAGGATACGGAGCAGAGATAATATCACCGTGCATTTAGTAGCACAACTGTATATTGTGACCATGTTAACATAAGCCTCCAATCCCGGTATTGTGTACCATCAAGCTGGGTTACTATCACGTTTCCAGCAAGCGGTCCTTCCATTCACACATTCCATGCTCTGTAAACTTAACCATTTTACAGCTATTTTCCTTATCATTAGCTTCTCGGCAAGGCACAATAGTACCTCGTTTCATCAACCGTTTTCAGATAAATTAACACTAGCACAAGCTTAAAATGTACAATAAAAAGACGAGAGCAGCTTATACACGATGTTGCGGATATCAGCGGTCAAACTACATGTCCCTGTGCTTGTTTAGACTTTGTGGGTCACCAGGGCAGCGTGTTTTGTTTTATTTAGGATGGGAGTGCACTAGTAGGGACAGGCAAGACTTGCAGTCTGATATTTCAATAGAATTCCTCAGATATTCCATAGAATAATAACAATTATATTAATAACCATATATTAAATCCCACAGTATAAAATTTGGCACCTATGTGACCTATATGTTGAGTTTGTACACTAATGAATAAACATAGTTATGAAAGATTGTAATGCAATATGATTATTATATACTTTGTAATAAACGCTAACAGCGCCGTAAAATTGTATACCTGAAAGTGCAGTTGGGCTAAATTTCACCCAATGCAGCCAATTTCTTGAAATTTAGCAATGACAAACAATAATAACTAGCACTATAGTTGTTGTTGTGTTATAGATTTTATTCAGTAATTGAAAATATCATTAAATAATGCAAAGCAATTTAAGAACAGGTTTATATATATATTGGTTTGGTTTGCTATCATGATGTAACGCTGTAACATAAAGACTAACACTTTTTCTATTATGCCTACTATTTATCACTTATTTTGTGGAAATTTAACATTTCACAAAAAAGTGAGGTTTTATTAAGAGTGCATCTTTTACAAACAAATTCTTCACCCTGATAACGATTCATTGGTTTAGTACAACATTAGAATTCATTATTTGGCAGCGGCTTCTCTTTTTATTTTCTGTAAAAGAACCTAATTCTGCAATAATTCTACATCTGCAAGCCTTTACCTTCAAGCCCTCTTGCACAATAATTTGACGTGTGAGACATTTGTGATGGGAGTGCACTACAACAATTTCAAACAATGCGTGCAAATTGCAACAATAAGTTTCACCAAAGGCATCAACATTGCAATATGTTGCAACAATATTCTCTGTGGAAATCTAGGACTGCTAATTAAACCATTAATGCCCAGAACATTTTCTTTAATTGTTGCATGATTTTTAGGTTTTATTATCAATAAGTGATTATAACAAGTAAGGCCAATTTTAGAATTTCGCCAATTTCAAGTGCCAAAATTTTAATGTATGATATTTCATATGCTGGACAGAGACATGTAAAAATTACAAAATATATCTTCTACGCTGAGTAATAACAAGTAAAAGGTATGGAATGTGGTACTGATAATTATTATTTGCTGCCCTTATTTGTGAAGCACTATTTTAAATTAAGATTAATAATTGGCTATTTTAAATAAAATTCTAACAGAATTGTATAATACTATGTATGAAAAAATCACATTAGTCATCTAGCTACAATTCTTCAAAAGGTATTGAACAAAATGCTTCTTAGGATGAAGACCAATGTTGCACCAGATACGCTGAAATTTGAAACATTTCCCACACATATCACAGCTACTTTGAGTACCATCAGTAGAGTGGATAAAATGACTTTCCCCATTATATCGAATTTCATCCTCTAACCTGGCAAAGAAAATGGCAATAATAAATAAAATTGGTAAAATATAAAAACATAATTATTACTATGATATCAAATGAATTCTTTGCCTTTGATATCTTGCTAGGATGCACTCTTCATAGACTGATAGCCTGTTGTCCCCTTAGTACAGCCAGTGCTGCTGTTCTTCTTGTGAATTCCAATAACTGGATCTCCTTGTCAATCTGTCGATATAACAGCCAAGCGTTTAGAACCGCACCATTGACACTAAAAATTGATGTGAACCCAGTACCATTTCTTACTTCTAGCTGTTAATCTGTGTGCTCCCTGCAGCTTCTCAAACAGTTCAACACAATCCATATATAGCGGTTGTACTCTTCAACCGCATTTGGCTGTGGGACGTTCTTATATTCCCTTTCTCGGCGGTCCCATCACGACATTGACCTTCACCAAGAACAGCAGGCTCAGTGATATTAGTGGCAACTGTTACCTGGCTGTTATCGTGCCATCTTATCAGTGTAATGGGACCTTCTTTATGTCGTATCGCTTGCATGCAACCCTTGCTTCTAATTTAAGTCTCTCAGAGGAAATTTTTCCACACGATCATTTCTAATTGTACCCACACATTTCAATCCTTTCTCTGTAAAGGATTCTAGCAATGGCAACGAGTCGAAATAATTATTAATATTCACAGTACTCCCATCTGGTAGATATCCAACACAAAACTTCTGTGATGAATGAACCCAAGGTCATACCATGATCTTACTTGCCTACAGCTCCTGATTATATTTAAATTTTAGTAAGTATCCTTCTGGAGTTGATAAGCACCAGAATTTGAACATTTTGCATTCAGGTGTTCAATAATAGGGCATACCTTGTAGATACCATCAGCAGGATTGCACTTGGAATTATCATTTAGGTGAAAAAATCTGTATATTTGTTCAAATCTGTTTCTTGTCAGGGCAGATGAAAAGAGGCATTGTGAGAATCTGCATGCATTTCCCAAAACATACGGCTGTACTTGACAGGAAAGTAGGCAGACAAGAGCGGAATTGCTATGTTGTTTCATACCATCAGGCGAGTCATAATAGAAAAACCCTTCTGCATAGCATAAGTAACAGTTTCTCTGCAAATTATTTTGAGAAAGCTGTTGTAAACAACTGTCAGGAAAAGTCCACAGGAGCATAATTTCCTTCATGCCATTCGTGTATACTGTCGGCTGAACATAATTATCTTTATTAAATTGTAAATTTCCGGTTTCTTCTCTATCCATGTTCTTGCTTTTTTGTCTTCTATATGGTTTACCTGTCTCTTGATAATATTCATTCTGATTTTTAACAGTGGAGCCTGATGTTTTTGGCGTTTAAACTAGGAGCCCTGATGATCACTTTCTTCTAATTTCATCCCTTTACAAGTTTCGAAACTAACTGAGCATCTTGTTTCTCACAAATGCCTTCTTGATGCAAGCTCTTGATGCATCTACTTCTTCACCCTGTCCTAATACGCCCTTCTCTATATTCCATGCAGTTGGAGTTCATCATTGTCGCTAGGTGCATTATATGGATCACTATCATTACTATCTATTGTACCTGTTAATAATACTTCAAGCTCATCTGCTCAAGCAGCAATATATCATAATAATTATTATTATCCTCAAGGGTCTCTAATAGATTGAAAAGGTCTCTGCATCTCTTTTAACATCATACCTGAAAAACGTTTACTTCCGCTAGTTTCCAGCGTATGAAATTTCATAGTCTTGAAGTGCAGTTGTACCATGTAATAAACTACTTCATAAATATGGGATTTTAAAAATAAGCAAAACACTTGTTAATGTTCCAATATTTTCTGTTCTCTCATAAGCACTGAATCAAACATCCACTCATTAATTCACCATGTAATCAATGGCAAGAAGTCAACAGTAATTCATACTTGGAAGTTAAAACCAACAGATGGAAACAACAATGTAATACTAAGCAATAATGAAGTTTAATGGAGTATATATTCACAATGTGATTTGTGTATGAAGTATAAAACGATGGGCATTTATGAGCTAAATGGTCCAAAATGGTCCGATTGACAGTTCTAGGTAGAAATGGAAAGCTTTAGAATTGAAGGTAAACTTTTATCAAAATTTAGATAATTGCTTAACACCACCATCTGTGAAAAATAGTAAAATTTTCAATTCCTAGCTGTTTTAAAAAGGGAGTCATAAGCGATCAAAGATTTAAACGGAATAAAATGACCTCAACAATGCTTTTAGTGTTAAAGTATTTATGAGGTATCATGTAACTCCAGTGTCTATTACTTAAAAAAATACTAGGGTTACGACTCAAAAGAGAGACCACAAACCATGTTATATTTAGTGTGCAAGAAACTCATCAAAAAAGGAGGAAATTCATTGAGCATGTTTCAACATAAAAATTAAGTACTATCACATATACCGTGTGGGATAGCTCAGGCGTTACGTCTGTGCCCCGCATTCGAGAAGCCCCGTGATCGATTCCCGGCGCCACCCACTACTCCGGCCCATGGATATTTCGTAGTTTCCTAGGGTCACCAGACGAAAGCTGGGGTGGTTCATCTTCTACCACGACTCTCCTGCCTCTCATTTCCTGTACCCATCATCTTCCTTGTCCAGGGTTTAATACCAGGCGACAGTGCTCAGCGCGCTGCTGCTGTACGGTGGCTTGCGCTCTGTAAAGGTTTCTTCGCTGACGTCGCTGCGGTATCCTTAGTTACGCCTCTCCTCAGCGTGGGGCTCCGCTGCAGGGTACCGTGGAGTTTGGTGGCTTGTGGGTAGGGACCGGGCGGCGTCCCTTCTGCGTGCGGTGCTCTGCCCCGGTTCCGGGACCCCTCCGTGCACATATAGCACGTAACATGCCCTCTGGAAATTAATATGAACTGACATAAGCTATTAAGAAGATGACTATCGGTGACCTTATACTCTTTCTTGATTTCTATTACTGATGTATTAGAACCAAACGCTGCTCATTACACATGCCCACATCAACATTGTGTCATTTCAGAATAATATATCTGATGATCACGGATTTTCAGAATTGATTGACGTCATCACCATCTGCATTACTCATTGGGCTGCATTATCTTGGTAGATCCATCATGATATACAATACTCCCGTTCGATATTGTCATTACGGGATATTAATTGTTAGTACTGCATTCTGAAGACTTCCACATTTCTTCCCTTTTCCTTCTTCATCAGGTTAACTTTAAAATGCATTTCAGAATTGCTCAAGAATATGAGGGTTTAGAAAATCGCAGGGTTCTAATTAGAAGAGACCTATATTTTGGCAAATTTATTGTTTTCTAATTACCATTTACCAGCTAGATACCCACGAAAGTATTACAAAATGCAGATCGCTTGTACTTCAATGTACTAATAAAAAGGTAAGATCTTATCTGATTAAAACTTTTATATTTCTGGAAGATCATCATATTTACTGCATGAGGTTTACTACACTAATGCTTTCCTAGATTAAGAATCTGCGTATTTAAGCTGATAAGTCTACCTTTATTAGCTTGTGTAAAGATTTTTCAGTATTACAAAAGCGTATATCGAATATTGCTTTTTCAACAAATTATTGATTGTCGTCTTGGCCTTCTTAGTATCCACAACTAAAGGTATATTATCATTTCAAGTGGACATTACTGTTCATAAATTATGCACATTTTTCTGCACAGAGACAAGTCCTTTGTTGTAAGCACCCGAATTCCTTCGAATAATCGGTAGCATGAAGCATCTTCTTCTACGGCAAACCTTTCCCAGTGCACCATTCTGATGCTGTTCTAGAAAATAATTTTTCGTCATCTTCTTAATCGGTTTCAGATCTTATCTGCCACTGCCCATTATTTTAATGGTGTTTATAGCTTATTTTGCCTGTCCATTTTACTCCCTTTTTCTCTTCATATGCTAATTTCAAATGCTTCGTCGCTACCTCAAAATTTTCACAGCATCCAATGCTGTATTCAATACAACGCACCTCATTACTGTCTTCCATCAAGTCGATTTTCAACAGTGAAAAGATGTTACCTTGTCTATTAAAACTTTCCTTTGCCATTTCTGTCCTAACTTATCTTGGAAAACATCCGTTACTTTTATGTTGCATTCAAACTAACAGTACTCAGTTGCTTCGCTAGGTAATTTTGAATTTTTAGATCTATTTGTATTTGCCTTTCTTCCAACAGCCATAACAGAAACCACATATAAAAGTAATATTTTGTACGTAAACTTTGAGAATAGATATGAAGTTAAATGATGAGTGAAAAAACTCATGTGATTGTTCAATATCAGTTTTGAAGTAGTTGTTGTCCCACATATGGGAGCCAAACGAAGTGGTTTATATTGTTGCATTTGTAGCCCCACTGTTGGGCGACAAACTTGAAGGGGTTTAATTGTTTTGATGGCACCACCTATTGTGAGAGATTTGTTTCTTGTAGTGTTCGCTCCACGTACAGTACAAAGTTTCCGGTCGCTTTCGCCCCACGTTTAGAATATAACTTTTATTTTACTGTTTATTTAAATATATATATATATATATATATATATATATATGTATGTATACCTCGTCTGCGTTATTAGTATTTTTAGAGAACGTATCTCTTAGCAGGGTTGGTACGGCTTACACAAATTGTAATTGTATTGTACCTTCTTTATCAATCCTTCACTGATATATCCTACTATAGAGCTGTGAGATTATTGTTATTTGCACTTTTTAACACATAAACTTTATCTTACTCTCACCGCAATGAATTTTTATGTCTCACACTGAACACGTACCACACCGAACTGCTTGCTTACGCTTCCTTGTAGCGTCTCCCGCCTGAATCTGTACATTTACTCTATTTCAAGTCTCTGATTGGCTAATCCTACTCCAATAGAATACTTTTATTTAACTTTTAGCTTCTCTAGTTTTTGATTGACTATTTATAAACTGTTTTAAATATTACATTATTATTGTTCCAAGAATTATTAGTAGCCTTATTAAGCTTTCTAATGTATTGTTGCCTCAAGGTTATCTCATTGTTAGCAACTTTCGGCTTCTTACTTTGTAATTCTGTTTGCTACGGAAGGCGGTTTGCTTCTATTTTCACAGCTCCTACATTGTTAAACTACGTAATACATTCACATAACATTATTATACATGCACATAATAATATAAACATAACACAATGACTGTTACATACACTTTACATATTATTATATACACATATTGCTTTTAAGGCGGGCTGTTATTTTATTTTATATTATATAATTAGACTGATATAATTTAAGTGTTAAAAATACTGCTTCAGTTTTTGAGGCAGTTTGGATTTTTTTAAAGTGACAAGTGCCGCTACCAGCATAGACTGCTACTCTCCCATTGAATTATTGTGAAGACTATATAGTTGAAAGCAAGTTGCTTCTACGCCCCTTAGCTTGTAAGTGTTTTTGTGCCCTTTCTAGTCACTGATTCAGAAGTTGTATTCACCTATTTGGCAAGATTCACTAGCCACTTCACCAACATCATACGGTGAAAGAGGTTAAAAACTTAAATATACATTTTCGCTCTAATACCGTATAGGTACAGGTGATTCAAGGAGCGGAATACCTCGTGCACTGCGACCTTCATAGGTCTATTGCGGCTGTCTCACCCCAGGGAAAGGATGAAGTGAAGGAATCACAGGAGGCTACAGACGCAGGAACTCATGTAAGTCCCTAACATTTTCAAGCTCGAAAACCCGTCCCACTGCTAGAGCTGCCGAAAGAGGGCGATGAACTACCCACCAACCAAGCAGCCCTCTGGTGTCCACGGGGAGTATACTTCCTTTTATATGCATTCGAGCCATGTGCCCTGCACGCCATAGGTCACGAAACCTAGAAGCACATCTGAAAGATGAGAAGGAAATAGAATGAAATCGAAGTTATGGAAAGGGAATCGTAGTATAGAAAGCAACCAATCAAATGCCTGCCAATCCCGGAGAAACCGCGAAAAACTATGGATCAGAGTGGACGGTCGCCGGGGATTGACTCCGGGACTTCCCGAATGCGAAGCGCACATACTACACGGCGTCACCTCGCTCGGTTCTAATACCGTAAGTCCATTAGCAGGTATTTGTTATTTCGTCAACTAGGATTAGATTTCCTGCGAACATCGCTATTGTTTTAAGATACCTTCTGAAAGGACCATGTCGAATAGGAAAATAATGTCAGCGGGAATGTATTCTCTGGATATTCTTCTTCTGTAAGCATGCACCTTCCTATCATTAAATTTTGATAAAACATACTCGTAGACTATGTAGCTGTAAGTTTGTTAAGAAGGCGTCATGCCATGATTGGGTACTCCTGTAAATTTTGTTAAAATCACCCTCTAATGCCCTTAAAGAATACCTTCGCACATGAATCCTATATAAAACTCTCCGTACTAAAAATACATACATGTATGACGCATTATGAAGTTCAGTACTTAAAATAAGTGCAACTTTTATAAGTGCAGTAATGGATATTTAAACGAAGTCCCCAACAGCTGAAATGTAATGTACCTGCAAAATTTTGGGTAGTGTAGCGGGAGCTAAACTTTGACTACCGACTCGTGAACTGCCATGAAACGCCAGCAGAACGAAAATATACCAAATTTTGTAAGTTGTTTCCAGACTAAGTCACAAACGCTTTCCATTTACTTGAGGTACGATCCCATATCATTGTCCTTCAAACCTTGAGCGGTATTAGTGGCTGTGACTGTTTACATTTCTTGAACCTTTCATTGTTTTCTGAGAAATTCGAGGATTTTTCTTCCTGTAGGTTTATGCCTAATCATATTTTTGGGTAATTTGGTAGCGTCCTCCATTTCTTACGTGCGATATTCTTTTGTTTTATTATCTAAATTAAGAACATTTATACTTTAAGCATGTGTTCTACTTTTTGGTGCCTGTTCTTGCTCTCAGAAACCTCATTTCATTTACCTGAGTTATTGTTTTACCTTTCTCCGCTAATTGCCAAGCCTCATTATGATTTAATTATTCTGGCAATGACCTTGCTCGGTAACATTTTTTTCCTTCTCTACCACGTACATAGAGGTAGAGAAAGAATTGCATTTCACCTATAAATTCTGTATCCAGACCTCTCTGTAAACATGTTCGGAGCCCTCTGAATCCCCCAAAAAATTAATGTTTAGAAAAAGGTCTGCGTGTGTCTGCGAGTGTGTCCATTTGTGTGCCTGTATACAGCATAACTCCAAAACGAAAGTTTGGAAAGATACCATACTTGGTATTTAAGTTCTTCCAAAGATGCGACACGAAGATTTTCAAGAAAAGTCTGTTTTCCGAAACTACCCATTACATATAAAACTTTTCGATACTTTTTTATTTTCTCAAAAATGGCTCCAACGATTCTTATTAAAATGTTATATACTAAATATATTTACATTACAAATAAAATGCGAATCTTAATACTCTGAGAATAGCTTTGAAGTCCTCTTCATTCAAACGGAGCTTTATACAACCTTATACAGGGTGAACCAAAAGACTCCGAACCGCCTGCGCGGTGTTTTTCCTGTCCGCGTTCTCGACGCTCGTTGCCGTTTGCCGCTATCATAGAAAGGCGCGGATGAAACGATACAACATTTTTAAAACTACTTTTAAGGCTTTACTTACTAACTTTATGAAAGGAAATACTGAAAGTGGCCACCGTCGTTGTCCATACATTTTTGCACCTCTTTAGGGAACTATCCATCATTGAATTTTTGGGGGGAATTTTCCAAATGATGGCCGATTACGTTCTAATGTTTCTTCGATAAGAACCGAACTCCGTCTTTTAGATTTCTTAGCCTGAACGCTTCCTGTGGGCTAAAATTTGCTGTAAAGTTCATGGATTGTTGTACGGCCTGGAACTTTTACACCTGGAAATCTTTCTGCAAATCGTACTTTCGCTTGGCGAGCTGACCGAGTTAACACATACGAATCATAAATAAATACACGCTGTGCAGTACAAAACATATTCTGAGCCGTAATGTACTTGTGACGAAGTACAGGACAAAATAATAAATAACTCGTAATAACTGAACCACATCACATCACCGTCAATTTAAAACTGCACTTCACACTGCACGACAGCGTGACTTTGTTTATAGCAGCAGTGCGTTATCATGTTTTAATCATAGTTCCACACGCCCAGCGGAAAATCACCACGCAGCCGATAATATTGTTCATAAAATAACCCTCCGGGGTAACTTAAAAGTGTAGTGTACAAGACAAACCCGCACACCCTGGAAGAATTAAAACAAAATTCCGCCAGGAAATTTCTCAGCGTGAATTACGGCGGGTGATAGATAGTTTCCTAAAGAGATGCCAAAAATGTATGGACAACGACGGTGGCCAGTTTAAGCATCGCTTTTCATAAAGTTTGTAACTAAAGCCTTTAAAAGTGGTTTTAAAAAATTCTTATGGCTTTGTCCGCGCATTTCTATGATAGCGGCAGACGGCAAAGAGCGCAGAGGACGCGGACAGGAAAAACACCGCGCAGGCGGTTTGGAGTCTTTTGGCTCACACTGTATAACCGGTAAACGTTAAGCGATAGACGAAAACGTACTACAATAGATATGTAGTTCTGCTTAAAACACAGAATTTATCTCAAATAACTTTTTGTAGTATAAACCATTTCTGTGGTATCCGTTATTTGTTTGAATTGTTAAAAACTCTGTTATTCGTAAAAACTCAGTCGATATTCACTTGTTTCTCGCGATTGCATACGAAGAGTATGAATTTTTAAGGCAGCATATAGCACACATTTGACTCGCTGTTCCCTTTGTATCCTAACGAAGTGTGTAATGTTCTGCAAATTATTATCTAGATTAAAATGAAGTAGATATAAAAATAAGCTTTCGTAACAATAATTTGTAAACCCGCTAATAAACAACAGAGGATAGGGAAAGTTAATGCACAATATTTTGAATATTGCGCCCAATCTCGTTTGGCTTTGCAGGGCTTCTTATGATTTTGTTTAGATTGTTATGTGTTTTCAGTTTGTTCTGTAATCTAACTTTCTATGTGGTGACGTTGTGTACCTTGAGTATTTATCAGAAAACTTGTTCGAGGTACTTATTTTCTGTATTTATTTTGGGATCGTATACTTTATGCACAATAAAAGGCCATAACTCCCGCCATTTCCTATGTAAAATATAATACCGAACCTTTCCTTCCATTTCATTACCCTACTTCCTCTCAGTTGATTTGAATGGTTTGCTATATAATAACAACAAATATAATTAATTTCATAGGTGTAACTTTTTCGCATAACCAGCCATTAACTTAGGTTAAAATGTAACCTTCCTGTTTTAAATGAAATATCTTTCAAAGGAAATATGGACTTCCTCCTTAAAAATAATATTTTCTTTTACGAAACCTTTACTGCTAGTATTAATAGTTATTTTAACTACTAACTTTAAATGGTTTAATTGATCTGAATTCAGTACTTTTACTTTGATATTTTCATACTGAAAGTCCACAAAGTAAGAATAAGATGGGATTGAACCCGGGCGCATTCCGTTAGTGGGAACCATAGGTACACGCTCTAGTCCGCAGCGCTACATATCAGGACTAAATCTTATTATGATTCTCAAATTTAAACACAAATATAATTGATTCTTAAGTTGTGTAGAGTACTACGAGCATTTGGAAAATCCTATATTTAATATTCCAGATGGCCCAAACAAGCCGTCCTTTGCAGTTTTAAGTTTTCCGCATACATAGAAGTTGCCGCATCACTACTGTTCACAGGGGAAGTGCAGGTACAAAGTTAAAGATCACTGAGGTAGCGCTGCTGTCTGCAGGTGTTTACGTGGTAGTTTCGTACTGATAAGCGTCGCGTGGTCGCATGCTTGCGTTCGAATCTGGTCATTCAGACGAAAGGTAGCGTTCACCAATAGCGAAATGGTTACGATTTGTGCGAACACGTGCCAAAATGCAGCTGAGCTCGGTGGTTGTGTTCTGAACATTTTCAGATGTGGCATCTGTCCTTTGCGCACGTTTTTTTCATTCTTTCTTTTTTCTGACTATAGAAACAATATTGAGAAATGATGGATCACTTCATATAGAACGTTGGCGTGAGAGACGCTTACGTATATTCGTACACCAAGGCGGGCATGTTTTTCTACACGCTTATTAGGAATAATGCACAAATGAAAATAATTTAATTCTAACACACCTTTGAGGATACATAAATATAATAAAAATACAATTTTGTTCAACCTTGTTAACTTTGCGGCAACAATTGGTGCCATATAGTTGTTCTGTTGTAGCAGTTAAAGTGTTTTTTTCAGTATTCTTAGTAATTCTGTGCGCACAATCGTTTTTTTTTTTAAACTTCCCTTGTTGTACCCAGTTTATGGTACTGTGTTTTAGTGTTTTCATACCGCTTATTTCCGCAACATACATACACACATCCATGCCCGTGGCGGGTGTCGAACCCGCGCCCCTCAGCTTGGCGGAGTGCCGGAGCGACCACTCCAGCGACCACGGCTACGAGGGCCGGCAATGTGCTCGTTTCCAAGCACCGGTATCCTCGCTATTACCATGGAGTCCCCTTTGCAGTCTCTTAGGCAAACCTTTTGGCATTCACGCTATCCGGTATCAACTAACTTCAATAAGAATGGCTTGTAGGCAAGGGCCTACTAATTATTATTAGCAAGAGATCAAATAGTAAACATAATAGTTGCGTAAACTAAACTTAATATTTAATGTTGATAGAGTTGATAAAATAAATTCTATAAAAGTACCTGCATGTTATGTCAAACCATGGACTTGCTTCAAACAAATTCCAGTCTTAACACTTGTAACCTGGGTAATAGCATTTACATTAGAGCACAGTTTTTACATATGCACGCATAAATAATGCCGTTCTTTATAACTTAACATCAATATGGTTTTTGTTTTGTTTTCACCGTTCTGTTGTACGCACTCAAAAATAAATTCAATTAAAATACAATGATACTAAAGGGAGAATTTAAAACAAACTTGGAAAAAGCTGTTTGCCGCTGTTCATATATTTGCTTGCGTATCTAACCATGACCTTTCCTTTGATCTAGCAACTCAGGTCAAGGATATTTGCCAGTTATCATATTTCATTCAATGCAAAAATAGCTTAAGTGCAATGTTTACGAGTCCGTGCAACCTAAATTATCATAACAAATATTAATAATTTCCTTCTAGGGTTTATCGATGTGATGTGCTTTAGCCAGGAGATATTTATTAGTTAACTCTAAAACTTTAGTGCAGTTTATTATAATAATTGCACCAATAAAATAAGTTAAGTCTGTTCATATTAAAGTTTATTGAATTGAGATTGGTACAGCTTCTGATTTAGAAGAAAATGTGTCCTAAAGGTAAAAGTAAATTATTATTAGTAAAATAAAATTTACCAATAATCTGTAGGAAAATAATTTAATTAGGAAATTATTTGAATTAATACAGTAACAAACAATACCACTAATTGAAAAACGCTATACGTATACAACTTACAGCATAAATACCTAAGTATTTACTTTTTAGTATATTTTTCTACCAATATAAGCAGGAACATTATAAGCAATTTAACTACTGATTTCACACCCGGACGATCATATGACTAATATCGAACTCTTGAGTGGTATTTTAAGACTACTTACTGAATAAAACGTTTAATAAACAGTATTAATAAAATTAAAATAACATATATATGCAATATAATAGTATTTAATAATTTTAGTTTAATGCACCGTTATTCTGACGTAGAGCGACCTGTTATGTTCCTTAAGAAAGTTTTCTTCGTTTCTTTAGCTCACAAATCAGAAACCATTGCAAATTAGGCAAGAATATCAGCAATAGGCTAAAATAGCATGGTTTTGGAATTGTATTGATCAATATTGAATACCTGGACCACGAAGTAAATAAATAGTTACTTACAGATATTGGTGTCGTCCTCAGTTGTCCGGGGGTACCATACTAGCTTCTAGTTTCCGATTTCGCGGGTTAAAACCCGGTGGAGGGCGATGCATTTTTCGGGCGTAAATATCCTTAGCATTGCTCCTAAAGCCGTGGTCCCGTGCCGTAGATTTACGGCACATTAACGAACCTCAAGACGGATAAAGAGGCAGAATTCCCGGTCTTTTATGCTTAATAAATGAGACTCTAAGAACCATAGTGCATCATCCATAAATAAAAGTTAAAGAGAATAAAGAGATTAATTTGCAGAAACTATATGTATAGGATATACAACGGAAGGGGACACCTCGCGCACTGCGGCCTATTTAGGCCTATTGTGGTTAACATCTCCCAGGAATAAGGGATGAAGTGAAGGAACTACAGGAAGCCGCAAACAGACAGATCACAAAGACGCGCGGAGGTCTCTAATAGTTCCATGCTCGAATACCCGTTCCATTGCTGGAGCTATCTAGAGAAGGCGATTAACGACCTGTCGACTAAGCAACACTCTAGTGCTCACGGGGAGAAATATTTCCTTCGAGGAAACATCTGCGCCTTCTGCTCAGCACCGTCATACGTCACGAAACCTAGAAACACACCTGAAAGAGAAGAAAACGGAATGAAAGCGAGAGATGGAAAGGAAGTTGCGATAGATGATAAATCGCCCGACAATTCGCCTACCGAAAGGGAACAAAAACCATGAAAATACAAGGTCAGATATGTTGGCCCACGGAAATCGAACCCGGGACCTCCAAAATGCGAACCTCTCACGTTACCGCGGAGCCCTCGTTCAGTTTGCAGGAACTAAATGCAATGAATCGTATACTTTTTGAATATAAAGTATTTTAAATTGGAGCAATAATATGGACATACATTGAAAAGATGAAAGTTCTGTCGGAAACAAATCGGTGTCATTGTAGCAACGCTTTAACACATAAGAAATAAGAGATGCCTAATCTAAAAATTAATTGAAGTTAAAATAAAATACAAAGCTAGAGCGACAATCGCATTTATTCAAGTCTTGTACCAGCAATATATAAAGTTCAGTGCAAAAGAGATTCTCGACGTGCGCTTAAAACACCGAAGTCATCGCTTTTGAAAAGACGATAGGAAAAATTTGCAAATCGGTGGAATCAATTATGCATATAATAATAAATCAGTTATGATGGGTTGATATTTAAAATGTTCTACGGCATTATTGATCCTTATCAGCTTATAGAGTACTAGCCTAATAAATATTTATTAGAAAAAATCAAAGTACTACATTTATAGAAAGACAATTAAGCAAAACATTTACCAATAGAATGAGTAATTTGTTTGCTTACATACTCATGTATTTAAACAAATACCCCTCATAATTTTTGCTAAAATTTAAAGCAGCAATAAAGTTACTGTTTGAGTTCTATCTGGTTTGTGCATGAACTTTAGGGTCTCTCAACTTGTTGGCTGAAGATGTATGACATTATTGACAAATGAAGCTTTCGTATTGTTTAAACTCTGAAAAGCTATTATGCGAATACATTTTTAAGTGATAAACGAATTTATACTATAATTTCACTTGATTAACAAGCAAGAAACAGCCGCTCCAAGATTTGCTATATTTTATGCATACATTTATCTTATAACATAAACGTTGTGGAATTGGAACTACAGGTATCCTTAATTTTGAAATCCTCATGAATTCTGTTCCTTGGAGTTTTAGTTGCAATTATACATTGCTGGTATACACGAAGAATAATTTACACATAAACACTGTTTTTTCATCTCGTGACAGTGATAGGCTTTTTTACGGGTTTTATAGTCCGGTATATGTGTTTGTGTTGTGTCTGCATTTTTATTTTGTACCTGTCAGCTATTTACAGTGATCGTTTTGTATTATATTTTTTGTTTCCCAGGTTTGCATTTTTATGGCTTGTGAAGACGCACACATCAAAACATAAACGCCAAATAATCAGTCACACAAAATGCAGAAAATAACTTAAGTAGCGTAAAGCCAAAACTAAGCATAAAAAAACAAGGTTTTCAGAAAGTAATAGCATCATAGATACTACCATGGACAAATAATTCAGTCCGTATGCAACTAGTTATCATTCAAAATGACTATTCCAGTTACTAAATACAGGGTTATTCAAAAAGAAGGAACAAATTTTAAATATTCATTTTTAATGAACGATAATAGATAGCGACACATAGGCACATCATTGAAAAGAAGAAAGTTCAAAGTTTAAAGCTCCACTTATTAGTTCCATTCAGTGCCTAAAGGAACATTGTATTTATTTACGAGAAAATGGCGACGCCACAGGAAATATAGTTTTGTGTGCTGCATTATACAAAAAGTAATCCATTAGTATTAGTTGTTCTTCCACACAAGCCTGTGTTGGACAAGGTATGCCATCTCAATACAATTTGAGATCTACTTACCTTTCCAGTGAATCCATTACTTCATTGTAGGGTGCATTTCGTTGTAAGTTCAACAGCGAACTGCCTCGTCATAAAATATGTATAATTTATACAATAAATTCGTAGAAGTTGGTTGCGTATGCAAACGGAAAAGAACTGATCGTCCTCGCATAACAAATGGTGATCATTTTGAATACAGAATAAAATTTTGAACTTTTCTCTATGCAATGATGAATCGCATGTGTCGCCATCTATTGCCGTTCATTAGAAATAAATATTTGAAGAATATTCCTTCTTTTTGAAAAACCCTGTATATTAAAACCACTGAATGTTCTCAAATGAGTTTCTGTGTATGTGTGCGCGCTCACGCGCGCGTGCGCTCATGTGTGTTATGCGAGTTTGTAGGGATAAATGAATTAGTGTTTTTATCGGATATTGCAAGGCGTATCTAACAGACCTTGTTTTGCAAGCAGTTCAGTTAATTGTGCTGCCTAAGCTAACAAGATCTTTTAAAAAATAGTTTAATATTTAAACCCTCGATACTACGTTAGCTGTGGTTCCATCTTAGCAGTGTTACACGAGAATCTACTTTACTATATTTATTATGATATCGATTGACAAATTTTACTTTTATTGGAATAGAGATTTAGCCTAAAATCCTCTTCCCAAAGCATCTATTACTTTAGGCAACACAACTAAGTTGTATGTATCTTTAGCACACTGTAGAAAGAAGCAGTTTAGTTATTCTTTTATTATCTAAAAGAGTTTATAAGGATGTTGACGTAATCTGTTAAAATTATTTAGGTTCACCAGCTAAAGTATTTTTTATGAATGAAACAGTATTAGTTATACCTGCAGTATTAGCAGAACCTTACAGAATCTCAATGCGGCATCAAGATTAATATTAAATACTACTACATAGAAGCCATAAGATTAAATTGCTTTAAGTTTTCTGGTTTATTCTTCCTTTGCTTGTTTTGGTAATTTGTGTATTTTTCCCGTAATACCCATTTATTTTCTCCTATGAGGCGTATTGATGATACTACTAAAATATTCCAGACTTCTTTCTGTTTATCCTGCCAAATATTTTTGGAATAGTCAATGAAGGGAATTTAGAATTTTCAACCAAGTGAATGAACTTCTAAACAAGATAAGATAAATAATACTGGTATAAAATTCTCTGTGATATTTTGATACCTTCACTTTGTATTCTTAATGAATACTTTATACCCTTCGTTGAGCATATGTGTAATTCTAAACTGTTGAGCTTTAACTCTCCAACATATCCATTGCGTGGTTACATGTGCCTTTCAACTGCTTAAATGTATTCCATTCATTGTTCGTACTACTTGTTTAGATTGCACTTAAATATTATATAAACTTCTCAACGAGAACGGTATTGTGTGTCCAGGCAAGGTTTGCTTTCTACTAAAAGGAATGCAGCAAGAATATGGGTTTTCCATAAAAAGAGAAAGTCGCACTATGAAGCGGTGTTTGAGTACGGTTTCAATTGTATGTTGAAGTTGGCAATGTTTGTTTTACCGCACTGTACATAATGCACGAGGATGAGCGCACATTTGGAGTAGGTGAGGATGGTTGCGGTGGGTGTGGGGCACAGGAAAGGGATGGAGTTTTCGAGAGATGCAACATGGCGGGCGCTTGTGCCGGAAATCGGAAGTTTGGTCCCACGAGTCTATGAGAACTTGTGGTCTTCTCTGCCAGATGTCAGGCCAGGTTACGCTCCGCTGGGCGCGAGATCCGTTTGAAGAGGGAGTGAACTTTCTTTTCTTTTATTGTTTCTTTATCTTACGTTCCCATGACTTCCTCTTTTTCCTAACCTGTTACCTCTTCGCCCTCTGCAACTTTACTGTTTTCTTCTGCTGGATTCTCCACTCACACGTCCTGTTCAATGTGTTCAACTGTGTTCATAGCAATTGAGGGAAGCACAGTACTACATAAATTCAAAAGGAATGCTACAAATAATCAAATGGTAATGCGGTTTTTTTATTGTTGTTATTGTAAAAAATGGAAGATTATCTTTTGTTCTTAACAAAATCTCATTTTAATGTATTTTTACGCCAATGCAATAGAGTTTTAAAAGAAGACACTGCCTAATTCGCAAACACCTATATAAATAAGAATTATGTTCAGAAAAACAAATTAATTAGAATAACTATAAGGAGATTTATTACAAAAATAAATAAATACTTTAAAACAAGAATAAGTTGAAATTCCGATTTTCGAAAACAATGTATTCCTACGCCCACAGTTGTTCGTTTCAGAAACAAATATGCACATCTCATCTATTAAACTGTTTTAAAATATAGCAAATCAAATCTACTTTGCAAAATTTTAGCTAATACCTAATATGCATATGATTTTGAATACTTTAGGGCTTTTCGTGTTAACATAAAGAAATTATAAACTTTTCAAACCTGTTAAAACCGTGATATGTAGAAGCTGCGCTTATATAGTAATGATTAGGTGTATGTAAATTATAAAACTGAGCCATCATCTAAAATGAAGGAATAGAATTAATTTGCAGATGGCACACTATCTTTAGATACCTCTTCATAAATATCCTTGATCACACTAGCCAACAAAATTTAACTTTTTTTCTGTAATATTGATGAGAGCAGTTGATCGTTATTATTTTCAAAGATGTCGAATACAGATGTGATAATGAAAATGCTCATTAGTTTAGCTTTTTAGTTATTTCAGTTTTTCAGAATTCCCTTTAAAAGTTTATGCATGTATTTATTATTCTCCCTCGGAGGGAGGTCACTAAAGTCGCATTACTTTGCCTGCCGTGTGTAGTCTGTTGCTGGTGATTATCTTATAAGTGTTCAGAGTAATAGATTAACATTGATTCACTCCACTTTTCTTAGTATCTTTCTTCTATTTCCAAAATTTGTTGGTGGAAGTGTTCCCCATGGTCATCGCTTGCCACAGCTCTTGAGGAAAAAGCCCAAGTGAGAATGTACCTTACAATCCAGTCTCTCACGCCTCCTGCAGAAGATTTTCCACAGATCTTTATAGTTTTCTGCCTCCCTATTTCCAAGGAAATTGGTGGACACTTCATCAAAGACATCCTAAGCTAACTTATCGTTACATGTGAGAATATTATTGAAATATCCATATATGAATAGTTCATATATCTGCGAACCGAGAAAATCTCCCCCTTTATTTTGGCTTTACTTAGACGTGAAAATTTCTGAAGCAAATACAGAAATTCTTCCCCACTCTTATCCATGCTTTTAACGAAATTCCTATTTCACACGCCCACTTTTACATGAAGAGCAGGAAGTATTACTTTCCCAGATTCAACGAGTGCATCGCAGACAACATTGTGTGTTCCAGGTTCAATTGATTGACGTATGAGCCAATATTTCTGTTTGTTGTGAAGTGCCTTGGTAGAAACAACAGAATTTGGTGTAACCCTGTTGTAGTCCCTAAGTAAAGTAAATAAACCAGTGGAAATAATGGCTTTGGATTGGAATCACCAGGATAGCAGAGGGAGAGAGAGGAAGATCAAGAAACACATGAAAAAAACAGTTATCGAAGAAATACCTAAAGAAGGGAAAATACGGAATCAAGTAAAGAAGTTGGCAAGAAATAGGATCCGATGGAAATACCTTGTGAATTCTCTATGATCCTCATAAGGAGATTCAAGAGATAGGTAGACTGATTGATTGCTTATTCCAAGTAATATTGCAATGACTTTGAGATCGCAGGAAATTTGCCATTTAATGTTGCCATACTATATTCTGCATAATAGTTGCTTCATGTTGTGATACGATCTCCTCATGTAAACTGCATAACTTATTTGAAGCAATGAAAATAAGTTGACATTATGTAGAAGAATTGCCTTTAAACTTAATTTGAAGCAGTCCGTGAACAATGTCCAATCATTAGTTTTGAAATAAACTTCCAGAGCTGCCATGAGACCCTCTATATTACTGCAAAATAGCCTGTTATTTTCAGTATTGAAAAATGGAAAAAAAAATGGAGAATGGCAGTTACCGAACGTAGTCACATTTACCGTTTGGTCAGACAATTCCACTGTTGCAGTCCAGCTCTGCTTTAACTTTATTTATTCAGCTCAAACTGTGTGAGTTTATGTTGCTGTGTAGACTCATCATTACACCGAAAATAAGATGTTTTGTTGTACTATATTTTGAAGATGCCGGAGTAAGCAGTCCGACTCCGTGAGGCACTAGTCGCAGAGCCGTCGGTATATTAGGAAATATCAAGGATGACATTTGCTTCTTTGAAATAACATGTGATAATGGAGTTATACCAAAATAACAGTCCTTTACATCATTTGGTGGTTCTCTTCAGATCATGGGGATACAAAGCCCATTGAAGATCTTTTATAATTCAACCAGGAATGAAGAATCGAGACACAAGATATGCAACAAATATGAGGGCTTATCCTGGTTTCCAAATTCACAACCAAAGTACAGACTCTCAACCCCCTTACCCATTTTTGAGATTTCAAAGTTATCTTTCTACAAATATAGCAACGGTTGCAAACCATTAACTGATATGTTTTCCCATACCTCTCTATAATTGGAAACTAGAGCGTTTCACTTTTGGCTAGTATAACCAGCAGGCTGTGCAACAATATATCATAGTGACGTACAAACACATTTGTATGGTACAGGAAGCAGTTTGTTGGTTAGTCACAATCATAAATACTTTCAGAGTAATCAGACATTAACTAGCTTTCTGATTATACTCAACGAATAATTGTGTACAGGAAAATACAAAATGTAATATACCAATCATTATATATAATGATTACATACCGAGGGGTGGCTTTGTGGCCCAGTCATGATCGGGTGATTAACTTATACTGCAGTGAAATCAGTAGCTAGCTCACTAACGCAAATGACTCACTGGGCTTTATCGATTGAGAATGTCACTTACCGCCATCTGTTTGTACTGAAAAGCACTAGAGTTTGTTCATTGTGCATTTAAAAGGTGAAAGTTCATTCATACAACTGAGTTATGTGTTAATTGCTTTCAAGTATTCTTACGATTGTTGCTGTTCTTGTCTTGTTATTATAAAATACCTGAAATACCTACCGAAAAATTCACACTTTAATAAAGAAGTTTTATGTACCAAGCATTCCTAAAACCGAATCATGTAGACAGGCGTATAGACAATTTCAGGAGACATTTCTTGGTATTCCAGTTCCAAACCGAGATACTGTTAGATGTTGTTAGTAAGTAAACGTTAAACGTAAGAAGCAAAAATACATGTGTAACGCAGGAAAAATTTGACGAAATTGCTGCATCATTCAAACGCTCTCCACAGGAGTCTCTAGGACGTGTGGTACAGCAAGAAGGTGTTTCAAAACCTCTGCTAAACAGAGTGGGAATTCAATTGCGCATGTATCAGAACCTGTGATAACGAGAATGCCAGGAATCTTACAGTGCACGTACACCACTTATGGCAAGGTTAGTGCTCATTATAGTCCATGTTACTATCACTCATCAGTGTGAAACGCGGGAGTTTTTAGAATGGAGTAGACATTATAAGTGATATGAGTAGAGTTTTATCCTCTTTCTAACAATATTCTGAAAAGACACATATGTTATATTCATTTCTACTGGCAGTCGTCTTCAACTTTTCGTAGCACTCCTTGTCATGACTTCCAAGGTAGCTGTTTCTTGTACTGGGTTTCGCCTACATGCGTTTTTAATTCTTTTCATTTATTTATTTTTTTACAGAACCTCTTTCTACAAATGTTGGATACCGCAACATTAATGAATCATATTTAGTTACATTAGGCATACTCGTCGAAATCTTGTTTAAACTTGTTTAATGCTCTCAAATTTAGCATAACAAGGAACCCATTGCAATCTCTGCTGCGATATATGCAATACAGACTTCGATTCTTGCTATGCATGGAAGCTTTCAATTTTAAGCAAAATACTACCAGCAAGAATACTTCTTACTATCATATTAGCCTGTGTACTAATATATAATATTATTCATAACCAAACGGATCACCTATATATGCAAAATCATAGCTTCGAATATGATAGTTAAGGACTCACAGTCGCGCTAATTAATATTTGAGGATTTTATATGGCTTTTGTAATAATAATTGCCCATGGTTTATGCTCATCTGGTTTATTCTGTTTAGCTAATATTAGTTATGAACGAACTGGATTTCACGGACTTCATGTAATTATTGGAACTACATTCTTAATTACATGTTTATTCTAAAATATAAATTACCAGACCATAGAGCCGGGAGTTCGAACCTGCTACTTCTTACACGGCTGAGCTCCTTCAAAGATGTGATAATACAAAGTGACCTTGAGGATAGGAATATCGGTAGTTATTGCTTCGTAGATAGCAATAAGATACTATATAGGTTTGCTGCTGGTATCGTTAATATGAATTAATCGTCACTTTTTAAATTATATTGTCTGTATATTAAACTTCCACACACTTACTTCATAATCTAGGAAGAGAAGTTACATCTCTTTTGGAGCTTTTTATAATATAATGTTACCAAATAATTATTTATAATTGACCAGAGTTTTATTACATTCTTGTTGATAACTCCATGTAAAAAGGATTCTGTTGTGTAACTAATTATACAGGGTGGTCGGAACGTCACTGTGTAGTTACAACATGCGTTGGAAATGTAAGGCTGAACCCGCTTAATTTTATTGGAAAACACTTTATGGATAGCTTTTGTGATATGCGTCTCACGTTTGCAGCTACTTCAATTTTTAAGTCACAAAATGTGCGTGAGTGATTGCGATATTTTACAGATTTTAGTGCTCCCAAAAGAAAAAGTCTGGTGGAATAAGGTCTGGGGAGAGAGGGGACCTTAGTATTAGAGATGGAATGTCCTCCAAAAAACTCTTCCAGAAGTCGAATAGTGTTGTCAGCTGTGTGCGCAGCGCGATCTTGTTGAATCCATGGGTAGTTGATTTCGTCTTCCTTTAGCTGGCCATTGACATCTTGGATCATTAAATAATAACGTTCACTGCTCACAGTTTCTTCAAAGAATAAAGGACCAATAATGAGCCGTCTTACTGCTATCACACTCATATTTTGTGATCATGCAATAGCGTTTCATGCACAGAACAAGGATTTTCCATTGATTATAATTCTGCGTTTTGTGTGTTAACATAATCAGAGAGGTGGAATTAGGCCTCGTCCGTACAAAAGAGGTTACATCAAGAATATCAGTAGTATTCCTTTAAATAAAAGATGTAAACTATTCGCAGTAATGGATTCGCTTTTCATGATTAGCATCTTTCAATTTTTGCACTGCTGTCACTTTGTACGGGTAATTTTATTCCCTAACCGCTTTATGCGTGGTTGCAAGCCCGATTTTCTTGTACCAACTTGCATAGTGATTTTGATGGGCTCCGCTGTATAGACAGAGCTATCCAACAACTTCTTTTCGTTCAGTATAGGTTGTCTTCCAGTTCGTCGGCATCAAACACTGAGCTTGTCTCTCAAAATTTCTCAATAAGTCAACGAACTGCAGATACAGCTGTTTCTGGGATTTTATCACCAAGTGCCTCCTGAACCTGGTATTTATTGCCTTGTTGAAAGATATGTCCAACAACAAATATACGTTCCTCAATTAAAAGCACAATAATTTAAAACTAATTGAACATATAAACATTACACATATCGTTTTCAATAGGTTCTATCAGCTGATAATTGAACTAAACGGTTAAATGTTGTGTAACAATGGAACTAATCAATAAATAATCATGCCAATATGAAAAAATCAATTACGCTAACTAGCGTTAACGCTCTAAGTAGAAAAACCCTAACTTTAGCCCGAACTAACGTAATCTACATCCATAGTCATAATTGCACAACGACTTTCTGAACACACTGTAAAATCAGGAACAGCTTTTCTGTTCAATTAAGTGCCAGGAAGTTATAAAACAACGAAGTGACAAAAGGTCACAGATTTATTTATTGTAGTGTTGGTGAAAAGTCCATCTACCATTGTACACATCTCTGCAATAGATTAAAAAATGCCATATGCTTTCCTCCATCATCTATACATGGAAGGATACGACTCTACATAGAATGCTCCATTATCCGTAACGTTTGTGACATCGCAGTTGTATGACATTCCCACAGATTATTCCATCACTCTAACATGCCGCCTTTTGCTGACATCTTAATTTATGATACTCCAAAGACAAGTATCTAATATTTGTGATATGGGCTGTGTGACTGTCCACGGCAAAACTGAAGAAATAATCTCTAGTCTCTTAACAGCCCGTCTAATTAGGAAAAGATTAATGCGCAGTCGCACACTCACAGCAAAATGAATGTGTGTGCCGTATTGTTAACACCGCATAGTATCATATACATTTAACCTGTGGAGTTCAAGAAGCAAGTATTTATCAGTCATACGCAGATAAGTGATCTGATTCACCGTGCCATAAAATATGCAGACATCCGAGGTAAGCGTACTCTTCGCACTAAATCCATGTGGCTCGAGGACATTTAGTTTTACGACCAAAGTCTTTCGAAATGACCAGCAGACGTTAACCTAACACAGGATAATAAACTATCCATAGTTAGCGAAATTTGGTACCCAAAGGGGGAGAGAAAGATGATTTCAGGTTAACTGCACAATACGAAATTTGGATCGTGTCCTGTTGATCTAACGTGTATAAGTTGTTTCTAAGAAGGCTATGCATAAGTTGTTTACTTTTGTGTTGCAGGGAACGAGTACAGTGACTTACGTCATGTCCTCATATGTAATAGAAAAGGATGGAGTGTTACTTGCTTCTCCCTCTCCACTACTGACAATGGCTAGTTATGCACAATAAACAAATCCGTACCTACTTGTTTTGTCCTAAGGTTGAAGTGAATCAAACCAACCTAAGCACGCACATAAACTGTCAGACTTCTAGTCCTACCTACTTCCTCTTTAATGCAGGTATCATTGGGACGCTGTCTTCAACCGTCGCAATCGCTTTCTAGTTCCTTTTTTACAAAACTACTACTTCCTGAAGACAACGTCTGAGCCATAATGTTTGTTGATGGCTCAGAACGCCTGCTTATATAGTCGCTGGAAGTTTACATAGCGTTCTAGTATTTCCGAGAGGTGGGGAGAAGTGGAAACTTCGGAAGAATCTGGTTATCTCTCGATAGCATTTCTGATTTTTACGCTGGTGGAGAGTGCTACTTACCTTTGAAAATAAAATTGAGTTTTATTTACGGACGCTCTTTAATTACGATGTTTCTTAGCGTTCTTAGCGTTCGTTCTATACTGGGCGTGAAAGGCAGAAATTTTGCTCAAATGTCTCTTTACTTGAAGTTCTTTTACGTGCCGTTAATCTGGACCACCGCTTTACCTCCCTTTCGAAGGAAGTCGTGCTAAGGATTTTTACGCCCGAAAAAAATCCATTGCCCTCCGTCGAGTTTGAACATATGAGCTCGGAAACTAGAGACTAACATGGTATTGGGACCACCGAAAAAGACACTAATATCTCTGTATCTCTTCAACTGGCCGGTTGGCGCTATTCAATTGATAGCTCGGCACATAGGTGCGTTACAGTATTATCGAATATGGAAATGAAAAGAAAACTGACTTATATAAACTAACAATAAGGGGAATATTTGGCGTGGCAGTGTAATTGGCCGCATTTCGAAATTTCGGAAGAGTAATCTTTAAAAGCAACTATTGAACAAAGACATATGTCTTCAAAACTTTATATGTATTGGTAAAATGAATTACACACTCATAAAATATATCTGTGTAAACATATTCGAAAGAATTTCAAGCTTAGAAAACACCTACAAGGTGTTCCCGGGCAGCTGTTCACTTCGATGATAATAATAATAATAACAATAATAATAATCATCATAAAAATACGTCCGGTCAGTCACACGCCCTTCGTCTTTTCTTAACCAGTATTTTGGATGCTAATGGTAGCGTTTTCCCAACAGCCCAGGTATTCTGTTACCAATTTTCTATCAAAACTTGAGGCAGAAATTATTGTTTCAGATTATCTATAAAACAAATTAGTAATTTCTATTCTCAAACTTTAAATCTCATAATTTACGAAGATTATACACAATGACATAACTTAACTTTGCATTTAACAAAATGAGTAAATTTTTATCTGGGATACAGCTTAAGGTTAAAACACATGAAGATACAAGTGAGAATCTACTTGCATATAATAAATATAACTTCTGGTATGGAATAATAATTGTTTTTAGCAGGCATTTCGAATTTGTTTAGTTAAATTGCAATAGCATCAAATTTGTAATCTTATTCTATTATACTACATTACTAGTAGAAACTAACTGCTAGCAGAAGCTCATGTCTCCCAAGAGTATGATGAGGTAAAACTTCAACGTTTAGCAGACTGAAAGAAATAGATTATGCCGGTAGATTTCAAACTTCACATTCCTGACTTAAATATTGTAAAAAATACGTTTTTGAAAAAGTATGTAGTGAAGGTGCAAAACGAAGGTTCATATAAGGTTCAGTTTTTAGCATTTCACTGCACCAAATATTATACACAGACACACCCTCAATTCCAAAATACGGAGACAAACTTCATGGAAAATGTTCACGCTAAAGAAAGAAGAAAGAAAGAAAGATAATAATAGAAAGGAAATTCGTTATGTGCAATATTGTCTAAATATTCGTACTGTTGTAAATCAGGCTTTTGCTTTCTGCATTATGCATATTAACAAATATAAACAAAAGGATGCTATAACAATGACACACTTTACAAATAAGACCTTTATCTACTTTTTTCAGACTGCTATTTATTTTTCTCTGGGAAACTTACTTCAAATTGTCTTTCTAGTTTCTATTCATTATGCAGTTTTCATTGAATTAATAGTCTCAATGTTTTCTTATAATTCTTTTTAACAGCTTATGCTGCTGTTAAAATATCTACAATAAGAAAAAAACGAGTGGAAAAAAGTGAATGGACTCATCTGAAAATGAAAACTGTTGCTGTAATAACGAAAGCCTGAACATCATAAATCATGGAACTCAATGAATAGGAGTAAGGCATTATTACATTATGTTATTGGAGCCCCACTTTAGAAGAAAAATTCTTGGCTTTCTTTCGGCGCTTGATGTACAGATTTTACCTTCAAGTAATGGAAAAAGCTGATCTCAAAATGTGAGAACTCCGGAAAAGTAGGTAAGCATCCACAGTAAAAATTTTAGAACTAAAGCTATAAACAGAATACAAAAGATACCAGACGGAAAGTAAAACTTTGACAATGTCGCTAGAGCCGACATTTGCAGAAATTAAGCAGCAAATTAAAATACCCTGAAGTAATACATTTAACTAGTAACTTCGTCATTAACATAGAATGTTCTCCAGTTCTGAAGCTTGTACACGCCTTTGGGACTCGTAATGGTGAACGTTACTCTGCAGCTACCGTTAGTAGAGGAGATGAAGTGTCATTGTGCAGATTGACGTTAGTGCGGAGTCTCGAAGAGAATTTGTCCTTGTCACTGCTAATGTTTACATGAATGACAACCCTGTTGCATACGACGGGTAATCTGACTTCTCTGATGCAATATAATGCCAGTGTACATAATGCACGTGTTACACCAGAGATGTTACGTAGTTCACCTTGACCTGAGTCCTTACCACCTCCTATGACACTGTAGAAAAACTGTTTTTGAAAGTTCTTTATCTCATATAACATAAAGATACATGAAAAATGATAGACATCGTAAATATATACACCAAATGATTTATACAACGTATCATTATTGTATGCAGTGGACAAACGCACTGAAATTATAATAAAAATTCCAACATAATAAGTAGGCAAGCCTGTTTTGGGTTTTTATAACACATTTTATACAAGCTTTCACTTTATTTTGTAATATCTGGTAATAAACGTTTGTTTTAAACGTTTCTTTAAACTTATGCTTACAAATGTAGCGAATACGTCTCTGATTTGGGCATGTATCTATCGCATATTTTGGTCTCTTTAGCGAGTGAAACTTTGCTTTGTTTTGATATTCCTTCATTTTTTTATTCTTTGTACTTTGCAACTTTCAATAAGTATTCCCACTTGTGTTTTAGTATTTGATTTTTTTTTCAACCGTGTAAAACTACATCTGAATTGCAGAATGTGTTAACAGAAAACAAATAAAATTAATTATTTATATTAGTGAAAAAAAAGACATAAGCTAAATACTAAGATGCTGAGTTTACCGTGAAAGAAAACAAAGAAAACATATGAGTTTTTTTGTTTATATAATTAAAGCATTAGTACTGAAGTTTATTTTTTTACACTATTTAGCCACAGGAGTTCTAGTTTTTTAAAACAGTTTAAAACAAGCACACAGTTAAGAGTAAGTAGGTGCTGATCATGGCCAACTGCTGATGATATGATGTCTCGCATCTGCAGCCCACCATCCAGGGATGTCCGGTAATTGGTCAGCTCCGCCGTCCGTTGCAACATCTGTATGAAATATGTAGAGTTCGAGTGGGTCGTGCTGAGTTGGTAGTTTAGGAAACCAGCTGCTAGCCAAATCTGAACAGGTTTGTGGGAGGCGAATGTAGCATGCAGGGCTAGGAGAGTCTGGAAGCAGTAATTGGGGTTAACACGTAGCGAAAGAATCCGGCCATTCCGTATGAAACCGAAGTCTTTTAGGGCACATTTACTGTAGACAGATTCATCCTGGTATTACGAGCGCGATGGCCAAGGCGGTGAGGTCTGTGGCTCGATTCAGGAGTTCCAGAATGCATTCACCGTCACAAGAGAACTTGATTATGGTAGTTTCACTTTTCTAATCTTCCAATAATTCAATTCTTTCTAAGCACTAGTCCCTTGCAGGCATATAATAAGAACTGGCGTTATTTGTGATAGATGTTTGTGACAGTTTTGAAGATCTTCCACATTGCCCTTTGTTGAAAGATACTTGTGCAGCCCCCATGTACCTGTGTGCGCGCTGTGGCGAAGGGATTATCCTTAGGTGCTATAGAAATTTTAAATATCTGTCAGCCACAACGCGGAAAATCAGCCCTATTTGCAAAGCGCGGCTGCTGCTCCTATCATTGTGATAAGTACGCTCAACATATAAACCCTCTCAGGTCCGCCTCTTTCTTCTACTTACAATTACTCTTCCATTCAATCGAATCTTTTGCAAACGAAGTTTGAGGAATATTTCTGATATCCCATGTCCACAGTACGTTATGCCAAAAATCTAGTAGGACAAATTTGATTGACTGATAGAGTTATTTGTTTTTCGACAGTGTTCCAAAGCACATGCAGTAATCTTAAAAGAAAGCAAGCAATAGAAAAAAATCAATAAGTAAGTATTAATGATGTAAGATGTATGACCGGCCCTCTAATTAAGCAATAATCAGAAGCGCAGCATTGCATATAAATAACACTTTGTTGATAAAAATTGCTGCATATAAAACCGATTCCTTTCTGTAATCCTTTCCTTTTCATGTTCCAGTTACTGCCATTCAATACCAATCTAAGAAGAATAAAATGTTTATGGATTCTTTGCAATTCATCACAAAGAGAATAATGCATATAAGACTTCTTTCCAACTTTCCTTATTTTAATTTTTTTTGTAAAGGAAATGAAAATGAGCATATACTTCATGTATATTGTGAAACACAAATTCAATAATTTCACAAAAAGACTGGTACATTTCCACATAAGCCCCTTCTTTGATATGGATATATTTAATCTACACCTTAGTTTACTCAATATATGTATGTAAATAAAAAAAATATCCACTATTTCATTCTGATTGCTTTGAGCTTTTTTGGCATTGTCTCAGAACATACAACATGTAGTGCATATAACATTTTAACAGCTATGTGGAATCCTTGTTCAGATAATATTTTTATTTATAATTAATTACTTTTTCATTTAGTATTACGAAATGCTTCTTCGACACTGTGATTTGTAGTATCTCCCCCCAATTTTTGATTTGAGCTTAGTATACAAAGAAATTGCTGTGCAGATTGCTAATTATACTTTTTAAGGGAAAATATTTTCGTGTACATACTATTTCATTTTTCATCTTGTTCAGTGAAAGTTATGGAAAAATAATTTATTTCAGCTAAACTATTAAATATTTTTAAGTAGTTCATAAGTGTGGATTTATGCAGTAAGCCTGCTGCTTTAATAACTGGTTCTTAAACAACAATGACAAAAGGAGTCTATTTACCTAAGTAATAAGTATATTTTGTATCTGAGATTATTTTGGAAGGAAGTTTTGATTATTATTTTCTTTTAGTGATCACAAAATGACAGAAACAGAAATAAGTACATCTAAAATTGTTTTAAAGTATAAACCAAAGTACCAAAACACCAATCAAGAGATGAATTGCCCAGTGAAGGTGTTCTGAAATATAGAGCAGGTTCTAACATACACTTTGTGGTAGTTGATGATGACCTTATGTAAGCCTTGAAACAATTAGTCTCTGCGGTATATTGATTCCAATACAAACCCTGTGAAAGACTACTGGGAGCTGATTATTCGTTTGGCTTTGTAGTGTGTACACCAGAGAGAGAGAGAGAGAGAGAGAGAGAGAGAGAGAGAAAACCATTTCAAAGAGCTACAAGCATGAAATCTTTCAAATATTGTGATTATGAAGGATGCAATAGCTCTAAGCTAATAACAAATGTTTCAGTGGCTGGCCTGGGTCATTACTGTCGAAAATTACCTACGAACCAAGAGGAGGAACAGAGTAAAATCCTATTCCAGTATGTTTTGTGCACAAGCCTCAAAATCAACACGAAGTAATCGGATTTCACACGCTGCTGCAGCCTCATGAGCCCTAAAGTACGTCAATTATTTTCCGTTTCCCTGCAAAAAGCTGACTCGACGCGATTTTCCTTTGCTTTGGGGCGAAAAAAGGATTACCAAGAGAAGAAAATGTTTGCTCTTCGGCGTCCGTAGAAATGTTGCCGAAAGTGAGGAATTATTTCTTCTCGGAACGATTAGAAGGAAGAATTCCTGAGCACAACATTCTCATACTGTCTGTAGCAGGTCCTTATCGGTAAGCGCATAGGAATGCAAAACGTTGTAACTGCTTGTGTTATACATAATATACCTTCTTTTTCTTTTTTCCCATACATTTAACTCTAAGGCATTATTTTATTTCCTTTGTGGTCATTTAGGTATTCCATAGAAAAGAACCATTAAAACAATCGTACATGTATGTAGAATAAATACTGAATAACGCATAATCCCACAACTTGTGTTATTGAGTTATATAGTTACAGGGAAAGGAGGATTTAAATACAAATCGGGATTTATAAAGAAGGTAAATGAAAACTAGCAGGTTTTTCCTGATTAAAAACTGTTCTCAATAGGCAGATTATTTAACAACTTACGCAGACTTCAGGTTAAAGATTAATAATGCAACTGGGGTAGCTACCTTCATAGATGAAGAATGAGCCAAAAATGTTTCAAAGGTACACAGAAAAGCAAAAATCTGATGTAATATATTCACATGACATTCTCTACACTCTATGTTTATTAGTGGGTATACAAACTGTTATTATTAATGTTTTTTTCTATCAACTACATTTTAATACACAAATTTGCATACATAATTACATTATACATTTCGTTATAGATAAAAAGAGAACAATGATGGTCAAATGTTTAAGAACTGGACTCTATATGCTGGCCCTAAGATGCCATACTGTTTCTATGTAATCGCGAGAAACAACTGAATGTTAACAGGACTTTAATAGAACGACCAAGTAATGAATAATTCGAGCCATTAATAATGCATATCTCAGAAATGCTTATGTCACAAAAAAATTATTTAAAATAAATTGTGTGTTTTAAACATTTTTGTGTTCTATGTTTTTGTCTCTCACTACTAGTTGCATAAGATTATTTAAAATTCCTTCCGAATGAAGAGGACTTCGCAGGCAAATTTAAGATGTATAAGATTTTAATAAAATCGTTACAGGCATTGTTTATAAAATAAAAAGTTTCGAAAAATGTTTCATGTAAAGGGTAGTTGAGGGTGGGTTGATTTTCTTGAAAATCCTCGTGTCGTATCCTTGAGGTTACTGAATGTAAATAGCAACTTTGGTACTTTTCGTTCTTGAATTTTGCTATTTACAGACACGCACGGATCTTTTTATAAAAATGTTTTTTTCTTTATTTAGGGATCATTAAAGCATGTATTTTCGGTGAAATCTCTATATGGTATTTTTGGGTAGAATGCAATACCTTCTCTATCTGCTACATACGTGATAGAGAAGGTAAAACTTAAGCGGTAATTACACTTTTGTTTTCTTATAACTTGATCATAAAAATATTTTCATTATACAGGGAACCTTTATTATTTTAAATATAAAGTACTAATGATAAGATTTAAAAGCACACATCACAAAGGCATAATTTATTGTTTATTTATTGGGAAGCTAGTTCTTCTTTACATTATTACGGTATTACTGAATTCTTATAAAGCTTCCAAAGTTAATACTGTAGTACTGCAACCTCACTAGAAGAATGCACTGAACTACCACCGCTTTATGCCGTAACACTTACTTATTAACTAGCACACTCGCGAGAACGCTCGTTTATATAGTTACTGGAATTTTCCACACAATTCTAGAATGTTCAAAATACGGGGAAAAGGGAAAATTCCAGAACATACTGGTTGCCTCTCGATAGCGTTTCTGGTGTTTACGTCGGGCGAGAGCGCTACTTATCTCTCATAAGCCGGGCGGTTGGCGCCATCTCATTGGTACTCGGCACCTAGGTGCATTACAGTACTATCGAATATGGAAATAAACATAAAATGAGTTACATACACTAAGGATATAGGCAGTGTAAATGGCCTCATTTCGAAATTCCGGACAGGTGCTCCTAAAGAAACTATTTAACATAAAATAATACATAGCATCTCACCCACATATATTTTGGTAAAGATGAAGCACACTCTTAAAAGATATGGCTATAAAATTATTCTAAAGATTTTCAAGCTTAGAACATAAAAGGCTTTTCCGAATCGCGGTTCACTTCGTATAGGAATCCAAATGACATCAGAGATGATTTAATATTACTATGTTTCATCGTAAAATTATTTTATTTAAAAGCCTCTGGTATTGCTAAAACTATCTCCGCGTACGAGGCAAGTGTATTTGGTGTACTAACAGTTAACTCTTTTGTTACATCGCTCTAAATGAAATACGGCTTATTTAATGCTAATTGTAAGCTTCGTATGTTATTGTAATGTTTATAATATGAATACTTATGCCATATTTCGCATTACATTACAGTATAATAATATTAATTATAAAAATAGTAATCATAATAATAACCATCCCTGTAATCTCTTCTTGGCGAGTACATTGAATGATAAAAGTAGCATTTTCCCCAACGCCCTAGGTGTTCCTATATTTGTTTGTTATCAACGCTTGAGGCAAGAAATATGGTTTCAAATTATCTATAAAATAAATGATTTATTTCAAAACGTATATCTCATTATTTATCATATACGAAGGGTTTTTCACGATCTATAGTAACAATATCAGACGAGCACAATAGCTCCAGCTCAAACATGTGGAACCGAATGAAAGTTCAGCAGTATGAGTGTATCACTGTGTTTGCTCAGTTGTGTGTTCTTGTTCTTCTGCTTCAAATGACGTCAAATATAGAACCATTCTGATAAGGGTACATTATTCCCCTTTCCGATGAAAAATACTTGGATTATAAGATTATTAAGCAGTGCAAGAGGCGTAGTTATAGCATATCCAAGAAATTAATATCCTGTGCACTCAACAAAAAGGTAAGGCCATATCAAGACGTATTCCAAATGGCAAGAACAGGGAAAGCCACGACCGGGCCCAGTTGCACTCCGGAGATAATTCGGAAAGGGAAGACCCATGCTACAACTCAGAGGGTCATTTCACTGTAATTACTACTGTGAACACCATAATCAACCAGGATTTGAATCTAGAAAAGTGGTGTAAGAGCCGAGTGTATAAGCTGTTGCCTAAATAAATAGCAGAATGTGCCACTAACAGAAGAAACATGTAAGAACAATACCTAGCTGGTGAAAAGTGGACGTTTTAGATGACGTATAGGTTTACACCACCGACCAAGGGGAGAAACAAAATTTGAAAGTTGGTTTAAGGAAACTAACGAAACTTTCCCCAATGTTTTCATGGTAATAGCAAGGTACATTTATAATGGCAAAGTAATTATTCGTCGTTTACATAAAATGTGAAAATAAACTCGGCATATTATCAGACTACGCCCTGATACCAGTTTTTCATACAGAAATCTCTGTTCTCTATGGTGCAGATGTAAATAAAGTCTGGTTGATCAGGATAAGGCATCAAGCCATACATGCGCACCAACCTACAAATTTTTAGAGAACATTGGCAGAGAAATGGGAATATATTCCATACCTTTCAGCTACATCCGTGTTAAGTCATCTGATGCATTGAGTTTTGTGCATTTGGGTTACTAAAAAGAGCCGTTGGAAGCAGATGGCCGCGAACTTTGGATGGTCCCTAGAAAGCTGCCAGGAGGAATTGAATAACCTGGACATCCCCGTATTTCGTAGCAGTTTGCTCCAGTGGAAGCCCCAGTTTGCTCAAGCTAAAGGCTACCAGATGATACATCACTGCTGGTGGGGGCGTGGTTTTTCATAAGGTAAGGGGTTCTTAAGTTTGTTAACGTAGATTGCGAATAACTCTCTGTAAAAGCCGTCAGTTATTGATAATGCTTTACATTAATACGCAATTTACGAAAACTCTACACGTTGACCTTGAAATATCACATAGTTATATTTTGTTTTCAACAAAAAGAGTAAACTTTATATCTGGGATACAGCTTAAGGTATCAAGAAACAAACGGTAGTCCATTTAAATGTTAAAAAATGTAACTTCTGTGTATGCAACAATAATAATGGTTTCAATAAGCATTTAGAATTTGTTTACTTACATCGCAATAACATCAAATGTAATATATTATTATTATTATTATTATTATTATTATTATTAGTAGTAGTAGTAGTAGTAGTAGTAGTAGTAGTAGTAGTAGTAGTAGTAGTAGTAGTAGTAGTAGTAGTAGTAGTAGTAGTAGTAGTAGTAGTAGTATACTACGTTACTAGCAGAAGCATATTTAAAAGTCTTATATGTTACATTCACGTGAACTTCGTTTACTTTTCAATAGCTTTTCGAAGATAATCTTACGAAAGTTTATTTTTCTGTCCACTTACATGTTAACGGAGATAAACCTTTGCACAAATAGGTGCACAATTTCGTTGCAGGCAGGGGTAGAGAAAACCGAATTGGTAGTTAGGTGTTAAATGCGAGTCTCCATATATCGGCCTTAAGATTCCATACTCTTTCCATGACATTACGAGAAGCAACTGAATAGCGAAAGAACTTTAGAAAATGGTATTGAAAATTTCAAATAAAAGAAACGGATATCTAAATGGCTAATGCTACAATATAAGTTATTTGAAATCAATTGTTTACTTTAGAAAGACCTACAATTTTGCGTTAACACGTTTCTATGTATCTCCTAATGTTTAGCAGTTATACAAAATTATACAGAGGAGGACTTGAAAATCATTAGGGACAGTTTTGAGAAAACAAAACATTTAAAAACATTTTCCATGTAAAGGATAATTTGGAATAGGGGGATATTCTCAAAAAACTTCGTGTCGTATCTTTGGAAAATTCATTCATTCATTATCTTTTACCTCCTCCTATGTAGGACTTACACCCCCCAGGACTTACAGGCGGGTGCCTGGGGTCAGAGGCCCGTCGAGGAGCAGACACTCATGGATCAGACAGAACATCCCGGATGGGTGATCAGCCCGATGCCTGGTATGGGATGAAGGAAGTGGATGAAGCGAAATGTTGGTGAAATGGATGAAAGGAAGGGTGATGATGGAATGGCAGGGGAAACCGGAGAACCCGGAGAAAACCCGCCCAGACGCCGCTTCGTCCACCACAAATCCCACATGCAGGTCCTTGGGATTGAACCCGATCCGCCTCGGTGGGAGGCGAGCGGTCTAACCACTCGGCCACGGCGCCGCCACTGTCTTTGGGAAATACTGAAGTTAAATACCAAGTTTGGCATTTGTCTGAATTTTCGTTTTTGATTTATGCTTTTCATGACACACATAGACACGTGTCTTTTCAACAAGTCTGATTGTGTTAAAATCATATGATGTTCTCTGCACAACCATCAAGCTTCATTACCAAGGTTTATTTTCTACGTTAATCGAGATAAACCTTTCCTGCAATAGTTGCGTTACACATTTCATTGCACAAAGGCAATACGGCAAATGGAGTCGGTATTCAAGATATCGCTGTAGGCTGGCCTTGAAATTCCATACTCTTTCCACGACACCGAGAGCAACAGCTGAATTGCGATAGTACTTTAAAAATATGACAACAGCGTTGAAAAATTCAAACAAATACAACAAATGTCTGGGAAATAGCTCATGCCATAGCAAAAGCTCTTCTTCCTCTTTCTTCTTCTTCTTCTTCTTCTTCTTCTTCTTCTTCTTCTTCTTCTTCTTCTTCTTCTTCTTCTTCTTCTTCTTCTTCTTCTTCTTCTTCCACTAGGCTTGTCGATCTGTTCCGTCCTCAAACACATCGCTCCATTTGGTTTCTGGTCTACCCAATTGGCGATATTCTATGGATTTATAATTCAATAACACTTTTGGTATTTGTTTCTCTTCCAACCTAAATATGTGTTGGTACTGAAGTTTCATTCATTTTTTTCATTTATATTGCATATTTTTTTACAGTTTTCGGATTTCTTCATTTATTTGTTTGTCCTGAAGGGATGTCCAGCTCTTAGGAATTTCATTTCTGCTGTTTCTATTCTTTTCCTGTCTTTCCTGTTCATAGTCCAGTTTTCAATACCATTTGTTTTATAATGACAATTAAATATTGACAATTGGTACTGGCACTGCTTTATAAAATTTAATTTGTATTGTTTTTGCCGTCTTGTGCTTTAATATTCTTCTTATTCATTTGTCTTACTCGTATCTTCAGTTTTACTATATGATAGATTAAAACATAATAGTTAAAACTAGAAACTTATTTTACTAGTTGTTTATTTAATAACTATCTTACATGATTTACCTCTTTAAAATAATTCATTTTGTCTTGGCCGTTAAATGTTTAAATTATGTGTGTCTATAATATATTTCATATTGTTAATACTTCTCTGTAAATCATCTTCCTTTTCCTCAAAAATAACTTGATCGTCAACAAATAAAATTGTTTCAATTCGTATCTATTTATTCGAATACTCTCAGAACAGTTTTTCCACTCTTAAAGTGCTTCACTTATATATGTTAAATAATGCTGGTGATGAAGAGTGCCCTGTTTCATCCCTTGTTTATTTGTTCTGATTTGTTTCCGTTTTAACGCCATTGCCAGTCTTAATTATGGCATTTAGTTACACACTCTGAATTATCTTTATCAGAAGACTCGGATATCGTTTTTGTTGTATTATACTCAATAGTTTGTTTCGGAAAACCCTATGAAAAGAATATTTAAAAAACTCAAACAAATAATAACAAATTTTCTGGAAAATAGCTCTTGCTGCATCAAAACTTATGTTAAATAAACTGTGTGTTATGAAGAGGTCTACTTTTTTGTTGAGTACGCCTTTGTGTCCTTATTGTTTACCCGTTACAAAAAATTACACAAGATTATTTCTAAATGTGGAATTTTAGAGGCTATTCTAAGTTAATTCAACATATGCATTTAATTTGTAATGCAAATAAATTCAACATAGGGTATTTTAATTGAAATTGTTTAAGTCATGTTTGAGAGAACCAAATATATCGAAGTTGTGATGGAGGCATTTACTTGAACATGTTTCAGTATCTTTGGAAGATTTAGTTTGGTATTTATTGAACGCTCTGTTTTTGAGTTATCCTCTTCCTCTCTCTCTCTCTGTCTCTCTCTCTCCCTCTCACACACAAATGCTGTGTTTATTCATAGTCCTCAAAACATGTATTTACGGTGAACTCTCGATATCAAATCTTTGAATAGAATACAATAATTGCTTTTACCTACTACAGAAGGTAACAATAATTATATTCAGGTTTTTTCTTAGGAAGAGTTTTCCACATAAGGCCTCTCACACAAATCGTTGCGGAAGGACTTTTCGTACGCACGAAATTGTAATTATATTAACGTAAGACTACCTGTTAGGATGTAAATAAATATAAGTAACATTAAATTATTGACCCATAATTCAGTTCAAGGGTAATTATAATTAATTTCGCTGTCGATTATTCAGATAAACATTTGGAAGAAGACTATAATCTTGTTTTCTACGCCATAAGTAATTGGTACACAGAAATACCTAGGTGTAGGGTAATTCGTCGAGTTTAAAAATAATAGAGGTTATACGATTTACGATTATGAATAATATACGTACCGTGCGAGATACTGCCACGTTAAGTTTGCGATTCACATTCGGAAGGTCCCGGATTCAAACTTCAGGAGGCCGACCAATCTGACCAAAGGCTTTTTCGCGGCATTCCTCGATCGCTAGGCGAATGCTAGGTTGGATAATTTAATCGGTGAATTTTCCTATCATCTCCTTCATCACTACATTTCATATCCTTTATCTTCACCACCTTACCAGGCATTGGGCTTATCGGCCATCCTGGATATGCCATGATCTAGAGTTTGCCTCTTCCTCGATAGGCTATTGACACAAGGCACTGGCTTGTAAGTCTTACAAAGAGGAGGGTGATCAGTTATAGAAGAAGAAGAGGTATATTTGAGATGATTAATTGAATATTTAATAAATATTTCAAATTGTATTTGTAGCGCAGTATAAATTCGTGACAACCTAATTATGTTCTTGCAATAACAGGCCTTTATTATTATTATTATTATTATTATTATTATTATTATTATTATTATTATTATTATTATTATTATTATTGTTATTATTATTATTATTATTATTATTATTATTATTATTATTATTATTATTATGACGGCTGAAATTGAATGAAGTTGAATAGCAAGAATATTTTCCACGCTAAAGAAACTATGAGATTGTAAGATATGTTTAATGGTGTCAAATTATTAAAGTTATAATACATATGCATAGTGGGTAATTGGCCGTGCATACACATTTAGGATACAAGTTAAAAGTGACAAAAGAGCTCAAGTGCCTCTGATTAACAAAAATGTTTCTGCGAGTTTAACTGTTCACTAGTTCTTACACTGTGCACATTCCGTCAAAGTATGGTCCCAGTCTTCGTCCAAACTATAGAGCGGGCAGATTCTGCTCCAGAATCGTTAATCATTTTCGTTCCCTTCAGCTTAGTAGTCTAAACCATTTCTGACCTTTAAGTTAAGCATATACACCTATTTACCCCAGCTCAGTTTTGTTTCATTTAGTAAATTTAGGGAAAGTTTAATTGTACAATCGGCTGATGCCTATTAGTTTTCTTTTGACACCTTTCTATGTGCTTGTCCCTCTTAGTTTTGCCTTATTGGCATACTGATCCCATGCGTATTCTCTTCAAACTTTTTCCAGTAATATCCAGTAGTGATATGGGATAAAACGTTTGCTCTATTTCAATGAGGTTGAAGATTAATGATAGATTTCCCGTGAAATAATTTAACGATTCAGTATATACCACACAATAGCTAATTCTTCACTACTATTTAATCTATGCAACAAATTTCTTATGACAAAGGACCAGAATAAGAGGATTTATGTATCTTATTTAAAAACTTTCAACACCAAATACAGAGCAAGTATTAAATTAGATTCATTTGAAAACTGAGATCTTCTAATTGAAATCTGGACTTGGTCCAGTGCTCTCTTGGGTGGCAAAATCATTTACAGCGTGAAGTGCATGTATACACGCATGCACACACAAAATAAGGGGAAGCTGAAAGCGAGGGAGATTTAGGGACTCTTATATACACGTGTTACTATAGGGTCTGCTGTAACAACACTTGCCGGCACCACTTTCTTGACAGATAACGTGGCGGAAACTTTACAGGGGCCATCTTGCCTCGCCCATAAACTTACTGCCACAGCATCCTCCTTAGATTGTGTAAGATAAGACGTGCGAGCTTTTAGGGCATTTAGGAAAACAAAAAACAGCTTTATCTTCTCATTTCCAGCATTTTTATCTTCTAAGTTATAAAAAGTGTAAAAAATGCTTTCTTTCCTGTAGAAGAAAATATTACATCGTAATAGGCACAGTTTAGATAAGTAGGGTGGTAGAGATACATTAAAAGAATACTCGTCAGCCTCTAAAGAGAATTGAATACAGTGTAATATCCTATTTACGTTGCTTTAACCCGCTAATGATCACACAGTTTAGAACCTACTCTATTGTAAATGACCACGAAGTTAACAATACTCGTTCACTACATGGGATCTACCTGCCCCATGTTATTGCTAATGCGGAGGGAGCATCAAGTGATTATGTGCTTCTTTAAAATTTATGGCTAGTGCTAATATAGCGTATATTTATGCACATAATCATAAATTGAAAACACCTAAAAGCTTCATATATATGATTTCAAAGTATTATTCCTACAGCTTTGTAATATTTTCATCCATATTTCTCCTATCAGTATAATCTCTGCCCTTATACTTAAGTGAAAGTTACTCCCATGCCTACCACTGCATTCATGATCATGAAGATAAGAACCACGTGATCTCGGTAACAGATATTTATTTCAATTCACTTCTGATCATGTCTGGAGCGATAATGCGTTCGCCCAATATTAAGAAACATTTTAAACATTGACGTTTTGTAACATAATATTCTTTCGATGTTTTTAATGTTGTTTGAATGCAATTTAAAAAGAAATATTTCACATTTTCATGTATTTGAATCTTTGTCCTGTTAGTTAAGTTTTTTGAATAATTACTGCAGAAAATGCGTTATATTGAATTACGTCTAAAAGCTTTAGCTGCATTGATAATCTTCTAAGCAAATAGACAATTATCATTTTTACAGAAAGACATTTGTAGAACATTCTTAAGTTTACTTTCAATATGTTTATTTTCATCTGTTAGATATAGATTATACAAGGTAAATTTCCCAAATTACTTGGATCTAGAAAATATAACTCTTAAATTGTCTAGGTAGAACAGACTCGTAGTGATAGAGAACGTAGCTGCTGCAAGATTAATATGAAATTCTCACTCTGCTTCAAAGTATGGGAGATGGATCTCTACTTTACATAAAAAGAACGTAAGTGTTGATTATGCATATAGTAGAATCGCATGGCCAATGCAATTAAAAGCGAAACAAAGAAAAACGTGCTGGACATAAATGAAAACATAAACTCCTTGATTAGAAAAATACAAGATATAAGTCAGAAAGAACATAAATTAGAATATATGTATCCTATTGCTGGTAAGAAGACGGAATTATAACATTACAATGTCATACATTCAAATGACCTTCTCTACGATTTAGCTTTATTAGTGGCTATACACACTATTCTTACAACTTATTACATTTTAATGCAAATAAGTCATCGGATATCTCAGAAATTTCTTATGCCAGAAAAACATTATTTGAAATAAGTTGTGTGTTTTGAAGCGTACGTTTTCGTCTATCGCTTAATATTTACCAGTTATACTAGATTATACAAAATTCCTTACGAATGAAGAGGACTTCATAGGTTATTCCCAGACAATTCAGCATATACATTTTGTTTTTCATCTAAATATCTTTCATATGTGGTATTTTAATTCAAATCGTTAAAACCAATTTTTGAAAAATTTATATTTCTAAAAATTTTCCACTTAAGGACAGCTTGAGGCGGGATTTTCTTGAAAATCTTTGTGTCGCATTTTTTGAAAATACCAAACATAAACACCAAGTTCGGTATTTATCCGACTTTTCCATTTTGAGTTATGCTGTGCACAGATACACACACACGGACATTTTAAATTTCTCTACTATGTATAGTAAGTAGGGGAAGTATTGTATTCCATCCAAAAATTCGATGCCGAGATATCACCGGAAATATATGCTTTGAGATCCCCTGAATTAAAAAAAAAACAGTTTTGGAAACATATCCATGTGTGTGTCTGTGAACAGCATAACTCAGTAAGGAACAGTCGGATAAACACCAAACTTGGTATTTAGGTTCAGTAATTTTCAGAGATGTGACACGAAGCTTTTCAAGAAAATCCCCCTGCACCAGAATACCCCTTACATGGAATAGTTTTCGAAAATTTTAATTTTCTCAAAAATGGCTCTAACGATTTTGATTAAAATAATATTTTTTTAAGATATTTTCATTACAAATTAATCGTATATCTTGAATTTTCTGGGAATGTCTCCAAAAATATTTTTCATTGTGAACGACATTTGCATAACTAGTAAACCATAAGAGATAGACAAAATTTTACTACACAGGAAATGTATATCGTGCTAAAATACACAATTTATGTCATATACGTTTTTTGTTGAGTGAAGCATTTTCGATATATTTCTTGTTATTCCCTTAAATTTTTCAATACTTATTTACTCAAATGGGAATTCGTTATTCGTTTTTACTTTCTCTACTACATATAGTAAGTAGAAGAAGTATTGTATTCCACCCAAAAATTCGATACTAGGATTTTACCGGAAATATATGTTTTGAGGTCCCCTGAATCCAAAAAAAGCATTTTTGAAAACATGTCCGAGTGTGTGTCTGGGTGTCTGTGTGTGTGTCTGTGAACAGCATAAGTCAGAAACGAACAGTCGGATAAACACCAAACTTGGTATTTAGATTCAGTATCTTTCAGAGATGCGACACGTAGGCTTTCAAGAAAATCCCCCCATATTACCCTTTACATGGAACATTTTTTGAAACGTTTAATTTTCTCAAAAATGGCTCTAACGATTTTGATTAAAATATCACATGTTTAAGATATTGTCATGAGAAATGAAATGTATTTCTCGAATTTTCTGGGAATGTCTCCAAAAGTATTCTTCATTGTGAACGACTTTTGCATAACTGGTAAACCATAAGAGATAGACAAAATTTTACTACACAAAAAATGTAGATCGCGTTAAAATACACAGTTTATGCCATATACATTTCTTTTGCTGAGTGAACTGTTTTCGAGATATTGCTTGTTATTCCCTCAAATTTTCCAATACTTATACTTTTTCTCAAATTCGTTATTCATTTTTTTTGTCCTGAACATGCAAAGAGAATGGAATGCGCCACATAGCAACCAGCGTTAAAATATTTGACTATCGCTTATAACCTAGCATATTCCCCTTGCATCTACAAGAAGATTAGCAATAAGATTGACATCTCGATTAACATGAAGCATATGGAGAATAAGCGTTTGTAAAAATAGTTTGTAAAAGAGTAGAGACAGTTATGTGAGTGTAACACATCAGATTTTGTTTACTTTTTTATGTCCTGGACATGCAAAGAGAATGGAATGCGCCACATAGCAACCAGCGATTAAAATATTTGACTATCGCTTAAAACCTACCATATTCCCCTTGCATCTACAAGAAGATTAGCAATAAGATTAACATCTCGATTAACATGAGGCATATGGAGAATACGCATTTGTAAAAATAGTTTGCTCAACAGTAGAGAAAGTAATGTGAGTGTAACACATCAAATTCTTCTAAAGTTGTTTTGCTTGGATTCATAGCGCCTCAATACATGTCTTTCCGGTGAAATCTCGATAAGGAAATTTTAGGTGGAATGCAATACCTTCTCTACCTACTAGGTACGTGGTGGGGAAGGTAAAAATGAATACATGTTATTAAATATCTGATGCTAAAGAGAGAACACTACTAAATAAGACACTTTATACCATACAAAGTACTACTTTTATAATCTGTTCTCGTAAAACCTTATTCTTCGGCCTACTGCATGTTAACGTTTGCTGCAATCGTTCCATTGCACAATTCTTTGTAGGTACAAAGGAGACAAGAATAGTCTAAAGTTTAAAAAAAGATCGCTGTGCGCTGGCCTTGGAATTCCATAATGCTTCCATGATATGTTAAACAAATAACATACTATTGAAAAATTCAAAATAAACACAACGGATATCTGCGAAATGCTTGATGCCATAATACATTATCTTAAATAAATTGTTTGTGAGTGTATATATATAAATATATATATACACACTATGTGATCAAAAGTATCCGGCCACCCCCACAGATATACGGTTTTCATCTTAGGTGAATTGCCCTCCACCTACTGCCTGGTACTCATTATCCACGACCTCAGTAGTCATTAGACATCGTAAAGTAGCAGAATGGGACGCTCCGTGGAACTCCAACGTGGTCAGGTGGTTGGGTGTCACTTGTGTCAGAAGTCTGTTTGCGAGTTTTCCACACTCCTAAACGTTCATCCCTAGGTCCACTGTTTCTGATATGATAGTGAAGTAGAAACGTGAAGGTGCATGTACCACATAAAAGCGTACAGGCCGACCTCGTCTGTTGACTGACAGAGACCGCCGACATTTGAAGAACGTCGTAAGGAGTAATAAGCCGACATGTATCCAGACCATCACACAGGAATTCCAAACTGCATCAGGATCCATTCCAAGTACTATGACAGTTAGGCGTGAGGTGAGAAACCTCGGATTCCATGGTCGAGCGGCTACTCATAAGCCGCATATCACGCAGGAAAATGCCAAATGACGCCTCGCTTGGTGTAAGGAGCGTCAACATTACACGATTGAACAGTGGCAAAACGTTGTGTGGAGCGACGAATCACGGTACACAATGTGGCGATCGGATGGCAGGGTGTGGGTATGGCGAATGCCGTGAACGTTATCTGCCAGCGTGTGTAGTGCCAACAGTGAAATTCCGAGGTGGTGGCGTTATGGTGTGGTCGTGTTTTTCCTGGAGGGGGCTTGCAATCCTTGCTGATTTGCGTGGCACGACCACAACGCAGACCTACATTGATATTTTAAGCACATTCTTGCTTCCCACTGTTGAAGAGCAATTCTGGGATGGCGATTGCATCTTTCAACAGGATCGAGCACCTGTTCATACTGCACGGGCTGTGGCGGAGTGGTTACACGACAATAACATCCCTGTAATGGACTGGCCTGCACAGAGTCCTGACTTGAATCCTATAGAACACCTTTGGTATGTTTTGGAACGCCGACTTCGTGCCAGGCCTCACCGACCTACATCGATACCGCTCCTCAGTTACGTACTCCGTGATGTATGGGCTGCCATTCCGCAAGAAACCTTCCAGCACCTGATTGAAGGTATACCTGTGAGAGTGAACGTTGTCATCAAGGCTAAGTTTGGGCCAACACCATATGGACTTCCAGCATTACCATGGAGGGCGCTACGGACTTGTACGTCATTTTCAGCCAGGTGCCCCAGAAACTTTGATCGCGAAGTGTATATATATGTATATATAGTATATATAGTAGGAAGTTTTTGTCTATCTCTTATGGTTTGCCATTTATACAAAACACATTCGAATGAAGAAAATTTAATACGTTATTCCCAGAAAATTCAGCATATACCTTTTATTAGTTATGCGAATACCTGAAACACAAAACGGAATTTGAATTTAAGCTTTTAAAGCTATTTTTGAGAGAGAAAAGAATAACGGTAATCTTTCATTTAAAGCAGAGTTTAGGATAAGGAGATTTTCTCACAAATATTCGTGTCACATCTTTTTAGGTGACACTAGAAGTTACTGGACATAAATACCAATTTCATTATTTATCATATATCCGTACTAACAGTAAAGATAACAACAAATGATTTACTGTGTAATCATAGTTGTACAAGGTTCCTAACCGATCACTTCCCTTCTCATGGTGCATGACAGTGCATAACTGCATACTTAAATGTGTGAAATGTTGGGAATAGGTTACAGAAATATTAAACTTTTATTGAAATGGGATTTCTGCCCCAAGGCTACCGTTAAAACCATCCATAAGCAGTAAAACCAATGGGGAAAATACAAGTTTCTAAGAGACTCCTTTCCAACGGGATAATTCAGTTAAATAATTGTTAAGTCTCCATGTTTAGATACAAACCCATGTTTACCTCACTAATTACAGTAAACATGAAACCTCAAAGTGGAGTTGTATTGTGACAAATGTCAATTGCAAGCCAATGACAGCCTTGCAGCCTTAATGTAAGCACTGTCACCTATGTACTCATTGTATGCTCCATGAGCTAATTATTTTCCAGCGCTACAGCATTGTTGTTGATATTTGATACCTAGTTTATTGAACGCCAGTGATGAACATTCTCAGTATCTCTGATCCAGGGTGTTAGTTTTAATGGCCAGCCATTAGTTGAGCAATACTGGAGGTATTGGCGCAAAAATTCATTTACATCCTGACATGAAAACTGTGTATTTTAATGTTATTACGAATATTCTTTATATGAGTACTTAATTGTACTATTATTGTGCTAGTATTTACTTTCGGCTTTCCGTCACTCTCTCACGTATTACTCTGTTTACAGTATTTTCTCGAGAAGTTTATTACAGAAATACAAGAATCATGCAGTAATTAGTGGCAACACTATATGTAATGCTGTCAGCGGTAAATGATGCATACTGAGAATGGAAGAGCATCTGATGTGTGATATTTGTGAGTTTGAGGACAGCAATCTTATTTATAATATACACTGCCGTTCGTGTAACACCAAGAAAGAATTTCCCGAATAACTCCAAACTTGGTGGAAATGTAGAAGAGTGTGCAAGCAATAAGTGATTGGTTTGCGGAGAGATGGGTACACGAGGGCCGAGCAGAGCCTTCTCGTGTCGGTCAAACAAGGTCAGTGTTGCGCCCAGTGCAAAGCTGTCAAACAAGGTGTAAACCAGTGCCAGTATGCCTCGTCGACGACAAAGGGAGCCATATCGGCATGTGAGTGAGTTCGAACGGGGCAGAATGATCGGTTTCCGGGAAGCGGGTTTGTCATACATTTCGGCTCGTACAGGGCATGCTGCTACGACAGTGATGCGTATGTGGAAGCAGTGGACAGATGAAGGTCGCACGAGCGAGGAGCGGGTGCTGGACCACGGAACATGGCCACAGCACAGATGACCGCCATCTTGTCCGCATGGCCATAACGGATCGTACTGATTCATTCGCAGTGTTGGCTCGATGCTGGAGCACTGCAACAGATGTGAACTTGTCTATATCAACGATTCGTTACCATCTGCTGCAGATTGGACTGGTTGCTTGCATGCCATTACGCCGGCTTCCATTGTTCAGAAACCACAAGCTCCTCTGAATGCAATGGGCACGTGAACACCGTTACTGGGGCCGTGAGTGGCAAAATGTAGTGTTTTCGGACAGGTCCCGTTTCAACGTGTCTTACAGTGATGACTGCATGCGTGTCCGGTGGTACCGCGGTGAGCGCAACCTGGAGGGCTGCATTTTTGAGCGGCATAGCCGACAAACACCAGGTTTGAAGGTTTTGGGGCGCCATTGGTTACAACAACCGATCTCCTACGAATTGAGGGCGCTTTGAACAGCAACCGGTACCTAACGGTGGTTGTAGAGCCTTGTACTCCCCCTGCTTCAGGTATCTCCACTGGCCATATTTCAACAGGACAATGCCCGTCCACATATTACGAGGCATGTACAAGCCTTCTTCGAAGAGCGACGGACACCATTGTTTCCCTGGCCTGCACGTTCGCCTGATATATCGCCCATTGAACATGTCTGGGATATGGTTGTTCGGCTCCTGGTGCGTCACGGTCCTCCAGTAACCAGTGGCCTCAAATGCAAACTGCGTGGAGGGAAAGCCCTCAGGAACATATTTAGAACATTTTGATTCAATACCACGCCGTATAGCAACTCTAATTGCAGCGCAAGTAGGCCACACCAAATACTGAATATTAGGGCTCAAAGGTCATGCATGGATTTGAAAAGTTTATCATTTGTTACTTGTCGTGTACCTAACCTGTGATATTAAATTCATTGAACTCGTGCGTTTCCTTCTTGGTGCTGTAATTTTCACAAACGGTAGTATAGTTGTAGTGAATTTAATTTGTCGACTGTTAACTGCGTTGCTCTAAAGGTTTTAGAATATACTACAAAAACGCTTCATTAAAATTCAGATTGCAAGAGACATGAATGTTCTAAAATGCCATTCAGCATTATTGAAAGCTTGTGGTAAAAAGGCTTTATCATATCATACTGTGGCTAGGTGGTCGGAGCTGATAGATCGCAATCAGCAAGTGAAGATGTACATGTGAACGTTGTTGGAGCACTGCTGAAAGAACACCGTTGTTGGACTTGCTCCTGGTACCATTCTTCACATACTTAGGAAAGTTAAAGATGAGAGAATCTGCACTCCATGGGTTCTACATAGTCTTGAAGATGAAAACATGCGGCAGAGAATGGAAACAGCGAGATTGGATTAGAACGTTACGGACGTAAAGGCGAGTGTTTCCTTCGATGCATTATAACTTTAGAGGAAACCTGCGTTCGATGCTACCAACCAAAATTGAAGAGACAATCAAATGAGTGACGGCACAATGATTTTCCACGGCCAAATAATATCGACAAGAACAAGATCCACTTAATGCCATGCTCATATTTTCTTGTGGCTTTGACGGTGTACTTGTGACTCATTTTTGCGGGAAATCGTATGAATGATGCATATTACAGTTACTTTCTGGAACACCACTTACGACCAGCTTTGCGTCGTAAACAACCAAATATCCTGAATTCATAACTATTGTGCTATATAATGGTGCTCGCTCTCACATAGCTGTTCCTGTGGTTAATTTATTTCACAAATGGAACTAGGAAATTCTGGATCGTCCGCCATACTCCCCAGGTATGAGCCCATGGGACTTTGACCTTTTCGCGAAAATGAAATTACCACTTAGAGGAGTTCGCTTTAGAACAGACAGGTAATTGTAGTTGCAGTAGAGCAGTCTGTTCAACGATTAGTACAACAAAACGCTGTGGATGCCATCCGTTGTCTTCCTGAAGTGTGGGGGCGGATTATTCGTATTGGAGGAGATTATTTCTGAGCACAGCAACAATGTGACTGTTCCAAAAAGGTTTCCTTTCTTGTTAATTCAAATGTTGCCACTTGTTAATTCAAATGTTGAATGACCCATGTATAAAGAGAGAAAAATAGTTTATAGGCACACATCCTTAATATGTAGTTGTAGAGATCAATTAGGCCGCACGCGCAGACATAACAGCTTACCGCAATAAAAGAGACATTGAAATTAATAAGGAGAAACAAAACTACAATTAGTTGCAACTTAAATAAGACGATAGAAAACATTTGAGAATAGAAAATCAATACAATTATATCATCTTATACTAAATAATCAGCTCAAATGAACATAAAGAAACAAATACAATGCAGACATATAGCTAAATAACGAAATAAAATAGCACTCAAGTATTTCATACATACCCGACAGGAATAATTTGCTTAGTTATGTTCATACCTTCCTCCCGTAGTAGTACTCTCAAACTGAACTGTCTCATCTTAAGTAGAAAGTTACATATTCACTCCTCTTCTTCCCCACCTGCCATTATATCTGGTGAGCAATTCTCGGCGGGGCCGGTTTCGCGGCGTGCGGCCGGCCGGCGAGGCTGGTTGCTATGTCTGCGGAGCGGTGACAGAAAGTCCACAATAAACCTAGTATGGTTTGTCGCGTAAGTTATTTCTATATATCCCATTGTTATGTAAAGCTCTTTTGATCGCGATCTTTATCATTTGATGTGCACAAGTCTAAGATTGCAAACTTCTGTTTTCTGAGTTTGCCCCTTTATGCTAAAACCTACGATGAATTTCCTGTGTGATAAGTCATTTGGTTTAAGACGCCCATAGCCATAAAATAAGGTGCCAATTTCAATCCCAACATTTAGACTTTGAAGCCTAAATCCTACAACGCCAGCTCATTGTGCGATAGAGATGGAGATCACCTATTAAAGTTTGGAGCAGTTATTTTTTCGTATAAGTAACTCCCTCTCTTGCTAACAACGACTGATAATTTCAATCAGTTAATGTAAGTGTTGTTTCCCTACAGTATAAACGTCTGACGTGTTGCTGTTATTTTAAATTTTATAGTGAAAGGTGGCAGCTATAATTTTGAATGCGGCCATTTTAAGACAAATCAGCTGTGTTATCAAAATTTAAAGGCAGCTTTTGTTATTGAAGGGCTTGATTACTCCCTTGATTTCCGACTAAGCTGTAATGAAGTATTTTCCATTCGTAAATAATTGTTACTTGCCTTCTCTTTATACCTCGGGCGGTTCTTAGTATACCTATCCTTCAAGTAGCCTATGAATATAATTTCTACATTTTCTTTAATATTAAATATAAACGATTATTATTTGTTCATCATTATTAATAATTATTTATCATTACGGATTCGCTAATTTTTCTTCATAGTAAACGTGCTTCCTAAATGATACACCAAATGCTTAATATTCTTCATATTGTCATGCTGCCAGTCGCTAAATACCGAAAGCGACTGTCTTAGTTCGCTTTGCCATTCACTCTAAGTAGCTACTTTGTCCAGTAATTCTTAAAAAATTGCTAGCCAACGCTTTGGTTCCTTAACCACTATAGAACATAGCATAAAGTGCAGTGATCTGCAGTGACCCTAAACTCCGCAGCTCTTCCATTACATGCAGTCTCAAACTATCATTTTAAGCCAGGAATACAGAGAGGTTGTTTATGGCATGGTCCGGATCGTGCGTATGCGTGTTCTGCACTCTGTCTACTACACCTGCGGGTTTTCCATTCTAAAACTCCGTATTGCATGCTCATAAATAATAGTAACATGCACTATAATGAGTATTAACCTTGTTATAATCGGTGTTGAAAGTTGTGCTCATCCGCACTGAAACATTCCTGGCATTCCTCTTCATCATGAGGTTGTAATTCATCAACAATAGTCAGTCACTCTGTAGGGTTTCAACTTTAAACGCTTAGGAGCTGCATAAACAGATATTTATGAAGCTTCCAATTGCTGTGCAACCCGTCTTACAATATTAAGAAAACTTGAAGCCGATTTATATCATCCAGAAGAACACACTAAAATATGTAAAACCCTCGAATATTACTCCTATCGTGCATATACATATGAATTACAAGATGGTAAAGATGTGCGCTTGGGGATCGTCGGTGTTCAATGGAAGTGAAGTTCTCTTGAACTGCTAGCGCGATGTGTTGCTATGGGCACTGTTTATCAGTGGGAAGCGGCCGAGAGAGAGCACTGGTAGTGGGTGCAGTGAACCTGGTACCATGAATTGTGTACGGATCGCTCCGAAGCAAGCTTATACCTATAAAAGCGAACTCTCTTAACGTAATGAATGTGTTATTTAATCACTTGAAAAAAGAATTTCCAACTCTCCGTTTTAACCAGAGAAGATGAGACAATGTTTCACTATTTAGTAGATATACTAGAGTCTGATACAGAAATATCAGACTGTAGATATTAGTCAACATGAACCGTATCTGAAACAGTGTCAGTGCCCGACGAATACTTATCTCCATCAGGAGAATTTCCTTCACCGTCACCAAAACAGGAATAAATATCAGAAGGTCCATAGATCCTGGAAAAACATATAGTAGAATGCTCATTGGAGGAAAAAAGGAAGGTTATAAACACATGGTTGAGTGCAAACAAACGAAAACAAAGCAAACACTTCCTGACTTCTATAAAAACAAATATCCTTGATTGCAGCACGAGACGCAGTTGTAGCGCAAAAACCGATGCTTTTGGCAAGGCATTTACTATTTTATGTCAGAGATAAACATAAGCAGGTATACAGCTGGTGCTTAGAAACTTATGGAAACTCACGCAAACAGCTTGATAGAGCACGATATGAAGTTATACAGATAAACCCGTGAAAAAGTCAAACTACTTGATTTATCTTTGTTAGCAAATGCAACATGGGTTGTGGTACTAATTCCTGTTCGCATTTTTAGTGGCGCGACTTAGCCTACACTACGAGGTTGTTATCAGCCTATTCTCCATTTTAGTGGGAGATGAAGCACCAGGAACTAGTCACAAATACTGTTGCCTGGATTTGCCAGCCGCGACCCGGAATTCGTTTAGCAGTGGATTTCCATATGTTACCACAGGACAGGATGGACAGGAGAAAGCAACTAAATTCTCAATTAGAAGTTGTCTCAAATTGTTATATTCTATTCAACTCTAAGATAAATAATATAAATGTAAATAAAACGTTAAGATATAATCACCAGTGATATATATGTATATATAAACAGAAACCAGAATTTAACTCCTGTAAGATTCCCGTAGATATACAAATTCAACTAAGAAAATGCATTTAAAAGGAAGAAATGGAAATTCACATAACATAGCCCTTCATATGGTATGCACAATTCGGTAGAAGCATTACTAATGGTTTTTACAAATCCTTGATTGGGAAACAAGCAATCAGTATAAGTACTATAGATTTTGTACTTTCCCAAAAAGGCTAATACGTGACATACCTTCAACTACCTGAAGAGCATAACTTTTTGTATAATTTTTGTGTACTAAAATTATCCTAAAATACATAATATAGTCCTGACCAGGCCATTCAGTCATACCTAAAAATAATATGTAAAAGAGAAATAAAAATATCTCTGGTGGTATACTTATGCATATATCAGTAAAATATATACAAAACTGAACATAACAGAGAATATGTGGACAGATGTTTCACTACCATGCTACTCTAACAATTAATTCTTAGCCAATAATAAATCTACAAAATCTTCAACCTTCATTATTCAGCATATTTTTGCTTTACAACCGCAGACCGACCTTGAGGTATTCAAATAGTGCCTACCTTACTCTTCACTATCGAAACTATTCCACACATGAAGCTTCACGTATATTACCACTTGCCTTTCCCGACATGTTCCAAGGACTTCAACTTGTTGTTAGAGGGAACTAAATCCACCACATATAAGGTGACGAAATGACACGCACCTTTCCTATCACTCTGATAGAAGCTGCACTCTCGCCGAAATATAATGTTCCATTCAACTCGAAAAAATTGCATACAGAAGATCCATTACGTTGATAATTTTTTTTACAGCTGGGAAGATCGCTCTTGTTGAACACGAAAAAAACGTGTTACTCTGACTCGCAATGAAGCACTTTGATCAAACACCCACAGTTGGTCCATTCAACTCGCATAGAAGCAACTGCAAATTCGTCTCCTATACTGCGGCATCATCAAATATTGACTTCCTGAATATTAAATTGAAACAAACTGATTCCACTCCTACAAAATTATAGCTAACAATTTTCCTCAATTGCAAAAATTACTTAACACGTTCTGACGTCCTCAATTCATTGCGGATTGTTAAACCACAACTTTTCCTGTGGTATTGGCATGAACTCTGCTCACATACCAAACCCAACTCTTCTTCTCTCAGCACTCAATGTCAACGTCCTCGTGCCCATTTCTCTTCTACTCACCGACTAATACATCCCTTTCTTTTCTCCACTATGCTGGCAACATCGGACAGTCGGCGCTTCAGGTTTGTCAACTTGAACATCTCCATTACTTCTCCTACCGATGCCTCCATCATGGTTGTGAGCGAGAGGCGAGAGAAGGAAATCTATCTTCCCTAAATAATTCTCGTTATAGCATGGAATTTCAAGAAACATTTTCCCATAGTATCACGAAAAATTTCGCTGTTCAGCACAAGAAAATAAAATGAAACTAGTAACAAGATGCTGTATTCCTGAATAGAGGAGACAATGTTGCTTATAGGGCAGTATGATGCTGAAAAGGTGTAAAATGCAGATCAATCTGACATTTTGAGAGAACACTTGATTACCGTGGTAAAAAGGTAGTGTGGTGCTACAGAATCACAAAGCGCACAGACATATTCTTTCACAATTATGTATGCCATTTGTAAGATGCATGTGACGTCTCCTTCCCTGTCTGTATCAATGCCACCAAGTGAAGCTGTGCAGCAGGGTGTGATTAAAGCCCCTAATTGAAAAATGGCAAACGGCCTTTTCTGTATATTTCTAGGATTGACAATTTTTTCTCGCACTGGTTCATCGAACTGTTTACTGTTGGATTCCACGGTGCCTCATGAAGATAGTGATTTAATGCATTAAGTACTTTTATTAAATAACTAGGAACCTGAAAAATTAAAAGTACAAATAATTCCAACAAAGGCTACTTCTAACTACATCCGATAGACAGGAATTTTTTCCGAATGTTCAAAACAATGGACTGGCATGTCTGTGATTTCGTTGTGTCAAATAACATTAATGTAAACTTGAATAGCGATACAGTATTGATCTAAACTACAATCAGATATGTTCACCGCGCCTCCGTCTATCACATACACATAGGTGAAATTACAAGGTCTGATTAGCACGAAGAAACTTTTGAAAAAACCACAGACTAATGTATTAGTAAAAGAATTGCTTCTTGAAAATTCCTTACGGAGGACTATAGTTGTAATCAACTTTCTTTACTCAAATGTGCAATAAGTCATTGTGTATCAAACACAAACGTTTATTATAATTTCCATTATTATTCACAGGAGATTGAATGTGTTGAAGGGGATTAAACCGGGCTGTCACTGTAGCGGTGAGTACATAATTATTTAATCAGTACATACTCATTCATCTGGTGTTTAAAATTTTCACACTGAATATTTCATTCTACATGCGCTTACAATACAACCACAGTTTAGTATTTAGTTGTGCCTTTAAAATATGTATAAATTAATTACAGGTTTTGTGATTACTGCGGTATGTTTAAAATAAATTAATATATTGTTTAATAGGCGTACAACGTTTACAAGGCTCACTGCACTCTCAAAATCAGTGCTCTCTATCTCGCCCGCTTCCCAACAATGAGCAGTGTCCACAGCAACACATCGCGCCATTAGTTCAAAAGGAATTCACTCCAAAATGGACACTGACAACCATGTCCCACATATCTTTACCATTCTATATATTTGCCGATAGGATGTAATACTCGATGGGTTTACATATTGCAATGTGCCCTTTTGAACTGTGTAAAAATGGTTTTCGAGTTTTCTTAACATTGATTGATGGTCCTTTGTTAGAGACTTCTTTTGTAGAGTATTCAAATGAGGCACCAATTTCGCAAATGTTCTTCCTCCGTTAGAATATGTTTTTTTCGCTTCTTATGTTTAGCCTTTAGTGATCCCGTTGTCCTAAACTTATTAAACAAACATCTGAGGGTATCTCTATTTAGAACTGAAATACCAGGAAATGTCCCATGAAATTGTCAACACACCTATCTAGATGATTCGGTTCTTACGTATGTATCGTACATAAAATTTTTGTTCAAGCATTTATTTTTTCTACAGATATTTCGGCGGACTTATAACAAGGCTAAAACAACAACAATAATAAGAACACACTAAAGAAATTCAGACATAACACATGTTTGATTAGTCTTTCATTCTTGAGATGCATAGTGAATAAAATCTAGTGAGCTGGCGGAACAATACCTAGGTAACTGCAATGCAAGTAACTTACACACACGATCATGGTCAGGATGTTAGCCTTTACTCCTCGAAGTTGCGAGTCAAATCCCTGTCCTACATTATATAGAATTTCACATTACTATAATGCTGTCAAAAGTTAATATAGCACAGGAGTTCTGGGTTGCGAAACCACCCGATTACCACCCGACCGCACATTAAGTTAAATACATGTTTATTTTTCACTTAATTCATATTTCAAAACAGAACATGTGAGTCACCCTCTCATTTCTTTTGTATGAAAACCATGATCTTCAGATGTTGTTTGCCCAAGTGAAAACAAAGACGTGGAAACAAATACCAAATATGAAAATGTTTTGTTCACAATATGGAAAATTCTGAATAGAATATCTCATTTAAGAGGTAGAAGTGGAAATGTTTATATTGAACCTCTAATATACACACTCATACCTGTTCTACACTACGCTGGTGCCTTAACGACCGGGAGTGATAACAGCGACTCGAGCCTTGTTATGGCCAGCAAAGCTTAATAACGCAAACATTGTTTATCACTCCTTTGTGCAAAAATGGAGAAACGTACGCATAATGGATTCGTTTCCGGCCTTTACTTTTTATATGAGAGTATGAGATGTGTAAATGATGTGTCCAAGAGCAGTATCTATCTCATCCTTTTTGTCTTGTCTTATACAATACCGATTTCCGTCATTGCTCCGGACGCACTTCTGCCTTGGGCTTGTTGTGCTACCTGTATGGTTTTAAAGCCAATTCGCTATGATTGCATCCTTTGCAAAGGAAGACAGTTTCATAAAAGATATGGTTTTAAATTCTTCTGGTTCTAGACATGTTTCCAAAAGCAATATTCTGGCGCATTGGGTAATTAGTAGCTATTGTCATGACAGACACATTATTACGTCGTATTGGCGGCAGAATTGTTGGGGTAATTGTTTCGGCTTTGGGGTTGAAGTTCGTTTTGGCATGACGCTCTTCAGTCCGAACTAGCGGGTCTAGCGATGGTTGGAGAGGGGGAAAGGTTAGCGTTACTCTACTTTGTGTTGTGTTAGTGTCACTTTGGTTTGAGAGTCGAATGAGTGCGGTTATATGCGAAGATTGTGAATGTAGCATCTCCCCACATTTCTTTCTTTATCTATATTACGTGTGATGCAGGGTCACCGTGTTTTTATTGAACAAACCACAGTTAATGTAATTAATGTGAATTCTGTGTAATTTGTTATAAAACTCTCACGCCTGCACTGGAGTTTTGTGTTCAAAGTTCTGGACCTCTCGTTGTCGCTGCAGTTACGTCTCCCAATGTGCATCCTGGGGTAATTAAAATTTAATACTTTTTCTGGAAACCTTTTAGTTCTTACCCTAGTATATAACAATATATCGCTTGCTATCTTCGTCATTGGAATAAACAAACTATTCTATAAAATTTGAAGTTAAGCAGTCCTGATATCGAATACAGTGTTCTGAATAGTGGTCTTTCATGTTTCCGGAAAAGTGAACTGTTAGAACACTCGATACTTTACCACATTATGCTCTTTGATTCATTCTTATAAATGACCAAGGAAGCTACGGAGCCACACTGGGATGTGCGATATGCTAGCCCCTTGTTTTTCAAGATGTATTGTGACGCAGCGGCTGTGGCCCAAGGTTATCGGAAGGTCGGCACCGAGCATGGAGAAATAAGATAAGTAGAAGCGAGAGCGATCTCGCCCAGAGTGAACACCTGAAGCGCTATTGACAGATCGCCGGAATCTTCTGGAAGTTCCCTCTTCCCCGCATCCAGAACATTCTAGAATGTCCTATGGAAATTTCCAGTTGCTACATAAGCAAGATTTCACGCAAATCAGACAATGAGAAAGAAAGCAAGTTAGTGAGTGCGTTTCTAGTGAGATAGAAAGTGCTGTTCTCCTCCGAGCGAGTTTGTCAGGTGCAGCGAGTGCTGCTACTGGAAAATATTAGCGAGGTTTTGTGTCCAAATCCCCAGCTACCTTAATTCCACCACAATAGTATTGCACTTCGCTGGGCTCGCTTCCGCGTGTATTCAAATTTTCCGCAAGATCAGGTCCAATAATATCGCGATCGAGTAGTGCATGGCAAGGAAAGTGAAGTGGTAGTGAACACTAAGTGTAGTGACTATGAATATTCGAAGTGGATCACAATATAGAAGTGCAGTAATAACTACTGAACTGAATCATATGAGTAAAGTGACAATGGGGACTGACCAAGTCATAGTATCTAGCGAAATATAAATGTTGATGCTGAAAGAGGAAGTATTTCCAATACAGCGGAACGCGGAAGATTAGTTTCATCAGAATGACGCATTTGCTCATCATGCGCTAAAGTTACCAAGGCCCATAATGAAGAGTTTGTCCAACATGGAATTGGACACTGAGAATTTATAAAATCGCTTCCAGGGAGCCAAGACTTTACTCTGCTTGATATTTATTTCTGGACTAACCCGAAAGCCAATGTATAACCGGTGAAAATTCACCATATTCTTCGCCTTAAAGAGCATATTGTATATCTTTTTCAGAGAATTTTCATTAAGAGAGTTATAACCTGCAGCAAAACTACGGATTACGCCTTCATTCGTGTATGCAACTCAACAGCGAGTACTTGAGCAGATCCTGTAATTGCTTCATGTTTCTCTCTTACGAATCCACACCGATGCTGTCTTCTAAACGAATGTTTTTAGTATGACACAAATACGATATAAAGCAGAAAGCAGTTAAGCAAACTCAGTTAGCTAATATTTCTTTTGGTATTAATGAACATTTTAACTCAAATATGTAAATATTAAATATGTCTCTATATTTGTATACTAATATGTAGAGAAGAAATGTAAAATTAATTTTTGTTCGAAAGTATCTCGGAAACTACTAATGCAACGTGTGCGATTTCATTAACAGTGGAGAGCTTAAACACTTTGAGTTATAAACTATGACAGACCAGCTGCATATAAATTCTGAATGCTCAGTTTGAAGTTCCTGAATTGTTTTATGAGGTTTGTTCTAGACGAAGCTATGCAAAGTTTGTTACTCTGGTAGAAAGCACGAGAGTTAACACCAAAAATAAAATTTAAATTAAACATTTTCTTCTTTTCTTAAAAAAAATCTTGTTTTGCATGTTTGGTGGATGCACATAAGCAATAGAATATAGAATTAATTGTTCTTTCACACAAGCCGTGTGTTGGACAGGGTTGGAAAGGTAGAATCAGATGACTGAAAAATTCAATGCCATAGCCGGGATTTGAACCACGGATCTCCCGGTCTCCGTCCGGTTGCTCTAACCACTGAGCTACCATGGCAACATGCCGACACGACATTAAATTCTCCAGATATATATAGAATATAGAATTATTATTCTATATTAAAATAGTATGAACATGGCTAGATGCTTATTAGTTCTAAGCTCCCATTATTTGGGAGATCGGCTTGGCCTTTTGGAGTTGCTCAGTACTAGTGATGCAGATGGTTGTCTTTTTATTCAGCTGTTGTGAAATGCCTAAATAGATAGACAAAATTACACGCACTTAGGCAGGAATGACGTTTTGTTTTACAGGAAACTGGAGAAAACTGCTCCAGAAAATTTCAACTGAGTATTATGGCGTGTATGTGTACGTCGTTGGTGACAGTATTGTTGGGGTAATTCTTTGGCTTGGATTTTGAAGTTCGTCTGGCGTGGCAAGAGTTAGAGTGAGAGAAGTAAGCGTTGCTTCTTTGTGTGTTGAGTGTCACTTCTGGTCGAGTGTCTGGTCTGTAAGGTTGTATGTGAAATCGTGTGAACGTAGTCTCGAGTGTGTAACATCTCTCTTCAATTTCTTCATTTTTATCTTTCGTGTGTGATGTGGTGGTACCGTGCTTATATTCAATAAACCACAGGTAATGTGATTAATGCGAAATTCTGCGTATTTTGTGATAACTGTCCCACGCCTGCTCTGGAATCCGTAGTTAAAGTTTCTGATCCTCTCGCTACCTCTGATGTAATGCTTACCAATGTTTATGCTGGGGTAACTAAAATTTAATATCTAGCTGCAAACCGTTTTGCCTCACCCCAGTATAGAACAGTATTTGATGTAGAACATTGTGACCTAGGTGAATTACGAAGCTGTTTTAATGTAATTGGGTATAGAACAGAGGGGGAAACGGCGCACTGTGACCCACGTGAGATATATTGTGGCTAACCCCCCCCCCCTGAAAGAATCGACGAAGTGAAGCAACCACAGGAGTCTATAGACCGCAGGCAGACAGAGCATAGAGACGCGTGTAAGTCCCTAACATTTCTCGGCTTGAAGATTCATTCCACTAATGGAACTGTCAAGAGAGGAAGATGAATGACACTTGAAACAGGCAGTCCTCTAGTATCCACGGTGAATTCTGTTTCCTTGCAACAAGCATCTGCGCCATCTGTCAGGCATCGCCTCACACTACGAAAACCAGAAGCACAGCTGAAGCATGAAAAGGAAACGGAGTGAAAGGGAAACGAGGGAAAGAAATCATGGTAAATTATAAACCACACCAGCATCCATCCAAGGTCATATAGGCGGTCGAAGGGAATCGAACCTGGAACCTTACGAATGTGAGCCTCGAGTATTACCGCGGATTCAAATCGCTCGGTAATTTCATGTAATACTAATACAATGCATAACGATACCGCACGGGTGAAGCTACGTTGAAAGCTAGTTTGTTGTACCGTATAGAATTTAAAACACGTTTCATCAGTGAATCAGGATCATGTGAAGGCTTCGGGCGAAAGACTCCCCAGGCACATGGCTAACATGTAATCGTCAACGGTTGGAGAAGAGCTTGGGTCGTTAGCATGGTGGTTTTATTTATGGAAAAGCACAGAAATGGCAACTCTATGTTATTCGGATTAAAAGGTTTAGCTAGAGAAAGGGTGGTAAATACGGAACTACTTATATTGGTACACAAAAAACTACTCTCAAACTTCAGCCTGAAATGTTACTTTTTTGACTACTTATTATTAATGGTATCATTATATATACCTGTATTAATTCTAAAAGAGTTGCGATAGTACAAGTGGTTTAGTACAGAGATCAAAGGCAGGTATATTAAAAGCAACGAAGTTGAAATTGGAAGTTTAGTTAAGACATGCACAAGTTTAGACTGGACTGGAAGATAGACAAATAGTAAGACAGACCCACAAGCAGAAAATAAAAGAATGACATACAGAGGTATTATAAAAAGAGATGTATTTATTTTATTTATTATTTATTTAATCATACTTAGTCAATTACAATATTTATATGCTTTAGAGCTAATCCTGGTTCAATTCCAAGCCATACAAAATATTCATGATATATGGACTATTCTCACTGCTACTTTTCTTAGTTTTGTCTTCCTACTTTTGCATCTATAGTCTAGAAATGTTACACACTAATTTATCAAACATAGGTCTCTACACGCCTTATCATAACAATAATTACCCTTCGTAAAAACGTCCTTATTCTCCATCTCCATACTACATCCTACCCATTAGAAAATGAGTTTCAATACACCCACTGCTTCAACCACTTTATGCTCTATAACCATTGTATTTATCCCATAAACAGATAATCCTCCAATTCCAGAGTTCATTTTGCTATTAAAATAATCTTCAACACTATTACACTTATCTCTTTCAATTCTCTAATACTTGCACCATTGGCACCATTATTGCTTTCTTCTCTCACTTTACCCACCTTGATTGCTATTGCAAATTGTAGCGTTTTCTCCCCACTACTTCGCTGTTAGCATCTTATCTGCGTCGTTATCGTCTCTGCGTTGTTGTTGGTGTAGTCTTCAGGCCTCGAGATCACCGATGTCAGTTAGGAAGCACTTACTGTCTCATCTTAGAGTCAACTGTCGGCGAATCGGTCTTAAATTCCCTACTGCTATTGTCAGGGTAGGATTGCGGCAGTGGTGACACTAGGATATTATTCATCAAGGAAACATGTTTTCGCTTCCTCACGAAGGCACGTATTCCTGCCAGAAATACTGCAAGATTCTTGTTTTTCTACCACGTACGGTTCCTATATAAGAACGTCTTCCCTCTTTGGTCCGCTAACGTTTTGCTCCGGCTTATTATTTTAGTATATAAGGCGCTCTGTCACCGTTCCTTTAATTCCCGCAAACTTGAAGTGATTACTTGCGATATGTTAAGTTATTCATTATCTTTGAGGCAGTATTTTTAACACTAAAATGATTTCAGTCTAATTATATAATATGTAAATTCAATAACAGGTCGCCTTAAAGCAATATGTGTATGTAAAAATATATAAAAAGTGTACATTACAGTCATTGTATATGTTTATATTACTGTATCCATGTGTAATAATGTTATGTGAATATATTACGTAATTTAATAATGTAGGAACTGTGAGAATAATAGGTTAAAAGTTGCTAACATTGAGGTAACCTTGAGGTAATAATGAATTTCAAGCTTTAAATGCTACTAGTCATTATTGGAGCAACAATAATGTAATTTTAGTGACAGTTTATAAAAATAGTCAATCAACAACCAGAAAAAGCTTTATTTAAATGAAGGTATTCTATTGTATTAGGAATAGCCAATCAGAGACTTGAAATACATAAATTTACGAGTTTAGGCGGTTGAAATCAGTGCAGTTGCCTGCAGACAGTGTTTGTAACCGGTTGCGAGATGTGTCCTCGAGAGATTTAATATGTATTCGTGTGAGACGAAAAATAAGTTTACATGTTAAAAAGTACAAGCATTTAATAAAAAACATCTCACAGCTCTCTCTCTCTCTCTCTCTCTCTCTCCATATATCACTGAAGTGTTAATTAAATCCTTTCAAGCATTAATAAAAGAAGTGAAGTAAAAATTATAATCTGTGTAAGCCTACATTCTTTAGTCATACCACAACCCTGCTAAGAGAAACGTGTCTCTAACAATATTACTGACGCAGCCGAGGCAAACGTAATTATATAATATTTAAAGAAACAGTCAAATAACAAAGTTAATATTTTTTTTTTAAACTTGGGGCAAAGGCCAACGGAAACTGTGTACTATACGTGTGGTTGCAACGAATTTCAATTTCGGTTCCCCAACAGTTGAACTATAATACAACTCCTACAACAAAATAACGTAACAAACCATCTTCAATACTGTCTTCTTCATCTTGGATAAATAAATTGAACGAAAACTGTACCAGGCTATAAAATTATTCCACACACATTACTTCATAATTACATCGTAGTGCGACACTTCGTAAATTTCGCTACTTATGCCCTTTTCCTTTGATTCAACGCGATGCGTGTTTCCTTAACGGAGGCTGTCTGAATTCCACGCTCGCTTTCACATATAACAATCCAAGCTCGCCCTCCAATTTTGTACATGTGACTACATCTTCCTATCTTTTCATCTTCCTACGTTGATTGGTTCCCTGGTTGAAAATTCAAAGCCTAACTGTAAGAAAATTCCGTTGCCTCATATCGTGTGTTTACCCTACAACTTGCCTCATACTCTGGAATTACAGAAGAAGCTTTCGATTTTTATGGCCCCCGCGCAGAAAATATAATGGACAGTCTGAAACGAAGCTACTCTAATTTTTCCTAAATATTGCAGTTTTTCTTAGGCAATTACGGCTTTATTTATTTCAAAATAAATTTGAGACTTGAAACATATTTACAGCTTCAGAAGGTCTTTCGATTAATGCACTTTTGAATGAGATTACCTCAAAATTACGGAAAGTTACCAAATTGCATGTTAATTAATTATTAATAATTCCTAAATTACAATTATTGCAGAGTTCCTTTTAGTGTATGCGTAATCACGCGGAAATATCGCCATAAAATCGAAAAAAGAGCACTGCTACTCACACAATCCATCAGCTTAGAATTACTTATTTTGGAACTATACTCATATCACAATATCCATAATCCAGTGCACTTTGTCCATTAGTGTTCACTAAACTATATTGTCCATTAGTATCTCCCACCCAGCACCCATTTAATATCATGTAGTTGTTTTCACAGAAGTAATTACTTTAATTGCTTCTTCATTTGTCGATCTACGATTACTGTTGCTTTCATTATTATAATATATATTATCTCGTGTTTCACTTCCATCTGTTTTATACATTTCAGCTTGTAGATTTCCAGTTCGCCCATTAAAGTCCCCAGTGCTATTAACTCTTTCATTGGGTGTTCTTGTTATTTCAGCATTTTATTCTCCATTGGATGGAAGAGATCCGCGATATGATACTAATAAATTCTTGTTAGATTAGACACTATTCCTAAACACACTGATATCTTTTGAATTACCATCCGCATAATTAATTAATTCTAGATTTTTTTCAGTATCAGTATTTTTAGTATTCATATAAAAGAAAATAATAAACTATGGACCAAAATGAAACGCGTAACAAGAGAAAATGTCTAAACCAATGAAACGAGGTCAGACTACGTAAGGGCAAACCTGTGAATTAATCAGAAGAATAAGAAATTTACTATTATTACCATTGTAAATACAATAAATTAAGGGTTATGTTTTAAGTAAGAATCGTTTTGTTATAGCATATGAAATATTTTATTAATTGAACATAACTTTTATAGGAAATGAAAACACGAACATTATTTTATTTTTCTACATAGTCTAAATTAATGCCTAAACACTTGTTCAGCCGGGTTTCAGCTTTTGGATACCGTCACCATAGAACTCTGCCACCAGTCCATCTTTCACACATTCTTTCTATTGAATTATTATTATTATTATTATTATTATTATTATTATTATTATTATTATTATTATTATTATTATTATTATTATTATTATCATTATTATTATTATTATTATTATTATTATTATTATTAACCGCAAAAGAATGAAAGCCAAAGAATTCCGCATAAGACACGAGTGTGCTCATTACAAATTCCACTTTGATTATGAGATCCCTGCTCAGGTGCACAGTGACAGAAACGTTCTCCTCTATCAGAGCTGTCGGTCAGTTAGTACGATCGGCTTAATCGACCTAAAGGATTAGTCGCAGATTACATACCAACATATACTATTCCGTTAACTACGTCCCCATTTCTCACTCATAGGTGCTGGGTACAAGAGACACCTAAGTGTCACCACACAGATTTTTCACTTTTGGGGTTCTAAGCATAATGCAAAACTAATGGTTGTGGAGCCGTGGTCTGGTCGTGGAGCCAGAACACAAACAAGAGCCGGTTGTGGGGCTCCAAAGAGAGCCGAGGGATGTCGGACCCATTTTGTCAAAGAACACATGTTGAGTATCCGAAAAGATATTCGTGTCACATTTTCAAGACATAAATAAAATTGCAAATTCCTTCTTTGACAGCCGATGCGTGCATAGAAGCTTCTTAGAGAAAGATCATGGACTATGAACGAGGGTAGCAAACAGGGTAAAGTAAAAAGTAGGAAAAGGGTGGAGGGATCCTGGCCTTTGAACTGGAGGGTCTCTTCCGGTTCTTGCTGTGAGAACGGGAGGAAAGCATAGCTTAAAGGAAAAGAGATGATAAAGATACCAGCAAAGATATAAATGGATGAAAATGGGAAAGAGAAGAGTAATAAAGAACAGCAGAAGAGAAAATACGTTATTTAAACACTAACAGTGAGAATCAGTTGTGAAAGCAATCGAGCGTAACACTTGGTGGAAACGCTGATGAAATGTGATTTTCTTTTTACAGCCTCCCGGTGAGTTAGAGAAGCTTGTAAGAGGAGAAATGGGAAGAGAACAAGATGAGGGCGAGGGCTTTTTTATGCAAATTGCATCTTTCACAGCTGAAGGATCACAGTAACCAGATGTCTTCAGTGTTTCTGTATTTCTGATGCATCTGGGGCACTTATTTCTCTTACGCTAGCTCCGCCAAGGATATTTCGCAAAGAACTTAGCATGCATCCTTAAAGAGGTACATTGAAGGATGTTTTCTCTAACACAATATTTCATTTATATGCAGATTACTTCATCATGCTTATGAGCAGCTTTAAGTCTTGAGTATTTTACGCGATGGTTTACAAGTATTTTAAAATACCCAGTATCATTTTATCTTACTAACATATGTTGCAATAGTTCAAAACCAAGATGCTGTAAAACGAGAACAAGTTATGCATTTAAATAAAGCATAACAAAAGTATACTACTATTACTAGTATAAAATAGAAAACTTGCATGTGCTTGCACGCATGTATATGTGTGTGTTGGGTATTTCATAAAATAACTGAATGGGCTCTGAAAATTCTTACGGCATTGAAAGTTGCTGTTCTTCCCAATGGATAGAGGAGGTAAAATACTCCCAAAAACGTTTTAAACTGTATAATTTGTGAAAGGTTTTCATATTCATATTACCCAATTTAATTACTACTCATACATAAGCAAGTTTAGATTTTTATTTTTCCATGTGCACACGCCTTAATGTCTGACCTCACTATTCTAATAAGTGTGTGCATACAGAAACTTATCTATGTACTTTGCAGCTTTAATTCTAACTCCAAATGACTAAAAGTCTAAAAATGGCTTACAGAGCCTGAATAATCATTAATACAATAGGGGGTATAAAATATGAATAGTTTATAAATATACTTTCCCTATAAATGTAGTCAATAATAACAGATGGACAAAGCATAAAACCAACAAACCATCTTTATAACTATATGAGCATGCATTTTCTTCACATTTTATTCACATACGAGGATGCTATATTGTTTTAGAGGTGCACGAAGTTTAGCATTTACCCACAGAGTTATTCGAAGATAATTTAGAACAACTGAAGAAGCTAATATACTCTTTTCAGTGGTTATATTATACTGTTTTGTTAATTTAACGTTTATTATTCTAAATTAGAGAACCCAACATTGTCAGCAATGACAAAGTTCCTGAATACACAGATTCAGTTTACCATTTCATTTTCCAGTTAAGAGTATACACTTCTTCAATGCCATGTTTAAGGCAAGTGGTAAACATGAGAGGGCAGAATTTATTCCTGCTACTTAAAATAAGACATATAGGACCCCTTTATTCACTTTCACTTTTGTTTTTTTTTATTTTCGATCCTAAACTTAACTTAGGAAAAGTAATTTTGCGGATTATCACCAGTGATTATTGTAATAACAAAATGTGTAACAGATACCTTTATTACAGCAGCTATTTACTAGAAATGTACACTGAGGGTACAATTAGCCACAGATTTTAAATACGCCATTGTGTGTTTACTGAGAGAGAAGAATCTATTCTCTTTCACATTTTGCTGTTCTGTTAAAGGAAGTATTTTGTTGTATTGTTATTTGCACCATGCTTTGGGAGCCAATTTGAAGAAGATTTTTGCTTCACGAATGGAAAGTCAGTTTAAAGATGTATTATATTTCGACTGTTGGGGAGCCGAACTTGAAGTTGTTGCAACCGCACGTATGAGAGAGACATGAATGTCTTAGCAGGACGTGGTGCGACTGAAGAATGTAGGCTTACACAGATTATAATTTTATTTCACTCCTTTTATTAATGCTTGACACGATTTAAATAACACTTCACTGATATAGAGAGCTGTAAGATTCTTTTATTAAATACTTGCACTTTCTAACACGTAAACTATTTTTGTCTCACACAAAATACGTATTAAATTTCTCGAGGACACATCTCACATCCTATTAGGAACACTGTCTACAACCAACTGAACTCTAACTTTGTAAATTTTGCTATATTTCAGTTTCTGATTGGCTAATCCTAGGCCAATAGAACACCTTCATTTAACTAAAGCTTTTTCTGGTTGTTGATTGGCTATTTTATAAACTGTCACAAACAGTTACATTATTGCTTCCAAGAATCACAAGTAGTACTGTTAAACTTTCAAATTCATCATTGCCTCAAGGTTACCTCATTGTTAGCAACTTCTAACCCATTATTCTGACAGCTCCTATATGATTAAATTACATAATTTATTCACATAACATTATTGGACATGTACATATAATATAAACATTTACAATGACTGTGCTATGCACTTTTTATATAGTATTACATACACATATTGCTTTAAGGCGGTCTGTTACTGAATTTACATATTATATAATTAGACTGAAATCATTTAAGTTTTAAAAATACTGCCTCACTGTATCGCCGAAATATATGGTTTGAAAGTCAATATATTTAAAAACATCTGGTGTGTTACATTAACTTGACTTTCTCTACTTTCTATCGTTTATTGGTGTCTATACAAGTTATTCTTACAAAGGTTTATCTTTCTATCTTCTTAATTTAATTGAGGCAAATCTATCCGAAAAAACCTACATTACAAATTTCGTTATGGATGCTAAGAAATAGTGATAGTCATTTGTTTTAGAACTGGATACATGCTGGCCCTAAAATTCCATAGTCTTTCCATGTAATCAAGAGAAACAATTGAATGCATACAGGAATTAAAATATTGACAAGGCATTGAACAAATTGAACCATTAATAACCGATATCTCGGTAATGGCAGTCATAATAAGGATATTTGAAATAAATTCTGTATTTTAAATAAATCTACACTTTCGTGTAGTATGTTTTCCTTTATTTCTTAATGTTTACCGGATATGCAAGATTCTATAAAATTCCTTCCGAATGATGAGGTCTTCACAGGCTATTTCCAGAAAATTCAAGACATAGATTTTTTCATCTATCTTAATATATGGTATTTTAATCCTAAACCTTAGAGTCATTTTACATAAAATACAAGAATTTCAAAAAATGTTCCATAAAGGATAGTTTGGAGTAGGAAAATGTTCTTCAAAATCATCGTAACACATCTTTGGAAGGTGCTGAACTTGAATAGCAAGTTTGCTATTTATCCAAGATTTCGTTTTTGAGTTATGCTGTTTACAGATACACAAACACACACACGCACCTTTTTCTAAAAATCCTGTTTTGTTCTCAGAAGGTCTCAAAGCATGCATTTACGGTGAAATCTCTATATATCGAATTTGTGGGTGAAATGCAATACTTTCCGTACCCTTCTAGGTGTGTGGTAAAGAAAGTAAATGTTATATTACCTTTCAGTATGAACTATACTGCTTCTGGAACCGAGCGGCAAAGCTGAGGCGGCAACATCTGTGTCTCACATACCAGAGGTCCCGGGTTCGATTCTCGGTTGCTGTCCACACTGACCAGGGCGTTTTTGTGGTTTTCCCCTGGCCACTATGGCGAATGCTGATGGGGTCACATGGCGTGGTTGCCTGCGCGTTGGAAAGGTTTCTCCCTGTGAACGCCAGAAAGAGCTGTCCCGTCCGTTACGGTCGCTGCATCACCCTCTTGGGTATTGTCAACACTGATGCACGGGTGTTCAAACTGGAAATGTCATGGACTTCTGCGCGTCTATGTGTGCCTGACTGCCTGCGGACCTGGGACCTCCTTCGGCTTCTTCAACTCATCCCTGTCTCCGGGGGGTTGTAGACACAATATATCAAAATGGTCGCAGTGCGCGAGGTGTTGTTCTCCGATAAACACATCCTACATCCTACTGGTTCTGGAATCTTCATAGCCTAATGCAATTAGTCTGTCTGTTGATCTTTAAATTGTTAAACTGAGGTAAAGGTTGGACAAAATAAAACAGATTAAGTGTTGCTTGCAAAAGCCATGCGTTGTTTAAGAGTGGATTAAAAGTCCTATCCTGCCAATGATAAAACTGCTAGACCTCTATTCTCAAAAACCATTTAAGATATGAAACTGAACCTTTTATACGATGTATATTCACGCCTTTGGTGCACTTTTATCCACCAGTTTATTTACTAAGCAACACAGGGTTACTTTCTTGATTATATAATATTTCGATTAAAATTCATTGGCAATTATTTAAAAAATGTCCAATCAGGTAATAAACACCAAAGTAGATACACAATAGGACTTAGGGATTGTCTTTATTATACTATAATTAAATTTACCTATTTCCAATAGTTTCTGAGAAACGGTCATTCATAACATAAAATTTCATTCACGGTAAAAGCTTTTCAAAGCAAAAATAGAGAAAATATACTTGAATATATTTGCAACATAAAGCAACCACATAGCTTGAGCACAAAGAAGCTGTCACACTTCAGAACCAATTTGTAGAGCAAAGCTTTACATAAAACATGGGTTAAAGTTTACCTATCTACTAAAAGGGGTGTATGAGTTATTTTTACTTTTCCTACTACGTATAGTAAGCAGAAAATTGTATTCCACCAAAAAATTCGATACCCAAATTTCGCCTGAACCCAAAGAAGCATTTCTATAAAAACATCCGTCTGTGTGTGTATGTGGAACAGCATAAATCAAAAACGAAAAGTCGAATAAATACCAAACTGGGTGTTTCAGTTCTGTAAATTTCAAAGATACGACATGAAGATTTTCAAGAAAATCGCTCTACTCCAACTAACGTCCCCATGAAACATTTTTCAAAATTGTTCATTTTCTAAAAATGGCTCTAACGATTTTGATCAAAATATCATACACTAAAAATATTTACATGACAAAGGAAATGTATAACTTGAATTAAGTTCTCTTCATTGAGTGGAAATTTTATATCATTTGGTATAGCTGCTAACTTTAAACGATAGACAAAAACGCACTAAACAGAAAATTTAAAAGTTTTTAAAACGCACAATTTATTTCAAATTACATGTTTGTGTCATAAGCCATTTCTGAGACAACCGTTTTTAATGGTTCGTAATACTCATTATTTGGCGATTCTTTTAAAGTACTGTCAACATTCAGGATGTTGACAGTACATCGTGTGTCTCTCTCTTTTGGGGGTTGCGTGAAAAAGTATGGAGTTTTAAGGTCAGGGTATAGCATCCAGTTCTTAAAAATGTGACTATCGCTGTTCCCTTTGTATCCATAACGAAATGTACAATCTCGTAGCTATCACTGTAAATGGTTATTAGTATTAAAGTGAAGTAAATAGAAAAATAAGCTTTGGTAAATATAGCTTGTATACACATTAATAAGTGTTAGAGGATAGAGAAGGTCATGTAAATATATCACATCGGACTTTTTTCTGTGAAGTAATGCAGAATTCACAGTATAACAAAGCAAATTCACCATCATATAATTATGATGTCTAAAATGATAAAACATATCTTAAATTAGAGAGCCAGTCCCATTTATTAACACTGCACAAAATATTGAAAAGTTCATTTTTAGGGCTATTTTCGCCATTAATCTCCCCTTAAGAACTTAAACCAAGTTTCGTTAAACATTCTCTAAAAAATTGTTATAATTTGTAATATAGAATCAATATCCAGACAGTCTTTAGCTAGACACTAAGCCAAAAAGATGAAGCAAAGCAGTATTTTAGGGTTATCGAAGCTTAACATTGTGCGACATATTTCTGTTGTTTACGAAGGAAGCCACTAACCTGTTGCTCCTTGTGCGTACCTCACTTATCTTTAGTTGCTGTAGGCCGCGAGCCATTTTTACTTGCGAGAGCAAGGAATAGTTATAAGTACACAATTCTGGAGCCTGTATATGTCAGGTGACATGTGGGGGAGGCGCACACGCTTCACACAAACATTCAGCAATGCCAGCACCTGCAGCAGATGATTCAAGATTTGCTGGAGGCTCTATTAAAACTGGCATGCACCGGAGAACTACAGTATTACGGTTGAGTGAGCGACTGAGACTTAACCATAGCCAACTGGTTGTCTCTGCTCGGCTTCATGTGCCCGGTTAAACCTATCTCAGCTGCTGTATGTGGCAACAGAAGGTGACCTGATGCTTATTGATGGAAGTAACAGCATATCAAAGCAGCAGCGAAGATGACAACACATCCAGGAGACGGCGTATACAATAATAGATGGCAGCATGTCATAGAAGTTATCAGCAGCATCTAGGAGTCAACATATTCAGCAACAAGACAGCAGCCGCTGCAACAGTTGATTGCAGCAGCAGCAGCAGAAAACAGCAACACTGTTTAGGAGAGCAACATCTATAAAAAGTGGTAGCAAAAGCGAGAACAAGGTAAATATATCAATTTTATTAACTCTACACTACTTAAATCTTTTCCAAATAAATTGGAGACTGAGTACAAAAATTTCAGTAAGTTTAAAAACATGTAAAATAGAGTAACAGTTGAAGCCATTATAATGGATGATGTCTTGTTCCCATTATATCTTCAGTCATAGCACAAGTACAAATTATGAAGATGCAGAAGATTTTTTTGCTTCAATTGCTGTTAAATCATCCTAATTATAAATTACAAAATGCAGCACATCGAATACTGCAACCATTCACTCTTTTTTTGCACACTAAGTTTCATTTTCATTCTTAGTACCTGTTTAATTGTGGACATAATGTTGTGCATTAGCATTAACACCTTGAGCCACAGGCATCTTTTCAGTTGAAGCCAAGGTTTTTTGACCTATTTGGAATGACATATATATTTTGCAGTATATTATTGCAATCTTAAAATATCTTGCTATATTCTGAAAGGGTGGTTCTCAAAAATGTATTAAACGTTTATTACCGGAATAAAAAAAAGGAAGAGACCAATGAAATCACCGATGAGATGGAGGGAAAGAGGGAGAGTGTGTATGTATTATTCTATGAATATTCTTGGGTACCTTAGCATCTGAAATGAGAACAAATAGACAATCCATTATCTTTAATCATAAAAGAAACATCTAAATAATAAGCAATTTTCCTACAAGACAAAGTGTTATAACTTATAAGAAACATGTTCTAAAAGAATGGCTTAGAATAAAAGGAAGGACGGTATCTAAGAGGCAGTTCTCTTATTTTTAAATAACCTGATCCCTTAATATATCAGGAGATATTTATTTTTCACATAGACCAAAAAACAAAATATCTTTTGAAAAAAACGTTTCTTGATGAAAAACCAAATTTTGCTTTATTATATTTTTTACCACCAACAGTAGTTGAGGTTGTTAAAGTATGGGCTCACGAGTAACAATTTTGCAGTTCAAATCCAGCCAGGATCTTACCAGATATTCCTCAGTTATTATTACTAGCAAATGGCGAGGAGGTGACCCAAACTTAGACCTGGAAGATTTCCTTTGCAATCTTCCATTCTCAGTTACCTATTAAATTGATGTTTTACCAGTGTTCTTCATTTGTTAGCGCATGTAGTAAGAAAGGGCGTTAAACGTTATAAAAATATATTTGTATTATGTGACTTTCGCTAATCACTTTAACAAAAGCTTATTTTTCTATCTACTTTAATCGAGACAAACTTGCATTATACATGTGCACATTTCCTTGTAGGTTCATGAATATAGTCGACTTCAGCGATGGTTCAATATTTTAGAGGTCAGTCTCTATGTAATGAATTTGAAATTCTGTTCTCTTAACACGACCACGAATAGACGTGTGAGTTAAAAAAGTTACAAATGATTTGAAAACCCATACCACCAGAAAATAATATATCAGAAGTAGTGAACCTCACAAAGTAATTATTTCCATTATTTTAGTGCATTAACGCGATGCACATTTTATTTGTAGTGCGATTTTGTCTATCTCTAACGGTTTATCAATTATACAAATGTATTTTAGACTGAAGAGAAGTTCACAGGCTTTTCTCAGGAAATTCAAGATGTAAATTTTCTTTGGCATGGAAAGATGATTACATATGCTATTTTAATCAAAATCTTTGAGACCTCTTTAAAAAAAATAAAAATAACGACAGTATTTTCATGTAAAGTGAGAAAAGTGGCACCGCGGTAAGGTATGCGACTCGCATTCAGGAGGTCCCGGTTTGGTCCCGGCGACCGCCCACTCCAACACATGGGTTTTTGATAGTTTCCGCGGAGTCGGCAGACGAATGCTGGGGTGGTTTCTTCTCTACCACGATTTTCCATGATTTCCCATTCATTCAGTTTCCTTCGCATTTTTCAGGGGCGATACTGTGTAATTATTATTCTATTTACAGCTAGACTCTCAGTTGTTTTTCTAATTCTTTTACTTTTTTTAAAGTTATTTTACCTATTTATTTATTTTCGTGTAGTTTGTAGTTATATCTAAAATATTAACGATTGTAACCGCTGTATATGTTTTTGGTTTTTGAGAAATAAACTTAAAGTTTGAGTATAAGTCCCGGCATATTAACCTAGGTGCCCGAATTATGTATTCAGATTTTATTTACTTATTTCTTATCAGTGCTTCTTTGTTTCGTGGTGTATGGTGACGGACAGGTGGCCCGGATGCATGCTTAATGTAAATAGTATTACGCGTGGATATCAGAGGGCTGGGTTGTTTGTCAACCTCTCTCGGCGTCTCCAGCAGTGGATTCGAATCTGAGAGCTTGGAAATGTTAGGGACTTCTGCGCGACCCTGTGGCCTCTCTGCCTAAGGCCTGTAGCCACCTATGATTCCTCCACCTCATCAGTTATTCCAAGGGGGTGATAGCCGTAATAGATCTCTGTTGAATAACCTACACCTATATCAGTAACGGTTAGTTAGTTGAGGTGGGATATTTTCTTGTAAATCTTCTTGTTACATCCTCAGGACTGAATTTAAACATCAAATTTGGTTAATTAGTTTATTTAACCAACTTTTAATTTTTGAGTGGCGCTGCCCACAGACATAGACACAGACACACACACACATACACACACACACAACAACAACAACAAAAGCGGATGTTTTCATAAAAAGGTTTTCTTTCTTTTTTGGATTCATGTAGCTTCAAAGCATTTACTAGCGGTGAAAACTTGGAGTCTAATTACTTCCTCTACTACGTTTAGTAAGCAGGGGAAGCGAAAAATTCGATACCGAGATTTCCCGGAAATACATGATTTGAGGCATTTTTGGAAACATGCCCGCGTGTGTGTGTCTCTGTGTGTCTGTCTGTGAACAGCATAACTCATAAACGAAAAATCGAATAAATACCAAACATGGTATTTAGGTTCAACATCTTTCAAAGATGAGACAGGAAAATGCTCAACAAAATCCACTACTCCAAACTACCATTTACATGGAAAATTTTTCAAAAATTCTTATTTTCTAAAAAATGGTTTTGACGATTTTGATTAAAATACCACATATGAAAGATATTTACAAACAAATAAAATGTATACTTTGGATTTTAGGGGAATAGCCTATGAAGTCCTCTTCGTTTGGAGAGAATTTTGTATAATCTTGTATAACTGGTAAACGTTAAGCAGTAGAGGAAAACGTACTATATAAGAAATCTAGATCTCTTTAAAACACACAATGTACTTCAAAGGAGTTTTTTGTGGTAGTAGCCATTTCTGAGATATCCGTTAATAAATGTTCGAATTGTTGATTTTTCTTAATGTCCTTTCATTATTCAGTTGTTTCTCGCAATTGCATGGAAACAGTATGGAATTTCAAGGGTATCGTATAGGGTCTAGTTCTTAAACATTTGACTATCGCTGTTCCCTTTGTATCTATAAGGAAATGTGTAATGCAGCTATTTATGCAAAGCTTTATCTGGATTAAAACATATTAAATATGAAAATAAATTTTAGTAAGAATAATTCGTTTACCCACTAATAAATTATAGACGGTAGAGAAAGAATGTGATCTTATCATATAAAATTTTTGGAGGGTGGAATGCAATAACCCTACTTACTATGACCTTATAGGTGATGAAAAGTGGTGATGATACAATGAGTTTAACAGGAGGTTGAAACTATACTAAAAATGTGTACAGCGTACCATGAACTTTTGTTGTACATAAAATATTTAGTTTATCTCTAGATTAAGAGCGATTATGTGTATGTATTTTACAAAAAGCGTGAGATACACGCGCTTCAAAACAGCATTATGCACTATAATATTCTAAAAACAGAGCTTATTTTTAATTAAGTCTGTCCCATTCAGCATTTTATGAAGCTGAATAAAATAATTTGTACACACTAATCCTTGAGGTTTTTCTTGTAATTAATAGAGTGAGACCTGCTTCATTTTACCATCTAAAATATATTATTTCATTGCTAACGAAACCAGTCCACAATACCATGCAAAATAAAAAATAGGTTTTAACAACATGGACAGAGTTACTTCCTACAAGTAAACAAAATTAAGGAATTAAAGGGATTCACAATTTATATAAGGATATTACTTCCTCGAAATGAAAAGCTCTAATACATTGAAACTCTTTGGTGAACTTGTTTACTTATGTTGGTATAATAATGATGATAACGATTAAATAATAAGCATAATAAATATTGCAACGCATAATACAGAACCTTTGAAATGAATATCTGTAATAAGAAAACGTCTTCATTCCTGTGAATCAGTAATTTGCACATTAATAGTTATTGAGTTCTCTCTAGTTTTCACCGTATGAAAGGTGATTATTTCATTTGAGATTCGCAACAACGGAAAGCCAATGTTATAGTTACCTTCTTTCGCATTCGTTGTAAACGTTAACTGTTTCTTGAAAGATAAAACGTTAGTTGTTTTTGTGCTACACAAAAAGTTGTACCACTTTTCCACGTTAATTAAACGAAACTTTCCAGCTTCAAAGAAAAATATGGATGTATAATAGCAAAACTTGGATTACAGGAAAGGGTAGGAAAACGTAGACACTTTCGAGGGAGGTTTAAGTTATCGGTTTGAAAGAATTACGCTGAAAGAATAAAACATGCTCGGTAAAGATGGAAAGAGGAATAAGACTTTGAAAGGAGGAAGAAAAAAGGAAGGTTCAACTGTTTGCATTATGATAAGCGAGGAAAGAGTGGGGGGTGCAATACTTATTACTTCCAAATCTCCGGTTTAAACCCTCGCTCCTCCCCTCCCTTGATATTAACATAAGTTTCCAGGTTGGTGAGGGATGGAGCTTGGATTTGCCTCGGATAACGTCGTCATATTTTCTGGCGGTCCTGATTACCAAAGTTTTGAGGCCAGCAAAACGATCCTCTTCCTCACTCTTCATCTCTGTTCCTCACCGTGTGTAACGCAATTTTTCTCCCCGTCTCTGTCTTTACTTTGCATAGGTTTTTTCTGCAAGCGCAAGGAGGTATGACAGGTAATTAGTCAGAGAAATTACTCCGCTTTTGGAGATTTGCTAGCGGTATTTATTTTTTGGATAAAGTTTCAAGAGGAGCTCAAATATTTTAACTTAACTTAAACATTGCATTGCTATTACACTAGAAATGTTTCAATTTATTTCATTTCTAGTATTTTTACTTGAATTTTCTTTAAAGTGACGTATAACTAGTTTATAACACGACTATCGACTCCTGCGGGTTGATTGAAACTATTGTTTCAAGCGATAATAATTATTATTCCTAGGGAATTACTTAAAGTAATTTAATTGTGCATGCGATCTCAAATCTAACACAAGTATGAATAGCTTTCAGTTTGCTGTATTTGAATCTGGGAAAAACATGGGTCTCTTAATAGTTTTCAATTGCCAAATATCCTAAATTATCTAGTATTAGTTCCTTACACTTGAAGGAATAAGGACCTAGGAAAATAACATAATGCTATTTTCTCTTATATAGGTAACAGTTTTCTTCTACATTTTAATATTGATATTTCATACTTCTTTATATCAATTGTATTAATGTTAGAGAACAAACCGAAGAACTGTGCAGTAACATATTAAATATCACGTTGAGAATTTCTCGAGGAACACATCCTCTGAATCTTTATGGTTAGGCCCATACAATGGATGAAGGATGAAATGAGGGAACCAAAGGAAACTACAGGCAGCAGGCAGACAGGCCACAGGGACGCGCGCAAGTCCCTAACAATTCCAGACTCGAAGACCGGTTCCACTGCTGAAGCTGGTTAGAGAAGTCGATCAAAAACTCGTCAACCAAGCGACCCCCTAGTGTCCACGGAGAGTACTATTTTCTTTGAGCAAACATCCGCGGCATCTGTCCATCACTACCACAGCTACGAAGCCTAGAAGCACAACTGAAAGATGAGAAGGAAACGAAATTAAAAAGAAATGATGGAAAGGAAATCGTGGTAGAGGTAAAACCACCCCAACATTCGCCTACCGACCCGGGAAAACCGCAAAAAAGCCATGATCACCGTGATAGCCGGGAAACGAACCCAGGACGTTCCAAATGCGCGCCTCATACGTTGCCGCGTAGCCATCTCGCTCGTTCCTCCAAGTAATCATAACTAATGCTATTCTAAGTAATAATTATCGCACCGAGATATCCAGGGGGATAGGCCATTTTAAATTTTGTTTAAAATCCTAAATAATGATCTTATAAGTTTTAGTAGTTCCTATTACTATTATTATTATTATTATTATTATTATTATTATTATTATTTCCTGTTACACAAACTGCATGGATTTCTGGTTTTATAAGTGCTTATAACAAAAACAAACGATATTTTACAGTGTTCGCTTTTATCCCCAATATATATATATATATATATATATATATATATATATCGTATTACTATGGTTATGAAGTGAAGTATAGAAGATGTTATAATTTTTGTTGTCAAATTATAGCATATGAGCCGACTAAACACATTTCATTTAATGCACGTAATTCGGTAAACAACCAAATTTGTGTCCAGTTTCCACAGCGCAAGGAAAAACTGAATTACATTATGCTTGGTACAAACAGCACTCGTGGTAGAGTGAGACTAAAGATTTCCATGCCATGCCATGCCATTTAACCATGGATCTTGAGATTACCGTACCACTTCTGTAAGCATCTGAGCTACCATGGCAGACATCAGCATTCTAGTAATACCAGCAGTTAAAGGTAATGCTACCGTCGTTATGAATAATCCTATTATCACCAGAAAGTATCTGACCTATTGGACCCTACGATGTACAGAAGGATACCACGAGATCCTGCTCTACAATTTTGAATAAAACAAATAAAATGATTAGGAATTCGCCTTCCATACTACAGGATATGAAGAAAAAGTTTACTACACTTCACCTAGGTTATATGGATTGCCAAGGCTACACAAACAGAATGTACCATTACGTCCCATAGTTAGGGTCATTGGATCGTCCAAATATACAATCGCTCACTACCTCACTCCGCTATTACAACAAGTCGGTAGCTCTGAAAATTACGTTAAGAACTCACACGGTTTTACAGAGAAATTAGGCTATTTGATATGTGATCAGTAATACACTACGTGATCAAAAGTATCCGGACACCTGGCTGAAAATGACGTACAAGTTCGTGGCGCTCTCCATCGGTAATGCTGGAAGTCAATATGGTGTTGGCCCATCCTTAGCCTTGATGACATCGTTCACTCTCGCAGGCATACTTTCAATCAGGTGCTGGAAGGTTTCTTGGGGAATGGAAGACCTTCAGTGAGTGCGGAACTGAGGAGAGGTATCGATGTAGGTCGGTGAGGCCTGGCACAAAGTCGGCGTTCCAAAACATCCCAAAGGTGTTCTATAGGATTCAAGTCCGGACTCGATGCAGGCCAGTCCATTAGAGGGATGTTATTGTCGTGTAACCACTTCGCCACAACCCGTGCAGTATGAAAAGGTACTCGATCGTGTTGAAAGATGCAATCGCCATCCCCGAATTGCTCTTCAACAGTGGAAAGCAAGAAGGTGCTTAAAATATCAATGTAGGTCTACTCTGTGATCGTGCCACGCAAACCAACAAGGGGTGCAAGCCCCCTCCAGGAAAACCACGACCACACCATAACACCACCATCACTGAGGTCACGGATAACGAGTAATAGGCAGTAAGTGGCAGGACAATGCAGCTAAGATGAAAAACGTATGTTTGTGGGGTGCCGAATACTTTTGAACACATACCGTATGCATATTCTAGTGAGCTTAAACATCACGTCGCTAATCACTATGGTACCAGTCAAAGAGGTGCTAAAACTCATAGGTGAGCTTCTCCCACAAGGTATCAGAAATTTCTTCAAACTTTGTCACACTTCGACGTATTTCCTATGGAATAACACGTACTGTGAACAAAACGATGGTTTTGTATGCGTAATCCTCTTGGATACGTGGTGGCTAATTTTATATGGAATAGGTTGAAAAATATGCGCTGCAAACTGCGACTAAACAATCGACTTGCTTGTTACGTTGTATTGACGACGTTTTCGCTATATAGCCCTTAACAAAAAAAAAAAATGCCAATGAAACGATAGTAGAACGAGCAAAAATAATCTGCAACCCGAAATATCTTCATCAACAATTAAGACACTTGTATAAGACGCTTCAGTACAATAGGTACTGGAAGAAAAATATATTGGTAGGGCAACACGTTCTAGAAACACTACAAGTCGAATAAGGGACAACTCTACTTACAAAAACAATCTTTTTGCACTGTGTAAACAATGTAGCTGGTCAGGTTGGCAAAGTTTTAGAGAAACGACAAATCAAACCCATATAGATACCAACAACAAAAATAAGCTAGATTCTTATATCAGCTAAAGTTCCACTTGACCCATTTTCTAAATCCGGTGTTTACAATATACCTTGCACATGCGGACAAATACATATTGGAACAACAAAACGAAGTATAAACACACGTATAACCGAACATAAAAGAAACTGCTGCCTAGTACAAACAGAGAAGTCAGCTGTAGCACAGCATGTTTTCTCCTTGGACAACCAATGTATGGAGTACGATAAAGTAGAGGTTTTAGTTACAACCAAGCAGACTTCCCCATTTGCACAGAGGGGTTACAGAAGTTTATAATCACACCAATAACTTTAATAAAGACGAAGGATTGAACTTAACCAATCCTAGATTCCGTAACTTTCTCAACTCTGTATTCTCTATGCAAGCAAGAAACAATAACATAACCCATTCCTTTCCTTATATTTGCGCCTACAAAATGCACTAAACATACTTGAACCGTGCTTTGCCAGGTGGAGAATTAAACTAAACGCCAGAAAGAAACATAAGCCATAATCTTCAATAAAAACTACTTCACCGGAAAGATAAAACACTCTTCAGCCGCTTAACTATCAAAGTGAAGGAATAGAATGGAGCTATTTAGGTATAATTATGGACCAGGGCCTTACGTGGAATAAGCACATTGCTAAGGTCAGACCCAGGGCCAATGGTAAGCTAATCAGACTATTTCCTATCCTCAGTACAAGTAGCCGACTGAAACTGAATACGGGACTTACCCCACACAAAATATTAATTAGGCCAACCATTATGCTTGCAGCCCCAGTATGAGGATGCGCTGCAAAAACACACATAAATAAGTTACAAACACTCCAGAATAGAATAATACGAATAATAGCCACACAACCCCGGTAGCACCGGCATATATCACAGGAATTAAAACCCCACTCAATGGAAGAATTCATTAAGAGTAAAAATTTTAACATCTATAAGCGTAAGCCTAAAGAAATACTAGGTACATACGTAGCAAACGAAAACAAGCATAAAAACCGCTATCCCAATTTGACAAAACCTTCATCCCGGGAGAATCCGAAATTAACGTATAAGAATGCCTTGACACCCTAATAAGACTTCTGTAAAACATTACCCATGAATATGTTTGCACTACATGAACCTTGGTAGCCCCCGAAATTCTAGCTTTCTGAACCAAGGCGGACCCAGGGAACGAGGACTTGCCCGCGAGTGGCACTGACTCGCACATGTACATTTAGACAGACAGCCCGCTGGGTGTGCACTCTTAGCGACCAAGCCCTCAAAAGGACATGCAATTGGAAAGGAAGCGACAACGCTAAACGGCGGAAGAACAACATATTAACAATTTAACTACAAGTCAAACCGACCTAATCATACCATGACGCCATAAGGCGGAGTACAGTAACTGTTAATTCGGCATGTTACCATTATTACGGCACCTCCATTATATAACGACGATGATACTTGGCAGAAGCCAACCACTATCATTATAGGTCTCATATTGAATTCTAAATATATATTCAACAGCAAATTATTACTTTTAGCTTACCATAACATAATGTTAATGTATATTATATATATATATATATATATATATATATATATATATATATGTCTAGGTTAGTTTGTTTCAGGGACGCAGCCACTGGTTCAAGCAAGATACTGACTCCCGTACATGTGATGCACGACCCACATACTACTAGAGGGCGCAGCGCTTCGGCGTGGTCAGGACCTAGAAGTAACATTATCTAATTAATATCAAGAAGATTCACCCTTTAAACCCCACTCTACACACGAAACTCCCTCTTCCGCTCCTGCACACCACTGTGGGGAGGCAGCCTGGCCCTTGGACAAGCATATCTCTCAGCTACCATGAATACGCTAGGGCATGATCGCATTGGCCATGGTTACGTCCTGATTCCTCATTTTCACCTGGCCTGGGCCCTAGTGGCCAGCCAACACAACCGCTGCTTGAATCCGCAGGTGTAATAGCGGTACTGCGGCACTTTACCTGGATCCTCTACGGTGGAGGTTTTTTAGTGGGTAGGCGACGGTTCAATATTGTGGTAGAGTCCTACATTCTCACGCTGCTGTTAGTACGCAACAGCATTTTTCCTCCACTCGAAAAAAAAAATGTTTCTAGTCCCGAGAAAGAAGCGTTGATGACGAGATCTCTGAACATGTCCCTCAAAGACAGGAACAAAACGCCAGGTCAAAGCATTTAAACTTCCTCACCATGGTCAAACAGCCCGAACGTTTTAAAACACAAAACTTTAGACACTGACCGAGAAAGCTTACGTGTACATCTAGTTTGTAAATTGTTGAACCACAACACAGAATATGTCGCACAGAAGGTATCATTCTTGAGTGCATACTTCTGTGTATCACTTTGTATGCGTGTGTGTGTGTGTGTTTAACTCGAGAGTATGCTAATAAACTGGGTCTATATAATATTAGAGCAGAGTTGCATCTCAGAAGAAGCAAAGGAAGAGTATTAAAATAAATCATTTACTCAGGTTTAAAAAGAAACATGCGCTATACTACTCTTATTGTTTATATCTTTGGACGTCCGCAATATTTTAACAAAAATCTCAATGCGCTCTAAGAATATTTATAATCATTCTTACTTACAGAAAGAAGCCTAGATAGAAGCCTGATTTCACAAGATAACATTGTTATCACTATAAATAGTGGTGCATTTTAAACCTGAAAATTTGCATTGAAAATGCATAATATAAAATACTTTTTGAGCGCTAATTCAAGGAAAGCGCGTTTTATTTGTACGCTTCACTACATCTTCGCCTCCATCCATAACTACACTAAAAGGTTTGTATTTCTTTTCAGAGAATAAAGATTCATAACTCGTTTAGAAAGGCTGTGAATTACTCTTTGTAATTACCATTATCAATATAGGTAATACCAGACTACTTGTTTCCTGTTATAACTAATTATTGCTTCCATTTTTCACTACTTTAGCTGTCACATTTATTAGGCAATCATTTTATGACAGTCTTGAGACGATACATGTATAGAACCTCCTCTCCCCCCAAAAAATAACACATACAATATAAACAACTACTTTAGTTCATATGAGTGCAGGAGGAACAAAGAAGAAGAACAAATAAAATGGTATTACATTTTACATTAAACTACGTTTCATTAACAAATATAATGACCACTTACATACCTTTAATGGAAGATTAAACCTCCTCTACTGTCTATGCCAGGGAATGAAGAAGTTGGTATGTAAACAGTGCCAATCACTTTCACCTCAATCCTTGTGGAGTCAGTTATTGCTGCACTACGCTGCATACCCTATCTGTCCCCGTGACTGCTGTCATGAAGATAACACTAGTACAAAGACTTCTCCAAGCTACTGGATTAGACCTTATACCAGAGTTCCTCAACAGAAATTTCTAGAGAACCTTCTAAACTTAATTATGTCAAAATAAATTGTATACAATTGTATTAGCAGCTGTGGTTATGTTTTCTAAATTTGGACGTTAAATTACTATATTAGTGAGGAGAGGGGAGTGAAAAAGAAATCATTGATATAAAATGTGAGGTTTCGTATTTCTATATATAATACAATACGTCAACGCTTTCTTCAACACCAAGATGCCAACTTAATTCCGTACTCCTGACAACCCACACTGGTGCCGCAACCCTTCTTCCCGTTCATCACAAGTTACCGTATAGTTTATACATTATGGTAAGGAGACTCAATGTTATATAATATTTTTTTGCCCTGGGTCATTCCATTAAAATTCCGGGGCCACCTTTAGTCCTCCTTATGATGTTTCTGCTCATTATTGCCACATTTGATATAATTTTAACTGTCACGTGTTCCAGTAACTCAGTTCTTCCGATATTTTATCACCCGACGCAAACGTGTTCACTTGCGAAGAAACGTAGCCTAAGACTGGAGCATGCCAACGCAGAATGAAAAGAAGCATACATACATAGTTTCACTAAACAGCAAGAGAGGATAAGAACTAGTGTAGATGATGCGATAACTAAGACTAGGAATATTAAGGGGTATTTGGGATGATGTACCAAGGAAGGACCCAACAGATGGACCTAGAAGGCGACTCGGTGGGACCAAAGAATAGGGTTTTCAGCATGAAACCTTATAATTCCGCTTCTCTTAGTATGGTTTAATAATAAATTCTATGCTGCCGGAGTGTACGTATTTTTATCCTACTAATGTTAGATTTTACCCTTCCTTTTCAGCTTAGGTTTTACTATATAATTCAGCATTTTATACTAATGGCACAATTTGTAATGACGTGGTAAGTTGATGATAAATAGAAGTTAAGTAGTATGGTTAGAATTAATGGAAATAATAATAACAGTAATAATGCTGATTTTATTCTTGAATCTAATATGCAATGTCGCTACAGGTTTTGAGGTTAATGAGATAACCTCAAAATCCTTTACCTACATTAAAGTGTACGTACGAACTTTGCTTACGGCGTTTTAAGTAAGAGTCAGACCGTGTTATTACCCCCCCATGCATACGTCATTCAAGTTTTCTCATTGCGATCAAAACCTCAACTAAGAACATAGAAGGTACCATGGTTTTGCTAAGAATTGGAATTAGAAATTATATTTTTTTGCAGTGAATCAGAGAGAGTTATACTCTTAGAAACAAAACAAAGATTTATAGTATTATGTTTCATATAAATTACAGCTTTTGCATTATACAATATTTACAAAATTTATTAAAATATCTTTTTGCAATATTTTTAAACGCAGGTGTTAAACATTAATGCGCTTATCTCTTCCAGGTACTGTCACTTTTGATTGTATTGTTTGACTAGCTTTCCCGCTTTGAACGCTGATTCCAGGCGATAGTTCGAAATTTGGCCGCTTTGGCTGATTTCCCGTCCCCAAATTTTCGTTCTCAGATGGTGATCGGTGAGTAGCTAGGTGATTTTGGGTAAGCCTTTTTGTTAAGTCTTGCCGTAGTTACAGTAAAGTTGGGTTGAGTTTTTGCTTGACCCTGATTGTGATGCTTTTTGAGCTCCATGTTAATGTTTCAATTTCTTCTATGCCACTATCTGGGGATATTTAATATTCATACCTTAAAGTGCTTTTAAAAATTAATTTTAGCCAAGTTAATTTGCAATAGCCTATGTAGCGTTAATTCCAATAGAGCGGGCTCCTGATTCTTTTTACATTAAAATGTTTTAATATTTATGTTTTCGCCAGCTTAATTTGCAATAGTCGTTTTTTAGCATTATGCAATTTACTTATTATGAATTAGGGCAGGCACTTGGCTAATCAATACTAGCAACACAGGTATATTTTGTGGTCAATTATAATGTTTAACTATGAAATTTATATCACTGCAAAATTTGTATTGCCTATTTGCCCGATCTTGTGTAATTTGATTCACATTTTCTATACTTTTATATCAAGTTAAACATGTAATTATTTTGGGTAAATTTGACTCCTATGCTTATATTATCAGGCGAGCTTTATACTATTTAATTTCTAGATTTATATTTCTTGCTTTAAAACTATGGATCACATATACTAGTATATATTTGTTACCTATTGTTTTTCAAGAAGTTTAATTTCTTGGAATTGATCCATTTGTATTAAGTTCAGGACCTCCCAAGGATGTCATACGGAGATTTTCAACAAAACCTTTCTTCCCAATCGACCTTCTACATGGAAAATTTTAGAAACTTTTTATTTTCTCAAAAATGGCTATAACGATTTGGTTTAAAACACCATATGCTTAAGATATTTTCCTAACAAATAAAACGTATTACCTTTAACATCCTGGGAGTTCTCTGTGAACACCTTTTTATTGAACGACTTTTGTATAATTGGTTAAACGTAAGAGATAGACAAAATTGTATTACTCAAAACATGTAGATCTAATCAAAGCACGTTATTCATATCAAATACGTTTCCTGTGTTGTTAACCATTTCGGTATATTCTTTGATATTGGATTGAATTTCAAAATTTCATACTTTTCTCAACTGTAAAGCGCGTTTTTTCTTTTCTTTTCGTGTCCATATAATGGAACGGAATTTAAAACCCATCACTTAGCGACCGGCTTTGAAAATATTTGGCCATATTTAATTTAAAGTATTCCTCTTAAACCAACAACGAAATGTATAACTGAGTAACGATATCTGCATTAATACGTAGATGAAACAGTAAGCTTTTATAAGAGTAGTTTAAGAAAAGTGGTAGATAAAGTAATGTGAATGCAACACATCAAATTTTTCGTTCTGTTTCACCTATGGTAGATAGAGGAAATATTGTATTGATTTAACAAGAACCTACTGAGCTGATTTTTTAAATTATTTTGCAACTGAAAAATGTTGTCCATAATGAGCATACGCTATAGCCCATCTACTAAGTGTCCAAGAAATTTTAAACTGGTGGTTGGGGGTAACTGGGTATATTCATATATATCAAATTTGGCCCATTTTCGTTAGAATACCAAAAGCTGTTTGTACCCTTTATTCCACATATTTTAATGATAATTAAATCCCAAGAATTAATGGAGATGCTAAAAAGGTATTGTTGTAGTGGGAGTGTCTCTCGCGTTCATATTCTCACGAATAACGTCGCCGATTTATAAAAATAAAATATGTATAAACCTATAATACTTTTTCCATCATAGTAAATTAAAAACTAGGCGTATAATTGCTGCATTTCTTATATTTGTGGAACTGAAAGGAAACTTGGCTTGCTGTTGGATACCACTAAAGAGCAATATATGCGCAATACAGCTATGTGGACGAAAATTATGTACTGCATTCTAATCGGCTAAGTGGACACTGAACGTTCCAGAAACACGCGCAACTATGACGTGGCGCTTACGATCATATAAATCAGGGCTGATTGCATGAAAGTACCTCTCCAGCCTTGATACTTCTCCAGATCTTGGACTTCTCCGTCTAGGCTTCGTCTGTTACCTTCCTGCGTCAGTAAGGTGCTCCGGCAAGTACTTCCTGTCGGGCACCGCCCATTGGCTTCTTTAAATTTACTGTCTGTCTTAGAAGTGCTAAGAGGGTATATTTTCTGCCTTCTTAGTAAACTTGTATTGTACTTTGTGACAGCTTATAATTGCATATACTAGTTGGCCACGGTATGAGTGCATTCGGTGGGAAGAAGAACTAAAGAATTACGGAACAAGTGGAAGGGGCATCAGTAGGACAGCTAGGTGAAGAAAACATCCGCAGTTTCGAGTTGCATTTAACATTGAGGCCTAAAAATGTAGTACTGTTTCCATTGTAAGATTGTACATTCCCTAATGCCTTGTCTCTCACTCCACTCTAACCCTATGCCTTTATGACGTTCGCATTCCATAAAACTAGTCCTTACAGTAATTATGCCACTCTTCCTGAGTGTAGCGAGGATAAATAAGGTTTTTTTGGTGTCGGGTTTCTGACTCGGAAGGATTTGTTTTGCCGGCTGCTCAGGTAGAGGTTTAATGGTTGGATATGAGATCTTCTCTCAGGGAGTGTGGATATGAGGTTAATGACACTCGCATTTCTCCTTCACTGGCCCGTTTATTGTGATGATCCACACTGCGTTCCGCTTACCGAATCCCCGTCACACAAGATTAATTCCACCTATCATTCCTAGCTCTCATTTACGTGCTTCCCCTTTCTATTTCCCTTCTTACGGTGAAAATTATAAATTTATTATTTTGGTGGACCGGAATTTATTCATTTCTAGACGCCTTTCCGCACACTAACTTGACACCAACTTTCACATATATTCTGCCTCGACGCTTGACATGAAGACTCACCTACAGTTTGACACGAACTCTCTACAGTTTGACACGAAGTCTCTACAGTTCGACACGAAGTCTCTACAGTTCGACACGAAGTGATCCATGTTACCCACGTCACAAACTCCTTACAATTTTAATTGCCTCTTATTTATTCTTAACTTTAATTGCAGTTGTTAAAGTAACCAATATCTTTGCTTCTAGATAATATTTCTTTTCTCCGCATATTTTCTAGTTTCATTCCCCCTTTTTACTATTCATGTAACTTTTCTAACTTCTCATTGGTCATTTAAGTTTTACGCCGCTTCTCATTGGTTTGCTATATTTTAAAGCTGACCTTCACCGCGTCTAACATTACCATCTTATTTCCGCCTGTATCTGACTTCCCGTCTGTTGTATTCGTTTCCTGTGGTTTTCACAAATTCTATATAGCTTAAGTGCTCGCAAATGTCTCCGCCTGTTTGTTCGTGAAACGCTTCCAACTTTTACAGTTTTCTCTAGTCTCCCTTTGTTCTGAAATACGCGATTTCATACATTTTATTTTCATCTGTTTTATTTAATTTAAGTTCATTTTATTTATTAGTGTCTGTTCTTTACTTAATCTCCGTCGTTATGATTTTATTCCCCCCTTTCCTAGTCCTTCATATTATCTTTATACTTCTTTCTTCTTCTTCTTCTTCTTCCCATTCTTGTAATTATTATGATTATGATGATTATCATTCTTCCTTTTTCTTCTTCTGCTTATTATTATTATTATTATTATTATTATTATTATTATTATTATTATTATTATTATTATTATTATTCTTTCTCTTCGGGCAGATCTTATCACTTCATGTGACCTTTAGAAACCAGGTTTTATTAATGTTCCACTGTTTCATCTGATGAAAAAGTGATTCCACGCATTTTATCTTGAATTTTTGAAAACAAAAATAAAATAAAATGTGCTAGATCAGGACTGTATGGTGGAGGGTGCATGATACTGGCCATTACGGCATCCAGATACTCAGTTGTTAGTTTTGCTGTATGTGACGATGCTTGTCATGCTGTAAAATTATTTTTCTTTTGGGCATTTTTTACAAACTTTCTTAAAAATATGAGGTAAATAGACGTTTGTGTACCAATCCGCAGTATCGATACGTCTATCTTCTAATGTTACCAACTTCTTCTTACCAGCGTGCGAATTCGTCGGACGTTTGTAGGGTAAGGTTCTGTTCGAAAGAGCCATAGAGCCAATTGAATTATTTTCAGGATCATAATAACAAATTCAAGATGCATCAGCAGTAATGATATTAAAACTCAAATTTGAAGTACCGCCTAGGAGTTTTTCCAGGGTTTTTCTGTATCAATCAATGCGTTGTTGTTTTTGATCAGGAATGTCGAATCCATCGACAAGCTGTTGATCTAAAATGTTTTGAACTTGAATCATACCAATGTCCGGTGTCGCCCGAGTAAAGTCATAAGATTTCCGTCGATCTTAAGTTTTACTTGAACAGTGGCATATTTTCAGCAGTAACAGCAGTTCCTGTGCTTCGTTCACGAAATTCATCGTTAAGAAAAGACCATCTCTTTTGAATTCGCTGTATCAATTATAAATTGTTGCCTTAGGTGAGGCTTCTTCACCAAATGCATTTCTAAGCCGATATTTACATTGTTTAGGCGTTAATGATGATTTAATATCCTAAAAAAAATTTAATCAGAAATGTTCTCTAGTCAAATTCATTTTTAGATGAACACAAAGTATTTAAATTATGATCATCAACAAACTATTAGAGCAAATCGGACAAACTACACCATAATAAACCCGTAAAGCATTAGAAAGCAACTGTTAAATACAAATAAATTAGATTTGTTTTTAGAAAGATGCCATTCTAAGAATTATCAGTGTCACTTAGAATTCCAACTACTTGCATAGAGATCAACACCGATTTACCTATCATGACAGAACTCTCTATGCGTACACTATAGGACACAATAACAATTACAGGCTAAGAATCAGGTTTCAAAAATACACCTAACATTATTTTAATACTTATATTTATGATAAATTATTATTCAATTACTTGCGTGGGACGTTGCAGAGCATGTGATCTGCAGGTGTTACGCTCTGTTGTCGCTCCGGTTGCTCAGTTGGTACATTTATTTTGCATGAGTTATTGGTTGTAGGATTGTGGTGTAAGAAGGTGAGCGTAATGAACTGAATAAATGATCTTGAAGTGAATAAATGATTCTTTTCTTCGTAGCGGTGTGAGACACTTCTTTTAACACAGCTATTTATAAGCCGTGATTGCCTCTCTTGTTTGTTATTGTTTCCTATTTGCTTACCTTTCCGACGAATACGTTACTCGCGTTCCTTTATACGCAAAAATATATTTATTTTAATTTTTTCTTACTTATCTTATGTCGCTTAGTATTTTTGTTAATGCTATATAGCTTCCAAAAAGTACCCCGTATACTCATCTGTAACCCACTACTTACAGTAGGAATAGACGTTGATACACGGGCTTATTTTACAGGAGCAACTATAATTATTGCTGTTCCTCAATTTAAGGGTATTACTTGAGGTATAAAGATGTATTAATTATTAATAATTATCTTGTGTCTCAGAGTATACCAAAATCAATAGTTAATTTTTTTCTTGAATTTGAAAGATTTAATTAATAATTTTAATTTATATACTTTTAATAAAAATTATTTTTTATAAAAGTGAAATTAATTCCGTTTTCTATATACTAATCTAATCGTTTGTATAATTTGGACGAAACTTTGGAGACATACTTTTAGAAACCGTGAAAATTATACAGTGCTTCACTTGCCAATGTTTTACTTTGAGAGGATTTTGTGCTCTTTCGCTGTAGGGTTCAAAGAAAAATTATAGAATACCTTACATATTGCAAAGTTATTCATACTGATGTTTACAGGCTTTGTGTACCAATAAGTAACCTTAGATCAGTTTGGAGAAAATGTTGCATATTTGTAGATGAGACTTCACAAAATTGTACTCTAACTTATTAAAAAAATACGTCGACGTGAATATAAAGTTGTTTTTAAATCTTTGTATAAAAACTCAAACAGTTTTCCAGATATTAACCAAAGTTTGAACACTTACACCTTAGGACAACCGGAAAAAATAGGTTAGCTACGACTTTCGGAAACATTCTCTGCCCTTATTTGCGTTCTCTTACTTCTATATGCTCAGTTTTATTTTTGTGGGCTAAACTTTGTTCAAATATAGTATAGAACTGGCTGAAAATCATATGCTACATTATAACTTAAAAACTTTGCCCTTTCGTTGTTTTCACCTTCATACATAAAAAACTAAGCTCTCTACGATACTGAAAAATTCAGAAAGTTTTACTCACGAACCTGCTAAAATTATCCTAATAAGGCCGACTATGTTTTTGTGTGTGTCTGTGTGTGTGTGTGTGTGTGTGTGTGTGTGTGTGTGTGTGAGGGATAGAGAGAGCTCGCACACGCCACAGTGTTACGCCCTCGATACAAAAGTATTTATTAACACACTATTAATGAGTTGCAAAGTACATAGTGAATGAAGTAAAATGTCATCTTAGAAAATACTGTTTAATTATGTAATATGCCAGTTTTATTTTAAATTTTAAGTAAGGTTTCATAAGACCAATAGTAACCAAAAGTAAACTCTGTGGCGCAAGAGCCATTGCCGGACGAAGGCCTGCCGCCCGGCCGCTGCGTCCCCCACAGGTGCATTACAGGAGGGTGAGACATGGTTAACGCCCCTGGTCCATTTCGACCGATATATGCGGTCTCCTTTACCTGGAGCCGTTACTTTTCAATCAAGTAGGTCTTCAATTGGCCCTTCGGGGACCTAGCGAGGCAGAGTGCAGTCCGGGCCAGATCTCCCAGCGGGAGAAAATCCCCTCAGCGGTACTGGGAATCGAAGCTGGGTCTCCCGCTTGGTAAGCAGCTTCGCTACCATCGACTATCGATCTAAGACGAATAGTACACGGGGTTAAATCTGTCAGTTTATCGATAGTAATTACAGTTTTTAAAATTCATTTTATACAAACTTCAGGTATAAATAAATTGTATTAATTGCTTTACTGAAACTTGAATCTGTACATATGAAAACTGTAACTAAATTTAGGAAGGTGTTGAAACACTTTCTAACTTAATGTCACTGCCTTTCATATCTCCAACGGTGCCTAAACCCATTGAAATTTTGGTAATTAAAAGGAAACGCCTAGGTTTGTCTTCGAATTTCTTTAAATCATACCTCCACTATACTACTTCAACTGTTATTAATTAAACATGCACCTTAAAACCGTGTAATTTTAAAATTACAGTCGTGTAATGGAGATGTGTGGTTTCGAGACAGTTCGTCATCTAGGGTTGAAAATCTTAATTGAATGTAATGTGCAAGTTTACGCAACCAACCTGAATCACCTGAATCAACATATTCAGGTAAGTCATCTCATAGACTCTACATTTTGCAAATAGGTGGGAAGAGAATAAGTCAACAGCAGCTTGTAGCTATTTGTGACATTAAAATCTGCCTACAGATGTTATTTATTATGAATAAAATTGTATTCAGTAATACGACACTGTAGCGAGATGGGTTTTCAGCTATAATAAAGCACTGCAATATTTGATACTTATTTTTCCACAGCGTGGGCTTCTAGAGTGGCGTAACTGCTCGCAAGCCCATAGAGCTGGACCTTGAGCTGGTATCGAATGCGTCGGCGAGTGGTGGATTGCGGGACCTGCACGGTGTTGGTTGACCACCAAACCACTATGTAGATTTGCCTCTGATCATATACCAACTCCTCAACACAAAGGTGTTATGCTTTACGTTTCGAAGGGATGCATAACGCATGGGAGATGTGTCGCTGGCATCTGGGGTAACAGACATCTTGCCAGAGTATTCAGCCTTGCATCGGTATACGAGGATCTGCCGGGGTCGACTGTCTTTCCTCTATACTCGTGACACTTAAATGGACACAGTATAACAAAACCCTGAAAGGAGAGGTTACACTGGTAAACAGATCCTTATCTTCTCAGATATCTAGGCTGCAATTAAAGCTCTAAATGGTCATAAGGTAATGTCAGGGCCTAAACATGCTCACAAGCTTGGCAGAACAGAATGAATTTCAACTCATCTGTTTGCTGAGTCATTATGGCATAGAAGGAAATGAAAAAGTTGGTGTGTTTGCAAGACAAGGAGCAGCTTCACAATCTATTGGGCCAGAGCCGGCTCTGGAAACATCTCGATGTTTAGTACGAGAGGTTATTAAGAACTGGTCCAAAGTAGAATATCTTAAAACCTGGTTTAAAGATTCAGGAAACAAGCTTGGGAAACTATTTATTAGAAAACCACGCAATAAAAGCTCTGAAAGCTTACTTAAATGCAACAGACTTCAGCTGAGATCAATTATTGCACTTCTCACAAGAAGTGCTCCTGTGTAAAAGCATCTAGTGTTTCAGTGTAACGTAGATCGCAGACTGTGCAAGAAAGAAACTGAAGCAGCCCAGCACTTAGCATGCTTTTGTGAGACCTTGGCTCACAGGAGATATATTGCTTTTGGGGAAATGCTTTCAGAACCAGAAAAATTTGAAATCATATCTGTTATGTGACTGTATTCCTTGATAAAGGGTGCAGGCTTAATGAATTGGCTATGAATCGATACAGACACCATAATAAGCCCAATGCTGAAGTGAGTCTGGAGAATCTCTTCGTATAGGACAAGACAGGATACATATTTTGGAGATTTGCAACCATTTTCTATTATTATTTTTACTTTCTCTAACACCTACCTGTTGTAGCTGGAGAAAGCGCTGCATTGTTATAAAATGGATGTAGAGATTTCATTAAAATATGTATTTTGGGGCACGCTTAGTAAAATCAGGTTTTGGAAGCGGCTTAATATATGTAGATATGTGTATGTGTGTGCGTATGTGAACAGATTAACTAAAGGAAGAAATGTGAAAACAATACTATAGTAGTATTTACATTCTATAACTTCCAAAGATGCAACTCAAAGCTTTTAGAAATCCCATAATCCAAATTGCTCTTTATAGGGAAACTGTTTCCTTATTTTATCAAAAACTATTCAAACCATTTTGATTAATGTATTATATTTGACACGTTGGTCCCAAAATCATGATGCATGTATTGAATTTTCTGTGAATATCCAATGAAGTTAGCTTTATTTTATTAATGTTTATAATTTAGTATTACTATAAAACAACAATAAATGGACAAAACTTACTCCGGAAATTAGGCTGATTTAAATATACAATTTTTGTCAACATTAGCCGATTTTAAATATTCCATATTGTAAATTTATACCTTTCCCAAGTGGATGTCATCCAATAACCATGCTTCTTCTTTCTTTACTTCCATTGTATACTTTATATCCATGAATAAACATCTGAATGTTATCACCGCCTGTATTATATAAGCACTTATTGGTTAATTTGAGATATACATGTCTAATGTAGGTGAATTAATTATATGTGTATGCTGCAATACACCAGATGAGTCAGTTGCCCCTACTTTGCAGTTTTACGCAATCGTAATTTATACTCCAACATGGAAACATTGCCCCCTATGGTTAGGATATACCCAAAGTGTGTAACATGGATAGCTCTGGTTACACAGTTAACGAAATTACTTATAATAATATAGCATATGTTATAGCATCGCCTTTTAATTCGCTCGTAATTAGACAGCTGACGTTTCCACAACGGAAAAGGACAACTGGAACAAGAAAATACTACATATTATTATGTTAAATTAAATCGTATTCTCTCATGTTTCTGGATAGAACAAGCCGGTTCAGAAATAATCCGGCTCGAACCACGTAAGTTTATTAATGTTTTACTGATTTTTAATATTCATAAATAATCTTTTTAACTAGTATTATGCTTAACACTGTTATTGTCATTTTAATTTGCAATTACTTTTTATTAATTCATTCATTCATTCATTCATTATCTGTTTACCCTCCTCTTATGTAGGACTTACACCCCCCAGGACTTACAAGCGGGTGCCTGGGGTCAGAGGCCCGTCGAGGAGCAGACACTCATGGATCAGACAGAGCAGCCAGGATGGGTGATCAGCCCGATGCCTGGTATGGGATGAAGGAAGTAGATGAAACGAAATGTTGGTGAAATGGATGAAAGGAAAGGTGATGATGGAGCAGTTGGTGGAATGAATGGCGGGGGAAACCGGAGAACCCGGAGAAAACCCGCCCAGACGCCGCTTCGTCCACCACAAATCCCACATGCAGGTCGCTGGGATCGAACCCGGGCCGCCTCGGTGGGAGGCGAGCGGTCTAACCACTCGGCCACGGCGCCGCCCACTTTTTATTAATAATTTTATTTAATGTCGCCTGACTACAGAGGTCTTATAGCGACAACATTGACACAATATGAAGTGTTAACAAAATTTGATTACTCTAGTCGTATATATAGTAACAATTATAGCCAAGTTGTAACAATATTTCTACATTAACAACAATAATTGTTTTACAGTAATATTAAGAAAACTGGTACAATATATTTATAACACGTATCGAGTTTACAGTGTTTCAAGAATTTAAATAATTACGATAATTTGGTGGGTTCGTCCAGTGCTGTCTGAAGATCTGAAGGAATTTTGGGCTGATCCTGTTTTTGGAATAGTGGATACATTCCGTTACAATATGTTTGATCGTCAGTCTTCTTTCGCAGTGCTCAAAAAATGGAGGTTCTCCTCTGAGAAACACGTAATCCTGTGTTAATTTAGTGTGTGCAATTCTTAATCTGGAGGGTAGCACATGTTGCTACCGGATGAGAATTTTGTATAGTTCTTTTAACGATGCGTTAAGTTTTAGTTCATGTAGTTTGCTATTGCAGTTGTTTTCAAACCAGTTATATTTCCATAGTTGTGGCAGTCTCTTCTTAATATATTTTATAGCATCGTCATGTTAAACAGGGATAGGGGAACAAATTGGTGGTTGTTTTGTTAAATCTTTTGCAGCTTCATCTGCTTTTAAACATGATTATTTAAATGGCACAAGCTATTATGTATGGTATTTGAGATATACGAGACTAGTTTACACCAAAGTTTAAGTAAACTGTTATTTAATAATCTATATGTCTTGTTTGCACGGCATCCATTGTGGATGTAGGCGTATCTCTAATTTGTCGTAAAGCGTAGACTATCCTGAATTTACTTACAAAATTTCCCGTTTTCTTTTTGGGTGATTTTGAATGTGGGCCCATACGATAAATCCATTTTATCAGAGTCATTTACTGAATTGCGTGGCTACATATAATGTAATGTAAAAGCTCGTAAATCGCCTAGAAACCCGGAATCCAACCTTAGTAAACAGATTATGTTTTGAGTTGTACTTTAGTGCGGAGTGTTTTGTGTCCCTAATCCGCTTTTCCTCTGAATTTTGAGCTTTAGTCTGTCTAAAAACGTCAAGAAATAGCTGGTAAGCGAAGAAAATGGACTTAAAGTGTAATTACAGCTTAAAGGGTGGCCTATCTTCCAAAAAATGGAACCGGCGGCTGACTCACCTGGCATAACAGAATATATGAGTTTTTCATTAGTAGGGAAACCGTGCCAAATATCAGTTCATATTTTTGGAATATGCTTAACAGATAGCTTCATTAAATGTCAGAAATTAACGTGATTTAGTTTTCTAAAGGGCCTTGAAAGAAAATCGATTATGTTAACGTGAACGTGATATATTTCGAATTTATATTATTTAGCTGATATTCAACGAATTGCTGAAGATTATACAAAAGTAAAAAAGGTGCGGTAGAGTAGCGTTGTTAAAAATATTGCTAAGCATTTTGGAGACGATTCCATGAAGTCATTACTTCATCACATGAATCAAAACCGCGATAAAAAATAAAATCAATACACCCAAGTTTTATTTCTACTATAAATTTTAATATTGCATAAATCATTTTGCGCAACTTGTGTATCATCGTTGTTCTATGAACCTGCTTTCATGTGCCGAACATCCAGCTGTACAATAATCTAAACCTCTAAACATTATGTACTTGTTGCATGTTGACGCAGGTATTTCTTTCTCCCCAAGTTTAGGCGCAATATGACGCAGCCACGCTCCATCCTCCAACAATGAAGCAATACCTTTGCCTCACGGTTGCTGCTTGTCTCTCCCAGTTGATTCTTCTTTTGCCACGGCTGTTCCAGCATGAAACCTTAACCTCCGGGTATGCGTGGGTGTGTACAGAGAAACACACAAACGCTGTCTTGGAACACTTTTATTCACTATTTAAAATAATACTTTAGGTTTGCCGATCACTATTAAATGCATACGAAGTTACTTTGCCTTTACCAAGACCGAAGAATCTTAACTACAGCTAAGCGTTCTACCCTCTAGCATGTTCGCCACCATTCTTCTCCACACGACGAGAAAGTCGTCTTGCACTCACCAGGCACTCAGGCAGACTGATCTACCCACGCTAATACAAGGAAAACCAACGCTTAAACTTCCCCTCTCTCTCCTCAAACGCTTTCCTCAAACTTGACGTCATGAAGCCACGGGTGGCCTTCACCAGGCTAAGTGCAGCTCTACTCGGCTGTTTACCAGGAAAAACTTGCTTCAATGGTATTTACCCTTTCTACCTGAGGTTGGTCCCTAATTAACAAAACTGTGCCTGTCTCGTCTTTCTGTCGCTTTTACAGTCAACAATTTTCACAATGCTTCTCCTTTTTATACATACACTGATTTTAAATACATTATTACCTATTTTATATCACTATCTTTCTCAGATTATTATGATAATTATTGCCTTTATATTTCCGGCTTCAATGTATAAGTCCGAAAACCTAAAGATGAGCTATTAAAATGTCAGTAAGCTTATGAGAGGTTAGTAACCTACTTCTTCCTTCTATTATGAAATTGATCATATATAATTTTCAGGTTGAGAAAATAAATGTATTTTGAAATATTTCTTTAAACAAAAATGCAATTTTACGGACGGAAAGAAGCATGTACACTAAAACATAAATTGTGGGAATACATTTAAAGCAAAAAATAGACTAATTCTGTTTTGATTTCGCAAATGTGAAACTGAAAATAACTTTTCTTTTATATTATTTTCCATTAACAGCTAGTTTAGCTATACTGAATCACTATTTTATATATTTAAGGCTTACAGTTGGTATACATACATTAAATTAAAGCAAATGTTGCATGGAGTTAAACAAAATGATTAACCCTTTGTTAATAACTGCGTATTGCGTTACATACTATATAAACTTGCCCGTTGCCGTTAAAACTGAAAAAGCAGGTAAAAAGGAATAATGTGGAGATAAAAGTTGACCAAATTAGTCATATTAATACCTTTTTTCTCAGGCTTATTAGTTCTATAAAGCTTGAAGCGCAATGTTTAGGGTTTACCTAAGATTACCTTTACTGAAACTGGATAATTATTATCAATACAGTTTGAATTAGGAGTGCTAGCAGTGGAGAGACGGTATTCAAAAGAAAATAAAAAATCTGATGTGTTATACCCATATGGCTTTCTCTACTGCTGTACAAACTTATTTCTATGAACGCTTATTCTCCATCTACCTCATGTTATTCGGGAAAAACTTTTGCAGAAATTATTGCTTATTTTCTTGTATATGAAAGGGCAGTATGGTAGGCTTTAAGCGATAGTCAAATGCTTTGAGCTGGTTGCTATGTGGAACATTCCATTCTCTTTGCATGTACAGGACTTAAAAAAACAAGTAACGAATTCCCATTTACGAAAAAGTATAAGTATTGGAAAATTCAAAAAAAAATAATAACAAGGAATATCTTGGGAATGATTCATTGCGCAAAAAATATGTTGAACGTACATTGTGTGTTTTAAGAAGCTAAACATTGTTTGTGTAGAAAAATGTTGTCTATGTCTCATAGTTTAACAGTTATGCAAAGGCCATTCAGGAAGAAGAGGGCTTTTGAGGACATTCCCAGAAAATTCAAGATATACGTTTAATTTTCTATGAAAATATTTTGAATATATAATATTTTAATCAAAAGTTTTAGAAATATTTTTGAGAAAATAAAACATTTCACAATTTTCCATGTAAATGGTAGTTTGGGATGGGGAGATTTTCTTGAAATTTTCGTGTCATATCTTTAAAAGATACTGAACCTAAATACCAAGTGTGGTATTTATCCAAATTTTCGTTTTTGAGTTATGCTGTTTACACACACATAGACACGCAGACGGACATTTTTCTTAAATTGCTTCTTGGATTCAAGGGGCCTCAAAGCATGCATTTCCTCTAAAATTTCGGTATCGAATTTTTTGGTGGAATACAATACATTTCATACCTACTGTACTTAGTAGAAAAAGTAAAAAGAAACCTAAATTCTAAATATGTAATAATTAAATTATATGTTCAAATGTATATGCGGTTCAAAGTATTTTCTAGGATTTCCTGAAGAAAATTAAATGAAGACACTTTTACACACCTTCAATCCGAAGTACTTATTTCATCATTGGATTGGATTTAATACCACATATTTCATTCTTGTGAAGAAATCTAATCCAAGGACTGTCTTCTACAGCTACGTGGTGCCATTTTCCCAAGGGAGAGTGAGAAAACAGTGGGTGACAGAATTATTGCATTCGCTTTGACCCTAGTTGCTGATAGAAGGGCAAAGTTCAAAGACACTGGTTGTAACTCAGGAGAGAGGCGACCGACAAAGTTTGGCCATACTACAGACTTGGTGTGGGGAGAAGCACGTTATGTACGATCTGGTCTTTGTCTCCTATAGTTACTGTGCATATGCCGTCTTGGGGAATTATGTTTAAATAAACATCTTAGCAAGTTCGGGGCATGGCATACTCACTGCTCACAGGCCTGAGTGCTTATGACACATTCCTTTCATCGCATATTACCGCTTGGACGACAGAAGCTAAGTAAATTCTTAAATAACGTACCTTTGAGAAATAATTAAGCGTAATAACAAAATGAAGACGCATATAGATAATTATTGCGTGATTATTAAAGCGTGGATTTTGACGTCTTCTTAGCTTCCCTACCATATACATAGTAGATAGAGAAAATGTTGCATTCCAACGAAAAGTTCGATACGAAATTTCATCGAAAATACAACTAATGATTCCAACTGAGTCCAAAAAGGGCACCTTTAGAAAAATGTCCGTATGTGTGTGTCTGTGAAAAGCATAACTCAAAAAGTAAATATCGGATAAATACCTAACTTCGTGTCCAAAGCTGTGACGCGAAGATATTCAAGAAAAATCCCATCACAACTAGCTTTTTACGTGGGAGATTTTTCCAAACTTTTTTATTTTTTCAAAAATAGCTGTTATAGATATTTACATGACAAATGAAATGCATATCTTAAATTTTCTAGGAATAGCCTATTAAGTTCTCTTCAATCGGAAGGAATTTTGTATAATATTGTATAACTGGGTAAACGTTAAGCGATAAACGAAAACGTCTATTACTTTGTGGCATGAACCATTTCAAAGATATTCGTTATTAATGGTTCGAATTATTAAATAGCTTCCATTCTTTTCAAGTCGTGTCGATTTTTAGTGTTTCTCGATTTATAATGTTTGGTATTTTAATCAAAATTGGTAAAAACGTTTTTTAGAAAATCGTAAATATCGAAAAATGTTCCATGTAAAGGGTAGTTTTGGGCAAGGGTATTTTCTTGAAAATCTTCCACACACACGAACCTTTTACTAAAAATCTAATGTGGTACCTTCACATTACTTTATCTGCCCTTTATCCGCTATTAGTAGGTATACAAATAGTTATTCTTAGGAAATTTTATTTTCCTATCTACTTTATTTTGAGATAAACATTAACAGAAATAGCTACATCACACATTTCGTTATAGATACAAAAGGAATAGCGATAGTCAGATGTTTTGGAACTGGTCGCTACACGCTACCCTTAAAACCCCATATTGTTTCCATACCATCGCGAGAAATAACAGAATGTTATGAGGATTCTAAGAGAATTATCAGTACTCAACAACTCGAACCATTAATAATGGTTATCTCAGAAGTGGCTTATGCCACATAAAATGCATTTTAAATAAATTGTGTGTTTTAAAAAGATGTACATTACTTGTGAGTACGTTTTCGTATGTCGCTTAACGTTTACCAGTTTTACCTACAAGATTGTACAAAGTTCCTTCTGAATGAAGAGGACTTCACGGGCTATTCAAAAAACTTCAAGATATACATCTAATTTGTCATGTAAGTATCTTAAATATATGCATTTTATCAAAACCATTACAGTAATTTTTAGAAAAACAAACTTTCTGAACAATGTTCCATGCAAAGCGTAGTCCGGTGGGTAGATTTTTTTGGAAATTTTCTTGAAAGCTGCATCCTTGAAAGATACTGAACTCAAACAGGGTAACTCCACGACAAATCAATAAAAATACGATTTTCAATACCACACACCTTGGATTTTAAAGACATTTTATATGGATGTTCCTTTATGTACAAACTAAGATAATATAAATTTTTGCCAAAATCCACAGTAGCTTTAGCCAGGTATTTATTTTAGTTTAAGAAAAGAACTCAATTTGACACGCAACAGCTAATTAAACATTGTATAACTCCGGCCAGAATTATTAAAATAAAAAGATCTTATGTGTTACACTCACATGACTTTCCCTACTTTTGTACAAACTATTTTTAGAAACGCTTATTCTCCATCTACTTCATGTTAATCCAGATATCAAGATGTTAATCTTATTACTAATTTTCTTGTAGATGCAAGGGAAATTTGTATGCTTTAAGCGATAGCCAAATATTTTAAGAGCTGGTTGCTATGTGGAGTATTCCATTCTCTTTGCATTGCCAGGACAAAAAAAATGAATAACGAATTCTCATTTGAGAAAATGTATAAGTATTGGAAAATTTAAGGGAATAACAAGCAATATCTTGAAAATGGTTCACTCAAAAAAAAATTATATGACATAAATTGTGTATTTTAACGCGATCTACATTTTTTGTGTAGTAAAATTTTGTCTATCTCTTATGGTTTACAAAGTTATGCAAAAGTCGTTCACAATGAAGAATACTTTGGAGACATTCCCAGAAAATTCGAGATATACATTTCATTTCTCATGAAAATATCTTAAACATATGATATGTTAATCAAAATCGTTAGAGCCATTTTTGAGAGAATTACAATTTTCGAAAAATGTTCTATGTAAAGGGTAACCTGGGGTGGTGGGATTTTCTTGAAAACCTTCGTGTCGCATCTCTGGAAGATACCGAACCTAAATACCAAGTTTGGTGTTTATCCGACTGTTGGTTTCTGAGTTATGCTGTTCACAGACACACACACACACACACACACACACACACACACACACACACACAGACACACACTCGGACATGTTTCCAAAATGCTTTTTTTTGGAGTCAGGGGGCTTCAAAACATATATTTCCGGTGAAATCTCGGTATCGAATTTTTGGGTGGAGTACAATACTTTCCCTACTTACTATACGTAGTAGAGAAAGTAAAAATGAATGAGAGTTCATTTTGAAGCTAATGCATTAGACTTCCTACTGATGTATTAACGAATGTACTAAAAGTATTTTATGACTATCCTTATTTCTTAGTCTTTAAATTAGTCTTAATAGTCTCAGTCTAGTCTCAGTCTTTGTGTTAGTCTTTAGAGAATAGCCTGTCTTAGTCTTTGAATTTCTGCAGTGTGATTCTATCTTTTCAACTTTAACCTATACGCAATATGTGTGAGAGAACAGTTAATGAAAATAAATAATCTCAATTATGAACATACTGACTGTAGCTCGTATTCAAGGAGGTTGCGGGTTCAATTCCCGTATACTGGCCGATTAATCAAACTCTAAGTAAACCCTGGATGATTATAAATCAGTAAAATCTAATGATCCATTCACATGTTAAAATTAATAGAAATATATTAAGTGGTACAAGAAGACGACCACGTAACTTAGGCTATTCGTCCGGGATTACATAAAGCATACATACTCTTTGAACAGCAATCATATGAATACAAAATGTTACCTTCAAATTTAGCCAATTGAAAACAATACCAGGTCTCACAGGATAGAGACTGCACAACTGAAGCTACCTGTCAGTAAGTTAGGCAAACAAATAGCACGAGAAGGCAACTACTCATTTAAGGCCATTCTACTAGAACACATTTATGTGTACAGCCCCCTTCGTTCCTGGTATTGTTATATGATATTCAGGTTTCGGATATTTTTCTCGCTCTATGAACGAGTCAAAGTAATGGCGGCCAGTGGTATCATGTGTGATACATTCTACACTGCATGCCTATATGTCGTTTCTATCTCCGTATGTTGTGTATTGAAGGTTGAATTAAAAAACCATAAAAGCTTAGATGTAGACACAATGTATCATATATGATACCACCCTTAAAAAACCACTAAAATCTCCCCTCAACATAAAATCAAAATTGTATATCTTGAATATCCGCTTGTTTTTCATTAATAACACCATTAATCCACGAAACAGAATTTATAGATGTTTAAATCTCATGTTATACCCTCAAAAGGCCCCCACCAAAAAAAAAGTTTTTAAAATTATGTTTTGTACATTTGTTGTACTTCGACCATTAGAAGCTCACTAAGTACAAAAATATAAAAACAGCTATCCTAATTTGATACCGGGACTCAGAGGATAAAATAACCTACAGTAATCATGAAATGACCTACATGCTGAAACACTTTAAATATACATCCCTCCTATATCCATAAAATAAAACTAATGCTGTTATTACGAGATACTTATACTGTACATATAAAAACCATCAAAGTTTCTACTAACAATTACATTTTCACCACTGACACTAGCTCATTTTCATTTCATTGGAATTAGATTACAGGCATTGTGTAATGGTTCAGCGCATTCTCAGAATTGGTTCTGTTCAGTGAAGGGATAAGCAAAGTTCTGCTTGTTCTATTATAATATTTTTGCGTTTTTCCGTTGTTTACACACCAATTACCTTTCTTTCACAATTCCACGAAGGTTTCATAGTAAAGGTGCATTTTGCTCCACTTAAAATTAATCACAAAAAAGAAAATACTCGAATTTGTAATGCAACGGTAACGCATATCTCGTAAGCTGCACGAGGCTAAGGCAATTGCCGGCCCTCGTAGCCGTGGTCGCTATGGCGCTCCGCCAAGCGAGGGTCGCGGGTTCGAGTCCCGCTACGGGCATGGGTGTTTGTGTGTGTATGTGTGTTGCGGAAAAAGGCAGTATGAAAACAGTAAAACACAGTAGCATAACTGGGTACAACAAGGGAACTTAAAAAAAAAGAGGCAAGGAGTAGCAGTCGATACGCCGTCATTGAATTCGTCAGAAGCACAAAATTGTACTTTTTGATATTAAAACTGCAGTACAATTTGGGAGAACATGTTCATACAACAGCGATTACTTTGGAAGTGCTAATGCTTGGAAAACAAAACGTCGTCGTTTCCTCTAACGCCCTCCTACTACATTCGGGGGTTACATCATTCCACCAAGCGATAACTAGATCCACTTCTGAGGTAGTGGCACTCAGCTGAATTGCTGAATTGAGCGTGGTCGTAGATACATTTAAAATAACCAGTGCTCACAGCGTCCCGAAACCGCTATAACCGATTAGGTACTAGGTTTTACTGAGTGATGGCTGTTACGACATTTGGCTGACATTACAAACATCTGTTTAGACCAAATTCATTACTTTAAATACGGTGTTTTGGGTATGAGAAAACTTTCCGCTCAATGGCTGCCGTTTTGTTAACAATGGACCGAAATCACATTCAAATGAATGTTTCTTAAGTGTTTAGATCTGCTAAACGTAATAACAGTGCGTTTTTCAGACGTTTCGTAACATTGGATTAACAATGGATTGATCACTAGGCACCAAAGAGACGGGGATGGCAACAGGTAAAAGTACGCCGAAGAAAGAAAAGCCTGTTGTGTTGCATTCACATCTTATTCTATCTACTTCTTCTTAATCTAGATAAACATTCAATTCGCATTCACATATTTCTTGTAGGAAGAAGCGATAGTCATATTTTTAAAGATCGTGTCGTTTCGTGGTGGCTGTGAAATTTTTTACACGACCACGAGTAAAAAAACGAATAACGATTTCCCAGTTGAGAAAAGTATTTCCACTTCTCAGAACTTCTCAGAAATAGTTAACTCCGCAAACAAATTGTATTCGACATAATTTGTTGGCGTGAACAAGGTCTACATGTCCGCCTGCAATATCTGACAGAAAAAAATTGATGTCAAATTGTCAGAACGTAATAGGCAAGGTTTGGCATTAAGGCAAAGTTAATTTTTTGGGAAGATTTCAAGTTAGGTATTCAAATATTTATTACTTCTTTCTTCTTTAAATGTGTTGTATGGTAATTTTGACATCAAGGCGTCGCAGATGACAAATGAATGTATTATGAGCGAGAGGTTATGAAGAAGCACAGGTATCTAACGGATTTATTCAAAACCCTTCCATAAAACTCCTAGTTAGAAAGTCGATTCAGTACGGATTTGAACCCAGATCCACAGGCATAAATTCCAAAAACTCTGACGTTTAATATTTCATAGTTAATAAATTAATGCTTCAGAAAACACAATTCGATCTACTTTACCTACCCTACTATAACCCTAAAAAACTTCGCCAGTTTTACCTATTTAATTGAGACCAATGATAGTCAACCTCAGATTTTTCCTATAAGGTTTTTAGTTAACTTCTTGGCTCCATTGTACTTAAAACCTTTATATTTCTTGGAAATGTATTAAATGAGTAAACCAAGGGAAAACAAGAGCAACAGCAGACCTGTCAGAAACATATGTTGCATCCCAGACTGCCCCATCCTCCCTCGGGTTCATCAAGTATAATCGTTCCAGGGAAGTAAACTCGAAGACGTTCTTAAATTGTCTCCTTCTCTGCTTTAGTACATTCTCCAATTTCCAATTGGAGATTTTAATAAAGCTTTATGGATATTTTTTAAGAGCCTTCTGAACTCTAGTAATCCTGAGACCGCTTCTATCACCTCTCAGAACTTTTGCTAGCAGTCCTTCTTACCTTCCTCAATACCTCACTGTATTCTGTCAATGATCTGCCATAAGCAGTCCATTGTTTGGTTGTTTTTGCAAAGTTAAGCAATCTACGAATTTTCTTCATTTTACTTGCAAGTTGTTGATTTCACCAGGGAACATTTGTGTTGGCTTGACTTGTTTTCGGAGAACAGTTATTAAATTTGAAGTGGTTTAATGTTATTTATATTTAACATTTTTGTAGCCCCACGTTTGGGAGCCAATTTGTTGTGGTATACTTCTGTTATATTTATTTGTTGAGCCCCACGTTTTGGAAGCCAATTTGCGATGGTAAATTTATAATGTTATTTGTGTATGTGTGTTTTCTCCACGTAGTGAAGCCATTTTGTGACGTGATTCACTTGTTAGGTTTGTTAGCTCCATCTGGTGTTAGCAATTTGCGGCAGTATTAGTGTTTGTTTGAAAGAATGCTACTGTTATTTTATTTAATTTTTGCTCACTGTCCTCCGGCTAGCTATGATCTTTTTGGTCGAGCACTTCTCTTTATACAGGTTGTGTAAACGGAAAGAAGTCTTTTATCCAAAGATAACACTGATGAAGGAATTTTTTTTACACTTTTATTATCGAACACATTCACTATCACATTTACACATTGATCTTGACACTTGCCAAACTGAAACTGTTATAATAACCTATTTACTGATCATTCTTAATTCACGTACTTCAGCTTTTTGTATCATTAACTTTACAATACTTGAGATTTTTCATAACTCTGATACGCGTAACTTGTGAATCGATAGCCGACGTGTACTTTACAAATATTTTCGGTGAACTGAGGGCGACGTGTAACGTACAAATGTTTTCGACGAACTGACGGACTGAAGGCGACGTGTAGCATACAAATATTTTCGGTGAACTGACGGACTCTACCTCTAACCTAGCCCTTTTATACTCCTACACCCCGATATGCCTAAAGATTATAACTGAGCTGCAATTGGCTAATAAAACGCGCCAACATTAGCGTCTATTTTTATATCCAATAAAAATTATGAATACATATGCTCTAGGTATAATGTTCCAGCAATTTCTACAGAAAAACGCGCCAAAATTACGTAACTTCCTCGTCTCTAATAATGATAAACAGCTCACCCCCTCGCTGCATTATTGCACGCTATTATTGTCAGTTTCAGTAAGGCAGTATAAACTTACTTCTTAACAATAATTACAATCAATATACTTCTCAAATCAATGTCACATAAAATACATATTCATATTACAATCATTCTTTACATTTAAGTAATTTGTGATACAAATTACTGCATCAAATGCCGAGAATATTGTATCCTGTAAATGCTCTGCAGCAATCTCTGAATTGTTCAACGTATTCATTCTTCACAATCATGAATTTTATTGTTCATCGTACTCAGATTACTAACAGGGTCTTTCTTGTGGGGATCCCAGTCAATTCTTTTTGGATCCCGATAAGTTCTAATTTGTTTAGAAATACATCTTATTTAAAATTGGATGTATCTGTGGTCTGAACAGCTTCCAGACACATGCCAATATTTAATGAAGCCGTTCGCATAATTGATTGCTAAATCTATATCGATAACGTGCTGCCTTCTTGTAGTAATAAAGGTAGTATCTCATGCAGTATCTCAAGATTACTCGATATAATAAAACTATAAAGAGACTCACCTCTTTCCGTATTTTTATCCGTACTCCCCATGTAATGTGATGAAGGTTAGCATCACAGCCAATTACTAATTGTAGTTCCTTGGCTACAATCTGTTCTGATTCCCTAGTAGGAGGTAAAATGACCTCATCATATGGGAAGTAGACCGATCCGAGTATAAACTCCCTCGGTCCACCCTCCACCTTGATTTTACTCTGACCGCCGTAAGGTCCCTGCTACAGAGATTCATTAACAGCAGCATATATAAGTGATTTTAACTAAGATTTAGGTTGCTTGAGTTTTTTTCCGATTTATTATAAATTAATTTTCCACCAGGCTGCTTAAGAACTTTAATTTCTCCTTTGTAACACCAGTGTTTGAGGCAGTATTTTTAACACTTAAATAATTTCAGTCGAATTATATAATATGTAAATTCAATAACAGCCCGCCTTAAAGCAATATGTGTATGTAAAATTTGTAAAATGTATGTAACAGTCATTGCATATGCTTATATTATTGCAAACATGTTCAATAATGTTATATGAATGTATTACGTAATTTAATAATGTAGGAGCTGTGAGAATAATAAGTTAAAAGTTGCTAACAATGAGGTAACAATGAGGTAACCTTGAGTCAATAATGAGTAAGAAAGTTTAGCAATACTACTTGTGATTCTTGGAGTAACAATAATGTAATTTTAGTGACAGTTTAAAAAAATAGCCAATCAACAACCAGAAAATGCTTTAGTTAAATGAAGGTATTCTATTGGAGTATAATTAGCAAATCAGAGACTTGAAATACAGAAATTTACAAGTTTAGACGGTTTAAATCTAGTTAGTTGCTTGCAGACAGTGCTCATAACTAGATGCGTTGCTTCTGCGTCCTCGAGAGATTTAATACGTATTCGTGTGGGACGAAAAATAAGTTTACGTGTTAAAAAGTGCAACTAATTAATAAAAAGAATTTCACAGCTCTCTATATCAGTAAAGTGTTCTTTAAATCGTATCAAGCATTAATGAAAGGAGTGAAATAAAATTATAATCTGTGTAAGCCTACATTCTTGTCGTACCACAACCCTGCCAAGATATCCATGTCTCTAAAATAAACACTGACGCAGCCGAGGCAAACATAAATGTTAAAATATTTAAAGAAACAGTTTAATTACAAAGTTAATATTTTTTTTAAACTTGGGGCAAAGGCCACCTGAAAGCACATTTTGGGGCGAATGCTACCGAAACTGTTTAGTATACGTGCGGTTGCAACTACTACAAGTTCGGCTTCCCAACAGATGAAATACAATAATACTCTTCCAATACACCTTCTTCAAATTGACGCCAAAAACGTGGTGCAAATAACGCAAAGATACCATCTTCTTCAAACTGGCGTTCCATACGTAAAGACAATACCTACTTCATGTTCCGGCCTGAATAACAAATGAAAGGTCTTCATTTTGACACAGAGGGCACCATATGATACCCTACTGCAGAATCTCCATCACTACTTTGAGTTTCTGAGAGTCTTTTGGCCTGTATTTTCATTTTTGCAATGTCTACAGCCATATCCTCTGCAGATGGTTCAGAGATGTTTTGTAATGTTAAGTCTTCTATTGAAGATCCTTAAGCACGTTCAAGAGATTTAAATGAACGCAATAAAACAGTTTTGCTTTCCTGCGGCCATTGAAATCCCACGAGCATGGACAAAAGACATTCTACCCCGTCAGATCCCCCTATACCTGGGCAAGACTGAATACCCTGGAAGGTCGTCTGGTGTCCCAGGGACTCCATTAGCGACTCATCTCAAATATTCCATACACCCCTTTGGCAAGGAAACGCATAACACTTTGGAGTTAGGGAATTGGTTCGTGGTCTCCTATTGGTTATTCGGAAGGCAGATCTGTCCAGCGTGATTTGCAATAGTAGTGTAAAATCAGCTTTATTATACGGCTGTGAAACGTTAAAAATAAATAAAATAATTCAGGGCAAATTACAAACAATTGTAAACAGGTATTTAAGAAGAATTATAAGAATAATAATGCCATATAAAATTTCAATTTTAGAATTATGGAAAATAACAAATAAAAAAATACAATGGAAAGGAAAAAACGAAAGTGGTATTAATAGGAGACACACTAAGGAAAGGAGATAAAGCTTTGGAATGTAATCCTCTGGGTAGTAAGACAGAGAAGACCAAGAAACTCATGGAAGGGAACAATTATCGAACAAATTGCTAAAAGAAGGAAAACATGGAATGAAGTAAAGAAGGTGGCAAGAAATAGTCCGATGAAAATAGTTTGTGAATGCCCTATGCTCCTCATAAGGAAATAAAGGGGTTGATTTATTGATTGATTGACTATGGGTAAGTTGTGTGGAAAGTGAAAGGGCATACATTTTTAGAGATTTTTGTTGAACAAGGTTACATTTTGTGGTATGAGCTGTAAGGTTTCCAAAATAACAACCTTAGGTAAAAGTGGGAAGCTAAGAGAGTTGTATTAGATCTAGACATCCGCAAAAGGGCGCCGTATTCGCACCTGTATGTTTCCACGGGATATCTCTTGGGAAATTAATCCAAAGTGTTTCGTTGCAGGTTCTATACTTCTCGGCATTAGATGGCTTACTTCTGCCGTCTATTACAACCGCCCTGCAACTTAACGTACATACTATATAACGTTACCCTCTATTTTATTAACTCCTACTTAATTAAACAGCTTTCTTTTATTTTCTGGGTGATCATTGTCTTCTATTGATTGCCTTCTCCAGGACCTTGCCTCCGTTAAAACACCAATAATTTTGGGCGAGGAATGCTACTGAGAAGCGGCGTTTAAGATAAATATCTACCGATTAATATTCATATACTTATTAAAAGGTTTTTTTTCTTCACATTTTGTAACACCGGATTTATATTTTTATCTAAGAATGATTTCAAATTAAGCAATAAGTGTTTAGTTATGCATTCAAATGTTCAGCTGATAAACCTGTGCGTTGGGAATAAAAAAGGAAAAGAAACGTAAGGTTTCAGACATGTAGATGTATCAGATACCATATTTGAGAAAGTGTAAATAGGCAACATGGAATATTTCGAAAACGGATAACTCTAAATGACCACCACCATATTCCGTTCTTATATATTCTTAGCCTTTCCTTGTACGTAAAACCTTCTCTGGATTCAGGGATCCTCAAACATATATTTCTGGTAAAATCTCGACGTCGAACTTTATGGGTTAAATATAATATTTCCTCTTACCCAGAGAAAGCAAAAATATTAATATTGACATTTGAAGCTGTTTTCATCAGAGGCCCGATACTTGAACGATATTGAATTGCCACAGGACATTCAATTTCCTATTTATCACTGGTAAGCATCGCGGATTTACCTGTGTTGCTCTTCTTCACTCTTCACAAAGGAGGATCTTAAATATCCAAATACATATTATTGTCGAACAAAGTTACAAAGCTGTGATAGCTTTAGTTTTGTTATCTTTTATTTTGTAATTGAAAGTTATTCATTACTAGGTTTTCTTTATTGCTGCAATTCATTTTTATTTTAGCTTAAACCGCATGTATTGCACCTTCACAAGAATTTTACTAATTTTTCTTTGTTTTTCAAGAATTAGTTTCACTTGCCAAAGGCAGAAATATAAAACGTAGTAAAATAAAAAGAAATAACAAAAGAGTTGGAAATAAAAATGCAATGCATGTTACATATTCTATTATGTGCGTCTGGATGAAGCCCTTTATATTATTTCATCACTGGTTTAACAGTTTATAAATGTTATATTTTCGCCGATTCCCAACAGTAAGCTCTTTGTATTTATATATGGTAAATTATGCAGTTTAGCTTATGTGTATCAAATAAATTAAAATTACGCTTCAGTATTAAAAATTCTGCTTGTTTCCACATAAACATTAAAAGCGATAACATATGAGAACGTAAAATACAGTTTTTAGACAACCCTTGTCTATAGTAATGACTTTTCAGTTCTCATTTTAGTACTGAAGTACTGATATTCACATTCATAAATGAATTCGTTTAAAACTGAATATCTGTGCCGAAGCGCGCTAGTAAAAATATTGAAAACATACATTCCAAATATATATTTAGTTAGTATCGTATGGCTTCTTTTATTTATTTATTTTTTATTTGTTTATTTTGAAATAAGTATTCTCATATCAGCTTTTCCGGTAGATATTCTATATCCAAGTTCTCGCCAGATAATCTCATTTTCTTAATCATGTTTATCATTTTCCTTTAACAACTATATACTTCAGAATTACATGACAAGAAGAACTCCACTCTCATAACACCTTAACAACTTGCAAAACAATAACCGCTATCTGGTAAATATTCAAAGATTATGAAATGTACAAGCCGTGTTTTTCAAGTAAATACCGTTTTAATAGTTCGCCGCTGCAACGCTGCAGTCGCGAATTTGAGCATGCGCGATCACTACTTCCATTCATTAGGAAGCCAGACGCAGCTGTGAGCGACCGTTACGTTGTTTTTTCCGGTTGTTAGAGCCTTTCGTAATGTCTAAAACAATCGAATTACCCGTAAGACCAGTGATTTGTTTTTTGAATGCGAAAAAATTTAGGCCAGCAAATATTCATCACCATAGTGTGAGGTTTATGGGGAAACAATAATGAGTGGCACTGCTCGGCCACACATAGCCAAATAAATTTAAATCTGATCGCGTCATTTGGTTGGGAACAATTCGACCATCCTCCGTACAGTCCGGATTTGGCAGCAAGCGATTTTCGTTGTTTCTTCGTCTGAAGAAATTCCTTTGTGCAAAACATTTTAACGACGATGCTGTGAAACAAGAAGTGCAGAGTTGGCTTTCAGCAGAGGTGGCATTATTCTGTTTCCCGTTACGACATGTACCTGAATAACGGCGGTGACTGCATAGGGAAGTAGTGTAAGGTATGAATGATAATAAACTATTTCAAAAATAATGTTTTGTTATTTTTTAATAAAATTATGGTGCTTACTATAAAAACGTGCCTCCTATATTCTTGTTTATAAATCTAACGCTCTCTCGTCTTGGAGACCTTTACAATAAAACGAATACAAAATTTTATTCTGTTTAAAATAATAGCATGGTAGAAATTTCCGAGGTATCCCACAAAACATATTGTACGAAAAATGCGAAAAAAAATGGCATTTTAAACACTCGGAGTGTTACACCCTTAAAACACTATCGTTTTACCACTAGATGCATAAATGGCTATATTGCTACATTATGAATAAGTCTGACTGTTTCTTATAAGTGTTGGTTTATTTTTATTATTTCCAGAAGCCCTCGTAGGTATTGAGGGCAGTGTAGTGTGTGACCTCCCTTTCACAACGCACGTTCGTAACGAGTGTGTGAATGTTCGAAGATGTAGCAAAACATAACTTAGCTCTACGAAAGAAATTCGGAAAGTAAATTCCAGCCTCGTCATTCACGGGCAGAAGAAGGAGTAACAGCGCCTTTCTTGATCTGTTGCGTAGCCTGACTCCTAGCAATGTCAGTATCAGGTTGCATTTGACTGTATCTTCCACCAAGACAGACGTATAAAATGTGTGGAGCAATGGAAGCTCCTGCCAAGAAATTAAAATTAAATTGAGTTTTATTTATGGACGCTCTTTAACTGCTGTGGTCCTTAGCGGTCCTTAGCGTCCTTTTCTATATTGGGGGTGAAAGTTCGGAAATATTGCTCAGAGGCCTCTTATCGGCATGAGGTTCTTTTACGTGCCGTAAATCTACGACACGGGATCACCGGCTTTACTTCGCTTCCGAAGGAAGCCATGCTAAGGATTTTACGCCCGAAAAAATCCATCGCCCTCCGCCGGGTTTGAACCCGCGACCTCGGGAACTAGCACGGTACCACTAGTCCCTGAGGTATGTGCAGTGATACAGTTTCTCTGCGAAAAAGGCAATTTCGGCAATTCATTGTGAAGTCACTACAGTGTACTGGAACATTATGAGCAGAATATTCTTCCACGCTGGCATTGGCAATTCCAAGATTCCAATTCCTGCGACAGTTCAAGTTGTATTTTTATCACCCAGCGTGTAGTCCTGACATGGTTCTGAGTGACTATCATCTGTTCCCAAACATGAAGACATGACTTCCGTTACCTTGTAGCGGGAAACAGTCCTTGGGCGACATTTGTAGCGGGAAATCGATGCTCCTTGGGTTGTAGTTGCCTGCTGTAGTGTCTTCTTCCTCGGTTATTGGTGCTCGTCGGTTGCTGAGTATTACATTCCTAGCTTTATCTAATCAGTGTATCTCAGGTTCCAGTGGGTGAGGCAAGTTAAAAATACACTGTAAGTTTCCCTTAATCAATGAAGTTTATTTCACAGTTTGAATAATTCTGGGCGGCTAGCTTTTCCAATTATTATATAATAATCCCACCACTTTAAGTTGGTCAGGAGTCTAGCTATATTCACAGGCACCCTACCCTTGTGCACCCACGTGCATCTGTAGCACCTTGTGTCGACGTGACTTCTCGATGAGTTAGATTCAGAATAAGAGCGGGCTCTGAGGCTTTGTCAATCCTTATATACGGGAGCCTAGTGACGCTCACCTCCGCGTTTGGAAATGTAACGACGTTTCCTATTGGCCCTCAGGACGCGTTACCCTGACATGTATGAGAATGTGTGGTTTCAGATCCGTGCGCTCAGGCGCCATCATGTAGCGTTGTACCGCTCGGTGACAGGTGCGGTCTTTATGATTTCTTGGAATTCTTGCTAGCTCGCCCGTGTCTTACAATCAGCTCTGTGCAAATGTTAGATGTTGAATATTTTAACATGTTAGTGACTTAAATTATTACTGTATAATTCTTATATGTATGGTTCCCCTTTCATATGTACAATTCCTCTATATGTATAACCCTTTCAACCACGGTTTGAAGCGGATGAGGAGCTCAAGGAGGTGTCACCGGGTGGCTACAATCATAGGCGGCAGAGTTCTGCGCAAAGAGGATAAAAGCTTGAGAAACTCTACGACATACGCTTGAGTTGAGGCTGTGGATTCGTCGTCCCACAATTTGTGGTTATTAAGGGTACACGGGGAGGGCTAGGAGGTTACGACAGGTTTTTGGGTGTCGAGGGTTCTCTGGGTTTGCATGAGGTTTCTTCTGAATGGTCTCATGTGTGACAGACTCATGAAAGGACAGACTACCTGCTTGTTTTGTTCGCGAGAACTGACCAGATGTTCAGCGACATTCTTTTACAGTACGGGCAGAATTTCATTTCCGTGTTGGTATTTTATTTATTCGTTCTTTGAGTTCATATTGCTACTAATATTCTTTAATATTTAGTGATATGCTATCTTCTTAAATATATATCTTATCGATATCTTATTTTAATATACTTGATAATGAGTGAAGCCTTAACGGACAGAATGTACGGTATCGGAATGTAGATTGAAATTATGCTGAAAAATAATGTAATTATTTACTTTTCACCCGGGTGTAATGAAAGCTCCAAAAAATAAAGCAGAATTCCTTAAAAAAATTAACGTAGCTTACTTTCCAAATTACCCTCGTATATATGGAGGTTGCACTTAAGATTTGTTGCTATCAAACATGTGGACCTATATGCTGGTATTTATTCATGAAGTGTAAATAGCATCTGTTAAGTTTACAGAGATGACAACAATTATTCGTTATTTTTCTTAATCACTCGAAACATTCCTTACTGTTAACTAACTTTTTGAGTTAATTGGGGTGTAGCGGAGTTGCAAATGTTACATTTTTTACAGTTCCTTTGCCGCTAATTCCCACTTTGGACTAAATCTATCTCATATTTGCGTATACATCAGTGATTGTATGTGCATTTTATACGGTGTACGTATGGTAGAGTTTGCACGTGTTGGTGCGAGTGAGAGAAAAGAAAAGGATGTTTTGTTCTTTTCCGGTGCAGGGCGAAACTCATGCAATTCCAAAGAGCTACCTCGTTTCATCGGATAAAGGGAATTCTTTAGCAGAATGTTAGTCTCCCCCACCTTCTCTATTTTCTATATTCCTCTCCTCCGTTTGCTCTTTTCCTTTTCCCTGCGTTTTTATTTTTTAAAAAATCATGAAACTGCATTGTGGATTATGGCAGTATGGATGGAACGACAACTGTTTGTTACGGAATGTGCTTGACTGCATCTCTACGTTGTAGGCCGTACATCTGCCACGGATGATTCATTTCAGATGAATCTCCCTGCTCAGTGAAGAACCGGAGTTGATATATCTTCTTATGAACTTTCTTATTAGAAACCCAAAGTGAAGAGAATGGAATAGCGGCATAAAATATATTACTCTTTCTCATCAACTAAGTTCTTTTTATATTATATATCTGCGGGGTAAAGAATTTCCTGGAAAATGAAAGCAAGATTTTCCACAATTTTACTGTGTATTCTCTTCACAATCTTTAAAGAAACTCTAAACTTCTTATTATATATTTTCCGAGGAACAGATAAATAATCATGTTCTCTTGTATGCAGGATTTGCAGTTTCTAGCAAAAAACAGTATAAATACACATAAAGTTTAAGGATTTTGTGAAAACTGAATTTAAAGTCTAAAATAACCCTTTTAGGGATAATTTTGATTCACTGATAGATTTAACTGATTTATTTCAAAATTTCTACAAAATTCTATAATAATAATAATAAAAATAAAGTAATAATAATAATAATAATAATAATAATAATAATAATACCAGCATTAGACACTAAATTTATTCTTCAGGCATGTACATCTATCTGAAAAAATAAACTAATCCATTATGCCTGCCTAAACATATTTTAGTTTTATTTGATTTTCCATTATAACAGTGGATTTGTATTTATCTGTTTAACTGTAGGTACAAATAAAGCTACCTAGCTAATATCGTAAGTCCAAAAGTCATAAAGACTAACTGCTTAACTGAATACCTTAATTCCAAAAGACTAGTTAGCTGATCTTAAAGTAGTAGTCTGATGTACAATGGCTTATCAGCGAAATATCTGTGGTTCCTTTAATTAATATTGTATCAAAATGTCGTAGATGTTTGTAACTTTACTCCCGGAAAATGTATCTCCCTTTGTCGACTCGAGTCCTGAGAACTTAAAACTGTCATAAAAACTCCTTAGCTTATAAAAAAAGAGTGTTCAAAGTATTTCATCTTTTGTACTTCAGTACTGAAATACATCGAAGGAATAAAGTTAAGGGTTTGTTGGTAAGAACAGCGGGGCAAACACTTCATCTGAAGGATAAATCATCAGGTTACATAAATGTCAATGTAATACTAATACCTTTTTAAGAAAAATATGATTGTCAGGTTATTGACAATTTTAAATATTTTTACGACTCTGAAAAGATATGGTTGCTGATTAAATCATTAAAAAAATTGAAATTTTGATGCAAGATGAATATAGATCGGCATTATTCTGTTCTTACACGCCTAGTGAGCTCATTAAATGCCATTTTAGAAATCGAGTTTACTTACCGCCCTGTTCTTTTGTCTTAAGTGGGCGTTTCAATCCAATAAGATAGTATATATCAAGTCAACAGTTGTAAATATACAATTATTTAGAAAAGCGTATTATCACCTTGATCGGAATAATTACATTTTACCTCAGAAGTAATAATTGGACCATTTGCTCTGCTATTCCTGAGCCTCTATACGATGGCTGGTAATATTTTCGTCTGTGGCTTATCACATCCAAACATGCTAACTTTTTACGATAGTAATGCCCATTTCCTAATTTATTTACCCCATAAATATTTATTTTGACCTAAAAGCTCCAAAACCCACGCCCACATTTTAAAACAAAATAAGTCAGACAAAAGTAAACAAACTTATATTTTCAAGTTTGTGGCATATAAGCATTCGAGTAAAAGACAGATCCCAATATCCGGAATAAATCACAGGAAATTAGTGACAGCCCTTAAAAATTAATTAAATACGCACACATTTCTTTATTATGAAGGTGGGAGGAACAGAAGTTGGAAAGGTGGTGTGGCCAATATTTAAGGTCCTCATCAATAATATAGAGGCATATTTCAATATTCATTTAAGGCAGCAGAAAATCTCAATAGGAGCCCTTAAAATCAACCAAAATGAAATCGTCCGTAGAAACTACCTACTACATTTTTATAAAATTATTTTACCTACCTGTAACTATATTATTTTGAAATATTTGGAAAACTTATACATGAAATAAAACAATAAAGTTACTTGTTGATTTTCCTCACTTCGGTAATAATCTCTGCGTACTTAAAAAAAAGGTCACATAAGACTTGAGTGTTACCCATCTCGTAGCTGACGGAAAATTGGAGTGTTAGAGACGTCCCGAACTTCAACCATGGATTAAACTACCATACGTTAATGATATTTGCATGAATAATAAAATGTATATCTTGAATGTTCTGGGAATAGTCCTCTTCATTCGGAAGGAATTTTGTATAACTGGTGGACGTTAAGTGATAGATGAAAGCGCACTACACAAAAAATGTAGATCCCTAAAAATTAAAACATTATTTCCAATTACATTTTTGTGGCATAAGCCATTTCCGAGATATCCATTATTAATTACTGAATTGTTCAATTCTTTGTCATTATTTTTAAGTCATGTCGATTTTCAGTTGTTTCTCCCGATGTCATGGAAAGAGCATGAAGTTTTAAGGCCAGCAAGTTGCGTCCAGCCCTTAAACATTTCACTATCGCTGTTCCTTTTGCATTTAGAACCAGATGCGTAATTTAGCTATTTATACAAAGATTTGTCTGGATTAAAATAAAATAGAAGAATAAGATTCGTACGAATAATTTTATACCCATTAATAAATTATAGAAGGGAGAGAAACTTATGTGAATGTAACATATCAGATGTTTTGTAAAAACTACTATTTTCTCAGAGATTATTGATTAGTAGCTGAATGAAATTTTGGGATAGTAAAAACACATTCTGTTGTGGATCCACTTTGATGTTAATAATGTAATTGGTTATTTTTTAAAATATTCAGTTTCTTTACAAAAGTGGCATATTTAAGAATATTCCTGACTTCGTTAATAAACAGCATTATTGTATAGAAGCGATAAGAGAAATTACTAGGCATGTATACACATCTTATAAGAATTTCATTTTAATGTCCTAAATCGTTTCTGAGATAATGGGTCATGCGTTTCGCAAATTTAATATTGACTTCATAGGGCTTTTAGTCTCCCCTTAATTCCGCGAAGTATGGCCTAGGAAGGTAATTAACAAACACAGGAAACACCTAGCGCCAGCTCAGTAAGCAAATTTTAGAGCAAAGCATTTAAAAGTTTTAAATACACGAGTGAAACAGTAGCTATGTCATTAATTCCTTTCGGTCATCCTCCGTGGTGTAGTGGTTACCATGCTAGCCGCTAGTTCCCAAGGTCGCGGGTTCAAACCCGGCGAAGGGCGTAAAATCCTTAGCATGGCTTCTTTCGGAAGGGAAGTAAAGCCGGTGGTCCCGTGTCGTAGATTTACGCCACGTAAAAGAACCTCAAGCCTTATAAAGAGGCCCCTGAGCAAAATTACTGGTCTTTCACGTTCAATATAGAATGGGACGCTAATGAACATAGCAGTTAAAGGGCGTCCATAACTAAAATTCAGTTTAATTTAATTTCTAATTCCTTTCGAGCACCATCGACTTGAGATACACTCAAGAATGATTTACAGGGTCTCGTATTAGTGTGTTGGCAGCTGGGCCAAGTAACCACGGCTACAACATACATCGTAACAATAATCACAATGAAGCCGCATCTCACCGCTTCACTACCTCCTATCCACTTAATACTTAAATGTAACATTCACACAGCTTTCTTCTTCATAAGTACTACACAATGATATATATTTTAAAAGCAATTTATTTCATAGTAATTCGGTATAAAGCTGCGGAAACGATTTATTATAATCCCGGTAATAAATCTTTGAAACTACAAAGGATAGTGACACGAACTATAATTCTTAATAGAAGTCGTATGTGGCAGTTATAAGTTCCTAAGAAAGAAAAAAATTATTATGTTATGCTTCAGAATACATTAAGCACACTACGAGAAAATTTTGGCTACAACAGCGATTATGTCGAAAATTTTAAATGCTACAAAACACGTTGTTATTACACATTACAAAATGTTTATTTCAAAGAGTATTACATTTAACCTATGGTCATTTTTTATCTTCTAATTACTAACAATCTACAGAAAAGTGAAAACAAAATCGTACATATCTAGGAAAATTTAAGCCATACATCTTCTTCAGCGTGCAGCTACACAAATTTAAAATATTTTAAACAAAATTTTGAACAGACATTTCTGAGAAAGTCAAAGGTCACGAAGGATTTCAATGTAAACGGATGTCTACGAAATGGGGATGAGATAATTTTATAAATATCTTCTCAAACGATGCTCGGTTTGTTTACGAAGATTTACATTTATCCCAGTTTTTAATTATACTCCCTCTCTCTCAATCTCTCTCTCTCTCTTTCTCTCTCTCTCTCATAGTCGTCCTCTTTTTTTATGACACCGCAAGCCGCAAAATTGGTATTTTTGGTGAAATATCATTATTGCACTTTTCGTTGAACGTATTGTTTCCTCTGTCTTAAAGAAGACAGAATTTAATAAACCTTATTTTGTGTGCTTGTACATTTTTCTAAAAGGAGTTAACGAATATTAGCTGGTGTTTGCAGTCACAGAATGATATTCTCAGCTATGAAATAATCTGTGAAATGTTAGTATAGAAACGACAGGAAGAAATCAACACAGCTACCCTGGACAAACTGCACTTGATACCTTTCTAGGGTACTTCATGTCGTCATTAATTCATTTTATTGGGTGGTGTCACCTTGTAGGCGCTATCACGCCTTGGGCTGTGTACCACACCAATAAGCATGCATATGCTAGTTCTGTCAACTCATTAGCAAATTACGAATAGATGAGGAATGGCAACCAATTTTGTGGATATTTCGCGAGGTTAATTGCGAATATACAGCAAATGTATGTTTCGAAATGCTCTTGAATACGAGTTAATTCTCAAGGTGTTAGTACTTTAGTCCTCAATCATCAGTTATAGGTCCTCATATAAATTAGCGTTTCCTAGCGTTTAAAAAGGCAAGGTATAGCCCCTTCCTCTTTCAACCCACTAAGGATGCAGGAGATGCTAGCGGATACAAACGATCAGAAATTGCATGTAGATTACTTCTTGTCGGGTGTGTACCTCATGATTGCTCAGGAGAAAGCAAAATACTCATTCAAAATGCTCTAGCACATGTTTTGTAACATATAATTCTTCCTCAATGTTAGAAAATGATTCATTTTTCGATAGGATTGTTAGAAGTTATGTTTATTTAATGTGACGCTTAGTTGATTCAAATTTATCCTTAAATTCTATCCCATTTCTGTTTCTTTTGTGGTTCTTTGGCATCCTTTGATTATTCTGAACATGAAATTGCTTGTTTTGTAGGGAAGACCCACCTCATAAAATAAAGAGGGAATAATTAGGAAACAATAGTGCAGAAAGGCATAAATAAATGATGTAAATAATTTATGTTACACAAAATATTAAGTATGTTAGAAAAGGGATATTGTAAGAAACAACTTGTGCAGGGAAGCGAGCTAACCGAACGAAGAAACTAACAATTGGATTTCAGCAGGTGGATGTTTACTTGCCAAAACATATTATATACGTGTACAACAAGATCAAACACAGAAATGTTAATAAATTATGGAATTAGCTAACATTCATTGAGACAATGAAAAACATTTGACGCCTTAAACATGTTTAAAGAAACAAATGCCGTGTTACTACAATGTTCATTAAATAAATCAAGTTAAGTATGCTCAAAAAATTTTGAAATTTGGTACATTTACATCCATTTATGTATATATTAAAACTAACTATGATGTGATATCTCGAACTTCAGCACAGGATGTATATTTATGAACATTTTTCTTTACAAATAAGAGACAGTTAAGCACAAACAATGAAGTCATCGTTAAAATGTACAGCTTAATAAATAATGGCCTAGAGTTAGTTCTTGGATGGTATACATATTAAATTTTTAGAGCCTCCTTCCATAATAAAACCCAATCTAAAACAATAACTTAAGTGGCTATAAATGTGTCCATAATAATGAAGATAAAAGGGAATTAGGAAAGCTCCATAAGAGTAATAGGCAAAGACTAACCCATAATACAGGAGATTGGCAAGCTTGACAATTTGTGCGAGTGAGAGGGTAATTAAACAGTCAGGCATACCTTGGGAATACCAGAAATATAAAGCTAGGCCTAGTCTGAGAAAATAAGCGCTTTTATTCTCAGAAGACGTTTATGTAAATAACTAATCGGAATGTGTTCAAAAAGTGTCGTTACGAAAGTATGCGTCTATACATGCGTAAACTTACGTATAAAAGGAAGACAATTTTCCAAGGATGAGTCTTCTGTTTCAGATCATCGAGACACCGACTTCACACCGGTGGAGGTTGCGTGTGACGAAACATATAGTTAATGTGCATTTAAATCCTTTAGTGATGGGAGTTAACGGGAAGTACAATAGAATTAGTTGAGTTATTTAAAGGTCCTATTGAATGTGAAACTCTACCGGATTGGACGCTTTCAGTAATTAAATTCTAATTGCAACCGGGATAACTCTAGCTTTAATAACAAAACTATGGTAATGAAGGTTCATTCACACAAACCGTGTTTACGGTAAGGTTGGAAAGATAGAATCAGACTGAAAAACTCAATGACATAGCCGGAATTTGAACCATGGATCTTCCGTTTTCCGTCTAGTTGCTCTTTGCTCTAACCAGCTGAGCTATCATATCAACATGCCGGCACGACATTGTCCTACACATGTCTTGTGTAAAATAACCATTGATGATATTGATTGACCTAATAATTTGTTAAACTTTGAAGCCCGGGACTGAAGTACTTAACGACATTGTAAGTTGCAATTGGGGTGTGTCATCTCAAAATGGATCTGAGATGTCCTTTTAGTTTATACCGAAAAAAATGCGAGTCAGTTGGGGAAGTTAATGTCTTGCCGGCATTTTGCATAATAGTTCAGTTGGTTACAGCAATCGGACGGAAAACGGAAGATCCGTGGTTCACATTTCCACTAGTATTGAATCTTTTGGTCTGATTCTACCTTTCCAACCAAACATGTGGCTTATTTATTTTCTGTGACACGCCACCCCATATAAGAGTAGCTAGGTATTGAAAAGTCATCAATAACGTCTGCAAAAGAAGACAAAAGCCGTTAAAGAAGTGTCAGCAGACAGAACGCACATATCGTAAATGCTTAAAATGAGCATGATATGCAAACGCACAGAATCTCATATACGTGCACACAGCGACACGCATCTCCCGCAATTTCCACTTTTCTTATATTTAGTCTTACGTAACTAAGGTCTAGAAGTTTAACATATACATTTTTAAACTGAATATGCTACAAACCAGCTTTAAGAAAGAAGAAAAAACTTCCCTGAAGTGAAAGCTGCAACTTCCTTGCTCTTAAGCATAAAGAAATTTTAGGAATATTAGTATCTTCAATCGTTTTCACAATAATATAGAAAAAATAACCATACGATTCCAAAAGTTCCAGAAGCTGGATTTTCAATGTACTCCATAGAAAATTGCCCTGCTACACATTCATTGTATATTTTCTACATATTTTTAACTCTTTCATGTTACTGTTGTATGTTAGAGTAAAATAGAATATCCACTTTATTCCGAAATGATACCCCAAAAAGAAGACAGCATTGAAGTACTTATTAGTCGGCCACGATATGAGTGCGTTTGGAGGAGGGCGCCAGTGTTTTCTTGGAAAGCTTGACGTAATCAAGTCTAGAGGTCAGAAGAAAGTGAGGGGAAGGCGATAGGAGAATGTACATTTATAATGAAAACAGTACTGAATTTGCAGGCCTCAGCCTCGATAGTAAATGTAGCTGGTAACTGTGGATATTTTCTTTACCTGACTGTCCTTCCGTAACTGTTTAGTTCCTCTTACACCGAAAACACTCATATCGTGGCCCAATAATAACTAAAGATGCGAGGACAAAACCCGTCTCTTGAACTAGTTGGAGAAGAAGTTGACATTTTTCAAAGACACTTAACATTTCACTTAAAATGTGGGAAACTTAAAAGGTCTAACAACGAACATATTGAAAACTGATGATTTTAGGACACATATTACATATTTTAATGAGCTCTGAATTGTTTTTAAGTAGTATAAAGCATTTGAAAATTCAAATAAATAACAAAAAAATCTCAGAAGTAGTTAATGGCAGAAGAAATTTTGTTGATATACATGTTGTGCTTTAACGAAATACACATATTTGTGCAGTAAATGTTTGTCTCCCTGTTGTGTTTTACCAGTTGCACAAAACTATGCAAAGTATATTCAGAATAAAGAATACTTTACACGCTATTCTCAGAAAATTTGAGATGTATGTTACTTTCAATCAAATATTTTAATCATTGGTTATTTACCATCAATCATGATAGGTATATTTGAAAAACACAAAAATAACTAAAAGCTTGCAATGTAAAGGATGTAAAGGGATGGGATTTTTTTTAATCTTCATGTCAAATCCTAGCAAGATGCTGAACTTAAGTACTAAGTTTGGTATAAAACCGATATTTTGTTTTTGAGTCATGCTATTCACAGCAGAAGAACACACGCAAGTGCCATTTTTTTCATGAAACATCAGAAAAAAACTTGAATTATTTGGATTCAGTTTAATTGAAAAGTGCATTTAAAGTGAAATATCAATTTCTAATTCTTGGGTTGGATATAATACTGCCTTTGCTGAATATAGTAACTAGTACAGAAAGTAAAAGTTGCTTCTTTCCTTTATCATTTACTAATGAATGGAAGTGTAATGAATATGCAGATTTAACGGCTTTTCATAGATATTTCCATTAATAGCATCATTATAGGGTTTTAACCATTCATTCTGAGGGTGTAATGACTAAACGAAATTGACAAGATTGGCTGTTTCTCGGTAAACAAATTAACGTTACTATGCCGATACAGGCTATAAAACAAGGTATTTTGAGTGTTGCATTCAATGTAGAAAATCATATAATAATGCCACCATAAAAGTTCGTATTTTACACTAATATGTACATATATTGAAGACTTGTAACGTATAAAAATGAATAAATAGGAAATTGCCAGAATAAATAGCAAACCTTTGTCGTCGTAGGTTGATTGCTTACATTTATAATAGAAAATAACTGTGTTCTCTCGACTTTCAGTCATTATGTTTATAAGCTGCTTAATAATACTAGCATTATGAAATGCTGATATTTTTCCATGTTAAGATCTGGGATGTACAATACAAAAGAACAGAGGGAGGCTTAGTTTAACGCCAGGAGCAATTAGTAACTCATAATTTATACTCAGTCTTGTTCTAAAATTTCTTAATATACCCACAAATACAGTCTTTCCGCTTCTTACTTTCTATTGTACTAGATAGGATTTCCTGAGACCTTTCTGTACGACTAACATACATTTTTTTCTCTCTTTGAAGGAAGCAGTCAGAAGATTCTTCTTTTTCCAAAGGGAATGACCTAGTGAACGAGATCGGACACAGCTGTATCTTATGCCGAGAGAGAAATGTGGAATGGAAATAAAGGAAAGTGATGTAGTTAGATCGGGAAGAAATAGGAAAACGCTAAGAGAAGACGTAGAAATAAAAATCAACTTCAGAAAGAAAGGAAACTTTTACGACAGGAAACGAAAATGTAGTTCCCCTCACCCCTTGAAGAGACGAGAAAGACCGTAGAGCAAGAAGGGTTGGGGGTCAGAAGGGGGGTAAGCAATTTAAATTATGCAGTCTTCAAAGTGAAGTTGCCTAAGGAAAGAAGTATATGCCTCTATATATGTCTCTTTTAGTGTCATACAGGTCGTGCGGCATGTTTGTGTTTTGTTTGCAGGTGCAAAGTGGCACACACACAAAGAGAAATGGCTTTTGTTACTTTTGAAAGCCTTTACACTGCTTTTGATGCGCGTCAAGTGTCCTCTAGATTTGGTGACGAATTCAAAGAATGGAAACAAACACCTTCCTGCGCCTGCAAAAGGAAACATGAAATTTCATCCAAATAATAACTATTTTAATATTAATTGATCAGGCTGGGGATTAAGCTATAGGTTATTCAATTTATATTCGATTGGTTTTGCTATCATATGATTCTTTCATTATGTGAGCGTTTGTAATCAATGGGCATTCTTTGATGATGATAACTTTAAGCTTATCACTGAGCCAATAACTGTTTTCTCGCAATTCACCCCAAAACTTACCAGCCATACTGCGCTTTAATATTGTTACTGCATGTATAAATTATTTAAATATCGCGTATCCATTATTTGTTTAATTTCATCAGAAATATTTTCCAATTCATCATTGCAACTCTTCCAGTTTCACGGTTAATCTGTCTTCATCTTCCAGGAAGGTTTCACCACTATCCTCCCGTGATTCCCTCTTTTAATGCAACTTGCTTACCTATTTTGTCCCTCTATATTATAGACTCTTTTGCTCCATTTTCACGTTACAAGTACTTGCATTGCAGTCTCCCGAGTTTCTGCACTATAAAATAACATACTCTACACAAATCGTTCCTCTAATCTATTTCTTAGTGCTTTCACGTAGGCACAGAAAATGCCTACCCCAAATTTCAAAATGAACATTATTATCCAATCTGGAGATATGGAAAGACATTCAACTGTTATGGATTTGAGCAAGGAAATTGAAAAAACATACCTGTTAATATGAATTATGGTACTGTAGGTTAGGTAAGCATTTTGGAAAAGCGTTTGAACATCACCTTTAATTTCACATACCTATTACTAATAGCGGGATAGGGAAATGTCAAATCAAGTTTATTCTAAGGGCAAAACTAAATGAAATATTGTTTTTAATTTTATATTTCGCATAAGCTAAACACTATAAAAACAACGTTCGTATTCTTTTCATACGAAAGCATACTTAAAGGCATTACGTTTAAAGAGTAATACATATTATAGGTTATAATCACAGTATGCATCAAGTAATATAATTGTCCATCTATGCTTTAAAGGGAGTCACTGAATTTAAATTAAATTAAGAAGTAAAATCATACAGTTTATATGTTTACTCTCTTATGAAAATGGAAATGTCACTTGCCATGTTCCATAAAGAACTGTTATTTATTCAGCAGATTGAATTTGATTTTTAAAATTACTTAAAGTATATAATATTTAGTATGAATAAGATCATTTTTTTGCAAATCGTACAAAGAGCCTCCAAAATATTACATAATGACTACTCTTTTTTGTAGTTTTTAATGCAGGTTCTTATTGCAAACGGCATCATAAACGTTGTGAACTGATAATATCTGAAGTGATAATTGGTAAAGGAAATTTGGGAAGGAAGGGTTTCAGACCTACGTTTAGGGTACTTACCCATCATTTGGCAGTTATGAGGACTGAGAAATATCCGCAAGAAACCTCAGTAGGGGAGGACGGCCCCAATAGGATTTAAACCGCAGACGTCTCGTTCAGAGTCCATAGCTTAACGCTCTCGCCTACCATGTTACTGTTCCGAATTTAACATAGGGTGGCTATATAGTTCTCAGTCCTTTGGTAACATGTACAAGATAAAATACGTTTAAGGTATTTGTTCTGCACTCTCTTTTTACTTTCTCTACTACGTATAGTAAGTAGGGGAGGTATTGTATTCCACCCAAAAATTCGATACCGAGATTTAACCGAAAATACATGCTTTGAGTCCACCTGAAACCAAAAAAAGCATTTTTGTAAACATGTCCGTGTGTGTGAGTGTCTGTGTGTGTGTGTGTGTGTGTGTGTGTGTGTGTGTGTGTGTGTGTGTCTGTGAGCAGCATAACTCAGAAACGAACAGTCGGATAAACATCAAACTTGGTATTTAGGTTCAGTGTCTTCCAGATATGCGACACGAAGGTTTTCAAGAAATCCCACCACCCAGATTACCCATTTACATGGAACATTTTTCGAAAATTTTAATTTTCTCAAAAATGGCTCTAACGATTTTGATTAAAGTATCATATGTTTAAGATATTTTCATGACAAATGAAATGTATATCTCGAATTTTCTGGGAATGTCTCCAAAAGTATTGTTCAATGTGAACGACTTTTCCATAACTGGTAAACCAGAAGAGATAGACAAAATGTTACCTCACAAAAAATATAGATCGCGTTAAAATACACAATTTATATCATATATATTTTTTTTGCTGGGTGAACCATTTTCGAGATATTGCTTGTTATTCCCTTAAATTTTCCAATACTTATACGTTTTCTCAAATTCGTTATTCATTTTTACTTTCTCTACTACGTATAGTAAGTAGGGGAAGTATTGCATTCCACCCAAAAATTCGATACCGAGATTTCACCGGAAATATATGTTTTGAGATCTCCTGAATCCAAAAAAAGCATTTTTGGAAACATGTCCGTGTGTGTGTCTGTGTGTGTGTGTGTGTCTGTGTGATTGTGTGTCTGTGTGTGTGTGTGTGTGTCTGTGAACAGCATAACTCAAAAACGAACAGTCAGATAAACACCAAACTTGGTATTTAGATTCAGTATCTTCCAGAGATGCGACACGAAGGTTTTCAAGAAAATCCCCCCACTCCAGACTACCCTTTACATGGAACATTTTTCGAAAATTTTAATTTTCTCAAAAATGGCTCTAACGATTTTGATGAAAATATCATATGTTTAAGATAATGTCATGAGAAATGAAATGTATATCTCGAATTTTCTGGGAATGTCTGCAAAAGTATTCTTCATTGTGAATGCCTTTTTCATAACTGGTAAACCATAAGAGATAGACAAAATTTTACTACACAAAAAATGTAGATCGCGTTAAAATACACAACTTATGTCATATACACTTCTTTTGTTGAGTGAACCGTTTTCGAGATATTGCTTGTTATTTCCTTAAATTTTCCAATACTTATACTTTTTCTCAAATACGTTATTCATTTTTTTATGTCCTGACATGCAAAGAGAATGGAATGCGCCACATAGCAACCAGCGTTAAAATATTTGACTATCGCTTAAAAGCTACCATATTCCCCTTGCATCTACAACAAAATTAGCAATAAGATTAACATCTCGATTAACATGAAGCATATGGAGAATAGGCGTTTGTAAAAATAGATTGTACAAGAGTAGAGAAAGTCATGTGAGTGTAACACATCAGATTTTTTTGTTTTTGCCCTGGTAATGCAAAGAGAATGGAATACTCCACATAGCAACCAGCTCTTAAAATATTTGAGTATCGCTTAAAGCCTACCAATTCCCCTTGCATCTACAAGAAAATTAGCAATAAGATTAACATCTGGGTATCTTGATTAACATGAAGCATATGGAGAATAAGCGTTTGTAAAAATAGTTTGTACAAGAGTAGAGAAAGTCATGTGAGTGTAACAAATCAGATTTTTAAACTTGTGTAACGAGGCTTTTATTATATTTAAGTGCAAGGGAGAGTGCTTTACCTAGACCATAGGGTACCTTGGACCGGTTCCCTTTTTCAGAAAGATGCTGCCACCTGTGAGTCCGCCGAATAGCACATGTTGCTATGTGTCGTGGTGTAGTGCCTGTGAGAGTCGGCAGATTTTACCATTACGGTTGTGTGTACAAGAACAAAAAGCTGTTGCTTCTTCGCAGAAGTATTTCTTTTTCACTTCAGTTGTTTGTGAATAATATTTTAATTAGTTTACAAGGATTATTATGTGAATGTATTTTAGATTCCACATTATTTTGTGAGTAAAATAAGCCTATAGTTTTTCATCATATTATAACTTAGCACGCAGGTTGCCATGTTTATGCAGTAACACACACGTGTACCTTGGGCCATTGCATCTTGTACCTTCGCCGGTGGTTCATAGTACAACAGGTTTCAACATTATTTTGTTTGTGTGTGCTTCAGTGCTGGAATAATAGACAAATATGCCTCGTAGCAGATATGGAAAAACAAAAGGGAGCTGTAGACGCAAATGCTTTGAAAGACGCCCTAAAGCAATTAACTCTATTGACCCTGAAATGAATATGTCATATTGGGAGGCGGCGTAAGTATTAAATGTCAGTCGTTCTACTCTTACTAGGCATTTAAACAAATTTTTAGGTTGTGGACATGACTTTGAATATTCAGTTAAGAAGACTTTTGCAGAACACGAGGAAATTTTCGTAGTTAAATGTATTGAAACTATGGCAAAACGGACTGACAAAAAGGGGCGTTAGCATCTTGCCTACAAAAATTCAAAGGTAAATGGAAAGATATATCCGCGGTATGGATGCACAGTTTTCTTAAAAGACATTCCAGTTCACTGTCAATAAGGAAACCCGAAACAACAAGTTTAAGTCGACCTACAAGTTTGAACGGTTAAGTGTTGAATGCTTTTTCAATAACATCAAAGACCACCACGGCAGATTTCGTCCTATTTCCCCCGAGAAAATATGGAACTTGGACGAAACTGGTCTCAGCACTGTGCAAGGGGCCTGAAACAGAAAGGGGGCACTTCAAAGACAGAATGTAGCTTGGTGGCCCTGCAGGGTGTATTGGAGCCTCCACTGTTTCAGGGTGGTCAAATGAAGAGATCTTTTTGAATTGAATTGAGTTTTATTTATGGACGCTCTTTAACTGCTGTGGTGCTTAGCGTGCCATTCCATATTGGGCGTGAAAGACCGGAAATTTTGCTCAGAGGCCTGTTTATCAGGCTTGAGGTTCTTTTTACGTGGCGTAAATCTACGATTCGGGACCACCGGCTTTACTTCCCTTCCAAAGGAAGCCATGAAAAAGATTTTTACGCCCGAAAAAATCCATCGCCCTCCGCCGGGTTTGAACCGCGTCCTCGGCAACCAGTGTCTAGCATGGTAACCACTACACCACAACAGAGAACTTTTTGAAGCTTCTTGATCACCTTCTTGGGTCAGTGAGCTAATCCAAGGAACATAGGTTTCTGTTGCTCTTGGACAATCACGAGCCGCATCTACCTGTTAAAACTCTGGAAAAAGCATCAGCTGCTGGTGTAGTAATAGTAACGTTCCCCCCACACGCTTCGCACAAGCTCCAGCAACTGGACGTTTCTGTCTATACTCCAATGAAGACATATTACAATCAGGCTGTCGAGTCATGGCTGTATAACAACAAGGGAAAGACTCTCGACACCTACGCAGTTGTGGAGGTTGCAGGGATAGCCTATTCAAGAGCACTTACACCACAAATTATTTTGTCGGGATTTCGTAAATCAGGAAACTATCCACTGGACTCAGAGATCTTCATAGACAACGATTTCTTGAGCGCCTACGTAACCGATCGAATTCAATGTAGTCAGCAGACAGAAAATGTTACAGCAAGACCAGAGAGCGTAGAAGACATCACTTTAGCAAATTTGGATGAACCAGCTCCTGGATCACTTCTTATGCTGTAAACCAAAGTTCTGACTCAGTTACTCCTCAATCTAAGCATGAAGTGACAAATATTGTTACTCCTGAAGAAAATTTCCCTTGTATCTACCGACGACGACAACGATGGTGCAAATGAGGAATGTATTCACTGCAAATTTCTAAACAATCCGATTATAGTGGAGAAAAGTGGTGTACATGCATCAAATGTGGTCTTTGAACACATTAGCTTTGTGCTGGAGTTGCAGGAAATTAATGGAAAACATACGGTTGTGACTTTTGTGCTTCTCGCTAGTGCCTTGTATTGTGTTTGTGCTTCATAATTAATGAATGAATGTTATTTTCTGAAATAGTTGCAAAAATACGTTGACTTATTGTTTTAAATCTTCATTTTAAAGTATGGTTCAAGATACAGGATGGTAGTCCCTAAGTACATGAGGGTATTTTTAATCTAAGTCCACACTGTAGCAGCATTTTATATATTTATCTGATAGTTTATTTGGCTGAGTTGATCTTTTTTTGCAATTAAGATATTTTTAAAAAGTATAAAGTTATAACCTAAGAAAAACCAAAATATGCTATTTAAATCAAGGTTATAAGGGATATTTTAAAAAGCGGGCTCAAGGTACAACACCCTTTCCAACTATGAAATTAAAACAAAACTAGTATTTTTAAAATGTTTGTGAATGCAATTAAGATTTTGCTTTTCTGCCCAATTAAAGGTCCAAATGCGACGCCTAAATCGACGTGTGCTGATGTGTGAAAATAGTGCACAGAATTTTAAAGGTTGTTTCTCTCTAAATCTTTTTTGTTGACAAACCTGTCACCTCAAAATGTTTCTCATGATTTTTGTTCAGTTTCCTTCAAACTGCGGCGATCACTTCCTCATCCGTTGCTGTTAGGCTTACCTTGATGATTCTTCCGTTGGTTCCAGAAGTGCACAGTGTGTTGGTTCTCTTCAATTTTATCCTCGGCTAGCTGCAGTAGTTTTCTTTAACCTATATAGGAGCATGGACTTATCCTCGGTAAATGAAAGTGTAGATCTCGGGTGGTGATATAGGAAGACATAGACGTGCTTTGTTTATGAAAAGATGACACTGCCGTTTCTTTTTATTTAATTAACATTCGTAGTATACAACACTGGTATTGCCGCCGTAAAATACTGTCCACCGCTGTTAAACTACGGCGCGGATATGACACGAAGTTTAAATATGCTTATTATCTCTTTACGAGTAGCGGATCTTAGGTGTGTTTCTAAAACTGTCTTGATTCCCTTTTTGGCGCGATATCTCACACATCCTACAGCATCTCTCCCTGACCACACATGACAACAACTGTCTTGACAAAACTGTCTGATAAACTGCCTTGCTAAAACTCCATGACAAACTCCCTGACAAAAACTGTCCCGAATTTGCTCCAAACAGATCCTTTTATAGTCTCAGGCTTCTGAGGCTGCTTCCTTTCCTATTGGTCCATTTTTAATATAAATCGCTGCTTTTCCTACATTTACCGTTAAGCTATCTGTCTCGCTCACTTGGTCACGGTGAATTATAAAATAAAGGGACAAAGGCGCTACACCTCGCTGTAGGAATAATGGCACAGCGACCCAAAGACATGTCATAAACTAGGTTTTCTGCCTTCGAAGGCACTATTCCTGTATCTAAAACATTTCGTCGTGGACAGTATTTTAACATAGCACTTAAATTATTTACATTAAACCATTTATAACTCTACTAATATTAGTACCCTAGATAGATACATAACGTTAAATCACCCTTCTTAAAATATACAAGCAGTATGAGAAAAATATATTTACATAGTACGATTTAATATCAATAAAAGTTAATTAATAAATTATCTATAATTACAGTTCTTGGGCTCGGCCTAGAGTTGCCGTTTCAAAACGTTGGGCATAGGTTCTTTAAAGATTGATGAAGGCATCTGAAAAGCTTTAGTTATAGTTTTGTGTTTAGGTATTGATAATTTAAGTCTCTATTTTAAAAGTTTTATTTAAGTAATGTATTTAAGAAATACAACTGTCATTAAGTTTTCCGGACTAAACTTTTTATTTTACAAAAATGGAATGTTTTACTATAAAGAACTATATGGAAGGAATAATATGCAGAGTATAAATCTTTAACACTTTTAAGTTTTCAAATCTTCAAATATTTACTACGATTTTAGTCGATTTTCTTTTTGGGGAAATTATTTTCTTGGAATGTTAGATACACAGGAACTGAAAAGTAATGTTATACTAGAGTTATGTTGAGGGAATATTTGATAAAAATATGCGCTTAATCGTTTGAAGAAATTAGCAACTTCCGTAGCGAAAACCCTTAGAATTAGTTCCCATACTCTGCGCTCCGCTATAGCAAAGCACGCAAAAATCTTGCCTCTGCTTGTCACAGTGTTGTCAATAACTATAAATAGTGCTAAGTTCGGTATATTTACATTTTTTTGCCTAACGTCGTAGTGCCCGCTTTATTATATTTTGTCTCACTTTGGGAAATTTTGTGGAGTTCGGACTGAAGGATACACCTCCTCTCTTCTATAGGACTCCTGTCAGGATAGCAGTCGCAATAATGAGCAAGCCTGGCTTACTGACCACACGAAGCAGTTTATCCTCTGTTGCGCAATTTTGGCTGGCAGGAAGAACATCTTTGAGGCATTCAAGCTGTTAAAATGCGCAAATAAAAGTATGATGTTTTATGCAACAGGCACAGCGTACAATGCGAATAATTTTCAACGAGGTCCGCGAATAGTTCTTTGATCGCTGAACCACCCTTGCTCGGCGGGAGGGAGAGTGGAAGATGGGCAAGAAGAAGCAACGCCGTACTCCCGAGAATAACAGGGAAGAAACCCTAGCCGCTCCATCGGCTTCTGCTGCAGTTGTAACTGCAGATCCGCTCAGATGCTCAACAGCCCGTTCATCACCATCACCGCCGGCCGGGCATTCTTATACCTCGGTCGCTAAATCACCGAAGAATCTCAACACACATCAACACCACAGTGGCACTGTCAAATCAGTGGCTTCTCCGAATAGCATGGCAACTTTGTTTGCCATCACCGTGGCACCACACCACAGCTGTCAACTCTAACAGACCAGCCCACCTCTTCACTACAAGTCAGAACCACACATCACACCACACTGCATCCAACACCGCAGACCTCGCCGCCACTAACGGCACCAGCACGTTGCAGTGTTGTGATACATGGTGTTTCCCGGGATTTACCCGCCAGATACATCCTCACCGCAGCTCAACACCGTTGACATTCATCCACGAAGGCAACCAGAATTACTTCGTCCCGGGGAATCACTACACTCATCCGACTAGCATTGGCAGACCCTGCTGACTGCGAAGACGCTTTGATAGCGGGACTTGTCGTCGATGTTGCTCATACGGCCACACATCCACTTACTACACTTCACCACCGAAATGCCACTAATGTGGCTCGCCGTACCTACCATCTGTGATCACACATCATGACCTACGCCGTCGACGCCGCTACTGCGCTACGTGTAATGGCTTCGGCCATTACACTGGCCAGGTGCTCTGTCCAGGATATCCACGACGCCGAACACCAACTTCACTACCCATCTCTTCACCACCGGACGTCAACTCCGATGAGAGACAACAACTACCTGCTACTACTAGACCACCTGTTTAAATCATTCCAGCAACCACCACCGCTACTCCAGGAGCTGATGGACGGATACGCGTGGATCTTCACAATCTCAAAACCGCAGTTAGCAACTTAGAAACACGAATGACACTACTTGAAGACACCACTGACAAAACCATCACCGCCGTCAACAATTTCTCTTCAGCAACCGACTACACCCAACAGCACAGACAATCTTCGCTCTCCGACCAACAGCCGCCTGTATTGTCACAACTGACTCCTGTAACTTTACAGCTATTCGCCCTTGAAGACGCTGTCAAACAATTACAACAAACGCACCACCAGGCCGTCTCAGAAATCAACCAGAAACTTAATAGTCTTCAAGATCACAACCTACACGATGAAGCCCACGCTTCTCTACGACACTTCCTTGAGAAACAAAGTATAATGTCACCACCGATCTCTAGACACAAACGCCGAGAGAAATAGTACACTTCTGACCAAACATCACTGACTACCACGGAAATTACAATAAAGAAAAACAACACTGTTTGCCTCTAAATTCACCAGGGGGGCAGTCAGGGTTCGCCATGGCTGTCTATGGATACCCTCCCGCTCACTGCCAGCGCTCAGCTGCAGTTTAAATCCGCTGGACTACCGGAGGTGCCCAGTGGAACTCCAATAAAAACTCCAACCTTAATCCGCACTTCAAGACCATGATCCAATTTAACACTCCTTTTTCTTCGGCGAAATAAGCCAACTCTTTATCCCTTCCAGCTTTTCATCTGTCTCCCTCTTAAAAACAAAAATAAATAACAAAAGTAAGAAAAAATAAGTGCAACAGGTGTGGGGCCGCCCTTAAAGAAGAGCGTGAAATTATGTATTTCGTCCTTCCTAAATAGCAAACTTACGATTGAATATACTATACTGAAACCTTAAAGCCGATTACAATAAGAAGGGACGGGTAAGCGGTTATCCCTGATTGAAGTGGAGCGGAGTACCTTGAATTCCCATCTGCACATTGCGAACTGAGGCTGGCGTTAATGGCCTTCCAATCCAGCCTATTAATTAAGCATTTCTTCTCTTTAAGTTAGTTTAATCGAATGGTTACCTTTCGTCTGTTTGAGGAAAAACAAACATTTTAACATAAAATTTGGAGTAAATTGTATTAATAATGGCGTTTTACTTCTATTAGAAGCTATCAAACATTTATATTAGTCAATATCATGCTTTTACTAGGAAAAAGTGTCTGTAGTTGTGTATTAAACCTGAATGTTTAGTCCTAGTAAAGCTGATCGGTGTATAAAATACTTCTTCATTCGTGCATTCGTGAGTTAAATTGATCAGGACATAAAGGAAATCAAATTGTATGTGATTGATAACCCTGTCAAAGTCAGTTTCTCCGCAGAGCATTGTTCCCGTGATCCCACTGTCTGACATACGTCATCCATTACTTGCCTTATTCGCGATCCAGACAGGCAATTCCCTTTCTTTTTGGCAACTTACACACACACACACTAAGGGAAATTTTGCAGACATCAGAAATACAGAGGTAAAACATACTTAGATGCGGCTATCTTGTCTGGCTCTTCGAGTGTGCTAACCTAATATCCCCTTGAAAAAATAATAAAATGCACTAAGGTAAATCTACTTAGTTTACCCCATTTGAGATTTTGTGTATTTTGTTTCAATTGTAAAGTTTAGTATAGCACCATTAGTATTTCAGAGTATCGAAAACCATTGTGGGAGGATTTATTTCTTTACTTCTGCCAAGTAGGATATGTTAGTATCGTATATTAAACATTTGTTTATTTTTGAATTAAATAACCATTAGTTCGCTGATGCGCTATATTATAATATTGAACAAAAATGCCTCATATACATTAATGTTTTGTAGCTGTCCAACAAAGTATAATTAATCGCACTGATAATCTGATATTCGTTATGAAAATCATATTGATAAAAGTTTAATCTGATTCCAGTTCGATGTTCCTCAATAAATGAAAAACTGAAGGACAACAGCAAAGAGGAAAAACCTCATTTTTATTTTAGCCAAAAAGCTGCATGTAGAACCGTATAACACATTTAGCAATTAACAAATCCATCGGGTAGTATCACGTCATCACAGAAAACGTAATTGAATAGAAAAGCTATAAGGTTAATAAAAAGGGTATTAAATTATGTATTAAACCATATAATCGTGTTAGTTATCGAGAAACCGACACTTACGAGTTCAAATTATATTACCAAGCACTGTTAACACAGTATAGTGAGTAACTCATAGCGAACGAAGCTGGTGATTTAACTTCAGTATTCACCTAACAACGAGGACACCATGAATGATGTAGCTGCTGTCATTTTCCGGCTAACTATCGCATATTAATTTGGAGAATGGGGGAGATTTACCTTATAAAAGCTAGCAACCACTACAATTCCACTTTTAAGTATTCAAGAATTAGGATGTATTCAGAATTAATATTCTGTACCTTAACTGAAGATCAAAAGTCCTGTACCACTTGTCTGAATTTGCCAAATCTATGATCCACTATCTAGGGAATCTAATGCCATGAATATTTTTATGGAATATAAGCAGAAGAGCTAAGTTTTCTCTAGTCCTTTTACTTTCTCTACTACGTATAGTAAGTAGGGGAAGTATTGTATTCCACCCAAAAATTCGATACCGAGATTTCCCCGGAAATACATGTTTTGAGACCCCCTGAATCCAAAAAAAGCATTTTTGGAAACATGTCCGTGTATGTCTGTGTGTCTGTCTGTCTGTGTGTGTCTGTGTGTGTGTCTGTCTGTGAACAGCATAACTGAGAAACGAACAGTCGGATAAACACCAAACTTGTTATTTAGGTTCAGTATCCTCCAAGGATGCGACACGAAGGTTTTCAAGAAAATCCCCCCACCCCAGAGTACCCTTTACATGGAAGATTTTTCGAAAATTTTAATTTTCTCAAAAATGGCTCTAACGAGTTTGATTAAAATATCATATGTTTAAGATATTTTTATGACAAATAAAATGTATATCTTGAATTTCCTGGGAATGTCTCTAAAAGTATTTTTTATTGTGAACGACTTTTGTATAACTGGTAATAAACCATAAGAGATAGACAAAAAATGTAGATCGCGTTAAAATACACAATTTATGTCATATACATTTTTTTGGTTGAGTGAAACATTTTCGAGATATTACTTGTTATTCCCGTAAGTTTTTCAATACTTATTTTCTCAAACGGGAATTCGTTATTCATTTTTTTTGTCTTGTATATGCAAAGGGTTATAATTTGTGGCAAAGGGAATGGTGCTGCACCTAGCAACCAGCTATTAAGAGATATGTATGTGCTTAAAGGCTACTGTTTTTCTATATTGCCCTTGTAAATATATTTCCCCCTTACATTTACAAGAAAATTAGCAATAAGATAGACTCTGCAAATGTTTATCTCGATCAACATCAAGTAGATGGAGAATAAGCGTTTGTAAAAATAGTTTGTACAAGAGTAGAGAAAGTCATGTGAGTGTAGCACATCAGATTTTTTAAGAAACAATAACCACAAAATGTATTTTTTAATTTCTCTAGAGGCTACTAATGATAGGCAAGGTAAGTGCTTCATTTCATTAAAAATATTATTTATAGATATATCATAATTAATACATGTTTGAGCTCCCTGAATAAAACATTTTAGAAAAAGTTCCAGAGGTGTGGACGGGCGCGTGCATGTATGTGTGTAGGCATGTGTGTGCGTGTACCACATAACTCAAAAAGTAAACCTAACTTCGTATTCAGTTCAAGATCTTCCAAGGATACGACACGAGGACTTTCAAGCAAATCTCCCGTCCCAAACTACCCTTTATATTATATCACTTGGGTTAATTTGCACTTTCTGAAAATCTGCTGTGATGAGTTTGATCTGATTATCACATATTTAAAATATTCAAAGAACTAATAAAGTATATAGGGCGGCGCCGTGGCCGAGTGGTTAGACCGCTCGCCTCCCACCGAGGCGGCCCGGGTGCAATCCCAGGGACCTGTGGTGGACGAAGCGGCGTCTGGGTGGATTTTCTCCGGGTTCTCCGGTTTCCCCCGCCATTCATTCCACTAACTGCTCCATCATCACCTTTCCTTTCATCCATTTCACCAACATTTCGTTTCATCTACTTCCTTCATCCCATACCAGGCATCGGGCTGATCACCCATCCTGGATGCTCTGTCTGATCCATGAGTGTCTGCTCCTCGACGGGCCTCTGGCCCCAGGCACCCGCTTGTAAGTCCTACATAAGAGGAGGGTAAACAGATAATGAATGAATGAAATAATAAAGTATATAGTTTGAATTCTGTGTGATACTCCTATGAGTATCTTCATTCGGAATTAATTTTAAACAGCTGGTTAACCGTAAAAGACAGAAAAAATACTTTAAACTGCTTCCTAATCTCTTTACTGTTGTGTAGTTCTTAAAACTATGAGTTTATTTCAAATAAACTTTTATACCTTAAGACATTTCCGAGGTATTCGTTATTACTGCCTTCAGAGTTTCAACAATTTGGATTTTTTCAAGCGCTGCCACTATTCAGTTCTTTCTTGTGATTGAAAGAGTAAGGAATCTCACGTCAGCATATGGCTACCCATTTATAACATTTTGACTATCGCTTCAGCCTCCTATATCCCCTTTGTGCCTACAACGAAATGTGTAATCAAACTTTCTGCAAATGCTTATCTCAATTAGCATGAAGTAAATACAAAAGTAAATTTTGAAAACTAGCTTTTAGGAGTTGTATGAAAATAAAGATATCTCTAGAAGATCCATGTGAATATTATTTTTTAAATGAATATACATAGTTATGGTTAAACTTCTTTAAGGATTTAGTATAATTTCACTGATTTCGTGTTATACTTTAAAATACAACTTTTCCTTCATGTCACTAAATGTGCACTATTCCATCAATTGTTATTGGTGAGAAAGCGTTGAGCTAAAGTCTATTTTTAATGGTATTTAACCCTCCAATGGGTACGTGTGGTCTTTAGGGAACGAGCGCTATTATATTGGTTTATATTGCCACAGTTATTGCAGGTTTAATGCTAAGGCTTCATACACTTGTATTTGTGAAATCGTTTATCAGATCATGACGTGAAAGTATAAAATAAGACATTTTCTCATAATTATTCAGCTATAATACAAGAATAGACAGCCAGGGGCAATTGGGCCTTTGAAGATCCCACGATTTTTTTTCTTTCTTTGTTAAATTTTCTCTAGTAGTTTTTAGTTTATTCTAGATTTACTAGTGAGTAGTTTTGGGCAACCATAGACAATGCTGTTGAGGATATATTGCAGAAAATGTTTGGTTTAATCAGGAAAGCTAACGAATTTAATTTCTTAAACAAAATATTGATTATAGTTTGTACAAGAAATAGAAGTAACATCAATATCAGTTCATTGCTACTATTATAAATACTTAAATATGATACTTCAATAATAATGCAGCATATTAATTATAATGGAGTAGGTTAAAGCACCAATATATTTTACATAAATAGGAATGATAGTAGGTTTGTCTCTGACGAAGATGCTGATCAGATTCTCCTTCAGATGTTATATGAGGCAGATTTCTGTTACGAATGTAAAGAATATTTATCTTCACACAGGAAAGAACATTAAGATAGTGACAAGGCAGTAGAGGAGGAAAGAGCAGTTTATAGTATTGATGAGCATGATGTTGTTGCAATAAATCCTAATTGTATTTTGGTGCAGCATCATTTCACTGGAAAAGCTGGGATTATTTAACAAAAAAATCTTTCTGTTAGTACACACAAATTTGTCTTATAATATTGTTCATGACAATCTAGGACCCAAAGGGGATACATACACTTCCAAATCTTTTGAGAGAAGCACATTCACCTGTCTTCAAATTTTCTGAATCTTTGTCACTCATACATCCATAAAATCATCCTCAGTCGTACTCATATTCTTTACATTCATCATAAACAGTAATTGGTGAAGAAAAGAAACCCGAAATAATACAACATTATAATAAACACAAAGGAGAAGTTGGCCAGTGACTTAACTAATAGGCATTTACAGTGTGAAATGTAACACCAAACTTTGGCCTCTTGTGTTGTTCTATGACATGATTGTCTTTGCACCGATTGCATTATGGTCATATGGCTACATCACTACTCAAAAGATTTATCTCATCCACATAAAAGGTGACAATTTCTGATGCAGCTAGGAAGACAGTTGTTACATCCTTATAACAACAGCCGACTAATGAATAGAAGATGCATACAAAAGGTATAAAAATGGTATTCTTGTCCTTGGATATAACATTGAACCTCGAACACACACAATATTGTTATACATAAAAACAAAATAGAAAGAGACAAAGGCGTTCACGTGTCAAGAAGCATAGACAAACAAAATAAAACATGTTATCAGAAATGTGCAACATTTTCTTGCATTTTCCACTTAAGAAAACTAGTGATTTGCATGCAGTATGAATGAAATAACTGTGGAATAAAAGGCGTTAGTCATTTAAGGAAAAAACAGAAATAATTTGGCTTTTTTGCGGGAAAGTTCAGAATTTACTATTTTCAACGTAATAAAATGTATGTAATTAAAGGGTATTGAAACCACAAAGATGGTATGAATCTCATTTTCAAAGTTTTATAATGGAAAAGTTATAGTTAACGTCCGATCTTACTCCATACAGTACCTGAGGCATGACACTGGTGATATATGAAATGAACAATAATTAGTAAAGGAAATTTTGGAAGAAAACGTTATAGGGAAAACAACAACAAAATTAGTCAGGAAGGATGGTCCTGGCGAAATCTTAACTGCAGACATCCGTTCGTTCACAACTCCGTGTTTTAACTATCTCGGCTAGCCGTGATGGTCTTAATGTCTAAACATTACAATTGATAGACAAACTTGTTTCAACAAAAGTTTTAAGATTATATTTGAAGATCACGGGATAAATCGACACGCATAAATATATTTGGATTCATATAAGAAGACAACTTCATACATTTATGTTCGGTAAACAGCAAGAAATTTTATGTTTATCTCAGTATTATTCATTAATGTCCTATTAGTAATATGACCCTTCTTGTTTAGGACATTTTTGGTCATTTTTACTTTCTCTACTACGTATAGTAAGTGGGGGAAGTATTGTATTCCACCCAAAATTTCGATACCGAGATTTCACCAGAAATACATGTTTTGAGACCCCCTGAATCCAAAAAAAGCATTTTTACTTTCTCTACTACGTATAGTAAGTACGGGAAGTATTGTATTCCACCCAAAATTTCGATACCGAGATTTCACCGGAAATACATGTTTTGAGACTCACTGAATCCAAAAAAAGCATTTTTGGAAACATGTCCGTGTGTGTGTCTGTCTGTGTGTCTGTGTGTCTGTCTGTGTGTCTGTGAACAGCATAACTCAAAAACGAAGAGTCGGATAAACACCAAACTTGGTATTTAGGTTCAGTATCTTCCAGAGATGCGACACGAAGGTTTTCAAGAAAATCCCCCCACCCCAGACTACCCTTTACATGGAACATTTTTCGAAAATTTTAATTTTCTCAAAAACGGCTATAACGATTTTGATTAAAATATCATATGTTTAAGATATTGTCATGACAAATAAAATGTATATCTCGAATTTTCTGGGAATGTCTCCAAAAGTATTCATCGTTATGAACGACTTTTTCATAACTGGTAAACCATAAGAGATAGACAAACTTTTACTACACGAAAAATGTAGATCGCGTTAAAATACACAATTTATGTCATATACATTTCTTTTGTTGAGTGAACCGTTTGCGAGATATTGCTTGTTATTCCCTTAAATTTTCCAATACTTATACTTTTTCTCAAATTCGTTATTCATTTTTTTTATGTCCTGGACATGCAAAGAGAATAGAATGCGCCACATAGCAACCAGCGTTAAAATATTTGACTATCGCTTAAAACCTACCATATTCCCCTTGCATCTACAAGAAAATTATCAATAAGATTGACATCTCGATATCTCCATTAACATAAAGCATATGGAGAATAAGCGTTTGTAAAAATAGTTTGTACAAGAGTAGAGAAAGTCATGTGAGTGTAACACATCAGATTTTTTGAAACATGTCCGTGTGTGTGTCTGTGTGTCTGTCTGTATGTGTCTGTGAACAGCATAACTCAGAAACGAACAGTCGGATAAACACCAAACTTGGTATTTAGGTTCAGTATCTTCCAAGGATGCGACACGAAGGTTTTCAAGAAAATCCCCCCACCCCAGAGTACCCTTTACATGCAAGATTTTTCGAAAATTTTAATTTTCTCAAAAATGGTTCTAACGATTTTGATTAAAATATCATATGTTTAAGATAGTTTTATGACAAATAAAATGTATATCTTGAATTTCCTGGGAATGTCTCCAAAAGTATTCTTTATTGTGAACGACTTTGCATAACTGGTAAACCATAAGAGATAGACAAAATTTTACTACACGAAAAATGTACATCGCGTTAAAATACACAATTTATGTCATATACATTTTTTTAGTTGAGTGAACCATTTTCGAGATATTGCTTGTTATTTCCTTAAATTTTCCAATACTTATACTTTTGCTCAAATTCGTTATTCAATTTTTTATGTCCTGGATATGCAAACAGAATAGAATGCGCCACATAGCAACCAGCGCTTAAAAGATTTGACTATCGCTTATAACCTACCATGTTCCCCTTGCATCTACACGAAAATTAACAATAAGATTAACATGAAGCATATGGAGAATAAACGTTTGTAAAAATAGTTTGTACAAGAGTAGAGAAAGTCATGTGAGTGTAACACATCAGATTTTTTTCGGTAGCACACGCTGTGCGAGATTAAACAGTCAGCAACGTTTGTGACTATAAAATGGGAGTTCCTTGATTCATTTCTTGAATACTGCTCAATGTGATTAGGAGTTTTTTCTGTTTTTCTTACCTTCTCATTCGAGTAAAATGCGTCACTGATAAAATAGATACACATTGATTAGCAGTTCGGTTTTCTTCTTGTTTTTTAACCTTAACCATTGCTTTGTTTACACTAATTCGCTATAAAAGGAAATGTGAGAGATGTGGAACATCGAACCCTCCTGTTTGCAAATCCCAATCACGTTCATACATGGTAATTCTTAACTTTTTTCCTAGAAACAAGCGCTTTATGTCAAAATTTAAAAGAGAAACAGCAACGAAATTAAATATTATTATTGCATTTTAGTTATAGAATGTTCGATACTAATAGAAAATTATTCATTAGTGTTCACTTAAAAATCTTAGTCATTATTTTCTTCAAAATAGAAGCATCATAGGTTTCTAATATGTCAAGCTTAACCGGTTACTTAAACGAGAAATATTCTAATCAGCTGTAGCAAAATTGTAAACTACTGTAAATAAAAAGAAGTATATTTCTTTCTTGCACTTTTTCTCCACGTATTAGCCGAGAAACGCACATTTTCTCAAAACTCGTATATAATATAAACAGTAAAATTTTTACTGTTATAAAACTATTTTAATTTTTTTATAACCATAACAATTGAAAAACTACTTAAACTGCGGAAGTGCTGGTAAGTGTTACAATAATGTGTTTTAAGTGGATGTCTGCTTTATCAAACTACAAGACGGTTCAAACCATGTATAGATTTTATTGTTTTGCAGCTTTCATTTCATGATTTCGAGCAGCTGTGTCAGTATGGAGTGAAAGTATTAATAATTTATATACTGCGCATAAGCTTGTATTGTCGAATATTGAGTAACACCCTGTTCCTGTTTTCCTAAGAATAGGTGGAGTATATGCTAGTTAGTACCTGATAGTCCAGATTGCCTCTATAGTTTTCAATATTTTGATTAATTTTTTTGAGGATAAAAGAAACAATTACATCCAATCTTCACTATGTGATCAAAAGTATCCCAACACGTCCCAAACATACATTTTTCATCTTAGGTGCATTGTACTGCCACCTACTGCCTGGTACTCATTATCCGCGACCTCAGTAGTCATTAGACATCGTGAAACAGCAGAATGGGACGCTCCGTGGAACTCACGGACTTCGAACGTGGTCAGGTGATTGGGTGTCACTTGTGTCAGAAGTCTGTACGCGAGTTTTCCACACTCCTAAACATTCATCCCTAGGTCCACTGTTTCTGATGTGATAGTGAAGTGGAAACGTGAAGGGGCATGTACAGCACAAAAGCGTACAGGCCGACCTCGTCTGTTGACTGACAGAGATCGCCGACATTTGAAGAACGTCGTAAGGAGTAATGAGCAGACATATATCCAGACCATCACACAGGAATTCCAAACTGCATCAGGATCCATTCCAAGTACTTGACAGTTAGGCGTGAGGTGGGAAACCTTGGATTCCATGATCGAGCGGCTGCTCATAAGCCACACATCACGCAGGAAAATGCCAAACGACGCCTCGCTTGGTTTAAGGAGCGTCAACATTACACGATTGAACAGTGGCAAAACGTTGTGTGAAGCGACGAATCACGGTACACAATGTGGCGATCGGATGGCAGGGTGTGGGTATGGCGAATGCCAACAGTGAAATTCGGAGGTGGTGGTGTTATGGTGTGGTCGTGTTTTTCCTGAGCGGGCTTGCACCCCTTGTTGTTTTGCGTGGCACGATCACAGCGCAAACCTACATTGATATTTTAAGCACCTTCTTGCTTCCCACTGGTGAAGAGCAATTCGGGGATGGCGATTGCATCTTTCAACACGATCGAGCACCTGTTCATACTGCACGGACTGTGGCGGAGTGGTTACACGACAATAACATCCCTGTAATAGACTGGCCTGCACAGAGTCCTGACTTGAATCCTACAGAACACCTTTGGGATGTTTTGGAACGCCGACTTCGTGCCAGGCTCACCAACCAACATCGATACCTCTCCTCAGTTCCGCACTCCGTGAAGAATGGGCTGCCATTCCCCCAAGAAACCTTCCAGCAGCTGACTGAAAGTATGCCTGCAAGAGTGAACGTTGTCATCAAGGCTAAGGTTGGGCCAACAGTATATTGACTTCAAGGATTACCGATGGAGGGCGCCACGAACTTGTGCGTCATTTTCAGCCAGGTGTCCGGATACTTTTCATCATGTAGTGTACCTAAACATATTAATAAATAAGCATAGAATGATTTAAAATAGATATGAAATGGTTAATACCAAAATGGAGAAAGTGAACAAATTGTAACACAGACTTATTAGAGAAAACTATGTAACACCCTCATAATAGTATATTTATATTCATTACGTATTTACAAACACGGAAAACTTACTAATTTTATATTATCTGACATATTTTTTAAGTGTTATATGTTGGTGTGTATAATGGAAAACTTAGAGGTCAAAACGCGAGTTGTATGTGTGTCTGTACTTGTATGCTGATGCTACGTTTTCGCTTTAAAATGACTGAAGTGATTTCTATTAAACTTAGTACATGAAATAGATAAGATGCAATTATAGAACAGATTGCTACATTGCAGTTACTTTCCTCATAGGGAAGAAGTCACAATGAGCTACAAAGTCAAAGAAATCTGTTGCAGAACTTGTTACTGAGTTTTATGGAAAAGTAGGGCTACCTTGTCATTTAAAAAAAAATTAAAACAATGAATATTTACGTAATTATACATATGCTTCCCTAACACTCGGGGCACAGTAAAGCACTTTTTTGTGTGTTTACTATGGAAAGAAACGTAGTTCTGAAAGCTAAAAAGCCATGCAAGAATTACAACCAATGCGTCTGTGTTCTAATTCAAATTCTGTCAAGCTGCCAGGCTGGGGATTTTATTCGAGAGATTTCCTGGGTTTGTAGGACGAATGTCAGGTAGTTTTAATGCAATATATGCCTTAACACTTCAGCGTTATTATTTTATACAGCTTTATTCATGGTATGATGTGGTATGTTTGGATAAAATACGATAAATACAAGGTGGCCCAACCGCGTCGTATTTGACGTGTATAAATAATCTTCGTGCGTTAAAAGAGTTGCAGAAATCAACAGGGCAATTCCAAGTAAACATGTGTCAGCGAGAAATTGGCTCATTAGCACCCTAAATACTGCTGCTACTATACCAGCGGTTCTCAGAAGTGTCCATATGGATATACGCAGACGGTTGGAACATCGTATCAATGAACAGGGGCAAATTTTCAAACACCTATGAGCAAAGTCAGCATAACAGTACCGTAGACGATGATGATGATAGTAATAATATTAATAATAACAATACTATTTATAGCAGCAAGCGAAAGAACGACAGTGAAACGCTGCCTGCTCTTGCGTTTGTTGCTTATAGTCCGTAATGTTAGACAAAAACAGTGTAAACACAATTAAAAGAATATTTATGGACCAATACGGGTAGGTGAAATAAAGACATTTTAATTATTTTTCAGTCTAAAAGTGGGTTTATTCTCTCTACAATAACCTTGTGTAACTGAAGTGGAAAATATTCTGCCTATTTTTGTCTGTCATCACGGACTTTACACTCTATTGCAAGACTGGAAAGTGCTTCTCAATGAGCGCCATACGCTCATCGTCTTTACTGATAAGCAACAGGAGTAGAATGAAGCTCAGCTGGTCCCGTAGCTCAGCCCGTTGAGCTTATTTCTGTTAAGCGAGGCGTGCCGGGTTCGATTCCAGAATAGAGCAGAAATTTTTCTCTACTCAAGAGTATTCTCTATCCTCCCCAGAGTCTGGAAGTATCAATAGGAGTAAATATTGGTCCAATGCCTATAAAATTTCTTTTTGGCTTCCCAATTTCATGGTAGAGATACAAACTCACCAGAGCCTTGAAGGATGAAGAGAATTGCCTTTCCACATGCTGGTTCATGCATTCGTGACTGTGAATGTCTGAAGCTAGGACATGATTGTTTACGTAGACTTGGGGGTTCCACAATTACAGGACTTGATTCTGACTTAAGCCAAGGCTCATTAATTTACATATATTTATTTGATGTTTTATCAGTCATTATTGCAAGCTAACACTTAATGAACTTTCTGTCAATTTAGTAGATAATATTATATCCTTAATTTGTTTCCCATTTCCAGGGAACAACATTTCGAAAATGCCACTTCTTCTATATACCCTCGGGGGTTTTAAAACGTCTTGGTCTGATCAAGAAAGCACTGGACTAAACGCATGTTTACGTTTTTCTTAGCCTGAAGAAAGACTTAATAATTATAACAGAGGTTTATATTATGTCTGCGTTATTATTATGTATGTCGGCTATTCATTGTGACCGCTCTGGATTGTATTAGTTGTTTCCTAGCTTTTGGTTTTTCATGGCTATACACTTCAAGGTATGTGTATACCAGGTGACTCACCAACGGCGCACCTTCTACCTATGAGAGTCCCTGATAGTAATGGGGTCCCTAAGGAGTAAGACCAAAGGTGCACTCTCACTTGCCGATAGGTTACGGGCTACAAATAGGTAACCGGAAGGCCGCTCGCCAGGAGTTCCTCAGCGATAGAGCGCTAGAACTGTGCTTTTCTAAGGGACGTCCTTGCATTAATGCTCTTCACTTCCTGCTCGGAGTAGGCTGGTATTCAGTATAGCAGCATTACATTGGCCTTCAACAAACCCACAGTGACTGGAGTGTTCGTAACGGCGAATCATAGAATACGCCATTTTAATCTATGAAATTAAATGCAGACAAAGCTCGCAGATGGTATATCCAGGAATTTCCAAATAGACATCTGTCTTCTGCTATGTGTTATCGAACACAGTCGAAAATAAAAGCTATTGGATTATTCAAGGCACATTTCGGTAGGGACAGGCTAATTCCGTGACAATCCTAACGTTGTGCAGAATGTACTGCAGTCCTACTTTTAAATGTAGGTCTTCACACAGTAGGTAGAACTTACATTTTAATGATGATAATAATATTGTAAAGCCATCAGTGTTACATGTGCAAACTTATAGTGTTACTTGGGGCATAAGAATACCCAGAATTTCTAAACAGAGAGTCCTGAAGGAGAGAAAATGTATCCCTATAACGTGTACGCACATCAGCAACTATATGGAGATGTTTTTGAACGTAGGGTAATACATTGTCAAAGAATGACTGCTGCATTGCAGCAAGATCCACACTTTACCACGCAGATCCTTTGGAGCGATGAATGTTGCTTTACAAATGACTGCACCGTCAACACTCACAATCTATGCTATTAGTTTCTTGCTAACTCCGTTGGGTTTGAGCAAACCACATGCAAATCCAATGGGGAGTTAACGTGTTGTGTGGTTTCTATGAGGTTACATTAACCCTCGCTGCAGGCAGAAATTTTATAAGCGGCCCACACGCGCCGCGTATATAAAATAGCATATATAAAATATGCTTGGATTATGTTTTACACTAACAAGGACGGCTAAAATGTGTCAAAACCTCTAAACATTCTATTATGAGACGCAGCAACTAAGAAATTTAAGTAAAATGCATTTGTGTTTTTCAGTGATGAAAGAATATCCCAAATCAGCTCACATCCACCCATACACATACACGCAGATTTTCTGATTACAAATTTGATAAGTATAATGAATATGAACTAAAATTATTAATTTTGATAATAATAATAGATAATAATTTCACTTATTATTTTCTTTTCAGTCTACCACCATGCTAGTAAGTATTTGTTCTTTAAAATGTCAGTCATATAAGCACAAAGCATCACGTACTCAGAAAAAATACATTAAGAAACGTCTAACAACGGCTTAAAATATACTTCTAAACCGCTATGCACACATGCATATGAATTGTATTGACATATGAAAAATATATAATATTATAAGATAATGAAACGCTAGGATCTAAATGTTATTTGTATCTCTGATGCTTTCCGTAACAAGCACCTTTTGTTATTGAAATAATTAATTGGCGTGTATTTCTCAGCAGATGCTTGAAAGGCCTTCTATAATAATTGAGGTAATATATAAATTTTTGTTGAAAATGACAAGGATTATTGTGTAACCACCTTCAAAATCTACCAAAAAACGGCGGGTTTTCGTTCAGGCCATTACAGTTATAAAAGGTAATTGCCTGCGAAGGAAAAATACTTGGGCAATACTGTTTTCTTGAGTAGTTCTTATATGACCAACCAATCCGCTCCGGACGTCGTCTTTATCCCCTCCAAACCACTACCACCACGGCGAACTAAGTCCCTAGAGAATAAAAGAACAGAACAGTAATCCCAAAGCGCACTGTGAAAGAATTTCTTTCTTGGTTTTTTAGACCCCCTCATTCTTCTGTCTCTTTCAGTTGCCACAACTTCTATTTCCCCCAAAACCTTCACCTCTTTTCACATATTCTCGTTTTGCAGGCCATGTTGGTCCTTGGTCTGCATGAAAGAAAAAGGAAGGAGGAAATAAAATGAAAGAAGGAGAAACGAAAGAAACTGGTTCTCACTCAATTTGGAAATCAATTTTTCCTTGAAATTGTTTCCTTGTTTCCAAGCAAGGCATTGTGTTTTAGACTTCCAAATCGGTTCCATTTGTGATTCCCTCTTCTTCCAAAGTTTTGTTTGTTGGTATACGTGTATCTGCTTTTGGCTGCATGTCATACAGTTTCTAGCTCTTTCCTCTTTCTGGTTCTCTTTCCATACGTGCGCCAGTGGCGTGTATACAGATATTAGATCTATGGAAAACTGTTAGGTTATACCGCATACAGGAAAATGCCAATTTGTATATGTAGAGCATCTTGAAACTCATGCATCTATAAATTCCTGTATTATTTTTGACCAAACCTCTGGGACAAACCCCTTAATACTATTATTCCAGACTGTGTTAAACATTTGACAACTTGTTGCAATCTTTATGAAAAATGTCAAAATATGCACTTGACTCTTCATTAAATTGTAACAACTTCAGATACGTCATGAATGTTAAAAATTCCATTAATATAAATGCTCTAATGGAGGAACATCACATCACTCCCTCACATAGAATGAAGGGTACTAACGTATAATTTACTAAACTTTTAAATGCAATTAGTGTCCATTAAAATGTTTACGAAACCATTGCATGTTTAGACTCCATTATGGACAAATATTGGGAGGTTTGAAGTTTTCGTTACATAATATTAATAATATCGTAAAGAACAATACATTCCTTATTAGCTTATCTTAACTGTTACTATAGTAAAATAAACCTGATATTTTAGTTTGTGTGTTTAAAGTCAGTACTAATTATACATAGAAATTCGAATGATAATACAACGGCGAGATTTATGAAAACCTGATGAAAATATTTAATTCCTTAGGGAATTATGTTTACTATCGAATCGTTAAACATTTAAGTCCATAAAGTGTTTCAAATGCTTCCATTTTTATCCAAAATCTGAATGTGAAAGCAACACTGTATTAAACTGTTACAAATACTTAAAGTGCATTAATACAGTTTTTGCTTGTATCTTTAATAATCCAGTTATTTGTGAACGATTCTATTTCTTTGTAGTTCTGTTCAGAATTATTTTGTTGTAAAATCATGTGTTGAAGAGGATTTGGTACAAATCATGCAAAGAAACAGAGGCACTTACAGTTTGGTTTATTAGATGCATGTTATATATTATCAACACTGTATCGTGCTGCGTTAGAAACTGGCTATTTTGGTATTTGATTATAATCTGATTTGTGGATTTCAGGAATGTAGCCAGTTACTTTTGAGATATACTCTAGCTTCTCTACATAATACACATGTACTTTAGGAACCGAAAGCTCTACATGATCTTATTTCTTTAACTAGAATGTTCCATTTACCAAACCAACTACTTGCATCGAGCATTTGACACTGTTTTCTCATTCCTCAGTGAATAAGGACACCCATCGATGAAAAAAGGCCAAAAATTGCCAAAATTGAGAAATATGGATTTTAGTATACGTACTTAAGCTTTCACGGCCGTCGTCAACATTATAAAAATTATTATTAAAATTCTTAAAACAAACAGGACTTTTTTGGCCATGGTCTATACGATAAAACATCGCCCGACGTTCCGCGGGCGTCTTCAGAGGACACACAAAGTCTGGTTTCCGGCATTGAAGAAATTCTATACTAAACCACAAAAATACTTACGCTCTAATTGTTAAATTTCAGGCCCGGTAACGCAAAGACTAGTTGTCATTCAATCAGATTAGTGCGCGTTGTACTGTCCCTGGTATAAATACAGATTAGTTACTGATTAATGAACAGTTGGTGCCAGAAGCCGCTCAAGGTGTCCTCTGAAGATGCCCGCCGGAATGTCGGGCGAAACGTCAGGCGATGTTTTATCGTTTAGACCACGGCCAAAAACACCGGTTTGTTTTAAGAATTTAAATAATATTTCTTATAATATGAATTTTAGTGTTACTAAACACTACAAATCTATTTCAGTTCTATGTAGCATTATTAGCTGTGCAATCTTTTAAATCATGTCATATAGCGATTTTAATATCTACCTGTAAGCCTAACTTTCTACAAAACTGTAGTAAAACACAATAAGGTTTGTCTACATAAAAGTGAATAAATCATCCAAAAGTGGCCTAAGGAATCTTTAAACACTAAATTAGTTACAGAGAAGCATAAAAAGACGAAGGAGAGCCTGTATATGCACTAAGTTTTTTTAAACAACATCAAACAGGAAACAGTGTTATTTTAGAGTTATAATTTTTAAACCATCTTTTCTGTGGTTTTCATTTTTCGGGACATTGTCATTAAAAAACTGTTCCACACGATGTAGTTTTCGTAATAAATCAATGAAATTTCGTATACCTCTTTTTTGTTAACAGTATAACAAATGATGAGATTAACTTTTGTTCTCATGCTTAGTTGTGATATTATTTAAAAATATTCATATTCATGTTATATGAACTTTTATATAGAAATTTTAATTCTCAAATTTAACATTTATTTTCTCACAAACCAATAAGATAATTAAGCTTTATGTCTACATTTATTTATGTACTATTAAAGAATTTAAATAATTATTAAATAAATTATTAAATAAACTATTTAAACTAAACTATAACTAATAAAATAAACTATTAAATAATTGCACAATGTGGAGTAATTTTTCAATACTAGTTTACACATATGTACGAAATTTGTATTACATATTGTATACTAAACTCTCATTGCTATTTCAAACGAATCGACTTCAAATTGTGGGTTTTTGAAATTTTACAGTGGGGTATCGTTATAGGTCTATACCTACTGAAGTTTAATGCATAATTTTTTGAAGAACCTTATACCTTTGCCTGAAACATTTTTGGAAGCAGTCCTTTAAATTGAGCATCAATTGTTTTCAGGCCTTTTTGCTTGTTCGAGGACAACAAACTCGAATGTTGCTGCCATACTAGTCCGATAATTAAACCCAATCCCATCTTTGGAAACATCGTTTGGTGACAGACACATTTCGGTCACATGGCGGAAACCTGCAGTCTGGGGTTGGGAAGTGCTGATGAATGATGTAGAAATTCCCACTCATTTTTGTGCAAACATCCAGGTCATGTGTGTTAAGGATTTTGAACAGCACACGCGTCACGGAACACGTGGATTTTTACTTCCTCTGGGACTTGGTGAATAAACCCCAGCTGCATACCACATTCAGACCTCTTCGACTTCAATCTGTTGTGCCCATTAAACTGAAGCACGATGACCAACCTAATTTATAAATACTGAAAGTATAGCACCAAAGTTTATGAAGGCAAAGCAATTCTTAAAACGGCAGGAATAAGAAAGGAAGTTGTAGAATTAAATCAAATGCCAGATCACGAGATTCTTTCCTTGTAAACATTCGACATACCCTTGTATGTCATTTTCAACCTTGGTGTTAAACACTTGTTTTCTTATTTTCAAGCTAAAATTTCGCAAGTGGAGCAATCATATACTTGAGGAGTTTCAAACCTGGAACTATAATTATATTTTAAATTACTTAAATAACACCTACATTTCACTACCTTTGGATATAAAGGGTTCTTCAATAATGAAGGCAGACATTTTAAATATTATCAATTTTACTTGCAAATGAATGACAACAGCTCACAAATAATATGATTCCAGTTTTACTTTCTCTATTAGGTATTTACAGTAAGTAGAGAAAGTGTTGCATTCCAACCAAAAATTAGGTGTCGCGATTTCACCGGAGATATACGTTTTCATGTCTCCTGAACAAAAAGAAATTATTTTAGTAAAAGGCCCGTAAGTGTGTATTTGTGGGCAGACACACGGACGAAAAGTTGGTTAAATACGAAACCTGGTGTTTAAGTTCAGGACCTTCCAAGGATGTAACGCGAAGATTTTGAGAAAATCCCCCAACCTAAACTATCCTTTACATAGAAAAGTTTGGTTGTTTCATACTTTTTCAAAAATGGCTGTAACGATTTTGATTAAAATACTGTATGTTTAGACAATTTCCAGGAAAAATAACGGATATGCACTATGTGATCAAAAGTATCCGGACACCCCCACAAACATACGTTTTTCATCTTAGATGCATTGTGCTGCCACCTACTGCCTGGTACTCATTATCCGCGACCTCAGTTGTCATTACACATCATGAAACAGCAGAATGGGACGCTTCGTAGAACTCACGGAGTTCCAACGTGGTCAGGTGATTGGGTGTCACTTGTGTCAGAAGTCTGTACGCAAGATTTCCACACTTCTAAACATCCCTAGGTCCACTGTTTATGATGTGATACTGAAGTGCAAACGTGAAGGGACATGTACGGCACAAAAGCGTACAGGCCGACCTCGTCTGTTGACTGACAGACCCCGCCGACATTTGAAGAGGGTCGTAAAGAGTAATAGGCAGATGTCTATCCAGACCATCACACAGGAATTCCAAACTGCATCAGGATCCACTCCAAGTACTATGACAGGCTTGAGGTGAGAAACCTTGGATTCCATGGTCGAGCGGCTGCTCATAAGCCACACATCACGCAGGAAAATGCCAAACGTCGCCTCGCTTGGTGTAAGGAGCGTCAAAATTACACGATTGAACAGTGGCAAAACGTTGTGTGGAGTGACGAATCACGGTACAAAATGTGGCGATCCGATGGCAGAGTGTGAGTATGGCAAATGCCCGCTGAACGTCATCTGCCAGCGTGTGTAGTGACAACAGTGAAATTCGGAGGTGGTGGTGTTATGGTGTGGTTGTGTTTTTCGTGGATGGGGCTTGCACCCCTTGTTATTTTGTGTGGTACGATCACAGCGTAGAACTTATTTTAAGCACCTTTTGCTTCCCACTGTTGAAGAGCAATTCGGGATGGCGATTGCATCCTTCAACACGATCGAGCACCTGTTCATACCGTACGGGCTGTGGCGGAGTGGTTACATGACAATAACATCCCTGCAACGGACTGGCGTGCACAGAGTCCTGACTTGAATTCTATAGAACACCTTTGGGATGTTTTAGAACGACGACTTCGTGCCAGGTCTCACCGACCTACATCGATACCTCTCCTCAGTTCCGCACTCCGTGAAGAATGGGCGGCCATTCCCCAAAAAACCTCCAGCACCTGATTGAAAGTATGCCTGCGAGAGTGAACGCTGTCATCAAGGCTAAGGGTGGGCCAACACCATATTGACTTCCAGCATTACCGATGTAGGGAGCCACGAACTTGTACGTCATTTTCAGCCAGGTGTTCGGATACGTTTCATCACATAGTATATCTAGCCTCTGAAGTTATTTTTGTTTTGCACCACTTTTACATAATTGGTAAAACGTAAGAAATAAACCCATCTATACGGAAAATATGGACCTCGCCGAAACACATCACTTATGTAAATAACACTTTTGTGTGAGGGGTCCCGGATTCGATTTCCAGCCGGGGGGGTGCAAGTTTTCTCTAGCCACAATTATTCCCTATCTTCCCCAGAGTTTGGAAGTATGAATAAGAGTGTGAATGAGTGTGTGATATAACTAAAAACCACAAAGTTTACCAGTATCCCAATGACAAGCGAATACGAGTTAACACCATCGCTTAAGCAATAGTATGTTCCAAAAAAAGGCCGCCGATAAGACTATTGAGTTAAAAGTAGGGTATAAATAACTTAAAATAACGTTTTTGTTCCGTTAACCATTTCCGAGAAATTCGTTTCTCACTGGTTTAACTTTTCGGATGATTTACGTTTTTTAATGTAAATTGTTATTATTTTTTACCTTCTCTACTACGTATTAATAATAAGTAGGTGAAGTAGTATATTCCGGGAAGCAGTGCATTCCACCCAAAATTTCGGTACCGAGAATTAAACGGAATTGAGGCCCTCTGAAACCAAATAAAGCATTTTTGAAATTCATGTTCCTGTGTGTGCGTGTCTGTCTGTGAACAGTATAACTCAAAAACGAAAAGTCGGGTAAGTAAAAAACTTATTACCTATTTAAGTTCGTTATCTTCTAAGGATGCGACAGGAAGATTTTAAGAAAGTAACCCCGCCCGCAACTATCCTTTACATAGAACGTTTTTCGAAAATTTTGATTTTCTAAAAAATGGCTCTAACGATTCTGATTAAAATACCATATATTAAATGTATTAAAATTATTAATAAAGTATATATCTTGAGTTTTCTGGGAGTAGCCTTTGAAGTCGTTTTTATCCGGAAGGAATTTTGTATAATCTTGTATAACTGATAAACGCTAAGCGATAGACGAAAATGTATTATACACAAATTGTAGATTTGTTTAAAACACACAGGTTATTTCTTACCAATTTTATTTTGTGATCAACCATTTCGAAGTTATCCTTTATTAATGGTTCGAATTATGCCTTACCTAGCCATTCTTTTAAAGTCTATTTTCAGCTGTTTTTCGCGATGTCATGGAAGAAGTGTGGAATTTTAAAGCTAGGGTATAGCGTCTAGTCGTAAAACATTAGACTATCGCTGTTCTCTTTGTAAGTATAATGAAATGTGTAAAGTAGCTAGTTCAGGAAAGGTTATCTCGATAAAAATGAAGTAGATAGGGAAATAAACTTTCCTAAGAATAACTAATAAGAGATAGAGAGTAGAGAAAGCCATGTGAATGTAACACTTTAGATTTTTAGAATGCGTATCATACCCATTATCGTTTCAGAATGTTTCTCTTTAACATGAATTTAGCCATATATTCCTTACTTCAGTTACGATATGGACTAGTTACAAATAAATCTCTGGAACAAACTCTTCACCGCATGTCTGTCTTATTTATCTACCAATTTACAGTGTAACATTTTGATTATTCTTACCTTTCTTCTTTTGATGTTCATACTTGTTCTTAAGGCAGACTGTAGCAATGGTTATGGAATACATAGAGTAAAGCAATAACAATTTAAAAATTATGTGAATGCAACGTGACAGAATTTCAAATATCACAACAATAATCCAAGCTTTGTTAGAATATTAAATTTATAGTTGAGTGACACGAGTACTAAAAATAATATTCCTGGAATATTATGCTGTTTCCACTAAATTAAAATGCTAATATTTAATATGATATTGGTTCAGTATAGAATACGACGACATTATATTACAATGCAATATTTAAACAAAATATGTATAAAATAACTTTGAAGGATTCTTTTCCACACTCATTCTTGTAGTGGGAATCCTACTACGCTTAATTTAGAAGCCTGACGAAATCAAATAATTGAATAAGAAATTATTTATAAGAAAGAAGATACAAAGTATAAAATAAATTATTAGAATGCAAATGAAAAACCGAAATGTATATAGAATCACATTAAAAGAAGTCGTGAAGATCAAAGTCACGAAACCATGTGAAATTTATTAGTAAACATTTTAAAGTTATTTTTGTATATAAGGAAATGTATTATAAAACAAAATCTCAAGAAAAAACAATAATAGAAGTGATTTGCATAAATAAGTATCTAGATAAAAATATGTTATAAAGAATAGCTGAAATAAGTGAAAAACACGAGCACCACAAACACCAACAAGGCGATGAAGAAAATCAACAATATAAGAGAGCCATTGTAACTTTGAATGCACCAGACGCGTATCGTCGCAGAAGAGAAAATTTCAGAAGAAACTTGAGGAAGAAGTGATAGTGATTTAGAAAGGTTGAGCAGACATTACCGGGAGATCATTATTAGCTAAGTGGGAAATATCCGTGAAAAATAAAAATAGCTCCGCAAGAACGCATAGAGAAACATTTAATTCCACGTAGAAATAAGTACCTGGACTAGATATATCGCGAGCAGAGATAGCAATATATAGCTGCCGACTATTTAGTAATTAATGGTAATGGGAATATGAACAACTAGCTGCAAAATATGCAATTCCAGAAATTAATCAAAACTTACTAAACACAGGAGCACAACAATAGCATCATTCTTGAGATTTTAAGAGAGAAAACAATTTAAGTAATTATGCAAATTTCAACATTATGTAACAAGTTCAATACTAAATATTTCCATATCTAAAAGTTTGATGGAAAAAAAAATTTAAAAAATATGAGCCTTACTTCAGTAATAAAGAAAAACAACTTCAAAAACATTAAGCAAGCAATAATGTAACCCTTCAGTCACTTTTAATGTTTCATTTACTGCTGCATAAACTATTTCACAAAAATGTTGCAGTCAATGATATTGTCTAAACATTAAATACAAAAAGAATAACATTTTGACCTTCTGTAATTAATAAACCAAAGAACATTTCTGTGAGATTCTTTTGAGTGAATTCTAGCTTATTAGATCTACCATCGCTCAACAGCAACTACTTCATTAAAACTTATGGTTGTATAGTTTCGATCTTCATGAAAACATATAGGCTATATATTATTTTCCCGCTCAATCCTTCAATTACGTTATCTCAGATACCAGATAATGCATCCATGGTATACTTAATACTTTACATCGAAGTTTCAATAGTTGTAAAATATTTCATATACATCTGTAATTATGATGATGTAACGGTAATTAAAGAATAACATCAATAATAATAAGAATCATGGCATATATATTAAATATGTGAATAAACATGTAATTAATTATTATCTATTAATAAAGTTGTTAATACTGACTATAATTAAACAAAATAGCACAGCTCCTGTTTAATTTTAATGCAATTGGAACTATAACTTACCGTGGTGCTTGTTTAAGTCCACTAATAGCAGTAGCAAGAGAGTGGTATACTTTATTAACTATTGAGCGTATACATGTATACGCATATATAAATAAATCATATATTTATAAATAAATATTTCTCACAATTATTATCCTCTTAAGCGCTTGCTTTTTCTTAAAAGGTTTAACAGCAAGCGTGAAGTATTTTTATTGACATTTTTATTTCCTATCCTATTTAAACTCTTAGCAAAATAATTTACTCCATAAGGACTATTTTCTAAGATAAAGATAATGGAATTGAAGCAACTTTACATATTATCTATTTCTATTATATACATACTAATTCAATGACCTCAAACAAACTCTACCTCAGCAAGAATTCACCATACCCTCTCTTCTACACCAACTACTGATTTACTACTATACAGGGTTACTGAACCTAATCTAATATTTCTATTTCAAAGAAACATTCTGGTATTCGGACTATCTGTTCTACCACAATAAAGATTGTTCATTGTCCATGGGAAGAGAAAGTCGGTTCATGAGAACTGTTTTATTATAATTGCTATGCGTGCTTTTAGTCAACAATTCAATTTCTTATTCTTATAGAATATACACGGCTCTTATTCCGCTATCCTAAAACTGATCATAATCTCCATTCTTCATAAAGAACCTTGATTTCAAAACTTCCCAGCCTAAATCACAATTTATTTAAATTTAACTTAATTTAAACAAAAAACACGTCAGCTTGGATATTGAGGTGGAAGCTTAAAACTGTGTTATTTGCATAGGTGTCACCACCTCACCTCCAGTCACCACCTCATTGACATTTTAGGCATCCTTATATTTTATACTTAAATATGAAAGAGTGTTAATTGTTTATTCATCTCATTCATTTATTCTACATATTTAACCTGGCAATCTGACAAGAAACACAAATATTTTGGACTAAATCAAATGTTAAAAATGTGCTTCATTGTTGACTAAACAGTTGAGGCAGTATTTTTATCACTTAAATGATATCAGTCTAATTATATAATATAAAATATAATAACAGGCCGCCTAAAAGCAATGTGCGTGTAATATAATATATAAAATGTATGTAACAGTCATTGTATTATGTTTATATTATGTGCATGCATAATAATCTTATGTGAATTTATTATGTAATTTAACAATGTAGGAGCTGTAAGAATAGAAGCCGAAAGTTGCTAACAATGCGGTAACCTTGAGACAACAATAAATTAGAAAGTTTAATAATCCTACTAATAATTCTTGGAACAATAATGTAACATTTAAAACAATTTATAAATAGCCAATCAAAAACTAGAAAAAGCTTAAGATAAATAAAACTGTTCTGTTGGAGTAAAATTAGATAATTAGAGACTTGAAATATAGTAAAAGTATAAATTTAGGCGGTAGAAGCCTGATGCTAGAAAATAGCATACCCAACCAGTCGCTACTAGACAGCGTTCCCGAGCAGTTCGATACATATTCAGTGTGGGACATAAAAATTCATTACGGCGTGAATAATATAAAGTTTACGTGTTAAAATGTACAAGTAACAATAATCTCACAGCTCTACAGTAGGACGCATCAGTGAAGTGTTATTTTATCGTGTGAAGGAATAATAAAATGAGTGAAGTAAAAAAATTATAATTTGTGTAACCCTTCTTTCTTTAGCCGCACCAACCCCTGCTAAGAGATACGTGTTTCTGCAAATTACTACTGACGCAGCCGAGGCAATATACATATATAATATTTAAATAAACATTAAAAATACAAAGTTGATTTTTAAACGTGGGGGCGAAGGCTATTGGAAAAGTGAACTTGGGGCAAAGGCCACCAGAAAGTTTGTATTGTACGTGCTGCAAACAGCAGCAACAACACTCTTAAGTTTGGTGCCCAAAGCGTGGTGTTAATAACATAAAGATATTCATACTTCACAGTAATAAGGTCTATTTTTAAACTCCTCGCGAACTTTCTGGTGTATTTCATTACTAATCCGAATACATTCTTGCGTTATTCTGTTCTCACTTTTTAATATTCTAAGGCCGAGGAGTATCAACAACTGATTTCAAATTACCGAATAGGAAGAAGTCAAGCGGCGTGGGGTCTGGAGATTTTGCCGGTCATTCTGTAGCACCTCTCCTACCAATCCATTTTTCTGGAAATCTTCTATCCGGTCATTGTTGCACGGGTACGTCATAGTGTGAGGGACCTCCGTCCTGTTGAAAATGCAAATTTTGTTCGTCCAACGTCACGTTGAATTACATTTTCTAGCATGTTCAGATACAATTCTCCAGTCAGGTTTTCTTCAATGAAAATCGGTCCAACAATATCATACCCCATAATTCCTGTCCACACATTGATCGTTTTCGAAAACTAGTATTATGTTCATGAAACGCATGAGGAATTTCATTGTTCCAATACCTACAATTGTGTTTGTTTACAAACCCATTAAAAAAAGGTACCTTCATCACTAAAATAAATATTTTATGTCAAATTTGGATTCTCTAAGACATCTGTTCACAAAATTGTACTCTTCTATCATAACAGTCTTCGCTGAGCTGTTGGCGAATTTGTATTTCATAGGGATAAAATTTGTTAATTTTTAGTACTTAAGGCATGGAACTAACCGAAATGTTTGTTACATCAGATACTTTTAGAATGGACGTGGTGTGTGAAATACAGAAATGATCTAACATTTCAATCTGCGAAATTACATCAAGTTTTCTATTTGTTTGTTTGTTGTTTATTTACTTTATTGCAGGACAACCAATTTATTTAAATTTACGTACTAGATCTATGACATATCGGTGATTTACGTTTTTCTCAGGATGCATCTCCATAAAAGTAGTAGCAGTTCTGCGGGCACAACGGTTTTCAGCTCCATAAATAAATATGATTTCTATTCTCTCTTGCAAGGAAAACGTCATTTTACAAATGTTTAATACCCAGGAAATGTTAAAAATTGTCTTCCAAATAACAACAATCCAGATTTCTAGGCAACGATTTAAAACAAAAGTTGTAAAATAAATATCTCAATATCCAAATTGACGTGTTGTTTGTTTAAACTAAATTAAATTTAACTAAATTGTAATTTGGACTGGGAAGTTTGGAAATGAAAGCCCTGTATAAAGTTCCAATATTCCTTACTTCTGTTCTGTGTCCTTGGTCCTTTTGCTACGTTTTCACTTTACAAGTATATTCGCATGCTATAATGATTATAAACAGCTTGTTTATTATCTCTTAAAATTCTCTCTTATCAGCCTTCTTCTTCTTCATCATCAAGTGGTTATTACTCTTCCAGTTATTTCTTCTTAATCCTTTTAGTACACAGATATCACATTCATTTTGATTTTGAACTTACTTCTTAATAGCTATTATTCTTGATTATTGCTCCAATAACTGCTCACCTTCTTGTTAATTTGTTATTTAATTTCTTGTTGTTAACGTTATTAATGTAAAATTAACAGAATTAATGTTAAATTTATTAATTTAAATTATAATGCTAATATACATTATATTCCGGCTCTCGCACTGAGGGGCCGGGTTCAATTCCCAGCTATGAGATGCTGATTTTAAATCGGCTTCAACCATGCCTTCACATCTGACTTGCTCATTTGAAGTATTCCCAAGGCCCAGTGTGACTCAAAGTCCACAGTAAAAGCTGTAGGTCCTCTCATTTCACCACCATCCTCATCACTGTGCCATCGGAGGCAACGAATTCCTCCTGCTGGGTGCCTCCACCTCAGAAATGGGTCCAGTATCGCTTGGCGAAATGAGGTATTCTCCGAAGGTCATAGGCCATATGGAGAGCGTTATAAACGACGAGATTTATGTCATGTTCGTTAATCTTGTGTTTATTGTCACATTGCTATGGCCTTTATCATTCTTCATATTATCCTCCCCGTCGTTATTTTGGTCAAGTTAGTCATTGACATGTACATTTGAGTGGACGGATGTGTGCTGATGGTTTTGTTTTCCTATAGTGTTTTGCTTTATTTAATGTTGGCATAAACTTATTACAATCGGCGTTCCACACATGCATTAGCTCTTGAACAAAAGTCAGGCCTAGATGTGCGGCAAAAGAGGAAGAGTACGGAAATATTTTACCTGAGTGGTTGGAAGCCAAAATTGTAACGAAGATCTACACCACCGCTGGATGATCCGTTCCGTATTTTTCTGATGCCAAAGGTTAGGCACTCAAACATTAACCTATAAAGCAGGAGTGAAGGAAAGGTGTGAGTATGGCAAACATTAAGTGGAGTCCTAGAACTAGATAAAGACTCCCCCCCCCCAGTGGGACGTGGCAGAGGTGGTTTAGTATTTCGTTACCATAAACCACTGCGCGTTATATCGGCACGATTTCGTGCACCATGTTTGTTATTAGAGATGTTATTGTACTATATTACTTTATAGTATTACTTATATTGTGTCTTATGTTTTTGGTTGTTGTTGCTGTTTTGTAACGGTTGTTAAATAATAATCACAAGCGCTTCCTGTGCCAAAGTATGCTTTCTTTTGTAAATTTCATTTATTCTTTTATCCTCTACCTTCTAGCTTTTTGGAACTTCTAGGCTCTTACTCTTGGAGTAGTTGTTCCAATTCTTATTTCTTTGGTTAGTATTTCTCTTCTTTGCTTTATTGTAGAAGAAAATGACTTAGAAATCTTATTTCTCATTTTTTCTAAATTACTAAAACATCTAAATTCCTTAAAATTATACACGCTCTTTTCCCCTTTAAGCTTCCCTTTTTCTTAGTTTTATAATGTCTTTATTTTAACTTTTTATTTTGGCCGGTAAGTAATTTTTTTCTTTGATAAAATATTATCTTTAGCTCCTTCGTTTTCTGTTTTGGTTTGAGTTTTAAACCCCCTTCTTCCAATTCGATTGTCATGATATAATCAACCTTGCTTAACCTGAATAAAACAAAGTTTTAGGAGTAAACATAAATCTACTTATTACATATTTTAAGAAACCACAGTCAAGTGTTTTATCTAGACAAGAACAACACTTATTAAACAAAATATGTAGAGAAGTATGTCCAGTTCTATCGATAAAAAGGCGAAATATTTATTTTAATTCCGGCCTGTCTCTCTCTGTATGAGAGGGAGAAGGAGACATAAATAGGGGTATGTTTAATAAAACTTATGTGGAATTTTTTCACTTTTGACTTTGTATATTGCCATTGTTGTTTAACTAACCCCACTCGGATTCCAATTCGGTTCTTACGCCACTGATGTGGTATTCCTTTCACAGCAGTAACAACATGTCCTTACTACCTTGTTGGAAAAGCCACAGGTTTTATCAGCAAGAAAATGAAGACAACGGAGGGAAATGGCGACATTGGTCATACAAAACGCCCTAGCTGTTTATGTATCCCGCCATAGACAAGGTGTTTCCAGGAAGAAGAAACGGTGGCGAAATTGAGTTCTCCATGTGCTTAGGGAACACGTGTCGAAAAGCAAAGAGTGTAGATTATAGCTTCCTCAAACAAACTGCTTCAGCAGCTCACGTTTATGTTCCACTAAAATGGATGGAACTGTTTCTACCGTCAAGAATACCTGAACACATTGGAGCGTAAAAGTGAAAGGCTGTCGTACTTTCAGTAGTGTGTATTTACATACAGAATCTACTTAAAGCGTGTTTATAATTTTATTGCAAAATATGCTGTGATTTGAGAACTTACAATGTGAGTGTTAATTAATTTCTCTTCCATATATGCCATATATGGGCTAAAGTTGGAAACATAGAATCAGAGTGAAAAATTCAACACCGTAGCCGCCATTTGAACCACGGATCTTCGGCTTATCGTGGCGCTGCTCTAATCAACATGCCTGCGCTGTGGAATCACAATTAGTTAACACTGGTTGATCTAATGGCGGTTAACTTTAATCCCCGAGACTTAAAGTACTTATGAGATTGTTAATCACTATTAGGGTATGTTATCTCAAAACGTTTTGGGGTTTATCGGGAGAAATGTGTCAGTTGGAGAATTTAATGTCGTGCCCGTATTTTTCCATGGTAGGTCAGTTTTTCATTGCAGCGACACGGTAAGCCAAACATCCTTGTCTATGCTATTGAATTCTTCAGTGTGATTCTATATTTACAGTGTGGATTTTAAGTTGTGCATGAAAATTATAAGGGCAGAGGTTGTGGACTTTATACTGTTGCTATTTCCATATAGAGGTTATAAGTGTAGAAACTATGTCTAATATAAAATATATTAGCAATCTAGGTTAGAAGACGTATACATGTCCATAGTGTAGGGAGTAATTCTTAATCATACACGACTGAAACATCCAAATATACTTTTCTATTTGAGCGGTTGATTTGCCATTAAAGAAGAACTTGTGGCTGCATTATACAAAAGGCAGTTATGTAACGGTCAGAAAATTGTGTGTGTGTGTGTGTGTGTGTGTGTGTGTGTGTGTGTGTGTGTTCGTGAACTAGGTGTAAATGTTTTCGGTTTAATTCCTGAATAATAATATAGTGTATGTCAAGAAACTCCAGTTTTCATACTTTTTACTTCCTAAACTTTTTCTCTGCATGCAAAATGCCACGGTTAATGTATAATGTGAAACTTATGCGGCTCCTTTCACGGCAGTAAGGGTTTTATCTTCAGTGTTTCTCTTTCTTCTGTGGTCTCTTTTCCAAGTGGTGCATTTTATTAAAGTTGTGTGTATCAGAAAATATTAGAGTACCGACCTCAGAATGTTTGCTTTACCAGAAACGCGTAAACTTTTGTGTTTCCTGTGCAGATCAATTGCCGTCTTCTTCCCTCTCCCTCGTAGGAATCTATTTTTATTCCATTTTTCCTTTCCTTTTCTGCAAATCCTTCCTCCAATCCCACATGCGTCGGGAACTCAGTCGAGCTGTCTTAGGTAGCATATGTTCATTATACGATTTCGTACATCTCCCTCACAGAATCCCCATAAAGGAAAGGGAGAGAATTTCAGAAGAATAGGGAGAAAACCAGATCGAGCCACAAAGCGGGGAATGAAAAAATAATAAAAGAAATGAAAAGTGGTATTAAGAGAAAAATAAAGAAACCGGTATGTATAGAAAAGAAAAGAGAAGTAATACTCCGGTGTAAAAATATCGAAGTGTTCTGGAAACTGGAATAGTAGCAAAGATAGAATACGAGAAATGGTTGGAAAATAAAGAGAAGGGACAAAGAGAAAGGAAAAAGTCTCCCGACTTTGACAACGCCTTGAAGTAAGAAATTGAATCTGATCATATTATTTCCAGCGTCAATCACCCTTAGATATGAAAAGGTCGTCTACCACCCACTATTTCGCAGAAAAAAGGACCAACGAATATCTCTTCTCCCTGTTCTTATTGTTTTAGATTTATCCAATGTGTCGTTAAATAATGCAAATTCGATTGAGAAACTCTTGATTGTTATCAAAGGAAATGTCGACATCAGATTGTCTTATTTCTGCCTGCGTTAACTAAAAGATTTTATAATGCTATACGGAAATAATGAAAGTAGTTCACAATGAAGTTTAATATAAAAAAGGTTGAATCTTAGCACAATTCATTTTACAGTCTTCCGATTCAATGGTTCTCTAAGTTCAAATAGTCTAAAATTACAAAGGCATATAGTTTTGTACTTTTTCTCACACAGTTAACGAATGGATGAACATCAGAATATTTCGTTATCACATCTGAAGCAGATTTTTAAGCAGCCTTGTGAAAAAGGAAGTAAAGTTGTGTCTGCATGACTGAGCTTGCTATAAGAAAATATCAAGAACATGATTGGTTGAGGGGGGACGATCATCCTCAGTGATAAGTAATGAGCGGTTTAAATGTAGAGAAAAGTGGGCATTTGAGGTGGAGAATATTTTATCTAACGTACACGTGAAACATTTTTACGACATTACAGCAGGATTTTAAAAGCAAATAGTTCGTTCGCTATTTTTGAAGGTCCCATTGTTAAATGGTTGAGGACACTACACCCACTGTGCGAAAACATAACGAAGTTATGAAAACCCCCTAAGATAACTAGACTCATCCTCAGACAATCAGTTTGTGGCTGATTTGGATACATCATTATGGACTTGTCATTAAATCATAGTAATTATGAATAAAAAGTAACAATTGGGTCAATCTATGCAAATAAATGTGTCTTAAATCCGTGACAGCTTGAAATTATAAATATTTTAATATTAATTTCTACATACATATAATTCCTACATACAACAGATAGTATGAGAATGTTATTAAGGATCATATGGCAATTATGGGCTTATGAAGTTTGTGGTGGTCTCAAGACATGTATATGTGTATCTCAAGAGCTTCAACATAAATGATTCTTATGTTTAAAAAGGGTGGATATAAAATGTTATCATACTCTAAATGTTATGTTACATTATATATTTTCTGTTGAAGAGAATATACATGCACACTATAAAATGTTATAATTCTAAAGACAGCCTTATACTTTGGATGAGAATTTAAAACTAAATACAGATTAATATATTGTTTAAGCTGTAAAAGTTCGAATACGGAATCGCAAAAGGAACTTAAGTTATAAAATATAAATATCTGATTAGAACCAAAGCGCGTAGTGCGCAACCTGCCAAACCCGGAGCTGTTGAGCTTTCTGTCTGGGATGCATTATTCTGTCTCCCCACGATGAGATATCGAGTAATTTAGGACAACTTCTCCAGAGATTTCACACGAAACAGAAAATGTTTTTACGGTTATTTTTACTTTCTCTACTACGTATAGTGATGTACGGGAAGTATTGTATTCCACCCAAAATTTCGATACCGAGATTTCACCCTCAATACATGTTTTGAGACCCCCTGAATCCAAAAAAGCATTTTTGGAAACATGTCCGTGTGTGTCTGTGTCTCAGAAACGAACAGTCGGATAAACACCAAACTTGGTATTTAGGTTCTGTATCCTCCAGAGATGGACACGAAGGTTTTCAAGAAAATCTCCCACCCCAGATTACCTTTTACATGGAAGATTTTTCGAAAATTTTAATTTTCTCAAAAATGGCTCTAACGATTTTGATTAAAATATCATATGTTTAAGATATTTTTATGACAAATAAAATGTATATCTTGAATTTTCTGGGAATGTCTCCAAAAGTATTCTTCATTGTGAACGACTTTTCCATAACTGCTAAACCATAAGAGATAGACAAACTTTTACTACACAAAAAATGTAGATCGCGTTAAAATACACAATTTATGTCATATACATTTTTTTTGTTGAGTGAACAATTTTCGAGATATTGCTTGTTATTCCCTTAAATTTTTCAATGCTTATTTTCTCAAATGGGAATTCGTTATTCATTTTTACTTTTTCTACTACGTATAGTAAGTAGGGGAAGAATTGCATTCCACCCAAAAATTCGATACCGAGATTTCACTGGAAATACATGTTTTGAGACCTCCTGAATCCAAAAAAAGCATTTTTAGAAACATGTCCGTGTGTGTGTCTGTGTGTGTGTGTGTGTGTGTGTGTGTGTGTGTGTGTCTGTGAACAGCATAACTCAAAAACGAACAGTCGGATAAACACCAAACTTGGTATTTAGGATCAGTATCTTCCAGAGATGCTACACGAAGGTTTTCAAGAAAATCCCCCCACCCCAGACTACCCTTTACATGGAATATTTTTCGAAAATTTTGATTTTCTCAAAAATGGCTCTAACGATTTTGATGAAAATATCATATGTTTAAGATAAAGTCATGAGAAATGAAATATATATCTCGAATTTTCTGGGAATGTCTCAAAAGTATTCTTCATTGTGAACGACTTTTGCATAACTGGTAAACCATAAGAGATAGACAAAATTTTACTACACAAAAAATGTAGATCGCGTTGAAATACACAACTTATGTCATATACATTTCTTTTGTTGAGTGAACAATTTTCGAGATATTGCTTGTTATTCCCTTAAATTTTTCAATGCTTATTTTCTCAAATGGGAATTCGTTATTCATTTTTACTTTCTCTACTACGTATTGTAAGTAGGGGAAGAATTGCATTCCACCCAAAAATTCGATATCGAGATTTCACTGGAAATACATGTTTTGAGACCTCCTGAATCCAAAAAAAGCATTTTTAGAAACATGTCCGTGTGTGTGTCTGTGTGTGTGTGTCTGTGAACAGCATAACTCAAAAACGAACAGTCGGATAAACACCAAACTTGGTATTTAGGATCAGTATCTTCCAGAGATGCTACACGTAGGTTTTCAAGAAAATCCCCCCACCCCAGACTACCCTTTACATGGAATATTTTTCGAAAATTTTGATTTTCTCAAAAATGGCTCTAACGATTTTGATGAAAATATCATATGTTTAAGATAAAGTCATGAGAAATGAAATGTATATCTCGAATTTTCTGGGAATGTCTCAAAAGTATTCTTCATTGTGAACGACTTTTGCATAACTGGTAAACCATAAGAGATAGACAAAATTTTACTACACAAAAAATGTAGATCGCGTTGAAATACACAACTTATGTCATATACATTTCTTTTGTTGAGTGAACAATTTTCGAGATATTGCTTGTTATTCCCTTAAATTTTTCAATGCTTATTTTCTCAAATGGGAATTCGTTATTCATTTTTACTTTCTCTACTACGTATTGTAAGTAGGGGAAGAATTGCATTCCACCCAAAAATTCGATATCGAGATTTCACTGGAAATACATGTTTTGAGACCTCCTGAATCCAAAAAAAGCATTTTTAGAAACATGTCCGTGTGTGTGTCTGTGTGTGTGTGTCTGTGTGTGTGTGTGTCTGTGAACAGCATAACTCAAAAACGAACAGTCGGATAAACACCAAACTTGGCATTTAGGATCAGTATCTTCCAGAGATGCGACACGAAGGTTTTCAAGAAAATCCCCCACCCCAGACTACCCTTTACATGGAACATTTTTCGAAAATTTTAATTTTCTCAAAAATGGCTCTAACGATTTTGATGAAAATATCATATGTTTAAGATAAAGTCATGAGAAATGAAATGTATACCTCGAATTTTCTGGGAATGTCTCCAAAAGTATTCATTGTGAACGACTTTTGCATAACTGGTAAACCATAAGAGATAGACAAAATTTTACTACAGAAAAAATGTAGATCGCGTTGAAATACACAACTTATGTCATATACATTTCTTTTGTTGAGTGAACCGTTTTCGAGATATTGCTTGTTATTTCCTTAAATTTTCCAATACTTATACTTTTTCTCAAATTCGTTATTCATTTTTTTATGTCCTAGACATGCAAAGAGAATGGAATAGCATGGAAACGCATAGCAACCAGCGTTAAAATATTTGACTATCGCTTAAAAGCTACCATATTCCCCTCGCATCTACAAGAAAATTACCAATAAGATTGACATCTCGATATCTCGATTAACATGAAGCATTTGGAGAATAGGCGTTTGTAAAAATAGATTGTACAAGAGTAGAGAAAGTCATGTGAGTGTAACACATCAGATTTTTTTATGTCCTGGACATGCAAAGAGTATTAATCTGTGGCAAAGGGAATGTTGCTGCACCTAGCAACCAGCTATTAAGAGATATGTATGTGCTTAAAGGCTACTGTATTTCTATATTTCCCTTGTAAATATATATTCCCCTTACATCTACAAGAAAATTAGCAATAAGATAGAGTCTGCAAATGTTTATCTCGATTAACATAAAGTAGATGGAGAATAAGCGTTTGTAAAAATAGTTTGTACAAGAGTAGAGAAAGTCATGTGAGTGTAACACATCAGATTTTTTTTCTTCAGAAACTGTAATCTCACTTCTGATACTGGGCGTTGCTGACACAGTTTTCAGTCTCACAAATACCTGGATTATTATAGGCGGCTTCTTCTTTGTGCTCCACTGTGTGAATAAATTATCATTCAACCGACACTTGAAAATCTTCCAGTGACATAGCAGGTTTTATTAAGCTGCTGCCTCATCATTGAAATAGTAAATCTTATTTACTTGTGATAATTTGTATTGTAGATAGGTAGTCAGTGGATTTTTTAAAGGGGTGAGTTGCAGCACTGTCATGAATTAAATAATATGATATAATTGAACAATTAATTTGTTCCAAATCATTTTTGCTTTCCTGTAGTAAATTACAAAGGGATTAATATTTGCTCGAGACCTGTTCCACAGGTATCCTTGAATGACATCATTTTCAGAATAGTCACTAATGTCAATGAATTCTCAATGTTGGATTGCCGTTTTCACATATTTCAGGTACAGTGATTGAGCTATTGATATGAAATTATATTTTTCAGACAGATAAGAAAATTGTTAATAAAACTTTCAATATAGGCTTTTAGCATGACCATCTCTGCACCGTTTGTTGTTTTCCAATTTTTGTATACCTACGAATTCTTTCATTAGATTTTTCTCCAATAATGAATTTCATTTTGTAACGTGTTATTAACTACAACAGTTACACCATTCGTTAACTTTCTTAGTGTGTATTAGTGAAAAGCGTAATTTGACGGTTAACGAAACTGTACTTTGGTACTTGCTGGTAGTGTGTCCTACTTCTCTCCCCGATCACAATACCGTCCATCAAGAGTAGATCGTATTCACCAGTACCAACTGCCAAATTACGCTTTTTACTAATACCCACTAAGAAAGTTAACGAAAGCTGTAACTGTTGTCGCAAATAACATGTTGCAAAATGGCAGCAGAGCGTGGTGTATGGACGTGCAAAATTTGCCTATTGTGAAGTTCGACAGTTACAATTTTTGAACTGTAAGCAAACTTTAGCTTTATACGCTGTTTCAACTGCAAATTACAGGTTACAAAATGAAGCAGACCGTATAAAATAATTATTCTCCCTGTCACGTCTGTCTGTATAACAATTTGGAAAGATACTCTGAGAAACCACGTTTCGTATTATCAGCGCTGCTCATTTCACTTTCGTCATCATGGTTTATGTTTTGCAAACTCATGAGCAATAGTTTTGTGGTTTTACAAACAGTGCAAACATTATGTGTTCCAGCTGCTTCCGATAGTATGCAGTATGCAAAACGCGAAAACGAAATTTAAATGCCTGGGTGTGTGTTCCTAAATTCCTTATAATTGTTTTAAGAAAGACTAAAATCTGCCGTTTTTGCCTTTTGACTATCTCGTTGTTCTCTTTGACATAAAACACTTTAAGCTGGTCAGCCAGGTTCGGCATATGAGTCACCTTAACAAGTTTTGTAATATTATCAACTATGCAGCAATGACAGTTTCTATCAGACACTGACATTATACCCGTACTGTTTTGAGTAATTTTTGCTGAACGAAGTAGACGCTAAACTCGTGCTCAGTCCAGCTTCTAGGAACACATGTATGAATGATGTATTACTCATTGGTAGTTTTACACATTTGAAAATTTGTCCTTAAACTGAGTAATCATTTCTTCGCCATCATTTCTGCACACATTGAGCACTTTATTAATGGCTTTTTTTCTCCACAATGGCCTTGTTACGAGCGTATAATTTGACACGAGGGAGCTTTTGTTTGGAGAAGGTAACTCGCTGAGAGAAGTTGAAATTTGATTTAAACGTTTCAAATTGTTTCGTCCGCTTCTGTTTCCAATGGCACAATTCATCCTCACTTCATTTCTTTTTTTACTCTCTTCACTTGATTTTTTCCCCTCATAATCTGTTTAGGTTTCTTCTACGTTAGTCATTTTATATACCTTCATAAACAGCGATGGCATTAAATGTCAATTACAACAAAATTCGGTAATTTATTTCGCATTTGTCCATATCCATTTGCTAAGGTACATGGTATTCAATTCTGATCTCCAATCAGGAGAAAAGACATGAGAGGAATTCGCATTTACGTATTAGGCATCAAGTAACACACGCGTACAGTAGCTTTAATGTTGTCTTCCATCCGTTGCATCCCGTCGCATGCGATTTTAAACTTTAAGTGCAAATCATCTTTATTTTTACAATTTAATGACTACCACAGTTCGTCTAATTCCATTGTAAAATTCAAACGCTAGCATAAAATGTTTATACAGTTTATTTTAAACTTTCCCTATGATGATCGTGACATTACTAAAATTCAAAAGAAATCGGGAACTTCGCTGACAAAATTCATAATTTTGTATGGAATCACCCAAAGTATACTTTAGTGTCATAGGAATAAAGTATCTTACAACTCAGAATGAAAATTATCGCGATGTATGGAAAATTTAAGGCTACCAATACGAGCAAGTCAAAAGTGCTTCCTCGATTTCGAATTGGTGGAAATGGAATGTAATTATTTAGTTACCTTCATTAATTACTTTTTTTAAATAAATACTTTTTAATTTATATCAAAGTGTACTTTTATATCATGATTTAAAGGAGAAGAGCTCTACGTTATTCCTTTGGGACATACAAACTGTAAGCTGCATTCAACTTAAAATTTTAGACATAATTTATACACCATATATAATTGAGCAAGATGGCTCCGCTTGCATTCGGATGATCCCGAATTCAATTCCCGGTAGCCGCCCTCTCCGTCGATGGGTTTTTCGTGGTGTTGCCTTGTTGAGGCAGATGGCGCAAAGGGTTGCGATTTGGAACTTCTTCTCGGCCCTGCTGGGTCGTGTTTCTCCAGCCCCACTATAGAGACGTCTCCGAGCGACACTGCCGTGGCCGGGTGGTTAAACCTGAAACTGTTGGAGAACTCTGTGTGTTTCTGTTGACTTTCGCTGGCCTAGCTCTGCAAGCCATACTCACTTCATCCGTTCCTCCCGAGAGTGTACGCAGAAAAGATCCATTGGGGTCGAGGTGCTAGCACTAAACTAGTACTGCCCTATCCTATCCTACACCACGTATTGATTAAAACAGTAAGTGAATTGTGTTCCAATGGTGCAGAAAATTAAATTCAGTTTTAAAGAGGATTAACGTTAGTTCTGTTGCAAAAAAAATCTGATATGATACATGGCCTTCTCTACCCTCTATCTCTATTAGTGGGTATACAAACTATTCCTACCAAAGCTTATTTTTCTACCTACTACATTTTCATTAAACTAAACCTCTGCAGAAATAGCTATTTTACACATTTCATTTTAGATACAAAGAGAACAGTCATAGTCAAATGTTTAAGAACTGGACGCTACACGCTGCCTTAAAATTCCATACTGTTTCCATGCAATCACGGAAACAACTGAATGCTGACATTAAGAGAATGGTCAAGTAATGAACGATTGTAATGGATATCTCAGAAATGCCTTATGCCACAAAAAGGTTATTTGAAATAAATTGTGTGTTTTAAACAGATCTAAATTTTTGGAGTAGTAAGTTTTCATCTATCGTTTAACTGGCAGTTATATAAAATTATATAAAATTCCTTCCGAATGAAAGGGATTTCACGGCCATTCCAGAAAATTTAAGATATACACTTTATTCGTCATGTAAATATATTTAATATATGGTATTTTAATAAAAATCGTTAGAGGCTCTTTTCAGAAACTCTTAATTATTCAAAAATTTTCTCTATAAAAGGTAGTTGGGGACGAGTTTCTTCAAAATCTTCGTGTCGCATCCTTGGAAGATACCAAACTTAAATACCAAGTTTGGTACCTACCCGACTATTCGCCTTTGAATTATGCTATTCACAGATCTACAGACAAATAAGCACACATACACGAACCGTTTTAAGTTTTTTCCATTACTTATTAGGTAGGCTCAAAATATGTATTTCTGATGAAATCTTGATACCGAATTTTAGGGTGGAATGTAATACACTGTATACCTACTAGGGACACAAAGCGGATTTTGTATCGCTTTCTGGGGTCTTTTGAGGCGTGTCCCTCACCTTACCTATTGCAGAGCTCGGTGGCTAGATAACACAGCATTAAGGGGGAAAAGACGGGAGTTTGATGCCTTTGCTTCTGGTGTTATTGAAATCAAAACATGTTTATTGTCTCAGAACCAGTCATTTCGTATACCAGCGAAATTACTCGTGGACGTATCGTGGGTATGTGGGAGGCTGGTCTCGCTGTTACAGCAATTGCAACGGCAGTGATTATAGTGTTTTATAGTAAATTAGTAAATATAGTAACTAGAGTAAATATACCACAGTAAATAATAAAAATGTTCCAGGAAAGTGGGGAAGACGGTCTACATACTCGTTAGAAAGTGGGCACTCCTCGTAAAACATCCGCAGATGATGATATTTGTTTATTACTCGTTTGTTATAATTGACTGCTCATGTTTAGAAACCAGATATATATATATATGTATATGGTTTTCCGAATACGACATACATGTTATGGTAATAAAATTGGGTTAGATTTTGGTGTATAATCCTATTGAATTCCTTTGATCAGCAATACGTTAGTAAAGGTATATTAGCCAATTTTAGCTTGAATAAGAGGGAAAACATGCTGCTTTATTTATTTATTATTTAGTTATGTTTGCTTTTATGCAGCAATAAGTATTGATACCACTGTGAGAATACAGTTCTGTTTACTTTTTGTTATCAATTGCTGCCTTGCTATGTATTGAATGAATACCATTCAAGCTTTAATTTGCATTCCCTGAAAATCTTCTCACACTACACATTCTACATTTCGCTAACCAGGGCGCCCATCAAGTTTTCTCCTTACCTTTCAATCCTTTCAAGGGCGTGTGCTGCACTAGCCGATAAGCTATGGGCGACAAATCACGATAAGACGTCTATATGACAAACTGAATGCACTCACTCTACCTCTTTCTCTTTTAGCCAATACAATCGAGAGCGTAAGCGTATAGTTCGTTTCTACTCCATTTTGTAACCTTTGTTGTGGTTATTGGTGTAACTATTTAGCAGAAGGAATGGCGCACCCTTGCACCGTGAAATTGCCATGGCTTCGCAAGGCCACGTACAATGATAAATAATGTGACATAGTCGAGAGGTGCAGTGAGATTTTCTTTGGCCCTCTTTGTACGTGATAAAGAAAGTAAGTATTGGAGCAATTAGTTGTATGTGGCAGGGAACCATATTCAACGTGCACAGTTAAACTCCATATCTTAAACCCCTAAACGACAGTAATGGTATCTGGATTACACATATGAAGTTTAGAGACTTTTCATCAATCGGAATAATAGCTTCAAGTATAGTAGTCGTGCGTTCTCCAGTAAGTGGCTACAACAATGGATTGTGATACAAAGGAATAACCTAATAAGGGAAAACCTGAATACTACTAACAGTAAAGAAGGGGACAGTAGAAGGGAACAGTAAAGAACAAAATTTGATGCATTGCATTTACCTGACTGTCTTTATCCACTGTTATAGAAACCTTCTTATATAAGATTTCTCTTCTGCCTGCTTCAGTCAATCAATATAAGCATGTACAGAAGTTATTTATTACACACTTCGTTGTAGGTACAAGGGGAATGCTGCAGGCATAAATCATAGTAAAATATTTGAACGGCTTGCTATGTAATGGTTTTGAGATCACGTTCCCTTTATATGACCACGATAAAGTTATTTTGCATAAATGGTATGTTTTAATTAATTTTACAGTTTTTGGCGTATTCAGTTTTTGCCTAAATTGTGCTGTTTACTAATTATAAAAATTCATTCAAAATGAAAAGGACTTCACAGGTTATTTGCAAGAAATTCAGAATATACCTTTTTGTCATGCAAACATTTTAAACATCTGATATTTTAATCAAAATTGTTAAAGCCATTTTTGAGAAAATCAAAACTAATAAATATATTTCCATGGAACGGATAGTTTTGAGTGGGGGGATTTTCTTTAAAACCTTTGTTACACATCCCTGGAAGCATATTTGGGTTTCATTCGACTATTCGTTTCTGAGTTATACTGTACACACATGCACACGCACAGACACATTGACACACACACACACACATAGACATTTTTGTAAAAATGTTTTGTTTATTAAGAAAGCATGTGTTTCCGGTGAAATCTCAATATAAAGTGTTTGGGTGGAGTACAATACTTCCTCTACTTACCACTGCTGCTTAGCAGGGAAGCATCAAACATTTCGATGATGACATACGCCAGGTAAAATTCATTATATATAGTAAAATGTTATAAATTAACGTTTTCGTAGACATTGTAAAGTTTTCACGTTGTTATGAAAGGGTTTGGTAAGTTCTGAATGAAGAAACACAATCCAAGGGATTGTGCAACACAACACAATGCCATAGATAATAACCATATTGGCTAGTAGTTACATGTAAACACATCCAGGAAGCCGCCATTAAAACTAAGTCTGATCGAAGAATCATGTGAGGGTACGCCATTTATAATGATGCATCCACGTCTCTAGAGAATTCATGAAGTGTCGCTTAATGGGCTGCACAATAGGACATTTATGTAATCGATGCCCTCCCTGTAGCACTCAAGTACTAGAATCAGTGAGATGAATTTTCTGAAACCTACTACAAGTAGGCGTCCTGCGTCGTAGCGCTGTGGAAGATCGTGAAGTTCCCGACCACGCAATGTCATCGGATTCGATAACGTCCATGGGGGTGTGGATTTTAAGTCCCGAATATAGGGCCGGTGTCCAGTCAGCATCGTGAGGAAAGTAACGAGCTGCGATAGGCAGCGATCCCGACTACGGAGGTCGACATTCTGTCTGGGGGATGCGTGATGCTGGCCACATCACTTCCCAGCTCTGACCTGTGTATGTGAGCTTGAGCCGTCAGTCGAGTTGTAAGGTCTGGCCCTTCATGGGCTGTAGCGCTATGGGTTTATTATTATTATTTACAACAGGTAGAGAGGATACCACATACCACAACGGGCCTATTTTAGCCGGAATATGTTTTAACGAGATTTAAAATATGTTAGGAACATACAGAAGCAAATTTGCGTCAGTCTTTTCTCAGAAGTTTTACAGGGAATACTGAGCTGTTCTTAGACTGTCTTTGGAATATAACACTGTTATGAAGCAGGTAACGTCTTTCATGGACATAAAGTCGCATATATTTTAGGGTTACAGTTAGACTTGGGTTGTATGTTACTATAGCATGAATCAAATGTTGTAATCACCTATTGGAGAATGTAAAATACTTATTCTGTTAAGTGTAACTATCACTGATGAAAATTATCTGCATTTCATCTCCATACTGCAGAGACTAATATCATCGTTTCGAGTTTTAAGATACCAATTGGAACCGTGCAATATGAACATGATTCTATATACAACTAGTAGCTCCATAATTTTTAAGTGATGTTGTTTTGCATTTATATGCACATTTTCACAACTTGTGAAATAAAACGTAATGTATGGCACACATTATTTCTTACAAATAGGGTTTACGATGATACATGCTTCTGCAGCGTCTTTCCGTACGATTAGAGCCTAATTCTCATACTGCATTTCATTAATACAAGTATGTTACAATGAGAATTCATGGGACACAATCCACAATTGGGAAATTACATCAGGTTTCATAAACTAGTGTAATTGGAACAAACCAAGCAAGGGGTCTACACTTTGCTGATATAGCGTTTTGAAGTGTATTTATTGGCCACTTTTGTAGGTCATCGGTGAATTTCTCAACCATCACATTGCCACATAGGAGACTCGCTTCTACGTTAAACTTGGTTCTCGAACTACGATCTCTCCACGTAGTTTTCTTTTACCTAGCTCCTCAAGTCCTGGCAGAATTATCTTCAGGTAAATGTTTATGTGTATTTAAGCTCCTGTACGCCAAGGGCCCGTCAGAGTCCCAAACCACAAATTGCTTAATAAAATAGCCCAGACAATAGATTTTTATAACCTGGTATAGTTATTTTCCGCTACCTACTAGTTCCCTTAATGGCACTCTTTCACCCCTGTTCCAAGAGCGTCGATCCTCTGAGCCAACTAACCCCCGCCCTGTTAGTGGCCTCAGGGGTTTCCACCCCGAGTTTTGTTACATTGTGGTGTATAAATTAGGCCAACGCTTTAAACTGTTACAATTTACAGAGGCTGTAGTGGAGGTTGCACTATCCAAGTACCTATTAGTAATACTCAGGATTTACCCCAAGCTCCAGACACATTGGTGATGAAAGAAACGGTAAGAAATTTCAATATCTTAAGCATAAAGTTCAGGTAGGAGCTCTTATGAGTACTTTTGATTTTAATCAATCATAGATCAACGCAGAACGAAAACGCTTTTTATACACATTCCATTTTGTTGCTATCTTGATGCTGAAGAAAATAAAGTGGAGTGGTGTATTTCTTGGTCTAAAAACAGTTTACATGTTCAATTTCGTACGTCGCACGGGTAAGACGTATGTACTTATATAATACAATGTAGTTAATATTTTTCAGACTATATTCATCACACTGAACTTTAAAGTTAATGATATTTACAAGAAATAGAAAGAAAGAAAAAAACAGATAAACTAACAACAAAAATCACACAGACAAAACCGAAGAAGAAGAAGAAGAAACTTGTTCACAATCCCACACTTTTGTTTACAAAACACAAAAATAAAAATATCCGCCCCTAAACCCCAACACACCCCCTCCCACCCTGACTCTCTTCCTTACACTCCGATCTGAACTGCATAACCGTTTGTAAAATTGTGCCAACTGCTTCCCCCTCCCCCTCCCAATCAACAAGGTCCAACAAGTTGTAACCCTCTCCTTGAGCTAACAAAAGAATTTGGCAGATACTTTCCCCTCAACTGTTCTGTTTTAGTACAATGCGCTAGAATATGAATCTAAGTTTCTTCCTCTCTACATCAGGGAAAGATTCTTATGCCTTCTTTGTTAATGAATTTGATCTCTCGCCATGATCCATCTGAGCCAAGGAAGCTTTTACTTGCTGCTTCTATTTCTAGACAAAATATATTGTTCTATACTCCATTCTGTTTTTAGTTTTGACCGTAAGCTTTACGAGATTTTCTGCTTTTATTGTGACAGCGTCTGCTGTCGATATACCTTTCAGTCGCTTCTGTACTTTCTCCACACATTCGCTCTATTTACAGGTCCTTCAAACCAAATATTATCCATTCCTATTCTCCTTAGTTCACTGCTGATTTTGGCTGCTCACGTCTTGCCCCCTCCCATTCTAAGCTGTTGCTTATAGCACACTGTTCTTTTAAGTGATTGATCCCCTCTTATAATTCTAGTCCAATATTTTATCGCCCGTACCATACATGCAACTGTTTCGCTGTATGCACTCTATTCTCTAGAAATGCCGCAGTTTGCCGTACTTCTTCCCACACCCAAGATACCTTTTAGAAATCCTGCTCTTACTTAGTCTAGTATTTCCGTGGCTTCCCACCATCAGATCCTCGCCCCATGTACTGTTTCTAGCAATTTTACCGGTATATCTGGGATTCTGCTCCGATTGCGCAGTTTCCGCAGCTTTCATACCTGCCTTAAGTTTCCTAACATCAATGTGTTTAGTCCATCTTCCGTTCATTGTGACAGTCAAATCTAAGTATTGTAACTCTTTACATTGTCCTGTTTCTCCCCTGTGTAAGTCCAGGTGTCTGTTTGGCTGATACCGAACTGTTTTTAAACGTAATTATTATTTTTGTTTTATTTACATTAACGGTCAATAGTCATTCCTTACAATAAGGTAATAAGTCTTACAATAAGACAAATGTAGTCTGTGTATCCCTTTTGCACCCTTTCCACAGCAGTACATAACAGTGTCACATCGTCTGCATATAAATTACTGGGATCCGAATGTCACCGATCTTAGACGCTTCCACATTTCCTCCTATCAACATGACCACTACGTCATCCACAAAGAGATTAAAGAGAACGGGTAATAAAATACAGTCATATCTAACACCTTTATGTTACTGGAAGCTCTCCGAAACATTGTCCTTTACGCAGAGTTCCACTCTATGATATAGCCTGCAATGCTCTAATTATCTTCTTCGATAATCCCTTAGCTTCTAATTTATACCGCGATGCATTGCGATTTATAGAGTCAAAGGCTTTCTTAAACTCAAAAAAGGCACAATGCAATCTTCCCCACTTTTAGCCATATTTTTTGCCCTTAGTGTATCCAAAATAAATACCTCTACAGTGAAATACTGCCCCATGCACATGTGTAGGGGGCATGGCTTCTGTCCATCTTCCTTTCTGTTTGCCTGTGAGCATTAAACCGTAGAAACTGGATAAATACCAAATTTCGTACTAGTTAAGACTCTCTTTAAGCACACAAAGCAAAGATATGCAGTATATTAATTCCTCCAAAACAACGGTTTACATAGAAGGGTTTATTTATATGTTTTGTCAAATTAATCAATAATAGTTCCAACTATATTAATTAGAGAATAATGTTTTTGCATACTATTATGAAAAAAATTGTATCTAGAATTTTTTCTAAATGGCCTGTGAACTTCTTTACATTATTATGGAATTCCATACTGAATTTTCATTGTTGAATTTCAACTATAAATGACTAACCATACCTTAAAACAGGAAAAATTAAGAGCCTATATAATTAATCCTGATAACTTTTCTGTATCTGTCTTTTTAAAATAGTGCTCTCAATATTTAAAATCTTATAGGTTATTTAAATTTTTGCGCTATAGAAGTGCTTGAAACCTTTTTATTTTTTTTTATTTTTTCGCGTATGCTCATTACTAACAAAAACGGACTGGTAATATAAATAACTATTTTATTCGCACATTTTCTCATTTTAAGTCATTTGTAAACATTGATTTATTATCACACGTAAATTGGATATTCTTAGATGACTAGTATAGATATATTTCAGGAGGTAATGGGTAGTGGAAGTAATGAATAGTTAAGCATTTGTACAGCTAGGCATTTCAGTAGCTGCACATGATTACTATTTTTATTATATTGTTATAGTTATTATGGTGATGTTTGCTATTATTAAAATGCAAAAATTGCCCTGTATTGCAAATAAGTTGTGAAATAAACACTTCTGTGTTTGGATACATGCTTTTGCACCTGTATTCATTGTCAGCACTTTTTTGCAAGGTTTAATTTTCAGTAACGCTTTGCACCCTTTCTCCTCATTTTCGCCTGTTTGTCGTGTTTTTTCTGTAAAAATTAAAAATTTATGTTCAACATATATAGACAAATGACCCACAAAGTGAAGGTTTAACTATAATTTACAGCATTTCTGATGGTATCACAATATTTCCGTTTTGGTGCATTCCTACCGGTAAAACCCAATTAGTTTGAGTCTCAATGTGCTCCCGTTATGCCAAGGGCAAACTCAAACTGACCAACTACTTTGAGAAGAATTTCAGCACTTTACAGTTCAGAGTATGCGTTGGCTAGTGCGTGGTGTCTTTGTTATTCTTTGGTGCCAGAACTTAGCGTGCCGAAACATAAAGTGTACTTCGGAAAGTTACATAATATTGTTAAAATTTTTAGTTCAAATTGTTTTCAGAGTGGTGGATGTTTCTGAGGTGCAATGTCTGTGACATTTGAACACAAAATTCATGATGTTAAAAACCAGTTTATAGGTAAAGCAAAACAAATTAAAAACAGGTAACCAGTTTATTGGCAATGAAATGGCTTCTTCAAATTCAAGAAATACAAATTGTTCACTGAAATAGTAAAGGAATTCGTTGCATGTTGTATTCTTCTTTCAAATGTTCAAACGTTTTGAGGTAGCATTTGCAGAAATATACTGGAAAGTCTTTTCCAGATGAAAGAAGGTTAGTAATATCATATTTTCTCTCTATAAAGAAAAATTATAGAGATTAGGCAACTAGAAGCTGATAATCCAGTATATTTTATCCCGGATGAAACCACAGATAGGCAGAGCAGATATGTTTTTAATTTAGTATCACCACTAAACGGACGGCAAGTGAAGCTCCTGTTTTTAAAAACCTGCTTTTTGAACAAATCAGACAATGGCAGTATGACGCAAGTTTCAACAATGCATACATTGTTTTGAGGCCTAAGGGAATAGAATATGACAGTGTTCCTTAAAGCCAAGCCCCTTACGCTTTACTGGCGGTTGTAAACCTAAAAACCTTTAACCTAATCCAAAACATGTACATTTCACACATGAATTACATCGTATTAATGAGGTATTAAACGATGAATATTCAATTCTAAACGTATTTGTATCTTACATTAAAAAATCTTATGTGTTACACTCACATGACATTCTCTAATCTTGTACAAACAATTTTTACAAACGCTTATTCTCCATATGCTTCATGTTAATCGAGATATCGAGATGTTAATCTTATTGCTAATTTTCTTGTAGGTGCAAGGGGAATTGCTAGGCTTTATGCGATAGTCAAATATTTTAAGAGGTGGTTGCTATGTGGTGTATTCCATTCTCTTTGCACTACCAGGACAAAAAAAATATCTGATGTGTTACACTCACATGACTTTCTCTACTCTTGTACAAACTATTATTACAAACTCTTATTCTCCATCTATTTCATATTAATCGAGATAAACATTTGCAGAAAGGATCTTTTGACATGTAAAGAGAATTACATTTTACACATAGTGACCAGTTCTAAAATATTTGACGATGGCTTAAGGCCTACGAAGTTCTCCTTATTTTGTATTTGCAAGGGCAATATAGAAATAGTGTAGCCTTTAAGCATCGACATATCTCTTAATAGCTGGTTGCTAGGTGCAGCACCATTCTCTTTGCCACTCTTTGCATATCCAAGACAAAAAAATGAATAATGAATTCCCATTTGAGAAAATAATTTTTGAAAAATTTACGGGAATAACAAGCAGTATCTCCAAAATGGTTCACTCAACAAAAAATGTATATGACATAAATTGTGTATTTTAACGCGATCTACATTTTGTGTGTAGTAAAATTTTGTCTATCTCTTATGGTTTACCAGTTATGCAAAAGGCGTTCACGATGAAGAATACCTCTGGAGACATTCTCAGAAAATTCAAGATATACGTTTTATTTGTCATAAAAGTATCTTAAACATATATTTTAATAAAAATCGTTAGAGCCATTTTTGAGAAAATTAAAATTTTCGAAAAATGTTCCATGTAAACTGTAGTCTGGGGTGGGGGATTTTCTTGAAAACCTTCGTGTCGCATCTCTGGAAGATACTGAACCTAAATACCAAGTTTGGTGTTTATCCGACTGTTCATCTCTGAGTAATGCTGTTCACAGACACACACAGACACACACGGACATGTTTCCAAAATTTTTTTTTGGATTCAGGGGGTCTCAAAAGATATATTTTCGGCGAAATATCAGTATCGAATTTTTTGGTGGAATACAATTCTTCCTCTACTTACTATACGTAGTAGTGAAAGTAAAAATTGCTCAAAAAGTCTTCTTAGAGAATACAAAAATTTATAGAAATTGCAGCACCCCCACTTCCACCTTCGCCAATTTATAAATAGATTAAAGACTGCGGTGTTTATTTCTATCCATCTTAAGGCTGTATTCAATTTCTTAGACAGTTTACCAAAATGAGTATTCTTCAGCTTTAACCAGGCAAGGAATTAGAATGTCAACAGGAATTGTAAGATGAACTTTGGAGTGTGCATGACTACTTTTTTCTTGGCAATTACTATTATAAAAGTGGAGGAGCATTGTCCTCAGAAAGATGCATAGTAGGCTGTTCTGATAGACGCGAAGGAATCACAGCAGGTTATTGGAAAGCACAAGTGGAGCAAAGCTTAGCCAAAAATGTTGAAGATGCTGCAACAAACGGGGATCTTGTGTTATCGGTTACAAATAAAAGGCGCACCACTTGTATCTTACTGAGATGGAAAATTCCTTTTCTACCTATGTGTATTAATTAAGTGATCGGAGTTGTAGCCTGAGTCAAAAAATTTAACTATTGAAGGTTATGTGAACCGCTTTAACTGGACTGGAAGGCTTTCTAAACGAATAACCTTAATTTCAGTGCTCTGGGACATTTTAAGTAGGCTTTGTGATAAATGAGTGAACTTTGTGTCATTTGTCATGCACTGGCTTTGCTACTTCTTATAATAAATATTCAAACCTAAAATTTGCAAGCATTTCAACTAAATGCAACGCTTTTTCCACACCTTTGACCCCTATTTTGCACTAAAAATTCTTAATTATTTCTCAATGTTCGCAGCAGATGTAAGTAAATTTTGTAAGAACGTTTTGTTTTATCTATTCTCCTGTGTGTTGTTTAAAGAACACGATAATTATATTCCATAAAACTGACTTTATTACCGGTTTAAGTTAAAGATGCACTTCTGAGATGTGAGTGTGCGTTTATTTCTGAAGCTATGCTCACAATTAGGAGCTAAAATTCCTACGCATAAACTCTCCTTATGCTGACAGCCTCGATATGGGATATTTTCTAACCTATATATTAAATTTTTAATCTTACTATATAATTATAAAAACAAAAACCTCAAAGGTTGCCTTCGCATGAATTTCTCCACTCAGTCTGTTACAAATTACTCTTATAAAAGCTTGTTCTTATATCTATTTCTTGTAAATACAGGTAAACATTCATTACTCTTTACTCATTTCGCTGCAGCATAAGAAGAACACAATATGCTAAATCCATTGTCAAGTCTTTTCAAAGCCGGTCGCTATGTAATCGAATGAACACGAAAAGGAAGGAAAGAAAGAAAGAAAAGAAAAGGATTTACAGTTGAGAAAACTATAAAGTATCCGAGAATTCAAAACAATAACAAAGAATATCTCTGAAATGATTAACGCTACAGAAAATGTTATTTGACTTCAATTGTGTGCCTTGACGAGATCTACATTTTTGTGTAGTAAGTTTTTGTCTATCTCTTACGGTTTACCAATTATACAAAAGTGCTTCAGAATAGGGAGAGCCTCTAAGGCTATTCCCGGAAATTTAAGATATACGTTTGTCATAAAAATAGTTCAAATGTATGGTATTTTAATCCAAGTCGTTAGAGCTATTTTTGAAAAAAACAAAACAATAGCATAAAATGTTCCGCGAAAAGGGTAGTCTAATATGGGGTATTTTCTTTAAACTCCCTGAACTTAAATGCTAAGTTTAATATTTAACCGACTTTTCGTTTTTGAGTTATACTTTTCACTGACAGACACACACACAGGACGTTTTTCTACGAATTATATTTTCGGCGAGGAGCCTCTAAGTATGTATTTTCGACATGAAATTTCTTGGGAAATACAGTACCTACTTCCTGCACATATTGTGTTTTGCAAAGAAAGTAACAAATATCTTCGGAACTTGGAAAGCATTCACATATAAAATAAAACTATGAATTACAGTGTTAGATTTACATCGCGATAAACGGATCAGTAAAATGATTATAGTCCTAAAGTTACCTCAGATTTATTCTATGACTTAGGGAAAAACCACATTAAAACTCATTGGTATCCTATCTCAAACAGTTTTCTATGCCTGTGCTGCGGCAATTAAGATAAGGCGTATTCCTCTTTTATGGGAAAACTTTCATTTCTGATATACATTCTTCCGTGTATGGGCCTCACCAAAGAGCAGAATGTATTTGAACGTTCATTAGAGATGATTTAGTATACTGTATGTGCGCGATATATAATGTACTCCTACTTCCTAAACACCTCCATTACATCTCTGGTACAGATAGCTTTCGGATTGTAATTTAATAATACTAGTATTCCGCCTCTGCCCCCGTAATTGCACTCAATTTAGATCTGTGCTAAGGGAAGGCTTTATTAAATTATCATGCTGAGATAAACTCCCGGTTTTGGAATCCGCCAATTAGGTGAGCATCTCACAAAAGTTGCAGAACAATCTGAATGGAACATTCAAGAAAGGTATAATGAATCAGATAGGCAACAGCTAATGTTGCTGTGAATAAACATAATCTTCGATCTATAGAAGCAACCCTTATTTACAGCAAAAGGATTAAACAATGCACGCTGATTTGAAGTACTAAAAAGGGCCCAAATGAAGGATCACCTATAATTTTATAAAATAATAAATCAATATTTCTGAATTGTAGAATGAGATACGTTTGCTAAACAAAGACAGTAACTTCATAGTCTATGTTTAGCTGTAATACAAGTAATTTGTTTAATATATTTGGTTATTGTATGGTACGAGAATAGACCCGGCTTACTCATGACACTGACATATCTGTATGAATCTTTTATAGCTAAGGATGAGTGAATAAATATAATAAACACGTGTATAAGTTGTTAGCACAATTTGACACATTATAAGGCAACATAAGTAACACAATTATGCTCACCACTCACTTGTCTGTCATTAACGCTTCACATAAACGCGATGACACGCATTCCACCCGAGGCATTATGGGAGATTTGCATGTATGGTGCTTCTGTTGCCAACATTGCAGAATCAAACATAGTCGAAGATACACCTCCAGGGACCCTTAAGGCACAAAGCGTAGCCGCAAAATCTGTGAGCGTATATTACTACTTTTTATTGTTAAATTGGCGGACCTATCTCAAAATGTCGCTGAATGTCACAAAAAGGGTGGCGGGTGAGCCAAATAACTTCGCCGAGGCAACTCTCCCGCTAAATCAACTCGTTATTTTTTCTATATTACTCTACACATTGAGTTTCCTCAATTCCGTAAGTATTTTGCACGCTTATCGCTTATTCTCGTCTATGATACTAAAGATCTATATTTTAAAAAGCAATAAAAAATTCAGAAGATCTTCGATAAAATTTACCAACTGAAAACAACAGAGTTACAAAAAATGGGTTACACACAAACAAATACATATTATTACATATATACACATGTGTTGAAAGTACAAGATTATTCTGAGCGAAAGATAAATACATGCAAACAAAAATCTGGTTGTTTCAACAAATATATTTCATGAACTTTACTTATTGAACACACATGCACATATGAATATCACCTCTAAACGTTAACAGTGCACTCTTCCTTGAAAAATGGCGGGAAAATGACATTAATGAGTAGGATCAGGTCCACTAGAGTGTACAATGCGTGCTGTATTTCCGATTATGCTGCAAAGTTGTTGCTGCGTTAGAGAAAAGGTATGAATTTTACTATTTGTTTAAATTCTAAGGCACATCCTGCGCATATTTTCAGCTAAACATTTCATAAAAGAAACTAAAGACGAAACGTGTATTTATTTTAACATGAAGTAAATTAAATTGAGTTTTATTAAACTTGCATGTTAACTAAATACCCAATTAATGTAATTGTAAATGTTAAAGGGTATTTTCTACCTATCAGAAGCAAGAAACTCAGAGCCTAATTGAAGCGTACAGTCAGAACAAGAAAAATAAAATGGATATTTTTAGTTTAAGAAAATAAGGACTATAAATAAAATGCAAAAATGCAAATAAATTAATGAAATAAAACTAGGTAATTATTTCACATCGTTCAACTATTAATAAACGAGTTTAAACAGCTAAAATATGCTTTTTACTTAAACCTTGCGACGGTATTGGTACTCTTGGCATTATTTAACCATGTTTTTATGTTTATTGGCACATTTATGTCATGCTTTTACTAGACAACAGGTTTAACTGAAATGTAAGAAAACATGTCTGTACCTATATTTTATTTGTAAGAAGCCTTAGATTTTATTTGTAAGTAACCTTAGACTTCCACAGAAACAGAAATGTAGCAATCCTTGGGGAAGAAAAAAATCTGATGTGTTACACTCACATAACTTTCTCTACTGTTGCAAAAATTATTTATAGAAAAGCTTATTCTCCATCTACTTCATATTAATCGAGATATCGAGATGTTAATCTTATTGCTAATTTTCTTCTAGATGCATCTTGTAGATGCAAGGGGAATTATTCGGCTTTAAGCGATAGTCAAATATTTTAAGAGCTGGTTGCTATGTGGAGTATTCAAATCTCTTTGCATTGCCAGAACAATTTCCTTTTGAGAAAAAGTATCAGTATTCGAAAATTTAAGGGAAAAACAAGCAATATCTCGAAAATGGTTCTCTCAACAAAAAAATGTATATGACATAAGTTGTGTATTTTAACGCGATCTGCATTTTTTGTGTATTAAAGTTTGTCTATCTCTTATGGTTTACCAGTTATGCAAAAGTCGTTGACAATGAAGAATAATTTTTGATCCATCTCCAGAAAATTCAAGATATACATTTTGTTTGTCATGAAAGTATCTTAAATATATGATATTTTAATCAAAATTGTTATAGCCATTTTTAAGAAAAAAAAATTCGAAAAATGTTCCATGTGAAGGGTAATCTGGGGTGGTGGAATTTTCTTGAAAACCTTCGTGTCGCATCTCTGGAAGATACCTAACCTAAATAACAAGTTTGGTTTTTATCCGACTGTTGGTTTCTGAGTTATGCTGTTCACAGACACACACACAGACACACACTCGGAGATGTTCCAAAAATCTGATGTGTTACACTCACATGACTTTCTCTACTCCTGTACAAACTATTTTTACAAACGCTTATTCTCCATATGCTTCATGTTAATCGAGATGTTAATCTTATTACTAATTCTCTTGTACGTGCAAGGTGAGTATGGTACGCTTTAAGCGATAGTCAAATCTTTTAAGACCTGGTTGCTATGTGATGCATTCCATTCTCTTTGCATTTCCAGTACATAAAAAAATGAATAAGGAATTCCCATTTGAGAAAATCTATAAGTGTTGGAAAATTTAAGGGAACAACAAGCAATATCTCGAAAATGATTCACTTAACAAAAAAAATGTATATCACATAAACTGTGGATCTCTTATGGATTACCAGTTATGCAAAATCGTTCACAATGAAGAATGCTTTTGGAGACATTCCCAGAAAATTTGAGATATATATTTCATTTGTCATGAAAATGTCTTAAAGTTATGATATTTAGAAAATTAAAATTTTCGAAAAATGTTCCATGTAAAGGGTAATCTGTGGTGGAGGAATTTTCTTGAAAATCTTTGTGTCGCATCTCTGGGAGATAGTGAACCTAAATACGAAGTTTGATGTTTATCCGACTGTTCGTTTCTGAATTATGCTAGTCACAGACAGACACACACACTGACACACACACGGATATGTTTGCAAAAATGTTTTTTTTTTTTTTTGGATTCAGGGGGCCTCAAAATATATATTTCCGGTGAAATCGCGGTATCGAATTTTTGGGTGGAATACAATACGTTGTAGAGAAAGTAAAAAGCGGCAAAGCTTATTGTAATCTGTGTTACATGTTTGTAGATGTCTTTGTTAGTTGGCGTCCAAATAAGACACAAGTAGTCCGCTAGGGACAGCACGTAATGTTTCACAAGCGGGAGAACACTTTCACTGCATTTTACCATGTGGCCAATCAGGTTGACATTAGATTGTGAGTGTTTAAACGTAAAGTAATTTCTCCCCAGCTCAAGGACCAATAGAATTAATTTGTAAGCCTCACTTTTTCGACTCTCAGAACTATATATATAATATATATCTACCAGGTGATCAGCTGACCCTAGGTATTCGTATGTATGCAACCCGCAGTTTATAGTCTAATATGAAAACATTGACCGTTTTAGCAAACTGTTATCGTAGCTCTGCCCTTCTGTTTGGCGGTATACCAACTCCTGAGGCAGTATTTTTAACACTTAAATTATTTCAGTCTAATTATATAATATAAAATATAACAGCCCGCCTTAAAGCAATATTGTGATGTTTGTAAGAACTGTTGCGTACGTGACCTTGGCCGCCTGGATCGGGTATTACGTAAGAGAGTGGTGGGGGTAAACAAACTTGTAGATAGCGTCCCACGCCGAAGTAGCCTGGCTTGGCAGTCAGTCAGTAGAGTCGCAGCAGGCAGGTTGTGTTTGTATGTGCTACCCATACGTGGATGTATGGCGTCCTCAGTGACGGACATGAAGTCAAGGAGGTAATGTACCCACTTTTATCAATACAACATCCTACCATCCACGGCTTCCCAGTGTAATTTATTATAGTATATAGATCCTTTCTCCCATCTAAAACAAGTAGGAATCCTTTTATTAGATATTCTATAATATTTTTCACTATTCATTTAGCTGCGTCCCTTGTCGTGGCCTCGCCTTATATGAATTATTAACTTCCTGGTACCTCATTCGCGAGTAGCCCTACCTCCCATTGAGTATTTGTTTAGAGATCACGACATCTTGGTGTGAGGCGCCGAGTATTTTGAGATTTTTAAGTGCAAATTTTTTTTTCTGTAAAATGCAGCGTTTTTGGTCCTGCACGTGTTAGTTAGAAAATGTAAATTTCTTTTCTTGGCTTAAGGGTAAGGGTTTTGATTGTATCATTTGTGGTTCCTTTATTCTAAATTCCTGTTGTATTGTTTTCTGAAAGTCCCGTGTCTATATTTTAATTTTAAGTTAATTTTTAAATTTTTTTCCATTGTCTGTCGGTGGCGTGACGCTAAAACTTGTGGCTCCATTTTCTTCCTTACCTTGGCTTCACTTCTGCTAAATTCTGTTACTGTGATAAATCATTCGTACTGGTCATTTTAAAGTACATATTTTTGTGAATTGTGAAAAAAATTGGGCGATATTTGTAACTTTGATAACATAGTTGCGTGTGTTAGCTGGTGTACGTAACATTGTGTTATTGGTTGCGTCATCTTGTGATTTCTTAACGACTCGAAAGTGAAGCAAATATAAAAATTGTGGTGCATCTGTTTGAAATATTTAAAATAATAAAACGAAAGAAGTCAAGAGTATATATATTGAAAATTCATATTTGTGCATTGCACGCTCGCGGTACGAATAGTGGTAATCATAATGATGATAATTTTGCTTTACCGTTGCCATGATTGGTTTATCTAGTTACGCAATGAATATTTTTGGGGGAAAATATTTCAAAATGACTAATTTAAGTAAAAGTTTCAGCTACTACCAACCTTGCCAGTATCTTCAACTAATTAGGTTTAATGTGCCTCCAATATGGACCAGTAGGACGTGGATGTTGATGGATCAGCTATATGTGTGTTACCAGATTTTGGAAAGTTGCACTGGAATTTTGTGGTAAAAAGAAAGAATAAGAAACAAAACCTGTAAGTATGTGTACATTGTGTACAAGTGCCACAAATCAGACAGGTATTCTAAATGTTTATTGTTTCACTGACTGATGCTGAATTAAGCTTTGCTTTTCAGGAATAATGTGTGCTATGGATGTCTCTACTAAATTGAAAGTTTATTATTATTTTGTGTATCTTAATTTTGAATTGTGTTTTGGGCATTGAAAATCATTTGTTTTGTCATGTTTTGCTGCAGGAATGTGTTTGATGTGTACTGTGTGCTTAATTAAGCTTTGATTTGCAGGAATGTTATGTGACAGTATTGTTATGGGTAAAGATGTGCTTTGTTTTGCTGCATTCGATTTGGTTTGGTTTGGGTTTCATTATGATGCTGTGATCTTTTCTTTGCAGAAAATTGTTGCATGAATAGTGTGTGTGAATGTATGTTTTTGAGGTTATGTGAGTAGTATATGTGAGTTAATATTTGCCTCGGTGGAAGTGCCAAAGAGTAACCCCAACGGTGGTAATGTGAGAGATGAGATGAGATAAAGTCAACTTCGGTGGAAGTGCCAAAGTGTAACCCCGATAGTTGAAGTGTAAATGTTTGATTTTCAGGAGGGCTACATGTACCTGGAAATTCGATTTGATGTGATGATTTGAGAGATTTTGCTTATTGGTGTTGCTGAAACGTGCCCAGTATAGCGTGTGTGATGTATTCACACGAGAGTAAATGTAATGAAGTAAATGCAATGAGAATAATTTTTTTGTGTTTATGCAACAAGTTTAGTACCATCTTACATAACGAGTTTTAATACCATCTATTTTCCAGCTTAATTTTGATTCGGAGGATGTGGATGCAACAGTATAATGTCATGTTATTTGTGTCATCCTGAAATGTTAATGTGATTTCTTTAAGTTTATGCCTATGTCAGGTATGTTTGACTTTGCAGCATGTTGAATGAGACACGTCAGTGAAGATGTTTTATTTTCTCAGTAATTACTGTCTACGAGAAAGTTGAGAACTAAGATGATGATGATGATGATTGAAATAATAATGATGATGAGGATAACAATGAAATAAATAAGATAGTAATGTAGAGGAGACTATATATTTGACAGTAAAGCATGAGTATTGTAGTTGAAAATATGTAATGAGGTGTAGTTTGATGTATGTAATGTGGATTTATTTTTGAAGTCTGTAGTAATGCACACAGTAGTTTTGAGTAGTTATTTAAGTGAGTGTTGTGTATAATTTGGGCCATGGTCAGTATGAATGATTTCATTTCTTTGTCATGTATGAATGTATTGTAAGTGCACTTATTTATTTTCATTAGTAGTACCAGCTGGTTAAATAATAGTGGGATCCCAAATAAGTTTCTATATTTGTGTTGTGTTATTGTATATAACAATGAATGTCATTGATGTAATATTTATGTATTTTGGACTTTTATGTCTCTGTATTTGGATTCTAAAGCAGTTTGTGTTAAATTTTGGACGGTAACCCCTTGTGAAATTCAGTTTTATGTCAACGTGTAGTCATTTTTTTTTCTCTTTGCCCCATACTAAAAGAATTGAATGATTGTAAACATTTTTGGCGTTTTAAATCTTTTTACTGTAAATGACATACTACTTTTTTATGTATGATGATCTTCTGGAGCACAATTTCTACCTTTCTGTGATTTCTGTTGTAGTGACTTTGCTGATTCGGGAGCTCGAGTGTCAAGAGGAGTATCCCCGCTGGACAGACACGCCAGAGGTTCGAGAGACACCACAGGAGAGCTGTCGTTCATCCACTACACTGCAGTGGCATAAGGAGCCACTATTTTGGGGGGCAGTCCAAGCTAGCGATTGCTCCCCCCACATCTTCAGCGACTTGTAACACCAGAAAGATTCTGCAGCTGAAAATTCGTCGTTGTGGGTGATGTGGAAATCCCACCCACAAACAGTTACGTCGGAATAACCAGGTGCAGTGTAGTGTGCATGTAACAGTGACAGCATGGTGTAGTGTGCGTGTGCGGGGTACTCGTACTTAGGTGATCTGTCAAAATAAATCGTCGGTGGAACTCGGGACTCCAAAATATTTAAATCAGCATTTAATTTCTTCAAGAGATATTTATGCTCCATATAATCACAGATATTGTTTGTCGTAGTTCATTTATCTAACCTATTCATTGTACTGTATGTCATATTTTCTTCTTTATTGTAATTCTTTCTCCACAAACAAAAAATCCTCCTTGTGTCGACGAGGACGTCGATTTGGGTGGCCAGGGTGAGATGTGATGTATGTAAGAATTGCTGCGTACGTGACCTTGGCCGACTGGATCGGATATTACGTAAGAGAGTGGTGGGGTAAACAAACTTGTAGATAGCGTCCCACGCCGAAGTAGCCTGGCTTGGCAGTCAGTCAGTAGAGTCGCAGCAAGCAGGTTGTGTTTGTACGTGCTACCCATACGTGGATGTATGGCGTCCTCACCGACGGACATGAAGTCAAGGAGGTAATGTACCCACTTTTATCAATACAACATCTTACCATCCACGTCTTCCCAGTATAATTTATCATAGTATATAGATCCTTTCTCCCATTTGAACCATGTAGGAATCCTTTTATTACATATTCTATAATATTTTTCACTATTCATTTAGCTGCGTCCCTTGTCGTGGCCTCGCCTTATATGAATTATTAACTTCCTGGTACCTCATTCGGAAGTAGCCCTACCTCCCATTGAGTATTTGTTTAGAGGTCACGACAATATGTGTATAATATAATATATAAAATGTATGTAACAGTCATTGTATAATGTTTATATTATTATGTACATATATAATAATGTTATGTGAATGTATTAAGTAATTAATAGTGTAGTTGCTGTGAGAATAGAAGCTGAAATTTGGTAATAATGAGGTAACAATCAGGTAACCTTGAGGCAATAATTAATTGGAAAGCTTAATAATGCTACTAGTAATTCTTGTAACAATAATGTAATATTTAACACAGTTTATAAATAGCCAATTAAAAACTGAAAGGCTAAAAGTTAAATAAAAGTATTTTATGGAGTAAAATTAGCAAATCAGAGACTTTAAATAGAGAAATTTACAAATTTAAGCGGTAAGCGCCAGTAGCCAGTAGACAGCGTTTCCAACCGGAGCAAGAGGCGTTCCCGAGCAGTTAAATAGTATTTAGTGTAAGACATATAAAGTTAATTACTGCGAGAATATTATAAAGTTTACGTGTTAAAAAGTGCAAGTAATTAATAAATAATCTCACATCTCTCTGTATAAGTGAAGTGTTATTTAATCGTGTGAACGTGGCTGCAACTACTTCAAGTTTTGCCTCTCCAACAGTGGAACTACATTACAACTATTACCTTCAAATTGTCACTTTAACGTGGGGCTAATAATTTAAAGGCAACAATCTTCTCATCCCCATTAATGATTAAAGGCCTGAATGAGAACCAAAGAGCTTCAAAAGCATTAAGAAAGACGGCGTTTCATGGATATAATGCTTGCAAAGAGATAGAGGAATGTTTTCCCGAAGAGCAGGATAAACTACGTGGGTTCTGGCCGAGTGGTTTAGCTTCCGGAACGTGATGAAACAAGAGTTAGCTTCGGAGGTTCGAATATGATACAAACGTTAAATTGTTTTTGTTCTTTCTTTTTCTCCTTGTGTTTATTTTCTGTATTTTAGTGTACTAATTTAATTATGTTTGTTACTGGCTCTCCTGTGAGCCAAAGACACAAGAATTACAATAAGATAACTGTGTATCATGTTTACTCTAACACTCTGCACCGCATCTGGTGTTGTAAACCGTGTTACGTAGTTAGCTTTCATTCTCTCGGGCGCATATAGATGATATTAAGTATAGCAGTTTTTGTTTCATGTTTAAACCTAATGTTTGACTTCCTCCATTGACAAAGGAGTTGTAAATGTGCTACGTTTGCAGGTAAACAGAATAATAAATTGCTAATGACCGTGGATTTCATCAAGGAAGTAAATGTTCAAAATGACGACCCCCTTCATCAATGCACTTATGTGTACGTTGCCGGAGACCTTCTTGCACGCTGTAACATGCCGGGTGTTATCTACCTGCATTCTTCACATATGAGTGTGACCGTATAGGATTTGGGCTTTGCGGTTCTTCTTCTTAGAGGTGGAAAACATGACGATTAATCTATTTAATAAAGAGCTTGAAATGCACCCGAAGTATTTGAACCCGAATTAAAGTGGCACAGTGTTAAAGTAACTATGATAATACGATTCGGCCAATGCTGCCTTGTGAGCTGAGTTTCATATATAAATTAGTAATCGCAGAATTAGACCCCGCCTCGAATCTTTACACGCTTTTTGCAGCGTCACACAGTGTTTTTGAGCTCGGTTTGGTAGTTTTAATTCAAACAAATAAAGTGCATCAGTCGTTACAATTACTCTATGATCTGAAATACGCCATAGTTTGTGAAATAAAAAAAATATGTTCCTAATACCTAACATTGACTAATGGCTTAAATCCAATTGGTCGCACTGCGTAGATCTGCCATTTTGTTTTCAAATGGATTTGTCAACCGATGCATGAGATAGGTTGTTCCTTCATGGGCGTTTTCATTGGGGTGCATGGATGTATGCTAAAGAATAAAAGTTTGTAAAATTGGCTAAAATTGCTACTGCAACTCTCAGCGCCAGGGTCGGATGTTTTTTGCATCGACATGCATAGCGATTGCATTCTGTCCCGTAAAACACTTATGCATTGAGTTATGAATCCCTCCTCTGTAAAGTGTTGCGCCAATCAGCCATTAGAAGGCATTCAAGAAAGGCGTAAGTCACAAATGTCGCTTAGCACGTTGCATAAATTAAAAAATAAATAGGCGCAGCTGACTCACCTCGTATATGTATACAGTTCTGAGAGGTGGGGCTGCAAGCATAAACTCATAAAACGCGGGAGTAATCTGTGTTGTAACAAGATATTCTCGGAGAGTGAATAAATGCGTAGAATCACTTTTATAAGTTGTTAGTACAGAAAAGTGATGAAAGTAACGCGCACTGGTGGAAATCGAAGCGTAGCAATGTACTTTGTTGAACAAATAACATAAAAGTCTGTTGTTGGTTTTATTGTTACAACACAAAAAAAGAAAAAAGAAAAATGTGTGATGGGTTTCATATGCAGTGTCGTCTACTGTTATTTATATCCAGTTGAGCCTTGTATGTATCACGCTCCGGAGATTAACGAAAGCATGCTTCTACCACAAAAACAATTACAGCAGGTATCCGAACTCACGAACAATAGGATCTTTGATGAGTAGAGGAGGTGATGAGACATGTCATCCAAGAAGTGACTGACGGACTGCATTCTCTAAATAAGAAAGGTAAATAAACAAGGCGAAAAGACGCCGCAACATCAACAAAAAGGGAAGTATAAAACATCGTTACAATGATCGTAATGATATTTATGCCTATGATACGAACACATTAAAGCGAGCAGCAGTTTGTGTGTATGTGTTTGTGTATGTATGCGCGTGCGTATTTGTGTGTGTTACTTGTAATTCTGCCGAGGTTTTGATGTCGTAACTATTGTACCCATTTAGATAAGCATAAAATAATCAAGACAAGGAATCACGGAAGACCAAAAGAACGACTGCAGTAACATACATGAGGTCAGAAAGAGCAGTTTGTCGTCATATTTCAGGGGAGAGGGAGCATGAAAAAGTGATTTTAAAATAATAAGTCATAATAACAGTTACGCTCTTGTTTCAGTCAATATCTTGTGGAATTAATTGTTCTTCACCACAAGCCGTGTGTTGGACAAGGTTGGAAAGGCAGAATCAAACGACTGAAAAATTCCCGGCTATGGCATAGAATTTTTCAGTCGTCTGATTCTACCTTTTCAATATCTTGTGGTTTCTGTCAAAAATTGTTGCTCTACTGTTGTATATTAGCCTTCTGATCTATTCTTTTTTATAGACCAGTACCTTGCTTACGAGAAAAATGATTTAGATTAGGGATGGCATCGTATTTGCTTGGCTTACAAGGGATATGCCAGTTCGGGAAACACTGGTGTTAACATTGAAAAAAAAACTGAGGGATTATACTGAGCGGAGACCAGTAATAAAGCCAGAACAAGTGAAAAACCAGAAAATTCTGTAGCGACGTTGTTCACAGTTCATCAATTCTAGATTAACAAAGTGCATATACTTCACTGCACCGGCTCTGGAAAGCGACATTAGTTTTCTAGAATTGGTTTCTTAAAGCTGCACATGATGGGGATTTATAAAGACAACAGTTTTACTTGAAAGCCTCGATTAATAACCAAAATAATTGGTATCGGAATTAGAAGCATCTTCCCCTTTATTAGGTTTAGGATGAGGATTCAACAGAGGAGGACTTAGCACGTGGAACTACATAGAACGTTTCTGCCTATGCTCCGAACGGGGCGCCATAGAGAGGAAGGAGAGCGTCCGGACCAGGGCAGAGGGCAGGGTCCTACCATTCACAGATTTAAACTCCTCGGATGGGTTTACGCTTTCCTTGAGGGGATTCGCAGATCCTGGGACGAAGGTATCCACGCAGCATCCTTTTCCCCTGTCGAGACCTAGCAGATGAAAGATGAAATGAAGTGAGAATGGAGGTGAAATGGAGGGACAGGAAATACGGGGGACATAATGATCCTTCCCGGCATTCGCCTAGAGACCCGGGGAAACCCTCGAAAAAATCCATGGATCAGAAAGACCGGCCATGGGATTCGAACCCACGACCTCACGAATCCGGGCTACAGACGTTACCGCTTGAGCCATACCGCTTGGTATCTTCCCTCTTGTACGTATCTTCCTCGGTATCAAGATACCGCTCGCTATCTCCCCCCCCCCAACTAACGCCCAGAATAAACAATTGTCCCGGCATTCCTTCAACAAAGGCTTAAGCCGACCGATGGTGACTCGCACCCTGAAAATGATTGAAATATGACAAATATGTACCTTGTGTTTCAGCAAAAAGGACCATATCCAGTAAGCGCACACTTCATGCAGGAAAGTGAGGCTTGTTTGATGGGAGGGGATATGTAGAAAATTGTGACCGTTCTCCATTCATTTTCTTTTTATAGCTTTCTAAGACGGTGGGTCTTCAAATCAAGTTGTGCAATCCTAGACAAAAAATCAGAAATGGTCATCTTTACGAAAACCTTGCTGATACGTGGAAATCAAAATAAGTTTCTGCATTAAACTGTCTCCCTAGCAGCAAACAGGAAGCTTTCACTGCATTTTCAGTGCAATGTAAGCGAGATTTTACTTCTACACCACTTTCAGAATTCCAACAAAAAATTCTATACTGTAATTTCACCTGAAATACATAGTTTGAGGCCCTGTACCACAAAAGGTGTTTTTAGAGGAAGATCTCGTGCGTGCTTGCTTGTGTGTGTATGTGAACAAAAGGATCCGATAAACCCCAAACTTGGTATTTAGGTTCAGTATCTTACAAACATAATGCACCAAGATTTTTAAGAAAATTCCCCAACCCAAACTACCCTTTACACGAGAAACATTTCCATATTGATTACTTTCTCAAAAATTCCATCGATTTCGATTGAAATATTACACATTTAATTACTTATATGACAAATAAAATCTTGATTTTTCTCGGAATACCGTGTTCATTCAGTAGAAATTTTATATTCTACTGTATAACAGGTAACTATAAGAAATAGACAAATACGTACTATACGAAAAATGCAGACTTCTTTAAAAAAATAAAATTTATTTCAAATCACTTTATGCAACACCAGACTGTTTCCAAGATGTGCCTCATTACTGGTTTGAATTTTTCAGTCATCAATGCTGACTTTATGATGCGAAAATTATTAGGTGTTAACCTTGCTGGGATTGAGTATTTTGTGGTAGGAGCAGAAAATCAAGATTTACATTTTTCGGGTGGCCGACCAGTTTAGTTGTTGGGGTCAGTCATCCATAAATCTGGCAGTAGTGAGGAGGTGGACAGTCGAATAATCCAGGCTCGTTTAGTAGTTATACAATTAATTGGGGTTTTGTGAAGTCCCGACATTTGACAAGAAACAAAATAGGTGATTCTCAAAGTGATTCTTGAGGGCATTTTTATTTTATGGCGAAGAAAGCTGGATGCTAACTGAAAGACAAAAAAGCCGGAAAAGAGCTGTTGAGATGGATGAATTACGGATAACTTTATGCATTTTGGGTATTGAAAAATTAGGAATAACGCCATTTTGGAAAGCTTAAACAGCGAAGAAACCGTGATAGATCGGTTAGAGGATAAATATCTACAATGCTATAAACATGTACAGCTACGTCATAGGAAATATGACCCAAGAATGTTATTAACTGGTCCCCTCATGGTCCTTAGAAGGAAGCATGTCCACGATTTACCTGGAGAGGAGACATAATAGAAGTGATGAGATCCAGAAGAGTGCACGAGCTATCACAAGAAGAATGTCATAATTGAGGGCGGGAATTACAAGGCATCCTCTAGGAAGCATTTGAAAGTAAAAGTAATTACTATTGATTAGATGAAATGAAAGCATTACATCATTCCGAAAGTAATGTCTGCTATTTAATTTTATGGAAACTACAGCAGACACAGAAAGCACAATAACACAGTTAAATAGAGCAAGATGTCGGCTACATAATGCTATTGCTTTCTCTACTACGTATAGTAAGTAGGGGAAGTATTGTATTCCACCCAAAAATTCCATATCGAGATTTCACCGGAAATATATGTTTTGAGACCCCCTGAAATCAAAAAAGGCATTTTTGGAAACATGTCCGTGTGTGTCTGTGTGTGTGCCTGTGAACAGCATAACTCAGAAACGAACAGTCGGATAAACACCAAACTTGGTGTTTAGGGTCAGTATCTTCTAGAGATGCAACACGAATTCCCCTACCCCAGATTACCCTTTACTTGGAACATTTTTCGAAAATTGTAATTATCTCGAAAATGGCTCTAACGATTTTGATTAAAATATCATATGTTTAAGATGTTTTCATGACAAATGAAATGTATATCTCGAATTTTCTGGGAATGTCTCCAAAATTATTCTTCATTGTGAACGACTTTTGAATAACTGGTAAACCATAAGAGATAGACAAAATTTTACTATACAAAAAATGTATATCGTGTTAAAATACACAATTTATGTCATGTACATTTTTTTTGTTGAGTGAACCATTTTCGAGATATTGCTTGTTATTCCCTTAAATTTTTCAATGCTTTTCTCAAATGGGAATTCGTTATTCTTTTTTCTTGTCCTGGTAATGCAAAGAGAATGGTATACTCCACATAGCAACCAGCTGTTAAAATATTTGACTATAGCATAAAGCTTACCAATTCCCCTTGCATCTACAAGAAAATTATCAATAAGATTAACAGTTCGATATCTCAATTAACATGAAGCATATGGAGAATTAGCGTTTATAAAAATAGTTTGTACAAGAGTAGAGAAAGTCAAGGAGTGTAACACATCAGATTTGTTTTTGCACATAATCACCACCATTCATTATGCACTTTTGCCAACGAAGAACAAGAACCTGAATGAAAGCTCGTAAAAATCTGAACCAGCAGAGGCTAGACACTGTTTTACAGCTGTGACAACAGCATCTGAGTCTGGAAAATGTTGGCCAAGTAGTGCATCTTTTATAGTTCCAAAGAGATGGAAGTCTGAAGGTGCTAAATCGGGACTGTACGGTTTATGTAGTAGGACAGTCAGGCCAAATTTGACAATGAGCTCTATGGTCGCAAAACTGTTGTGGGGCCTAGCATTATCATGCTGCAGGCAGAAGTTTGTCTTCTTCTTTGGTCAGACTCTAGAAATTCGGGCTTTCAGCCTAGCCAGTGTCTTATAGAGTTCGGAATTGACATTTGCTCTAGATTCAAAGGAATCCAAAAGAACCTGACGCTATTCTTTAAGATGCTGAGCATTATTTTCTGTGACGCCGAGCTTGTCCTGCACATCCTTTTTATCACTTTGAGACGCTGTACCGACCGCCTACATTGTCTCCATACGTCTTTAGCAAGCGTTGATGAATTTTAATTGGCGTGATTTGTTCAGCGGTAAGGAATTCAAACATACATCTATGTTTTGCACGTACCTCGACGTCAGTAGCCATTTTGGAACACGCTCCTGCTGCTGCTATCTGTCGCAGGACAGCGACACTAACAGGACACTAGCGTGAAGTTCAACATTAATACTACACCAACATAATCTGCCTTGGACACTCAAAGGCAACACAAAAAAATTGGAGGCATTACTTTCGGATTGACGCTGCAAAGTTTTATTTCGATTAACATAAATTAGATCAAAAATAGGCTTTACAAAGTTATTTCAGAATCACAATATTGGATAGAAAAATCCATGTGAATGTAACACATCGGATATTTAATGTTTTGCAGAGCAAAGATGTTGGCGAGAAACCGAGTGTAGGCAGCTTTTCCGGGTATTCCCGACTCTTAGGCCCAATATAAATTATTGTGCAAAGAGAACAGGGGAGAAACAAATCCAGATGTTTTCTGAAGAGTCACGTCCCACTGCAAATTAAAATTGTAATCTCTGAGAATTATATAAAACCACGCCAAAAAGATTACTACGCAGGAAGGAGATTTAGAGGTTTCTCATTGGTTACCTCTATAATCCCAGAGAATAACCTCTCTCCTCTTCTGATACATAGTGATACAGCCTACAATACAGAGTGAATGAAGTGTAATCTTTAGCGGTTCAGATATTGTTCTATATGAATAACACTGTACTTAATAGCTTTATTTTTTACTTTTCCCACGTCGATGACATTATTATTAATATTATTATTATTATTATTATTATTATTATTATTATTATTATTATTATTATTATTATTGGCATATTATTTCACCATATATGAACGAAAGTATAAACGAATAGCTTAACTTAATTTTAGATTTAACCTTTACGTGTCATTGAATGCCAAAAATGTAATTGCTATAAAGTAATTTTACACAATTACAATATTGTCACATTTAGATCACTTTGCAAGTACATTACTAAGGCGGATTCTTCTTTCCTCCTGTACGTGAAAAGAGTACAAAGCCGAATTTTCGAAAAACTAATGTTACAGAATATTTATATCCGAGATAGAATTGGAAAATAGTTATTTAAATGAAAGGCAAACAAATTAAATTGCATCTGCATTGCTAAATGAAAGTGACGAAGGTATATAACATAAATAACTGAAGCATAAATGTTGTTATTACTGTATTTCATTATTCTTTCTCATGCCTAAATCGGTGAAAACAGACCAGAAGTAATGCTGTAAGAAACAAAACCACTTGTGAAAAGTTGTAAAATCTAAAGCCAAACATAATGCAAATCGCCCATAACGTTGTGTGTTTTGATCCCCTCCCCCAAATAAAAGCATACTACAGCGCCCCAAAATGATGCCGCCGGCGCAGACACTAGTATTCATGTTCACCAGAACAATTTTACTTTGCTGAGATGTAGAGACATAAGAATGACTACATTCGCTGCTATAATTTCTCCCTCTCCCCCCTCTCTCTGTCTCTCTCTCACACACACACACATACACACACATGCGTGCATACTCACTATTTCTACACTCTGCATTACAGATTTATGTTTAAGGCAATCCTATGGTGAAATTTCCAAAATGCATAATTCTTAATCAATTGTATCAATAAATTGTAGCAATCAATAGTCAACAAGTTGAAATTTTAACCACTGCTTGGAAGGTTATTTTATAACTAAGTGCAAAGTTTTATGCAGCTAGTGCAAATACTTTAGCAGTTATTATATATTGTTTATGTAAATATTGTTAGTTATCTAATATATCTTACACGTCAAATTACTTAAATTGGTACAAAATGTTTTTCCTGACATTAGCTAAAATCCTTGTTAAGACACTCAAATCGGATTTTTTCCATACGTATTTAAATATACACAATTTTTTCTTATATTGTAAAGAAAAATCTTCCCCAAGTTTCACTTATTTCACAATTTATACAATATTATGTGGAAAAAATTCGCATATTTAATAAAGGAGTTTTGAAGCTCAGTTTATTGGGAACTACATATTTATGCAACACACTATGCACTAAGCATGGATTCGGTGTTCAGTAACAAGAAGTTCATAATATAGGTATATCATGCAAGTTACACAGACAGAAAAAGAGAAATGGGTGGATATGATGGCGGGAGAAAGTGAGAGAATTAATGAAATGGGGGAAAGATTTGGAGTAAAAAGAGAGGATTTTTTTGCAAAGAGAGTTATGGCTGGTATATACAGCATGCTGGTGTTATGTTTGCATGCATTTGAAATGCATCAATGTTTATATCTCAAATTTGAATTTTTGTATTAATTTGAGGTACTAATCTGGTATTCTATTTGGCATACTTATTTGGTATATTGTCGTATGCCTCACTTTGTATTAACTTAGAAATGCAGATGGGAGTAACTCGCTTGTGAGAGGGATCGTTAAATTAACAAAGAACTTTAAACTCGAGGCAACGACGAGGACGCAGCTAAGTTAACTTTACAAAAATAATTACTACACCAACATAATTTCTGGCTGAAGGGAGAGGAAAGGAACTCTACACTATCATAATTAAAACTGCAAGAGAATGGATAGCTGTTAGATTTATTATAAAAGATTTCTTACCCCATGTGTCTGCCGGGCGAGGACGCCATGTCTTAGGCAGTTGTCCGTCTGACTCACTCGAAGCCTAGTCACAGAATGAAAAGAAGCCAAGCTAAAATACTCGGCGTCAGTAACGCTATCCCCTCCTAGACAGTTTTCCCTGAATCGCCCCTACTCAGACAAACTGCCCTCTCTGACCTTGGTAACCAGAGAGCGTCTTAACAAGACTATCTGTACACATGCCACATCTCCCCCTGGCCACCGAAGTCGACGCCCTCGTCGACATAAGGAAAATAAATATAATAAACATGAAAAGAACAAAACAAAATGACATACAAAAATGACATACACATGTGTGATGAACCAAAATATAACAATAATATACATGTGTGGTAAGCACACAGCCGACGACACAATATTGCTCGGCGCTGTGGAGATACGAGAGACGTAAGTGCTGTCGACTAGTATTGTTAATGCACTTATCTTTAGCACCCCGCACACGCACACACCACGGTGCCTCAGTTCACAGGCACACTACACTGCGCAAAATATCGATGGTCTGCTGGAACTGTTTGTGGGTGATTTTAGACAGTGCCCACAACGACGATTTGTCCTGGTGTAGAATTATCACCGCAGGTCTCTGGTGATGACACCAGGGTGGGCAGTCGCTGGCTTGGACTGCCCCCCGACATGGTGGCTCCTTATGCCACGGCAGTGTAGTGGCTGCACGACAGCTTCCCTGTGGTGTTTCTTGACTTCTGGTGTGCCCCGGGGATGCTCTTGGATTTTCTCGCTCTCCGCCACAGCAAAATACTAAAACAGAACCACCACACAATAAACAGGGTGCTCCCACAAACAATCACACATAAAAGAATGGTATGTCGCGTACAATTAAAGATTTTAAAGGTTGAAAAGTTTACACAAAAATTCTTTTGACATGGGGCCAAGAAAGAGAAAAAAAATAAGTACAAATTGGCATAAGAACGAAATTTTACAGAGTTGCCATCCAAAATTTAACTTACAATGCTTCACAATCCAAATAAAACAGTAAAACAGACTCAGAATACATGAACATTACAGAAATGAAACATAACCTTATTTTGGGATCCCAATATTAAATCTTAATAACCAGCTGGTATCACTAACAAAAGAAAGTAAGTGCACTTACAAGACAATCACACATGACAATGAAATGAACTCATTCACACTGACCATGGCCCAAATTACACACAACACTCACTTAACTATCTACCCAAACTAGTGTATGCATCACTACAAACTACATCCACAATACATCTCTAAACTACGCCACGTGACATGCTGTCAACTACTAGTGTCCTACTCTTGTCACCAATACAACTTCTCGTCCACATCACTATCTTTCTCATCTCATTATTATCAACACCTTTCATAATCATCATCAGTAATAGTGCAATCTCGATCATTACTTCAATCATCATCATCTTTATCGCAACTTTCAATTTTCTCTTCAAAACAAAACATCTTCACTGACGTGTCTCATTTAACATGCTGCAAATTCAAAACATCCAACATAGGCATAACCTTCAAGAAATCACATTAAAATTTCAGGAATGACAGAAATAACATGACATTATACTGTTGCATCTACATCCTCCAAATGATATTTAAGCTGGAAAACAGGTGGTATTAAAATTTGCTATCTAAGATGGTAATATACTTGTTGCATAAACAGAAAAAAAAAATTATTCACATTACAGTCACTTCCATCCATTTAATCTCTCGTGTGAATTCATCACACACGCTATACTGGGCACGTTACAGCAACACCAATAAGCAAAATCTCTGAAATCATACAACAACTGTCGGGGTTACACTGTGGCACTTCCACCGAAGCTGACATCTCATCTCTTCTCATCTCTCCTCATCTCATTAACACCGTCGGGGTTACTCTTTGGCACTTCCACCGAGGCAAATCTCAACTTTTATTTCTCACATAACCTCACACTACGCCATCGGGGTTATACTTTGGCACTCCCACCGAGGCAAATCTCACATATATCACATAACCTCAAATACACACACTATCCATGCAACAATTTTCTGCAAATAAAAATCACAGCATCATTATGAAACCCAAAATCAAATCGAGTCAAATCAAATCAAATCATATCATATCAAATCAAATCGAATGCAACAAAACAACATCACATCATTACTCAAAACAATATTGTCACAGAACATTCCTGAAAATGAAAGCTCAATTAAGCACATAGTACACATGAAACACATTCCTGCAGTATAACACAACAACAAAACAAATGATTTGCAGTTCCCAAAACATAATTCAAAATTTAAATTACACCCACAATAATAATACACTTTTAATTTAGCAGAGACATTCATATCACACATTCCTAAAAGCAAAGCTTAATTAAGCATCACAAACTCAGACTTTACAGTTTATAAGGACCCACAGGATCATAGTAAGTGTAAAGGCGTGACACATGAACACTCTGATGTTTGGTACGGGGAGCATGAGGTCGACCAACAAGGTAGGTAACAGGAGTGATCTGTCGGATAATTTCAAAAGGGCCAAAATATCTATGTAACAACTTTGTACATTTACCTTTCTTCCTAATGGGAGTGAAAACTTTAACTAATTGACCTACATTATAAACCACATCTCTATGTTTAGCATCAAATGCTTCTTTTTGCTTCACCTGCTGCTTTGTAATGTTAGCAACAGCAACCTCCCGTGCCTTCTGAATCTCTTGCAATGTCTGTCTCACAAAAAGGTCATTAGACATAGCTTGTAGCTGAACCTGGTTAGGTAAAGAAGGTTCTCAACCATATATCAAGAAAAAGGGTGAAAATTTAGTAGACTCTTGAACATGGGAGTTATATGAAAAGATGACATAGGGCAATATTGAGTCCCAATTCTTCTGATTATTAGCCACAAAATGGCTGAGCATATTTAAGAGGGTTTGGTTAAATCTTTCAGTAAGTCCGTTGCAAGCTGGATCATAAGCACTGGTGAAATTGGAAGACACTGATAAAGATCTCAACAATTCTTGTGTCACCTCACTTAAGAAAACTGAGCCACGATCAGATAACAAGGCAGCAGGGGCTCCATGCTTACAGATGATGTTATGCAAAATAAATTTAGCAACTTGAGGGATTGTTGCTGAAGAAAGCGACGCAGACTCGACCCAGCGAGAAGCATACTCGGTCGCAACGACAACATACTTGTGTCCAGAATTGGAGCGTGGGAGAGGCCCAAGCAAATCAATACCCCACCGCTCGCCTACAGATGTAACCGGAATTGGTTGTAATAAGCCTGCTGGTTTCTGATTCTTCGGTCCTTTTCTTGTTTTACAGCTGGGACAGGTTCGGACAAAATGTTCAATATCTTTCTTCATACCAATCCAGTAATACCTGGAGTGAATTTTGGCAAATGTTTTTGAGAATCCTAAGTGGCCTGAAAGAGGATCATCATGACATGAAGAAATAATTTCATGTTTTAGAGCTTTTGGAATAACCAGCAGACGGAGAGGGCCAGTGGAGCCAGCATTTTTACGATAAAGAACACCTGATTTGAGTGTGTAGTTGGAAACTTGTCTCTGAAGCTTAGCAGGGGCCGACGGAGGATCATGGAGAGCATTAATAAGCTCAAGTAACCCAGTATCTTTCTTCTGGTGGTCAGCAACTTCAACTGATGACAGCAAACATGTGGGAAGTTCATCAAGCTGTTCAAGATCACTTTCTGTAGGTTGTAACACAGGGGATCTCGATAGAGTATCAGCATCATGATGTTTCTTGCCAGATTTATAAGAAATGGTATAATCAAACTCTTGCAATTTCAAACTCCATCGTGCCAAACGCCCAGTCAAATCTTTCAAATTATTATAATAACAAAGGGAGTGATGATCAGATACAATATGAACCTTGTAGCCATAAACAAAACTGCGGAAGTGGGTAAGTCCAAACAGGATGGCCAACAATTCCAACTCAGGAACACTGTAATTACGTTCACATTTAGATAGTGTCCTCGAAGCATAGCCCACTGGTTTCAACACATTATCAATCTTCTGATACAACACTGAGGCAACCCCTAATCCACTGGCATCAGAGTGTAGTTCGGTATAAGTACCAGGAGTATAGTGAGCTAAGACAGGGGCCGAAACTAATAAGTCCTTCAAATTTTGAAATGCAGTTTGATGATCAGATCCCCAAATAAAACTTTGATTCTTCCTAGTCAACTGAATTAGTGGTTGAGCAATATTAGCATAGTCCTTGATGAATTTCCTGTAAAAATTAAACAATCCCAAAACTTTTCTCACATCTCGAACATTTTTAGGACGAGGCAAATTTTGAATGGAAACAACTTTGTCAGAATCAGGTGAAATGCCATCTTTAGAAACTTCAAAGCCTAAGAGTTTGATCTTTTGCATGGCGAAGAAACATTTTTCTGGTTTAAGTTTAAACTAGTGGTGATCCAGACGTTGAAAAACAGCCTCAAGATTTTGCAACAACTCCTCAAAGGTTTTAGCAAAAACAACAATGTCATCCAGATATGCAATAGCCTTTTTAAAATTCAAATCACCTAGCAACTTGTCTGCGATGTAACTGAAAAACCTAGGGGCATTTGCCAACCCAAAACTCAAGCGTGTAAATTGATATTGACCCTGAAAGGTAACAAAAGAGGTATATTTCTGGCTATCCTCTGCAATAGGTACCTGAAAGTATGCTGACAGTAAATCTAATGAGACAAACCATTTAGCCTCCCCCAAATAACATAACAAATCATCTATCAATGGTAAAGAGAAAGAGGTGGTCTCTGTAACAGCATTCAATTTTCTATAGTCGACACAAAATCTCATGGAGCCATCTTTCTTTTTGACAAGTACTACAGGAGAAGCCCAGGAGGACTGTGATTCCTTGATAATGCCAGCATCTTGCATCTCTTTAACTTGCTCAGCAATAATTTCCTTTTGTTTATGAGGAACTCTATATGGTCTTTGCTTAATTGGCTTAGGGTCATTTACTTTGATATCAAATTCTGCAACATCCGTAGTACCAAGTTCTTGTAATGTTGTGGCAAAAAGATCACTATATTTCAATAATAAAGCATGTAAGTCAGCCTTTTGGATTTCCAAGAGTTTACAATTAACATTAAAATTACAATTTGGAGCTGGCAGAGGAGTAACATCGGATGATAAAACAGAATTACTCTGAACGAGTGCAACATCATAAGCTTTAGCTAAGACTGTATTTGCAAACAATGTTTGTGGAACTGAAGTATTATTATGCACTGGAATAGTAAGTTCAGAGGCAGAATGACACAATAACGGTGGAATGGAAAGATTCTTCTTTTGCATTATGTTAAGAGCAGGTTCACACATAACCTCATTACTAATGGCTGACAAAGGCTTAACTGATATATAGCATGTAGACAGAGGTGGAATTTTAACATCATTCATAACTGTCATTTTAACACCAGAATCTGCACAATCATTATCTTGGAGAGGGTTTACTGCCATATCAACAAAAGGTCCTTGTGTTAGGGTTATTGGTATACTGAACGCATCATTCTTAGAAGATTTCAGGGTTATCAGATTATGTGCATAGTCAATTATAACATCATGGGTCTGCAAAAAGTCATTGCCTAAAATCAAATCATGGGACAACTCTTTCACAACTAGTACATCCTCCTGAAAAAGAACATCATTAATATGGAAATCTAACACAGTGTGGTAAGGCGCATCAAGTAACTTGTTTCCTGCAGTGCGGAGCATCATCTCTATAGGTTTTAATGTAGAATGATCAAGAACATGTGCAGCATTCACAATACTCACTGCGCTTCCTGTATCGAGCAAGATGGACAGCTCTGTCTGGGCAATACGACCAGGAACTTGCAATATCTGACCTGATAATGCAGACACATCCCGTTGAGGTGCAGCCATGCTGGTGGGCGGTGGTGGTGCTGCTACGTCTCGTTGCGCGAGGCTCGGCGCCAGTCGTTTTTTGACTGCGGGAGGCGGCTCCGACAAAAGCGAGCCAGGTGGCCCTGCCTGTTGCATCTATAGCAGGTGACGGGTGTATCCCTCCGGTTGAAGTCAGATGACCGTGGAAGCTATGAATGCTGGGAAGTTCTCTCCGAAGATGGTAACTGAAACTGGTTAACTCTGTTACATAACTGTTCCACACAATCAATCAGCTGATACATAGTATCGATAGGTACGCCCACAAGAGAAGAAGCCTGAGAAGGCTGAGGAGAGGCTGGTAAAGTAACAGCAGGAACAGATGCATTATTAAATAGAACAGAGGGTGGCGTAACCACTGCAGCCTGAGATTGAGCAGACACTAGATGTTCACGGTTCTGCATGTAAAACTGTGCTTTGTCCACTCGTCGAATGATTTGTATTACCTCATCAACAGTTTGAGGATTTAATGGCAATAAAGATTGTACATACAGAGGTCTAAGACCTTTAAGCAAGTGTTTAATTTGTTCCAACTGCAACATAGCAGGGTTGACTTGGTCACGTAAAGATAGCACGTCATAGCTGTAACTAATAACAGGTTCATCATCCAACTGTACCCGCTGTCTGAGTTTTATTTCCAGAATATCACTCTGGTTTGTTATCTGAAATGCATTTAGAAATTGTGTAGACAAGAAAACCCAATCATGGTGAGGGTGCCGATGGCGAAAAGTTTGAAACCATGATGAAGCAGTATCTCGTAAATAGCATGGAAAGCATTTCAATTTCATTTCTTCTGACCAGCCATTAGCAGCAGCGACCATTTCAAAGTTCTGCAGAAATTCACGCGCCGACAACCTACTGGAATTCTCAAAGTACGAGGGGTCAATGACCGGGCGGCAGACAGCTGATTGCGTTGCATTGGCCACGACAGGCGGATTAGACATCGCTAGTAACTGAGTAACAACAGGCGTACTAACACTGGACATAGATTCTACTTCACTGTGCTCGCTAACTGGAGCAATTGCTATATCAGATTTCTGTGCAGTACGTCGCTTAGGCATGATTGCAGCACAAAAGTTTACGCAACCAGTAAACAAACAGTATGACCAAGCAATACAGATTACACAAAACTAAACACTTATAGCATCACATGAATGAAAGTAGCAAGATCAGAACATAGGCAAATAAAACAGTTCCAGAAAGAATACAATTAAGCGCCCGCGGCGAAATATCAGAAAAGTATACCAACACACGTCTACACAAGCCACTTGGACACAATACCAAGATTTTTAATCAGAATGAACACATGGAAGAAAACAAAATGGTAGCTTCAGTGAGAAACCTTGAACTGGAAGTTAAAAAAAAACCACGTCACACCTACTGTGACCACGGCTAAGATTATCTCAAAAGGAGCAGAATACAGACTTGTAATTTATACTAGCACACAAAACTTCTTTTTCCTTTTTTTTTTTTTTGTCTTAAAACAAATGTATCTGACCTGATATACACATGCAAATACACGCGCCAAAACACGTGCTGAGGGAGACTGGTTTCACAAGCTAAAATTATTGCTGACTACGCGGGAATTACATAACACACGTGCGTACATAAAAGTTACACGAAAAATGTCCCAGAAAAGTGTAGTAAACAGCTAGAAATCACAATCACTGGAATATAAAGTTATACGTTTCCAAACCACTGCTAATAAGCACAGAAAACAAGATTTTCAAAAGCTACAAGTATCTCGCTCGTTATCTCACTCGTTTCACAACTCAACTTTCACAAAAACATTTTTGAAAATAACCAGCACGAACCACTTAGCACAGCAATACAATTTAAAAAGAAATGAAGCCAAAACAAGGGGAAACATGGAGTCAGAAGTTTTAGCGTCACGCCGGCAGACAAAGGAAAAATGTAAAAATGAGCTCAAAATTAAAATTTCGAAACCAGACTTTCAGATATAATGGAAACAAAATTTAGAAGAAGAGAATCACAAATTAAAGCATAAAAATCCTTACCCTTAAGCCAGAAACAACTTTACATTTTTCGCGACCACGTGGAGAAGCACAAACCGTTAAATTTGGAGGGAAAAAAATTTGCACTTAAAATCTCAAAACAAATTCAATTATACCTGTCGCCACCGCCAATTGTCGTATGCCTCACTTTGTATTAACTTAGAAATGCAGATGGGAGCAACTCGCTTGTGAGAGGGATCGTTAAATTAACAAAGAACTTTAAACTCGAGGCAACGACGAGGACGCAGCTAAGTTAACTTTACAAAAATAATTACTACACCAACATAATTTCTGGCTGAAGGGAGAGGAAAGGAACTCTACACTATCATAATTAAAACTGCAAGAGAATGGATAGCTGTTAGATTTATTATAAAAGATTTCTTACCCCATGTGTCTGCCGGGCGAGGACGCCATGTCTTAGGCAGTTGTCCGTCTGACTCACTCGAAGCCTAGTCACAGAATGAAAAGAAGCCAAGCTAAAATACTCGGCGTCAGTAACGCTATCCCCTCCTAGACAGTTTTCCCTGAATCGCCCCTACTCAGACAAACTGCCCTCTCTGACCTTGGTAACCAGAGAGCGTCTTAACAAGACTATCTGTGCACATGCCACAATATTATTAGTAAAATGAAAGTAATACTTCAATACGAACTCAAATATGGGAATTAAAGCTTTTTATCATTAAAATATGTAAACGAAAATATTAATATCCAGTATGAAATCGCCCGGGTTTTTGGGCAAACACGCAAGAGCACGAAGTATTTCACGACACTGCAGCTGCTTGGAAAAATCTTATTAACGTTTCCGCCTCTTGATTTTACATCGTTGGGCAGATAAAACCGGCCAGGTTATCATATTGGTTTGAAACAAACTTCAAATAGAATAAAACGAATAAAATGAATAAATGAATGTGTCCGGTACTTACCTTCATAATAAATGTTGGAAGTTCCCTTCACTTGCATCTAGACACTTCTGTGTACGTCTTAACAGGCTAATGAAGGCACGTGTTAATTCCTCATGGGTGATAGTGCGGATGCAGTTCCTGGTGTTATACTACAGTTCATCAATGGAATGGGGATTCTGCTCTTACACTTATATTTCTCCATAAGAAAAAGTCACATGTCGATAAATCTGGTGACCGTGGTGGCCTTTGTTCATAGACCTCTCATCAGTGAAATCTGATGAATACGGCTAAAAGACCATTCGGTGGTATGACACGTTGCCCCATCTTGTTGAAAGAAGCAGTAATTAGCCTCCTCCTCTGTTAGGGATAAATTTCATCCAAAAAATAAAGTAGACATCGGTGTTGACTGTGGTATCGAAGAATATTGGATACATAATGCGTTTCGTAGTCATAGCACACCACACGTCGATATTTTGATCGTGTAGAGGTTGCTCGAATAATAGGTTAGGATTTTGTGTCGTCTAATACCTACCGTTCTGGGAGTTTACATATCCCGATATATGAAACCAAGCTTCATCACTCGCGATAAACATCAGCGGGTCCATATGACAGTCTGTAACCATGTTCAACAACCAGTGGCAGATATTTACACGTTTGTCCCTATCAGGCTCCTTCAGTTGTTGCACCTACAACTATTACTCGGTACGGTTCTAATTTCAAAGACTTTAGCACGCATCCGCAAGTTCTCTACTCGCATGAACCTGTTGAGCCAATCTCGTGTCAGTCTTTCGAGGACTCCTAATCATCATTTCATAATTCGCGCCGTAAAGTGAGGCATTTGTTGTCCTTGTTGCATTTATAATGGATCCAGTCTTACGCCATTCTTGCACCAGATTTTGAATGCTGCTTGTCGCTGTTACTAGGTGAAACGGATATTTGTCTTTGAATAATTGTGATTCCTTAATAGAGCTGGTCTATATGTACACCACTACAATGAATATTCATTCTGTTATTGAATAAGTCTTGCTAAACACGCAGAAGAAAGAATAGCCAAAATAATTCGTTTCCAAATCATATAAAATGAGATGGGGTCGGCTTATTCGTCAAATATGTATTAGCCTTCTAGCAGTAATAAAAATAAAAATAATATTGTATTATAATAAATAAATAAAAATAACTTATTTATTCCCTCCTCGACAGTCAACCACACATTTATATACAGTACTTTTTTTAGCTAGTAACGTTTTAAAGGTTTCGAAATGCTCAACGGATACCTCATACTAAATTTATATTAACTGTAGACTTTTATGTTTAAGTCCTTTAACCTGGAAGGACATATCGAACGATAAATGCATGAAATGGGTGAATGTTTCCTCAGATGAGCCGGGGTCCATAGAGAATAAGATAAAACTCTGAAAAAAACTTATCCGGGTCATCTAATCGAGATTCAAGCTCGAAACCACCTGAATGTAGAGCAAACATTCTACGCCCAACCACGGAAGTGTGAATCCTATCTTTTGTACCGATTTAAACTAAAGTATAAATGTGTTGATATTTTTCCTCTAACTCTTATGTCGAGTTCACGGCAAAATTAGTGCGACCAACGTTGAATTAACGTCTTTAACTGCGCGGCAAGGCGGCATCCAGAATTAGTGTGTGTGCGTTCTTGTTAAGATGGCATCAAATTACAGGGAAAGGTTGTATTCTTTTAAAGAAGAAATACAAAACTACCCTGAGTTGTATGACAACTTCGAATGCATACAAAATGCAATGATAAGATACTTTGTACAGTCTGGTGCAATAAAATATGCCTTGGATTTTGCTTCCCTATGGTGTTTTTGTTTATTTAATGTTGGTAGATCATCTTATCAGTTGTATTCCACATCAACATGATTGTGCTATTTTCTTATTGGTTTGAACAAAGTGAGCGGTAAAAGGGGTGAGAAACGGAAGCATCTAGAAGGTGAGACAGTAACTATGGTTATATATGCCATATATATGTATATAATAATGTGAATTATAATGTGAAACGGTATTAATAAGAAAAATACTTGTATAAATAGAAGTTAAGGCATAAGTTTTATGTATGTGCAAGTGTAGCTGGAGCTGTGGAATTCTTGTTAAAAGCCGACAAACATATCTTTGTGTTAGAATTAAGGCCCAGGCAAAAAGGACTTGTACGGGAAGGTCATAAAAGCCAGACTTTGAGTCTTTGTGAAATAGAAAATGCGACAAGCGAACACAACCTATGTTTGTAGAGAGGCCACATGTTTGCAAACGTAGAACAATAGCCGGGTAAGTCTTCTGGAAGGTTCCAAGCTGAACGAAGACAGACAATGAAATTTTAAGGAAGAATATGTTTAAAATCTTCAAGGGGAGAAATGTTAGTTCTAGCGTCTCCATCAGCCAGGGCGGTTGAGTATAAAGTGCTGCGATGTGAATAAGATACATGTAAGCTCTCAGAAGCAGGCGATATTATTTACTTCTTATAATGTAGTAGGAGCGGTGAAAGGTTATCGATTTAAAGGTCTATAGGAACGTGTGATAAATATTACAATTATTTCTAGAGCACGTATAAAATACTTGATTGCTCAGCGACCGCAAGTTTGGCTTACGAACGTGGTAGGGCTCGACCGTTCTACAGCTCCAACTAACTTAAGCAACTGGGTAGCTTATTACTAAAACAGTAAATGCCTGTGCCATTAAAGCATAGTGTTCTTCAATAACTTAATCTATTATTAGAGTTGTTACTTATTACCTTCCTTCCCGTATCACACCCTGCAAAGTTATACATGCTTTACCAAAAACCTAAATAACAGCAGTCGTGGCAAGAAATAAAAATAAACAATAAGAGTAACAACTAAAACATCAGATATTTAACAACATTACCGTAGTTCATATATTAATTCATATATTAATATATCGGACATACTGCGAGTTATGCTCTCCCTCCACGAGTATAACGCAAAGGTACTTGTCATTCACCAGAACTGTACGTCTATTTTTGGTTTGATGTCAAAAGCCTGGCACTCAAATCCTAATCAATGAACAGAGGTCGATTTCCGGCTCAGGAGTGAAGGGAGTCGAGGGGGGAGGAGTAGGGCAAACATTCAGTGTAATGGTTGGATGAAATTGCCTTGTAAATAATTTCCTGTTTATTATACACATCATTTGAAAGAACAAATTGTCCTTAATTCGCAAGGTTGTAGCGCGGCGAGAGCTACGGAGCTATGGAGCATCTCCAAGAACAGCATCAAACTGATGGAATAAATACCATGAATGGCGTTCTGGACACGAAAAAGAGGTGAAGTATTTAATATAACTGTATAATATAGTCTTTAAAGCACCAAAATCACCAAAAACATATCAAAACGGGATACGAAGCAAAATTAAGGAAAATGTGAAAAAAACAGTTGAATCAATAAAGTTTTCAGGAGAGACAAGAAGTATTTTAATTTGAATGAGTCGTTTAATAAATTAGGGCATTATAGGATAGTTATTCTTCTATTTTCTAATTTTTTTTCTTCTTCTTCTTATTATTCCCTTCTGTTAATTGTTTGCTAAGCAGCAAGAGCAACAGACATATTGATTTTGAATTATGAAATACCATAAACACGCACGGTAAGGAACTGAGTTATATGAAATGAACCACGTAAGGTGAAAAAGGATTACAAATAAGTAGCAAAACATAGGATTTTCGCATTACTTGAAAAGGTTGGGCAACCTCGTTTATATTCCGTTTCTCGCAAAACTCAGATAATAAAATTTGTTTAAGATAATACTAACTCTGAATTAACTATCGAAAGGTAGAATCAGAATAACAAATTAAATGTCATATTGAGGTTTCAAATAACCGATATCAGTTTCACGTACCGTTGCCCCGCCGTCTAGCTACTATGTGAATATGACAAACCTCATGACACAAAGTTCTCCTTGTGGCTGCAATTTTACCGGTCAAAAACCAAGGCATCCTCAACTTCTCTTGAGATAACATACCCCAATGCTGACTTACATACTTTTTCGTTCTGATTCTACCTTTCCAGCTTACGGAAGAACAATTAATACAAATAAATTAATTACGTTTTCCCAAGAACCTAAAACTGCTTTGGATCCTAGCCTCTGGTGCACATCCGCATCGCGAAAAAAGTCTAAGTCAAAGCATCCAATAAACTTGGGTTGCTACTAAGTAAGGGGAGGGTGTGGCGCCATGAATGTGGAGGAGCTGCTTCACTAATCTCTTACCAACCTAAAACACAGCTCATTATATCGGTACATTCTTTTGCTCCCGAGTGTACTTTCGCCGAAGCATCGCGCGATAATGCAAAATTGTGTCTCCTCATTGTGAATACTATATACTGAATAGCAATATCGTTTGCATGTCGATTATACCGCGTCGCTATGTCGCCCCACTGTGAATTGAGCATTAGACAGTCAACGAAGCTAACATGTGCTCTACAATGGCATGTGCCCACCCCAAAAAGGGAATGAAAAGCATATTGTCGTATTTCTTTTTGTTTTAAATTATTGTTTGTGTATGACTTCCGGTGATGTGGGTTACTGGCGCGAAGGTCAAGGCCCAAAATGTTGGCAGTTGAAGTCCATAGTCACAGCAGAATACATGTTACAATGAGCTGGTTACGAGCTGGACCAAGAAGGCAACGAGTTCAGTAGATAATCTGTTGGTAAATGTTTAATGAGGTGTATGTATATATACCTATATACTCGCAGTTTAAAACAGATATGTGAGTTTTATAAATAATATATGTTCAGATAGAAACTTAATTAGTGTGTTTGCAAAACTAGCTTTAGCTCCTTTTCCTGAGTACCTCTAGGTTATACCACAGTGTTAGCCCCCGAGTTTTAATAAGTAAGACTTGTTCACAGGCTTTGATCATGAAATGCTATGTTTGTGCGTGCTACATAAGTGTGTATCCAGGTGTCGCTGTTTAGTTGATATAGCCACCGCCCTCATTTAGGTACACTACAATACTACCCAGTTTGTTGCATTATAAACATACCGGTTCCAGTGGTTTCATAAATCTTCTTAGCAGATATGGTAATATAAATCCGTAATTTATTTATAAGTGTCTTGTTAAAAATTATATTCACTTCCCAAATACTGTCATATGGAAATCGCATTGCCATATACAGCCTATATGCAGTTATTTTTCACCAAGACCAAACGATACTGCCAACTGAAGGTATACGATGTGAGACACACGTTAACCTTTGCCCGATCTTCCACACCAGAGTTGTGGGTGTAGAGAAAGTTTGCTTCCACACACAGGTATGCCATGAAGTCTCCAAGACCACGACACTTTAACAGAAAGAAAATGTGTCACGAAACCAAAGTGACCATTAATATGATTTAGAGCTTTCTTTTTCCGAGATCCCGTCCTCAATAGCGCTATGCCATAAACATTAAACATTTAATAGCTCTTGCTTTTGCCTTATATCATTGTTATGCCCCGAGAGGACAGCAAGAGGAGAGGAAGAAAAGAGAAGGTTTGCGCTCTCTGCCGCAGTCTTCAGTCTCAACATTCCCGTTTTTCTCCATCTGTCTTAGTTAGGTCTCAGTGGAACTACAGTCTGTACCGAGAAGAATGTGTAAAGAATGAAGCCGCGCTTAGAGCTAAATGCTGGAGTATTTCTTGTACAATCACCGATATTAGTAGCTATAGCCACCGCTATGGGACAAAGACAGCAGAGCAGCAGTCAAATAATGAGTATGTTTTTATTTTACTATAGTGCAGTCTAAACAAAATTAAACTTTTTATTAAATACACATGTAAATTATTTCAGATGCTGGAACATTAGAATCAACTCATCTGTCAACCATGGGGACTTCCTCAGAGCTGCTCCTGGTTTTTGCGGTAATCACAGAACTTACATACACGGATGCGCTGCTGAATTAGTGCTAATGTTTGCAGCATTAATATTAGTGTTGATGGTAATAACAGTAACGATGGCACTAAAAGAAGTAACTGGTGGTTATGATGGAAGCAGTAGCAACAGCAATGCCATGATATTTGTAGCAACAATAATGTGTGGTGATTCGAGTTAGTAGCAGAATTGAGGCTTTTGAGTGCACGATTACTTAGATCACTAGTGCCCTGACAACCATACAATATAGACATGAGACATTACCTGTCTGAAGTATATCTGAAAATTTAAAACGATGGTTATAGCCTGATAATAGTACTGAATTTAATACAGCTAGGAACATACAACTGTTGAAGAGTAAGTACAAGCACTGAAGGGAACCCTATAACAATAGCGTTTCAAATCCCAACGGAATTTATACAATAGCTAGAGAATGTCATCAGATCCCATACGTTGCCTCCAAGATTTCCCAAACGTTTGATACTTGCATTGATTGGTATTTCTTTTCAGTGTCCCATCAAGCGGGTAGCCTTGGGACATATGAAACCTAATATTTAACAGGGGCGCAGACTGGAATGACCTTGAACTTTCGAACAGAGATATTATAGTATCTGCGTGGATCTTTCCTGCTGAAGTATATACAACGGTAGCTATAGCTGACTGAGACTTCAGATATATTCCAAAAACTATCCTGGACATTCTAATTGAAAAAGTGGCTCAGAAGTTGAAATTTCTCACTCCATAACTACCCATCGTTGATTACAGAACTGAGAATAGTAGTGGCCCTCCGTATATTCTATACACATGGTGATGTTTGTGAGAGACGAGCATAGCCTTTAATGTGGCAACAGTGCATCCGTAATGGATAGTGCAAGAAACATACACAAAGCCTACTTAGGAAGAGAAATATCAAAGCAGTTAAAATTAGTTTCATTTAAGATCTCCTGAAGTTTAATGATAGAGCATTAATTAAAAGTTTTATGAAACTAAAGAACTGTGTAAACAAAGCTGTAAAATATAATAAATCCATCAGTGCGATTACACGTAAATATAAAACCTGCCATTAACATATAGTATTTATGAATAAAGTCAGGACCACAAGTGCACACGTTTAAGCAAGTACATATTATTTTCAAAGCTGAGAGAGGCACGCAATGCAGGTATGACTCTCCATTATTGGTATTTTGGAAATGAGCACAACAGGCTGCTTCTGAGGTTGGATTTCGGAAACTAAAAGCCCCCCATAAGCTTATAGAATCCTTCAAAAGGGCATTTCATTTCTCCAAAGCCAGGACAAAGATGCCATTATAATAAACCAGAGTGCATGATTTTGTACAAGCCGGCTTGAATATGAACGTGCTGTAAGCGTGAAGTCTGAAGCATCAATTACATTCATATACAATTCAGCCATTTTTTAAGCCAAATTATATAGTAAATGTTTATACGTTTTCAGGACCCAATTGAAAGGTTTTGTAAACATGGTGAAGACTCTCTTAGCGTCTTAACTGTGACTGTAGTAGCAGTATTAAAATGTAACTATTGTTGTCATTGATTGAACGTAAAATTTTCTGAAACAAGAGTTGCATGAAAAACATCTGCTCCTCCTTGAGGATGCCAAATTACCACCAAGAGCTTTTCCTGATAATAAGATCTGCGCATCTAAATTATCTCGCGGGAGAAAAACAAAAAATACTACCAGACGCTTGTGGCGTGATTCTCTCGACACTATTAGTTATTTGCAAGAACGCTTAAGCAGTATACCAGGTGGCCTACACAAGCTGTTCTTTGTTGAAGAATGCTATCCCGGATAGCGCAGATACCAAAAGGTTTGCCTAAGCAGAGCTGTAAAAGGGGCTCCATACCGACTGAGAGGAGACTTCGTTAAATTAAAGACCAATGCTTGAAAACAACGCTACTACTATGACTAATTCCGTAGTCAGTAGAGCACCTGCCTGGCATGTGAGGGGTTCTGGAACCCATTCCGGCTAAGCTCAAAAAGATGTTCTTTAATCAAGAATATTTTTCATGCTATGCTCAGGATCTGTTGTTTGAATATGAGTGTGTGTGTTATTGGCTGTTTAACACAATTTCGCCCATAAAAAAGAACTCAGGATTAGCGCTGGGCAATAATAGCGTTCAAATAAATGTCCGTCTTGGTGAATGCATTGATGTAAGTACCCCACAGTATCAGCATGGACACGTCTTGAGATTTCTGCTGATATTGACGCATACACATGACATCCTTTCTTTGAAAAATTCTGGATTTTATGCTTCTGTTTCGCAAAACCTGGCTTTGATTTAACCCCATTTGAAAAGAAAAGAAAAAATCCAGGAGACGATCTTGCTGGCTACCGAATGCAACCACGTTTGGGGTACATATTGAGATTTTCTTTAACTCCTCTAGAACAATGGGATAGTGTACCATTGTACCGAAACTAGTAGTTAGAGCTAACTAAAATGGCACGTTTAGAAGGTTCTCAACATTAAGCTCATTCTGGAAAAATTGCAAATATACCTACCCAATATGCCTAAGAGCCCAATAAACTGGCCCGATGATGTCTCTCTGAATGCCGTACCACACGTTAATACCCCACTGAGCCTGCGAATATGTGGTCGTAAGCAGTGAGGATTCTTAGGAGGCCAGCAACGAAGATTGAGTTGTTTGCATTGGAGTAATTGATTGTATTAATAGTAATAACATTCATCTCCCCATGAAAATCCGTTCAGTGAAACCCGAATTTCGGTTTATTTTATTCAAGAGCCTTCTGTAGATACGAGATTCTTGAAATTGTTCCCATAAAGGTGTTGGTGTAAGTGCAATTTATAGGGATGCTATTTTATCTCCTTCAAAATTGTTTGTCTTGAAGTCTTTGAACTCCTAGGTCAGCTGCAGCTCCTCTTTGCCCAAATTACGAAGAGAAAAATTAATGGTTAATACCTGAAATGATACATTAGATCTTAATTGCGTCTGCGTACTCAATAATTGGATCAAAAGACAGACTTAATGTCGTAAAAGCGTTCAGAGTACAGCCTTGGAGCCTCCGCCACATTTTTGTTACGTCTTTCCATAGATCATAACCGTATTCGTTGTCAATGAGCATGTTATCTGTAACTCATTTATGGAATGATCTGGATCGAACTGCAAGCAGGCGACTACACGACGCTTATCAGGACAAAGTAAATACAGGAGGAGAGGAAGCACTACATCAGTGAACCTTTCGTCTCTTGCCTGCACTGCATCCTTGAAAATCAGTGACGCGGCAACTTCTTTTGCACTTATGTATGCGAGAAACATAAAACTGGAAAGAACGGCTTGTTTGGGCCAGCTGGTGTTAGGTGCGACAAGCAAGCATGATGGAGTATTTATTTTCAAAATTTGTTATAAGCTAAACTGTCCAATATATTATCCCGTGTTAAGCTATGTATGACAAACATGTAGGTATTTGCCACAAAATACCAAAATCGTATTAAGAATGCGCTGAACATAAATTTCAACACCTGTTCTGAATGTGACGCTACAAACTATGAAGAAGATATGTTGTAGTATGTAGTATGCAACTCGTGCAATATGCACCTATACTGTACAAACCTGTTGTTTCAATGTTAGGTTACTTTGTTTCTATCTACATTTTATCACTGTTTTAAATATCAGGCTATATACGTCGCTATTGATAGAGATTTATTTTAGTAAATTTATTCATTTCGTTAAATAAAATAATAAATTCAGAGTGATTCTAGGTATTAATTTTATATACTCCGATGTGTGGAATGTAACTAAATCACATATCCCAGGTTTGCTGCTCCCGTTCGTCTTGCACTAAATGTTTTCGCTCAGGGTTTTCGAAAGATTATATACGATGCTTGCATTACGTGCCAAGTACCAGCAACGTGGAGAAACTCAAATAAGTGAAACCAATTAATGGGTGTTCCAAGCGAACGGGAAACTTGGGAAGTAAAGCAGGGGCAGCTGACACAGTTCACTAGACACTGCAAAAGTTTCTTAAGGATTGGAAGCGGCAATGTCACGGGCTTTCCTTGGAGGGAATTTTTCCCTCATACATAACTCCTTGATGATTAGTGGATATTTTTACTCATAACGTTCTTATTGCACCATTTCTCTTATTCGTATTGTGTGACAGCTGACTCTCTTGCTTTGGTGGATAAGTCAGTGGACTCTCAGCGTGAATTTAGTTCAAATATTTCTGCTTACCACTCAATCATTGATGGTATACGCTATTATACACTATCGTACACTTTTAGTTTCATATTCATTGAGAGTCTGCTCATTTGATTTACATGCCTACATTTAAGGATGTATCTCTTACACAGTTATCATCCAAACATTAATGTGTTTGCGTGAGGAGCACAGAAGCTGTTAACTAAAATGTACATTCCGGTGTGGTAAAATACAGATAAATGGCTTTAAAGAGAATTCATCACAATCTTACAAAGAAGTTTAGAATATAAAGACAGAACATGGGATTGTTTGCTGACAAGCTTAAACGGGCAATAAACTGACTGGGACATTACAAGCAAATGCATTTTTTTGCTGCTCTTGTTTTGTTTACTTACATCACCATAATAAACAACAATCTATCACTTCACTGAAAATCAATCTACTACACCAATTGGAACAGATCCAAAACATCAATTAAAACCAATCCTGGGCTAATTACTCAGAAAAGACCAGGAGAGAAGTAAATACGATAGAAAAATTAGAGATTTTTTGAGAATGCCAACGGTCACCAACCAATTAATGTTGAAAAACTATGTGACTACTAGAGCGGCAGGAACCAAACTGTGGAGTTATAATCTTCCAGTCCTCTGGATATTACGCATAAGTATGTGAAACATAGCATAACAAATTCTTCAAACATTAAAACTGATATATCTGGAATTTTTTTAGATGAAAAATGATATAGCATTTGCCGAATTTTTCTCAGATACAATTGCAGATATATAAATTAATTTTACATATATACATATATACAACATCTATTTATATTGCTTATTTACGCCCTATCAATTGCCAAAATCATAATACGCCAAAAATCGGTGTGCTGGAATTTCGTCCCACAGGAGTTTTCTTACATGCTAGTAGATCTGCTGACATGGGCTGTCGCTTATAAGTACATTTAAAAACCATCCGGTTCTGATATTCTGTAAATATACCTTCTGCTGCTATCTAAATACTTTTAGAAGCTTTTCAGTGGCGCTAATATTACTTCAGTGAAAATACCTTCATTCAAAAATAAAGATGTTAGAAAAATTTACCTCCTAAGTAAACAAAAAGTGCATGTTCCATAAGCAGAATCGCTTTAGTTGTCATACATTTGTGATGTCGTGTTGTTATAAATTATGGTGCGAAGCTTTATTTCTTTTGAGATAAAACTTTCTGAGAAAAAGATACAAACATTTTTTCCCATTTTCTCATCTATCATTTGAGAGATAAATTTCAGTATTTCAATAATCCGTAATGTAATATTGCTATTGCTTGTGTACGAGTTTCGATGATACTGTGTATTACATCTGCAAAATTTGGTTTCTATAGGTCTAGTAGTTATTAGTTATTCAACTTTAATTGTGTGATGGCATAAAGCATCCAATATAGTTCCTTCATAACTACGCCTGTAAATGTTCCTTATTTGCTGGGTATTCCGTAAACAGAGAGGGTGTATTTAGAAGGCAGGAAGTATTACTTTGGATATAATGTTGTGTTCTCCAAATTATGGCTTAGTGAAATACAACGGTACTTGACACAACTTTATGTGGTTAATATTTTGTCAGAATTGTTCTTTTCTTCTTCGATTATCGCTTTAGATCATAAAATAGGATGGGTGATCACCACAATGAAGTACATGAAATGAAATATGATGAAAGGGGTAATGGGAAAATTCGCGAATGAATTATCCAACCCTCCATTCTCCTAGCGATCAAGGAAAACCACGAAAGAACCTTCGGTCAGACTGGTTGAACCCGGGACTCCCGAATACGGGTCACTGAGTTGAGCCAGCTCGGTTTTGTCAGAATTCACTGTTTAAAATACAGCATTTATATATAGCATCAGCTTTTCAATTTTTCTCTATATTTATAAAGACCACCTAAGATTAAATGTAACAATTTTTATTTATGTCTGAACCAGTAAATATAAAGGATAGACTAGGCTAAAACAGGAACAGAGCAATGGTTTTGAAGCTATAGGTAGGGATACATATTGCAGATATTTTTGGCTTACTTTAAAAACTTAGGTACTTTTCAGCGAAGCTCTGGCTAGCAAAGCTAAAATGAACACAAGCGTTCTCATTCCAGCGTCCTTCGCATATTTTATATGCCGCACGACAGCATTTAACACTAACTGTCTACCTTTATAACGCCTGTCAACACTCGGCGGATGTAAACCCGAAATAACGCGCTGTAAGCTTGTAACAATATTAAGCACAGAGACGCCTCTTGTATACAAAATACCCGTATACTATTACACCTCTGTCTTCACAGCAGGAGTAAGTATTTCAATATTTAAACTTATGAAATTATAAACGTATACGCTCACTCAGTTTAGCTTAGCAGGGTGCAAAAATGGTAACAAAATCTTCAACATTTTTCCTTGATTCTAAATAAAAGGATACAACGTATTACGGTTCCATGACCTTCTCACATCTTTTATACATTATTCTTAGAAAAAACATTTCTCTGTTTACTTTTTTTTAATTGGCATAAAGGTTTGTAGAAATGCCTTTATGTCCATTTCGTTTTACTTACGAGGGAAATACAGTAGTTGGAAGCTATAGTCAGATCTTTAAAAGCGGGCGCCAGAATAGTCAGGAGAAGAAAAAGCATCACTTTTTTACGTTCACATGACTTCCTCTACCCATTCCTTTACACAGTATTCTTACAAATGCTTATCCTTTTATTTATTTCATGATAATCGAGATAAAAGCTTACAGAAACCGTTATATGAAACATTTTGTTGTAGGTAAAACCGAAAAACAGAACACTTAAGCCATGGTGAACTCAAAAAGTAGTGGCTATGTGTGGATTAAAATTCCATTTTCTTCGCATGGGCACGAGAAAAAAAACAATAGTTACATGGTAGTTGAAAAACTGTAGGATACTTAACATTCAAACTAACAATAAAAAATATTTCAGAAATTGGATACAGTCATAAATATTTCTGTCACATAAAGTTTGTGTTTTAAGACCTACAGTAATGTGTATAGTAAGTTTTGTCTAATTTATACGGTTTGCCAGTTATACAAAAATATATAAAATTAATTCCGAATGAAGAGGCTATTCATAGAAAATACAGACACTAAACGTAGGACATTTTAATAAAAATTGTTAGCGCCATTTTTTAAGGAAATTAAAAATAACGAAACATCTTCCATGTGGAAGGTAGTTTGAAATTTAGGATTTTATTGAAAATATTCCTGTTGTATTTTTGGAAGATGTTAAATTATATATAAATGTTGGTATTTTCCGAGATTTCGTTTTTACTTTCTCTGCTGCGTTTATTAAGTAGGGGAAGTAATCCATTCCAAGCAAAAATTAGATACTGAGACTTTACCGAAAATACATATTTTGAGCTGTCATGAATCCGAATAAACCATTTTTGGAAGCATGTCCTTCTGTGTATCTGTCTGTCGGTCTGTCCGTCAGACTGTCGCCAGCTTAACCCAAAAACGAAAAGTAGAATAACTAGCAACTTTGGTATTTGATTTTACAATCTTCCAAAGATGCGACACGACGATTTTCAAGAAAATTCCCCCAATCTAGACTGCCCTTTACATGGAATATTTTTCGAGAATTCTGATTTTCTTAAAAGTGGCTCTAACGGTTCTAATTAAAATATCATAATTTAAAGATATTTTTAAAGCAAATGCAATGTGCATCTCTAATTTTTTGGAATGTCCCCAGAAGCTCTATTCATTCTAAATGACTTTCGCATAACTAATAAACCGTAAAAGAGAGACAAAATTTTACTACACAAAAATGTAGTTAAAATACACAAATTTATATCATATACATTTTTGTGTGCAGTAAACCATTTGCGAGATATTCCTTGTTATTTGTTTGAATTTTCCAATACTTAACACTTTTTCTCAAGTGGGGATTTGTTATTGGTCTTTTTATGTCCTGGACATGCAAAGAGAATGGAATGCTCCACATAGCAACCAGTTCTTAAAAGATTTGACTGTCGCTTAAAGCCTACCATATTCCTCTTTCACCTACAAGAAAATTAGCAATACGATATCTCGATATCCGATTAACATGAAGTAGATGGAGAATAAGCGTTTGTAAACATAGTTTTTACAAGTGTAGAGAAAATCATGTGAGTGTAATACATCAGATATTCTTATTATAATGTACAAACAAACACCAATATTTTTGAAATGCTTCTCATAATTTAGGGGCTCCAAAACACGTGTTTTCGTTGAAATCTCGATATAGAATTTTTGGGTACAATACTTTATCTACTTACTACATATAGGCAAGCAGAAGAGAAAGTGAAAACCTAGACTACAGTAATTACTCAGTCTTTCGCCACACTAAAATTCAGAAGAATGTCATGCAATAACTGTAACGTAAATGAGGTGTGAAAGTAGTTTATATTAGAAAAATTTAGGTTATGAGCATGACTGCTTCATTTTACAACTGCGATGTTTACATGCGTCCCAAATCATGTGACATAAAATGCTATCCTTAAAGGTCTCTAATTAGATTTAAATGCAATCTTTTGGTCCATAAAACGTGAATATTTTGGCAATGGATTTACTAAATAAGGGTATTAACTAAATAAATGTCACAAAATCAACTTAGGAAAAGTATAAAGGAAAATCTATGGAAAATACCCCATACTTTTGATGATAATAGGTACTAAAATACTTGAGGAATTATAGTGACTTCATAAATATTCGTTTCCACTTTAAAAAAATATAACAGGAAAACCATTACCAGACGGAAAATTCTAAATTTTAATATTCACGAAGAGCAAACTATATTACGGTTTACGCGTTGTGAAACTTTCCACATTTTTCATTTATTTATCCGAATGTTTTGAAAGCTGCACTGGTTTTTCAACATTTTCAGGTTTTGTGTATAACAAGTTATTTATGTGCACTTAAAGGAGTTATTTCTATATCAGTATAAGAAAGGATTATTTGTTCTTTCTACATATTACAATATAAAATTTTGTATCCAACAATTCGGCTACTAGAGATTTTTTCAAACCGAGATGCGTAATTCCTGAAGTCATACCTGATTTTAATTATCTGTTTTGCAATTTAATGCTTGATATCGGAATATACATAGTAAACTAAATTAACATATTTTTCAGTTCATAAATTGAAGAATTATCACCGCGTTTCAAACTAATAAAATAAAAAAACTAATAAAACAATGTTTGTCGCTGTTAATGTTTAGAAGATAATTATGGATGATATAAGAAAACATTTAAAGACAACTTTGGACTGCAGAGATGAGATTATTTCAGAATTAAGGTCCGTACATTTAGACAAGCCAACAAACTGAAGATACAATTAAAAATCGGAAACATGAAAAAAAAAATTGAATAATACAGGGGGAAAAATGGGAAAATCATCCAGAAATACGTGTGTATATAAGGAGGTGACGTATGCAGGCATTGTTAGTGCATACGTCTCCTTGGTCACCTGGATTGGAGATGGCGGTTGTAGTTTAGGTGGGGGTAGTAGTTGAGTTGGCGTCCCCCACGCGATAAGCGTGGCTTGGGTTTAGGGAGTCAGTCAGTGAGTAGAGGTCAACCGGACAAGACGTGGTGTTACGCTCTCTCCATACAGGAATGTATGGCGACCTCGCCCGACAGGCATGGGACTAAGGAGATGGGTAATGCATTCTGTTTTATCTAATAAACCCCTTACCATCCAGATCTTTCCTGTTTTATTTACGATAGTATAAAGCTCCTTCTTCCCATTCTAAACCATGTAGGTGTCCTTTTGTCAGATATCCAATAATATTTTGCATTTCCATTTTAGCTGCGTCCCTAGTCGTGGCCTCGCCTTGTTTAAATTATTAAAATTTGTTAACCACCTGATACCTCTTTAGCGAGTGCTCTGCCCCCTTGAGCGTGTTGTTTAGAGGCTGCGACAATATTGAACGCTGTAGAAAACATCCAATGTGTAACACTCCTTGACTTTCTCTACGCTATAATTCTTTTTAATTGAAATAAACTTTTGCAGAAATAGCTAAATCACAGGCTTGGTTATAGATACAAAGGCCATATCGATAGTCAAATGTTTTAGAAATGGGCGCTATACGCTGACCTTAAAATTCGACTCTCTTTCATGACATCGCGAGAAAGCACTGAATATTGACAAGAGTTGAAAAGAGTTACAAAGTATTAAACAATTTAAACTCTTAATAGTTGATACCTCAGAAATGGCTTATGTCACAAAAAAAGTTATTTGAAATAAATTGTGTGTTTTAAAGAGGTGTAAATTTGTTTGTGTAGTGCGTTTGCGTCTGTCGCTTAACGTTTGCTTGTTAACAGGATGATACAAAATTCCTTCCGAATGAAGAGGAATTTCAAAGTCTATTCCCAGAAAATTAAAGAAAAGCATTTTGTTTGCCATGTATATGTCTTTAATATGCAATATTTTAATCAAAATCGTCACAGCTATTTTTTAGAGAATAAAGATGCACAACAGACTGTTTTTCTATTTTTTTTCTAAAGTGCGTTTATTTTTGGTTTCTATACTTGTATTTCGGTGATATCCCGGTAAGTAATTTTTGGGTGGTAGAAAAAGTAAAAATGGAAATGGTTATGCATTATAATGTGAAACGGAACTGGCATTTTTGACTAACTCGTGTAGTAAAGAAGCATAAGTGCTACTTTGCATGAACAGCTGAGAACAGTTATTTATGATATTTTTATGTTTGTTTTACTTTATCTAAGAAGAAGGCCTGACCCAGCATTCGGCCGGGAATTTACTGGTGTGATTTCACTGAAATATATCCGTGATGTACAGACATTGTATATTCTCTTGTATTCGCATTGCCTCAGGCATTGTCAACGATGGTGACTTGATATAACCAAAACCTGAAGTCCCTTATCCTTATGAATGAAAGGATTTGAAAGGTGAACAGATGAGTTGAGGAGTGTTACATTGATGCTTCAAGCTCAGATTTGGAGACTAGCTTGCCATTAAAGGAACCACATATTTATGAATCATTTAAAACAATGCGACATAAGCGAAAGTTTCACGTCAGGAGTCAGAATTACAGTTAGAAATCAAACTCTGAACAATCAGCCGTGGTCTGCTGAATATGGTTCATCCTCTCGGAATAATTATAATGCAGTATAAGTTATATTATACGTGCTTTAAACGTTTTGTAATATTATTGGACGTTTACAGCATGTGTCTATATAAAAGTGTATCGTCCTAGGAGCTTCCAAACGAAAGCATAGATAACTATGTTTGTCAGTATGCCCAGTTGACGTATAGTACACCTAGCACCTCGATCTTTTGTGCATACACCCCCGTGAGGAACGGATGAGGTCAAGGAACCACAGGAAACGTATGGACTGCAGGGTAGACCGATGCAAGTCGACAGAGACTTGCGCGTTCCAGGTTTGACTACCCGGTCATGAGAGGTTCACTCGGAGACGTCCCTCTAGTGGGACCGGGGAAACACGACCCAGCAGGGGGAGCTCGAAACTTTTCTCCAGCAGGGCCGAGAAGAAGTTCCAATTAACAAGCCTCTCACCATCTGTCCCTACCGACCGAACCACAGTCCTGGAGTCAAAGAGAAAAATGAAATGAGAGGAAACGATAGAGAGGAGTAGTAATAGTCCCGGATGAGCCAATTGTTTTAACGATAATCCTGCCGCTAGGGGCGCTCGTGTCGCTAGTGTCGCTGTGTGCGACGGCGGCGGCGGTAAGTTTGAAAAGCGCCCTGAGCGGTAGGATTATCGTTAAATCGATTGGCTCATCCGGGACGAGTTGAAAGAATTGAGGAAGTGACGTGTAGTGTTTTGATTGGTTCGTTAATTTGGGGTGGAAGATGAAGGAAGGAAGATGGAAGAGTATGGAGGTCGCGTGATGGAGAGGAGCTGGGTGGCGATGTGTTGTCTGTGCGGAGGTCGGTACTGAAAGAGGGGAAAAGATGGGGAGCGAGGGATAAAAAGTGTAACAGAAAGTGACGTGTGAAGTTGTGATTGGTGGGAATAAGAAGTGATTTTATTGGTGGAAAGGAACAAATGAGAGCTGTTGATTGGTAAGAATAAGAGGGATTATGATTGGTGGAAAAGAAAAAGGTGCGGGAGTGGGGTATGTTGGAGGTGATGGGAAAGGTAAGTTTTGCTAGCAGCAAGATTTGCAAAAGCCTGTCGTGAACTGATCAGCAATTTTTTTGAACGTTGGATGGTACTTTTTTCTTGAGTGGATAGAGAGATGTGGCGATATGAGATGCGGTGGCGAAAATGGGAACTAAACAAGGTGGTTGAGACAAGAGGTTTAAGGACGAGGAAATTTGGAGGTTAGTGGTGAACATGGCGGTCGCAAGAGGTGGGGGGTAAGGAGACGCGGTGGTGAGCATGGGAACTAAAAGAAGATGGGGGAAGCAAGAGTTTAGAAGAGTAGAGTTTGAGGTTAAAAAAGTGGGAACTAAAAATGGCGGAGGGTCTGCGACAAGGAGATGCGGTGAGAACTAAACAAGATGGCGGACGCAAGAGGTGGGTAAGGAGGTTTGAGGTTACAGTACCAAAACACGAAAGGATATATTCCTACGCCAAGCAGGTCCGAAAAATAATTATGCGTGTGGTACTTACCTGTTACCGGTGTGGATGCGTCACCAAAAGCGCGGCACGCGACGCGAAAAAATAAAAGCAAACTGTTTTTGAAAATGCTTAACCAGCTTTAAGATGAACCAACATCACTACGCACTGATATACCTAGGTTTTTAAAGCGGTACAGACACCCTTTGCAGAGGCGTAATTTAACTATACCAAAAACCTGGTACTGGACCATCGTGATGGTCGCTAGCGTACGTAGGAGCAGGGTTCTCATAGCCGGTCGAAAGCGGTCAAAAACGTGTACGACGTAGGTGTTCGCAGTAGCTGCTGCCGAGTCAACCGTCGAGGTGCGAATGAACGAGATCTGTTCTTGCCGGCAATCTGGTTGGGAGATGAGAGGCGCGGTGGTAAAAATGGGAACTAAATAAGATGACGGAGGCACGAAGTTGAGGTTAAGGAGCGGTGAGGCGTTGTCTGTGCGGAGGTTGGGGGCTGAAAGAGGGGGAAAGATGGCGAACGAGGGATAAAAAGTATAACAGAAAGTGACGTGTGAAGTTGTGATTGGTGGGAATAAGAAGTGATGTTATTGGTGGAAAGGAACAAATGCAAAAGCCTGTCGTGAACTGATCAGCAATTTTTGAACGTTGGATGGTAGTTTTCTTGAGTGGATAGAGAGATGGGGGCGATATGAGATGCGGTGGCGAAAATGGGAACTAAAACAAAGGTGGTTGAGACAAGAGGTTTAAGGACGAGGAAATTTGGAGGTTAGTGGTGAACATGGCGGTCGCAAGAGGTGGGGGGTAAGGAGACGCGGTTGTGAGAATGGGAACTAAAAGAAGATGGCGGTAGCAAGAGTTTAGAAGAGTAGATTTTGAGGTTAAAATAGTGGGAACTAAAAATGGCGGAGGGTCTGCGACAAGGAGATGCGGTGAGAACTAAACAAGATGGCGGACGCAAGAGGAGGGTAATGAGATTTGAGGTTACAGTACCAAAACACGAAAGGATATATTCCTACGCCAAGCAGGTCCGAATAATAATTATGCGTGTGGTACTTACCTGTTACCGGTGTGGATGCGTCACCAAAAGCGCGGCACGCGACGCGAAAAAATAAAAGCAAACTGTTTTTGAAAATGCTTAACCAGCTTTAAGATCAACCAACATCACTACGCACTGATATACCTAGGTTTTTAAAGCGGTACAGACACCCTTTGCAGAGGCATAATTTAACTATACCAAAAACCTGGTACTGGACCATCGTGATGGTCGCTAGCGTACGTAGGAGCAGGGTTCTCATAGCCGGTCGAAAGCGGTCAAAAAACGTGTACGACGTAGGTGTTCGCAGTAGCTGCTGCCGAGTCAACCGTCGAGGTGCGAATGAACGAGATCTGTTCTTGCCGGCAATCTGGTTGGGAGATGAGATGCGCGGTGGTAAAAATGGGAACTAAATAAGATGGCGGAGGCATGAAGTTGAGGTTAAGGAGCGGTGAGGCGTTGTCTGTGCAGAGGTTGGGGGCTGAAAGAGGGGGAAAGATGGCGAACGAGGGATAAAAAGTATAACAGAAAGTGACGTGTGAAGTTGTGATTGGTGGGAATAAGAAGTGATGTTATTGGTGGAAAGGAACAAATGCAAAAGCCTGTCGTGAACTGATCAGCAATTTTTGAACGTTGGATGGTAGTTTTCTTGGGTGGATAGAGAGATGGGGTCGATATGAGATGCGGTGGCGAAAATGGGAACTAAAACAAAGGTGGTTGAGACAAGAGGTTTAAGGACGAGGAAATTTGGAGGTTAGTGGTGAACATGGCGGTCGCAAGAGGTGGGGGGTAAGGAGACGCGGTTGTGAGAATGGGAACTAAAAGAAGATGGCGGTAGCAAGAGTTTAGAAGAGTAGATTTTGAGGTTAAAATAGTGGGAACTAAAAATGGCGGAGGGTCTGCGACAAGGAGATGCGGTGAGAACTAAACAAGATGGCGGACGCAAGAGGAGGGTAAGGAGATTTGAGGTTACAGTACCAAAACACGAAAGGATATATTCCTACGCCAAGCAGGTCCGAATAATAATTATGCGTGTGGTACTTACCTGTTACCGGTGTGGATGCGTCACCAAAAGCGCGGCACGCGACGCGAAAAAACAAAAGCAAACTGTTTTTTAAAATGCTTAACCAGCTTTAAGATCAACCAACATCACTACGCACTGATATACCTAGGTTTTTAAAGCGGTACAGACACCCTTTGCAGAGGCGTAGTTTAACTATACCAAAAACCTGGTACTGGACCATCGTGATGGTCGCTAGCGTACGTAGGAGCAGGGTTCTCATAGCCGGTCGAAAGCGGTCAAAAAACGTGTACGACGTAGGTGTTCGCAGTAGCTGCTGCCGAGTCAACCGTCGAGGTGCGAATGAACGAGATCTGTTCTTGCCGGCAATCTGGTTGGGAGATGAGATGCGCGGTGGTAAAAATGGGAACTAAATAAGATGGCGGAGGAATGAAGTTGAGGTTAAGGAGCGGTGAGGCGTTGTCTGTGCAGAGGTTGGGGGCTGAAAGAGGGGGAAAGATGGCGAACGAGGGATAAAAAGTATAACAGAAGGTGACGTGTGAAGTTGTGATTGGTGGGAATAAGAAGTGATGTTATTGGTGGAAAGGAACAAATGAAAGTTGTTGATTGGTGAGAATAAGAGAGATTATGATTGGTGGAAAGAAAAAAGGTGTGGGAGTGGGGTATGTTGGAGGTGATGGAAAAGGTGAGTTTTGCTACCAACAACATTTGCAAAAGCCTATCCAGAACTCATCAGCAATTTTAAATAACTAGTGTTTCGGGGTTTTTTTCTCTGGTTGGTAGACGAATGCAAGCTGTTTCTGCCATACTTATATTATTCGTCTTTTCCTTTTTTTTTCGTTTTTTTAAAAAAAATAACTAGTTTTTTGAGGGTTTTCTGCGGATGGTAAACGAATGCAAGCTCTTTCTGCTTTTTCATAGGTTTTCACTGGTTGGTAGGCGTTTTCTGTACTGGTTGGCGAAGGCGTTTCTAATTTTCGAGGTTTTCTCAGGTTTTTTAGCGGTTGTCCCTGCCCGGTAGGCAAATGATGAAGTTTTACTTTGTCGGCGCACGGATACTAGGCACATACTCGCGCGCACACACACACACACACACACACAAACGTTGCAGTTGCCATACTTATATTATTCGTCTTTTCCTTTTTTTTTCTTTTTTTTTTTAAAATAACTAGTTTTTTGGGAGTTTTCTGCGGTTGGTAAACGAATGCAAACTCTTTCTGCTTTTTCATAGGCTTTCCCTGGTTGGTAGGCGTTTTCTGTAGTGGTTGACGAAGCCGTTTCTAGTTTTCGAGGTTTTCTCAGGTATTTTAGCGGTTGTCCCTGTCCGGTAGGCAAATGATAAAGTTTTTCTATAATATCGTCGTTTTGGCTTGTGGCTCACGGATACTAGGCACGTACTCGCGCGCACATACACACACACACGCAGACAGACAGACAGACACACAGACAGGCACACACACACGGACATGTTTCCAAAAATGCTTTTTTTTTGTATTCAGGAGGTCTCAAAACGTGTATTTCCGGTGAAATCTCGGTATCGAAATTTTGGGTGGAATGCAATACTTCCCCTACTTACTAAACGTAGTAGAGAAAGTAAAAAAGTATAAGTATTGAAAAATGTAAGTAAATAACAAGCAATATCTCGAAAACGGTTCACTCAACAAAAGAAATGTATATGGCATAAGTTGTGTATTTTAACGCGATCTACATTTTTTGTGTAGTAAAATTTTGTCTATCTCTTATGGTTTACCAGTTATGCAAAAGGCGTTCACAATGAAGAATACTTTTGGAGACATTCCCAGAAAAATTTGAGATATACATTTTATTTCTCATGACATTATCTTAAACATATGATATTTTCATCAAAATCGTTATAGCCGTTTTTGAGAAAATTAAAAAAAGTTATTATCTTGTTTTCATGGGTTTTCCAGATCGGTAAGCGTTAGAATACTCTTAGAGCTTTTTTTTGGATTCAGGAGGTCTCAAAACGTGTATTTCCGGTGAAATCTCGGTATCGAATTTTTGGGTGGAATGCAATACTTCCCCTACTTACTATACGTAGTAGAGAAAGAAAAAAGTATAAGTATTGGAAATTTTTAAGGAAATAACAAGCAATATCTCGAAAGCGGTTCACTCAACAAAAGAAATGTATATGGCATAAGTTGTGTATTTTAACGCGATCTACATTTCTTGTGTAGTAACATTTTGTCTATCTCTTATGGTTTACCAGTTATGCAAAAGGCGTTCACAATGAAGAATACTTTTGGAGACATTCCCAGAAAATTTGAGATATACATTTCATTTCTCATGACATTATCTTAAACATATGATATTTTCATCAAAATCGTTATAGCCATTTTTGAGAAAATTAAAAAAGTGTACTATCTTGTTTTCATGGGTTTTCCAGATCGGTAAGCGTTAGAATACTCTTAGAGCTTTTTTCAGGTTTTTTCGCGGTTCTCCCTGTCCGGTAGGCAAATGATAAAGTTAGGTCTCAAAACGTGCATTTCCGGTGAAATCTCGGTATCGAATTTTTGGGTGGAATGCAATACTTCCCCTACTTACTATACGTAGTAGAGAAAGTAAAAAAGTATAAGTATTGAAAAATTTAAGGAAATCACAAGCAATATCTCGAAAGCGGTTCACTCAACAAAAGAAATATATATGGCATAAGTTGTGTATTTTAACGCGATCTACATTTTTTGTGTAGTAAAATTTTGTCTATCTCTTATGGTTTACCAGTTATGCAAAAGGCGTTCACAATGAAGAATACTTTTGGAGACATTCCCAGAAAATTTAAGATATACATTTCATTTCTCATGACATTATCTTAAACATATGATATTTTCATCAAAATCGTTATAGCCATTTTTGAGAAAATTTAAAAAAAGTGTACTATCTTGTTTTCACGGGTTTTCCAGATCGGTAAGCGTTAGAATACTCTTAGAGCTTTTTTCAGGTTTTTTCGCGGTTGTCCCTGTCCGGTAGGCAAATGATAAAGTTTTCTATAATGTCGTCGTTTTGGCTTGTGGCGCACGGATACTAGGCACGTACTCGCTCGCAAACACACACACACACACACACACACACACTAAAATAGTAGCGTATAAAAAAATTTAACAAACCGTAGATTTTCAAGAAAATTCCCACACCGCAAACCACCCGTTTAGCGGGAGAAAGTTCGTTATTTTTATTGTCTTAAAAATGGCTCTAACCCCTTTTGATTACGGTGCGGTATGTTTAAGATATCTGCATGACAAATAAAATGTATAACTTCAATTTTCCGGGAATAGCTGTGAAGTAGTCTCATTGTGAATGTCTTTTGTACAACTGTTAAACCGTAGGAAACGAAGCCTTACTGTACAAGAACGTTAAAGCACACAATTTATGTGTATTATTATTATTATTATTATTATTATTATTATTATTATTATTAATAATACTTTGTGGCGTTGTCTATTTACAAAAGTTTCCATGTTGATTTTAATGTTTAAAAGCTTTAGACCTTTCTCACTAAAACTCGTCATTCTTTTAACTTTTCTTTTTTCGGAAAATATAAGGAAATAAAAAGCAATATCTCGAAAACGGCTCACTCAACAAAAGAAATGTATATGGTATAAGTTGTGTATTTTAACGCGATCTACATTTTTTGTGTAGTAAAATTTTGTCTATCTCTTATGGTTTACCAGTTATGCAAAAGTCGGTCACATTGAAGAATACTTTTGGAGACATTCCCAGAAAATTTGAGATATACATTTCATTTCTCATGACATTATCTTAAACATATGATATTTTCATCAAAATCGTTATAGCCATTTTTGAGAAAATTAAAATTTTCGAAAAATTTTGCATGTAAAGGGTAGTCTGGAACAGAGTTTTATATTCAATTTTACAAGTTGTTTTAAGAAATTGTTAAATTTCGGTACCCAAAAAAAAAAAAAGATACGGTTTTCCAAAAGATTTCGAAAGAACTAAGTTGCTGTATCAAAATTTCCTTGTTACAAATTGTACATTTATTTCTTAAGGAAACCGGGAATACAGATTTTTTATAAATTTTAGCGTGCACCGATCTATATTTTTAACTTTTACGCCTACGTTTCTCGTCACCATTGCTCAAGAGGTTGGTATTTCTACTCTCTCTACCACGTAAAATAGTAGGTAGAGGAGGTATGCATTGCATCCAAATATTCAATATTGAGATTTCACTGGAAAACTAAATACTTGTTTTGAGGTCCCCTGAATAAAAAACATTTTTAGATAATTCTGTGTGTATGTGTCAGAGCAGCATAACTCAAAAATGAAAAGTCGGATAAATACTAAACTTGGTATTTAGGCTGAGTACCTTCCAAAGATACGACACAGAGATTTTCAAGAAAGTCCCTCCACCCCAAACTACCCTTTACATGAACTATTTTCCGAAATGTTTTATTTTCTAAAACTGTCTCTGACGATTTTAATTACAACACCATATATTAAAGACATTTATATGAAAATAAAATGTATATCTTGAATTTTGTGGAAATAGCCTGTGAAGTCCTCTTGATTCGGAAGAAATTTTCTATGATCTTGTATAACTGCTAAGGTTTGAGGAAACACACACAATTTATTTGAAATAACTTTTTTGTGACGTCAGCCATTTCCGAGATATCTGTTATAAATGGTTCGAATTGTACAATGTTTAGCCATTCTTTTTTAAAAGGCATGTCGCTTTTCAGTTCTTGCTCGCCATGTTGATGGAAAGAATTTAGAATTTTAAGGCCAGTGTATAGCGTCCCTTTGGACGTATATCGGTTGTGCATTGCAAACATTTCCCGAAAAGTTTATCTGGATTAAAATTAAGTGGATATGAAAATAAACTTTCGTACTCACCTATAAGAGATAGAGGGTAGAGGTCATACGAACGTAGCACTTGAGAATTTTTATTCAACAGTTGGTGTTACTCCTTAGAAAGGAAGTATCTGCTGATTGTATTTAATTCTTACATTTTACATATCACGTATGCACGTCACAACACAAAACACTACACACGACACACGTAGTTTAAAATATTGCACTAATAACATCAGGAATACGTGAACTCTGCTTACTTGTCACCCTCATACAGCACTACACGCAAAAGAAACGTGTTGATGTAGTGAAAACACAGGCGTGAGAAGCGGAAATTCGTCAGCAATACAATTGGAACTTATTGTCGATGGTGGGGTTCGCGCAGTGGCGGATTGTGACAGGATGACCGCGTTTTTTTTACAACTTGAAATTTTGTGGCGAAATGAGGCATTTAACTCGACGCGCATGTTGACAGCTTCGATACGTGTCCACGGAGACCTTAGTGCTAGGCAACTGTACCTCTGTTTGTATACGTGAACGGCAGATTGCAGCTTCGATACGTGTTCACGGAGACCTTAGTGCTAGGCAACTGCACCTCTGTTTCTATACGTGAACGGCAGATTGCAGCTTCGATACGTGTCCACGGAGACCTTAGTGCTAGGCAACTGCACCTCTGTTTTCTATACGTGAACGGCAGATTACAGCTTCGATACGTGTCCACGGAGACCTTAGTGCTAGGCAACTGTACCTGTGTTTCTATACGTGAACGGCAGATTGCAGCTTCGATACGTGTCTACGGAGACCTTAGTGCTAGGCAACTATACCTCTGTTTCTATACGTGAACGGCAGATTGCAGGTTCGTTACGTGTTCACGGAGACCTTAGTGCTAGGCAACTGCACCTCTGTTTCTATACGTGAACGACAGATTGCAGCTTCGATACGTGTCCACGGAGACCTTAGTGCTAGGCAACTGTACCTGTGTTTCTATACGTGAACGGCAGATTGCAGCTTCGATACGTGTCCACGGAGACCTTAGTGCTAGGCAACTATACCTCTGTTTCTATACGTGAACGGCAGATTGCAGGTTGGATACGTGTCAACGGAGATCTTAATGCTAGGCAACTATACCTGTTTGTATACGTGAACGGCAGATTGCCGCCTCGATACGTGTCCAAGGAGACCTTAGTGCTAGGCAACTGCACCTGTGTTTCTATACGTGAACGTCAGATGGCAGCTTCGATACGTGTCCACGGAAACCTTAGTGTTAGGCAACTGTACCTCTGTTTCTATACGTGAACCGACAGATTGCAGGTTGGATACGTGTCCATGGAGATCTTAGTGCTAGGCAACTATACCTGTTTGTATACGTGAACGGCAGATTGCATCTTCGATACGTGTCCACGGAGACCTTAGTGCTAGGCAACTGCACCTGTGTTTCTATACGTGAACGTCAGATGGCAGCTTCGATACGTGTCCACGGGACCCTAGTGCTAGGCAATTGTACCTCTGTTTCTATACGTGAACGGCAGATTGCAGCTTCGATACGTGTCCACGGAGACCTTTCGCTTCAGGTGACAAAATAACACTAGGCACTTGTGTGCCGTGGTGCAACCCGCAATCACGGCATTGGTAGCGTGGATCTCCTTGGGGTTCTCCTCGGAGTTACCTCAACACCACGTACATGACCTGGTTCGTCACGGGTACGCAGGTCTGCACTACCACTTCCTCGGCGTTGAGCAGGCCCAGGAGGCGATCGTACCGGTACACCAGCTAGTACGTGGACATGTTATCGCGCTGTGGTGTTGCGTGTGCGAGGTATGGAAACTCAAGGACGCAAAACATGCACGACCGAGGTTTAAAAAGCAGAACAAGTAGTGACGTGGAACGTTGTGATTGGTGAAAATAAGACGATCTCTGATAGGTGGACAAATTGAAATAACGTGATGTGATAGGCGAAAATAAAATCAAAGGTGATTGGATGAAAAATGACGAGAAGGAATTAGCGGTGAATTTGTGAACGCCGGCAATAAAACAAAAACCATTATTAGCAAGATGACCGGCGTGACGCATTGCGCGGCGCGCGTTTGCCGTAAACCGTTACAGTTGCCATACTTATATTATCCGTTTTTTAAAAAAAAAAAAAATCTTTGCCATCTTAGTTCACAAATTCACCGCTAATTCCTTCTCGTCATTTTTCATCCAATCACCTTTGATTTTATTTTCGCCTATCACATCACGTTATTTCAATTTGTCCACCTATCAGAGATCGTCTTATTTTCACCAATCACAACGTTCCACGTCACTACTTGTTCTGCTTTTTAAACCTCGGTCGTGCATGTTTTGCGTCCTTGAGTTTCCATACCTCGCACACGCAACACCACAGCGCGATAACATGTCCACGTACTAGCTGGTGTACCGGTACGATCGCCTCCTGGGCCTGCTCAACGCCGAGGAAGTGGTAGTGCAGACCTGCGTACCCGTGACGAACCAGGTCATGTACGTGGTGTTGAGGTAACTCCGAGGAGAACCCCAAGGAGATCCACGCTACCAATGCCGTGATTGCGGGTTGCAGCACGGCACACAAGTGCCTAGTGTTATTTTGTCACCTGAAGCGAAAGGTCTCCGTGGACACGTATCGAAGCTGCAATCTGCCGTTCACGTATAGAAACAGAGGTACAGTTGCCTAGCACTAAGGTCCCGTCGACACGTATCGAAGCTGCCATCTGACGTTCACGTATAGAAACACAGGTGCAGTTGCCTAGCACTAAGGTCTCCGTGGACACGTATCGAAGATGCAATCTGTCGTTCACGTATACAAACAGGTATAGTTGCCTAGCACTAAGATCTCCGTGCACACGTATCCAACCTGCAATCTGCCGTTCACGTATAGAAACAGAGGTACAGTTGCCTAACACTAAGGTTTCCGTGGACACGTATCGAAGCTGCCATCTGACGTTCACGTATAGAAACACAGGTGCAGTTGCCTAGCACTAAGGTCTCCTTGGACACGTATCGAGGCGGCAATCTGCCGTTCACGTATACAAACAGGTATAGTTGCCTAGCATTAAGATCTCCGTTGACACGTATCCAACCTGCAATCTGCCGTTCACGTATAGAAACAGAGGTATAGTTGCCTAGCACTAAGGTCTCCGTGGACACGTATCGAAGCTGCAATCTGCCGTTCACGTATAGAAACACAGGTACAGTTGCCTAGCACTAAGGTCTCCGTGGACACGTATCGAAGCTGCAATCTGCCGTTCACGTATAGAAACAGAGGTGCAGTTGCCTAGCACTAAGGTCTCCGTGAACACGTAACGAACCTGCAATCTGCCGTTCACGTATAGAAACAGAGGTATAGTTGCCTAGCACTAAGGTCTCCGTGGACACGTATCGAAGCTGCAATCTGCCGTTCACGTATAGAAACACAGGTACAGTTGCCTAGCACTAAGGTCTCCGTGGACACGTATCGAAGCTGTAATCTGCCGTTCACGTATAGAAACAGAGGTGCAGTTGCCTAGCACTAAGGTCTCCGTGAACACGTATCGAAGCTGCAATCTGCCGTTCACGTATACAAACAGAGGTACAGTTGCCTAGCACTAAGGTCTCCGTGGACATGTATCGAAGCTGTCAACATGCGCGTCGAGTTAAATGCCTCATTTCGCCACAAAATTTCAAGTTGTAAAAAAACGCGGTCATCCTGTCACAATCCGCCACTGCGCGAACCCCACCATCGACAATAAGTTCCAATTGTATTGCTGACGAATTTCCGCTTCTCACGCCTGTGTTTTCACTACATCAACACGTTTCTTTTGCGTGTAGTGCTGTATGAGGGTGACAAGTAAGCAGAGTTCACGTATTCCTGATGTTATTAGTGCAATATTTTAAACTACGTGTGTCGTGTGTAGTGTTTTGTGTTGTGACGTGCATACGTGATATGTAAAATGTAAGAATTAAATACAATCAGCAGATACTTCCTTTCTAAGGAGTAACACCAACTGTTGAATAAAAATTCTCAAGTGCTACGTTCGTATGACCTCTACCCTCTATCTCTTATAGGTGAGTACGAAAGTTTATTTTCATATCCACTTAATTTTAATCCAGATAAACTTTTCGGGAAATGTTTGCATTGCACAACCGATATACGTCCAAAGGGACGCTATACACTGGCCTTAAAATTCTAAATTCTTTCCATCAACATGGCGAGCAAGAACTGAAAAGCGACATGCCTTTTAAAAAAGAATGGCTAAACATTGTACAATTCGAACCATTTATAACAGATATCTCAGAAATGGCTGACGTCACAAAAAAGTTATTTCAAATAAATTGTGTGTGTTTCCTCAAACCTTAGCAGTTATACAAGATCATAGAAAATTTCTTCCGAATCAAGAGGACTTCACAGGCTATTTCCACAAAATTCAAGATATACATTTTATTTTCATATAAATGTCTTTAATATATGGTGTTGTAATTAAAATCGTCAGAGACAGTTTTAGAAAATAAAACATTTCGGAAAATAGTTCATGTAAAGGGTAGTTTGGGGTGGAGGGACTTTCTTGAAAATCTCTGTGTCGTATCTATGGAAGGTACTCAGCCTAAATACCAAGTTTAGTATTTATCCGACTTTTCATTTTTGAATTATGCTGCTCTGACACATACACACAGAATTTTCTAAAAATGTTTTTTATTCAGGGGACCTCAAAACAAGTATTTAGTTTTCCAGTGAAATCTCAATATTGAATATTTGGATGCAATGCATACCTCCTCTACCTACTATTTTACGTGGTAGAGAGAGTAGAAATACCAACCTCTTGAGCAATGGTGACGAGAAACGTAGGCGTAAAAGTTAAAAATATAGATCGGTGCACGCTAAAATTTATAAAAAATCTGTATTCCCGGTTTCCTTAAGAAATAAATGTACAATTTGTAACAAGGAAATTTTGATACAGCAACTTAGTTCTTTCGAAATCTTTTGGAAAACCGTATCTTTTTTTTTTCGGTACCGAAATTTAACAATTTCTTAAAACAACTTGTAAAATTGAATATAAAACTCTGTTCCAGACTACCCTTTACATGCAAAATTTTTCGAAAATTTTAATTTTCTCAAAAATGGCTATAACGATTTTGATGAAAATATCATATGTTTAAGATAATGTCATGAGAAATGAAATGTATATCTCAAATTTTCTGGGAATGTCTCCAAAAGTATTCTTCATTGTGAACGCCTTTTGCATAACTGGTAAACCATAAGAGATAGACAAAATTTTACTACACAAAAAATGTAGATCGCGTTAAAATACACAACTTATGCCATATACATTTCTTTTGTTGAGTGAGCCGTTTTCGAGATATTGCTTTTTATTTCCTTAAATTTTCCGAAAAAAGAAAAGTTAAAAGAATGACGAGTTTTAGTGAGAAAGGTCTAAAGCTTTTAAACATTAAAATCAACATGGAAACTTTTGTAAATGGACAACGCCACAAAGTAATAATAATAATAATAATAATAATAATAATAATAATAATAATAATAATACACATAAATTGTGTGCTTTAACGTTCTTGTACAGTAAGGCTTCGTTTCCTACGGTTTAACAGTTGTACAAAAGACATTCACAATGAGACTACTTCACAGCTATTCCCGGAAAATTGAAGTTATACATTTTATTTGTCATGCAGATATCTTAAACATTACGCACCGTAATCAAAAGGGGTTAGAGCCATTTTTAAGACAATAAAAATAACGAACTTTCTCCCGCTAAACGGGTGGTTTGCGGTGTGGGAATTTTCTTGAAAATCTACGGTTTGTTAAATTTTATTATACGCTACTATTTTAGTGTGTGTGTGTGTGTGTGTGTGTGTTTGCGAGCGAGTACGTGCCTAGTATCCGTGCGCCACAAGACAAAACGACGACATTATAGAAACACTTTATCATTTGCCTACCGGACAGGGACAACCGCGAAAAAACCTGAAAAAAGCTCTAAGAGTATTCTAACGCTTACCGATCTGGAAAACCCGTGAAAACAAGATAGTACACTTTTTTTAAATTTTCTCAAAAATGGCTATAACGATTTTGATGAAAATATCATATGTTTAAGATAATGTCATGAGAAATGAAATGTATATCTCAAATTTTCTGGGAATGCCTCCAAAACTATTCTTCATTGTGAACGCCTTTTGCATAACTGGTAAACCATAAGAGATAGACAAAATTTTACTACACAAAAAATGTAGATCGCGTTAAAATACACAACTTATGCCATATACATTTCTTTTGTTGAGTGAACCGCTTTAGAGATATTGCTTGTTATTTCCTTAAATTTTTCAATACTTATACTTTTTTACTTTCTCTACTACGTATAGTAAGTAGGGGAAGTATTGCATTCCACCCAAAAATTCGATACCGAGATTTCACCGGAAATACACGTTTTGAGACCAAAATATATCATTTGCCTACCGGACAGGGACAACCGCGAAAAAACCTGAAAAAAGCTCTAAGAGTATTCTAACGCTTACCGATCTGGAAAACCCATGAACAAGATAGTACACTTTTTTAATTTTCTCAAAAATGGCTATAACGATTTTGATGAAAATATCATATGTTTAAGATAATGTCATGAGAAATGAAATGTATATCTCAAATTTTCTGGGAATGTCTCCAAAAGTATTCTTCATTGTGAACGCCTTTTGCATAACTGGTAAACCATAAGAGATAGACAAAATGTTACTACACAAGAACTTTAGATCGCGTTGAAATACACAACTTATGCCATATACATTTCTTTTGTTGAGTGAACCGCTTTCGAGATATTGCTTGTTATTTCCTTAAATTTTTCAATACTTATAATTTTTTACTTTCTCTACTACGTATAGTAAGTAGGGGAAGTATTGCTTTCCACCCAAATATTCGATACCGAGATTTCACCGGAAATACACGTTTTGAGAATTAACTTTATCATTTGCCTACCAGACAGGGACAACCGCGAAAAAACCTGAAAAAAGCTCTAAGAGTATTCTAACGCTTACCGATCTGGAAAACCCATGAACAAGATAGTACACTTTTTTAATTTTCTCAAAAATGGCTATAACGATTTTGATGAAAATATCATATGTTTAAGATAATGTCATGAGAAATGAAATGTATATCTCAAATTTTCTGGGAATGTCTCCAAAAGTATTCTTCATTGTGAACGCCTTTTGCATAACTGGTAAACCATAAGAGATAGACAAAATTTTACTACACAAAAAATGTAGATCGCGTTAAAATACACAACTTATGCCATATACATTTCTTTTGTTGAGAGAACCGCTTTCGAGATATTGCTTGTTATTTCCTTAAAAATTTCCAATACTTATACTTTTTTCTTTCTCTACTACGTATAGTAAGTAGGGGAAGTATTGCATTCCACCCAAAAATTCGATACCGAGGTTTCACCGGAATTACACGTTTTGAGACCTCCTGAATCCAAAAAAAAGCTCTAAGAGTATTCTAACGCTTACCGATCTGGAAAACCCATGAAAACAAGATAGTACACTTTTTTTTAATTTTCTCAAAAACGGCTATAACGATTTTGATGAAAATATCATATGTTTAAGATAATGTCATGAGAAATAAAATGTATTTCTCAAATTTTTCTGGGAATGTCTCCAAAAGTATTCTTCATTGTGAACGCCTTTTGCATAACTGGTAAACCATAAGAGATAGACAAAATTTTACTACACAAAAAATGTAGATCGCGTTAAAATACACAACTTATGCCATACACATTTCTTTTGTTGAGTGAACCGTTTTCGAGATATTGCTTGTTATTTCCTTAAATTTTTCAATACTTATACTTTTATACTTTCTCTACTATGTATAGTAAGTAGGGGAAGTATTGCATTCCACCCAAAAATTCGATACCGAGATTTCACCGGAAATACACGTTTTGAGACCTCCTGAATACAAAAAAAAAAAAGCATTTTTGGAAACATGTCCGTGTGTGTGTGTGCCTGTCTGTGTGTCTGTCTGTCTGTCTGCGTGTGTGTGTGTGCGCGCGAGTACGTGCCTAGTATCCGTGAGCCACAAGCCAAAACGACGACATTATAGAAAAACTTTATCATTTGCCTACCGGACAGGGACAACCGCTAAAAAACCTGAGAAAACCTCGAAAATTAGAAACGGCTTCGTCAACCACTACAGAAAACGCCTACCAACCAGGGAAAACCTATGAAAAAGCAGAAAGAGTTTGCATTCGTTAACCAACCGCAGAAAACTCCCAAAAAACTAGTTATTTAAAAAAAAAAAAGAAAAAAAAGGAAAAGACGAATAATATAAGTATGGCAACTGCAACGTTTGTGTGTGTGTGTGTGTGTGTGCGCGAGTATATGCCTAGTATCCGTGCGCCGACAAAGTAAAACTTCATCATTTGCCTACCGGGCAGGGACAACCGCTAAAAACCTGAAAAAACCTCGAAAATTAGAAACGCCTTCGTCAACCAGTACAGAAAACGCCTACCAACCAGGGAAAACCTATGAAAAAGCAGAAAGAGCTTGCATTCGTTTACCATCCGCAGAAAACCCTCAAAAAACTAGTTATTTTTTTTAAAAAAACGAAAAAAAAAGGAAAAGACGAATAATATAAGTATGGCAGAAACAGCTTGCATTCGTCTACCAACCAGAGAAAAAAACCCCGAAACACTAGTTATTTAAAATTGCTGATGAGTTCTGGATAGGCTTTTGCAAATGTTGTTGGTAGCAAAACTCACCTTTTCCATCACCTCCAACATACCCCACTCCCACACCTTTTTTCTTTCCACCAATCATAATCTCTCTTATTCTCACCAATCAACAACTTTCATTTGTTCCTTTCCACCAATAACATCACTTCTTATTCCCACCAATCACAACTTCACACGTCACTTTCTGTTATACTTTTTATCCCTCGTTCGCCATCTTTCCCCCTCTTTCAGCCCCCAACCTCTGCACAGACAACGCCTCACCGCTCCTTAACCTCAACTTCATGCCGCCGCCATCTTATTTAGTTCCCATTTTTACCACCGCGCATCTCATCTCCCAACCAGATTGCCGGCAAGAACAGATCTCGTTCATTCGCACCTCGACGGTTGACTCGGCAGCAGCTACTGCGAACACCTACGTCGTACACGTTTTTTGACCGCTTTCGACCGGCTATGAGAACCCTGCTCCTACGTACGCTAGCGACCATCACGATGGTCCAGTACCAGGTTTTTGGTATAGTTAAATTACGCCTCTGCAAAGGGTGTCTGTACCGCTTTAAAAACCTAGGTATATCAGTGCGTAGTGATGTTGGTTGATCTTAAAGCTGGTTAAGCATTTTCAAAAACAGTTTGCTTTTATTTTTTCGCGTCGCGTGCCGCGCTTTTGGTGACGCATCCACACCGGTAACAGGTAAGTACCACACGCATAATTATTATTCGGACCTGCTTGGCGTAGGAATATATCCTTTCGTGTTTTGGTACTGTAACCTCAAATCTCCTTACCCTCCTCTTGCTTCCGCCATCTTGTTTAGTTCTCACCGCATCTCCTTGTCGCAGACCCTCCGCCATTTTTAGTTCCCACTATTTTAACCTCAAAATCTACTCTTCTAAACTCTTGCTACCGCCATCTTCTTTTAGTTCCCATTCTCACAACCGCGTCTCCTTACCCCCCACCTCTTGCGACCGCCATGTTCACCACTAACCTCCAAATTTCCTCGTCCTTAAACCTCTTGTCTCAACCACCTTTGTTTTAGTTCCCATTTTCGCCACCGCATCTCATATCGCCCCCATCTCTCTATCCACTCAAGAAAACTACCATCCAACGTTCAAAAATTGCTGATCAGTTCACGACAGGCTTTTGCATTTGTTCCTTTCCACCAATAACATCACTTCTTATTCCCACCAATCACAACTTCACACGTCACTTTCTGTTATACTTTTTATCCCTCGTTCGCCATCTTTCCCCCTCTTTCAGCCCCCAACCTCCGCACAGACAACGCCTCACCGCTCCTTAACCTCAACTTCGTGCCTCCGTCATCTTATTTAGTTCTCATTTTTACCACCGCGCCTCTCATCTCCCAACCAGATTGCCGGCAAGAACAGATCTCGTTCATTCGCACCTCGACGGTTGACTCGGCAGCAGCTACTGCGAACACCTACGTCGTACACGTTTTTGACCGCTTTCGACCGGCTATGAGAACCCTGCTCCTACGTACGCTAGCGACCATCACGATGGTCCAGTACCAGGTTTTTGGTATAGTTAAATTACGCCTCTGCAAAGGGTGTCTGTACCGCTTTAAAAACCTAGGTATATCAGTGCGTAGTGATGTTGGTTGATCTTAAAGCTGGTTAAGCATTTTCAAAAACAGTTTGCTTTTATTTTTTCGCGTCGCGTGCCGCGCTTTTGGTGACGCATCCACACCGGTAACAGGTAAGTACCACACGCATAATTATTTTTCGGACCTGCTTGGCGTAGGAATATATCCTTTCGTGTTTTGGTACTGTAACCTCAAACCTCCTTACCCACCTCTTGCGTCTGCCATCTTGTTTAGTTCTCACCGCATCTCCTTGTCGCAGACCCTCCGCCATTTTTAGTTCCCACTATTTTAACCTCAAACTCTACTCTTCTAAACTCTTGCTTCCCCCATCTTCTTTTAGTTCCCATGCTCACCACCGCGTCTCCTTACCCCCACCTCTTGCGACCGCCATGTTCACCACTAACCTCCAAATTTCCTCGTCCTTAAACCTCTTGTCTCAACCACCTTGTTTAGTTCCCATTTTCGCCACCGCATCTCATATCGCCACATCTCTCTATCCACTCAAGAAAAAAGTACCATCCAACGTTCAAAAAAATTGCTGATCAGTTCACGACAGGCTTTTGCAAATCTTGCTGCTAGCAAAACTTACCTTTCCCATCACCTCCAACATACCCCACTCCCGCACCTTTTTCTTTTCCACCAATCATAATCCCTCTTATTCTTACCAATCAACAGCTCTCATTTGTTCCTTTCCACCAATAAAATCACTTCTTATTCCCACCAATCACAACTTCACACGTTACTTTCTGTTACACTTTTTATCCCTCGCTCCCCATCTTTTCCCCTCTTTCAGTACCGACCTCCGCACAGACAACACATCGCCACCCAGCTCCTCCCCATCACGCGACCTCCATACTCTTCCATCTTCCTTCCTTCATCTTCCACCCCAAATTAACGAACCAATCAAAACACTACACGTCACTTCCTCAATTCTTTCAACTCGTCCCGGATGAGCCAATCGATTTAACGATAATCCTACCGCTCAGGGCGCTTTTCAAACTTACCGCCGCCGCCGTCGCACGCAGCGACACTAGCGACACGAGCGCCCCTAGCGGCAGGATTATCGTTAAAACAATTGGCTCATCCGGGACTATTACTACTGAGAGGGAGGAAAACCGCAGTAGAATACACCACTCTAGCATTCGCCTGTGTCAACCAGGAGAACCCACAGTCAAGGGTGGACGGCCACCGGAAGTCGAATCTGGAACCTCCCGAAAGCCAGCCTCAGAGTTACCGCGGGACCATCTCCTTGGCAAAGCACAGTAACTAATGTAATAAAATACCTATATAGTTACACTCGCTTAACAAAACTTCACTTACTAAAGCATTAAATAGGAAACATATGCGATCAGACATATTGGAAACAGTTTCATGTTTGTGGAAATAACTAAATGTCTGTTTTTGTGTCAATGACTTTCAGATCACATCATTATGGTGGCATAACTTTTATGCCACCATAATGGAAACCAAAGTATGTTATTAGTAATAGACCATTATAACAATAAGTTAGGCAAAACTATACTTTTTCGCGTAATTAAGAGACATCCAATGCATATCAAAATCATTTAATTCAGCATTTCATTTAGGTACCTAAATATAGGAATGGAACATGGTGGTGACTTTGTATTTGTTCACATTGAAACACCTTCGCTAGTGGTACCTGGACAATTCAGTTTCTAAATGGTCGGAGCAGAACGAATCAGAAAGAGCCGGGAGTGTCTCCTTTACTCCGGCAAATATGGTAACTTAAATAAAAAATATTCCATTATATATTACGCCCAAACTATACATTCCTTGGGGAAATGTAGATAGAAAGTATTTTACCTTTTGCTACACAATATGCTTTGGCTATCCGTACCTCATATGTGATGAAAAATTTTTGTAGTTAGAACTGCACTCTCTAAATAATCACAGCATCATTAATGAAAGAAAACCAGTAGATTCATACTGTGTAGTTTGGTGAACTGAGCGGTATTATTTGCTGGGTTATTATAAACCTCTTCAAAAGGCTTCACTTCATTACTTCAAGAGTGATGAAAGGAATGAAAGGAAAACTCGCAGATCAAATTACCCAACCCAGTATTGCCTAGCGACTAAGGAAACCCGCGAAAAAACCTTCTGTCAGACTGGTCGGCCCCGGGTGTTTGAACCCAGCACCTCCCGAATGCAAGACTAGATGTGACCGCCTGAACTATCCCGTTAAGTCCTCATTTTTCTATTAAAAAGCAAGTAATTTAGGAACACAGCTGACCGAAAGCAATTAAGAATGACAATCCATTGAATAGTTTATATTCAATGCGCAGGTATCAATGAATTATTCAATACAGCTGGTTTAGTTATTCATTATAGGCAGCTAGACGTCCTCCGTGGACTAGTAGTACCGTGCTAGCTTCTGGTTCCCACAATCTGGGTTCAAACCCGGCGGAAGGCGATGGATTTTTTTTCGGGCGTAAAAATCCTTAGCACGGCTTTCTTCGGAAGGGAAGTAAAGCCGGTGGTCCCGTGTCGTAGATTTACGGCACGTAAAAGAACCTCAAGCTTGATAAAGGGGCCTCTGAGAAAAATTACCGGAGTTTCACGCCCAATATAGAATGGGACGCTAAGGACCATAGTAGTTAAAGAGTGTCCATAAATAAAACTGAATTTAATTTTAATTTCATTATAGACTAATATTATTTTTAGTTAGAAATGCATTTGTAAAAGTGACGAATCTGCACCAATTAATTAATTTCCTTGGCATCATAACAAAATTTCAGTAACGAGGCTGCTCTTAACACACAAAGCATTCATGAACCTTCTTCAGATTTACCTCTTGTTATCGGCGCTTATTGGTTAAACAAACAGCTTCAAGTATAGCATATTTGTTTTGCACAGCCTTCCCTTGCATGAGAACTGTAAAGTTCAATATGCATATGTGATAAATACCAAAACATTGGTAATGTAAACCACAAAATATTTTAGCCTAAAAATATACATTTCATTTTAATGACTGCATACTTCTGTCAGTGATAGTTTCATTTTTTAATCCCTTAAATTTAAGGAATATCAATTAATGCTTTATGCACAAATAAACCCAACCCTAAAATCACATTGAAATTCACACACATTTCCTTTGATTTCTTTAAAACGTTTCGTAATTTCTCAACCGAATGGACGCATTAATGCAGAAAGCCTTGCTTTCAACAAAACATTTAGCATTGAGAGTTCATTATAAATTTACTATGAGATGCCTTAAAACGAGTGCAAACCATTTTAAAAAGTATATCTGTGTCAGCGTCTGCCTCTCCGCCTGTGCGTTTCTGGTCTGTCTGTGAAAACACAATTGAAATAGATTTTAAATAAATATAAAACCTATTATTTAAGTTTGATAGTTTTCAAGAATGAAAGAAGCTTCCCAAGGAACCCTCCATATTGAAATATTTAACTAGATTTTACATTATCAAAAGTGCAATTTTCCCTAATTAGTATTTGAAGTTCTAGTCAAGCTCGTTGGATTTTATATAATTGCAAAACCATAAAATCTGGACAAGCTTACTCTAGGAAAAGGAGTGAGTTTGTCAAATAAAATGGGTTTCTATATAAACCTCTTTCGAAATACTCCCTACTTTTCTTTCCAATGTTGTCACATTTAAAACAATACACTTTGAAGTTTTAAGTGGTCATTCTTTGGTTTTTCACCATTTAAAAGCTTCAAAACATCAGGGTTTCATATATTAGTCTTCTCGTTTATAACAGTTAAAACTTTCTTAAGGTAAGGAGTTCATATATTACTTTAGCTTTATCTAATTTAAAATTAAGCATTAATAAGTATTACTAATTAATAAATAACTTATATTTGAGCTATAAAATAAAAAATGGGTACTTAAAGTTGATTCAGTATCTCATTTGAAAATTTTAAACTTGGAATGCAATATTCAACCTTATTTTAAAACAAATATATGGCTAATTATTGGTGCGTTAATCCTAGAAGATGGAAGTGGCTATTATGGTATCAGCACCTACCGGTACTTCTTGTAACTACTGGAAGAAGTGAATGCAGCTTGGCAAGGGAAGCAATAAAGCCACAATAGCTGAATCATGTATAGAGCTCTCTCTCTCTTTCCTTACACTTACTCTTAGATGTCTACTTATGCGCCTTTCTTCTTCTCCTTTGCTTATTCTTTTCATTATTTAAAGGGAATACCAACCCTAGGTTGTGGGTAAGAGGCAAAGGAAAACGTAAGAGTTCGAAGATGGAGTGAGGTTAGGCTCAGGACAGGAAAGAACAATGAGAAATAATGAGAATGGAGGAAAAGACGAAGACGTCAGAACAAAAGGAATAAAAATGGTGTGCTGGAGGTAGAAACTCCTGTTGGAAGCCAGCGTAAGAGAAAAGGATATGGGGAACCATTTATTATGCTCCCCGTTCCTTTGCTCGCCGTTCCGTCGCGGGCACCAAACCTTAGTTAAAAAGTTGGGGCTTGCTCCCAAGAAGTTCTTTCCATTCCAAAACCATCACACTTCACCTTTCCCTGACCCTTGTGTAAACTTGTATTTATCCTGGCCCGCCTCTAACAGATCCTACACCCCACTATCAGGTACTTTTCTTTCTCATTCCCTTCTGCTGGAATTCCTAATTTCTACTTATCATGGGGGAATTTATAGAACACTAGATATATTTGTAAAACAAGTGGTTGTGCAACAGCAAATATTTTATCAACCAGCCAGGCAAAACTTTATAATAAATAAACCACAATTGCTACTCCTTTAAAACTTCTTTAAAAATGTCACTTCTTTATTTTCATGAAGAAAAACTTCTAAACCTTGTCTATCTGTAATGTATTTGGACTTCCCATCTCCTTCCGTGTAAACGTCCTTCGGCGTGATTTAACGGTCACGTTCTTGGTAAGTTCATAGGAAATTTATAATTTGAATACCTTTATTCTAAACATTTTTTCAGCATTTTTATCTTAATTTTGCAGACGGTGGACTTTGCATTCAATCTGTTTAAGTTTATCAGCATAAACTCTTTCAAAGTCAGCAAGTAAATCTAAGAGTACTCTTTTAGGCCCTTAACGGTTTTTGGTTACGTTTTATTTTAAGTATACATCTTTGTTTTCCATTTATAGGTATATATTTCCCTAGTTCTGAAGAAGTAATGTTTAAAAATCAATCCTTTTATTTTATCATCAAATACAAATGGAGATGAAAGCAATATCTGAATGCTGTCAATATAATAGATAAATCGTGCTTGGAGCCGACGCAAAATAGCCAGCGAAAACGCTCCTATCTGGTTCAAAACACAATTTTGAAACTCCATAAATTACAAAAAACAACAACAACAACAACAATTACGAATAAGTCCCGAAACCCCATCGTTACAAAAACGATTTATATATGGGCGGATATCCCTATTTTCTTTTAAGACTTGCAAAAGCGTAGGTACAGTCTTCGAACTTTGAAATGGCAGTCCTCTCAATTTGAGAAAAAAGCATAAATTCACCTTTATGCTATAAATTAATGTTTGTTAGTGCCATAGTAACTAAGCACTCGAACACCCACAAGAGAGCAAAATATACACGTCATAAGTGAAACAGAAACCATATGCTGATAACAAGTAAAATTGAACATGCTGGTAAATATGAAATACAAGGAAAAGTATATTGGGTATAAACTTCCGTACAAGGCTACGTTAGTTTAACACTTCTGTACGCTTTACTTTTATTAATACTTCCCTACGCTCTGCTACCATCTGTTTTATTGAACTCTGTTATTTCAGAGAATGTTTCTAGGTCAACAAATGTAGAAGCTGATACCTTAATAAATGATTTCGCTAATACTGAATTTACCCACAGGCATGGGATATTATTGGAAGCTTACACATAGGACAAACACAATGAAATGGTGAAATTACGAAGTACGCAATCAAGGTATTTGATTTTATTATTTTATAACTATCTGTTATAAAAGGTCAGTAAGCACGAATTCCAGTATATACATATATTAACTTGAATTACAGTCTAAATTAATGCATTTATTCTTTTAACGTTTAAAGCATTCATTATTGGCAATTCTTTCATTAATGGAATTTAAAACTTAACACTTGGTTTGTGTTATTCCTATGGTGTTCAAATTTGCCTATATGCAAAGCTCCAACACCGAGCTAAATTCTTTGGAGAATCAATGACAATATAATTTTTATTTCACTTACCAAAGATGGAGTGAGAAAATTTAGAATAGACCAAAACATTACTCTTACGCAGCTACTGAACAGTTCGCCCAAGCCCGGCGCGAAGCAGTTCCTTTTAGATTTTCTGCTGGGCTGGAGATTCCTAGTTTACTCGGCTCTCTCTCGCCTCGGGTGCCCATATCCGTACGCTCCCCAGAGGAGCGCTGGCATCGCAGACATAACCACGAATCGTAGAGCACGGACACCTATGACGCTGTTCCACCGTGCGCTACCGGTGATGACGATATTATCCTTTATCTACGACATATGATATCTATCTGATGCCGTCACATGAAGCTGCGGGGAGGTAAAAACGGCTCAATATTTAAAATTTTAATATCTTAACGTTTCCATTGTAGAAGGAGAGTCCTTCCAAAGTGCTACATTTTGTTTTGAAACTTAATATGCTCTGCATTTTAAAATATGTTTGAGCTAAAGTTTAGATACCTCTTATATTTATTTGCAAAACTGCTTTGATATACATTTCAATTAGTCATTGAATTGAGTGTAAGTTAGCATTTTCAATGGAACATTCCTTTAAACCAATTGTCCAATTTTTTTTCCATTTTTATCATCATCTCACCAAAAACTGCTTGAAAGAAAAATATACATCGTACAATGCAATTAAGTTAACCTAAATGCGAAGCAAAGAAAGCAAGTTGATTTCAGGGAAAAATTAAAAAATAAATATATTAAAGAAATGTACATACCTGTATATAAAGTAATTTACTCTAGCTGTTCTGCAACTACGGGTCTAGAATGTTTTGACTGTTTAAATTGTTTCACTTTTTCGGAGACTGGTAAGCAAGTCAAGCACAATCCGACTTTGGCAGGGTGAGGAATTTTGGCCTGCTTTACAAATGTATTCACGTTGTGTTAGACAGCGCTACAGTTCAATTACTCTCATTGCTTATTAATATAAGCAATATTAATAAGCAATATTCAAGACGACGCAGCTTGGGCGTCGGAGCATGTCATTGGCGACTGAAGTCGCCAATAGTGAGGCGGCAGCACGGCAACGGAGGAATGGAGAACTATTCAGCTTGACCAGGGGCTTGAGAGTCTTGACACGAAGAGAAGACGATAGACGTTCGAAGGCACGGTATTCGTAGCACGTTAACAAGGAATGTGAGTCAAGGTGTACCATTTTTCGGCCTAGTCAAGGTTTATATAACAACAGCTTTGGTGAGTAACGTTGCAAAATTATTTAATTTGAAGTGCCAAGTGGACAGAGCAAGCAGACAAAGGAGAGATGGCTATAACGTTTTTTGTATAATATACATTTACTTAAGTGGGGAAAATTTAAATGCTGTCAATGCGTTATAATTTGTAATGTTACAATACTTTTCAAGAATTTAAAACAGAAGGCAATATACATTATACATCACTAATTATGTAGTAATTACTAGGTAACACAAACATTTATATTATAACAAAATCTGTGGATAAATAAAATAGCAAAATAGATATTTTCGTGTTTTAGTTACTGTTGTTTCCTGCCTAAACCGAGTAGGGGAATATCCTTATTCAGAACTTCCTTCAAATTTTTACGTATATTTTAGAACTGGGTTATAGGCTAAGTATAAATAAACAAATGTAACAATATGGCAGCAGAGCCGTGAGAAATTTCTTATATAACGTATAGCGATTATACTCATACTTTAGTTAACCTATCTATATGTCTTTACCTCTTGAGTACCGATGTTTAGGCTTCGAAATCTTTTTGATATAATTTTAGATATATTAGGTTTGTTCCAACACACGGTTCTGAACGGGTTCCGAACTAATTCCAACACATGCTAATGCACATGCGCCAGTCCGGTACGCTCACAGAACTAATTCGGAATTTTGTGTGGTTGGAACACTACTTGAACCGTTCGCGTTCTGTCACGGCCTTCTTCGTTGCACGGTCAATCAGAAGACGATCAAATATCTACGTTTACAGCGTTTATGAATGAAATCAAACTCAGCGTTTCTTTCATACTGATTCCAGTCCTAATATTCGAGCAAAAATAAATCGCGTTCGTTTATCGGCTTAAAGACATTGATACTGAGTTATTGCGAATAACAATTGTAATTTATAGATATTATATTTAAACCAGAACCCGGAAAAAGTAATTTAACACAATTCCAATTTAACATTAGGTTTCCTGCTACAGAAGCTTCTAAACACAATGCTTAATTTAAAACTCCAATACTCTGAGACAATGACACCTCACATAAATTCTATTCCGAATGTAATGCAAATAATACAAAACTACATGGTACCAATGTATGCTTATGATCAGGGTTAGGATTTTTAGTTGCAAATTTCAGATGAAAAAAGGAAGGGAAAAGGTGCTCAAATGAGGTGAAAAAGGCACAATAAGCTGCTGGTTTATTTAAGGGGATGCACAACTGAAATTGCTATTTTCTAAACTATCCATTCAATTGGGCTGAAATTTTTATTTCTTTATATATAATTGTTTTGTGAATTATAGCCCAGTCTTAATAATTCTCGGAACTGCGCGATTGAGGTTATTGTCGTCTCTGCCTGCCCAGGCTTCGTCTCCACGTAAACAGATGACGTCTCTCACAGTAACAAACTCACATTCAGGAACAGCAGGCTACTGATTCTGGTGGGATAGAATCACTCATTGACAATTGCATTATTGCGGGCTACTTTATAGCAGTAAAGTGAGAGAAAGAGGTTTTCGTCGAACACACAATTATTTTCCATTATTGCGGGTGTGCTTTCAATTCCCGCGCGGCGTTTACTGAAAGAGGTAGACTTACTATTCGCACGTACACAGCAAGCTGAGGAGACGTTAATTGAAAGTTAAAGAATAAATTGAAATGAAACTTAAAAGAAAAAAGTGGATTATGGGCATGGTTGGGGGGAAATGGTATAAAGGTGCCAAAAAGGGGTAAAGGTCCCAAATTAACGGAATAATGTTTAAATGGAAATAATTCTCTTCTTCGGAAGTCGATGCATCATTAAAAAGATCACTGTCACCTTCTAAATCACTCATTCTTGTTATCTTTGAACGCTGTTTTGCTCCCTGGCTTTGTTAGACGTTTGTTCTTTTCCTCAAGTATGTCGCCATACTATTCAACAGCGAGCAACTGCTTACCAAACACCTTTGCTATTCCGTATTGAGAAATAAACACGGATGGAGGAATGAATTACATATTTAAATTTATTTTCTACTGAATACAGAGAGTATGTCGCTTTTTCAATACTCTCTGTCGGGTTTGTTCCAAGCGATTAGAATCGATTCTGAATTGACTGAGTATGCGCTGTAGACCATACAATTTGCGCATGTCTGGAATTTTCAGTTCCTACTCTTAATCTCGAACCGATTTCACTCGTTCCGAACTAGTTCCCAAATACGTTGGAACAGCAAACTGGAAATTCAGAATTGGTTCTGAACTGATTCTCTGTCGTGTTGGAACGCCACTTAGCTACTGCGCACACTCAGATAATTCGGAATCGATTCTGAATCGTGTTGGAACAAACCTATTGATATGAAATTTTGTATTTGATTGGGTGCGTTTTTGACTTGACACTTTGCCCCATTCTATGCCAAGGCCTACTTTCTTTGTTTTATCTCTCTTGTCCACGCTTGACTCACTATGGTGTTATCAAACATGGATATTTTACGGAAGGAAGAATTGTGTTTTTGCTTGAGGTCACGGGAAGTGCAGTACGACATTAATGCCACCTTACCAGTATTGCTACATCTATTACGTGAAAACGCTGAAGTGAATGTAAAAGATAATTATTTTTCTAAAGATGAAATTTCGGAATTAATTCGCGAGGCGAGTTTTCAGTTGAAACAATTTAAAAATGCATTTGCCGAAAATAGGAGTGTATGTTCTACTGCAACGGTACGATGTTTAAAAGGACGGTTAACACACAATATTGAGAGTTAAAATTTTGCTTACATCACCATTTGTAAAGGAGTCTACTTCGCATTTACAAATGTAATACGCCCTTATGAGGAATTATTATCTGGTTTGGGTGATACTTCTTCGGCTAATATTGAGCATAAGAAGCAGATGTCTAGGCAACAGGTTAATGTGCCTGTTTCTATATTATCTACTGATAATGAAAATCCGACTACGCTTTCTTCTTTAGCTTCAGGATATTCCTTCCATTCTTTGCGTATTCAACATCCTGCGCAAAATTTAGTACACCAAGCACATTACGTAATGAATGATGCAACAAACTTTGGAAATTTTAAAGCTTTTTCTTCGTTTAGGCGAGGCGTGTTCTCTATCCACATTTAAAGTTACCGATTTTTACACTTTACTTCTTACAGTAGTGGACTAAAAAATTATTTTTGTTATGTTCAGCCTTGCAACAAGCAAAAGATCTTTGCACCTTTTATGCCCTTCTTTTTCTAGCTCAAATTCGTATACATTTTCTCTCTGAATATTATTATGCACCTCCGAAAGATACACAGGATGTAATTACCTTTATAGACAGCGTTAAATTTTTTCACCTTTATTTCAGCTTTCAGATACTTAACAACAGATATTTCAATTAATTGTTTCTGGCTTTAATATGTGTACCTGATTGCAATGTACATTTGCTTCTATTCCAAGTTCATTTATTGACTTAGATATGTTAGTAACTAAGTTGCAACAAACAGTTGACGCACCGTGTCCGAACTCCATTACAGTTATCGCAAAGTTCACAATTGCCAGTTTCGGTTGAGCCACAATAAACTGTAGGTTCTGCACCTGTAAATAAACTTTCTGTACCATTAAATAATCATGCTCAGTCACGATCTCAGTCTTTATCAACTGCTTCTCATTCTTCAAAGGTCCGTTTAACAGATACGTTACCACGTTCTTGTACATATTGTGGGAAAGCGGGTCGTACTTACAGATTTTGCTTCAGACGTAAACGTGAATTTACGTTGCAAAATGTAGCGCCTTCTTGTTTGGCAGCAAATACTCAATTTAACGCCCCTTCGTAAATTTATGGAATTCCATTTCTGACATTACTGTTAGTTCAGATTTACTGTGCAGAATCTTGTGTTCCAACCTTGTTGAATTCTGGCTCGTCATTTAACCTGATTGATAAAACATTTTGGCAAACCATCCAACTAAACTTCGTTGAAATTTTCACACGATAAACGAAAGTGGTAAAACGAATTCAGGAGACCCTTTACGAATTGTAGGATTTGTAATGCTTCATATTAATTTATCTTAATTTTCTTGGGATATCAAGTTTGATGTTAGGGAACATTTACCGTATCCGTTAATTCTGTGATCGCCGTTTATGTGTAAAACGAAAATGCTTTAAATTATGAAAATTTGACGGTGAGTTTTCCCTTTAATCCGACTGTCCATATTCCCTTTGCTTTAGGTTACCTCAGCAATGCACGTCCGTTAATGCGGTTTTGGCTTCAAAAAGCAGAGATTTATTGCATTTGTCGCCATCGGCTCGTGCGCAGATTTCGTAGCTTTTGGCGCAATTTTCGGATGTTCTGACTGAAGATTTGGGCACAGTCCGGGATACGGAATAGTCTATTCAATTATCTGATACAACTCCAGTTCGGTCTCCACCCTACTGGATTGCCCCTCCTAAATTGGAGATTTTGCGTACTAAGATAGACGACATGCTACGTCAGGGAATTATTGAGAACTCTAATAGTGCTTATTCTTGTCCATGATTTTTAGTCCCTAAACCCAAAAATGATTTTCCTTTTGTGGTGATTATAGGAAACTGAACAAAAATATTATTTTGGACGCAATGCCGTTGCCAGACTTACATACATCGGCACATTGTTTCGGGAATGCAATGGTATTTACTACGCTTGATTCTAACCAAGCATATTATCAAATTCTGTTAGAAAAAATCTTGTAGACACTTAACGGCTTTCTCTACACCTTGGAATTTATTTCAGTTTTGTTCGGCCTCTTTTGGTTTATCGACAGGCGCACAGGTTCTGTCACGAATGTTAGATAAGGTTGTTCATCAATTTAAGTTTAATTTATTTTTAACTCTCTTGATTATTTGGTCATTTATTCCTCTGATTTTCATACATATATTTAACATCTTCGATTGGTCTTGACGTGTTTACAACGGGCGGGGCTGACAGTTAATCTGTTCAAGGTTAAAGTCGCAGTTTCGCAATTTTCATTCTTGGGACACATAGTTTCACCTCGGGGGACTTCAATCGACTCTGATCGCACTTTAACAGTGCGGAACGTCCCGACGCCTAGTGCCGCGAAACAATTAGCATCCTTTTTAGGGATGGCCAATTTTTTGCGAAATTCATTCCACGTTTTGCACACTTTGCAGTACCATTACACGCACCTCGGCCGAAAGGAGTAAAATTTATATGGACGGATGAACAGCAACACGCCTTTGATACTTTGAAAAATGCTCTAATGAATCGCCCTGTTTTGGGTATGTCAGACTTCAAACAGGATTTTGTAGTGGAAACTGCCGCATCCCATTTTGCAGTTGCAGCAGTATTATTGCAAGGACCAGTGGGAGCTCGTAAACCCCTATATTACATTTCACGTTGCCTTTCTCTGGCGGAGAGACGCTTGTCAGTGTATGAGTTAGAAGCTGTAGCCGTCCTCAATGCTTTTGACATATTCCGTCAATTTCTTGTGCACCTCATTTCCATCTCGAGTGCGACAATCAGGCAATCAATCATGTGGGTTTTGTCGTACGCACGCCAAACTGGAAAAATCGCTAGATGGACAGTAAAGCTTAGCGCCTTTAAGTTTACGGTTACACATATTAAAAGTTCGGAAAATTGAATAGCAGATGCATTATCGCGTATGTTTGCTGAATGATTGACCGCATCCGGTTCTCCTTTGTTTGCGGTATTGACGGTTTTTCCACGCGATTTTCCGGCAGTTTTCACCAGTCTTTCTCAGCATCAGTAGGATAATACGGAATTGGCCCTACTTTGGCGACAATTTCAGTAGGGCAACATTCCGTCTGGGTATCAATTTCATGATAGCATGTTATATGCGTGTCTTCCACGCTCAAAGTTGTCGAGGATTTTACTTCCACAGGCACTAATGCCGGATGTGTTATCATATATTCATACTTCTCCGTTTGGAGCTCATTTGGGAGTGTTTAAGACAAAACAAAAGAACCGACAGTATTTTGTATGGTGCGGCATCTACAGAGATATCGCCAAATTTGTTAGAGCTTGTGCTCGTTGTTTGAGAGCTAAGCCTCCTTAGAATACCCGTTTTGGTTGGCTAGCGTCGAGGTTTCATGTTATCCCATGGAGCGCCTATTTATTGACTATATGGGGCCTTTACCTCGTACTGCTCGCGGTCATAGTTTGTGCGTCGTTATTGATGCATTTACTAAGTTTATTTGGCTCACACCACTTTGTGCCGTTACAGCCTATACGTCGTTCTCCGTGTTATCCTCTATATTTGCATCATTTGGTATACCTATAACTGTTGTTGTATCGGATAATGCCTCTTATTTTCGTGAGCAGAGCTTTCGTACCTTTCTTTTTGAAACAGGCGTTAAATTCTTGCGTACTTCTCCATATTACCCGCAGCCCTCCTTGGCTGAGCGTGTGAATCGGACATTGAAGAGTGTCTTAATTTCCTTTCATTCAAGGGATCACAGGTCACGGGATACTTTACTAGCGTACTTCGAATTTGTTCTTAATACATCGGTTCACATGCACATCAAGAGGTTCCCTTTCCATTGATGTATAATTTTGTGCTGGTATGTCCTTTGTCTAATCATTGGAAGTTGGTTGATCTGCTTTCAGATACATCTGACCCTGCAGTACATTGTCATCGCTGGAAGGCGGCTTTGATGCATTGAGACGCGATTATCAACGTCGTGCCGTGCGTTATATCTCTAATCGTCGTCCGTCAACCTTTCGCATTGGGGATTTGGTGATGCTACGGTCACACCATCAGAGTGATGGTTCTCAAGACTTCGCCTAAAACTTGGTTGAGTGGTATGTTGGCTCCTTCGGGTCGTTAAAATGGTAAACTTGGTTTCCTTTCAGATTCAAAATTGTGCTACCGGAAAGCTAACTACTGCACACGCTTTTCAATTGAAGCCTGTGCCTACTAATGAAAGTTTAATAACTCGGGGTCTCACTGACCATTCTCAGCCTGAGGTTTTGAATTCATGCTCTCATTTTTGCTCGTCTTCTCACCTGCGAGCATGGTGGTTTTTTCCTCTTTGCTTGAGCTGCGAATGGTTATGTTTTTACTTTTTGTGTTTCATGTTCTTTTCGCTTCTTTTTCTTGGATTTTTCCTTCCTTTTGTGTATTTGTTGTCCTCAAGGTGTTTTCTTCTTACCTTAGTTTTTATAATTGTTATAACTTAAGTGGGTCCACTATATGAATATACATATTTATTTAATAATATCTATTGTATTATTTTTTATTTAGGTTAATGGAAGAGTATACTATTATTTAGGTTTAAGCTTCTACGTGTTTGTTCAGGAGAGCTCCTAATTTCCTTCCTTATGTATGTATTATATCTGTTTTATTACCTTATTTTTATTACTTTAATGCCTTTTAGAAATTTAGTCCCTTCCGGACTTTCTAATAACTAGTATTGGCCATTTGATGAATTGGTTGTTGTGTTAATTTCATCAATGTGCTTTATTTTCCTGCACTTTTACATTTTAATGTGCGTTTTTTTAAATATATTCATGTATCTCCTTCTTCTACACTTTTAATGTGTATAGCATTGTATGCTTTCCCCGGTTTTAACTTTTAAAATGTTTCTGAGCTTGTAATGTTCGCTTTACCCTGTTGAAGGGCTACATCTTTTATTTTGCTTTTGGTGCTACACCTTGCTCTATTTCGTTCTGTTACCCTCGAGTAATCATCTCTGAATTTTACATGTGCTGTACTCTGCGAATGGTGTTGTTTCGCACGTTGTCGGTGGTCTGCTGCCTGCTTTCGTCATGAGGGGAGTATTGTGCCATTTTCTCCCCTTCCACAAGTTTAATTATGATTATAGTAGCAGAATGACATAATCAAGACGACGCGGCTTGGGCGTCGGAGTATGTCGTCGGCGACTGAAGTCGCCAATAATGAGGCGACAGCACGGCGACGGAGGAATGGAGAACTATTCAGCTTGACCAGGGGCTTGAGGATCTTGGCACGAGGAGAAGACGATAGACGTTCGGAGGCACGCTATCCGTTAGCACGTTAACAAGGAATGTGATGCAAGGGTGTACTATTTTTCGGCTTAGTGAAAACTTATATAACAATACTTTGGTGAGTAAGGTTGAAAAATTACTTAAAGTGCCAAGTGGACAGGGTAAGCAGACAAAGGAGAGATGGATATAACGTTTTTTGTATAATATAAATTTACTTACGTGAGGAAAAGCAAGATTTAGACGCTGTCAATACGTTATAATTTGCAATATTACAATATTTTTCAAGAATAGGTAAGACATAGATATATATTATAATAAAATCCAGTGAGAAATATAATATCAAAACACATATTTTCCTGTTTTAGTTGCAGATTATTCCTATCTAAACCGAGTAGGGGAATTCCTTACTCAGAGCTTCCTTCAAAGTTTTACGTTTATTATAGAACTGGGTTATGACTAGGTAGAAATAAACAAATGTAACACCTTATAAAGGTGTTTGAATTTTGACGATGCTACATTGTTTAGTAATCGTTTGGTAGCCATTAATAGTGAACTCTCTCAGCGAATTTGTAAAGATATAACTGACCATCGTTATGTGACACCAATACCTTCATTTGAAAGGTCTTAGTCCAACTAATAGTAAAGCTGAGCTAGATTCTACGCTGAAGGAGTATGCTCCTTCGTTTACAACAATAAGATATTGGGTTACAGAGTTTTAGCGTGGCCGTACAAGCCACTAAGATGAACACCGCATTGTTCAACCAAATGAGGTGACCACGCCAGAAATTGAGAAGAAAATCCATAAAATGGTATTGGATGACCGTCGACTGAATGTGCGCGAGCTAGTAGACATCGTAGCCATTTCAAAAATGCTGTACATCGCATACAACTAACAATTTGGACATGAGTAAGCTGTGCGCATGATGGGTGATTGACTCACAATCCAACAAATGCTGTGTCGTGAGGATGTTTCAGCAGAGTGTTTGGCGATGTTTCGCTGCAATAAATCCGAGTTTTTGCGCCGATTCATAAATATGAAACGTGGATCCATCATTTCACACCTGAGATGAAAGAACATAGAAAACAATGAATTGAAACGGGAGAATCGGCTCCAAACAAGACGAAGACAGTTCCATCTGCAGGTAAGGTCATGGTGTCAGATTTTTGGGATGCGCGTGGAATAATTTTCATTGAATGTCTTCAAAAAGGAAAAGTAATCAATTGCGAGTATTATGCAAATTTACTGCATCGTTTAAATGATGAAATCAAGCAAAAATGGCCGCATTTAGGGAAAAAAGAAGATTCTGTTTCATCAAAACAATGCACCAGTTCAAAAACCCGTATCACCATGCCAAAATAAATTAGTTAAAGTTCTAATTGCTTCCTCATGCACCCTATTCGCCAGGCTTAGCCCCTTATGATTATTTCGTGTTTCCAGAGTTGAAGAAATGGCTTTGTGGTAAAACATTTGCCAGCAATGAAGAGGTAGGGTTTGCAGTTGATGGCTAGCTTGCAGAACTCGGCGGTTCTCACTTTAAACAGGGTGTGGAAGATATTGAACGTTGGGAAAAGTGTATCGAGATGAAAGGGGGCTATGTAGGGAAATGAAGAAGTTTTTTCCCAAAACATTTGTGTTTTCTTTCTTAGGGCGGGTACTTCTGGGACAGCTCTCGTACATGTCGTCATCATTTTGGAAACATTCACATTTATTCACATTAAATTCCCTGTCAATTTCACTAGTGTTATACTTTCTTGCCACGCCCACACATACCCTCAGAAGAGATCTCTTGGCTAAACCACTATAGCAGTCGGAAGCAGAATCAACAGCAAATATTGAAGCAATGGGTATGGCTTCAAGAAGTGACGGCCATCGTCAGACTATAGTAATTGCTGTCTCATCGTGGTGCAAAAACTCGTCATAGTATTGCGTGCTCAAGGAAAAGTGCGAATGGAGTCATGGAATAATAGCATCTTACTAAAAGTTCAACTGAGTCCCTATAGTAATCAGTATCACCAAAGTTGTTCTTTTCTTTTTGAACTGATTGTGCTGCATATGCAACATTGCAACACAAGTAGAAGCTCATGTTGCTATGTGCTTCACAAAAGTTTGCGTACACCATACACCACATGGTCATAACATCGTTTGGAATGTAATTAGTGCAGTTAACTAGCTTAGCTTTTGATACTGGGCTGCTTGATTTGGGAAAGTGGTATTGAATGTGAAAACCTGCCTCTAATGAGATATACAGGTTGTTCTATTCCATGTTGCTTTGACCACTTAATTGAAGAACCTTTTCATTATCGTATTTATTCATGAAAATTTTTGGGAAGTATTATAGTGTAATAAGGATATTTAAATATTTATGCTTGTTTGTCTTGTTGTATTCATATTCTACCGGGTTGCTTTCCTGTCTCTTGAGGGTGAAAATATTGATCTTCAAATATCGCAAGCAAAGAATGGAAAGGACAAAGATCATTCCTTTTATGACGTCGATTTATATTCTAGAGGTACTTTCGTGTGATTATGGGCGTTTGAACTCAATTTTAACTACTGTAAGTAGCATCTGCCAAAGGTTAATTTTACTTCGCATCTCTTCTGGTTTTTACCTTTCTGAAACCCAACTGTCCTCCCCTCCCAATTCGCCTTCCCTAATGGGATATACATGTCGGTTAAATATTCTTTGCTGTTTTATGTAAGAAAAATCCTTTTGAAATAAAAAAATAACAAAAGTTAAAACAGTTTGGTTGTCTTCCATATGTTTATAAAACATTTAAAGCAACATTTTTATTTTCAGAGGTAGTTACGCGTTGCTTTTCATTACTTAATAGTAAAATACTCTTCATTTATATTTAGCTTACAATGCGAGAATGAAGTCTATGTGGAGATTAGATTAATATGGAGTGTATATGCTTACTAGAATAATTAAAACTACCTCTTAAGGATATTTGACTTTATGGAACCATATGGCCAGTTCATCCAAACAAAGAATTTTATGTTTAGGTTAACTATGCACAAGTCTGATGTAATTCATTTTTCTTTTTTTGTCATCTCTACTATCAAATATTGAAACAACATTGTGACATATTCATTAAATGTGACGTCTACACCCTCTATCTGAGATGACGAGAATTGGGGAGAGGGGTAGTTCAGGGATTTCATTGAGAAGATTATCAGTTGCTGGGAGCTGGAGGGGTAGTAAAGAGTAACACTATTATGCGTGTAATTCTGATTACAAGAGAGACTTTAATATTTCTAATAAATAATCTAAGCTACTTGTAAGAGGGAAGAGTTAGACGGCTTTTGAGCTAATCTGGTAAACGGAAGAAGTCCGACATTGCATCTTTGCCGTGCCTATGCCATAGCTGGAAGCTAGTAAAAAATGAATTTAAAGAGGCAACCGTCACAAAGTGATATTCAGAGAAGGAGGCGACAAAAACTCGTAAGTTTAAATACCCGAAGAGTATGCTGACCATGTGCTTTAGACAGCACTGACAAAATAGCGTCAGCATGATTTGCACAATTTCTGTACTTGTCAATCTTCCGTGAATCTGAGATGAGCGGACTCCCAAAAATCATACGACAACCCTCTGTTTATATTAACATTCGGAAAATGATTCGCAACAAGAATTCTAGCTAATTTCTATTCCTTTTAAGCAAATTCTGGTCTGAACATCCTTATAAGATTATATTTATTACAGTCTTGTAAAATGGAACTATAACCATCACAATATCACATTCTGAAAGGACTTAAGGCAATCGAAGTCTCTATAGCCTACATTGAACACCAGGAAGAGTCTACGTTGCTTGACTGTTTCTACGCGTTTGCGTTACAACGCAGCATCCAAGAGAGGCAGGAGGCACAAAAACTACCAAGGATTTTTCAAAATGTAATATTCTCATTTAATATTGTAATGTGTTAGCTTTCAATTAAACTGTCTATTGCAATGTACACTTTAAATAATTATGTTGTAATAAACAATAATGTAGGCAATTTCGTACCTATTAATACATTATCTCCGTATTATCAGAATTTTTCCATATTCGAGGTAGTCTGGACTTAATTACCTGGGATGATGGCGAGTCTACTGTACGTGTTTATAGAATCTACTTACACCAGTTGGGATGAAAAATATGATTTATGAATAATTAAGCATCTATAAAGATTGTTTCTATAACATAAATATGAGCTCTTCTAGTCTTTGTTATTTCATAGTATTTATACAAACGCTATACTTCTCTCCGATGTATAAGAATCACAAGAAACGCAGAAGTAGAGACACTAAGCTACTAATATTTATTCTTAATTCACAAGAAGCTGTGAAAATAGTCGGTTATGTTAACGAATTCGCATATGTTAGTTATGAAATAGTAAGATAAGAATTATAGGGAAAAATGTGTCATATGCATATAACTTTCTCTACACTCTGTCGCTTTTTAGTGCATATACAAACTGTTCTTACGAAAGGATATTTTAGTGTTACTTCATTTAGTTGAGATAAAGCTTTGCAGAAATAGCTACATTACACGTTCATTATATTGGAAATACAAATGGAATAGAGACTGGACGCTACATACTGGCCTTAAAGTTCCATGCTGTTTATACACAATCGCGAGAAACAATTTAATATTGATAGGATTTTAAAATTACGGAAAAGTATTCAACAGCTTGAACCATCAATAATCGATACTTCAGAAATGGCTTATGCCATACAAAAGGTTGTGAAAAATAAGTCCTGTGTTTTAAAGAGATCTAAATTTTCATGTGGGTTAAGCTTTTGTCTATCGTTTAAGATGTACCCGTTGTAGAATATTATACAAAACTCCCTCCGAATCCTTACAGACTCTTTCCCAGTAAATTCAAAATATAGAATTCATTTGCTATTTAAATAGCTTAAACGTAGGTATTTTAATAAAATCGTTAGAGGTATTTTTGAGATAATCCAAAATCTCCAAAACTCTTCCATTGAAAGGCTATTCTGGGTTAGTGGATTTTTTTAAATCTTCGTGTCACATCTTTGAAAAATACTGAACCTAATTTCGTTTTTTATTTAAGCTACTCACATACACACCCACGCTCCCTCCCCCAGACACAAGCTTTTTTTGAAATCGCTTTCTTTGGATTTAGGTAGCCTCTAAACGTGTATTTCTGGAGAAATATCGGTATAGAATTTTTGGGTAGAATACAGTACCTCTTCTACTTCTATAGGAAGTAGTAGAGAAGGTAAAACTACAGAGATAACAAAGTGTCTCGTGTTGCTTTTGCGGAGTATATTTCCTAAAGTTTAAAAAAAATAATTTAAATTGTTTTATTACGTGTCATAAGATATTAAAATACAACTTTAACGTGCTTGTTTGCGTGACAATCTACAGTCTGGGACAGCGGGAGTGGAAACTGTGCCTTAACACCGCAATGTGGTTCCAACCTATAACAAAAATGCCCTTAAGTTTAGTTATGGTTTACTGCCGCAAATACATAAGGATGTACTGCAAACATTTTGGAACTATTGCAAGCGGTGCAAGCATGGTCACTCATTCCAAATGTCAAAGTCCTTCCTGCTGGATTTAAGTATTTCTCTGTGAACTTAATTTTACGCTGGATCTACTGCTGTGTGCACATACCGCCCAAATATGTACCAGTCTTCATCCCCACCACTTTATGATAGATTCCCTGTAAGAATCATCAGTAATTTTCTGTGACCTCCAGCCTCCCAATCTAAACCATGCTTTCCTAAACTTTGTTTTCTTGCTTACATATGCATCTTTATCCCTATTGAATTAATTTTTAAGACTTAGAGAAGACTTAATTTTACGATCCAATTCAATCTATTTTCGGCTAATATCTATTAGTGTTTTTACTCATGTTTCCATATTGTTTTGATTTAACAACTTTGCCATAATGACTCCATTCCTATGTGTTCTCAAATTTCATTCCAACTCTCGGCCTAAATCTTGGGAAATAGGTTTTCTGCTGACAAATTACAATCTTTGCGTGTTCTGAAAAAAGTGAGCATGTTAATTAAATCACTTCTACTTGTTTCGGTCTCTAATCTTCTGAGTCATCCAATCATAAATTAATTCATTGGTAACATCCATTCTTAAAGCCTGCTGTATCTGATTAGATTTAATGATGGAAGAACACAGAGTTATTAAAGCTGAGGTACAGCGTAGGCTGTCTTAAGAATCACATAATGGATCTGAGACCTAAAGACTTCTGTCTTCGAAGTCCCACAATTTTTACAGATAATGAAATACTTCAAATGAAGAGTAGGAGATCAAGATAGGATCTTGTCTATAAAATCCAGCTATTCATTTTTATTAAAACGGCGGTCTCATTGTTAAAAACAGTACTGGAAGAATATCAGTTCCTTGCCGACTTGCAAGGTCTTCACAAGTCAGCAACAAGGTCCCAACAGTTTTGTTGTTCAATGAAACACACTGCTGCTAAAAGAGCAAACAAGATATACATTTAACCTGAAGAGAACCTCGTGAGAAAAAAAAACCGGGTTCAGAAATAAACCTGCACCTTGTACAATTAATGCAAATGAAGAACGTCCTAAAAAGAGCAAAAAGGTATCCAGGGTAAGCTAAGAAAACAAGAATAAAGTTTAAAAATTTTCTGAGGGTAAACATTCCTAGCATTGCAGAAGTATATACAAGTTCAACTTGACATAAGCTGTGGAGCTGCACAAAGTATTTCTGCGTTTCTCATTAAAGAGGTACAAAACTATTACTATAAACATAAAATACTATAAGAAACATTTAAACGCTCGTAAGAAGCATCTCAGTTTATAATGTACAAGTTAAAATTATTTGGAAACAAAGACCTTGTGGAGGAAGAAAATCCTTTAAGTTATGATAAAAAAGAAGGGTTCGCAAAGCAAAAGAACGTTTATGATTTCAAATCTCATACAATTTTTCCTAGATGCAACAACAGAGTTTGGTCTAAAATTCTTCTACATTATTAAAAAATCTGTCAAAGATAGATCCACCGAATTTTGCCAAAAGTAATCAGACAACCAGTCTGTGTCGGCAGGTTGCATCAGCGTTTCATGTTATTAGAAAAACGTGAATTTTGAACCCCGAAATACATTAAACACGTATTCGTTTTGGCTCACGTTTTGTCAGTACAATTTATAGCAACCATGGCATTAGATGAGTTTTAATAATAACATATCACACATAATAATTACTAAATACATATGCATACACGAATTATATATGAAATTATCGTATGCATTAAAATTGGATGCTAATTCCCTAACAACGACTTAAGAATTGCTTGTATTCTTGTTTTCCAATATTCAATATTCTTGTTTCTTATCAGTAGTAAAAGGTACTCTTCAAATTCATTAATCTTCTTTTATGTGATGCTCACATGTTTTCAAAATGTGAATAAAAATACCTTCAAACTACATCATTTACAATGATCTTATTTAACAAGTGAAATTAAACTCATCCAACAGAAGAAAAAATAAACAATAGAGGAAATACTCACAATTTATTTTAATGTACCTTAATGTTCCTTATAAATAAATGTACTTATTTTGACTTAACTATACGCAGCTTTGCATAAGCGTGCTTTTGCACTTGTCAAAATGTGTGGCTCATATCACAACCTTCAAAGAATATCCCTAATTACATATTCAATTCTTTAGGTACAAATGTAATGTCATGTATTACAGTGTAACAAATGACAATGCAGGTTACTGGGACACACGCTTTATTTATCACTTAGAGACAGCGTAGCACAAACGTTACATTTGAGTCACTTTATGTGCACATTCAGAACACAACTGATCCGTCGAATCACAACTCACAATTGAACTGCTGAGTCTCAACTGAACTGTCCACTTTCGATGTACACTTTTCCCGTTGTCAGTTCTTAACTGTCTGAGCTTAACTCGACTGAGATCTCTTATCTGGGCCTGAACTTTTAAGAAACAGAACCTACTCGAAACAGCCAAAAGAGATCCTCTGAAGCAGCAATGGCTATTGTTCTGCAGGAAACCGGCCACTATCTCACCCGTGGCCAAGTAGATGAGCCGGAAGACCCTCGCCCGCGTGCGGTCACAATTGGCCTAATTAATTTCAGGTATTGGTTAAACTATTCGCTAATCTGTCCCTAATGCATGAATCGCTAGGATAATAGTAAGCGTAATACAATATAAATGTCTCAAATAAGCTTTTAGTAGTGTGCATTATAATAACTTTAAATCCAGTTTCCTTAGAATTTCCTAAACTCCAGCCCTTTTCTTCATTTTTTCGATAGATGCATGTGTTTTTACAATTTCATATATTTAAGTTTCAAATATAAAAATCTGACGTGTAACATATACCTTACTTTCTGAGGCCAACATCGTTTAGTTTTACATAGCTTCTATAAGACTATTCTTGCAAAAAGCTTAAGGTTCTATCTTCTTCATTTAATTGAGATAAACTTTGCAGAAATAGTTTACGTACGTTTTAGGTGAAAAGAGAATACAGAAGGCTGAAGCGAAATAAAATCTATAAATACAGATCATTATATGGCGGCCTTGGAATTCATACCGTTTCTTTGGCATCACGATAAACAGGTAAATGATGGCAGCACCTTAAAAAATGCGAAAAAGATCAAAAGAATAATAAAGTATATATCTAAGTGAGTGATGCCACAAAAGGTTAAGTGAAATTAACTATCCATTTTAAAGACGTATAACATTTTTATGAAGATATCGTCTTTTCCAGTAGTTTACCACATATATGGAATTATACAAAATTCATTCCTAACGCAGAGGACTTCAGCAGCCTTTGGGAGAAATTTAAAGATTTCTTTTATTTGCTATGTAAATTATTTGAATACATAGCTAATAATTTTTGAGAAAAGCCTCCTTAAAGTATTCAGACATTACTAAAATTTCTAGACGTTTCCTTGAATACCTGACTATATGGCAATTCCAATCACATTTGTCTTGCCAACATCTCAGATACAACATTTTAGCGTCATATTAACTTGAAATGGTTTCTGAAACTAATAAATAAGAAAACATTTTCCCTATAATGTATTGTTTGGTAGAAGACTCCCTGAAGATTGCAAACGACTCTGAACTAAAATTTGAAGTATGTTGTGTATTAGACTTCTTATTTTATATACATTTTGTTGTACTGCCCACGGCAACACCCCAACACGCTTCTGTTATATACACTGGAACTCTCTAAATCGAATTTCTGAATCCAATGTTCATTTACCTTATGGGGATATTAAAAGTCTCATATCTTCAATGTTAAATGCACTAAATTCATGAATCGTATCCCAGAAACTATTTAAGATACTGGACTGAAATGTTTTACAGTATGCAGATTCATGCCCTCTAGGTTCAATTACGCACTTTTATTCAATAAGTTTATTAAGGAAGATAGGATTGATTCCTAATTATACTATCTTTTGAATGAAATTTATCAGCAGATTTTTTTAAAGCAACCATCCACGCGATTAACACCAAAGTAGATCCAGGAGTAGCACTTAGAGGTTGCTTTCATCATCCCAAAGTTTAACATAGCTGTATTCACTATTTTGAGAATATGGGTCATTTACCACAAAATGTCATTCACAGAAACCGCTGTTTTAAGCAAAATTGGACAAAACAAAATCATACATATTTGTAAAGAAAGAAACACCTGGCTTGAGCTGCCATACTTAAGAGCAGTACTAATCTGTAGAGCAAACGTTCCCTAAATGATGGGCTAAACTTTTCTTCTGCTCTAAAGTGCATAGGAGTTACGATTGTTTTCTGTGAAGTGATGCAGAATTCACAGTAAAAATGACAAATGTAGTACCATTTTTCAAAATATATTTAAAACGTAACTTACAATGATAATATATATCTAATTAAACACAAATTTCCAATTAATAAGACCACAAAAGAGCTAATAGTTTTAATTTTTGGCAATTTCGCCATTTATTCTTCTCTTAAGAGGATAAAAATAATGTAGCATATATCTGTATAGCGTTTACGACAAAAATATTATTGCTATTGTGAAAACTCGTATTTAGACATCCTTATGGCAACATAAATGTTTAATAACATATATATGGTATGATATATTGGGTAAATATAATGTTATTTACTTTTGAATAACATGAACAGAATTGAATGTCTCTACCATCAACAGGTAGATTTAGGTCTAGTCCGATGTAAGACAAGACCCTAAATCGATTAAATGATACCGAATTTACAAAACGTGTTTCACTTCTCCCCTTGCCCTAGCCGTCGGATGTTGCCCAGAGAAGGCCGCTGTCCAGTAGGGAGGGCGTCGGAAGCTGACGGTGTTTTGGGGGCGGAAGAACGATCCAGATCTCATGCATAACAAAGCAGCACGCAATTTCCCTTCCCCACAGCTGCAGTGCTAGGAAGAGGCGCATCATCTACCTTTTGTTTCCTCAACACTTCTACATTGTAATCTTCTTGTCTCTGGTATGGCAGATATGTTTAGCCGCCTTTGTGGTGCACTCTCTTATAATGCAGTATCACGATTCTCTGGCTATCACCCGGAGATCCGGATATTTCTATATGATTACCTGTTCAGTTTTAGATTCACTTACAACTGCAAAATATATTACATAATTAAAGCCACTAGCAAACAAAGCATACTGCTACCACAGCAGTAACATACCGAAAACGTGTGAAAGGTAATTACGAGTTTCTAAAAATTTACCAAATTAAAGTAATGTGGTTGCTATGGTTTTTCTGAAATTAAAAATGAAGGAACTCACAAGTTGCATGATTATGACTATCATTAGGTATTATAAAAATGTATTTATTGTGTGCGAAATCCTGTGTAATTATCCTTTTTTTTGCATGGTGCATTATACATTGCATAAAACAATTATCTAATCAGTCTAATATTGAGGCAGTATTTTTAACATTTAAATGATTTCAGCCTAATTATATAATGTAACAAAAATAACACCCCGCCTTAAAGCAATATGCGTATAATATAATATATAAAATGTGTGTAACAGTCATTGTATTAAGTTTATTTTTATTATGTACATGTGTAATAATGTTATGTGTATGTATTACGTAATTTATTAATGTAGGAGCTGTGAGAAGAAAGGTCGAATTTTTCTAACAATAAGTTAACAATGAGGTAATCTTGAGGCAATAACGAAATGGAAAGTTTAATAATGCTACTAGTAATTCTTGGAACAATAATGTCACATTTTAAAACAGTTTATACATAGCCAATCAACAACTGGAAAGGCTAAAAGTTAAATAAAAGTGTTCTATTGGAGAAGGATTAGCCAATCAGAGACTTGAAATAGATGAAATGTCCAAATTCAGGCGGTAGAAGTCAGTTACTAGATGACAGCGTTCCTAACCGGTCGCTAGAAGGCGACGTACCTGAGTAGTTCGGTACGTATTCAGTGTGAGACATATAAAATTCATTACGGCGAGAATATTATAAAGTTTACGTGTTAAAAAGTGCAAGTAATTAATAAATAATGTCACAGCTCTCTATATCAGTGAAGTTTTATTTAATCGTGTGAAGGATTAATAAAAGGAGTGAAGTAAAAATTATAATTTGTGTAAGTCTACATTCTTTAGCCGCATCACTCCCTGTGTAGAGATACATCTTTTTACAAATTAATACTGACACATCCGAGGAAAACATAAATATATATATATATATATATATATATATATATATATATATATATATATATATATATAATATTTAAAGAAACATTAAAATGCAAAGTTGATTCCTAAACGTTGGGGCGAAGGCCACTGGTAAGTAAAGTTGGGACGAAGGCCATCGGAAAGTAAAGTTGGAGCGAAGGCCACCGGAAACTTTGTACCATACGTGGGGCAGTTGATTCATCAGGTTTGGCTCCCCAACAGTGGAACTATAATACAACTCCTTCAAATTGACGCCCAAAGCGTGGTGCAAATAACATAACAATAAAACTCCTCCTTAAAAATCTAAATACTTCTTCAAATTGGCTTTCCAACAGTGAGGCATTCAACTTTCTTCAATATTCCATTCCATTCTAATTTCCTCTTTACCTGTAAACTTGTAACGCCTTCCGTAATAATGCCCTTTTGGTTCCTTGTGAATTAAACTGACGAGAGATGCAATCACTTCATGTCCCATTGACCAAAATACTGTCGGATAAGCTAACAATGACAATACACATCTTTCCTGATATACGAGTATCACAATGCATTCTGGCTATGAATATACATCTTAATTATAGATTTCAGGATAAGGCTTTTATTAATTGCTCAATTAACTTCAAAACTGATGTAAATCTGGGAAAACCTGAAGTACAAATACAGAGTGTACCATTTAAGTTGAGATTGCACAGTATCTGCAAAACTAAGCGTTGTGGAAAGAAATGTCTTAAGTGTGAAATAAGTTTAGTTTGGAGGACGTTATGATAATCATTTTAGTGTCAATTTAATTTTTTGACAATTAGACTCAAATTAAATTGAACCTAAAGTGAGCATCACAACTTCCTCCAAATAAAATACGACTATTCGCATTTACTTTCCCCCAAAGTATCAAGCAACTTCTATTCAAGACAAAGATTTGATTTTAAGATTTATTTAAATTCATCTTTTATATTTAAGGTAATCTAAAATAGCGATCTCACCTGTTGCTAACACACACATATGTCATTCAAACATTATTATTATTATTATTATTATTATATTAAATTGGAATGAAACGTTGTTTACAAATGTCTGAATAAATTTTTTTACCAGTTTTGTAGATTAATGCTCTCCGTAATAATTTGCTCATGCATTAAACATTCCCTCCTGTGGTTATATGTAAATATGTATATAAATATATTATTTTTGAGTAGTAACCTTACAGAAAAAGGCTATTTTAACTGGAAAAGTAGGCCTATTGTAGTAATTATTCCCAAAGCTTCTCACAAACTTCAGTCGCATTTTACTAAACACGACCCAATCAGTAACGTTACAATACAGTAAATGAGTTAAAAGAGTATTAAAATGTGAACCAAAAAAATTATGATATGCGGATTGTAACATGTATAATTTAACAGAAAATTACTGAAGAAGGTAAAGAATCCTGCATAATGAGCAAAATCGAGCCTTTAATTACGCAAGAGCTACTCCATTGGCGTAGTTTATGCTTCAAAGGCCAAACGTTGAGCTCCCCCAGAGGGAGGTGTGCATTTTTTTTAGGTTCGTGCATTCAATGGCCTTTAGTTTACTCAGCCAGTAATGAGTTTGGGGATTTCCCCAGAGAAACTGACCCCTATTCCATCACTTTAACGGTTAAGTTTATAGCTGAACTTTAACGATTAGTACTTACCCATAACGTTATGGGAATACTACACCGAAAGAAAGCTGAAACAAATTCTTGACAGCAGAACACGTTTGAAGCTAAAAGGCTATCGTCATATACTTAACAATAAAATTGATACGTAATTCGTGGGAATATTCGTACAAACTCCTAATTGACGACATACAATAAAGGCACTCGGGATTAGCTTCCTTCTCGAAAATCCACGCAGGGCTGAGCAGTATGTTGACAAAGTATTGTGCCATAAACGATGTGATATTCCCCTTGAAACCAATAGCAGAGTACTAGCTTTGAAGTGCAGTTTTAATTTCATAGTTTTTTAAAAACTCCTGTTGCTTTACTAGGGTAGGACGTTTCCATAAATCCTATATGATGTTACTCAGGACTTAGCGCCAACTACTTGTAGAAGGTATTGAAATCTATTTGAAGAGCAAGATTTGAGGACATTTCCTTCCTGCTGGTCATATTAGTTCAACACAGATGAGTATTAAGGAACCAGAAACTGAGATTTTGGCCAAAAATATAAAAACTTTCTAGTTATAGATCTAATTCCGGGGACCTATACGGTATTATAAAGTGCCTTTCCTGCAATCGTGGCCATCACACGTCTGTTCCCGTGCCGGCCGTCGTAGCTCAGACTCCCACCAAAGCAGCTAACACCCCCGAAAGTGCCTCATATTCTCATATTTACAGTTGCAATCACAATATTAATAGGCAAATATCTATCACAAGAGATTTTGGAAAATATTGTCCTTCTTAACTACACATTTCTGGTATATTCTCAGGAAATCGAGAGGTCTATCTTAGAAATTGAGTGTAGTTCTCGCTTGTATTTTATTTCTTACAGCCTAGAGGTTCTTACGTCTTATTTTTCGTGTAGCCATCAAATTTTTGATATTGGATTTTGCGAAATCATATAATAATTGACCCACGCTTTATATTATTTTCTGACGAAGAGTGGTTCAATTTATATGTCTATGTTTCTCCGCAAAATAACAGATATTGGAGTGCAGAGACCTCCGATTTTGCAGACGAGATTCACTTGTATGACGCAATAATTGGTGTGCAGTAAATGCATACAGAATAATAGGATCTATATGTTTTTAATAACAAATAAATATATAGAGGTACAGGAATGACTTACACCAAGAGTGGCGAAAACGACTTCCTTCCGCGAGTGACCAAATATGCAACACGCACTGCATCACTTAGCAGCATGTGAAAAAAGGGACGTTTGCAGAGAGGGAACGGCGCCTGCGAGTCAAAATAACTCGCGAGTCACTATTGGCCACTTCTGACTTACACCAACAGTTGACCGACACAGAACGTCAGTCTGGATTTTTACAACAACACTTTTGTTCCGCGCATACAGCTGATGAGTCATTACATTTAATTCAGGAAATTTTTGAAGATAGAATAATTATTAAATAATTATGGCCCTGTTCCGGTATAAGAGGGAACTTGAAAAATAAGTTGTGTGCTGAACCTCTCGTTTACGTGTACTCTACAGTCCACATCCCAAAAGTCTATCCTAACTCAGGGTATCAGGACACAGGTGTATACAGACGGACACAAGATCCTGACTTATATATGTTTTATTATGTAAGCATAGATCGCTCGCCTCCCACCGAGGCGGCCCGGGTTCAATCCCAGGGACCTGCATGTGGGATTTGTGGTGGTCGAAGCGGCGTCTGGGCGGGTTTTCTCCGGGTTCTCCGGTTTCCCCGCCATTCATTCCACCAACTGCTTCATCATCACCTTTCCTTTCATCCATTTCACCAACATTTCGTTTCATCTACTCCCTTCATCCCATACCAGGCATCGGGCTGATCACCCATCCTGGATGTTCTGTCTGATCCATGACTGTCTGCTCCTCAACGGGCCTCTGACCCCAGGCACCGCTTATAAGTCCTGGGGGGTGTAAGTCCTACATAAGAGGAGGGTAAACAGAAAATGAATGAATGAATTATTATGTAAGCATCGACAATGTAATCAGACTCCAATATGGCCAACACTAACAAATCACAAATATGACAAAGACAAACACTAACTAAAATAAACTAATGAGTCCCTTCCCAGAATTCAAAGATAACTGTTCTTTGACCAGAATGGTTTATCTCATTAAACTACATCCCCGAGTAACCTGCTTATCCCTGGAGTGCAAAATTAGCCATATCGCAGCTATTTTTGATCTTTTAATCAAATGTAAAATGTTATCATGGAAGAATCAATTCAGCTATAGGGCTAGGTATATCCTTAACTAATGAAAATCACCCATAAATTATTTACCGTGCTGAGAGGAATAAGTCAGAGTCCAATAATTCTTATCAAATGCAAAATGCAATTGCAAGCAGTGATAACAAATTGCAATATACAGGTTCCGATATGTCTTTAGCAGACTATAATAAGCCATGATCCACCTAAACCTGGTGTGAAAGATATGTCAACTCCGACTGTACTGGGTTAAATACAAACTAAGGTTATGAACCATATGAGCTATAGTAGCCTTACAGGTGTCTTACAGACAAATTATGGTCAACAATACCTTACTAATGTTCGATGTAAAAGTATATCAAAACTCTATTGCTGGTTAGATGTAAACAAAACGGCCAGCTAGGTAAGTCTTTAACGAATGACAATCAGAAATCACGTGCTTAAACTTGAAACAAAATAATGTACCAGTACGTAACTCTACCCCTTTAAATTCAAAATGTAGTTATGCACATATAAAGCAAGTTACGTTATAGTGGCCAGCTAAGTCAAGCTTTAACATTTATAGGCAGCATTTTTTACGTTTAAATGATTTCAGTGAAATTATATAATATAAATTCAATAACAGCCTGCCTTAAAGCAATATGTGTATACAATAACACATACAAATGTGTGTAACAGTCATTGTATTAATGTTTATATATTATGTACATGTTTAATAATGTTATGTGAATGTATTACGTAATTTAATAATGTAGGAGCTCTGAGCATAAAAGGTTGAAAGTTGCTAACAATGAGGTAACAATAAGGTAACCTTGAGGAAATAATGAATAAGAAAGTTTAATAATGCTACTTTTAATCATTGGAGCAACAATAATGTAATTTTTGAGACAGTTTATAAATAGTCAATCAACAACCACAAAAAAGCTTAAGTTAAACGAAAGTATTCTGCTGGAGTAGGATTAGCCAATCAGAAACTGAAATAGGGAAAATTGTACAAATTAAAAATTTAGTTGCTAACAGACAGCGTTCCTAACCGGACGCGAGACGCGTCCCCGAGAAGTTTAATACGTATTTAGTGTGAGACAAAAATAGTTTACGTGTTAAAAAAGTGCAAGTAATTAATAAATAATCTCACAGCTCTTTCTATATCAGTGAAGACTTATTTAATCGTGCCAAGGATTAATAAATGGAGTGAAGTGCAAACTATAATCTGTATAAGCCTACATTCTTCAGCCTCACCACACCTTGTTAAGAAATTCATGTCTCTAAACATAAATACTGCCGCAGCCGTGGCATACATAAATATATAACATTTACAGAAAACATTAAAATACAAAGTTGATTCGTAAACTTGGGGCGAAGGCCCTCGGGTACAATTCATGCGGTTGCAACTACTTCAAGTTTGGCTCCCCAACAGTCGAAATACAATAATATTACCTTCCTCAAATTGGTTTCCATACGTGGGGCAGAAACTACCTACCTCAATTTACAACCAGAAATAATGTGTTAAACCTGATGTAAAAAATATATCAGAGCCCAACTGTACCTGCTTAATTGCTAAAAACGTAGTTATACACGGTGAGGGAAAGTTAAATCATAGTCAGGCAGTGGGTTTAGTAAGTAAGCAGAGCTATCGTGTTACCGCATGGAGCATAGGTGACGTCAGGTACACTCTCCTTGCCTCAAAACAGCCGGTTTCGTTGCGACATTTATTCGCTGCATAAAAACCAGCAGAGAACTGTGCCAATATGCCTATAGTAAAGAAGAGTTCACACATAAAAAGTATAATCCCATTAGACATGTTTGTAGCGCATTCGACATGAAATAACACTTCAACACAAATATCCAAACCATCAGATGTAACATTAAATCACAGTACGTTTAAAACATCAGGTTAAAAAAATCTGTAACTCCATGAAAAACGAGGGACATGTGGCGTTATTAGAAAGGAAAAATGAGGAAGGTGCTTTTTCAACCTCCTTAACTCCAAAATATGAACCAGAATTTTTCTAAGATCTATCATGCGCTATTAACAGAGCATATTGCTTTAAAGATGTATGGGTTTTATTTAATAGAAAATACAATGTAACTCAAATTTCTGTATATTAATGCCTTAATTAAGTTAGGAAATAACTTTATTCAACACTATCAATAGCCAAGCATACATTGTTTTTCTTTTCTTCTAATACTTCTTGTGCTACTTTCAAGTTGTACATCATATGTGTTTACAGAGGACGCTGCAAGCTCAAGGAATTTCACAATCTCTCGCAATCAACTCTAATGCTTTCCTAACTTAATGGTTTACTTACTAAAATAGATGAATCTCTAACATATCACAACCAGAAATCATGTGCTTAAACCTCATATGAAAAATATATCAGCGCCCAACTGTACCCGCTTAAATGCAAAATGTAGGTATACACAATGAAGGCAAGCTAAGTTATAGGAAAATCTAGGTGAATCTTTAACAAAACACAACCAGAACACATGTGCTTAAATGTGATGTGCAGAATATGCTAATGCTCGGCTATTCTTGTTTAAATACCAAATCTGATTATAAACAATGCACGTTAATGAACGCAAATGGCCAGTAGGATAATTATTTCACAAATTTAAACCAGAAAGCTTTTGCTTCACCCCGATATAAAACGCCCCAACTGTTCTTAACTAACAATAACTGCACACTTAATTACAGGCGAAACGTAAAATACTAACCTATAAAGGATATCATTACTACTGCCAGGAAACCTCAATGTGTAAGTGACCTTACCAAAGACGCACGATTTTTCTATTTATAAATTTCCAAAAGCTTCCTTTTTACCGCAGCCAGAACGGCCAATGATACAGTGCAACAAACCACATAAATTGTAAGAACTCAAAGAAAACATCAGACGAGAAATTGACTCAGTTTCGGATATTGAACTCTCGAGCGTGAATGAAAATTTCCTGAGAAGATGCCAGAAATATGCACATAGATAAGGGCATTTCAAACATCTCTTATGTTTAGGTATGTGCCTATAATCATTGTAATTATAACTGTAAATATGAGAGGTGGTTCCGCGGATATTATAACTATACCAGCGGAAGTCTGAGCTGAGTCGGCTGCATTGCGAGCTGCCATGTGATGGCCACGGTTGGAAAGAAAATCACTTTAGCTTTTGTACGCCAATTGTTAAAGATGAATTAACTTGAAGTGATCAATGAGTAAAAATTTAAACACTTACGTCATGGCATATTTTGCGTTTTTCTCCATTTATTGTTCAAGACGGATTTAGGAAATTGCGACCTAATCGTAGATAAGTTGAAATAGGGCATTAAATTTCGGCTTGAAAATTATTTCCCCTTTCACGGAGAGTATGTAAATTGCGAAAAAAGAATTATTACGTTCTCCTGGGGACCATGTTAATTGTGACTTATAGGAAAATAAGTAAGAAAATTACTTCCCACTATCTTTCAGACTTGCACTGGCAGATTTAAAACATCTGGCGTGGTTAAAAATGCTATAATCACTTGTAAAATATCCATCGCCATTAGGGTGGTATAGTTGCAGGCTTACGTTGGTTACTTTACATTCCTGTGAAGTTGACCTAAATATGAAAAATATTTCACCAGATCCAACCGTATTATCATTCCAAACGTGTATGAAGTCATTTTTTCAGTATATTATACCTTTCAGTTATTGTTCTAGGTTGTCTTATTTCAGATGTACTATTCAACATGATAACTGAGTTTTTGTGAAGGATTTTCAGTAATTAAATATACTCATATAAATTTGGGTGTGAGTAGTAAAACTGCGTATTGAAATTTGAACGAAAACTTTCACAAGCATTTGTTGTTTCTAATGTACTCACTGCCATTGGTCAAGATTTTTGGTGGAAATGTGAAGTACTCTGCAAAATAGTTGCCTACTAATTAATCGGCAAATTTTATAATCCTTTCATCGCATTGTTTTTTATTAAAGTTCGCTTGTTTTACTCAGTTTATGCTATGGTGTTTATACTGTTTTCGTTACCGCTTATTACCGCAACACACATAAACACACAAACACGCATGCCCATGGCGGGACGCGAACCCGCGACCCTCAGCTTAGCGGAGCGCCGGAGGTATACACTCCAGTGACTACGGCTGCTAGGGCCGGCTTGATTAAAAAGTGGCGAAATCTGTAGTATAACAGTCACGTATTTCAACTTGTGAAAGATATGATATGCTAAACAAATAGCCAGCCATCCACCCATTTCACTGTTTTCATCTTGATATTCTGTACACAAGCCATATTGTTTGCGATACCATGCCCGACCTTAATGGAACCTACACCCTTTTAGTATTGCATTCGGCCATATGCATTTAATAAAAATGCATTTCCGGTATAAAATTTTAATGAAACTCTGGACAAATAGTTTTCACAAACAAAGTACACAAACAATTAGTTATCTAATTAAATCCACACAGCTGCTGTTGCATTCATTTTTTTTATTTCCATCACCATTACTGTAAATATTCACATATTCATGGAAATATGACAAACAAGAACCTTTTAACTGTTATTTTTACTTCTCTACTGTTTATCTAAAAATTCTAAAAATTCGATACCGAGATTTTAATGGAAATATATGCTTTGAGGTTTCTAAATAAATAAAAGATTAGTAAAATGCCTCTGTGTATCTCTGTGTGTGTATGGTGTGTGAACAGCATCACTGAAAACGAAAAGTATTTTAAATACCGTACTTGGCATTTAAGTTCAGCATTTTCCAAGGATGCAACAGAACATTTTCAATAAAATCCTTTACCCCAAACTATCTTTTAAATGTAAAGGTTTTCGTTATCCTTTAATTTCTAAAAGTAGCTAAAATAATTGAGTTTAAAATAACATATGTTTAAGATATTTATATGACAAATAAAAGTTATATCTTGAATTTTCGGCGAATAGCTTTTGGATTCCTCTTCATTCCGAATAACTTTTTATAATTGGTAAACCATAAGAGATAGATAAACGTTTACTGCCCAAAAATGTAAATCTCTTTATAGCATACAATTTTTGTAAAATAACTTTCCTATAGCCTAAGGCATTTCCGAGATATTCTATATTATTGATTTGAAATTTCAAATACTTATACATTTTCAAGTGGTAAGCTGCTATTTGGGTTTTCTTCTGACAATATAAAGATCCTGGAATTTTAGATATCTCATAGCGTACCGCTTTTTAAAAATCTGACCATCGCTGCAATCTAATGTATTCTTATAACTACAACGAAATGTGTAAATGCGTAATGAAAGTTTATCTCGAATAACAAGAAGTAATAACAGGAGATAGGCTTTTAATAAGAATAACAGGTAGAACAGTGGGTAAAGCAAATCATGTGAATGCAACTCAATATATTTTTTGTGAAACATAATACGAGTGTATTTTGAAGTTTCTTTGACTTTTTACTACGGCCTCTAATACGAAGTTGAATGTTTCAGGGATTTTCTGAATTGAAATAAATTTCTTCAGCAATATAGATTGTAACAGGTCTGCAATGAGTTTTTGATTTGTAATAGTAAAATGATTTGTTGCAAAGCCCACTATAAATTGCAAATGTATAAACTTTGTTAAATCCCAACTGAAATTATATGCAGCTACCAGAGCTGTGGTCGTAGACAGACAATTAATATAAAATGTTATATGCCGGCCTCATTCAAGAATACATTTCATAGGAAGTATTCCACCAGAGTGATAATTTGTTTGTCTTTTACAGAAATTACTTGAAAGGAATTAACACAAGGATTTAACACACTTCTCCAAAATAAAACTCCTAATATTCATGCAGCTGAATAACATTAAATTTATCCACATGAAAATTTAACAATGTTAACAAAGGTACACATGCCATATTTTAATATTTCTTTGTTCTGTCCTTCTTACACCATGTTCGCAGTTTAATATGATTTCAGTATCTCGAAAGAAGTATGAACTCGTTCTAATAAATATAAGTTCGCCGCTCCATACATAATAATTAAGCTTTTAAGTTACTTACGACCAAAAGAATATATGTATAATTTTGACTAAGCCGAAACGTGTGGAGACGGCCACCTCTCAGACGCGAGGCTCGAAGTCTTTCCTAGTTAGCAGCCGAGAAGAAAGTCACTTTTCTCCCAGGACGATAGCTCTTGCTTGAGCTACCATGGAGTGATCAGGGGATGAAGATGTTCATCACGTTGTCACAACCTTAGCGCCGTCTATGCTGGCTGAGCGCACGGATCCTGTGAGAGCTGTAGTAAAGTCCTACAGCCGGTAACGAGACTTGTTACACTGGTTGCTGGCTTGGTTGTAGCAGGGGTCAAATCTTGTACCCATTAACTCCATAGTGTTGTTATATAACGGCCATATCTGCTATAGCAGCTACTCAAACTTGGGGAGGGAGCCATAGTTGGCTCAAGTTCATCAATGTAAGAACATTTGAGTTATTAAGTACGAAATAGTTGCATAGATAATTAACACAGTATGCACAGATACATTCCCAATCACTTTAACAGGCTTTTCCATAAAATATCTCTTTAGTTTGTTCGATATTTGAATCAGTAAGGCCGACATTCAAGAATAAATTTGATGCAACTTGGCTACATGTAGACCATTATGTCATCAGAGTTGCTTTTAACAGTAAGTGTGAGGTAAATGCATAGTTTGGCGTCTGGAACCAATAACACTAAACAACAGTAAACTCCTCTCAGACATAAACTGTTTAAAATGTTCTCAGAAATGCAGAAAAAGAAAATAGGATTTTTTTCGTATTACCTAATGGCACTGAGATATTTGTTTAGCACCATATAACATAGCTGTTTGCTTTCATGGGGCGCGAAAGGTGTACTGTCTCTTAGTGTAGGCAACTTTTTACTGTATCCATTAGTTTTATTCTTTAAAGGATTGTTAAACCCCCTAGAATGGACAGTATACAGACATTTCTGTTTGCTATTGCAGATATAAAAATGATATGTAACAGGAATGCTGCTAGGATTCACAAAATATAGCTGTTTCCTTTGCAAGTGGAATAGTCCAGAAAAAATAATAATTATGAAATCAGGGCGTGACATAAAGAGAATATGTAGCAGTTGCTACTAACTGCTAGGATTACAAAAACCTGTGAAGAAAACAACACTTGTTGATGTGGACAAAATAATTTTGCTCCCAATGAACATAAAACTTGGAATGATGAAGTTTGTGAAAACAATGCGTATATCAAGAAGAGTATTCAAATATTTTAGGGAACATTTTCAAAGTTTGGGTGAAGAAGGTAACTTTATAGGCCCACAAAGCGCGTTAGGCTTTATAATTCTGTATTCAAGGGCATGAATTCTGACTTGCCTTCAATTCGGTATGCGCAAACTTTCTGGGAAAATATAGAGCAGACAATTACAGATATTTGGTAGAAGATTTGTTGAGGGCTTACAAATACTAGGATGCATCGAACTTGAGCGAGATTAGTGATGAACATGGGGAAAAGTTCCGTTAGAAATTAAGTGGAAATCAGTGAAGTGAAATTTAGGGAAGTCAGTGCCCAGCTTTCATTCATTGTTGATTCATTCTGGTCACTTATCACAGATGTTTCGAAACCATCTTATCCACGGAAGGAAGTTTTAGAAAGTGAGAATGTCTGCTATATTTAAGTCTTTATGGCAAAATACATGCAATTTTATATTCCTTAAAATAATTGTTTTCCTATATTTTGGATTATGTAGGTTTATGATGTGGTAGACATCAGAACAATTAGAATAATGGAAAATAATACATAAGCGTAAGTTAACAACAGTAGACTAAGTCTATAGGCAGTACTTTGTGAGAAGTTCATCATGTCTTCTCAGAAACCTGTAACGGGGTAGAGAAACACGGGATTCAGATTTGAAATCAGCATATGAAAATTAAGTAAAATTGATATTTTTATTTCTGAGAGCAATAAGAAGTTTAAATTTGTTGTAGTGTGTAATCGTTATGACCGTTAATTCGTTGGAACTAAGGACTGTTCATTAGGCCGGCCCTCGTACCCGTGGTCGCGGGAGTGTATACCTCCGGCGCTCCGCCAAGCTAAAGGTCGCGGGTTGGAGTCCCGCCATGGGCATGGGTGTTTGGTTGTTATGTAATTGCGGACACAAGCGGTAACGAAAACAGTAAAAACACAGTAAATATAAACTGGGTAAAACAAGGGAACTCTTAAAAAATAGTTTGTATTGTTTAATAAACTTCGCAATTTTAACCATGTTACCAGGCGGGAAAACGCGAGATTTTAAAAACGGTTGTTTTCTGAAAAACTGAGGCATTATTTTTATGATTTTAATGCTGCAGCAGAGGTCGAATAACAGAAAATATGGAATTGTTTCCATGCAAACCTGGGCATACGGTAACCGCATCACTGGATCCTGTTGCGTTCTTAGAAATCTTCCATCTTTCACTCTGTATGTATGTACATAGCTTAGAAATTATATTTCAATGGTAAAGTTTTAAACATTTTAACAGAACCCAAATGGGTCATCATATACAGAGTGTTAACCGAATTCAACCAACGAATTTTCAGATATTTCAAAGGAATGTTAGGCGCGCTCTTTTATATAGGGTACTTATTTTCTTTGAGTTCGTGGTTGTTTGCAACAGGTCAAAATCAATAACTAGCCATTGCGCCGCTGATAAAACTTCTCTTCTTGCTGTTACTTACATGCTATCTCAAACCCTATATGTGAATACCCCCGTAACTTGCACTAAATAAATGCAAGAAATTAAAATCGAATTCACTCAAACGTACGCCACTTATATGTTTGGGAAGAAAATGTTTAATAACTTGAACGGAGTTTGAACTCAGCATTATCAGATTGACAAATGGGCACAATAGGACTGTGCTATTATTACAGCTGACTTTGTTTACTCCTCTAATGCAAACGATGTATGTAAAGCACGTGTTGACGGAACATTACTCCAGAAAAAAATCTGTTTATAACTTTGAAAGTACCACAATGGTGGCCGTTTTCGCACTTTTAGGAAATAAATTATTTTAGACTGGAAACTAGTATCCCATTCGTATTGAGTTTTATTTGTTTGCGTTTATGATTACGAATATTTAAATGAAAAACCATTACGTAACTTAAAGAGTTCTCGTCACAGACTATATACAGGTGTCCTGCATGAAGGTGTTCCTATACTATCGTTCTGTAAACCCTGAAAGCTTGTAGTTGAGTTTTGTAGTACCCTAAATATCATATAAACCTACTTTATATTTACTCAGTTCCGTAAATAATTTAGTCAAACATTTAGATTTACTCATAATAATAATAAAAATAATAATAATGTCAAAACAAGAATAAAAAAACTGGAGCACACTGTCCATCACCGCCCTCTTACACGTAAGCAAAAGAAATTTTCCTCCGCGTGGGATCCTGGCATTTTTCTTTGCTTGCTTTATCTCTTCCTGCCGCTCTTTATTTCCAACCGCGGTTATTCCAGACGTCTAGAACCATCAAATGTAGGAAACGATGTTCGGTTGCACGCGCGAGTATTTGGCACATCTTACAACAGTCGCTAGGATTCCACACAACATCCTTCGTTACGCAGCTCTCCGCCGTAAACAGCTCCGAGTGGGCTGATAGAATGAAGTTTTCTGATTTGTTGTTAGTTCCCAGCAAAGGGAGGGATGAATCCCTAGGGACCTACTCCCTGCTTGCAACGCGCCCTCATCCCTGTGTGCTGCAATTGGCCGTAAAGCATCCCTGCCTGGAGCTGTTCAGCGAAGAGTGGTCAAGAGATGGTGGTACTCCATTCTGTGTAGTTGTTTGTCTTCTCCTTTAGAGGGAGACATTTCACTTTGTTCCTTGCTTATTATATCGTTACTCCCAGTACTTATAAATAGAAGAATGTGTTCTCAGGGATTTACTAACGTCTTTATTACTACAAGTGTTTGGCAGTCAAAAAATTATGTTCATTCTCTTTGCTGCTTCACAAATCCACTGTTTTAAATACGTTATTCTTGGCTCTTTTGTTGAATTTGTTTCCTTTCTTTTTTATTATTATCACCTTAAATAACTAAATATTTGAAGTCACTATGCTTTTGAAATGTCACCTAATATAAATATTAAGGGAGAAGACTATATTTAGGGTTGTTGCTCTTTAGTTTTCACTTCTTTATCCTAGTCGCTCCAATTCTGAGATCTCAAGCACCACCATAATATTAAAATGGTTACGTTTGAATTACAACACAGTTATTGATACCCGTATTTAATTAAATTTGAATTAAAATACTGTAGCTAATAAATCTATTTCAGTTGTCTCACATAATTTAGTTTATGTCATTGTCTGTACTCGGGAGTATTTGAAAAAGAACACATAAAGCAAACTTCAATTAGATGCTGGATTAAAACAATGTTTATTTTGTAGTATTTCCAAAACCAGATATATTAAATCCAATGATTACCATCTCCATCATATTAACTAGACATCAATACAGTCCATTTCTGAATTTCTGGGGAACATTTTGCGGTGTTTAGATCAGCTTACGTTATAGGGCAACTTGACTTTCACTTTCATTATCGTTATAATTTAAAAAATTATGGTTTTGGAGGTGTATGGAGAAGGAGAGAAACTAATATTAAGAAGGTTCTGGAAGGGAGTAAGAGAAAGATTTGAAGATATGGAAATAAAAAAAGATATTTAGTGTACTAACAGAGTAGAGGCCGCTAGTGTTCTATGTGTCAATGAAAAACAGTTGGCAAAGAGAAAGGAGTATAGGCAGTACAAGTAAAGAAGAAAAAGAGGGAATTATCCGATGAAGAATTGTAGTGTGGAGGTCAAAAGGAAAAATAAATGGTTATATGCAAGGCGAATATCCGTCATGTAGAGGAAAATAACATATAGAAAGTATAGTGTTCAAATATTAAGAAACTGACATAATATGAAGAACGCAAGGTTTAGGTATGATGAAGCTTACGATGAAGAAAACTACTTAAAAGCGATTTCTGACAAAACGTATAAGAACATGGGCCAATACTTATTCAAAGTAAAAAAAAAAACACACACAAAAAGTGTAAATGGACAGTAAAAGGGAAGAATGGTTATTGTTGCTATTATTGTGTTTATTATATTTATGTGTATATTTGTATCCATGTTTGAACCAAATTATGTGTAGAATCTTTGTATGATAAGGTGGTATAAGTGGCCATCTACTCCATAGATAGCCTGGGCCAATTTCAGCGGACGTGCCTTGAAGTACTTATTAATCAAATAAATAAAATTAATCAATCAATCAATCAGGTGGAGGAGTATAATCAACTGATATTGGTTGAACTTAGAGGAAAAACTACAGATTTTATGTTTTGTTATATACACATTTTCTTAAAAAATTCGTGCTAAGGCTATTACAAAGAGTTGGTTTTTCTCCGGAAGGAATGCAGCAGATTCGTGGGCATTGCAGCCTTCAGTCCCAAATTTCAAAGTATGTGTGTTCTCTTTGAAGGAGGTTATTACATAAATTTGAAATAACTTAATATACAGTAAATTCATTAAATGTTCAGTAGGTTTGTAGTTTCTTTCTAATCAGCTCTAATAGAAATAACAACCTGGTTGACAGGTGATGACAGAAAGCAAACGACTCCAGAAAAAATAATGATATTTATAAACATTGGTGACATCTTCAAATCTTCAAGTATCTCTGTACTTTAGTAAACTTAAAATTACAAACAGTAGTTTTAAACTTCCACTTAAACATTATATACAAATAACAATACGGATTTACTCTATTGCTACAAATTACCGAAACATTGGTTGCAAGGTCCTAGCAGTCGCAAGAATTTCACAACCAAATTATGTTTGTGTGGTACATATGTGGTCTAGGATATGCTGTGTATCCTCTGAAAAGTCATGTCTTTTCCCATCTTTATGGTGTTTACTTTGGAAACAGATTCGAATTTGAAGTTCGATACTTTATTCAGTCATCAATATATAAATGGATTGTATATATGCATTGCTTGCTTCATTTGCTTTTGTCAAATGTTGAATGTCTCTATGGAACCTAGTGCTTTCAGAAAGTGCAAGGCGGGACCAGCAGACAATGTACCATGCATATCGGCAAATAATATAAGCACGCAATATCAAACTGCGAACACATGCAGAAAGCGTTCAAATTAGATATACAATGATGTGCATATAAAACGACCCAATCCCCTCAACGTTTTTCCCTCCATAAGATTTTTATCTTAGGTAACCAACCTTTGACTGTACCCAGCTGTATCATTTCTCTCTGTAACTGGCCTGGAAAACAATTCAGGTACATAAAAACGAACCAGTGAACTATTCGTTATGTACGGAAGCAGTGATTTTGCATGTGTAGTTAAAGTGGATAACAGCTACACTTATATGAGAGTCTTTATCAGAAACATTACTTCTAAGTTTCTATTACACTATTTGGACCGAAATTCAAAGAAGTATTGCCTAACGGTCGTAAGATAGTAAACATAGATAAATAGCTGGTAATGTTACGCTTCGGCAGTTCGTCCATATTATGGGGGAGGTAAAGTACCCTGCCAATTCACTGGCTAGATTTATACAGAGGTGTTCAAGCTGGTCAAGTGTGGGGCTATACTTATCAGTGCCAACACCTGCGTTCCATTATACACTACATTTTATGCACTTCAGTGTACTGATCGAAGCAGCTAAGTCAGCGCAATGTTGTTGTGGGCTGCGTGAGGTACTCTTATGTGCTAGCGAGAAGATAATTACGCTAGACTTAGGCTGGCATTCAAAAATGCAAATTATTTTCCTTCGATTTTCTCAGAACACGCTCGCGGATATCGAAAGAAGAGGATCTCTCCACAGCATGGGCAAGAAGAGGAAACAGCGCCTGGCCTCTCCCGACGCTGCATCGCTAACCGCGGCTGACGAAGCCACCGCTCCCGCCACGGCAACCACCACCAACACCGCTCGCCGCCCCAGAACACTCTAAATGTCCCTCCAGTCGGCACCACACATCGCCTCGGTTTATCCCGCACCACCTCAGGTCGCTCTTAAACCGCCGCAGCTACCGTACACCAACTCAACCGTCACCACCCGCCACCTCAGTCAGCACCACACCTCCTCTACACCGCTCCGTCGCAACCTACGCCACCGTGGCACCAACTGTCTGCCTGCACCGCAACCAACGGCCATGCATTCGGCCGCATCCAGCAAGCTTTGCGCTACTATTGCTCTTTATGAAGATGGCGCTACTGGCCGCTATGAAGTCCGCCCGCACATCCCTTTCTTGAAGAGGCCCAACGCAGATGCCCTCGGTCGTAAAGACCAGTCATACCCGTGGCATAAACGGTCAACTCCACCGGTGCTACTTATCTTCCGGGACAGGTCACACTACACCGCGGCCTTCACCACCGTCATGGAGTTCCATGGGTAAAGGCTTCATCTAGAGCCCAGCAAAACTACATGGATACCGCCGTGCAGGTGATGCTGCCTCTATGCCATTTGGCGGCTCATTGCACCGCACCTCCCCGGTGCCACTATTATGGCGTGTCAGCCCTGACTTCAGAATGCGGATACATACAGAGGAGGTTCTGCGCTACATGCTGCCGCACGGCCGCTTCCCACCACTTCACCGCATACCTGATATTCCCCCGCGCACCTGCACAGGGGTACAGCAGTTCGGCTATCTCACCGCCGAAAATGCAGACACAACGGCTTGCCTAAAACCATGGCATCACCCGAAGTGCGCATCAGTGCTCCATTCGGACACCTCCGTCTCTCTTCTGACGACCGCAGCTAAAGAACTCCGATCCACCAAGGCTGCCAGAGAAGTTCAGCTTGCCGCTCACAGCAATAATCTCGAAGCTCTTCGGCTCCCAGTAGACAAGCCCCTTGCAGCCATCGAAGCCCAGTAGCGTTCCATAACTCCACAATTTGCAACTGCTAAGTTGCCAGACCACAAACCACCATTCAGGACATTGCGGCCGTCGCTTCTATGCGCGCAAGCTGTACAGGAGAGAGAAGTATCTCGAAGATGCGGAGGCCCAAGCTAGCACCCGCAAAACTCTAACTTTACTCCCATCCACAGGCAGCACACGAATTGAAGCCAGAGTGCTATCACTTGAAGCTCAGGTCAATTCACTCCACGAAGCCCAACAAAGTCTGCACACTCACACCTCCACTGGAATATAGAACATCCTGAACTGTCACGACATCTCAATGAAGGCCACGAACAGTTAGGTAACTTCATGGCGCAGATGATCTTCTCTCCAAGCAGACGGCACAGCAGCAGATTTTAGCACTACCTAATGGATGATTAAAGATTAATTTAACTCCTTCTCTCTCCTCTCGTTCTCTATATTTCCTTTTTTCGAACTCCACAATACTTCTTCTCTACGGCTATAGCCAGGGCCTTGCGTCATGACTATAGCCTAGCCACCTAACGCTTACCGCTTGCTGCTGCCCTTATGGCGGCAGCAAATACTTATCGTTATTCACGGAGGTGCAATCTGCGGAACTACCCAAATCCTCGTGACTTCCTGTTGCCCTTCTTCTCCTTCTCTTTTCTGTCTTCTTTCCCTTGTCTCCCCCCAAATCTGCTCTCTCTACTACTGGCCTTCTGTTAGTAGAGGAAGATATCGAGATTTCAATGCAAGTATACGTTTTGAGACTCCCTGAATTCCTACCCCCCAAGAAACATGTTTAGAAAAATATCCGTATGTGTGTGTGTATGTGCGTGTATGTGTGTGTGTGTGTGTGTGTGTGTTCTGGTAATAGCCTATGAAATCCTCTTTATTCTGAATGACATTTGTATAACTGCCAAACCTCAAAAAATAGACAAAATCTTACAACACAAAAACGTCGACCTCGTTAAAGGACACAATTCTGTCGAATAAAAACTTTAATTAATTGACCACTTCTGGAATATTCCTTGTATCTTCGCCATTTTTTTTATTTTCTCAAAAATGCCGCTAAGATTTTGATTAGAACGCTATATGCTTAACCTCTTTGCATGTCCAATAATAGATATATTCCTCATTCTAAATTACATTTATATAAGTGGTGAAATTTCAGAAATAGGAAAAATCTTGCTGCATAAAAATATATATCTCGTTAAGGGAAACAATTTCTGTAAAATAAAAATGTTTGTGTCATTAGCCACTTCCGAAGTATTATTGTTATTGGTTTGAATATCTTATTATACGGACACATTTACACAATATAGATCACAATAAAGAACACACTTCCTGTAAAAGAAATATGTATGTATAGCATTAACTTCTCCTGAGATAGTCCTTGTTATTGGTTTGAATGTTCAAATACCTATATTTTTCTCAAGCGGTAAAGACGCTGTTCGCGTTTTCTCGAGGTCATTATAAGGGCATGTAATATCAAAACCATTACATAGTGATCTGCGTTTTTAAAAATCTTGACTATCGCTTTAGCCTATGTTTGTGTCATTCTTATATCTAAAGGAAATGTGCAAATGACTAATGAAGGTTTATCTCAATTAATAATAAGTGGATCGAAGAATAAGCCTATCTAAGAACAGCTTGTAGAAAAATGAATAAAGGAACTATGAAATGCAACACATCAGAATTTTCTTTCAACTTTTATTCATAGAGATTAAGAGTTTTTTCCTGATAATACATATTTAGGGCTAGTAAGAACGATACCGTTACTAACAGTGTGCCAATACCAGTGCATGGTAAATAATAGAGGACAAATTATCAGAAAATAAACCCAATATGATAAGTAAATTGCATAGTAATATACGGATGGGAATGAGGACAGAAAGTTTATGAAGCGAGTAGGAGTGGGTAAACTTGTATTCATAAATCATGGATAACCTTGCAAAATTAATATCGAAGTAATGTTGTGAGGAGAACCCTGGTACAGTGTTTATTTCTCGTCATCAGTACATTCCATTCCACAACTGAAACCGAAGTTCAGACGCGGCTACCAGAGATATACTACATCTCTGTTACAATTTGATTCCACGACTCTCAGTCTTTTATATAATAATTCGAAAACTACACCACTGAGACAAGAAATCCGGTCAAAAAACTACGGTTGTAACTTCTTTAGTGTCACAAATGTGTATATTTGCAGAGGAAATAATTTCGCGAGGTGCCGAGGTCACGGATTCTTGCTATTTGGGACTGTACTTGTCAGAGGCACCGCCTGCAGCTTCAGATTGATAACATCTGTTGGAAAACTAACAAAGAAGCTGCTCTCCACGGCAAGAGAGGATACGTGCGTGATAAATCCGGGATGCAATAATTGAATCCTATTGTACCCATTCAAAAGAATCCCATCACGGTATAAAAAGCTTTTCCACCCCCGTCTTCCCTCACAATTCCTCGGACGTATTCCCTGTCGTTGCCCTTCTTTCACACGAAATATCTATTACAGGGTGTCGGAATGTTTAGGTTTTATATTTTCAGACGCTTAGTCGTTTGAAAACTTCATTTGACAAATATGGTAACTAGCATCTAATTGGCAAGAGGGACTGATTCATTTAGCACCAGTTGAACATACTGTATTTCCAAAAGCCAAAAAAGAACGTCCTAGGAAATATACCTTATTCTCAAAATTCCTTATGGGCTCCTTGCATCTCTTTCCTCTTGAAGGCCGAAAGGATACCTAAAAATAAAAGCCTCAAAGAAAAAGTCTATGTTTCAAGACAGGGTTTAAAAATTAAATCCTGAGTTTTGTATTAAAATGCTGTGAATTATGTAAGAATCACTTATGGGCTTAGTCGTCCTCCGTGATGTAGTGGTTACCATGCTAACCTCTAGTTCCCGGGCCGGCGGAGAGCGATGGATTTCTTCGGGCGTAAAATTCCTTAGCAATGGCTTCCTTCGGTGGTCACGTGTCGTAGATTTACGGCACGTAAAAGAATCTCAAGCTTGATAAAAAGGCCTCTGAGCAAAATTACGTGTCTTTTATTCCCAAAATATAATGGGACGCTAAGGAACACAGCAGTTAAAGAGCGTCCCTAAATAAAACTCAATTTATTTTCACTTATGCGCTTTGTATAATTTCGTTACATATTTCCCTATAAATAGATTAATCATGACAAAAGTAGTTTATTTTTCAAAGTTAGCAGATTAGCCGTATCTGGCCTTTCCTATTTCTTTTTTCAGAATTGAGAATACTCTGCCCATAAAGCTGCATTACATAGAGACGTATACAGTCGTTATACAAAAGTTCAAGAGCAGCTAAAAATGGTACAAATTGCTAAACTATTGTGGAGAGTTATAAATTATACTTTTATGTTTAATTTGATATAGGTTTTAATAATTATAGGTTTTTAAAATTTTAGGTTCAAAGTTTGTATTTAAAATTGCTACTGAATCTATCATTTCTAAGCTACTTCACAAAAAATAACGGCTCCTATACTCTTTGGAGCAAGCACTTTAGTGGACCTTATGTACTAAGAATTTGTATCACTGTTAAATACGACAGTTTCAGAGTGCCAGAGCAATGCGGGTTCCTTCTTTGCAAATATATTTGCGAGTTTTTACTCTGTTACTTTTAAACAGATTTTTCTGTGAATGACTTTCTCGGAAACTGCAGAGGATAGCTAAATGACATTTTAGGGTGCTGTTTTGTATTTACCTTAATCTTATTAGGATTATTTGTTATTTCTTGAAAAGTTAATCGCTGATGATTTTTAATAAATAAAGGTATAATTAAGAAAACGACTTTATTGTACAACAGTATATCGTTGAAACTAAACGGCATTACTTAACAATCCGTTAAACTTCATTATATCCTAAATACTTTCTAAGATTATGAATTATAAAGTTAACAAATTTACGCATTTCAGGAATAAGACTTTTAATCTCCGCTTAAGAGAAGGCAGGCTTACACAGGTAGCCGGCAGCCTCAAACAGCAAATGTTTGATGTAAATCACTGCGTTGTTACATTTCTGGTCCTATCACAGAACTACACTATGAAAAGCAAAATCTTAAATCCATGTTTCTTTTATTTGTTATTTTTGTAAACTTACTTGCATTTTAACTTAGGGTACCAGAAAAGCAGGTAGAGTACTTTTGGTTCAATACATGTCTAATAATATCATAAGTTCGGCACCGGGCAATTATAGATAAACAGGGATAAGCAGCGCTCTCGCAAGTGTAAACGCTGGAAGCGCTGCCATCAGATAACCATAATCTTCCAGATGTTTCCCCTTCTCGAACCTGGAACTTCGCGGAGATTTCCAACGGCTATATAAGCGAGCGTTCTTGCCTGTGATTGAGGCCAGCCGCAGTGTGCGACCAACTCCATGCCGCCGCTGCTGCCTTTACGGGCACACAGACGCGTCATGCGACGCCGCTCCCCGCTGCCACTATTGTGGTAGCGGGAACTTCACCGCAGACTGCAGGGCACACGACCTGACACACCGCCGCCGCTTCTGCGCCTCCTGTGGGGGCAAGGGGCACTACACCGGCCAGGCCGTCTGCCCACTCTATCCTCGTAGAGCCACGCCGCAATCCTCAGAGACACCGCAGAACCGCACACCTACGACGCCGAACATCACTTCATCCAGCGACTCGCCTCAGATCCAGGAACAACTAGTAGCCACGAACCAACTCCTCCAGCAGCAAACTACAACCAACACAACCATCATCGACGCCATCCAGGACCTCCACGCTGAGATGCTAAACCTTTCCAGCAGGCTGAATACCCTGGAAGAGCAGATCAGCGCGAAGTTTAATGGAGTCGCCGACATCATAGACGAATCCCATGACGTTACCAAGAAGCGTCTGATCAATAACATGAACAGCCACTTCAACGAACGACAAGAATGCTTGAAACTAATAAACAGACGCACCGAGGACATGGAAACGAGTTCTAAACAACAATACGAGAAGATTTTCAACGCCATGAAGACACACTTCGACGGCCTTATCACACGCATCAACGAGACCAGACTGGAAACCCGTGCTCAGATTGACAGCCTGCACCAACCACCTCATCCAGTATACCATCATCATCAACGTGCCAACTCCCGGAGGTAACAGGCCCGGGATTGGAGCCTGCATCTCCTGTTAATTCACCACTGTTACAGGTCCCTGTCAGGGCAATCGCCATGACAGATACCTGACCTCCACAGCGGATTTTTCCGCCACTCTTAGTAATCACCCACAAACAGCAGGTTTGCTTCGGCGGTACCAGCAACATGATCACCACTATGCCCCAATTAAATTGCGCCACCACAGTACAAGATCCTTCTTTTCCTCCTCCTTTTTCCTTTCTACACCTATATACATACTCTTGTTTTTTTCCTTCAAACCTTTACTCCTGTTTTTCCAACAAAAAAAAACGTTAAAAAAAAAACTAAGAATCCATTAGTGAATTGGTCAATTAGAGCGAGTGCGGTTCTGGTGTGAACTAAAAGTTTTGTTCTCTTAGCGAGTTTGTGACGACTGCTGCTTCCACGAGATATTGGAGAAGTCCTGTGATCAATTCCCCAGCAAGTGAACCGTCTGAAAGAAAAGGATACGTCTTCAGTATTTGGTTACATCGCTATATCACCAAGAAGGTGAAGTGAATAGTTTAACTAGATCACATTAATGAAGTGATGCAAAGGTTGAAAATTGGACAAGTCATAACGCATACTCCGAATCGGATTCACGTTTTTAAACCGCGATAGATTCCACACTTTTCATAATGCAGTATTGTTCTTGAAGATAGCAAGAAGGGGCATTTTGAAATAATGAACATCGATGGAGAGGTAGAATCAGATGACTGAAAAAATTCAGTGCTTTTTGCGAGTCAGCTGCAGAATTTAATGTCCGACCAGCATGTTGCCTGGTAGCTTAATGGTTAGAGCAACCGGACGAAAACTGGGTGATCCATGGTTCAAATTCCGGCTATGGCACTGAATCTTTTCATTCCTCTGATTCTATCCTTCCAACGTTATCCTACACATATGTCCTACACATATGTCCTACACATATGTTTGTCGCTACATTTGGATATCAAAATTTTAAATAAAAGTGGTTTTTACTCTAAATAAAATAAGCTATAAAGTTACCTATAGAAATGAAATTGAGTTTTATTTATGAACGCTCTTTAACTACTGTGGTCCTTAGCGTCCCATTCTACATTGGGCCTGAAACACCGGTAATTTTGCTCAGAGGCCTCTTTATCAGGCTTGAGGTTCTTTTACGTGCCATAAATCTACGACACGCGTCCACCGGCTTTACCTCCCTTCCGAAGGAAGCCATGCTAAGGATTTTTACGCCCGAAAAAATCCATCGCCCTCCGCCGGGTTTGAACCCGCGACCTTGGGAACTAGAGGCTAGCATGGTACCACTAGTCCACGAATATTAGTCCATTAACAGTTCATTTAGATAAGTGAAAGCTGAGGACTCGCTAAGCCGTTATGCTTTTGAACGTCCATCATATAATGTCTACCATACCATATGCCTCCCTCCCTCCCTTCCTGCCTCCTTCCCATCGTGCCACCCTCTAATTATATTATTTGAATAAAATCCTGCCAAATTGACATACCACATAAAGACAAAAATTACAGGATTCAACGTTAAAAAACAAAAGCTCATTTGCATTAGTCAAAAATAAACTGCTGGATCCACAGGATTAGAGCAGGATAATCTAGTACTTACTAAGGACACAACATATTTGGTATTCAGCCACGACGCATATAAATATTACATTGCTAATTATTTTTATTTTGTTCTAAAGAAGGACATTAACATTGGTTGATTGTACATGAAATTTGGTTTGTAATATTAAATATGATAATGAAGATATAAATACGTTCAAAAGACTTATAATCTAAAAGAAATTTTTTGAGGTAATCAACAACTTCATCTAGCTAAGTTATGGTTGGATTTAGAGGATATAAAGTTTCAGGCTTCAAAATTGTTGAATGGTGTCATGCTCATTAATAAGACTCGGAAGTTGAGGAAAAGTGCTTTTGTTTTCCAGTGTCCAAAGACGAGGCCCAACATAATATGTGTTCAATTTGGGCCATTGTAAGCGAGAGAATGCTGGGTTTTTGTTTGTCCTTTTTATCCAGCCTTTTTCAAGCCTTGTTTTAGTACTTAACGACTTTTTTGCAGCTTCACCTTCTTTCGACCACCTTTTACTGTTATTCCCCAATTCAAAGAGACAACAATGACTTATGCAAGTTATAGCAATGTAAAAATATGACAAAGTAGAAGCATCATATTCATAAAGTATTTTGTACTATATATTTCACACCACAGAAGTTTGCATTTTTTTAAGAAAAACTGTAAATGCTCTTTCAAAGAATAACATTTGTGTGTTACATGATAAATTAAGTGCATTAATCACTGACTGCCATATTTATGTATTAATGTGTATCAAAAGCCGATAAACAACACAATTTATGCGGAAATGACCACGTTATGTTTTAATAATGACTGATGTAATGTCGATGTTTAATATCAATCACGATAATCATTATTTAAATATGCACTTAAAGTTATTAGCAATATTAATTAACTTAAACCATTTTTTAAGTTCTTCTTTCGAGGCATTAGTCCATTTTAGGATATTTTATGTATTTTAATAGGCCTTTATTAGGCAATTTATAGATCTTGAACATCCAGTCCTACTTGTTAGTGCTGTATAGCGGCAACACAATAATTTCTATTAACATATTTTCCAATAGGTAACGCCATCCTCCGTGAACTAGTGGTACTGTGCTAGCTTCTAGTTCTCAAGGTCGCGGGTTCAACCCGGTGGAGGGCGATGGATTTTTTTGGGCGTAAAAATCCTTAGCACGGCTTCCTTCGGAAGGGAAGTAAAGCCGGTGGTCCCGTGTCGTAGATTTAAGGCACGTAAAAGAACCTCAAGCCTGATAAAAAGGCCTCTGAGCAAAATTACCGGTGTTTCAGGCCCAATATAGAATGGGACGCTAAGGACCACAGTAGTTAAAGAGCGTTCATGAATAAAACTCAATTTCATTTCTATAGGTAACTTTATAGGTTATTTTATTTTGAGTAAAAACCACTTTTATTTAAAATGTTGATATCCAAATGTAGCGACAAACATAGGCTTTGAGATCCTCTGAACTCAAAAAAGCATTTTTGAAAAAGGTATTATATGTGAGTGTGTGTGTGTGTGCGCGCGCACAACTTAACTACAAAACGTAAATCAGAATAGGTATCAAAGTTCAAACTTAAGTCAGTTTGAGGATACCATCCAGTTTAACGACACCAGGCGAATATTTTCAAGAAAATTCCCTAGCTCCAAATTACTCTTCATATTAAAAAAGTTTCGTAATACTTATTGTATCAAGAATGGTTTTAATTTTTTAGGATATAGATACTTCAGATGTTTTATTAGCACATAACTTGAATATACTGAATCTTCTGTAACAATCCTCTGAAATTCTCACCATACGGATTGAATTTTATGTACACTGCCATTTGTGAAAATTGCAACACCAAGAAATAATTTCCCGAATAACTCCAAACTTGATGGAAGTGTAGAAGAGTGTGCAAGCAATAAGTGATTAGGTTTGCAGAGAGATGGGGTACACGAAGGCCGAGCAGAGCCCTCTCGTATTGACTCCACAAGGTCAGTGTTGCCCCAGTGTAGTCAGTGTAGAGCTGTCAAACAAGGTTGAAACAATAAAGCGCCTCGTCGGCGTCAAAGGGAGCCATATCGGCATGTGAGTGAGTACAAACGGGGTAGAATGATCGATCTCCGGGAAGCGGGTTTGTCATACCGTGACATTTCGGCTCGTACAGGGCATGCTGCTACGACAGTGATGCGAGTGTGGAAGCAGTGGATAGATGAAGGTCGTACGCAGCGAAGAGCGGGTACTGTACCACGGAACATGACCACAGCACGGGGTGACCGTCATCTTATCCGCATAGCATAACGGACCGTACAGCTTCATCCGCATTGATGGCTCGAGGCTGGAGCACTGCAACAGGTGTGAACCCTTCTGCATAAATGGTTCGTCGCATCTGCTGCAGATTGGACAGGTTGCATGCATGCCATTTCGTCGGCTTCCATTGTTCCGAAACCACAAGCTCCTCCGACTGCAATGGACACGTGAACACCGTCACTGGGGTGCTGAGTGGCAAAATTAGTATTTTTGGACGAGTCCCGCTTCAACGTGTCCTACAGTGATGGCCGCATACGTGTCCGGCGGTACCGTGGTAAGCGAAACCTGGAGGGCTGCATTGTTGATCGGCATAGTGGACAAACACCAGGTGTGATGTTTTTGAGCGTCATTGGTTATAACAACCGATCTCGCCTCCTACGAGTTGAGGGCACTATGAGCAGCAACCGGTACCTAACGGTGGTTGTAGAGCCTCAGGTACTCCCCCTGCTTCAGGTATCTCCATAGGCCACATTTCTACAGGACAATGCCCGGCCACATATTGCGAGGAATGTACAAGCGTTTTTCGAAGAGCGACGGGTACCATTGCTTCCCTGGCCCGCACATTCGCCTGACATGTCGCCCATCGAACATGTCTGAGATATGGTTAGTCGGCACCTGGTGTCCACGGTCCTCCAGTAATCAGTGTCACGGATTTATGGGTTCGAATACAAACTTTGTGGAGGGAAATCCCTCAAAAACTTATTCAGAACCTTTTTGATTCAATGCTACGGCGTGTAGCAGCTCTAATTGCAGGCATGGAAAAAACGAATATTAGGGTTCAAAGGTCATGTACAGATTTGAAAAGTTTATCATTTGTTACTTGTCATGTACCTAACTGTGGTATTAAATTCATTCAATTTATGCATTTCCTTCTTGATGTTGCAAATTTCACAAACGGCAGTGTAATTGGTGGGTAATTGTGGTACCCTTTTTACGACGAGTTGTTCGTCTTACCAAGCCAGTGGGGGCTAAACGAAGTCATCAGCATTATTTGACGTAGCCATGATTTACACCTGGCAACGAAACGACGCAACCAACATTGGAGTCACCTCGATGGAAGCAGCTGCGTTTCCTAATAGCTAGATGGCGGTCTGCTCCCCTCGTTGGTGCTGCATGACCTGTCTTCCACTCCGCAGGTCGGCCCAAGCAGCGAGCGACACAGGAAAGATTCTTCATCGATAATTTACTGCAATAGGTTCGCGAGTTGGGGTAGCGGAAAAATCCACACTCTTTCGGCCTTTTCTAAATTTCTTTAACTCTCTTTAGTAAGTACTATTCAAAATTTATATTTGTACCATGTGTGTAATGTATACCAAACAATTGAATTAGAGCGTGTTTCTATTCAAGCTGACTGTAAAAACAAATATTTTGTAATTCATTCTAAAAGGTGCAAGAAGAACAAAGGATTTCAATGTATTACGACTTTGTTACATCACGTAAATGTATAGGATGTTAATGACTTTTAGAGTACATTCAAGTTGTACCTGCAAGAATTACGATCATTTCTTTATGTTATTTAAACCTTGGTTGTTTTCTTACCACTTATATAAGGCAACCACTGTTTTATTTTATTGTGAATAGTGTGGAAGTACCACTTTAGGAAAGAAAAAAAAACAGTTAATGGACTCAGCACCAATTTTCGTGGGCGTTATATGTTTGGCAACAGAGCAATTAGTTCTGAATAACTTCACTGAATTAAATTAGTGGGAAACTTGGATTCATGTATTTGTTTGTCACAATAAAAAATGTTACAAAATGAAAGCAAGCACGTGGAGAGCTTTCTTTCTCGTGCCTGACGACACATTGGTAAGCCTTAAGGGATATGTAGAAAAAACCCTTAATAATAAACACATAGCTCCTTGAAGTATACAATTTGGTGAAATCGTTTCGTTACATTGACTATAACAGAAATACTTCATGTTTACCCTTCTGCAACTGTCAGTGTGCCATCTTCAGGACAAGCTTGAAGATTTATTCTTCTTTTCATCGCAAGAGCTCGTTACCAAGACTAAATATGTGAATTGGATTTCCGGTGCTGTGTGTAGTTAAGTACTTACTGCTTAATTTGAAATCACTCTTATAGATAAATACAAAGTCACCAAATTTTGTTTGAAGAATAATTTTACCTCCTACTACAATGTAACACAATAGATAATAATGTGAATCCGCTATGGATATATATATATATGAATGCCTCAAATGACATTTTAACAACTAAACATTAAAATATTTTTGCAACTTTCTCATTTTACAGGAATGTTATAATTCAGAAAGACATTACTCTATGTGTTTTGATTACCACGCTGATAGGAAACATAATATATTTATGCTCTTAAGGAATTGAGAACACACAATATTTAATTTCAGCACTAATCAATTAGTAGGTATGGTTAACGTGCACAAATTAATCTGACCTCAACCACGTACTCGGCTTGGGATTCATTAATATTGGCTTCTGAAATGTATATTAAGGAGTTTGGTAACCAATTTATCTAATGCAGTGCTTTTCCTCCACATTGTGGCCACCACACAGCTGCTAGCGCGCCGGCCGCCGCTGCTCAGCTTTCGCTGAAACAATTGCAATATCACCGCAACCGCCACACTTCTTGATAGTTATAAGTTACAATTACACCGATAACAAGCATTTGGCTCATCATAAGAGATATTGTAAACGTCCTTCTATCCCCACATGTTTCTGGCATCTTTTCAGGAAATCTTCATTCACACTCGATAGTTGCATATCCCAATTTGAGTAAATATTTCTTCTGGTGTTTCATTTCAGCTATTCCAATACATTGAGTTTTTGCATGCAACTTATTTTAATGTGATCATCAGAATCGTGTAAATTTCTGTAATTGCATTTTGCGAAGTGATAATAATTGGCAAAACCTAATGTTCTCTGATAAGCGTGTTTCCCTTTGTATGACTATTCTTCATCGCAAAATAACAATATTGGAGTACCGAAAAACCCGATTTTGAGCATACAATAACCTTGGATGGCGTGAAAATTACTGTGCTTTAAATGCATATGGAATAATAGGGTTACATTACTTTAAAACAAAACCAAAAAAAATGCAGGAAGGTACAGGAATGAAATACCATTTTTTGAACAACTGACCGACGTCAGTTTAAATATCAGTTGATGTCAGTTGGGGTTCTTCCAAGGAGACTTTGCTGCTTCGCATACAGCTGATGGGTCATTAAACTTAATTCAGGAAAAGTTTCAAGATAAGGTGGTTAGTAAACAATTATGGCATTCACAATCCCCTGGTTTACCTTATGTGATTTTTATCCATGGGTAACTTGAAACATAAGGTGTGTCTTCTTGATCCCCTGATTTAACTGTATGTGATACTTATGTTAAACAAAACAAAAAACAACACAAATAAAACCACATCTACATTGAAAGAATAAAACAATACAGGCGAAAAATTCACTGAATTTTGTATATTGAACTCTCCAGTGTGAATGAAATTTTCCTGAAAAGATACCTGAAATATCCGATTAGTGATTGACAAGTTTCCAACATCTCTTAAGATAAAGTATATGCTTATTATCATTATAACATTAAGCGGTTGCGGTCATATACTGTTTCGGCGGGAATGCGAACTGCGGCGGCCGGCACGCGAATTATCATGCAGTGCCTATAGTGTAAAGAAAATCACTATACTTTGGAGTTGCATTCGTTTAAGGTGCGTTTTCTACAGGTGCGTTGCTTTGTGCGCCTGTACCCATGAAACCACACACTAACTCTCTATATGAATTTGATTCTGACCGTTGCAAAATAAAGGATAGACCATTTATTCGACTTTTACGCCAAATGCCAAACTTTGAGAAACGAAGAAGTTACGTAAAACACAGTGATGACAACCTACGGTCACATTTAACATTTAGTTGGTAGGAGTTCAAAAATAAGCTTCCTAAACTTTAGTTTTTGGGTTATTTTCCAAGATTATTAACATTTTCCCCATTTCACCACAAAGCGTACACAAGGAAACTGTGAGGTCAAAGGTGTATCAATGATCTTCCCTGTAAATAACCGTTAACGCTGACATGCGTTTTACTAATGGGTATTGATAAAACTATTTTGTGAATACGATTAAACCTGTTTTATTTCAGTTGGCATATTTCTTTTTTGTAATTTTCGTTTTTGCAATTTCTTTACCTGAGGGTCAAGATGCATTAAGATAGAATAGGATAGGACTATGGAACGGAGGGGATATTGAGTTTTATTTATGGACGCTTTATAACTGCTGGTCCTTAGCGTCCCCTTCCATACTGAGCGTGAAAGACCGGAAATTTTCCTCAGAAGCCTCTATATCAGGCTTGAATTCTTTTACGTGCCGTTAACCTACGACACAGGACCACCGGCTTTACTGCCTTTCCGAAGGAAGCCATGCTTTAAAAAATCCATCGCCCTCCACCGGGTTTTATCCCGCGACCTTGGGAACTAGAGGCTAGCATGGTAACCACTACACCACAGAGGAGGACGACGGAGGGGACCACTAGCACCCAACCACTAATGGATCTTTTGTGCGTACACTCCCGGGAAGAACGGATGAATAGGAGACATTTGGATTGCAGAGCAAGGCCGGCGCAAGTCGAGAGAGACGCGCAGAGTTCCCCAACGGTTTTAGGTTTGACCACCCAGCCAGGGTGGTTAAGAGTTGCTGGCCCTCATAGCCGTGGTCGCTGGAGTGTATGGCTCCGGCGCTCCGTCAAACTGAGGGTCGCGGGTTCGAGTTTCGCCATGGGCATGGGTGTTTGTGTGTGTCTGTGTGTTGTGTAATTGCGGTATGGTAACGAAAAACAGTAAAAGAACCGCAGTATCTGGGTAAAACAAGGGAACTTAAAAAAAAAAAGAGACGAGGGTCGCTCGGAGACGTCTCTCTAGTGGGACCAGGGAAACGCAGGCTCAACCGGCTTGCCTCTAGCGTGGCCGACTAGAAGCTCCAAATCGCAAGCCTCTGAACCATCTGCCTGACACCGACCGAACCACTGCCCCGGAGTCAACCTGAAACATGAAAGGTAAATGCAATGAGGGGAAATGGAGGAGAAAGGAAATCCGTGTTGGAATACACCACTCCAGCATTCGCCTATGTCAACCAGGGAAAACCACGAAAAGTACATGATCAGAGAGGAAAACCACCGGGAATTGAACCCGGGACCTCTCTAATGCAATCCTTACACGTTAATGCGGAGCTATCTCGCTCGGTTAAGATGTATTAACTGCCAGCAGTTTCTTTTATATGTAAACAGCGCTGAATCTTCTTTCAAGTGCTGCAGTTGTTGCTGTATAGTAATTTAATCACCTATGGGATTATAAATGTATGTTCAATTACTAAAAGAAATATTGTCGCGTACCTCACTATTTATTAATTAATTATTTAACTTCACTGGTGGGCAACTCGCTGCGAGAGGGATCGTTATTCAAACAAAGGAAACTTTAATTTAAGAGGCACCGACAAAGGGACGCAGCTAAAGTTAAAATTCACAACATAATTACACTAATATAATTCCTGGCTGAAGGGAGAGGCAAGGATTCTATTCTACCATAATAAAAGCTGGAAGGAAGAGTGACAAATAGATTTATTCAACAAAGACTTACCCCCTGTGTCTGCCGGGACGAGGACGCCATGTCGTAGAGCAGCTATCCGTTCACCTGAACACCGCGAAGACTAGTAACAGACTGACTTGAGAAAACTCGTTAAACTTGGCGTCACTAACGCCATATCCCCTCCAATGAGACTGTTTCCCCTTAAACACCCCTCCTCAGATAAACTGCCAACCTTCAACTTGGGTAACCAGAGGGCACATTACCAATATATAATCTGTGCACATGCCACAATATTCCCTTTGTAATGGAATAAAGTGCATTTGTTTTCACCTCGCACAACATTTTTGATATACGATATTAACGTCGCTTAATATTCCATTCATTAACTGGAGCAGATGGAATACTAAAGTATTTGATATGTACCATAAATTCTCATCAAAACATAAGAATGTGTATTTAGCATACGTTATACCACAGGTACAGATTAAGACATAGACAACTATTGAAAATTCCATATGTAAGAAAACTCGTTTATCGCATTATAATTTCTTGAAGATCTTTACTTTATGGGATCCATTTGAGCTCAATATAAAAGTTATAGGAAATCAATAAAGAATTATAACAATGGTTTGACTTTCATTCCATATTTTATAAACTAGGTGGCCCAACAGCGCTGTGTTTCATGTGTGCAGATATCTCTTCGTGCGTTAAAAGAGTTGCAAAATTCAGCGGGGCTATTCCAAGTAAACGTAGGTCAGTGGGGAACTGGCGCAGTAGCGGTATCAACCTCCGTTCTACTCCTGTTGCTTAACGGCAAAGACGATGAGAAGATCGCACTCATTGAGAGGTAGTTTCTAGGGTTTTCCCAGTCCGTGATGGTAGACAAGGACAGTGTAAACAAACCGAAGAGGTATTAGAATGTTTCCACTTGAGTTACGGAGACTAATTTTCAGCGAATAAGCTCGCTTTTTAGATAAGAGGTAGTCTCGGTCAATTCAGCGCCCAGGGTACTCTTGATTCAAATCTACTTTGAAATAAACAGTAGATCTATAGTTCTAATAAGGACATTGAAATCGCGTCGAGTAAAACAAAACAGAGTTAATCAACGAATAATGCTCCTTGGCTTACTAAGCTATGAACTGCGTACACACTAGTTTGCTTCCTATTCTGTTTATCTTTGGGAGCTTTAATGTTTTAATATACTCTATTATGCGTTTAGTGAATTATAATAATAATAATAATAATAAAACAAAATAGCAACTAAACACAATGTGCTCTCATGTTGCTGGTTTTCGCTATGGCACTTCAATGTTTAGATTTTACACTATAATGTATAGTGCCTCTGGCATGGTGGTTAGCATGCTAGCCTTCAAATCCAGAGGTCCCCGGTTCAATTTTGGGCTAGGAGGCAATTTTTCTTTAGTCAGAGCTATTCGTTATCCTCTCCAGCGTCTGGAAGTATGAATGAAAGTGCGTGTATGTGTGCGTGTGTGTGTGAATTTAACGTAATTACCGAAAGTAATACCACCCAAATGTGAAACGAGTGAACTTCATTACCATTGAGCAATTGTTCCTAAAGTAAACAGGCCACCGATGTGACATGGGATATTAACAGTGGCATATAAATGGGACAAAAGAAATGTATGGTCTGTAACATTACACAAGAACACTGTATACATAATTTAAAAAAAATAGCTATTGGCGAATAGTCACAGGTCAAATACAGATTTTTTTAATTATTTGTCATTCTAAAAAGTGAGTTTATTCCCTTGAAATAAAGTCTTTGTAGCTAAAGCGGAAAAATCGGTCTGTTTACACTGTTCTTGTCCATCATCACGGACTATACACCCTAGTGCAAGCGTGGGAGCTGCCTCTCAATGAGCACTTCGTCGATAATCAAGAGGTCGCTCAAGCTCACGCTACTGCGCCTGCTCCCCATTGACCCGAGTTTACTTGCAATTGCCCCGTTGAGTTCTGCAACTATTTTCATACACAAAGGGATATCTGCACACGTGAAATACGGCGCTATTGGGCCACCTGGTATAAGCTTTGGAACATATAACTTGTGATTGATTCATTATATTTGGCAATTGTTGAAAATAATGGTATTTGGATAAGGGCGAAAAACAAAAGTTTGCTGGTGTCTATAAACCCAGTTTTGAGCTACTGTATATACAGTGACCGTTTATTTAGCTTTTTATGTCATTCCTGACTAAAAGAGAATGTACAGATTTTGCAGAAGGAGTTTTCTAAAAAGAAGAAGAGTGGTATTTTTCTTTTCAATTAAATATTTTAATATGTACAAAAACTGATATTGCGTGTTTCTGAATCGGATCACAAGTGAAAACGTTTGCGATATTTCCGAAACATGTATGTGTTTTCCTATATGTTAGGCATTACCTCCCCGCAGGCTCTAGCATGTTCATTTAATTCTTACTCTGCTGTACTTAAATATGAAAATCACGATTTTCAATACAGCGGTTGTAAAATGAACCTGATCCACTTAAATTTCTGTACTCTTAAATTATTTAGATAAGCCTTTATTATATATTTACAGATTTTATTGTAGGTATAAGGAGAATACGACAGGTTAGACTGATAGATTTTTGACCGCTCACAATGTAATGGCTTTGAAATACAAATGTTATTTGCATGACCACAAGAAATACGTTTTGCGACTTATCACTCGAGGAAAGTTATTAGTATTTGTAATACAAACTAAAACAAAGAGTATTTCTAAAATGTTTAACGTCACAATAATTTTTATGTGACGTAAATGATATGCTTTAAACAGATCTACATTTGTGTGCAGTATTAATTTGTCTATCCCTTACGGTTTAATAGTTAAAGAAGATGAAGACTTCACAGGCTGTTCAAAATACACATTTTATATCATGAAAATGTCTTAAACTTATGCTACTTTAAATTCTTAGTGCCATTTTTGAGAAAATAAGAAATAAAGAAAAATTTTCCATGAAGGATAGTCCTCATCTCGCATCCTTGTAAGATGATGAATTTAAATGGCAATGATATTTAACCGAATTTTTTATTTTGAGCTATGTTCTTTGCAGACAGACAGACAAACAAAACAGATATTTTTCTAAGAATGCTTTATCTTGATTTGAGAGTTCAAGATATATATTTCAGTTAAAATCTTGCTATCGAATTTTTGGGCGGAAACAATACTTCCTCTATGCCCTGTAGGTAAGTAGTAGGGAAAGTATATATGATAACGATGAATTATGTGGTTGCTTTAAAGGCAAATTTCTCCTAACTTTGCCTATAGGTACCATATTAACAACCATTTCTGAAAAATCTGATGTGTTACACTCACATGACTTTCTCTAATCTTGTACAAACTATTTTTACAAACGCTTATTCTCCATCTACTTCATGTTAATCGAGATAAACATTTGCAGAGTCTACCTTATTGCTAATTTTCTTATAGATGTAAGGGGAATATATATTTGCAAGGGCAATATAGAAAAACAGTAGTCTTTAAGTATAGATATATATCTCAATAGCTGGTTTCTATGTGCAGCACCATTCTCTTTGACATAGAATAATACTCATTGCATATCCAAGACAACAAAAAATGAATAACGAATTCCCATTTGAGAAAAAGTAAAAGCATTGGAAAATTTAAGGGAATAACAAGCAGTATCTCGAAAATGGTTCACTCAACAAAACAAATCTATATGACATAAATTATGTATTTTAACGCGATCTACATTTTTTGTGTAGTAAAATTTTGTCTATCTCTTATGGTTTACCAGTTATGCAAAAGTCGTTCACAATGAAGAATACTTTTGGAGACATTCCCAGGAAATTCAAGATATACATTTAATTTGTCATACAAATATTTTAAACATATGATATTTTAATCAAAATCGTTAGAGCCATGTTTGAGAAAATTAAAATTTTCTAAAAATCTTCCATGTAAAGGATAATCTGGGGTGGGGGGATTTTCTTGAAAATCCTCATGTCGTATCCTTGGAAGATACTGAAGCTAAATACCAAGTTTGGTGTTTATCCGACTGTTCGTTTCTGAGTTATGCTGTTCACAGACAGACAGACACACACACACACACACACACACACACACACACACACACAGACACACAGACACACAGACACACACACGGACATATTTCCAAAAATGCTTCTTTTGGATTCAGGAGGTCTCAAAACATGTATTTCCGGTGAAATCTCGGTATCGAATTTTTGGGTGGAATACAATGCTTCCCCTACTTACTGTACGTAGTAGAGAAAGTAAAAAGAAAGGTTTCTGTCGTACAAATAAGCATACATTTGTGAAGAAACGAGATGCTAGAATCGCCCTGACGAAGGAAAACGCAAGAGTAGCGTTGTCGCCAAGCTTGTGAAAGTGTCTGTACACATAATGTTCCTTCACTTCCCTCCCGCTATCATTTTCTGTGTTAGCACTTATCGATAGTTATCGAGGGTTGGGGTAAGGGACCTGCACTTGGAGATAGCGGCAGGAGAATGTATGCGCCATGCTATCAGATTTTCACCTCCCTGAGAGAAAGAACGACAGCACATTCACACCTGCACAATGGCAGAAAATGACGCTGTATTATACCCTTGCAGGAAATAGGATTCCGTGCATTCGAAATCGAGCATTAAATTTTCGTTTATAATCTTGTGCGCATTATTTAAGTAATATCGCCTACGGTGAAGGGTATCTATGAGAAAGTAGAGTTTAAAAGCTTTGAAATCCATTATAAACTACAACATTTTGTATATGTTTCTTTTTTACTTTCTCTACTACGTATAGTAATTAGGGGAAGTATTGCATTCCACTCAAAAATTCGATACTGAGATTTCACCGGAAATACATGTTTTGAGGCCTAAAGAATCTAAAATATCTCATGTGTTACACTCAAATGACTTTCACTACACTTGTACAAACTATTTTTACATACGGCTATTCTCCATATGCTTCATGTTAATCGAGATATCGAGATGTTAATCTTGTTTCTAATTTTATTCTACATGCAAGGGGAATTTGTAGGCTTTAAGCGATGGTCAAATATATTAAGAGCTGGTTGCTATGTGAAGTATTCCATTCTCTTTGCATTACCAACACAAAAAAATGAATAAGGAATTCCCATTTGAGAAAAAGTAAAAGTATTGGAAAATTTAAGAGAATAACAAGCAATATCTCGAAAATCGTTCACTCAACAACAAAAATGTGTATGGCATAAATTGTGTATTTTAACGCGATCTACATGTTTTGTGTAGTAATAATTTCTATCCCTTATGGTTTACCAGTTCTGCAAAAGTCGTTCACAATGAAGAATGCTTTTGGAGACATTCCCAGAAAATTCAAGATATACATTTTATTTGCCATAAAATGTTTTAAACATATGATACTTTAATCCGAATAATTACAGCCGTTTTCAGAAAATAAAAATTTTCGAAAAATTTTCCATGTAAAGGGTAATCTGGGGTTGGGGATTTTCTTGAAAACCTACGTGTCGCATCTCTGGAAGATACTCAACCTAAATACCAAGTTTGGTATTTATCCGATTGTTCGTTTCCGAGTTATGCTGTTCACAGACACACACACGGACATGTTTCCAAAAATAGTTTTTTTTTGGATTCAGGAGGCCTCAAAACATGCATTTTCGGTGAAATCTCGGTATCGAAATTTGATCGGAATACAATAGTTCTTCTACTTACTATACGTAGTTGAAAAAGGAAAAAAAGTATTTTTGGAAACATGTCCGTGTGTGTGTCTGTGTGTGGTGTCTGTGAACAGCATAACTCAGAACGAACAGTCGGATAAACACCAAACTTGGTATTTAGGTTCAGTATTTTCCAGAGATGCGACACGAAGGTTTTCAAGAAAATCCCGCCACCCCAGATTACCCTCTACATGGAAAATGTTTCGAAAATTTTTATTTTCTGAAGAACGGCTGTAACGATTTTGATTAAAGTATCATATGTTTAAGAACATTTTTATGGCAAATAAAATGTATATCTTGAATTTTCTGGGAATGTCTCCAAAATCATTCTTCATTGTGAACGACTTTTGCATAACTGGTAAACCATAAGAGATAGACAAAGTTTTACTACAAAAAATGCAGATCGCGTTAAAATACACAATTTATGTCATATACATTTTTTGTTGAGTGAACCATTTTCGAGATATTGCTTGTTATAACCTTAAATTTTCCAATACTATTACTTCTTCTCAAATGGGAGTTCGTAATTTATTTTTTTGTCTTGGATATGCAAAGTGTATTATTCTATGTCAAAGACAATGGTGCTGCACATAGAAACCAGCTATTAGGAGATATGACTATGCTTAAAGGCTACTGTATTTCTATATTGCTCATGCAAATATATATTTCCCTTACACCTACAAGAAAATTAGCAATAAGATAGAGTCTGAAAATGTTTATCTCGATTAACATGAAGTAGCTGGAGAATAAGCGTTTGTAAAAATAGTTTTTACAAGAGTAGAGAAAGTCATGTGAGTGTAACACATCAGATTTTTATGTATTTTTTTTTCATTATAGCTGTGAAAATATATTCACCAATGTGTGTTTTAATTACAGAATTTATTTTACTTGTAATGGAGCGATGCCTCAAGTAAGAGATTTGTGGCATACATTCGGGATAACCTCGGTTTGAATTCTGAGGGTTATGGCTGGACAAAGGTGTTTAATGATAGAATTTAAGTATTACAATGCATACATAATAAATTAGGGAAAAGGTTAACAGTCACAGAGTGTTATTGGATATCATCCAACAATTACAGACATCTTTAGATGGAGACGATGAGGTAAAATGGTATTTTAGCACACTTTTGATGTCACCCAAGGCTGAGAAAATGATATAAGACACGCAGTGACAGTAAGTTAAGCTCATCTAAGTTATAAAATCGACGGAAATGCGATAGCACTTAACGCAGTACATAATCAGTAATCGAAGAACGAAGTACAGAAAGAATTTGTGTTGTTTTAATGAAACAAGCAATAACAAGAATTCAGACTCCCTCATTAATTTTTTATTAATTGGTTAATTTATATGTAATTATTTACTTAATATAAAATTAAAATGTTGACTGATATAAGGTCAAAATATACAAAATAAATTTTATCAACTGGATTATTTCCGTCACAAAACGAACACACTTAATAAGGGTGAAAGGGTGCCATCCTTTAAACCATAAATCTATACCGATGTATACATTAAAAAGTTTTTAACACTATTATTATATCTATTGTAGATTTGTAGGAAAGCTCTTTGAAATACAGAGAAGTTTGGTAAGCGCGCTTTCCCCCACAGGTGGGTGAGAAAATGGTGATTGACGAATATAATTAGATCCACCACGGAATAGAAACTACAGTGTTTACTGCTGAGGTCACGAATATTTTAGTGCATTACGAAAACTAGGTCAACTTTACTAATGGGAATGTTTAATTTAAAAGACCGTTCATTCCTTTATTTTAAATGAAAGTTTGAATGAAAGCAGTTCATATCGAGACACGCTTGTTTAAGTTTGTATGAAACAACAACGGAAAAGCAATAGCTTACACATTTACTTCCTATTGAGGCAGTATTTTTAACACTTAAATGATTTCAGACTAGCCATATGAAATAGAAATTCAACAACAGCCCGCCTTAAAGCAATATGTGTATGTAACAACATATAAAAATGTATATTACAGTCATTGTATATGTTGATATTATTGTATACATGTGTAATAATGTCATGTGAATGTGTTATGTAATTTAATTATGTAGGAAATGTGAGAAAAATAGTTAAAAGTTGCTAACAGTGAGGTAACAACGAGGTAACCTTGAGGCAATAATGAATTAGAAGGTTTAATAATGCTACTAGTCATTATTGGAGCAATAATAATGTAATCTTTGTGACAGTTTATAAGATAGCCAATCAACAACCAGAAAGGCTTTAGTTAAATAAAAGTATTCTATTGGATTAGGATTAGCCAATCAGAAACTGAAATATAGCAAAATTTACAAATTTAGGCGATAGAAATCAAGCCAGTTGCTTGTAGACAGCGCTCATAACTGGACGCGTTACTTGTAGACAGTGTTCCTAACCGGACGCGAGATGCGTCCACGAGAAGCTTAATACGTATTCGTGTGAGACGAAAATAGTTTACGTGTTAAAAAGTGCAAGTAATTAATGAAAGAATCTTACAGCTCTCTATATCAGTGAAGTGTTGTTTAAACTGTGTCAAGATTAATAAATGTAGTGAAGTAAAAATTATAATCTGTGTATGCCTACATTCTTCAGCCGCACTACACCTTGCAAAGAAATCCATGTCTCTAACAATAATACTGACGCAGCCGAGGCAAACATAAATATATAATATTTAAAGAAACAGTCAAATTACAAAGTTAATATTTTTTAAACATTTTTGGAGTAAAGGCTACCGGAAAGTAAATTTGGGACGAAGGCTACCAGGTACCATACGTGCGGTTGCAACTACTTCAAGTTCGGCTCCCCAAAAGTTGAACTACAATACAACTCCTACTTCAAATTGGCTTTCCATACGTGAAGCAACAACCTACTTCAAAAATGGCTCCCAAAGGGTTGGGCAAATAACAACGTAAAAATACCATTACAACAAAATAACAACTTCACTATCAACAAAGTAAAACACAAATAGATATGGAAACTTCAGTTTGAAATACGAAAGAAAGTTAACTGGAATCCAAAGCATTCAGTAAAAACTACAGAATGAGTATTGTTATTTAAAAAAATAAGGAAATTCAATAAAAGAAATAAAGCTGCTGGCGTAAATTTTTAAAGAACGAGACTAACTTCTAAACCATTTATGTTTAAACACACGGTAACCAAAGGACATCAAACGACGACAGTGTTAGTCTTTAAGCGTAGGAAATTAACAGATATATGTACCAAGTGGATTGCAACCACATTATGGCCTGCGTGTGGCCATTATTCAAGTCACTTTTGCCATGTCGTAACTCTAGCGTAAATTACGATTAGTACTAAAATAAGCCACAAAAATACATACAAACACACACATACACACTACATTACATTACATAGTAATGAAACGAGGTGCTTATGGAAAGTAGTGACAAGAAAATGAATTCTTATGTATTACATTCTAATGACTTTCTCTACTTTTCTATAAATTATTCTGACAAAAGCTTACTCTCTGCCCACTTGTTAATAGAGGTAAGCTTTTGTTATACATTTATACCCTTCGTTGCAGCTATGATGAGGATAGAGAAGGTTAAAACGATAGTCAGTTTTTACTATTTGATGGCTGGAAATTCCATACTACTTGCATGTTCACGTGAAAAAAAGAATAGCGACTTACAACTTAAAAAGTATAAGTATTTTAAGACCGAAACCATTACAAAGAATATCTCGGAAATTGTTATAGCCATAACACTTTTTATTTAATATAAACTATAACGTTTAACGAAATCTAAAATTTTTGACTGGAAAATTTTCTCTATTTCCTACAATTTACCAATTGTACAAAAACATTCGGAATGAAGAGGATTTCGTGAGCTAGTCCATAAAAATTCAAGACATACATTACGTTTGTGCTGAAAATATCTTAATGTGTGATATTTTAATAAAAATCGTTTGAGCCATTTTGAGAATGTCAAAAATAACGAACATTATTCCATGTAAAGTGTAGTTGGGCTGGAAGATATTCTCGAAAATTTGGAAACAACTCTGAATTTAAATAAGTACTTTGGTATTTAGCCGAAGTTTTGAGTTCTGCCATTCACAACATACCAGGCAGGTACACACACACACATACACACACACACAAACACATACACACACAGAGTGCCTTTTTCTAAAAGCGTTACGAGTTGCATTCAAATGACTTTCTCTACTCACTCTTCTACGGACTATTCTTGCTTATTCTTCTATCTACTTCTTGTTAATATGTATATACCTTCATTACTTATTTGTTGTGGGTATGAGAATAAAATAAGCTAAAGCGATAGTCAAATCTTTTTAATTCCGGTCGCTATGTCATGGTTTTGCAATCCTGTCTCTTTGCATGAACACGAAAAGAAATATAGAAAAAATAATAATTTGCAGTTGAGAAAAGTATAATGCATCTGAAATTCATATAAATAACAAAGAATATTTCGAAAATGGATAACTCCCAATTATTTGCATGTGCATAAAGCTTGTGTTTTAAAGGAATCTGCATTTTTGTGTAGCAAGATCTTGTCTATCTCTTACGGTTTACCAGTTATACGAAAGTGTTTCAGAATAAAGAGGACTTCAAAGGGTATTACAGAAAATTAAAGATGTACGACTTATTTGTCACGAAAATATCTTAAACGGATGGTACTTTAATCAACATCTTTAGAGCCTTTTTCAGAAAATAAGAAATAACAAAAGATTTCCATGTAATGGTGGTTTAGGATGAGCGATGTTTTAAAAATCTTCTTGTTGCATTATTAAAAGGTTCTAAGGTGAAATACCATTTAGTATTTAACCGACTTTTAGTTTTTGTCTTATTATTTTCTAAAAATTTGATTTTGGGTGTTCAGGGGGGTTCCAGACATAAATTTCTAGTAAAATCGAGACAGAGTAGTTTTGGATGGAATACGAAACTTTCTTAACTTACTGTAAGTGTATGTAAAGAAAGTAAAAATGCCTTTCTTTGATTCAGGGAATGTAAAAGCGTGTATTTCGGTGATAACTCGGTATTGAATTGTTGAGTGGAATGCTATATTTTACTTAGTAGTAATAAAGTAAACATTTAGATTAGTTGCCGTTCTATCGAACTTTCCTTGACTTGATTATTTATATGCGACTTCTACCATAAAATCTGCGCAAAACTTCCTTTTATCTGCTTAAGGAGTGAACTGGTAACATACACCGCACCTTTCCTGCACATAATTATCTCTTAAGAATATGAAGTCAATAAATCCACCAAACAGTATAGAGACATTTGTGTTCTTATTTATGCAAAGTTAAACTTTAAACTAGCGTGCAAAATAGAGAATAGATATATTTATGTGAAGCATTTACTTAGAGATGGTATCGGTACTGAAGCGTATTGTAAAACTTTACATCTTTTTTTTAATTCGAACAATTTAAATGTCTCATGAATCACAGCTTTCTCTATTGCTTTTTCCATACTGTTTCTGGCTGCATGTGTTACTCGTTTTTGTGTCTATAGCACTTCAATGTGTGGGTGTACGTGGAATATAAACGAAAGCACCAGGGGGAACACATAAACAGTCCGTACGTGCATATGCGTAACAAACATTTCCTCCCGAGCTATTTTACTACCTTCCTTGTCAGGGAAGTCCATAATCCGTTCGCAGGAAGCGCATTGTTTTTTTTTCTCTCCCTCACCATTATAAAACCAGCAGAATCACAAAGGACTGCCTCTAAAAACTATCTACCTTCATGGACATAAAAGCAAAGCACCAAAGAGAACGTTTCGGAGTTCCCCAAGCGGTGCAATGCCATCCCTGATGTATGGATCTTATTAAGTAAAAGTTGGTACTAAGAAGTGAAGATGCCATTGAGCTTCATATCTTCTTAGCCAGGTAAGAAGAAACTTGTGTCATGGAGAGTATTGCCAAAAAGACTTGAGAGAAAGCAGAGTACCATCGTTGTTAAGTTTCTCCTCACTTTAGTTGTTTCTCCCTCGAGCCTGACAGTGGAATCAGCCTTACTCCGTGAGGTAAGGCAATAAATTAAATACCATGTGGCCCAACAGCGCCATATTTGATGTGTGCAGATAACCTTTCGTGCGTTAAAGGAGTTGCAAAGGACAATGAGGCAATTCAAGTAAACACAGGTCAGTGGGGACCCGGGCATTAGCGCCCTAAAAATGCAGCATCACCACCACTACTACTACTACTACTACTACTACTACTACTACTACTACTACTACTACTACTACTACTACTACTACTACTTCATCAGCGGTTCTCAGGATCGTCCATATGGATACACGGAGACGGTTGGAACAATCAACAGGGACAAACTTTCGAACACCTATTCAATGAGCGAAATCAGAATAACATTAGCGTTAGGTGATGATGATGATGATGATGATAATAATAATAATAATAATAATAATAATAATAATAATAATAATAATAATAATAATAATACGAGCAACAACATTTATAATAGCAAGCGAAAAAACGGTAGTGAATACTGCATGCTCTCATTATTGTCGCTTACAGTCCGTAATGTTAGACAAGAAAAGCGTAAACACAATGAAAAAACGGTTAAGGGTGAATACGATAGGTCAAATACAACATTTTAATTATTTGTCTGTCTAAAAAGTGAGCTTATTCCCTCTAAAATAAAGCCTGCGTAACTGAAATGGAAAATATTCCAAAGCCTTATGGTTCTACTTTTGTCTATTATCACTTACTGTACACTTATTGCAAGCCTGGAGAGTGCCTCTTAATGAACGAATCCTCTTGTCGTCTTTGCTGATAAGGAAGAAAGAGTAGAACGAAGCTTGCCTGGACCCGTAGTTTAGTCGGTAGAGCACCTACCTAATGTGCGAGGGGTCCCGGGTTTGATTTTCTGCTGGGTGGGAAATTTTCTCTAACCAAGATTATTCGCTATCCTCCCCAGAGTCTGGAAGAATGAATGAGAGTGTGATGTGTGTGTGTGTGTGTGTGTGTGTGTGTGTGACTAAAGCCCAAAGTTTACTAGAAACCCAAAGACAAGCAAATACGAGTTAACACTATTGATAATAGGCAATAAATATGTTTCAAGGTAATGGCCACGGATAAGACGATTTTAGTTAAAGACGGAGTATAAATGGAATTTAAAAAAAAACAAAGAAAGAAAGTGAAGCTCGCTCAAGCTAATTCGTCAGTTCACCGTTGAGCTGTGTTTACTTGGAATTACCCCGTTGAGTTCTAGAACTCCTTTAACGCATAAAGAGATGTATACACACTTGAAATTTGCGCAGGTTGGGCTACGTGGTATAATATGTATATCTCATATTAATTGCCTTACCGGCATTGCAAGGTTTGCTTTCCAAACCTCGAACGACGACTTAACGCCTTGCATACACCTCCCGTATTCTTTATGAAATGTCGTACAATGACCAAGGACATTTTGGTGGTAAATCCTTCCCTTTATTCCTGTAACTTTGATTTTTAAATTCCCCGTGTTATTCCAAAAATCTGATATTCATGGAAATGAGTATAAAATGTATTTCTGATTTTCTTCACCTCCCCCTAAGTCTTTCAAATTCTGAATATAGTATTACCTGTAAGTAGCATATGGTGACACAATTGACGGAATGATCGAGTAATTACGAGGGATGTTTTTAAAGGTGGGAACGTTATGCAATTAAATAAGAACTGCTGAATATTTTGTCTCACTAATTGTTTATTACATCGTATATGCCTTAAACTTTCTTATACAAAATTTTCACAATCAATTAAATTCTCATTTTGGTGTAGAATAACTTTTAGTGCCTTCTTCTAATAGAAGTTCTCCTTAAAACAATCATACATTTTTTGAGATATATGTTTCTGTATCTAAGAATCCATTGTAGAAGAAATTGCGTTCTTAGTATCGTTGTCTACGGAGGGGATTCAAACTAGTGGTCCGGAAGTAAGATCTTTTAACGAGTAGTTTGCCGGCCCTCGTAGCAGTGGTCGCTGGAGTGGTCGCTTCGGCGCTCGCCAAGCTGAGGGTCGCGGGTTCGTGTCCCGCCACGGGCATGGGTGTTTGTGTGTGTGTGTATGTGTGTTGCGGAAATAAGTGGTGTGAAAACTGTAAAAAACAGTAGCATAAACTGGGTACAACAATGGAATTTTAAACAAAAGTAGCACAAAGAAAACTATTATAAATATGCAAATTAATCTGATGTTAGCCAAAAACAGACGACTCATTATTTATGTTCTTCAAGAAGCTTTCGTACATTCACCGCTAATGTCCTCTAAGAGATTATCACAGATTATTTTCAATACAGAAAATGTAGCTCCAGAAACACCTGCACGTTTCCTAAATGTACTGGCGGCGGAAGTCTGGGACGACGCGGTTAGAAATTATTTATGCTACATTAATATAAATGTTCGAAAAACGTTCATAGCTGGTAGGAAAGTAGTGTAAGGTAAAAAATAAACTACATATCGAGAAATATTTAATAGTTCATACTTTATTGTAAAATGGACCTTACGTTTAAAATACTTGTATTAGATAATCACAGTGCGTGACATTTTTGCGTTATACAGTCTCTAGTATTTAATAATTTAATGGCTTCACCGTTTCCAAATTATACAGAAACTTCTATTACCTATACTCAACAAAGAGGTCGTGTAATTGGTAAGATGAAGATTAGCTACAGCCAGAACCACATGGCAGTATCACATTTAAAATCTGAATGTGCGTAAGCATTAATCATATTACATGAAATCAGTTTTATATCCTTACCCTTCTTTATTCAGGTCTCTTACAGCTCACTGAATTTCACGTTCATATTTCTATTAAGTCTAACACATCTTCAATTACTTTTTAAGCTAAGCAAGTAGAGTCTTTGTCACAAATAAATCATTATACTTATTGCGGCTTATGTTCTTTCTTCAATAAATACAAATTTATAGTAATAAAATGAAATCCAATAATGAGATATGTTAGTAAATTAAACTGTTGAAGTCAATTCAAGCACCATTGAAACTCTGTTTTAGAGAAATAATATTTGTATGCAGTAGTGTTAAGAAAATTTGGATTTCTAAAGCCTACCGTGTGACATGATTGCAATTTGTCCAATTTGCTCACACTAGATAAGATGAAGAAGCAAATGGTTCTCCAACTAAACCACAGAAGACGTGAAATTCACTTCCAAGACACAGCTGGTCCTCGTAGCCGTGGTCGCTGGAGTGCATAGCCCCGGCGCTTAGCCATGCTGAGCGTTGCGGCCATGGGTATGGGTGTCGTGTAATTGCAGTAAAGAGTGGTAACGAAAACAGCAAAAAAAATCTGATGTGTTACACTCACATGACTTTCTCTAATCTTGTACAAACTGTTTTTACAAACGATTATTCCCCATATGCTTCATGTTAATCGAGATGTTAATCTTATTGCTAATTTTCTTGTAGATACAAGGGGAATATGGTAGGTTTTAAGCGACAGTCAAATGTTTTAAGCACTGGTTGCTATGTGCGCATTCCATTCTCTTTGCATGTCCAGGACATAAAAAAGTTATTAACGAATTCGAGAAAAAGTATAAGTTTTGGAAACTTTAAGGGAATAACAAGCGATATCTCGAAAATGGTTCACTATACAACAAAAATGTATATGACATAAATTGTGTATTTTAACGCGATCAACATTTTTGTGTAGTAATAGTTTGTCTATCTCTTATAGTTTATCAGTTATGCAAATGTCGTTCACAATGAAGAATGCTTTTGGAGACATTCCCAGAAAATTCGAGATATAGATTTCATTTGTCATGAAAATATCTTAAACGTATGATATTTTAATCAAAATAGTTAGAGCCATGTGTGAGAAAATTAAATGTTCCATGTAAAGGGTAATCTGGGGTGGGGGGATTTTCTTGAAAACCTTCGTGTCGCATCTCTGGAAGATACTAAACCTAAATATCAAGTTTAGTTTCTATCCGACTGTTGGTTTCTGAGTTATGCTGTTCAAAGTCACACACAGACACACACACGGACATGTTGCCAAAATGATTTTTTTGGATTCAGGGGGTCTCAAAACATATATTTTCGGTGAAATCTCGGTATCTAATTTTTGGGTGGAATGCAATACTTCTCCTACTTACTATACGTAGTAGAGAAAGTAAAAATCAGTAATCATAAACTGGGTAAAACAAGGAAACCTTTTTTAAAAGAAAAAGACAATCAGAAGAATATGAAACTGATGGATGATTGGTACATCAGATCGCAGCAGGAACACCTTTCAACATTAGCTAAGAACTGAACAAACTTGGTTCATCAGTTGACTTTAACTGATGATGAGGCGAAAGCACCTTGAAAACGTTTCCATTACTTTTAACCTACATAATGTAACTGAACTACGTGTTAATAATTGGAGTCAAATTTTAAAGCAGTTCACGTCAACCATCTTCGTAGTAACCATGCTGTATCAGTTTTTTACTATGCTAATGATTAGAAATAATCCAGAACGTAATCTCGAGTGAAGGCTTTTCGTATGTGCATCTCGGAGTTCAACATGATAATTAAATTGATCGTTGAGAAGATATTTAATGGGCAATACTCCTATTGAATTTGAAGCGGGTGCTGTTGCAAGGTTTCGCATTCTGTAACTGTAGTGATGCAACATACTGTCTACGTTCAGAGCGTTACTTACGGAACCGGTTATAAAAATGCTCAAAAAACCGACTTAGTGCTGGATCATCCATTCTCAGAACCGAACCAAACTAACGGTTACGCTAGTTTTTCATGCATCTAGCATAGATTCTATACTGATTGCACGCCAATAATGGGTAGTCACGTAAACATCGAGTAAAATGTATTCCTACACAATCACCGTTCCGACTGGTTAGTTGCAGGCGCCAAGAGTAAATAATTGTCTAACCGACCACATGCCAACTGTCATTATTCCGACTCATTCCGTTACCTCGCTTGCCGGTAGTCAATAAAATCGTTGTTGATGTAGTAAGATCAATAATAATTTATGGCATTAATAGATATCACAGTAATCATTATATGTGATATAAACACTCATTATGAGTCAGTATTTTTAACACTTGAATTATATAATATGTAATTTCAATAACAACCCGCCTTGAAGCAATATGTATGTAATAATTTGTAAAATTGTATGTAACAGTCATTGCATATGCTTATATTATTTTAAACATGTTTAATAATGTTACGTGAATACATTATGTAATTTAATAATGTAAGAGCTCTGAGAATAATAAGTTTAAGGTTGATAACAATGAGGTAACAATGAGGTAACCTTGAGGCAATAATGAGTTTGAGAGTTTGAATACTACTAGTCATGATTAGGGCAGCAATAACGTAAATTTTGTGACAGGCAGAAAAAAACTTTAATTAAATGCAGGTATTCTTTGTACTAGGATTAACCAATCAGAGACTTGAAATACAGAAGCTTACGGGTTTGGACGGTTGAAATATGTTCAGTTGCTGGCAGACCTTGGTAGTGACCGAATGGAGGATGTGTTCTCTAAAAAAATATTACGTATTCGTGTGAATCGTAAAATTAAATATACGCGTTAACAAAGCACTAGTTTTAAATTAAACAATCTTACAGCTCTTAATATCAGTGCACTGCTATTTAATTTGTGTCAAGGATTAATAAAGAAGTGAATTTAAACTGTGTAAGCCTACATTCTTGTCGTACCACGCCCTGTCTAAGAGATGCGTGACTCTACAACAATACTGAAGTAGCCGAGGCAAACATAAACATAAATTCTACCTATAGAAGCAGTTTAATAACAAAGTTAAAATATATTTTTTTAAACTTGGAGCGTAACAACAAGAATACATCTTCAAAAATCGGCTTCTCATACGTGGCAGCATATTATGTAAGAAACAATCCACTTCAAAATTGACGTTCATACATGGAGCTGATTAAATAAATAAACTCCAAGACAATAACTACTTCAAGTTGGCTTCCCAAGCGTGAGGCTAATAAATTGCGTAAATAAATTACGTAAACAAAACACCTTCTCAAGTTGGCTTCCCAAGCGTGTGGCTAACAATAACAGTAAAACTAAAATAAACAATAAACTCCAACAGTTGAAGAACATAACTACTTCAATTACTAAAGCATCATACGTCCAAGTCAAAAGCTAGAGCAGAATAATGCTGGCCAGCTTGAACGATCGCTTGTAGCCGACATATACAATATAATTTCAGAGTTTTAGATTTTTATTTTGTTAGATAACCTTATCTAATCAGATAGGAGGGCTAAATTCCTTCCAGATTTTTTAATCTTCTTCTTCTTATTCTTCCTCTGTGCCACCACATTTCCAATTAACCAAACATGTTCCTTCATCTATTAGCCCTCGTTCTTCGGAGGGCTTAAAAGTTGGGTTATTTATAGAAATATGGCCCTAACTTGGCTCTACAGACTCGATAGGATTTAAAATACAGTGAAAGGTGGAGTCTAAGCAATATGTGACCAGCTTCCTCCACCATAGTGCCAAAAACAGGTTTGTTATATCTAATTATACGAATCAGCTCGTCCTTCACCACGTCCTTTTTAAAGTCAAGTACCCTTTGATCCATACACTGGATTATGTTTTTTTTAAGCCACCATCTATTGGGAAGGCGTTCTAATTTCACAGAGGGATACGAGACATTTCCCGTAACAAAATGAACTATTCGGTGCAAGTGAAGCCAAGATATTCTTGAACAGTTGAAAACATCACCGATCATCTCGTCATAATAATTAGCGTTTTTTGACTCCATCAATTGCTCTGCACCCTCTAAAATCCGTCATCACTTCCGATGTGCAGCAAAATAAGACGTTTGCCTTTTCCTGTCGGATTCTTGAGTCCAGTGTTCAGTCCTGAAAGGAATGTTGCTTTTTACTTTTGACAGTAGAATCCAGCCATACCTTGGAGGTTGTATGTCCCTCGTTCACCCAGGTCTCATAAAGGAAATATATCTTACGCCCCTGCTTCCCGTATATATAATTTTCCTAAAACAATCTCAATAAAATATTCTCTTTTGTCAACAATTGGGTTTGTTCTGTTTCCTTTTTTAAAAATCGTAGCCTATTTCACGCAGAATTTTATTGAATCTTGTTTCTCTGAAATTGGGCTGATCAGGATCATTATTGATGAAAGTTAACACTCTCCGTACAATTGGTGGTTTATTTCTTTCGAAAAAAAATTGAGTTTATTTTAGTTTAAGTTAAATTCTATTTAAGTTTTATTTAACTACTGTGGTTCTTAGCATCCCATTATATACTGGGCATGAAATACCGGAAACCTTGTTCAGGCTGAGGATCCCGTCTAGGACACGGGACCACCGCCTATACTTCCCTTCCGAAGGAAGCCATGCTAGGACTTTTACACACGATAAAAAAAATCCATCGCTCTTCTCCGGTTTTGAACCCGCGACCCCGGGATCTAGGGACTATTATAGCACTCCTAGATCACGGAGAACGACACTCTTTCGAACAACTGATTTACTTTTCGACGTATTGCCTTTCGTACGAACACGTCACACTGCAGTTCCAATGCAGGTTTTTTATGCTTCCTAGTTTTCCCTGGGGTAGATAATTGTCGTTTTTGCACTTGCTCACATCTTGTAGAATGCATACTTGCCACTGATAGGCCGGTAAAGTCGGCTGGAAAGTTCACAATATCCTTAATTGACAAGATCGGATATTTTTTTCACAGAATTTCACAAAAGCTTTCAAAACAATCCTTTTTTCTCAGTTTGTCAATGGTTTTCCTTTACGGTGTTTCAAAAACTCAATGTTACACACATTTTGCAAACAACCAAGATAAATCCCTTTGCTTTCTTATGCAGTTCTCGGACAATTTATTTTCTGATAGCAGTATGCACTGCCAACGTCCTCTATATGCTTATACGAACTTAACCCAATTAGCCGAAGAGGAGATGACCATATTAAGCGGGCTAATGCGTGAAATTTATATTTTGCACAATTTTAAAACTACATACTTAATTTTTGCACACATATTTGCGGTATTATATAGAAATATTTGGCAGAGTTTCATCTTTGTATATCAATTAGTTTTTGAAATATTGAAAAGTATGTTTAAAAGAATTACAAACCTCAAAATGAAATTCACTACACTTTTTTTAAAAAGTTTGCAATTTTATTTTTTTTGCAAAACCAGAAACTGATTTAGAAAACTTGACGCATGGGTTTTATGTGAAATTTTGTCATTTGTTCACATTTTCACCGTCTCCTCCCTTAAAACTAAATATGATCGTGGTTATAAGTTAAGTGTAGCTTAATTTTACTTACACTTCATAAAAGTAAAACACAATAATGTACTACATCGAAGGAATACATTGCTTAGATACTCATAAATTAGTTAGCGAACCATTTTTCTCTTATGTCACAGAGACACATTTGTAGTAAGGCTTCATTAACCAATAGAATCACACTCGTGCACGTGGTAATGTTTACAACAGTACCAAATCTTAGCGTGTGGCCAGTATATCACGAATATTGTCGACTGAAGAATGGTTCTTACTTTATGAAAGCAAGGAAGTGGAACGTAGTAAAATAAAACACTGTATGTTACAATAGTGATACTGTTTTACTTATTTGTTAGGAAATTAATCTGAAACTTAGCGTGAGAGCCCCTTTCGGCCTCATAACCTTAATAACTATTATGGTTCGGAGAAAATTTATAAGAAATTTTAGGTAATCATGTAGGTCCCAAGCTATCTGTCACGATCGCTTTATGAAACGTACTCTAATAAATACCTAGTTGATGAATTGTAATTATCCAAGGGATTATAAATATGAAAATAAATATGATGTAAAATCCATTATACATATTAAAAATGCAGAACATTATATCAATTGGTCCAAAAAGCAGCTGCATCCTTTTCTAAGGAGAACATGATTTTATTAAGATTCCTTGGGTGCTTAGCACAATGTTCTTACGCATTCAAGGACTTTGCAGAATTTACAGTGTACCAACGTCGCCATTTAATCAGCATGGAATATCACATAATCCGATTCTGATTCGGATTCCGTCTAGCTACTCAGCACCACAACTGATGTCTCCATCGCATTTGAGCTTTCCTGGTCTTCTACAAACTGGACCGCAGTTTATCTCTAGGGGAAGAGTACAATACTTATAAAATTAATCTCTTCCAGCTCCTATTGTTTCTGTTGCATTTGTAATCCTTATTGTTCTGGAATATACTTCTCCTTTTGTTGTCCGGTAGAGTATTTCTAGCCTTTAAGATATTAAACTATTTCAGTTCTGCTGCCCCAATCATCTATTTTTGCCTCCCCGTGGGATCATAAGTTCTGCTGGATATACCAGTGTTGGAATCGCTGAAAATTTACAGAGGTTTAAAATTGTCTGTCTTCACATTTTCAAATATATTATCATTTTTCCAAGATGAGATTCCTGAGAATGGTAACAGGTTGTAGTCTTTTGTAGCAAACCTCAAATGGAAAAAATAAGGTAAGAGAAATACATTCTTTGGAAAAAGAAATTATAAGTTATGCAAATGAATGGAAATACCATGTTGATAGAATGTCGAAAGAGAGAATCCCAGGAGAAGTGTTGTACTATAGGCCTAAAGGAAGAAGACATCCGAGAGGACAAGAGAACGATGGTCAAACATGTTTAGAAGCCCGAGAAGGCAATGCTGCCTAATCCCTGGAGAGCAGAAGAAGAGGATTATCATTTTGTAATATCTATTAGTGCTTGTATTTAACCAATTTAACAACATTCATATACTACTGTAAGAAGTTTTACTACATTCTGGATAACAGAATCTCCATAGTCATATTATTCTACTATTTCATTCCATTTTTGTTCTCAAACGTCATTTGGGCCTAATGTTCGTTTTGATTGTTATTTAACCAACTTTTTTGTTGTTAACCTCTAAAATTATATTTACTCCACCAGTGTCTTCAAATTCAATGGATATTAGTAATAAAAAAAGAGCACGATCAGAATATTCCACCTTTAACTGACGTATATTACAATTACTTTATAGCTATGTCATGACATAAATATTTGAAGGAATGGATGATAAGTAATGTTCGTTTCTTTTGGTGTCTTTTTGTTTCTTAAATTCAGTGCGGTTTCCTACGAGGAAATATTGTGGAAGGACTTAGTGCCCAGTGACCAGATGAGTGATTATGTGAGTCTCGGCAACTAATTGGAAAGAGAAGAGGGGGAGCTAAGAGTGTTTCAAAACGGCCAAATGAAGTTCGATAGTCCTAGAAGGCAGCTCATCTAGAAGAAGAGAGTCCAAATTCAAAGTCTGGTCCTACAGCTGGACTTCCACAGTTGTTAACGCAATTTGGTGTTATTAACTAGTTGCTGCGAATGACACAACACACACACACACACACACACACACACACACACACACACACACACGGAAAACCATTTCCCATCGTTCTAGAAAAATATGGACATTTATGGAACTGTAGAAGCCAAACTGAAAACACCATTTTGCACCCAATAGTTAATTATCTTGTGCAGCATTACTACCAAAACAATAGGAACCTAAATGAAAACCTACAGTATCCGCAAATAAAATTATGTCTTAGGTAAGTTTATAAGTTTATATTAATCACAAACGATATCAGACACACTTCTTTTATAAATATTCTAAAGTTAAGTCAAACTCAATTAACTTAAGCACGACACATTTTGACACGTTGCCATTACCTTCTATCATTAATGATATTTTAATCACCAGAGGAAATTTTCAGAGAATAAAAAGTGGCTAAAGTTTGCATTCATAACATTGTTTAGAGAAGTGGAAATTTCATTACAATATTCACCTAAAATCCTTGAAACAATCCGGAGGTGCTTAAATGTGAAATATAGTGTTTATATTGCTTTAGAATTTCAGTTATGCTCTATGCATGCACATGCACACATACAGTTTTTCTAAAACACAGTTTGTGCTGAGGGTATCTAAAAAAGTATATGTTCTGGGACATTTCTATAGAAATTTAGTTTTTGGTTTAAGTGCTTACCACAGACAAACGTTAGAGAAATCCACAAAGTTGCTTTCTGCAGGGAATATACAGCTCCGTTTATGCATTTATGAGGACTAATACTAGAAAATAATTTTGAAACGCTGGTTAAACTTTACGATTTGGATTGCTATATGTTTATTTAACATGGAACAGTTGCTGGAGCCAAACGTATAAGTTAGTTGATAATAATAAAATATTAAATAAATTGTATATTTCGAGTTAAATTCATTTGCTTAAAGTCTTAATATATCGATTACATAACAGATTACAATAAATAGACTGTAATACCGCGGTAATCGTTTTAGAAACAAAAGTATACATCACTGCTAAACACCCCTTCTCGTGTTTAAACTATTCAATTTCATTTTCTGAAGATTTTCATTTAGGGATGTAGGAGCTTTACTAAGTTTTATTTGGAAGACGCTGTCATGGTCATTTTAGAGTCTATTCAATTTAACCCTAATTCTAGGTTCCCATTTTAAAAAAAATAAATTGACCATAAAGTGACTATCACAACGTCCTCAAACAAAGCACGACTAATGGCATTTACTTTCCTCCATAATATCAAGAAAAAATTTTATCAAAGAAATTTCTTTCTACAACGCTTAGTTTTAGTGATATTGTACAGTCTCAGCTTAAATTGTTCACCAGTATATTCTATATTTCTATAAATACCTTTAAATGCATTGATTGGATGGTTTGGTTAACTTCTTCTATATATTGTTTGTCAAAGTTTCTTTCTGTTTATCCCTCAAAGACTCTTTCATAATCTATAAAGGCCAAGTGAGTTTCCAAATTGAATTCTCTTCGTTTTCCAATTTTATGTTTTATTGTGAAAATTGAATGTGTACACAACCGACCATTCCAAAGGCAGTTTGGTCTACTATTATTAGAGCTCCTAATATATTTTTGATCCATTGTTTAAAATTCAAGCATACACTTTATTAGCCTATATTAATCAGGCTAATTCCTCTATAATTTTGACATTTGTTTCTGTTTCCCTTTTTAAAGTAGAAACTACTCGTGCTTTTAGACCATGATTCTGGTTTTCCACAACATTTCCAATACATATTTATGCAACATAAAAGTGTATTATCTAGTGATATTCCGCTACATTTTAAAATCTTTAACATAATTTTCACCTTCATCTGCTGCTTTTATAGTTTTCATCTGTTTTAATACAGTTTCTAATTCTTCTATTATAATTGGATACACCTCTCCAAATATAATTTCTTCCCTGTCAGTTTCTTCATCGTCGACTTCTTCTTTGCACCAGAACTGTTTATAATGGTTTATCCACTTTTTTTCTTTTATTATTTGTATTATTGCTAAATCCCTTACATGGCTATTTTCTTTTTTAAGTTCCCTTATTTATCCCAGTTTATTATACTGTGCTTTTACTTTTTTTCGTTACCGCTTATTACTGCATTACACAACACACATACACAAACCCATGCCCATGGCGGGACTCGAACCCGCGACACTCAGCTCGACGGAGCGCCGGAGATACACCTTAAGCGACCACGGCTATAGGACTGGGGTTATTTAGATGTTTTAATACTTATAAGCTAAAGTTGCCTTCAATGTACATCATATTCTATCTGGCTAATCAGTCTATGCCAGGACTCTTTATGGGCTTTCCGTAATACAATTTTTTTTCTATTTCGCACGATTTTATAAACCTGTTGTGCCTCATTTGTTTGTAGCAGTAGCACATTATTATATGTTTTCTTTTTCTCTTGAATTGCTTTATTTATATGATTTGTTATTACTCTTACCTTTTAACATAAATATTATTATTATTATTACATAACCAATCAATAAACTTCACAGTAGCTGAAATTTAATAAATGCATGTCACATTGAGCTACCAATAGATATTCAAAGCTTTCTTTGGTTATAGGACCTCTTTACTGAATCATAAATTTATTGATTTCTTTTGGAAGTTTGTCTCGATTTCTGATTAACAGTCTATTTGAACAAACCAAACCGTACTTTTTATAAAGTCATTGTGCCGTAATTCAAAATAAACAGTGTCATCAAATATATGGAAGCAAAGACGTAACGCAATTGATGAGCGTTAATCATTAGAAGAGGAAAGACGTTTCAGTTTGTTTCGTGGGTTTCACTTTGAGAAGTTTGAAAGAGGATATTGCCCATTTGGGGGTTACTTAGTGACCGTACTCTCGGCCTAAATGACCTGAATGTTGGTGCCACAGGTGGTTAGTTGTGCCCATCATGAGAATTCCGCAAAACGGTGTTGGCATGAGATGTCACACATTCAACTAAACTTCTCGGTAATCTTTCCTTAACTATATAATGAGTTGGAAGTAATTGTTCTTCCACACAAGCCGTGTATCGGCCAATGTTGGAAACGTAGAATCATACAACTGAAAAATTCATACCGTAGCCGGGATTTGAACCACAGAGCTTCCGGTTTCCGCCAGGCTGCTTTAAGCAACTGAGCTACCATGGCAACATGCCGGTACGCCACTTAAATTTCCCTGTTGAGTCGTATTTTTCCGGCAAACCACAAACAGATCTCAAATTGTTTTGAAATGACATACATCTTACAATGTCGTAACTACTTTAAGTTATCTAATAAGTTATTTTTAATAAGCTACCATGTCCTCATTTTAGTATGAATTATTTTTCCTTCACGTCCCTCAAAGCATAGTAAGATGGCCTTATTACTTTATTCTATTGTTGATTACTTCTTCGTTTTCGAAGTCGTTTCAGACCTGTTGTTTCTCTAGGCTTGTAAACTAGTATTAGCTTTGGAAATGTATAAACTGGCATTACCTTTACATGAAGGTTGCACTGTTTCCGGCACCTATTTAATCCAATATACCTATTTTCCATAACTGGTCCTTAACATCATGGTTTCTCATGTTGTTCCCCTTGTGTTTTCCAGCAATGATGGCATCACATACATTTATGCTTCAGTTGTCGTTTGTTCTGACATTTTAAGGTTCAATGTTGCAATTCCACAATTCAGGGCCGCCTAGAATAAGTTATAAAGTTTGTTTAATTTCTAACTATATATTCTTACAGAAATATCTCATAAGAAGCCATAATTTGGAATATTATAGTATTTATAGCTCAGCACTTTCTTAAAAATCTGGTACATAATTGAAGAAGCTTGTTTAATTATTTTAATTTTCAACACTATTTTTCCTTTCTTAGAATTTAAATACTTTTCAGTTTATATTGCATATAATCCTAGATCATAAACTTTAAGATACCAGCTTATCTTAGAAGTATACCCTCTGATTCTATGCGTAGTAGCTGATCATTATAAAATAAAATATTTTTAATACTATTCTCTAAGTTACAAAAGTAGCATTTATATTAACCACTAGCAATTCTTCTGTAATGATATTCAGGTAAAAATAAAACAGTAGTGCTAAAAGCCTATGGTTTCTCAGTTTGCTAAACGAAGAATTTTTATTTAATTCCAATATTCAGCTGACTTCCATGATTAAGTGCGCAAGGTTTTTTGACCAGTTTTTTATCATTCAATAATGTCTCAATTGTCCGAAGGTGCTATAAGGAAAATTTAAGAATAAAACTTCAGTAGAAATACAAATAATCCATCTCCATCTATCACATTTCATTAAGATTGATATTTCCTCTACCACTTCTATTCAAAGTCTCGTATATCGGTGAATCACAAATGATTTGTTCAAAGAAGAAATGAAACCGAATTGCATTAACTTTAATGGATGATATAAAATCTAAACCATAAATATGGTTTTAGCTCGGAAATAAATTTGAAAGTATAAGCAGCTTGAAGTGCAGGCGCTACACATTTACTTTCATTTGTAGTTTAACATTTGATTTAAGACATCGCAATATATCGATACCTAAAATTTCAATTGCGGGTACAAATGAACCTAACCTAATCCCCTGCTTCGCTTACGCCATGGTATTAACATTATCAAGAAAGCTAAATTATGTGTTTACATTATTAAGCTCTATGGTTCGTGGGAATTTACCGAGCGAGATTGCTCCGCGGTAACATGAGAGTTTCGCATTCGGGAGGTCCTGGGTTCTGGGGTTTTAGTGGTTTTTCCGTGATGGGGTGGTTTTCTACCTACCACGATTTCCTTTGCAACATTTCCCTTTCATTCCTTTTCCTTCTATCCTTCAGGTGTGCTTCTAGATTTCGTGACGTACGGCGATGCACGTATGGCATGCTCAAAGCAAAGAGTATTCCCCGTCGACGCTAGAGGGCTGCGTGGTAGATGGGTCGTACACCGTCTTTTCTAGGCAGCACCAGTAGTGGGATGTGTCTTCGAGTCTGGAACTGTTAGGGACTTCCGTGCATTTCTGTGGTCTCTGTGCCTATGGCCTGCAACCACCTGTGGTTTCTTCAGCCACAATAGTTTGCAGTGCGCGAGATGTCCCCCTAAGTTGTGTATCTATGCCTACGCCTATTAGAAGTTTTCTGATCTATATTAAATACAAAAGGAAGAAAACAGTTCTTGAAATTACAGAAGCATTACATGTTTAATATAAATGGATGAGTTATGCATTCGTTACGAATGGAGAAATTAAAGTAATAGAAGGCAGTAGATCATGTGCAGGGTACCTATGTGATATTTAGCACGAAAAGACAATATTTTAAACCGCAAGGCATTTATAGGTTTGAGAAGAATTTTATTAGAGCGAAAGGAAAAAGTACAGGGAATAGCGAGGATATACATACGTAAACAAAAGGTTTGCTTTCCCCCGAGACCAATAGGTTAAAATAGATATTCAACGATGATACTTCAAGATAATCAGATAATTTAGAAGTGTAGTTTTGGAGACACGATTATCATTAAAGATGAGACAGGTGCGATTAGTTGAAAACAATGCTAAATGAATCGCAAACCTACGTACTTTAATATTGTGACCTTTTCCACTTTTCAGTGCCGCTTTACTAATCATTACACTTAATTCTCCTGACGTAGTAGCGCAAATACGTGTGGAGCAGCCTCTTCTTTCTTCCGCTTCACTCGTTGGGGAGTCGAACAAAGAACCTTTCTAATCTTGCAGTGACAGTACTTAATATACGTCAAAACACTTGTGCAACCACACTCGTAAAACGGCAGTTTTTTAGCATCAGAAACTCACTGAGTATCTCATTTACACTGGTGAACACGGTCACTTATATAGAAGTTGGAATTTTCCAGAGAGTTCTAGACTGTTTGGGAGGCGGGGAGAAAGAAGTTTTCAGAACAAACCTGTTATCTCCCGATGGGGCTTCTGGTGTTTTACGCTGTGTGAGAGCATTTCTCTTTTAAATCGGTCTGTCGGTCAGTCTGTCGGCGCGTATTATGCGATAGCTGAGGCCCACAGCTGCCTCAAAACAACGAAGACTATTTGTAAAAAGAACTTATACGTCAAATCAAAAATTTTTCAGGAGAGACAAACACTGTTTTTATCCTTGTCCGTCAGTAATATCGATTTGAAATTGCAAATTAATAGCGTTTATAGGAATAGAAAATAGATTCGCCATGTATGACACACGAAATATGCACAGTTTCATTAATATGATTATTAAGATTATTTGTTGCACACGACACGTCTTGCTATTTTTATCTTATCATGCAAGAGACACTCACTGAAAATAATAAAACAAATTAATTGTAAAGTTTTTATTATTGTTCATAATTCCGTTGTATTTAAATTGCATTACACCATAATTATTTTTCACCATATTATAATTATTATAAAATCTGTTGTTCAAATAAGGTAAAAATATTGACTAACTTATCTCCCGTTGCTAAGAATAGGAAGCAAATTGAATATCCTAACAACCATCAGTTTCGTCTTAAGAGCCAGAATTTTATGAGCTACTCGAGAACACAAAATGCGATAATACTTTGGAATTGCGCAAGTGTTAAGCTGATTTGTTGGTCACTAAAATAATATTTTAAATAGTTAAGATAAAATTTAAACCTTGTTTTCTCTATGACTGTTAAAGAGTCGCTTACAATGTTTTGCCAGGATGTGCGTTTAGGTTTCCCGTAATCGTTACGATAAAAAAACACATTTCTCAAAAACTGGCGGTTAAGATGCTCTGCAGGCTAGCCATCGTTATGCTTTGCATAAATAGCTGACAACATGTACACTGTATAAAATCATAATGTCTTAGCAACTTTCATAACTTAATTTCAAATTTCAAACAGATAAAATAAGCTTTAAATGTTGCTTTTGGTTTGACGAAGTCCTGTTTAAATGTTCCTTCCTTAAAATGAAATTTATTATTATACAAATATAAAAGCTTTATAATATGTTGTGTTTTTCTTTGCTGTTTCCTTTTTTTAACGTCCTCCTTTTGTGTTGAGCGTCTAATTTTGCTTTGTATATGTTACAACTGAAATAATTAAAACAGTTTACTTTTATAATATTTTGTCTTAATTAATTATTGTTCATTTGCATTATTTTTCCTTTCCTGCTTTATGTAATTCATAGTCACCTGTTTTGCAATTCAAATTTGTGTCAGTAATTAACTCACTTTTGTCTCCACACAGCAGTATTGATGTAGAATTCCTTTTACTCCAGTTATCCTTAATGTTTAAATTTTAAAGTTGAAATAATACCACTGCCAGCTGGCATTGTCAATAAATAAATTAAACAATAACATGAACATTCCACAGACATATCTAAGGTATCATATTGCCTTTTAAAATTGGAAAATGATTTTCTTATAGTATTATTGTGTTTCCATGCCCCTTTTAGTACTTTTATTAGGTATCTGGGAATGTTGCTTTCCCGCTATATATCCCATAGTTTTCTTCTAAACAGAATGTGTTTCACCATTGTATTGTTTCCTTTTTCCGTGACTTGCTTCTATGCGAAAATATTTATTGTTCATCTTCCTTTCCAAAATCCTCTTTGCTCTTCCTATAATATATTTTCTGATAAGCTTCTTAGACTTCTTGTTTATATTCTGACATTTTATAAGCACTCTGCATAATTATTTTTTTATCGGTTCCTTTTTTAAGAATCGATATGACGAGTACTTTCTTCCATATCTCAGGGAGTTTGCCACATTATAAAAGCCAATTTAAAACATCTAGTAGCTTACATTTCACTGAAATGACTACATGTTTATTCTACAATGCACTCAAATTATATTATGGTGATCTTTGGCTTTTATTCCCATTTAATCCTTCTGAAAACTCTACAAATTGTAGTTATCTTTTAAAACAACCACTTACCGAAATGTTTCAAATTTGGCTAAGGCTGGTAAAAAAATGAGTGTAGTTTATATGCTTAAAATAACATTTAGAGCATTCTGGTGACCGCTACAGCTACGAAATTCAAATTTTAAAAGCCTCAGCAACACTTGCAGACTAATTTAGAATGAGTAAAAAGGGTGCATAATTAAGAGATGTTTAAAAGAGGTGAGCCTGCAAAAAACTGCTATATTTATGATCATGCATAGGAATTTCTAAATATTAATGTCAGAACGAAAATGAATAATATTAAACTATTATTGACCTTCACGCAGTGTGTTCGTCGGTTACAAACCACCCCCATCCATCTGTTGACATTTGCACACAGCACACGCCAGATCGTGTTTACCTGCCCATTAGTGAACCTTGGCCACAGTTGTTTACATTCTTTGTGTTTACACGATGGTTTGAGTGCACATATCTTCAAACTAGCTCCTTTAGATATATATGCCTGTTTTATTATATTTTTCCAATTGTCTACAAAAATTAATGTTACTATTATAAAGCACCATTTTCTCAAAAAACTAGCGTGCCTGAAGTTTAATAGCTTTTCTCATTCATCTCATTAGTTAGGTAAGCCTGTGGTGATGGAGTTATATTTCGTAGAGTCCACATAAACTAATTTATCCATTTGGATTATAATTCAGTGAAATATACACACAAATCATTGGAAAATGACAACTGGACTTCCTAAGTACTTCACTTTCCAACATTTTACACAGATATTTATGTTTTATGTCCCGTGAAAACTCAAATACTTCTTTCCATGTGTCAGAACTATGTTATCCAACTTAGAATTAAGTATTCTCCGTTTTAAATGTTATGACATCTGCCTATTCTTGAAAGCACCTTAGGATGGAAGTTTTAATTTATTAACGTAAAACCTTGCAGGCGGTATCCTGAATATATGCCAATTGAAATCTACTATTTAGTATCTTCTATAAGTTTCATGTCATTTCTCACTGAGGTAATAATTTCAAATACGTGCACATATGTTTAAAACATCTAGAAAGGTACGATAAGAAAAGAAAATATAAAAAATCTTCCTTGAGATATTTGTAGTACATTTCAATACGTAAGCATGACTAGATACTAAATTTAATGACCAAAAGCTAAACATATCATCCAAATCAGCAGTTTCAGGGAATGATTGAAATGTAGTATTGTAAAATCATAAATTTGAAACCTAGTTATTTAGGAACACCAAGTTATATTCCAAAAGCTCCATAAAATACGTAATTCAAGGTAAAAATCAAATACGTCTGTTGCACACAGACACCCTCATATATAGATATATGCTAACACCAACTGGATGTTGGACTTAAAAAGAATGACAAGGTATTGCACAATTCTAAGTATTAGTTACGATATCTCGGGCATGGATTATTATGCCACTAAAAGGTTATTTCATTTAAATTGTGTATGTCAAAGAGATTAATTTTTTGTGTAGTGCATTTTCATCTATCACTTCACATTTACCGGTTATACAAGATTCTACAACATTCCTTCCAAATGAAGAGGACTTTACATGCTATTTCCAGAAAATTCAGGATCTATGTTTTATTTCTCATGTAAATACCTTTAGTGTCTGGTATTTTAATAAAAATCGTTAGAGCCATTTTTCAGAAAATCGAAAATTTTGAAAAGTGTTTCTTATAAAGGGTACTTGGAGGTGAAGGATTTTATTGAAAATCATCGTGTCACATCTTTGTTAGATACTGAACTTAAATACTAGTATAGCAAGTAAAAATACCTTACATATTCAGATTAGGGACTAAAACGTTTTAGTAACACAGCCTCACAATATAAAATGCTTTGAATCACTCGGTATATAGCTTCTCTAAATTTGCAGCTAATCTGCACTTCTAATCATTCCAACATTTTTTCGACACATAACAACTTCTGCAGCTGAATGAATAGAAATTATGACTATTGTATTTTGCTTTATAACTATAGCTACTATTTAATACAAGGTATGTCGACAAAGTATTTGTATACATTCATATGGCTCAAGTGTTAACAGTTTCAAAGAATATACCTGTGTTGCATCTCTCAGTGGTGGTCCATGATGAGCTTGCTGGCAGGTAACATGCAAATGTAACGAGTATACGAGCTACGTTCTTGTTCTTTGATGTGTAACTGGCAGCGGCACGCACGTTGGACTTTCGTCGTAAGCTCTACTTCGTTCCAAAATCAGCTTATGAGAAATGTGAGACAAACGTGTTGGTTCATAAACAGATTTGTTTAAATCCCTATGACGACTTGCGGAGTTATATTGCCTTTGCTGGCAGGGGAGACACGAAACAACAGCGGCAGAAGAAATGAGATGAGTTCCTGTAGCACTCGCTTTACACAAAAGAATACCAACCTAACTTCCTGCAGTTACTGCAAAATATTTCCCAAAGTCGATGTTTCACTATGCTTAGAATAATAAAATAATAATTATTCTTGTAATTGTAGTGCATACTCCTTTTAGGATAAGCGCTCGTATATGTTATTTACATCGTCTCGTTATACTAAAAATAACAACACATTCCGTTCTTTGGTTAATATACATAAGAATATTAATAGCTATGAGTTGAGATCAGATATACATAAAACGCATATACATAAAACATTTTCGGAAATTGGATCTCCACAGGTGTATATTGCGGATGACCAAAGTTACAAGTTTCTGTAAGGATATATATTTTATAACAAGCTTCCTGCTTCAAGCAAAACTGTTCATAACAACACTTTTAAAGCTAAATAACTGTTATTAAAACCATACCGTTGAGCAGTTTCTTACTGAAACTAATGTAAATATAAAACTTTAATTTACTTTTGTGAATGTTTTGCATTCAGTGTAGTTTTGACCTTGCACAAACAAATTAACACAGTATTATTACTATTATTATTATTATCACAGTAACGTTATTGCAAAGCCGATTCACGAATAGTCGATACAAGAAATTCACAATTACTAAAAATAATTAAACTATGATAACATATTATTTGCCAGGCCCATTATAGAATGCATTATAAGTAAGGTATTCCCCCAGAGTAATAATTATTTAGTACTATAACTTAAAGGAATCAAATGATTTAAAGAAGCTGTAAGTAAGAACAAGAATCTGTACAACCCCAAAGGTACTGAATGTATTAACTGAGAAATATATTACAATTAAAGCACCTTACATTTAACTCTGTCCTTCTTACACATATTTGCTATTACGATAGAAAATTTAACACGCCAAATATATAATGTGAACTCGCTTCCATGAAATGTTATACGCCGCTCCACACAGTATAAGAATTTTGAAATATACTTACGCCCGAAGATACATGTTATAACAAATTTAGAATAGGCCAAAAGGTGTGGAGACGGCTGCTCCCAGACACGAAGCTCACTCCAAGTCCTTCTTCGATGTTAGTCGAGAACGAAATGATACACTGTCTTTCTTCTCTTCAGGCATTGCTCGGGATACGCACTGGGTAGGTCAGGTGATGACGTAGAACCAACATTAACGCCACCTGTAATGGCAGAGAGGGCGCAATCTGGCGAGCGCTGCAGAGCTTTGAGCAGCCGGCTCCAAGTGTAAGGCAGGCTGTGGGCAGAAGAAGCAGGGACCAGCATTGTATCTTATGACTGCGGATGCAAGAAAATCTGCGGCTATCTCTGCAAAACAGTCCCTCGAAGAAAGAAAGGGCCAGAATCATTTCACTAATAAGCAGAATGTTTACTAAAATAACTAGCCACCGCACGGCGGCTCGCGCACCGGCCACTACAACTCTGACTCCCGTCGAAACAGTTACAATATCCATGCAACTTGAGACCAAATTTAACACCATGTAAATGGTTTTATCATATGTATCTTATTGTAGGGGTGATTTTTATATACGTAACATGCTATTGTTAAAGAAACAGCCACAATTGTTAATTTTTCATATTGTAATACTCGCCCATGCTAAAATTTTTCTGGATCTTCAGCGTTAGGATCTCTTAAAAACGTATTTTAGCATTATAAGTGAAACTTTCTAGTAACACCAGCTTGCAAGTTTTTTGAATTTAATCGAAGGGGAAAAGTTCATTATTTTTCCTATTGTTAGCGCCCCGAGAGGTATAGTAGATGCTGGATTAGGCGAAATAATGAGTGAAACTGTGTAATCCCATGCCATTAATGTAAAAAGTGAATAAGCCAATGAGGTGCACAAGTAAACTTAATCATTGTAAGTAAACGCCAACAATTGTGCGAAAATGTAACCAATCAGGAATTACGTAACTTATGGTCCACGCGTGGGGTAGTCTTGTATCTTCTAATACATAGCGAGGATTTCTTGTTAGTACACGATCTTATATGTAACGTACGCCGAATCCACGTCGCTACGTGAGAAAAAGTTCCCGGGCAAAGTAAAGAAATAGTATTCGGAAAATTAAAATGCCGACGTATGTATTCCGGCGTAGGTAATTGGTTTGAAGGCGCAAGGGTTTTTAATGTTATTGCACACAGCACAAAATAAACATTGTCGCGTAGTATTATTATTATACGCAATAAATGTGAAACTTATAAAATGGTCAAAGAGATGTTCAATTACAATTGAGATTCTAATATTACCTGTGTGTGTCTGTGTATTTATCTCTTTCAGTTACCTGTACACGCACTGAGATCTGCTTTACCGCTAATCATGCCTATTAGCAAAGATCCATGTCCTTTACTGAGGAAAACCTAACCAGGACAAGCTCTTAGTTTTTGCGATAACACCATAATTTGTCGCGGCAATCGGCTCGTGTTATCTTATTTGCTCAGTGCCAGTTATTGTTTTATTCTTTTTTAAAATTTGGGTTCTTTTTCCTCCGGCTAGCTATTATTACTCAGTCGAACAAATATCTCTGGGTAGGGCGTGTAAACGGAAAGGAGTTGTTACTAAAAGATAACACTGATAAAAGAATTTGTTTTCACACTTTTATTGCCGTCACACTTAATTAATTGTTAACATGTGTAATTTTTATACACACCTGACTGACATTGTTATATTTCCGAATGTAATTACTATCGTATTAGTTGTCGCGTATTTCCCATTTTGTAACTAACTTTACGACGCGAGAGATTCATCCAAACTGTATGACATTCACCTCACGAGAGATTCCTCAAGACTGCGCGACGTGTATCTCGTGATTGATTCTGTAGAACAGCGCGACGTTTACCTAGTGAATGATTCTGTAGAACTGCATGAAACATGCTTATGGCTCGAGAATTTATACTCTTTCACCTCGAAATGCCTAAACATTATAATAGAGCTGCTATTGGTTACTAAATCGCGCCAATATTAGCGTCTGTTTTGTCAGCCAATCACAATTACAAACATATATGCTCTAGGGAAGATATTCCCTCCATTTCTAAAGAAAGGCACGCTACCCTGACATCATTTATTTGTCTCTTTATAGTGACAAACAACTCACCCCATCGGTTCATTATTGTTATCCACTTCCATTGTCAGTTTCAGTGAGGCCGTGTAAACTTATTTCCTAACAATGCTTATGGTTAACAAACACCTAAAATCATTGTCATACAATAATGTTAATTTACACCACAATTGCTCTGGCATTCACAGTGTTGTGATATAAAATACTGCCTAAATTCAAAGGAGATTAGCAACCGAAGCAGATGCCACGTCGAGAAGAAGGGATTCTTCTGTCAGATCGGCGGGTTTAGAACCAGAGACCACGACTCGCCGAGCCAGCCTGTGCCTCCGACTTAGCTTTTAGCAAAGATAAGCAAATAGTTCCCGGCTCAAACTGCTTCATATTATCATAGTTACAGTGCAATTACAATCATAATAAACAAACACCTTACTCAGAAAATTTCCATTCACATTTCAGAGTACAATATCTGAAATTGAGTTAATTCCTCGCTTGGTGTTTTCTTTTAGTTCTTCCAAAGTGTGGGGCTTGCTGCATACACTTTATTTTTCACGTGATCATCAGAGTCGGGTAGGTTTCTGTAATTGGATTTTGCAAAATGTCAGTGATAGAGTAATAATAGACCCACGGTTATTTTTCTGTGTCGAAACCTAGTTTCATTACATGGTTATTTTCCATCGTAAAATAACAGATACTGAAGCACAGAGAAACCCGATGGTACATACGAGATTCCCTTGCATGACGCTGAAATTATTGTGTGATGTGCAGTAAGTGCATACAGACCAATAGGACCTATATTTTCTGAACGAACCATAAATGCAGAGAAGCACAGCAATTACTTACGCAATTTTTTCAACAGCTGAGCGACCTTGATTGTTAGTCTTACTCATTAAGTAAGGAATTATTTGAAGATACAGTAATTAGAAAAGAATTAAGAAATAAGAAAGAAATTCTTAATACACCATGAGTGCTAAACATGCTTAAACAGTTGCTATGAAGGAAACCTTTATTGGATACTTTCCCTTCAAAAGTATATGAACATAAATTCCATCATTGAAGGTCAATAATCGTTATGATCAGTTAACCCAACCTCTTCTCTGAAGAGCTAAGTTTCAAAGTGCATAATTCATCCTGACTACAAGTTTATGGAGATTGTTAAGCTAAACCAAACAGACTTTACTTCTTGGCAGCACGACTGGAAATGAGTGGGAAGGGAAGCTCCCTCCCTCAATAAGGTTGGTTATCCCTGGCTATGATTGATTGCTATTCTCTGAAGAAGTGAGGAGCAGCAACTCCATTTAAGGTCACCTTAGGATCCTTTCAACAACAATAATACGTCCTTTATTTTTTACAGAAGTTAAGATTGCAGAAACAAGATTTTCATCGTCGTCACCATCACCATTACCTTACCATTTCCTCAGGATTTAGGCATTTTTATGTTTCAGTCCGAGGCTCCAATGGTCCATTCACAGTCGACTAACCTTGTAGTGGCTTTATGGCACACTGTCCTGCATAAAACGGGCCCATTCCCCTAGAACGCAATTGTGTTTTTTCCTCCATAAAGTTTCCATCTTCAGGTAACGAACTTTTGCCTTCATCCAGTCGTATCACTTCTCTAACTGACTGGCCAGAAAAATAACACAGGATTATACAAACTAACCTATGAGCGATATTTATAATCTAAGTGAATTGGAGGGGTGGTCGGATACTACTTCTATGAAACAGTTTCGCTACGCTTGGTACACAAGGAAAGGCTAAACCATTACAATATAATTTAGCCGCCTAAATGAAGGAGTGAAGAATTATTTTCACATGTGGCTTAACTTAATGACTGCTACAACATTTACATATGAGAGCTTTCATCAACGACATGTAGGCCAGGGTTAGGTTTTGTCACTACTAAACGGCAATAAGAAAACCGGAATTATGAAAACGATAGTGTGACATGAAAACATTTGGTTTAAGTTGTAAGGTTACCCCTAGACAGTTCGGCCATACTTTGCAGGAGGTAAAGTGGCTGAATTATGCTCGAAAAGTAGCGGTAGTGTCACATGTAGGAGGCGGGACTGTATTTTGTCATTACCAACATAAACACCACCGTTCCATTTTGGGTAACATTTCATGCACGTCAGTATACATATCCTGTAGAGTTGAACAAAATGCTTTCAAGTTCATAGGTTTTATTGAACGATACCATGACGGAGAGGTTGCTATTGGCTTTTCGATTTCTGATCCTAAACCCTACTTCATTCATTCATGGCTGAGACATGTGCAAAAGATTGCAACATCTTAACACCACCAAACAAAAATGTTCAATTTTTGTGAAAAAATGTTTGTGCAGTAATGGGTTGTTTGGAATGGGGAGTTTTCTTGAAACTTCTTATATCGCAGGTACCGATCTTAAATACCAAGTTTGGTGTTTATCCGACTTTTCGTTTCTGAGTTATGCGGTTTATACAAACACACAAACGCGTACCTTTTGCTAAAGCTCCTTTCTTTTTGGGGATTCTGGGGACTCAAAAAATGTATTTCCGTTTAAATCTTCATATCGAATTTTGGGATGGAATGCAATACCTTCTCTACTTACTATGTAAATGGCAGAGAAAGTAAAATACCTTTCCGGATGGGCCTCAAAACATATATTTACGGTGAAATCCGGACATCGAATTTTTGGGTGAAATACCACACTTCCTTTACTTACTATAAGTACACAGTAGAGAAAGTAAAAACAGGATAGTTCTATATATAACGTAACCCATGCTTTCCAACTTTTGTGTTAAGAGTACTTACGAAGAAAAACTGAGATAAGCAGCTACTACTCGACCACGATATGAATGCGTGGGTGGGAAGAGGAAATAAAAAGTTACGGAACAAGTGGGCAGGGCATCGGAAGGATATTCACGTAAGCAATGCAGTTCTGAGTTACATTTACTATCGAGGCTGAGGACGGAAAAATGTAGTACTGTTTTCATTGTGCAACAGGACATTCCCCTATACCTTGCCCCTCACTCCCCTCTGATCCCAGTCTTAATGACAGTTGGCAGTGTAAGCAAAATCATTGGCGCCCTCCTCCAAGCGCATGCATAACGTGCCCGACTACTGCGTTCCTGTCACGAGAATGTGTGTATAAGAAATGTGTTGACATCAACAATATGCTATCTGAGAAAAATAACGGCTCTACTTTCAGCATATCAACAAGACTTAAGGCCTGTTAGAAAACATGCTCTTCTGTTAGTAATTGCAACTGTTTTCCGGGCTTGACTGTGTAGGGTTCTTCCTTTCTTACTGGGCATTGTAAATAACTTTATAAATAACTAATAAACACTTACACATTGCTCCAAGTGAAACACGCTGGATTACTAACGTTACGCGATGTTTTTAATGTACATAGTAGATCTATTTATGACATCATTGTGAGCTACCACGTGGAACTATCCCCCCTCACACCTCCGGAGAGCTGAACATCCCGCAAACGTTTTCTCGTCAGAGGCCTACAGTAGTATTATTGTGGCATGCGAGCGTTTTCAAATTTGAAGTTTTTGTGGTTTACCTTAGTCATAAAGTGATTACTGGATTGAACGATTTAGTTTCACACATATAAAATAAATGACGATAAATTAGTTGCCGCAGGAAGGCAGCTACGTAACTAAGGTCATACGCAGACTTGCATGGGCAACAGGATTCATTACAGGACACCGTGCCCTAAAGTTTAATCTATACAGAATGGGATAGTTTAACAACCCTATCTGTGATAGATGCCTAGAAGGAGATGAGACTGTTACTCATCTGCTATGTGATTGCCCTGCTCTTGCGAATCAAAGAGCAAGCATTTTGGCAATCGTTTTCCAAAGATAGATGAACTATCGAAAGCGTTAGTTAGCAATCTGGTTAAGTTCATATCGAGCAACAGACTACTTAACTGATGAAAGGGGGATGCGCAATAGATCTTTAAGGTCGCAGTACTTGGGCATAAAACCCACCCCTTTTCAAACTAGAAACTAGAAGGTCATATGCATGTCGGTTAAGAAAGCAGGTAACAGGAAGTACGCGCTCTTACATATATCGACTATCGTGTGTCAGACCCATAACACAAACCTTGCGATATAACCTAAAGTAAGGTAGAACTAGTATTTGTATGCTAGCGGATATTAGAGATAAAAAGTCATCTTATTTAAATCACGTTGTTTTTCAACTTTGCATACAAATTATACAGCAATAACAATATCTGCTTGCTGTGCCTGAAATTTATTTTCTTGTGTTTCAAAGTTACCGAAGGTAACAAATCATCGAGCAAACACTATAACAGTATTAAATTTGCAAACCGTTTAACATTTATAAACTAGGGCAGAAATATATACTGTCGGTATACATTTTTAAATAAACTCCCAGAAAAATACATTTGTTATTAACAATGGTACAATATGGGACAAAAATTTAAAATGGCAAACTTAAATATTTTAACTGAGTATTATTTACTAAAAGGTTATATGCATTAATCAATCGTATTTTTTACTAACTTATAGCCACTTATGGTCCACTGAGCTAATAGGCTACATGACAGAAATAAGGGGCACCATTCCTCATTTCTTTATTAGCTTCTGTGGACAACTCTTGTCATTTGGTTAAATTTTGTCCTTTACTGTCTCAAAATATATCTTTTCCACTCAAGATATCACAGAGATATTAATTGCGAAATCAGAAACCTGGTTGAATAAAGTAAAATTCTTAAAGAATATATAAGAATGCATATAGACTTATATTGACTACGCTTAATACCATAATTATGGACGAAAATATGTAAATAACTAAATAAAAGAATAACAGTAAGATAAGGAAACAACTTAATGAATGATCTTCATACATTAAATCAGTGTATAACGTAACAAGTTTGAGTTGAGAGTTTTCCCGAAAAAATGGAGGTGGCAAGGCGTCAGGTTAGCCATAGTCATTAGTGAACCGAGAAGGAGCCAACACACAAGTTTAAGAATTTCTGGGAATGCAGTTTACAGTTAAGTTCAGTACGCTTATACAGACACGTAGTCCAGTTCTGGTAATTAGAGAGGCGACGGAAATACTGAGAATTTTATACAAGCCCCTAGTAACAGTGCCACAATTGAATACTAAGAGTTTTGAGATTTGGAAACGTATAAGGTAGAATGTTGGTGAAATAACAATACTTAGGCGGAGCTAAAATTAATAAATGTTCCTGTATCTACATCCCACAGTTACTCTTCTCTGGTACTCTTTGGTACCACCAGCGGTACTTGCTCGTGTAATATTTTGAGCGCCTAGTGACATACTTGTGTGTGTAGCGGCTAGCGTGAGGGATATTGCCGGTCAACGTTTTAGCGATTCATGGCGAGTTAAGTTTCTAGTTTCTTTCAATGCAGAATAAGTTATTTCCAACCGTGATGCTGCAGAAGTTAGTAGGTGTAACAATCCAATTGTTATAGTTTCGAGTGCTACTATTTGGAGTCAGTATATTTCTTCATTTTAAACATTCGGAAACGTATTTCAAGAACCTAAATATTGGTTAACAATAAGCTTCTCAGATAATTCAAAGTGGTGTTGTCCTTCACAATACATCCAGGCATACCCTGATGGAAAATACTCATAGCTGAACTACTAGAGCAGCCGGCAGCAGAGTCAGCAGCAGATATTGGAGACAACGGGCAAATGCTGCTTCAAATTGTCGCACCATTGCGACATTCCACATTCGGCCATGCTAAAGTTTTATTTCTGTGAATCAATTTAGCTATATATTTCAAAGAAGTTTACTACATATTGTAAACACATTAACATCAAGCAAGCTTGTGCGTGTAATATTACTATACAGTAATGGAGCATGAAACCCTTTTACGCTTACTTAAAAGGTGCGTGAATCATCCATGTTACCAACTACATGAAGTTAAATGAAACTATTAGGCATACTGAGGCTTTCACGGCCGGCGTTATAACTAATAAATGAATTACAACTATCCGGGCTTGTAGGCCGTGGTCTAGAGGGTTATGAGCTCTGTTTCTCAAAATATGTAACACCCTCGATTTTTGTGTGCTCGGCCCATTAATTTTATTTGTTTTTCCTAACGTGTTACATGCACACTCCTCACAATAAAATAAAAAAATGTGGTTGACTCATGTAAGTGAAAGGAAGATAAATAAGGTTTAACAGCACTTGTAACTGCAGTTGCAATTCTTGCAGCTATAATCCGTGTGTATTTAACCATTCACTGACACTACATAGATTTTACATTGGTTAAACATATTCGTAATATTCTTTGAAAGTCATTGTTCTTTTTGCAAATTTCAAATAAACTGCAAACATTTATCTTTATACTCTGCTTGAATTAGAAACACACTCTAATCCTGATATTTGCTATACCCTCACGCATGATATAAATATAAATTTTGAATAGTACTTGCTGAAAGGAAATAGTAACATTCAGAAAAGACCAAGGCCACCACATCCGCCAATCTCGACGGAAGAAGTCTTTCTATGTCGCTGCTTCTTGGCCCTACCTGCGGAGAGGAACCACGTGATGATTTGTCACTCGGCACTAACACCACCCAGAGGGGATACCAATCCGCCATCTATCTTTGGCGAAACGCAGCTGCTTCCAGCTTCGTTTCGTTCATAGGCATAACCCGTGGCTAGGTCAATAATTCTGATCAGCATTAGTATAGCCATCGCTGACCTGCTGAGACTGGATTTAAAAGGGGAGCCAGCAATGACTCCAGCGTACAAAGTGTGTGTATGCCAAAATAAATACTCTGGCATGTCCAAAGAGTTAAATTACAGATTCAGATTCAAAGCGTTAAATACTATAATTGAAAAGTGAAACATTGATGGATATCCTTGCAGATACTCTATCCCTGATTAGTATGGCGAGATAACGGAAATGATAGTAAAGCTTTGCAGTTCATTAATGAATTCGGGTACATCGCAAGGCTTATCCCAAATATTCTCAGATGTTTAATTATCAGAGTGACCTACAATGTTGCAGGTACTTTTACTTCCAGAATTTCCAGTTTTTATTAACACGCACGGGTAGTTAAGGTTTTTAGGCACGGACTCGTGAACGGAATGTCAGCGTTTCAATAGACCTCTTTCTTGGCTGAGTATATTTTCAGGATTTTCTCAGTCCTCATACCTGCAAAATACCGGGGAGTTACCCTAAACTTATATCGAGCGAAATGAAGCCGTGGTAACGTGAGAGGCTTGCATTCCGGATTTCTCAGTTTCAATTTCCGTTAAGAAGGCCACTTTGAACATGGATTTTTTCACTGGCTTCCCCTTGTCGGTAGGCGAATGCTGGAGTAGTTCCTCTTCTACCACGATTTTACTATCCATCACTTCCTGTCCCTATCATTTCCTTTCATCTGTTTCAGGGTTGGAGGACCAGACGACGGCGTTCAGTATGCTGCAGCAGAACGACAGGTTTTGCTCTTTGGATTGGTTTCTCTCTGGCGTTTGGCGGGTCTGCTATGAGTTCCCTTCCTGGAGGGGACTTGGTTTCCTGTTACCCACCTAGTGGAATAGGGCTAACGCGTGGCTAGCAGTCATTACAATGTGCTATAATTTGAATCTCTGGTCACCCGTTTTTGCTAGCTCACAACGTCGCCCAATCTCGTCGCACTTCGAGTCTCCCCCTCATCCCTCCGAACCAGGCTAGACAACATTTACACTACTGCCACGATTCAATCATAATTGTAGGTTTATTATTATACTATGTTATTATTTTATCATATAACAGTGTTTATTCACGTGTGCAATGTAAAGAAAGATGTCCGTTCACATATTTTATTTTGAAACAACTTTAGAATTCCGCATAGCGGAAATGTAACAAGCGTTAGAAAGAAAACGGTAAAGGTTATTGCACCGTGTGTTACATGTTAGTAGGAGTATTTGTTATTTGGCTTGCAAATAGGACACAAGTAACTGACGCTGCGGAAAGACCGAAATGTTCCACAACCGGGGAAGTTTTCACTGCATTCTACCATGTGACCCCGAGTTGGCCAATCAGGCTAACAGAAATTTGTGAGTGTTCATACGTAAAGTAAGTTTGCGCCAGCTCGAGGACCAATAAAATGAATTTCTAAGCTTCAATTCGCGCCTCTCAGAATTGTATATATACGAGGTGCTTGTGAAAAATTCACACAGTTTCTGGACTTAAAATGAACGAGGAACCTGTGCTCCTTGCAACACGATTTTCGATCCGGAATTATTTTAAGTATATAACGCAGATTGTTAACATAGCCGGGCGAGTAATATGTGCTAATAGTCACAAGAAATTTGCAGAGAGGGTAAATAAACGTGTAAAAGTATCTTTATGCGTTGTTAGAAAAGTGATAAAACTAACGCGTTCTGGGGGAAGTCAAAGTGTAGCCATGTACTTTGTTTAATACACAACATGAAAAGTTTGTTGTTGGATTCTTGTTACAATTCAGAATATAGGGAAAAATGTGTGTTGAATTGTATATGTGGTGTTGTCTAGAGTTATTTGTTTTAGTCAGTTGAGCCTTTGCTTCTCAGATAAACGAAAACATGTTTCTACCACAAAAATAATTACAGTAGGTATTCGAAAGCAGACACAACAGGGTATTTAGTGAGCAGCCGAGGTGATGAGTAACACGTCACCAGGAGTTGACCTACAGAACTGCACTCTTCGGGTAAATATACAAAGGTGAAGCAAAAGTGTATTACGACCTACTTGTAATGGTCTGCTCTAGCTTTCTGGAGGTCACTCTGTATGTGTACTCCTACTCCTACTCCTACCCTAAACATGGGCCTCGAATATTCCCTTCCGTGATTTCCGTTCTCAATTACTTCGTTTCATGCATTATCCGTGCCCACGGCCAGTGCTTCCGTAAGAAGGGGCGCTAAATAGAATTAAAAATGTTTTTATAACGGATTTGTATAAGTAAGAGCTGGAATGTTTATTGTAATATAAAAATTCGATATCGTAGAACGAGATGAATTTTACAATTTATCATATAGCTTTATGTTTGATATAGTTATTATTATGCACTCCTTATTTTATGATAAGGGAATTGAACCTAATGGAAGCACTCTGCGTAATTAAAATTATTTCTGTTTTCTTTCTTCGTAGATTTTTCCCATACTTTAGTTTTGCTCTCAAATGCATGCAAGCAGAAAAGAAAAGGAAGCTTAAACGAGTAAATTATTCTTGGTGCTAACGCAGGAGACTTAAAGAAAGTCAATCCGATATTCTGAACAGGTCATCAAATCCCCCTTTTTGTCTGTGAATACTAGCATTAGTAACGAATGCAAACATCTTCTAGCTTAAAATCTAAGTTGCTTTGGATCAACATCCCCAGTTTTGTTATTAGGATTTAGAAATCTTAAGGAAGATTTTAGTGATTTTCAGAACGCAAGGAATTATACAGCTACGAATTTTCTTTGTTCCATATTCTTGCTTTAACATTAATGATTAATCGTCTATTTGTGTGTGGAAAATACCTTACTTTTAGGTTTTAACTTATGATGGTGTACTCACGCTCATAAATCTGAAAAGAGTGAACTAGGTGCCCATATTGTGGCAGATGCATTGTTTTATAGCAAAGTATAACACGGTCTTGCAATAACGTTGATACAATAAGTAGAACATTGCACTAATAAGGTAGCTATTCAATTGATTTCAATTCAATTTATTGTTCGGTAAAACATAATATATAGAAAATATATGTGAGCAAACATTTCCAATTCATTATTTCACCCTCTTACATATGCTCACACACAGGCAAATATTTCACTTAAAATCATTAAACGTATCTTCAAAATACTCGTCAAGACTGTAGTACCTCTGTTTAACAAAAGCTTATAAACATACTTTGTAGACAATGTAATGGTTTGTAGATGCTAAGGAAAGTAACTAAAAGTTACAACTGGTTTTAAATATTGTGTTGGAACTGTTGAGAAATAAGCAAAAACAACATTAATTTTAGAATCAAATATATTTTGTATCTGCATTTCTGCAATCAACCTTTAAACTTAGCAGGTCATATAGTATTTTTTAGGCTGAGTGGTAGCTGATTAAATAATTTCGATGCTAAGTAATCAGGCTTACGTTCGAAAGGTTTTAATATGTGTCCCTTGACTATGTAACTATTCTTCCCTGTTGTCTCATAATTACGGATATTGGAACTTATATTTATTATGATTATATTGTATATAAATAACATCGTTCGCAAAATAAATATACAGAAAATAATGAGTATATTTACAGTTTTAAAATAAGGTCTACAAGGAGTTGTATGCGTTATTTTAGCCAGATATCTTACAGCTCTTTTCTGCACAATAAAATCTTACTAAAATTTTACTTGTTTAATGCCATAGGAAATGTGTGAGTACGTTAATGCCAAAAATACTAATTTGCTAATATCAACAGAGACAATATTGGCTATAATATCACAACAAAAAGTCCTGAGCTTAATTTATTTTCCAATTTTTCAATATGGTTGTTCCAAGTTAACTTATCGTCGAGGATTAAACCTAAAATATTGACCTACTTTACACATTTGACAGACTATCACAAAGGTTGAGTTCGGATTCAAAATGAGGTCTCCTAACGTCAAAAAGAATTAGTTCGCTTTTGTTAACATTGGTACACGGCCTAATACCATTAAAGTACTGTATCACGATATTAGAGGTAAAATTTACATTTCTTTCTAAGTTTACAAATTCAGTGTTGCTAAGTCCTAGTGCGGGCATTATCTGTATGCAGAATTAATGCCATTTATATATAAAATGAACAGTAATGGTCCCAAAATAGAGCCATGAGGTACACCAGACATAATAATGACCTTGTGTACAGTTCAATTGTACATATTGCATTCTATTGGTCAGGTAGATTTGATCGCGTCATTAATTAAACTCCTGATTGGGATATATTCAAGCTTATTCAATACAATTGCTGTATCGACACAGTCAAAAGCTTTGTGAGATCTAGTACTACTCCTGCTGACAAATTACCGACATCAATGCTATTAACTATATGTTCGAGAAATGTTTAAACTGGAGATATGGTCGATCTTCCATGGAGAAAACCATTATGGCAATCTGATATAAGATGGAATTTATCCCAAAAAGGTACAAATTCTTATATAAATGATTTATTCTACCACCTTAGATAAAAATGATACTGAAATGGTTCTATAGTTCTCCATCTCTTGCTTGTTTCCTTGCTTGAATATTGAAATTACTTGGCTATTTTAAGTTTATCAAGAAAATCCCGCATGCTAACACTAAGTTTGCCATAGAGAATTGTTTATGAATTTTTTACAGACATTTATTAATTTTTTGAATATTGTGATAGCCAATGCTGCTTTTAATTTGATCTTACTTATAATATGGATAATTTCACTTTTACTGATTGAGTAGAGAAGGAACGTGTGATTAGTTAAATTGTGTCCTTTTTGTTATTTGATGCAGATATTTTCTTACTCAAACAATCTTGTTAAATTTTGTAGCTTTATGGTCACATATTTTTTTAGTTACTAAACTTTTCTTGTTTTAATATACCTTGATAACATTTTATCGTTTGCTACAAGTAGGAGAGTACGTAGTTGTTTATTTCGGTTGTAACCCAATCACCGATTTTCTTATTAGGGTTATAATACTGTTCTTTGCCTTTGTTTTCGGGTAGTATAAATCAAAATAATGTATTAATATATAGTGAAAAGCGCAGCATTTCTTGTTAGTGTCTAAGTCACTATAAACTTCATTCCAGCCCAGCAGACTCAGGGCTATATTTACAGCTGACAAGTTAGATTCACTGCAATTGTTAACAAATTGGATGCTTGTTATAATTGCATTTTTAACAAGTAAGATTTACCCTTAAATTCTGACATAATTATTGATTCCATATAGTAATCTGAAATTAATGCTTGAAGTACTCTTGAGTTTAAAAATTGGGAGGAGACATTGGTAAGTGTATTGTTTATTGCCGTTTTACATGTTTCTGTTATTCTTGTAGGTTCATTTATAGCATATCTTAAACCAAATTGGTTTAGGATATTAATAAGATTGTTATATTCCTTGTTTGTGTTGCTAAACAACTTATATTAAAATCTCCTGCAAGCATCAAGTAACAATGAGTTCGATTCATTAAATCATCTAGGCGTTGAAATAGTTTCTCAAAAATACGTTAAAGCTTTCACTAGGGTTTCTATATATTCCTACAATAAAAATGGTTCACTTCCATATTTGAATCTGATTCCAGATAGTTCAACATTACCTTCAATATTGTAACTCTCTAAGTTTAAAATTGTGGAACAGCTCTCATTTAAAAATAATTGACAACGATTGTTTACATAAATAACCACACCTCATTTATTAATATTTGACCTGCAATATCTGGCAGCTAAGTTTCAGTTATATACAAACGAACACATTCAATTATAGGAGTTTTAACCGTAGTTCTGTGAGCTCTAAGCTATCAGGGTCTGAATCTTTGATTAGAAAGTCTACTTGATCTATTTTGTTGGCAATAACATCTACATTCTGATGAATTATGTTGCACTTCTTCAAAATCAGTTTTTTTTTGGTCAGGTTGTGTGGGATATATATTGGAACTAATAGTTCAGAAATATATTTACCAATTGCATTAAACAGTTCCCTTTTTCCGAGTTTGCTTAGGTGCATTTCATGCCCAGTATGATATTTATATCTAATATTGCAAGTATTAATGACTTTTACATTATCATGTTGTTTATAAATTGAGGTTATATCTAAATTAATCTACACATTCTGCTCATTTATTTTATAGTTAGGTAACTGATCATATCTGTGAGTACGTTTTACTACTATGGCGTTTGTGTGCTTCAAGATGTCCAACATTACTTTTAGTTTGCTTTGGGTCTCATTAGTCTTACCACTATCATTGTCATTAGTCACACAGTCAATTTTGGTTAGCACTCATTTTGTTGATTCCACTAGTTACCTCATGGGAAATTTGCGCCAAGCTTTGTGACCGGAGACATTTTGGGTACAAGATTATATCTTTATTAAGTTGAATTCCAAGATTTCGTCCATGACTTTCCGCAAGAAGGACCACTTTACCCTTCGGCTTTTGATACTGACCTGTAGTAGAACTCTTTTGAGTATGTAGCGTTGAATGTCATAATTTCTGGCCGTCTGAAGAGATTGGAAACAATTTTGATTAAAATAGCTCATGTTTGCGACGGTGTTTCCTATCGTTGTTGTATGTTAGTAGAATTTCGTAGAGTATGTTGAGTTTTTGGCACGTTTAACTGTTCAGTCTCTTCTACCAGTAGCTGTGTTATAGCTTTCAGTGATTTTATTTCATCTTGCAACCTCTTATTAGCAAGCACGTCCTCATTTACACCCTCATCTAGTCCGGCAGATATACAACCCCATTCGTAGTTTGGGATGTTATTGTCTTTGACATTGCAGTATTTTAGAAAATGAAACAATTAATCACAGCTATCAAATATTAATCCATTTCTTACCACTTTAAAACACTTTCCACAGTTTACTGTTTTCAAAACTTTAAATTTATCGGAGCTCCCTTCCAGTGCTGCCTTAGTAGATCCATTATCTTAACGCGGTAATAAAGAATGATGTCATTTTTGCCTTAAAACCTGGGGAAATACTCATGTAATCTTTAGGAAGATATCCAAATCTTATAGACTTGTTCCAATGATCACGCGAGATTAGCCATGGTAGCACTGGAAGGGGAAGAGTAGGGGGCAAGAAGCGACGTTTGTTGCAAGCAGACTAGTCATAGGCTGTAGAAGAAAGAACATGCGATTGCTATCCTCTCCGGGGCAGCTAATACAATAAAGTCCCTCTTCATTCTCAGGTATGTAAAACTATTATAAAATGTAATATTTGATAATTTTAATAAGTTATAGTCGACTCAAAGCTAAACTTCTGGTGTTGTTTTGGGTCAATTTTGATATGATATGGATCCTTTGTTCAAGTTTTTCCTACCTTTAAACTACATCTCTGGTCATGCCCACTAGGATGAGTGAAATGAAGCTGAAACTAGCCAAGAATATAGTGGGTTTCATGGCAATATAAAATGTTTTAAAAGCATGTACCGATAATGTAGCATTCTAAGAGTTCAGCAAAATTAGATTTTTCCTTCATTTTTCGCCGATGAAATGTGTCCAAGTGATGTTTTTCATGCTGTTCAGTTTAATAAATAAAGATATAACAACATTTGAATTTTCCAAAATGTTTTGACTTGTTAAAACTCTACTTACAAGGGTCATCATCACATCGTGCTTGCAGATAGAGCTGTAATTTTTATAGTGAAAATAATCCAACACAAAAGTACGTTGTCTTGGATTTTCCCCCATAAAGTCCATATTCACCGGAAAGAAAAAGTTTCAAGTTGTAACGTCTGACTTTAGGTCTGTCTTCCGCTCAATAACTAGCTGCCTGGTACTATGACAGACGCTGCAGTAAAAGTATGAAAGCTTGCCACTAGGCGTATTTCTCAAGAATGGGAATGAATTCGGAACTGACAAGTGCAATGCGCAAGACAAGTAATTAGAAACGTAATATTGTGCTAGTTTAAACCGCTTTCATATTAGGAAGTAGGCACAATTGGAACATAAAAGTCTTTATTAGAAATTCTTTTCTTTTACTCCAGACTTTAAAAGAATTGTTATTTAAAATATAGTTTATATCAATAACAATCCTACGCGCAGTTTTATAATACGTCGTTATAAAGAAATAGAATATTTTTGAATTGACGTAAACATTGAACCATTCCAGCAGTTGTATCATTAATAATAATAATAATAATAATAATAATAATAATAATAATAATAATAATAATAATAATAATAATAATAATGCATCTATTCCCCAGTAAATCTTTAAGGGTAATTAACAGACACCACACTGCATGGATACATAGAAATGGCAAGAAAATACTGTATCCCTTCGTTAATATATCAACACAACCGCGGATGAGGTGGGATAATAAACTTTGCCCTGCACTGAGGTTACAGTATTTGCGCGCAAGATTGCACTAAAGATAAGTTACAACCAAGATTTCATGCAGCGCAGAGAAAATCGGCCACAGTTACGTTTAATTTTTTCCTAGTGAAAAAAGTGAAAGTTCAAAAAGGCAAAATCTAGGAAGTTCTTTTGTATCATACTTTATAAGCACCGACATATGCAAGAAATTTGATATTATTAATGAATCACTCTATTTTTCCTAAACAATGAAAGCAGAGAGACGAGCATTTTTATTTTTGATCTACTTTAACTGATAAAAAATTCCATTACAATCTGTAACATAAATGGACAATGGCCTCTTGTAACTAACAGCCCCATATGCTCCCTTGTATTTCCTAAATGGCTTTAATAATATGTTGAAAATTTAGTCTTATTGATACTAGTATTTTCGCATAAATACCTCGTCAACATGCTGAAGTTTATTATTGTAGATATTGGTAATTCCAAATTTAAAATGACGCATTTGTCTTCTCAGGCTAAGGGAAAACCCCGGGAGAAACAGGTAACCCACCCTAACCGAGATTAGAACTCAGGACCTCTTGAATGTGAGAAAGATTCACTATCCCTACACTCCAGAAATGGGCTACGTATACTTGCTTTAGTAAGAAATATGGATCTTGCCAACTCTGATGCATATTTTGAAATGTTGAATGGAGGGAATTAAGTTGAATGCTGTTATAAAGCTTCCTCAGTGACATTATGTATAATTTATTTAATATTCAGCATAAAGCATTGCCACAGAAGTGCTCTTGGGGACGGATTTCCTCACCGGAAACGAAACATGGCACCGGAAAATAAACACACATGCTTTACCTGTATATTTTTTGAGTCTTCATTGACTGTTAAAATTGAGTTAGCCAACCATATGACTCATCTTGTTCTCCTTTACTTAACACTCGTATCATTGCCATCTTCGTAAACTCAATATAATGTTGCTCCTACCTCATAAAAGAAAATGGTTCTCACATGCCGGACATTCAGAGAGCTGCAAACACTTTTCTTGGCGCTGCTATCGTTGTGCATTATTGTGTATGCCTTCACATCTAATTTTGTGTGCAGTATCAACAAAGGGGAGTTTATTACAGCTGCCCTACATTTAAACGTTGATGTGCGTTACAGCTGGGCAACGCAAGGGCTCTACAGCAACCTGCTTGAATATCTGTATTATTCTGTTTATAAATTCAAGCACGTCACCCGCCACCATGCTTTAATGGTGACCGGTCATCTATAGCAGCTTATATTCTATTACCCGATATTCTCACACTACATCTTCTTTTACAATTTATCAACTAGGAGACCTGCAGTTCTGCTACGGTTATTACGTTGGATGAGGAGATTCTTCTATAAGCCTCCTCTCGCTCTCTGCTTATCCTCTCTCCTTCAGTCGTCTTCCGTGATGTAGTGTTATTATGCTAGCCTCTAGTCCCCGAGGTCGCGGGTTCAAATCCAGAGGATAGCGATGGATTTTTCGGGCGTAAAGATCTTTAGCATAGCTTCCTTCGGAAGGGAAGCAAAGCAGGTGGTCTTGTATCTTAGATTTACGGCACGTAAAAGAACCTCAAGCCTGATAAAGAGGCCTCTAAGCAAAATTACCGGTATTTCACTCCCAATATAGATTGGGTCGCTAAGAACCATATTAGTTAAAAGAGCGTCCATAAATAAAACTCAATGTAATTTTTTTCTCTCTCTCCTGCACTTTCATTCTCTCTTTCCGCTTCAATCTTTTTTACCCTTTCACACCTACCTTTCTCTCTCTCCATAGCTCTCTCCCTCTCTCTCTCTCACACACACTCCCTCACTTTCTTCTCTCCTCTCTCCTTATTTCGGTGTATCTAAATGACATGTAATGTTTTGAAAACCGGTAATAAAGTCATTTTTCTTTGGCATTTGTGAAAGTTAAATATATGATTAAAGCGTTTTAGGGTATGCATACTTGTAAACCTTACCTAATGCTTTTCCTGGTAAACGGAGTACGTGCATGAATGATATTTAGGAAGAACTGATATATTTTCTTGAATATTAATCTTATTTAAATTTTATAAATGACAATTTACAAAAGTATTATACTTACACATGATCTTGGTTTTCAACTTTAAAAATGAATAATAAGCGAGATATTTTGAATTTTGAACTTATATTAGAACCTCTTTTTTGGTGAAAGTAATCAAGAGACCAAATAGCCTATCTTCTAAGTGGTACCTCAGGTATGTCATTTACCAAGTTTCATGATGATGATGATGTGATACATTACGAAGATTAAAGGAGGCCCGCACAAAGGCTCTTAGACCCTTTGTTCTTCTTAGCTTGGTTATTTAATAAAATCCGATGGTCATGATAAAACGGACTACGTCTTTCATATCTATCCTTCGTATATCCTCGGGTTGCAATAAAAAGGAACCTAAGGATACATTCTTATACTCGGCTAAATATTGCCATTTGCATAGTATATGCTGGGAGGTTTCATTTTCACTTCCACATTACCTGCACAAAGCGTCCTAAACTCCATTCAGTACCTCTACATGTTTTGTAAAGTATTGTGAACCCGTAAGATAGCCTTTAGATTCTCTGAGCTTAGATCCAGCAACATTCAAAAGAATCTCGCTCTGTTTACCGCCTGGCCCCGGAATAACACTATAGAATTGACTGGCAATAGTTTGTTTACTCCTAAACTCAAGATGATCCCTACCAATTAGCTGGATTATCTCAAACTTGATACTTTTGGGAGACATGCCAAGAGTTCAGATTATACAAAATTAAGCCTCCAATCCTTCTTATCGAGCGTGTCCGCCATCTCATTACATCCACTACCGGCATGAGCTAGAACCCAAAAAAGGTGACCGGGCAGCTAGCACAGAGTCTCCAACATCCTTTGGCATTGCCATACTAATTTGGACGTAGTTTTCATATTAAGTTTGCTGTAAATACAAGTTTGCAAGAAAGTAACATACTTTCAGTAACGCAATCCATTCATATCACAGTTGCTCTTCACCATGTTTGTGTCATTTGGTGTACCCTGGAGTACATTTAGTGTATACATCCACTGTGAATTATCTGATAGAAGTTATATCACAAATTAATAACAACTTGGCCACGGATATAATTATTTTTAAAGTGTAATATACTTTTAGTCAATCAATCCATTGACATAACTAATTGTTAATCTTTGTTCTTTACCAAGCTTGGTTTATTTAGTGTATTTTTATACAACAGATACCTTTAAAGTACACTTATATTGTAAATTATAAGTTATAACAGCAATTAGTCATTTTTGCATTAGCAAAGGAATGATTTTGTCTAGCTTACGCTCAGCAAGTTCATCTCTTCAATTTAATGATTGCACCAAGGAGTATTTTGGAATTCCTAGCTGAAGATAGCTTTTACTGGTGCTATTAATTGAGAAGCGAGAAGCCAGTTACATAATTGTTTGCAATACAACTTTCTGTCGCTAAGTTTATCCATACGCTTTATGTTTCTGGTTTAGCACTTTAACAATTTTCAGATATTAGGGTATAAACATACTTGGTTTTCAACCAGTGTCATTAGTTATGTGAATGTGTTATGAAACTCCAATAATTCTTTGCATATGTACTTTTGCATTATTTCGGAGTGTAAATGTTATGTGTGGGAGATATTGACTTAGGCTTGTTACTTCTATTTCTACGAAATTTAATTACCTATATATATATATATATATATATATATATATAGGCATTGTATTCCGATGTGCGATGTAATTTTATAAGTGTTATTGATTGTTGCTTTACCTTACTCAGTTTTGAAACATAAATCATTATTCAGGAACTTGCGTTCATTTATGTTTACATGTTTCTTGTCATTCATAGACTTCAGCAAGACCTCTGGGATGTAAAATGCTGAGTATGCGTAAAACCAGTCAAGATATCATCCATTTTATTTCGACGATCCATTCTGCCTCCATCTTCAGAGATGTTAGTTATATCTATCCGTCGAGAAGCATAGAGCCAATGCGGTATGAGGATATGTTACCCGAAAACGTCTGCGGTGGCACGACATTCTATGGACACTGGCCATAAAATAAATTTCCCATCCACACAAATCATAGAAATGTCATCAATTACCACTACAGGCCAATCAAACAAGCTATACGCTTTAAAACAACTTCAACAAATATGAAGGTATCGTCCCTTAACAACCCGACTTCGTCGAATGACAATGGGAAAAAATAAGACAAGAAACGCGCAGACGCAAAACTTCCTCCAAATGGGGAAAGGATGCCACCAGCGCATTCGATGCCTCACTAGCCAGAATCACTTCTGCCCTAGAATCGAAGCCAACAGTTGATTCGGCTCCGCAAGCCAGTTAACACAACTACACTAGCCTCCCTAGCCTCCCCTCACCTTTGCCGTGGGCATGGGGATTTTAACTTCAATGTCCGCAACGTTGCTTCTCCGCGCCGCAGTAGCTCTGGCCATGTTTAATGAGAGCATCCAGAACCTTCAACTAACGGGTACCTAAGCCACTTGTTAGGACAGGGTTTATTTACACAGCGGAGTATTCAGCGTCCCTTGGGCTCAGGATTGTTCTTGTTAAGTAAACCCTGTAGCTAGAAGCCAATGGAGAGCTTACTCTGCGTATACTAATACTACTGCTGCTAGTATGACCACTCTGTAGATACCTGTAGTATGAATCCCACTACCAGTAATATTGGCCATATCACTCACCGCCGAATGTGACGCGCAGGATCTGACACACCTCTGCTGTTTGATACTGCACTGACACCACAGGATAAACCTTCAGCAGAACCAAAATATGGCGACACATTTCCGTTTCTACAACAGCTTAAACACAGCAGCGATTTACTGAAATTGAATTCAACCACATCCCCTCACCATCGAGGCAATACAGGATAACCATCCCAAGATGTATGTCAAGATAGAGCACTGGAGGATGATCTAATCCTCGACGACAAACACACTGACAGCGCTATGTCCCACGAACCCAACAGGACCTCTTCAAGAACCGTTAAACATGTAAAAGCAAACTTTCTCTACCATCAACCAGATGAAACAAATAATTACAGGAGAACATTACATTCAGGCAGTGTAACCTACTTCAGGAACAGCACCACAACTTACTGAAGCTCATGCAGCAACACTGTGTGAACTCATCACAGGCTTAAAGAATGTATGCCAGCCAGGAGCCACATTAGGAGAGCAAATTCACCACGAATGGGTGCCTAGTTTCACATCTAGCATACTGCCAAATCAGAGATCATACTCCCTCAGATTGGACACCGTTCGACATTAACAATCATTAACATGGTCACCCACGAACACTTGGTGTTAGCTATACAACACCGGGTACCACATTACCACAAATATCGCAATAAACACAGCCACCGGAGCACAACCTTGCTCTTCCTCATTTTATTTCTCCCCAACTACCACATAACTTTTATTCCTTACACCTTAATTTCTATCATCACAAAAAGGAGACAAATTCATTCCCATACTTCGCCGAGATAACATTCCTTTTCGTGGTGAATACACATAAACGTCGCCAACTAGCACCACTTCCGTGGCCTGTGCTGAGGATTCACATGCTGTTGCTGCCGCTGCTTACCTGGCTTCAGATAAATCCTCACACACCGTCGCTAGTAGCCAAAACTTCACACTTATTCACAGCTGCGCAGACCGAAGCTACTAGATTGTCCACTCCTGTAGATGCAATGTCTCGCTTGCCAACGTGGAACTACGATATGGAAATGTTAGTGCCCTTATTTGTGGAGTCCTCATCTACTACCGGAACCGTAGGCCCTGGAGGCTGAATAACTCCTCTTGCCTTTGTTGTCGACAGTCTCCAGGATTACCTCCAACAGAGAACCGACGCCGCTGTTGCCTTTGACCTTTATGGATCGAGCACATTACACTATTGGGCTCACTACCGGCCTAACCTTCTTAGGCCTGACGTACCGAATGGAGACAAGACGCACTCTGCGTCCCACGCCTAGGCTTATAGGTTAGTGTTATGGCCACTCAAAGGCTACCTGTACAGCGCAAACACGCTTCCTTTACCACGGCTTTAGCTATCTGACTGTGGATTGCAGCGGTTATTACCTAACTTGTCGACGTCGTTACCGCGACTTGCGGAGGAGGGAACCATCTAACGGGCAGGTTTTGTGCCTCAGATATCTGAAGATGCCGATATACCACATCCAAATTTCTCAGCCAGAACCATGTGACACCCCATAAAAAGCTGTGCCGCCTGTCACATCCGCACCTCTTGCCGCTCAAGCTCCGTAGCTTCAGCGCACCGAACGAATTGCTGCCATTCCGACACTAACTGCACGCTGCTTGAACTTCGCATATCCATTTAGCACTTGCGCTAATGTGATTTATGGGTTTATGTTAATTTGTTATTTCTAACGGAATCTAAAGCTGGACTAACTAAACTAGGTATGTGCACCTTCTAGCACCATGCTAGATAGGTGTGATAGATTTTGTGTTATAAGTGATATCATGTTAATGAGTTTATTCATTTGACGGTTGTTGACTTATTTGGAATATCCTCATGTCCAAAAAGGGTAGAGATTAACAAAGTCATGACAGCTATTCTGTGCATAATGTCCATTAGATGTATTGTAACACAACGGATATAATACCCCACATATCAACACTTGTTACAGCTACAGTTGCTATACTCTCTCAGTATTTCATCTCAGCTGAATGAATAAAATCTACTCTTCAAGCTGTTACATGAACTCGAAGCGTTGTACCTGCTATTTGCGTTACATATTACTCAAAATGTCACAAGAGCTTCTGTCACATAAGTATATACTTAATGTATAACGAAGGGGTTCTATCTAACGGTGAATGGATCTATCACATAAAAGCTGAAATGAGCTCGAGGTCTGTAGGATTTCATATTTGTGCCTGGAAGTTTACTTTTCTCTTTGCATGGGTTGTCACCAACGTACACCACTGCCAAAGCTGGAACGCTGCTTTAAGATTATTTTAATGACGTATTCACTGTTACGCATGTATATAGGCGGAAACTGATGGAGAGATGGAGGTGTGCATTTAAAAATTAAGCGTATTTTTTACTATGTAAATAAAGTACTATACCTAAATAAATCTTTATGGGCACTGATATAATCTGTTTTCTCAGTATGAGTCGTCTTTAAGGCTCAGATACCTCAAATGCGTTGTAATAATATAAAAATCTACAGGGAAACAAAATACAAAGGGAAGCTTTAAAGCTTCAGATATCTAAACTTCCTAGGTTATGGTCAATATCGGAATTGTCCTACACGAGAAGAACATTTTCCGTTTTAAGTGTTGAAATGTAATCCACAACCCCGAGAATAGCGGACAGGCTGACCTCGAAGCCATAAGGCTTCCTCTAGTTATATTGTGTGGAGAAGCCTAAGAGATTTCTCATTCAGCAAGTAAAAGGCTTATGCGCACCTTGCTCATAATGGATTTTTAGAAATAAACTTTTGAGAAGGGAAGACGCTTCACAATCGAGCGCTTCAACTTTTAGTTGAGATAAAATTTGCGTTCAATTTGTGTTCAATTCCTAATAAATTAAAGTATAAAGTTACTTTAGGTAAAATGTAAGTTTTTTTGTGATTATGAATCCACTCTAAGCTTTATGAAATTGTTAAAGCTATTCAATTGCTACAGTTGTTGAAGGAATCCGTACTATGTGCCGTTGTCTAGCCTTTTAAGTTTGGAATTTAAAAGAAATTTTCAATTCTTTTTCAATTGTCATTGAGAATTACATAGCTCAGTATTGTATTGTTAAATTATGTGCTCTGTTTATTTTTGGGTATTGGTTCACCACCTGTGTAATAATCACTTTTAAAGGTTTAATTTTATATAAATTATTGATGTCATTGAAAAATGAAATATTTTTGATGTACTGTTTGTGATCTATTATAAGATGTCATAATTCTGTTGTTGTAAGTAAGAATATTAAGTGTATTGAAATATGTATACCTGAAAATATAAGTAATGTATATACATAATGTGGTTGCTTATAACATAGTTGTTAATGTGATCTTAAATAAATGTTCTTGGATAACCTATTCCATACTTGAAGTATGAATGAAGGAACGAAAGAAAATAGATTTTTAAACTTAAAGATTTGTGCATTTAAATTAGAATCGAAATAGGTTCTGTAAATTTACTAACCGGAAAGAAAAAGTTACCGTGCTTATTTAGCATTCAATGAAATCAAATAAGGGCACAACGAATGATTAATTGAAATGTTCAATTCACTAAACTAAATAGTAGTTTCTAATCTTACATTTTAAAAGAAAACAACGGCGCAATTTAAAATATTGGCCATGACCAGGAATAGGAATTGTTAAGCAATTGGCTTCAAGTTAGCTAAACTCAAACCATTATCACTACAAATAAGTAACGTAAACAAAAGATGCCAACGGTCACTGATGGAAGGTAAAACACGGTCTGTGGGTGATGTCTGCATACGCCAACAGACTGTACAAGGGATGGGGTGGTTTTTTATCTACGTCATCACTGGGTAAAGTTCCAGTACAATTCAACCTAATTTCCTTTCGTCCCGGCTTTAATACTTGGAAACACCTAAGCCTGGCCCAGAATTTTGCAAAGAATTATACTACAAATATACTAGGTCATGGCGCAGAAGCGTTCTATTTGGAACCTACAACCTACAGCATACGAACATTACCTGTTGTACAATAAAAAGGTAAATTTTGTGAAACTGTAAATTTAGGAAAGAAATCAAGATAATTGAAAAAGTATGTCTGATGCCCCATGATCATCGGTAAATGACAGGATAAATGAGCTGGTTGATTTGCAAGGATCACATCTCCATGTTTTATCTAAGAAAAAGACTCATTAGATAGGTGCACCTCATCAATCACAGAAGAAGATGCAAGATCTCATTATTTGCTAATGAAATTTGTAGACTCAAAGTCATATCTAAGATCATGTCTTAATACTGAGCTGATGGAGGTATTTCAATACTAAGGAAACTTGACAGTCCTGAAATAGTGACAGGAAAGCTATATTGGGATTAAATTTTAATGATTCCTACTTATGGATTTGGGTTTGCAGGAGGAGCTAATCTGTAATGTTCAATAAGGCTTGTCTCAATTGAAATAAAGTTATGAAAAATACACCAAACCTTTTTATTCCTACTGAGATAAGACCTCAATCAGTTACGTGTATTGTAAGTTTACATTTATGTCCGGACGTTGTAGGGGAACACCTACACACAGCCAATAAGATAGCTATGTAAATAATGAATATTAAGAGATATTAGTAATCAATACGCACAGATATGCTAATAAATACAACCGAGAATAAGTAACAGGGGAGATATAAGTAAACAGAAATAAGACATAAATAGAATAAATGTAAATATTAGAAAGATTGTAACTTCAATTGTAAATAGTATATATTATAAACTATCAGAATTTCGTGGATATAATATTGTGAATACGTTAACCAGGTATAGGCGAGCTAGCAACTTGGGGACAATTATCAGCAAGTGAACTTTGTAACACATAGAGCTGGAAATAGCAGCTGCAATGAGAGAGAGAGAGAGAGAGAGAGAGAGAGAGAGAGAGAGGATCGATGGTAGAAAGAGATGAAGATAAGGTGAAGTTCCTGGGAACCTCATCGTGGAACACGGAGTTGGATAAAATGAGTCTGTACAAAAGAGAAGGTCCGCGTGTAAAAGAGATGGAGATAGGCAGGAATTCCCCAAGAGTCAAGTGAAGCCTGACTCCTAAAAATTGGACAATTTAATTCTCATGCCACGCTAACCAATTGCCAATCAGAATACACGTTACAAATTGACGCAAATGTTCATGTCAGGACATTTCTGTATGGGACAAGAATTCCCCAGAATACGCTCTTGATTTGCTCCTGATGGTAAGACGAAACGCTGCATTTGCTAGTGTTGTGAAGGGTGGGGGGAGATTGAGGTTACAATGAGAAATAGCCTTCTCAAAACTTATTGACATGGCGAGTATCTGAAATAGCTCAGATATGTAAATAAGGGAATCATATTGCTATCCACTTTTTAATTAGTTGTTTCTGGAATAAAGTCTAGTTAAACCCGAATACATAGTCATGAATTGCCTTCACTCACAACCTTGAGATTACAAGTTAGGGATAAGTTTGATTTTCAGACTTTCTGAGAAAGAGAGAACGAGCAGCCAGCATACGTCAAACCCAGGACACCCAGATGACCAGAGGAGGACTCACGCTTAAGTTAGCATGACGCGTGCACTAGCTACAATATGGAATTGCCACATCAGAGTATTACTTCTGCACCCTTAAGTAGAGGGTAAGTTACAGTTAACCTGTAACGATTAATAGTAACGTATAGCAATTTGTACCTGGACAACAAGACGTTTCCTTTCCTGTGGCTCGAAAAGAAGTTAAGATGAGGTTCCATTTCGAAGTGGAAGTGAGGGTACTATGATTGTGCAGTGTGCGGTAGGAAATCAAGTTAGTGGCTCCCAGTGCCGGCGGCACAAAGCCATGCGGGCAGAACCGCCATAAATATTCAACACTCAATCTGGAATTCAGAATGTGATTTCAAAATGTCACCTCTTTACCTACTTTATGTTTTCGCTCTAACAGACTTTAATATAGACACGTCGAGTGTCATGGTGTGCGTGTGCGTGTTAGCATGTTTCCTATATGTTTCCGTCGCTTTCTGCCTCCTGTCCTTTCATATCTAACTACAATTTAATTTAATCAGTGGACATGCGATATACTTTGATTTTAACCCCAGACTACAAGAACACTGAGCCCTCAAAGAGAAAAAAAAATCTGGTCTGCCGAATTGATCCTGAAGTTTCCAGAGTGAAGCAAATTGCCTCAGAGGGCTTGTTGTGTACTTTTAATTAACATTATCACATCTGCACTTACACTCAGTTTTATACCATGACCATCGGTAGATGGCAGGATAAACTGAGCTGGTTGATTTGCAAGGATCACATCTCCATGTTTTATCTAAGAAAAAGACTCATTAGATATGTGCTAATAGATATAACGCACCTCATCAACCACAGAAGAAGATGAAAGATCTCATTATTTGGTAACGAAATTTGTGGATTCAAAGTCATATCTAAGATCACGTCTTAATACTGAGCTGATGAAGGTATTTCAATACTAAGGAAACTTGACAGTCATGAAATAGTGACAGGAAAGTTATATTGGGATTCAATTTTAATGATTCCCATTGATGAATTTGGGTTTGTAGGAGGAGCTAATCTTCTAAAGGAGACAAAGTAGGAAATGAATACTATGGGTTTTAAAGTCAAGTAATATCAAGAAATTCTTAATTATGAACAACGCATTGCTTTTGTACTTAGCTAACATAAAGGTATAGAACATCCTAATTAGAGCGTTTAAATACTTATTGGGAATTTTAAGGCCAAAACACTTAATATTAATTAAACTATTTGAGAAACTCATGTACGTTTTTCATAGAAGCCTATATTATAGCATCTAGATCAACGGTACCCATGAGAAAGCTGTAATTCAAAACATTTAAGAGAAATAATAAACAAACGTAACAAGATAGCTATTCAAATTAAATTACGTATCAGAGGTTATGGCCCAAGCTGAAGTGATGAAATTTACAGTATAATAGACGTAAAACCATCATATAAACAATGGTTCTTTAGATTGCGAAGATATTACATTCGCTATTGGTATGTATGGTTATAGACAGCAACCTATACGGCAGCATCTAGCTCGAAAATATACTCACAGGTGGATAGGTCGTGGAGGGTCAGTAGCTTAGACATCAACATTTACTGAATAACATTATTAATTGATTGATTTTATATTTTATCTGTATGTGGTCATATTAGAAGCAATGCGTACACAAACCGCTGACACAGCTTCAAAATTTGAGGGATGACATTTCAGCATCGGTCGGGCAATTCACTGGTAAAGAATTCAGAATTCAATTCTGAGAGGCCCGATGATACTTTGAGCACCCCCCGTTTTATCATTTTAGTGTACTATAGAGTGACATATGATGTTTTCTTTATTTTTGAGTGGTGTACGTTCTGTTCATTTTCTGTGTTATCAATTAGGCATAGCTGGCGTACTTGAGCTGCGTGTTTTTATTATTCTATGGCATGACGTAACAAGTCACCTGAGGGGAAAAAATTAAATTGAGTTTTATTTATGGACGCGCTTTAACTGCTGCGGTCCTTAGCGTCCCATTCTATATTGGGCGTGAAAGACCGGTAATTTTGCTCAGAGGCCTCTTTATCAGGCTTGAGGTTCTTTTACGTGCCTTAAATCTAGGACCCGGGACCACCGGCTTTACCTCCCCTCCGAAGGAAGCCATGCTAAGGATTATTATGGCCGAAAAAACCCATCGTCCTCCGCCGGTTTGAACCCGTGATCTCGGGAGCTAGAGGCTAGCATGGACTACACCACGGAGGACGACACTCCTGAGGGAGGATCGCTCTTGGCCCTTATTGGTTTAACTGGTCAAATCGACTGTGGCGTTCCTCAGGGCACTACGTGTATTTTGCCTGGTCATATAGTTTCTTTTTATTAATGTGGTTTGTACAGAGAAGGAATGCTTTTGAGAGTTTGATGTGTAATTCCGCTCTTTTAATTTGCTTTGCTTGTGCTGATTGCCATTAATTTCATTTCTCGTGGTGATATTTACTGGAAATATTTTACACGCAGCCCAAGTTTGTCTGCTTAACACAAAGATGGCCTGCAATGATTTCCTTTGAATGTTAGTTGCGGTAGTAATTCCGTTCACTGCAATACTTGGTAAATCTTTAATTTTATGGACATTTTGCCAGAATTATTTACGGAAATGCTAAGACACGTTTGATTATAAATATGTCAAGTTACACCTTATTTGTATAATAAAATTACTCCAGCATTAAAGTTTAGGTTTACTGGCGAGAATGATGGCCAAGTGTGAGCCTACCGATCGTATTTATATTGGCTAAAGTTTGTTCATTCGTTAGCTAACCTTTCATAAAATTGTAGTATTTATTGCTTAGATTTGACAAGGTAGAATCGGACCATTGAAAAATGCAGTGTCACAGACTGTATTTGAACCACGGATCTTTGAGTTTCCGTCCGGTTGCTCCTATAAACCACAAGGAGATCTCAAATTATTTTGAGATGATGTACCCCAATTGCGACTTACAATGTCGTAAGTACTTAAGTACTATCCCAGCTAGAGCATTGAATTGTCTTCTGATTCTAGCTTTCCAACCATGTCCTACACATGCTCTTGTGAAATAAAATTAATTACCATTGCTTGGATTTATTTCTGGTTTATTTCTTTCTTCCATTTTGTTTTCTTGTGACAGCACATTCCGCTTTGCTCTTTCTTTAGCACATATCGTTTCCTATTGAAATTAGTTGCCCTATCTGATGCGTGCCTATCACTGTTTTCGTGTGCCTTCTTTATTAAAAGAATGTAGCTGTAAATCAATAACTTGGATGTCTTTTCATGTATTTTTCATAGTAATTAAATCTAGTAAACTTTGGTAAACTTCACGTTTAATGTGAATATTGTAAATGCGTGTGAGGGTGAACATAATTTTTATGTTCTTCAGCCTTATATTTTATTGGGAGAAATCTAATTGTAATGCAGAAGATGAATAAGTGTGTGTCTATAGTAGCCTAACATCCTTTGTTGCATATAAAATTATCTTACCTTCACGTACATTCTTTTCATATTACAGTATAATTAGACTCTCCAGAATAGAAAATATTTATTGACCTTTATATACGCATGTTCCATTGCTTTTGTATTCCATGTTGCCTAGAGGTGAGTATTCGTCGTTTACGTGAGTAGTAATTTTTAATTAATGCTTTCGTGGATGGTGAATCTCATAGGTCTTAAGACTAGCACAATTTCGAGAAACTAAATTACAAGGAATTGGGTCAATGTAACACACACACATTTACAATAAGTTTAAAGGTCATGTTTATTGTCAGATTATAATTTTATTCATGTTTATTCCTCTCAACATTTTATATTGTAATTGTTGAATTTAAAGTACCATTTTAGAATCATTTTATTTTCGTAGGCTTCTTATGTTTTATATGTACTCTAAGTGATATATTATGTAAAATATAGTAGCCATTGTTAGCATTTGTGGTTGAATTATTTCTGTTATGGGTTCCTTTCCATTATTGGTGATTCGTTAAACATTGATATTTAGTTCTATCCATTACAAATGGAGGGGGCCCCTAAATAGGAACAGAGCACAACAAGTAGGTCGCAGCGACTCTTTTTGCTTCCAACGTGACCCTGGGATAAAGGGAGAGATCCGAAGGGTAACTAGATACGGATGACGACGGGCGCAAGCACGAACGGGGTCCCTAACGTTTCTAGATAGAACGCATCATACGCCAACTGATCCCACCAAAGAACCCTTAGTCTCGGTGGTCACCCCTGGTGGGACTCACTCGGAGGCAGGCACCCAATTGGCAATTACGACCCACTCCAGGAAAGTAACTTTGGTGAGGAATAACTGGTGGACTGTTGGGGGTAGATTATTTGTCAGTAGGTGTATACAGCGCATAGCATTTACTAGGACTAAGGCATTTAGTATTAAAATGCAGCCGATACATGTGTATAAACAAGCAAATTAGGTCATGGACTCGCTGCCATGGTATGTTTGGGAAATTCTTTTCTTAGGAGCTTTTACAGTTGTTAGTGTTTAATTTTAACTGTTTCAGTTCTGTAACCGCTTCTGATGTATCCAATACGTGTTTAATGTAGTTCTACTAGTACATTTATCCAACTTTTCGTTTTTAAGTTAGGCTGTTCACAAGCAGACGCGCACGCACGCATCCATGAACACAAATATTTCTAGTCTTTTGTTTTTATTCAGAAGACTCAAAATATATACTTTTACTGAAATTTAGGCCCAAATTTGGGGTAAAATGCAACTCTTCCTCTCTCTTCTAGGTAAACCTTCGGGCCTAAAAAGTGGCCCATTCCACTAGAACTCCATAATGTGTTTCTTTCTGTAAAGTTTCCACTTTCAGGTAACCAACTATTGACTCAATCAAGCTAATATCAGTTATCTGCGTGACTGGCCTGAAAAACAATTCAGTTTCAAGAAACATAACCGATGAACGATGTTTATAATCTATGTGGAATTGAGGGCAGATTCGGATACCACCCCTATGAAAGAGTTTCACTACAATTGGTACACAAGGAGATAAACGAATTACACATAATCGGTCTTCTAGAGTAATGGGTGAAGAATTATTCTCGTGTGTTGTTAAACTGGGTGATAGCTACGGCATTTACTTGTATGTGAGCTTCCATCAGCAACATGGGGACGAACGTTTAATTGTTGCCACTACTAAAGGCAATAAGGAAACATAGTGTAGACAGAAAACGTAAGGTTCAAGTTGTAATATTCGGCAGTTCGGCGACACCTTAGTAAGGTAAAATACCCTGCCAATCCAATGGCTAAAATTATGCTCGAAAAGCAGAGGAGGTTCCCACTAGTAGGGGGTGGTGCTAGAATTTATCAGCTTCATTATTGGCCACATTTTATGCACGGCAGCGTACGTGGTAGAGAAGGTAATAAATCAGAAGTAGTTCTAACATCAATATTATTTAATTAAAGTATATGTTTAAACATACCACCTATCAGCTCGAGCTAGTTTATCCCGTGAATGCACTTATTTGAAGGGTCGTAGGAGATAAAAATTTTGCATGTGACTTAAAAGGAGAACATATTGTGAAAATTTCAAAAAGTTATATTTTTATGTGGTCTTGTTAATTGAAGCGTCCTCTTTAATTATATATAAATTGTTGGTACAATAATTGTATTTTAAATATACTTTTAAAATGATACTGCCTCTGTTACTTTGTACAATAAATTCCGCATCACTTCTCAGAAAGAAACAATCATAACTCCTAGACAGAATGAAGTGAAGTGGTAAACCTCAGTCCATCTTTGTTGCTCTAAAAATTACTGCTAGACATGGCATCTTCTGTGTCCTCGGGTCTTGTAGTTTCTTTGCATATATGTGCGAGTATGATTTCTACATTTTTGCTTTAAACAGCTGCTTCTGTGAATGATATTTTCTGTTAGAAATGACCGCTCTTCGAAAATGGCTAAATTTTAGAATAACAAAAACAGTCCGTAAGTGTTGTTGTAGATCTACTTTGGTTTTAATAATATGTTTTGTTACTAATTAGAGAAACAATGCCGATATATATTTAATCAAAGTGTTTTATAATAAAGAAAATAAACGTATGTTTCTAAATAAACGAAGGTATTCATAAAATCAGATCCTTGAACCTAGATGGATGTATCCGTATTGTTTACACTTTTAGACTGACATCTTAAATAATTTCTAAAGTAAAGAGTTAGTGGCGTAGTGCTATTATCTCCCATTGTCCTTGTGGTTGCAAACAAACTTCCATACTTGCAGAGTATGCACCCTAATCGCATGTTAGGTGCCTTGCACGAATTAAAATGAACGATTGGCAGTAAAACTGAATAATTAAAATCCTGGCGGCTGCTGTATAAGAGCACAAGAGCAGCTGAATATCTCAACTTTCGACACCTTATGAATGTGTTGATTATTTTTTCTTTGAATGTTATTAAAAGTAAGTATGTGCGGTAACTGAAAATTTACACATTTAAATCTGCCGCGCTGTTCCTCTAAACTCAATCAGATATGGTGACACATCGCTAGCACATCTTGACTCGTGCACGTTTTAAGGAGCTTCAGTTGCATGCGCAACTGATATGACGTAATTACGTTCTGGTGTCAAATGCATACGGGCCGTGCACACGTGAAGAACTGCACCAGTGCGCGAAGCTTTTCTGGCACTCTACTTCCATACTATCACTAAATTTACGTCAATGCCACAAGGTGGTAGTATACCACGGAGGAAGTTAGAGCCACTGTAGCAGAAGGAGGTAACGTGTATAAACGCGCAAGGTTCTCCCGATTTCTCCTTAGGATCCATAGTCTCAACTACTATTTAATTTACACATTACTTTGTTCTTGTCCCAACACGGTGTTTTTAATTATACACAAAAAGCTATCCTTGTAGGACGGGTTATGCATTATTATTATTATTATTATTATTATTATTATTATTATTATTATTATTGTATTATTATTGTTGTTGTTGTTAAGAGCGGCTGAGTTGAATCAGTTTACTCATAAACGTAACTATTGTGCAGCAGGTGCTATTTCGCATTTTCAGAGCTGTCTAACTAAACTTTTGTGAACTCCCAGAATGTATGCTTACTGATTAAAATTACTTTACATCTTTAGGCCCAATGAACCACAGTTTCAGGATACCAGAGAGTTGTATTTAATTCGTTTTTGAGCCCCACTGATAATAATATAGGATAGTCGTCTATTCTTAATCGTTATCAGACTATATTGTACAGTTGAAGGGTATGCTTTGGTTCAGGCTGTAGGGTTGTCTTACAGAAGTGATGAAACGAATTACCGTAATTTAAAGACACACAAGTGTCAGAAGCGAGGCGTGCTGCTACTTTATGACCCATCTCTCTCCCAGTATATGTAGCGGCAAATGTTTCTGATAGGGGAGCTTAAACACGTAACAACGTTCAAAACTGTTTAGGGAAAGAACTCTATTTGTTACATTTTAAAAGGCACTTATGGTTTAAGGAATACCTTTTGTACATGCGAAACTTGTCTAGAATGGTATTTCCATTGATAAGTCCGTCTTCCCAGAATCCTTTGGATGTACTGAGTTTACACTCTCCAGTTGCTGTTGAGGGGAAGACAAGTAGGTGAGTGAAATATAAGGTGGATGGATTTAGTATCTTCTGACCACTGTAGTATACTTCATGAATAAATTTACAACATGTCTGCTACAAGATATGTTTGTGACTTAAGGATAAATTTCTGAATTTTACCAAACACAAAGCTATACAGTAGCTATAATGCTGAATTTCATTAACATAATCTTCTGTAAAGAGTAATGAAGCCTTAATGCACACGTTGAGTATAACAAAAACATCTGAAATTAAGGGGTGGGATTAGATGGCTATTTCCCACTATTTCAAAGCTACAGGATTAACTTTTTGGCAACAGTGCCATTATGACATTTATGTTTCATTGGTATCAGTTTTAATACTTAATGAATAATTACTTCTTTTTTAAAATGTGTTTGTCTTCTCAAAATGTATTAACTCTGATGAAATCCAAGTTACACACTCGGGAAAAGGTATAATAAGACACATGACATGGATATATTTTAATAAGAGAGCAATAATTTTTAATCTTCAATACATAAAGCAACTGACAAATTGCAATGCCTTTTTTGGCATTTCAGGACATTTTATAATCTAATTCTCAAAATAAATTGTATAAATGGGGCTCAGTAGTTGTTTTTAAATCTAGGTTTCGAAAAAGTATTAAATGTTTCAGTACCTTAGCACAAAAAGTCGACTGTGTAACATTCATATGATTTTCTCTACTCTCTAGCGCTTATTAATGTGTATACAAATTACTCTTACGAATTATCTTCCTCACTTTCATCGGGATAAAATTTTGCGATAATAATTTCATTGAAAATTTTGTTATAGATATAAATAGAACATCTACAGCTAAATGTTTAAGAACTGGATGCTAATGTACTAGCCTTAAAATTCCATGTTCTAAGCGTGCAGTTCGAAAAACAAATGAATATGAAAGCAGTTGAAAAGAATCACATAGTATTGAAAGCTGCTAATCATTTATATATTTCGGAAATGGTTCCTGCCTCAAAAGAGTTCTTTAAAATTAATTGTGTGTTTTAAAGACATGTACATTTTTATGTAGCACGTTTTCGTCTATCGCTAAACGTTTATCAGTTAGACAAGAATATAGAGCATTTCTTCCAAATTAAGTGGACTTCACACGCTAGTCCAAGAAAATTCAAGATATACATTTTATTTGCAATCATTAGGACCATTTTTTTGAAAATCAAATATTTCGGAAATCTTCCATGTAAAGGGTAGCTTGGGTTACGAGGATTCTCAGAAAAATATTAATGTCGCACCTTTCGAAGGTACTGAACCTAAATATTGGTACTTATCCTACTTTTCGTTTTTGAGTTATGCTTTTCAAAGACACAAGGGCACACACACAAACACAGATACACACATGGCCGTTTTTCTAAAAATGATTTCTTTTAATTTCAGGGTTCTCAAAACATGTATTTCTGGTGAAATTTCGGTATCGAATTTTTCGGTGGAATGCAATACCTTCTCTACCTACTATATACGGATAAGTTACATTCATATGACTTTCTCTACCCTCTATCGTTTATTAATGGATATACATTACATTTCTTGTTAAAGAGCATTACTTTTTCTACTACGGACAGTAAGTAGGACAAGTATTGTATTCCATCCAACAATTCGATGTCGAGGTTTCACCGTTCATATATGTTTTGACGCCCCTTGAAACCAAAATATGCAGTTTAGAAACGGGCCCATGTGTGTCTGTCAGTGTGTCTGTGGACAGCATAGCTCAAAAATGAAAACTTGGATAAACACCAAACTTGGTATTTAGGTTCAGTACCTTTCACAGATGCGGCATAAAGATTTTCAAGAAAACCTCCTTACCCCAAATAACTCTTTACATGGAACATTTATCGATATGTTTGATTTTCTAAAAAAAGGCTCCTTTTTTGATTAAAATACTATATATTAAAGGCATTTACATGAAAAATCTATATCCTAAATTTTCTGGGAATAGACTCTGAAGTCCTCTTCATTGGGAAGGAATTTTGTATATGCATGTATAATTCGTAAACGATAAACAATAGACAAAATGTACTGCACAAAAATGCAGATAGGGTCACGCTGCACGGTGTTTGAGTATATTTTTGGTGTTGTTGTTTTTTTTCGTGTGTAGTAATGTGTAATTGAGCGTATATATGACACAACAGGAAAGGTGTGTAAGTGCGGTATTTTGTTACTTTACCGAGAGGATGAGTGCGGTTCGAGCCCGCCAGAGATGCGGTAGAGCTTTTAGTTAGCTATGATAAGTGTACATTGAGGTTATCATTGTACAAAGAATGTGAGCGACGAGAGCAGTCGCCAGTGGAGCCCTATTTACAGGTGACCGAAAATTATAGTGTACAGTGCAGTTTGCTCTATGGTTGTGAGAGAAGTGGCCCACAGGGATTGGATTAAGTACATAAACCGTATGCTGGTGGGAAGGGATACGGTGAGGAACTCCTGCCGAGATGATAACCAGGATGTTAAATATGCCTATGGTGTCACCTAATTTAGTATTCAGTGTATGACCAATTTTTTTCGTGACCTGCCCGATGATTAAGAATAGAGGGTGCATGATTTTAAATGCCCCTGTGTTGAATTTAATTAAGTGTTGAGTCACTCAAGCTTTGGAAACCTCCAGGCCCTTCACCCTTACGGTTTCGATCAAATTGGAAATAAAATTTCTGTGCCATATTACTTTTTGATGCAAACCATCATAGAAACTGACGAAAAATTTGAAGTCTTACTTCAGAAATAAATTAGTGTACTATAAGTACACCGTAGATAGGAAGAGAACATATATAGCTAATTGTAACTGCAGTAAGAATTTACACATCACATCAAGACAGAATCCAGCAGGAAGGACACTCATTGTTTACGCACTGATTTGAAGTTATTTTGAAAATGTTGGTACTTTAGGGTTATTATTACGGTTCATGTGACACATAATTATCTTAAATTTTATTGTGAATTTCGAAATTCTTGTTATATTACTCTTAAATTCGATGACACACTGCCAGGGCATAAGTTTACTGTAAACTTATTCTTTTCAGTGTTTGCACTGTTATAAGTAAAGTACGTAGAAATTATTGCTAAACGTTTTTGCATGTTATCTGTACTTACAGTTTAATATATAATGTTTTTCATTGACTCCCTGTGCAAATTATTTAGAAATATTAATATGTTGCTACCCTAGCTATAAGGAGATCGTTAGTTTATTGTTTTCAGAACTTTTAGATAGTTTTATAACTTATGTGAATTTAAATCTGCAGCACAAGACATTGCAAAGAATAAGTAAATCTCTCTCTCTCGTTTCTTTTTGTTGCTATGAAAGTAAACAAGCCTTTATTTTACTTACTTGTGGAGGATGAAGTGCTTGGATTCTAGTGTTACTTTTTCTAGCAGTAAACAAAACATTTATTACTGTACATTTTATAGAGATACCTCTTTAGTTCCCTGAAGTGTCAGTGTTGTCTTTATTTTAGGTGTGCCCCTCTTTCCAACCATACTAGCACTTACGAAAACTGTATAGCATTTTTTCTCCTACTTTTCTTGTGGTGTGAGTGCTGTACGTCTACCATCTCTTTTCTTAGCGGACTTCACAACTAAGACATATCTGTCTCTTATTTTTCACGTGAGACATTGCACGAGAACCTGGCGACACTTATTTTCCACCGTATCAGTTGAAGCTGCGACACGAGTTCTGGACAGTAGGCACGCGAGTCTGTGAACGCCAACTTCATAAAGAAAAAATTCTACGCGTGGCGAGCGGAAACTCTACAACGCCCAAGACTAGTCCAACTCATCCAGAATCATAAATATCTGACGCTTAATAAATTGGAAGACCAGGACAAACTTGTTTTGACTTAATAGGTTGCACCCACTCAGAAGTTTCTAAATTGTCTTTTTTTCCCTCATTTTTCGACCCATCCCCCGGAGACATCTGGGGTCCTCTCTGGGTGAGTCTCTTTAGTCATCTTCAGTTGTGTGCCGGCCATGCATGGCATTTAAGTTCTTTTTCTTTCTTGTCTAAGTCTCAGTGCGAGTTCTGGTCAGTAGTTAGGAACGCATCTTCATTTAAATTGTTTTAGACGAAAAACACTCAGCAAAAAAGAAACTTAATGTGTTTATGATGTCTGCTACAAAATTTAAATTACCTCTAAGTTATTTCATAAACACAGTATCTTGCCAACTTTTAGACTCAGTTAAGAACGAGTCATTGGTTTTAGGCATGTATTCAAAATGTAATGGAACTGTTATGCAGACGCTTATATCTAGCAATGAAACACGATATGATTTTGTTTTGTTTTTTCAGTATCTCACAACCCGGTCACTGGCTTAGGATTACGGTATTTAGATTTTAGTCATATTCTATGATTATATAACAAATACTAAGTTTATAGGGAGGCATTTTTAATTACTTTATATGTGCCAGCAATGGTTAAATACTTGATATTCCTTTATAATTTTATAGTGTGACCCATCAGAGACACTAAAATATTTGCTTTGTATACTTTGTAGGCGTACATTAAATGCCTTACGACTAGTACGTATTCACACAACCACGTCGCATGTGGCCTTTTCTACCGCTACATTTGCACGCACACTTTGCTTTTCTTCTCCGGCTATGTGGTGAGCTGTCCGGATCAAAGAAGTTGTTTCGAAGCCATGCTCGGCTCCATCTGGGTACCAGGACTGAAGCTTATACCGACTGATGGGTAGGATGTATTGGTTTCAACTTGTTAGTTGTTTGTTATGTCCACCGTTTCCTGTGGAAGTTCCTGTATGGTTCTTCTGTCCTCTGGATGGCCCATGGCGTTGCCTGCTTCATGCTAGTATTTCTGGTGGCACCTGTTTTTGTGCTTTCAACCACTGCGAGCCTTCAATGTAAGCCTCAGTCTCATACTGCGTTGACTGGTGTCGCTCACTCTTGCTTCTGCACGGAATATGTTTGATGAATGTTTGTGCTCCATCTTATTCTCTTCTGGTCTGTGCTAGGATTCTCCTTCTTCCTTTCCTTGCCTCTTCTCTTCAGTCGTCCCTCCCAGCGAATACTACATTTCCGACTCTCCCTCTCTCTTTTCTTTTTTCGCTCTCCGTCTCCATTTTCTCAGTTCGCCCTTGCGTCCCCTCCGACTGGTTACTCATCCCCTACTTTTTTACTTGTGTATCGGAAAACACAAGTAAAAAACTAACAACCAATGTTTAAGAATGATAAAAATCAGGCCTAGGATTACTGCTATCCTGTAATGTACGTTTCTCATTTTCGGTGTGTAAATTTTTACTCCCTTTCATGGTGTCAGCCGAGGACGGCTGGTTCTCCTGGAGGGGAGGGTAACGTCATGATGCATTTAACATTAGTTTATTATAGTGATTCATGTATAGTTTTTGGCTATATTATTCTAAATTGTTAAACCTGGAACTTAAGGCTACCATACGGTAAGGGAGTATGAGGCATGAAAGTCGCTGCGTCAGTTAACGTTAACCCCGAGTCCTTGGCCGGTAAATAGCTGAGTTTACAGATTACATAGTGACGCGTCTAGCCATAAATCCCTGGTTCTATGCCTTATGGTGACTTTGGACTGCCTTGCAGCGGAACACACGCCGCTCTGCTACCTAAATGACCGCATGTTACAGAGTGTTATTTAAGGATGTGATAATCAACGAGCACCATGCATCATCATCCTCCACGACAGCTAAGACACCCTTCACTTATTTATTCTGTAATATCCTCTCTGGCCTGAACCATGCTTATAACAAAATATATACTTTTATAGACGTGGGGGCTATCATGTAATTGTTTACTACTGGTCATACTAGCAACTCTTACCTTGGGCATGTACTATAGAGTATAGGAAAACTGAAAGACCTAATTCTTTCCAAGCTTCTTTTACTGTTCAGCGAGACGCTCTGGTTCGAGTTCGAACCTTAAATTAGTAGTAGCATGTGTCGGAGGCGCACGGGTCTCCTGACACATGTTAGGGCTTAGTCAGACCCTTTTGAATCCTCTGAGCAACCCTTCAGTTATCTGCAACACCCCCGTACCACATTCCACTTTTACCGTGACATCCCGTGACGACTTCGGGTATCACTCAATCCAACCCCTTTTCCACAACCCAAAACCAACCCTTATTTTGGTCCGTGACCATATGTTTAAGACACAATTTATTTCAAATAACTCCTTGTGTGATAAAGTATGTGTGATATATCCGTTATCAATTGCTCCAATTGTTCAGGACTTCGTCATTCAAGCCCTGTCAACATTCAGTTGTTTCTCACGATTGCATGGAAATAGTACAAGATTTTAAGGCCAGCGTACAGCGCACGGTTCCTAAACATTTTGCTACCCTGTTCCCTTTGTATCTACAACAAAGTGTGTAATGTAGCTATTTCTGCAATGGCTTATTTAGATTAAAAAGAAGTAGATAGAAATAAGCTTTTATAAGAATTGTTATTCCACACAAGGCGTGTGTTGGACAATGTTAGAAAGTTTGAGTCAGACGACTGAAAAATTCAATGCCATTACTGGGATTTGAACCACGTATCTGCCGGTTTACGTCCGGTTGCTCTAAATGGACGGAAACCGGGAGGTACGTGGCTCAAATCCCGGCAATGGCATTGTATTTTTCAGTCGTCTGATTATACCTATTGTACGAATAACTTGCAAACTCACTAATAAAAGATAGAGGGTAGAGAAAGTCACGTCAATATATTACATCAGATTTTTTTTCTATCTACAACATTGTAGTCCAAATAAACCTACGTTGCACTTTTCGTTGTAGATACCTAGGGAACAGCGATAGTCAAATGTTAAAGAGCTGGACACTATGTGCTAGCCATAAAATTGCGTGCATTTCCTTGCAATGGCAAGATACAACTGAATATCGACAGGACTTTAAGTAAATGAGCAAGAAGTGAACAATTCAAACCGTTAATAACGAATATCTCAGAAATGGCTCATACCACAAAAAGATTACTTGAAATAAATTATATGTTTAAAGAGATCTATATTTTTTGTGTAGTAAGTAGATTTTCGTCTATTGCCTAACGTTTATCAGTTAAACAAAACTATGTATAATTTCTTCCGAATGAACACTCATTAGTCTGATTTGTTTTGCAACATGTTTTCGAAACATCTTCCGCATGAATCAGATCCCTATTTTTTCAAGTAGTGCATGATATCGTGCCCACTCATAATATGTTGCATAAAAGTCATATTACTGATTCTAGTAAATATTTGACATGCAACGGAGAGAACGTGTTAAAGCAAAGGATATATGAATGTCCTGTTGTACAGTCTATATTATGAATCGCTGAGGAATGTGTGAGGAAGCCACGGTTGTAACACTATACATAGGCTATCCCCAACATACCTTTTCGACAAGACTTTGTATTAATTCCAGCTTCAAGCCATAAGTTCTGTATGGTTATTAGCAAATAAAGTTTATTATCTTTTGCAATATTATGATTATGTGACCCTTTCGGACTATGTAATATGTTTAAGAACAGAACACGCCAATCTCTACTGTAATAGAGCACCTGTCAAATTTTACAGGGTCTCTACAGAAGTTTTTGATTGATTTTAATTATTTCGCTACAAAATACAATGTATTTAGTAGACTCTGTCACCCATCAAATGCTTATCTTCATGTTTTTGTATAGTTATTATTTTCCATTATAAGTAGTTAGAAATAAATAAAAAATTCTCTGAGAAACAAAATGAAGAGGACTTTATGACTATTCCCAGAAAATTCAAGATATTCACTTTAGTTCTCATGTAAATATATTTAATACATAGTGTTTTAATCAAAACTGTAAGAGACCTTTTTTAGAGAATAGAAAATTTTGAAAAGTGTTCCATACAAAGGGTAGTCTGGGGTGTGCAAATTTCTTGAAAACCTTCGTGTTGTATCTTTGGAAGGTACTGAGCCCAAATAAAAAGTTTAGTACTTATCCGACTTTTTGTTTGTGTTATGTTGTTCACAGACACACACACACACACACACACACACACACACACTCACAGACACACAGTCATCGCTCGAACCTTTTTTTAAACTCTGATGACGTGCTACATTCACACGACTTTCTCTAATCTCCTATCTTTTATTACTGGATATGCAAACTATTCTTACTGGTGCTTTTTTTCAATCTACTATATTTTAATCCAAATAAACATTTACAGCAATAGCTACTTTACACGTTTCGTTATTGATACAAGGGAAAAGCGATAGTCAAATGTTAAGAAATGGACGCTTAATGTTAGCCTTAAAATTCCATACTGTTTCCATGTAATCGCGAGAAACAACTGAATGTTGACAGTACTTTAAGAGAATGGCCAAGTCATGAACGATTCAAAATTATAATAACGGATATCTCAGAAATAGTTATGCCACAAAAAGATCTTATATAAAATAAATTGGTGCTTTAAAGGGATCTACAACATTTTTATTGTACGTTTTCATTATCGCTTATATAAAAGTGTTTATCTGTTAATCAAAATCACACAAAACTCCTTCCAAACGAAGAGAACCTTGCAGGCTATTTCCAGAAATTTCAAGATATGCATCTTATTTGCTTTGTAAACTTTTTTAAACTTTTTTTTATTCAATATCGTTAGGGCCATTTTTAGACAATCAAAACCTTTAAAAATGTTCTATTAAAAGGATATTTTGGTGTGCGGGAATTTTCTTGAAAAACTTCCTGCCGTATGTTTGGAAGGATGAATACAACATTCGGTATTTATCCGACTATTCGTTTTTGAGTTATGCTGTTCACACACACACACACACACACACACACACACACACACACACACACACACACACACAGGCGTATACAGGAACCTTTTTCTAAAAATGCTTCTTTCGATTCTGGAGTCTCCAAAACATGTATTTCCGGTGAAATCTCGGTACCGAATTTTTCGTTGGAAGGCAATACTTTCGCTACCTACAATGTACGCGGTGGAGAAAGTGAAAATTGTGTCCTTATAGTAATTGAATGTGAGTAAACGTCATAAAAATAGAAGTACTGAAAATGACTAAGGTGTATTTAACGTTCACAAACATTTTAATGCCCATAAGAGGTTCGTGGAGCTCTAAACTTTAGCCATTATATAGAATGAAGGTTATACGAGGGTAATCCAGAAAGTCCCAGACGTTTTGAAATAAACAAGTTAAAAAATGCAAATATAAACGTTTATTATCTACATTTGAAAGGTACACTCTTCAGCTATTTTTCTAAATAATCGCCATTCAAGTTGAGGCATTTATCATACCATGGCACAAGTTTTCCAGTACCCTCTGTGTAGAAATCTGCCACCTGCGACTTCAACCACTGGTTTACGCCGGCATGCAGTTCAGCGTCAGTATTAAAGCATCAATTTGATGCACCAAACTCCGTGAAATTTGGGGAAAACGTTCCGAAAGTTCTGTAATCGTGAAACGATGATTTTCACGAATTTTGTCATTCATTTGCTTTGACAGTTCATTAAGTCATAAGGCTAGGTCTACCACTGCGTCCTCGTCGTGAATATTGACACGACCATTTTTAAAATCAATGCACCATTGCCTGACTCGGCTTTTACTCATTATTCCCGTAAAAATCACAAAATTGACGATAAATTTCAATTGGTTTGTTCTTTTTAGCCAACCGCACTTCACAAGTGGCGGGATTTTCTATTGCAGCGCACATTTTAACAGCTCACAGAGAGCACAGTAAGCAAAGCACAGTCCTCACGCTACCACAGCTGGATACGTAATGGATGTAGGAACGTTCTGACATCAAGATGGTGGCTCTAGGCCTACTCATCGCCACCATAGGCCAAAACGTCTGGGACTTTCTGGACTGCCCTCGTAAATTACTCGATAATAAACAAATTGACAGATTTTCCCAAAAACTTCACCCCTTATTTCCATCACAAATGTTGACCTCAGGTGATCAACCTGTTTTAAAAATGGCCATGAGAAGTATGTCAGCATAAAACAGAAACAATCTAAAAACATGTTGATATGTTCATCAATGGCTATAGACAAGTCAATTTTAGAAGAGGTAAACAATATTTTCCAATTGTTAATAAATTATGGAAGATGCATTAACGATACGTAAATATACATAAAGGATATCTGTCAACTGGTTACTCTAAACACAATTATATGCAACCAGGCAGTAACGTGGAACAAAATATCTTTACATTTAACAAATTCAGCAACAAATTATTTAAATTTTGATTATTAGACTTACTGTATAGCAGCTTCAAGTTTGATGTCCAATTTAATCACAAAATGTAACTTAGTACATGCCCAGCTTGCGTAACAAGAACAATAAAAACGAGATAAAAGCAACACGCTGCATTATTTCTCACCGTACAGACAGTTCTGGAGATCTCCTTGTGGGTTACCGGGAAAAATGCGAATCAGCTGGAGAGTTTAGTTTCGTGCCGGTATGTTGCCATGGTAACTCAGTGGTTAGTGCAACCCGACGGGACCGGAGATCCGTGGTTCAAATCCCGGCTATGGCATTGAATCTTTCAGTCGCCTTATTCTACCTTTCCAGTTCTAGACAACTATTCAGCTTTGTAACCTTTAATAACTTAATGTCCATATACAATAATTTATGTAGAAAGCGAAGTCGAACTTCAATAAAACCTAAAGCCCCGGTCTACCCGGTTCACGCTCACACCACCACTCTCTCACTACCTCAAGTTCTGCTATTAAGCTTCCGCTGCGAGTTAATTAGCTTCCAATCACAAAATGTATATTTATAGCAAAGTTTATAATTTAAAAGCGAATAGTGTAAATGAAACCTATACCCTTATCTGTTTCAATATGAACATAACAACTCAGATACTATTGTTGAACATTAAACTGCAATCTAAACTAAAGAACACTTTATGTGTTACATTCACATAATTATATTTACCCTCTATCGTTTACTAGACAATATTCTTACGAAAGCTTAGTTGTGCTATTTGCTTAATTTTAATCGAGATAGACACTTGCAGAAACAGCTGCATTATAGATACGAAGCGCATAGCGATAGAAGTTAAGTAATGGAGGCTATATGCTGGCCAAAAATTCCATACTCTTTCCATGCAATCGCGAGGAGCAACTGAATATGAACACGACTTTAAAATAATGACAAGGTACTGAACTATTAGAAGCATTATTTGCGGATATCTTATGGCGTGGGCCATAAAAAGGTTGTAGGAAAAAAAATGGTGAGTTTTAAAGGAATCTACAATTTTGTAGAGGAGATTTTCTTCTATGGCTTAACGTTAAAAGCTTGTACAAGATCATACAATAATTCTTCCGAATGAGGAGAACTTTACAGCAGTCTTTTCCCAGAAAATTCAACATACAAATTTTATTTGGCATGCAACTGTCGGAAATCTGAACCATTTTTAAAAACAAAAATTTTCAAAAAATGTTACATGCAAAGGGTAATTGAGGGCAAAGTCTTTTTCTTTAAGTGTTCGTGTTTGCCTCTTTGGAAAACACTCAACCTTAATGTCAAGGTTGTAAATTTGTTTTCCTTTATGACTTATGCTGTTTCCAGATACAAACGCAGACACCCAGACCTTTTTCTAAAAAAAAGGAATTGTTTTCCTATTTGGTTCCAGGGCCACAGAAAATGCATTTCCGGTGAAAACTCCATATGGAATTTTTGGGTGAAATGCAATACGAGTATCTTTTCTATTATGTACATTGGCGTGCATAAAATGTGGCCCATAATAAAACGGAGATGTTTACGTTGGTAGTGAGAAAACATAAACTCACCCCTACCAGGGTGACCAGCTTTGTTTTTCAAGCATAATTTTACCTACCAGATTGGTGATGTACTTTACCTCCCCTAAAGCATGGCCGAACTTCCGAACATTACAACTTAAACCTCATATTTTCAGGCTACACTATCGTATTCTTAATGCCGGTTATCTTATTGACATTTAATAGCGACAAAAACTTAAACTTCGTCTCCATGACTGACCAGTTGAAAGGGAAGTTCATTACATTAATTTAAGCCAGTTTTAGATTTTATTATTTTGATCGTGTTTCCAATATTTCATTTTGTTCCATGACCACTTTCTGCGCATATAGTTTAGGTTTTTTGAGAACATAAAACGCACAGGTTGGCAGCGTTGCAGTGCGCGGTAGCCGAACGGTAGCTGTGAGCGAGCGGGGTGGCATTATTCCTTTCAAAACCAAAAGTCGTGCGTAAATAGGTTTCACTTTCGCTGGCGTGTGATTCAAGAGTGTAGATAAACGTTTCGTTTACTCCTACCCATACGTTCACAGCAAATTGCTTTCAAAAATGATGCTCCCAGATGCGGTTAGGGTTTTCTTCCCCATGTATAGTTGTTGTGAAAATTCAAAATGCCTTATTTTGTAAAGGCAGTTTCCACGTTTGATATAATTAATTGTGGTATATGTGCACTTAGTGATAGGAACCAATTGACGAAAGCCAGCCTAGGCGCGTAATCCGCTGCTGTGAGACACCGTACCCTTTGGATATGATAAGGTCGCAATAACTATTCCTGAAAACAAAAACAGAAAAAGATGGGACACACTGACCATGCGAGCTATTTTCCGACTACTGCTACTGGGTTGTCATCTACAACATTTAAAACTGCTTCCTCTTTGGCTACGTTACTTTATGCTTGACCTCCTTCGTGTGCTGGCTGCACACTTCCTGAGGTTTACGAGATACTAGATGAAAAGTCTGGCATCTCGTAAACCTTGTGCTGTAGTATGATTATCTGCTAAAACACACCTCTGGGTTCTTTTATCACTAAACTTATGACCTTTCAATGCGTAGTACGATGTTACCCTAATAATTACTTAACTTCTAGTGAAGCTCACGTAAAGATGGTGTGCTTTTCAGTAATCGACCGCGAAATGCCTACTTCGCCAAAACATCATACTACCCTTTTGTTCGTGATTGTTTGGGTTAAGTGTCGTGTGAAACTGAAAACCGCTGGAACACTCACCCCCAGTTCAGTTATGCTGTTTTGGTTACGACCGAGAACCGGTTGTCACAATGACGTACATATACCTAGCAACGTTGCCTATGTCTCCGACCATATTAAGTCTGCAAAACGGTGTTTGGAACATATTAATTGTTTCAAAACCTGGATGATGTCACACAGTCACTACTGAAACTAGATCAAAAATAGTTTACTGTACCCATCTTGCAAGTAAACAACAGCTATATTCATACACTTTTTGGAATAAACCATTTAATTTGGAATAAACCCTATTTTTTTTAAAAAAAACGTCTGATTGCAGAACAAAATGCTATTGTTCTTTTTTGTTTGTAATACCTTTATAAAGTACATATTAGAGGCAATGTAACAAGTTCCTTCCGCCCTATATATGTGATGTTGTAACTGTCGTTTGACTTAACCACCTACGCAAATAATTCCTCACCCCTCTCTCCAGAACGCCAAAATTGTTGTAATTGATTTAGCGTTTCCTTGAGTATCAATCGTAACGAAACTCTTTGACAGACCACTCTATTTCGCATAGGTTATAAACATCCTTATTGGTTAGCTTTTATTCCGAAAAAATTCTTTTAGGCCAATAGAACTGATACCGGCTGTGGGAGTCAAAATTTGGTTACCTGAAGGTGGAACTCTTACGAAGAAAAAATAATACGGCGATCTAGGAGAATGGGCCTCTCTTTAGGTACGATAGTGTATGTGGTAGAAAAAGTAAAAAGTGTAATACAAATAGTAAGGCGCATTTGGTTCTCACTATTAGGCAGACAAACTAAGTAATTCTAACAAAATTCACTTGCCTAAATTGTAAGATAGGCAGTCATGCTCATTTTAAGGATGTAATTATGCAATGGTTTGTATTTTACTCTACGCGACTGCTAACATAAGTGTACTAATAAAGCGAGAGAAAGTCCTACGCTATCTACCATTCTTTATATGTTGAAATCACAATAACTATAGGAAGCTTAATTAACAGCGTTCTTCACGTTTCGACGTTTATTATCTACCTAGAGGGTATAGTATCCTAAGTGCGAAGTAAATGATTACTATGAAGGTATGTTCAGGCAAATGCTACAAAGAAAATTCAGTGATATGTTACTTCATTACAATACAGTTCTAACTCACGTAACAAACGTTTACTGGCACTTGAACATAATTGAAATAAAAATTCTAAAACTTGGATTTGACTTAGTGCATTTCCCATTTTCACATGAAAACTATAACAGTAAAATTTAGAGAAAAGATAACACATTAAGAAGTTATTTACTTTACGTACCACACTTTAAATTAACTCTGCACAAATTTTATCTTACAAATTTATGCCTCCTTAATATATATATAAGTACACATAGCGCAGAACACGAAAAGAGAATTTTGAGAATAATTGCCAAATTGATGAGCAAGGATTCAGGTTAGTTCGAAGTATTGAATTTTACATACCCTCGATGCATGATGAAGGATGTGCCTCAAGCTTAACTCCGTGCTTGTTTCGGCGGCTGTCGATATACATCCCCCGGCTGTCTCGCTTGCCCGGAAAGTGCCTGCCATCCTCTTCATGCGTAGAATTTGTTGCTGCTGTTAAGTGACGTCATCGGTGCATTTCTCCAGTGGGCTAATCCTATCTCCTAGAGAGAACGTTCACGAGATTTCGATGCCAAGCATCTTATAATTTCTTCTCATTTCCATCCGCCGACTGGCGAAGAAGGGAACAAAAATTAGTACAAGAAGTGAGCAAAGGCGAAATATAGTGTTTAAAGTATTTATCACAACAAGAAACTAAAACAGATTTAATTATGAAGCGTTCACACCCTGTGAACGACAGATGAGCAAAGTGTATATTGTGTCATCAAGTCAAAACTATTTCATGGAGCAACTTACATGCCCACAGCAGTGATTTCATGACTGAATTCTACTGTTTTTTCTTGTGTATTATTGATTCAGTCCAGAAAAGCGTTTGTAATGTATGTATCGGAAACAATCGTTACACAAATTACACATACGTAACACATGGAGGAAAATCATAAAAAAAGAAGACAAAACAACGTTCGACACGCATGAGATGGAGAATCCGCTATTTAGGTGTTAATATTTTAAAAACTGTGATGATAAGTAAACATGTTGAATAACTAATAATGTTGCAGGATAAGAAAATCTGTCAGCAAATGTTGCCGAAACAGAAACATTAGAAACTACTGCAAAAGTCAAATGAACAAAAGCGGCACAAAATTGGAATGGGAATGCACCACTTACTTGACCAAAGTGCCTTGAACCGGAAACGAGTTAGGTGCGTCATTAGAAAACAGAAAAGGATTTGAAAATACGAGACAAAATGTAGTATTTTGTACTTCCGAGATTCTCCAATGAACTTAATGCATGTGTATTGTATTTTTTGACAATAAAATTGGTACTTACGCGAAAACAACATTAATTATTACGAGCTGTTTAACATTCCTTCCGGCAGCAAGGTCACCAGCCTTAACCTTGATGACCAACTAATGATCGACTGTTCACTCCTGGTTGGTTATCTTAAATATATTAATAACTTGAAGCTCATACTTAGCTGCTGCATAAATTAAATCGTAAATAAATATTAACAAATGAAAAGGGATTCCTCTGTGATTGGGTGGTTAGTGTTCTGGCTTCTTAAGTCAGAGGTGCTGGGCTTAATTTCGGTAGGGGCACAGAATGTTTGTTTCACCAGAATCATTCCCTGTCCTCTGAGAGCCTGGAAGTATGAACGTGGTAGTGGATCCCATTGTGTTTAATAGCAAAAGGTATTAAAATTCAACATAAAACAGACTGCAGTGCAATAGGCAATAACATCATCAGTTTATCAAGTCAAAGCCCCATAGGAGTTACAGGAGCTAATCAATTGAAAGAATTAAAAGAAATAAATGAGAATATCTGATGCGTTACATTCACATTACTTTCTATATCCATCATCGTTTATTTTAATATATGGTTCTGTAACTACTCTTATAAATGTTAACTTTTTTCTCTGATTTATTTTAGCGAGATAAAAGTTTGCAGAATTAGATTCTTTACATTTGGTTGTATGAACAAAGGGGGTGCAGGAAGCAGAAGCGACACTCAAATATTTAAATATCGGTCCCTCTTTACATAACATTGCCAGAACAGCTGAATGGTGAGAGCACTTTCAAACATGAAATTATTGAAGCATGAAACCAATAGTGCGAATATCTTTGAAATGGCTGAATACACAATAAAAGGTTATTTGAAATAAATTATATGTTTTAAAGACATCTGCACATTTTATAAGAGGGTTTTGTTTACTTCTTATAGTTTACCGTCATTCAAAATTACACAACACTTATCCCGAATGAAATAGACTTCGTAGATTATACACATAAAATTCAAGGTATACATTTTATTTGGCATTTGCATATATTTAATGTGTGATATTTTAATAAATCTTTAGAGACATTTGATATAAAATAAAATATTCAGAAAAAATGTACAAGCAAAAGTAGTTTAGTACCGACGATTTTCTTTGAAATCTTTATATCGCATTTCTTTTTTTTTTAATACTGTTATAGAAAATTCCTACCAGATAATGAAGTCCTATTTAACTGAAATATCGAAATACAAAGGGGAAGGATACGGCAAGGTGGTATACTAATGCATGACAGCAGTACCTTACACTGCTGTGCTTCTATTTCTAATCACATTTCCTTGCACATTTAGTGCCTAGAGTCTGCGAAAATGCGGGAGATCCAAGGATAAAGGCGTCCGCTGGTGCTACAGCTAGAGTTTCTTCCGGATAAAGACCTAGAGAGTCTATATATTTGCCCAGTCTCCAACTTGTGTTATCCAAAAATAGATGCAAATATGATCCAAGTAAGTATATCCGTCAGGTTCTTATAATGTTAATGGAATTCAAGGGTCAGAAGAGTCTTTTAGTGGAGGCACTTGTACCAGATCACATAAATTCTTTCATATACGCAATCCCAAATAGAGTGTAGTAGCTTATTTTCCACCGCAGGACATCTATTGCAGAGATTAGATCTAGCTCTGCCATGCCGCCACAATTTGTCAGATTTCGGAACAACCTATTGACAGCAGAGCATACTGCAGGCTACCAGAAAGTGGGGATCTTCAGATTCGTAAATGTGTTCCAAAAGGGATCGAGGCTCAAAGTAAATAAATCCATAGACAGAGGCCAACTCTGATCAGCTTGACCTCTCTATTCGGATTACCGGAGAAAGAGGTCCGATGCAGAGTATTCAAGATGTCGCCGCAGCATAAAGGTTTTGCAATAAAGAAAGAAAATTTCTTGGGATCCTCAGATGCCACATAGGCGACCATAGGTAAGAATGACTGACACTGAAATCCTTCTCAAAGTCAACTTAAACAAAGGTATTAAAATCTTCTCGGTTTCAACGGGAATAACCCTCAATAAACCGGTAATCTGTATGATGTCCCTGCCACTAGGTATTGCAGTCGGACGTTGCATTGCTCCATAAACAAAATGTAGGCTTGAAGGTAATACTTTTGCGAGTAACTGGCAGTCGCACTTGAGTAAGATGTTCTCCTTATACTCGGCAACGGTTCTAGAACATCTGTACTTTAGTAGCAGAAGAGTTACGTCCTTAGTAAACTTTTCTGTAACAATGACTTCCCAAAATGTGGAACAGAAGGTATATGGAATAATATCGGACCAAGATCTGTGTTCCGCTTTACACTCTTCAGGTCTGCATCTAGTTCCTCGGATAAAATTGGTCGCAAAAGAGAGGAGTCGATCTGCAAAGGTAGTTTATATTCTAGGGGGGACGAGGCAGCACCGGTATCCTCAGCTTCGGAAAACAAGTCACTGAAATATTTATGAAAGAAGCTAATGATAGAAGGTGTACGTTAAATCATTCGCTATCGTGACAAAGTTCTTATATATAACGCTGACCGCATTGCTTGCGATCACCGACGGCAAGCTGGAAGAGGGAGGATGTATCTTCCGTAGCCATATGTCGACGATGGGAGAAATCGCGAAGTTGAAGCATTTCCAATTGGTTTAGCGATATTTATTCCTTGATAGCTTGCAGACGTTTGAATACATCGCGAGCGGTTCTTTGCAATTCAGTGAGATGCTATAAAACAGCATAATAGGAATCCAGTACTTCTCACCGTTCTCTACCCATTGGAAAACTACCCGTTTAAAAAAACAATTGCTGGTTTACGCTTATAAATCCACCAGTAAAGTTTGCTGTGAGAGTTGAGGAATGAAGATTGTAACTTCTCCCACAGTAAGCGAAATTCTTGTCGACAATCTTCCTCGACGAAAATGGACACAGGAGTGTCAAGTAACCTCTCCCAGGAGAGGGAACATATGCAGACTGAGTGATCCGAAAGATGACTGCGTGGTGACGCAAGGGATTGAACTCATATATCATGGAAAGTAGGAACAAAATTGAGGAAAAAATAAAATCTGTCAATTCTAGAAGCCAAGAATACATGGACAAAGGTAAAGCTCACGCGCGGGCAGAGAACTAAGATTGGGCATTCCAGGTTGATTTTTGGAGGCAAAAGCGCAGTTAAAATCCCCATCAATGAAATACACAGAATCCTTAAAAAGGGCATTTGGAAGAGTCGTTTTGAAGAAGGCTTCCCGTTCACATCATCGTTGAGAGACGGAAGGTGAATGTAGGTTGACTATGACTATACAGGGCGGATATGATGTGTCCAAAGGGATGGGTTGACATTAGTAATACTCATCCCTTTTCTGTAAATCAATGCTGTTCCTTGGCTGTTCTGACCAGATTCACAAATTTCCCATAATTACACAGGAAATCAAGATTTGAACGCATTTTCTTCCCGTAAAAATACATCATCACGTAGTTGCAGAAATGTGGCACGAAAGCTCTCATTCACTGGATTTCGAATGTCATTAACATGAATACAAGCAAATACATGATGAGGTGTCATATAAGAAATCCAAGAGAGAGAGAGAGAGAGAGAGAGAGAGAATCCTTGTGAATATGAAGCACAAAAAAGCGAATTAAGGGTATTAAGAGACCGGATACGAACATAAGGGAAAGTTTTGAACTGATCTGCTACACTTCTCGTGCGGTTCGTCCCGCGGTACTGTTGGTAAGATATACGGACGCACTCTGTGTTTTTGTGAAGCTTCTTCTCATAATCACCATTCGGAGTCACTGCCATCATGATAGGAAAATCTAAAGAATGCATTCTGTTAGCCACTAACAGGAAGGAGGACGAAGGGGGCTTATTCACATTTTACCACCAGGTTTGTGGAACCGTGTCGCCTTCGTGTCCTGGAGGTTCCATTTTAGAAAGCCGTGGATCTCGTGACTATCTCTCTTTCTGAGATAGCAATTGCCAATTTACAGCCTCAACTCTCGGAGCCCGAGAATCTACCGCCTCGCCTTTCAACCTCTTGGAGTCAGGTTCGCGCTCTGGACGACTGACCTGTAAGGAGTTTTTGGTAGCACATGAAGCACCAGGGGACTAGGTCCACACGTGACCCTAGGAGGAGGGTGTCATCCGAGTGACAGTCCCACTTGAGAGAGTTTTACCTTTGGGCCGGCATCTAAAACTTTTTCCGCACCCCCAATACAGGGCGGATGCGCTACTTACGCGCGTCAACCCCAAAACGGGGAAGACTACCGAAGAATCTCGGTGGGACTGACAACAATCTCCGTGATAACGCATTCAAAGTTGAATTTGCTCCTTCGTTGTCAATATTGGCAGTCACAGAAGTTGCCATGTCGGTACTGCCACATCGTAACCGCCGAGGAATAGCAGCAACCGCTGTCACGTCCGGTGACACGCCTTCCTCTGTAGTACTGCATCTTGAAACATCGTCTGTTTCGGACACTGGTTTAAACAAGTCACGCCTAAGCTGCTGCCGTAGTCGAAAATGAGAAGGCACAGTGGCCCGTAAACAGCTTTGAGGGCAGTGTGTCTTCAGAAGTGTTTGAGATTTTTTATTTATAGACGCTCTTTAATGATATGGCTTTTAGGTCCTATTTTATATTAGGCGCCAAAGACCGGAAGTTTGCTCCGAGGCCTCTTTATCAGGCTTGAGGCTGTTTTATATACCACAAATCTACGGCATGGACCGTCGGCTTTACTTCCCGTTCCGAATGAACCAATTTTAAGGATTTTTACGACTGAAACAAATCCATCGCCCTTCTCCGTCGAGTTTGAATCCGAGACCTCGGAAACTAGAAGCTAGCTTGATACCCATGGAAGACGGAGGGCAACGTTCAGATATGTGTTATCCTTGCAAATGAAACAAACCTGCTCTTGTCTACTGTTGGTGATGTATGGCTCAAAACTTGCAATCTTTAACATTAGAGGTATCGGTTTGGTAAGTTGAATATGTAGCAAAGGTATGTCAATATAAACTGGAAATCTATAACGACCAAAGCAGCCGTCAGGATTGATGTGCAGTATTTTGTCGTAAGCAATCCTGTCGTTACTGATTTCCGGTGACATATTGTAGACGCGAACCAAGGTATATTCTCTATCCGACGAGGTAATTTGTCCGATCCTCACCTCACCAGACATTACAGCAAACTGGAAATCCCCTTCGAGCTTACGTAGCATCTCTTTATAAACGCTGCATTGGTGGAACTTTATATAAACAACGTTTTTTTTTCCTAGGAGCTTGATACCTGCTCTGGGTGAGTTCCAATTTGCTGCGCATTCATTCATGTATTTCAAAAGCCGTGGGTCGTTGCATACTCTTATTAAACATAACTCTGGCAGTCCTTTTACGTACTGCCTTCTGTTCTATTTCACTGCCGGCACTCAATACACAATGAACACAAGCCAAGAGGCTCGGTAACCACCAGGCGCCTTATAGTACTCGCGACGTGCACCGGCCAAGAGCCAGACCGCGACTGGGATCTTTGAAAGATAACTTGAATACCCAGTTTGGAATTTAACTGACATTTCGTTTTTGAATTACGCTGTTCATCGACACTTACACACACACGCACATGCACACATGCTAGTTTTATGAAAATGCTTTTTTGAATCCATGGATCTTCGGAACATGTATTTCCGGTGAAATATGGATATCGAATATTTGGGTGACACACACTAAATTCTCCCAATAGGTATGTGGTGACGAAATAATGAAAAGAAAGAATAGATCCAGGTAAGATTGAAGTTTAAAGGTCGGCTTTCAAATAACATTGCATTTTATATCTGAAATAAAAAAATACATAAAGTTGAAGAGTTCAGTTACAGTCGTGTAGTTAAATACACAAAACACGAAGGTAGATTAAATTACCAGTAGTGTATGCAGGAAAATCAACTTTCCACCATGACGACATGAGCGGAAGGTAACTCAGGAACATTAGCGTCGAAAATTATTGATTTTAGGTTATGCGCGTGTCGAGGGCTGCCACTATTATGACGTATAATTCCTATTATCTAATCGCTTAAACTTGTGGGATGTAGGATGCAGGATATTGTTAATCGGAGGGAGAAAGCTATCGCATTGGGGACATTTTGATCTATTGTGACTACACTCCAGGGAGGCAGGAATGGGATGAAGAAGACGCAAGAGGTCCCACGTACGTAGGCAGACAGGCTCATAGAAAGTCCCTAACATTTCCAGCTTGAACATCAGCACACTGTTGGCGAGGAATCCCAAGAGGGCGACGCAGCGACTCTAATGGGGGGGACAGCTCACTCAGGCGTTCACGGTGAGAAATGTTTCCAACGCGCACGCATACACGCTATCTGCCCGGCACCGCCAGCACCGCAGGACCTGAAAGTGCGCCTGAAAGGTGAAATAGAGATGAACTGAAAGGAAATGGGGGAAAGTAGAAATCTTGGTAGGATACATCGCCCCGGTATTCGCCTTAACTACCAGGGGAAAACCACGAGAAACTCCATGGTCAGAGTGGACTGTCTCCGAGTGACGGTCATAGAGGTAGCCGCCTGAGCCATTCAGCTCGGTGCTTGAAATTTTACAAACTACCAGAGAAAATGCTGCTTCAGCTTTTATAAAAATATATGTACACATGTATCTTTGTTTGTTTGGTGGGGCAGGATATACCAGTTAAAATAACGATGCAGACACCTACATGTATTAATTTTGTTTCGGACGGTATGTACAAAACGACACCAAATTCAACACGTTTGGTTTTAAAGCTTGCTTTGCTAAATAGAGACATACATTATGCGCCTTTCCATAACACAAATAAAAAGTGCCGCAAATGAACAGAGATTTTAAATATAATGCAGCTGCATACCATAAGTCAAGGGTGGCGAAAATGCCTTTCTCTCTCTCTCGAGTCATCAAATATGCAACACGCCCTACACCACTCAGCAGAAAATGGAAAACAAATGAATAGACGGTTAGAAAAGGAGTTGCGCCTGGTGTCACAGCCTCACGAGTTGCGTTTTCCTCACCACCGCCATAAGTATATGCAGATTCTGTTTCCTTACAGGTTGCACAATTTTGAATCATTTGAGAAGAAAGAGTGCTCTACCAGGTGGCAGGGGGTGCAACCTAACTTCTCATCTGGACGAGGTCGTTACGGGATGAATTCTTCCAAACTTGCTTAGGACTTCGAAAAATGCTTGGCATACGCGTGCAACTGCAATTGACATTTCTGATGGAAAACAACATAGAAGGAGTAGGTATATCAGTATCACATCAAATCCAAAATGTCCAGCTGTGCAGCGGTAAAAGTTTCTTCACAATGTAGTTGATTCCTGTATAGTCTTAGAAATAGAACTTCAGTCGTCATCCGTTTAGCAATAACTTTCTAATACTTTTTCATTGTCGTTATCTCTTTGTACTGAAATTTCTCCCTCGTTTCCATCCTTTGTATGAGCATGTGTTTGCAGCAAAGTGTAAACATTTTTCGTGTGATCTGTTGTAATGGTAAATTCTATTGTTAAGTAGACGAGACATTTGCATGATCGAAAATGCTAATTCAACAAATGTTCTTATAAGACCTGAAAATGGTAATAGAGCAAACCCAGATAACATGAAGACATCATAAAAGTATTTTCATAAAACTGTTCTTTGGCAGTATGAAGTTATTTCAAAACTTACTACAAAGTATATTGAGTTGGACGTTTGAGATTAACACCATAAGTCAAAAACTTCTAGAATACTGGATTTCAACATGATATTTTGTTTCTTGCAATATCTATAACAGTAAAATCGCTGGGTGATTTTATACCTACAAGTGTAAGTGCAGTTTAATCGTGTTTTGCGACATACAAATTCTTTTGACATTGTTGGTAGCGCACAGTGATAATAAGGAAACATCTACGGTCGCTACTAAGGATATATTTATGGACACAAAAACCCCAGGATGATATTATAGTCCTCTGTTGATTTTAACAAGCCGAATATTGGAAAGTCTACACCGGCACTTGCACATCTGTATCTACTGTAGGATAAATAGTATGAAACATATTAAATTTTACCTTCAATATACAACAATGTATATGTATTCAAAGAATACAAAAAATAATCAGTAAATCATAAATGTAATGTTTGATTTTAACGAACAACACGAAATAATTTAAGAGTGCACAGTTCCATAATTTGTATAAGCGATTCGGGATAGGGATGTATGCTCCACGACTTAACACAGCGTAGTTTTATGGTGTTAAACATTTTGGCATTAGAGTGCAAATATATGTGTTGTAAAACCAAGTGGGTAAAAAAGCCTTTAAAACCGTTTCACGAGCAAGGATATAAAGAGTTTCAGCAGCTCACTATTACCTTTTTTTAAGAAGTAATGCCGTAGCAACTGGACATCGATTAGGTGCCATCTTGCGTTATGTAGCCTACCACAGAGGTAGCTCTTTAGATACTTCCGTGTCTTAGTCCACAATGTAAAGCTAATATTACGTATATCACGAGTTCAATTCCTGTCATGCAGTTAATTGTTTTTAATTTTATATGAAGAAGTGATGGGATACTCATACTCAAGGACAGGATTCTGATTGGTAACTACAATAGCTACTATAACTACCTTGTTTAGGCTTACTGCTGTTAGTAAACTGAAGACTGCCTTTGAGAAAGTAAGGAAAACATTTGCATCTCCTCGGAACTTGCATATACATATTATTTTCTGTGAAACAAGAAATAATGGTTTAACAGCTATAGCACTGTGAAGGATAGATGTAGGCCACACCACGTCACTTTCCAGTCCATCTATGGGCGTTTGATAGTGTGTGGAACCTTCAGGATAACAGGGGCGATACCACTGCAGTTGAACTCAATTTAGAAAGTGTTTTTACATGGAATGACAGAAGAGCCATCCACTAGCAGCCGCGTTATTGCACGTGTACTGGGCACTAACCACCTTAGCCCGTGGCAAGCCATACACGAAGAACAACTTCGTCTCTTTCACCATCAACAGGTGCAAACGCTAAATCCGAAACACTTTGGTCCCCGTTTAAATTTTGTAAGTGTACCTTTCTGAACCAACCAGAATTGATGTCGACATGTTTAATAGAGTTTACTAGAGATAGAATAGTTTTTTACTCAGTTGGTGCCTATGTATGGGAGTGTGTAAACCCACATGCTGATGTACAGAAAAGTCACCAAATTAGGGCCACAATTTCTTCGGAACTCAATCGTATTTGTTTCCTTTTCTGTGGCCAAATTTTCTGCTGATAAACTGTCAAATCAGTCCTGATGACAATTGCTCGACCAGTTGGAGTCCGTGATGTATTTGACATATACCAAAAATCTTAGAGAGAGTACCGCAATCGTCCTTACGTCGATGCCAAGCTTATTGTGGAAAAGCAAGTCGCCACTTCCAGCTGTTTCTTTAGAAAGTGATGCAAAGGCTTGGATGTTTCCTTCTGCTTAGTTTATTTTTCATCTTTTAAGCCACTGCAAATTTTAAAGTACAGCATGTGAATTCAATTTCTTGTAGTATGAAGATGCCGTTCGTAAGCAAGGATTGAAATTAAATGAACTGATTTGTCAAAATTCTTCTAATTCCTCTAATTATTCTTGCTTTTCCTCCTCGCGGATTTAGACCCTTAGCCAATTTTCACATAAAAAGTCCAGTCACTCTATCTTGATAACTGTTGGTCAACGTTTATTTTACCTAAAGTGATAATCGAGTACTAGTTATGGTCATATGTTGACTTGCATTCTCTTAGTGGGACTAAGCCAATCATGTTTCAAGTTTTATGTTAAGATTTCGTTGTATAAATTCAAAACTAAACTTAAAACAAACTCTAAGAGCTGTGTTGGTACGCCCAATAAATAAACTTGAAAACAATAACCATCTTTTACTCGAAAGCTAATGTCATAACCCCGCACTAGAGAAATAAGCTATGAAACTTCCCTTCGTTATAGTGTATTATGATATCGAAAGCCATCTTCATTTGGCAATGGTAAGAATTTTAAGGTCGAACAGACCCAGTTATTAAACATCTTCATTCAAAACTAATCTTAATCCAACATCGAGGTCATAATCTTTTTTTTCAATATGAACTTTCAAAAAAAATTAGTGCTTTAGGGACTTATATCCATAACTTCAAAATTTGAAGAGACCCTTTCCTACACGTTTCCTATTTAAAACTACCTAAGACACCACGTACTATGAAATTATTTTAGCGTAGTTCACTAACCCATGTATAAAAGCTAGGATTCAATAGAAACAAAAGAATCACCACTTAACGTTTAAAGATACACGACCTAAATTCCAAAAGATTAAAAGAAGCAAACACGCAACGGAATTCTAGTGCTAAACGAGCTAGTTAGCGAATCCAAGAACAACAGCCTAACTATTTGGAACTTCGTCAGCAATTGTTAAAATTGCCATTATATTTCTTGACATGAGCAGGTTTTCATAAAATTAGCATTCATGGCAATCCTTTCTTCTAATGTTAATAAATGTGACAAAAGTCTATATACACAGTGCACTCAAATTAAACTGAATAAAATGAAAACTATACCGAGATTATGAAAACCTTCTGTAACGTCCGATTTGTGGAAGAAATTACGCTCTAGGATCAATTGGACTGACGTTCTGACCTATGAACAACCATAAATGCGGCAACATGACCATGATCCTGAGTAATTTCCCGTATCTATACTCGAAACAATCCGAACTGGCTGAGTCAGCCCGCATCAGCTCTGTATTTTATAGGCATGATCGCTCAGTATTTAGCTTTGGATATTTACATATTTTTCAGTCTGCAAATATAAGTTCGGTGATATTGTAAAGAATTGAAAGAAGCTTTTCATACAGAAGCTTATGACAAAACAGTTTTTCATACAACTTCTTTGAGCGCGACTACAAAAATGGATTGCCATGTATACAGTACGCGGCTCTCTCCTCATCTTACATATAGAGATAAATAAATAGAAACCTTTTAGAATAGAACGGGTGTTGAAGAATTAGAAGCCATGACAAAATTAAAGCTCAATCAATTCATGAACCATTTTTTGCACAAGGTCAAGTGAGGGTGTAATTCCCTACTTTGGCTTTTTTTGCTACCCTGTAGTAGATACTACACATTTCACACATATTACCTAATCCATGTTTGCATTTTAGATGTTTCCAATCATGTTTCCTATCTTTGTTACAATGTCAAAGTTTCCGTACTACACATTGTCACACAACAAACAAAATTCGTCACTAATGTTTTCCTTAGTTATTTCTTTAAAGGTGCAGGAAGCATAAGCTCCCTTTACCATTGCTGATCTTATAGTTCATATCAACATCTCGGATCATTATTTATAGTGAAACCTGAATATTTAACAGTGTACATTTACCCCAATATCTCTATTTGGGCTCATAAGTGTGGATTCTTTGTTGTTTTCTTCCAGTAGCTATTGGTTTTGGATTTTGTCCCTTTTTTGTTCGTCATATATTACCATGACCTCTGTTAACATGACCCTTAGCAGTTATTTCTATTTTGCTAAATGTCCTACACTCTTCCAGGTGATAGCTGTCTTCTATTGTTCTTGAAACAATTATTCGTCATAAAAAGTACTAAAACAAAAACAGACACTGTAGTTTTCCTATAATTTGCTGTTCTTATTTCACTATTTAATACTGAAGAACAACGGATTATTAATGTTTACATTAAACTGATGTAGCAGGCTGAAACGTGACATACTCAGTTCCATAAATAACAGCTTTCTCCAAGACTGAAGCAGCGATGTTTAGGTCACAAAAACGTACATTAAGGGAAGCTTAACAAAAAAAGGGAGCTAAATAACTTGTGCGTCCGTGAGCGAAAACTGGAAACTTTGCACCATTTAACCATCCAAGAAGTCAAGGCCATCCATCATCCGTGTGCCCCATCCGAGCGAAGAGAGGAAAAGTAAAGGAGTCAATATGTCCACAATTGATGGAGTGTCTCTCATATTCAAAGAAAAATAACAGTCCCAGTTAATGGCCGGAGACAGCAGAAGCAGAGCAAGAAGAGGGAGAAGATTGCAGTCTCGAAAGTGGCCATGTGAGAGAGGGGAGACATGGAGAAATGCTGAGAAAAAGCAGAGATGGGAGAGATTGGAGAAACTAATGATTCAGAAAATTGAAGCAAATCACTTTGCAAATCCATTTGGTTGGAAGGGCTCTTTCTTCTCCTTCTTCTTCTCCACTTCTCGTTCTTTTGAGCTCTGAAAGTGGAATACCAGCAGCCGCGACTCTAAAATTAAAACTCGGTAAATGGAAAAGTGTAAATTGTGGAACGAGGGTACGCGATATGCATAAAAATAAGGAGTGTTCATAGTATAGAAGTACACAGGGTTTGCAAAGCAGGTATTAATTATTGAATAGTGCTTTGATTAAAAGCTGATCAAATTGGGTGGGATCAGAAAGTACAAGAAAGGAGTGAATACTTTTCTTCCTTTAGGTTGAAAGCTGGATCGTTTTCACCGGTGTTGATCGTGAACGATTTACATTTGTAGGATTTGTCTCTCTTTAATTGACTTATACTTAAAATAGGCAGACGGAATACACTATAACAGGTGTGGTCAACTATCTGACATTTTGGAGGAGCAATCTAAGGAGAGACTTTGAAAACAGCCACACTTAATTTCGGGTGTTGCAATTTAAAGAACATATTGTACATCCTCATACTATTCTTAATTGCCAAATATTTAGATTATAGACCACGATTCATTGAATAGGTACATCACTGAACATTTTTATATAGCACATATTACATTGTCCACCTCTGCTGTGGGAGGCTAACGGTCAGCCTCACATTCAAGAGGTCCGAGTTCTAATCTCGGTTGTGTTACGTGGATAAATTTTTCCGGGTTTTCCTTTGTCTTGAGAAGACAAATGTCGAGCAGCTCTAAGCTCTAGGGACCCTGAGTCCACTTGAGCATCGTTTCAACCATTACAGTACGTGAGGTTTAAGTTGAAACATGGCCATTTTGACGTTACCTGACCGGTCTAGGAGAGGGGTGTGCGCTGATGACTGCCCGAGCGCTGAGAAACTCTGTCAAAGTCACCTTCACTGCCTAGTCTCTTAGTGCAGTTGTACTTCTTGTAGCCAGTTGCACTTTTGGCAGTGGAATATGGAAAATTCCTAACATTTCGGCCGTCGTTGCTTCGCTGCTTTCATTTTGTTACAAGCGGGTGTTGGTTGTTCTCTTCTAAATTTCATGTTTCAACCTACACCAAATTTTAAATAGTAAGTTTCAATAGTAAAGGTTTAGAGATTAGACAGCTAAGAATTACCAACTGTCGTGTAAAATATAGTGCTGTCTCTTTCAAATTATCATGTTTCAACTTCAAGCAAATGCACTGTATGTTCATTCGCCGTCCGATATGACCTGCCCGGTTAAAGGACGTTAATAAACAGTATTACGTTGCATCATTTCGGGTGTCCATTTGAGCTATAACCTATTTGAAATCTGAATGATCATTTGTTAATGCAATTCGTACAAGTTCAATAAAGTTAAATTTTCAGCACTTAAAACAGATGCATACTAATAATGAATTTAAATTTTGAATACGAGGGCTATTCAAAAATTGAGATAAGTCTCTTGGCATATTTTTTTTTAATTTTGAACTTTTGTTCAGGTATTGTTTCGAAAATTAAGTTGGTAATGCCTAATTAATTTCAAATTTTTAGTCATTCATACTCTTTAATCTCCAGTAACTCTATCTGTACAGTTGCAGAATCAACCATAATTGGCCTAGAAATATTGTAACAATTTTTCATTATGTCAACAAAAAAGGATATTCCAAAAAATCAAACCAAGATTTCCATACTCTAAGATCACCAAATCTGTCATCCATGCCTTCTGATACTTCTGTAATGTAATTTATACACTAATCTGCTGTTGACACTTTAGTACCAGAAATATTTTTCAATATATGTATGTGTGTATATACATTTGTTTTCTCTAGAAGGGTGAAGCGTGCAAATGTTGTAGTCGCAAGGTCTTTTTGAAGGAGTCTTACTAGAAGCCGAGGGCTGAACTCAGTATACACTAATTCTAAAATAAGTCTATTTTGGCAATGCAATGAAAGGTTTATGGTTTGCAAATGCTGAAAAATATCTGTGAAAAATGTCATCTCTAACAAGCAGTGAGAGATAAATTTGTCTTTTTCTTTAAGGAATGTTTTACTAGGTTCTAACTTCTAGTAATATTTGTTTGAAAGTTTCAATACTTCCCGTCACATTTAATTGTTCCTCTATGTTATGGAGATAATACGAAATTTCATAACAATGCATAATGACCATTTCTAAAACATTTGACTATCGCTTCAGCCTTCCTATTCCTTTTGGTACCTACAACGAAACTTATAGTGAAACTATTTTTTAAAACGTTTAAATGTAATATAATATTACGTTTAAATTTAACATAAAGTAGCTTGTAAAATAACTTTTGTAAGCATAGTTTGTGAAAGAGATGAAAATAAATGGTGTTTTCTAGAGAAAGTCATATTAATGTAACGTATTGCATATTTCTTTTTGCGTTAATTTTTTAAACCTGATAAAAGTATATGCGTTTTATTTTTAAAATATATAAAGATTAAATTTAAGTTAAATTTTCTACATGTATATATATATTAGATAAGATTGGATTGTATTCTGTGAGTTCAGTAGTAGCCATAAAGGCTTGTGAACATAGAATATGTCAAGGAAATGTACAAAAATTACATATAAACAGAAATATTACACAGAATATAGAACATTTGAAATAAAATAGAGACATACTATATCCGTGTCAAGGAAATGTACAATATAGTTACATATATACATACATATTACATAGAATACAGAACATTTAAAATAGAATAAAGACATATTATATATAAATTGAAACAAATCAGGTGTAATGTTTACAAAATCGAATACCTCCCTACCGTTATAAGGTTAACATTTTATTTATACACAAGAACAGTTATTTTAAGTTTCACTAGGCTTGTACCTTTGTTCGTCTCATCATTTTCATTTGTAATGCATAGCATTTACTGTCACTTCTTAATATACCTACATTTAACTAGCTCCATTAGTTCTAGAGCAAGCAATTGGAAAACTGGCAATTGTCATTAATATTTACTAATATTACTTAGAGAGCTATATATGCATTATCATCAGGATAATTTGTCATCCGGATAATCTTATACAGAATCATATGCTTTTGATCATAGGTACTCTTTAATAGCAGTTTTAAAGACATTGAAATTGTCAACTTTTCCCTTAAGATCATTAAGGAGATATTAAATATTTTTATGGTCTCATAATATACACCTTTCTGGAAGCAAGAAAGCTTTGAACTGAGATGATGGGTGTTACTCTTTTGTCTAGTGTTTATTTCCTGAATTTCCAAGTTTGTAATAAATGTGGTTCGATTGCATACATAGAAGCTTAAGATTGAAATTATGTACATGCAAGGTAGGGTTAATATCTTCAGTCTTCTAAAAACATGTTTGCAAGAGTGTCTGCCATGGGTGCTGAAAATGATTCTTATAACCCTCTTTTGAATGAGAAATATTCGTTTACTTTCTATCGAGTTTCCACAAAATAATATACCATATTCAATGACAGAGTTGAAATATGCATAATATACTAATTTAAGCGTATCTGTAAAATTGACATTTACCAGTGCTCGGATAGCACAACAGGCAGAACTGAGTTTGGGTAAGATATACGTAATGTGAACTTTCCAATTTAAATGTCTGTCTACTTGGAGGCCCAGAAATTTTAATGTTGTCTATTTGTTCTAGTAACATGTCATTAATCCCAATTTCTATTGTAGTGTGTGATGATCGATGGGTTATAAATTTAATAACTATTGCTTTGTCTAGATTTACAGATAATTTTTAGCTTTAAACAAGTGTCACATACACTTCAAAACATAATTAAATTTAATTACACACTCATTCAAGTTTTTACTTGTCACCAGAACACTCGCGTCATCAGTAAACAGAATGATACTTGCAATATCCTTTATATAAAATGATAGGTTATATATATAGCACAAAATAATAAAGGTCCTAGGACTGAGCCTGTGGCACTCCCTGTGTCACTGTTTTCCATTTTGATGTATGTTTTCCAAATCCAATATCACTGACTACAGCAACACTTTGTTTTTTTTCATTTAGATATGATACGAACCAACTTAGAGTTTCATTTTCAGTCCATAGCATTTCAATTTTTCTGTCATAATATCATGATTAACAGTCATTTGCTAAGTCACAGAAAATTCCACCTAAATGCATTTTTTTTGTTTAATGCAGTTAACATTCATGAGTAAGTCTATAAGTTGTATTATTGGTCGACATTCCTTTTCTGAACCCGAACTGATCCCTGATAAGTATGTTGTAATATTCAAAGTATTTACACAATCTATTAAACATCACATTTTCAAGAAACCTTTAAAAAATTGGCAAGAAGATATTGGTCTATAATTTGAAATATTATTGCGTTCTCCTTTTTTGAAAAGTGGTTTAACAATGGAAAATTTCATTCTGTCAGGGAAAATTCCTGACCTTAGTAACTCGTTGTACAAATAACTAAGGGGAGTGTAAATTTGAGATGAGAATGATTTGAAGATTTTTATTCTTATTTCATCATAACCAGAAGACTTTTTTTGAGTAATATATTTTGCTTATTTCAGAAGGCAATGTCAGGTTAACTTTAAATTCAGGCTCTTAATTAATGAAATTTGATCTTAGAAATTCCAGAGCTACCTCTTTACTTCCAAAATTAATACTTAGTTTGTTTTTTACATCCAAAAAGGGCTTGTTAAGAATTTCTGCAACTTCATGGTTTACTAATTTCTTGATTATCAATGTTTAGTGTTATTAAGTCATTTTGTAATGAGGATATACCCACTTCTCTTTTTATTATATTCCAAGGAGTCTTTATTTTATTGTCGGAGAATTGAATCTGTTTATTATAATGCAATATGCTAGCCGCTTTTATTACCTTCTTTAGAAGCTTACAATATTTTTCGAAGTAGCGTTTTAAATATATGTTATTACTAATTCTTACTTGCTCATATAATTCTCTTTTACGTCTGCGTGACGTTCTAATTCCTAAAGTGATCCAGGCATTCTCTATTTTGAAGTTAGTTATTTTGTTTAACTTGACCGGGAAGCAAGATATATATATATATATATATATATATATATATATATATAAATTTTAATTATTCAGATGAGTGTTTAAAGCATTTCATTAATGAGTTTAAATTAGATGATTGCGAATAAAACTGAAAGTGGGTGTTAGTAAAGTGAGAGAAATATTAATGAACTTACATTCCAACGTTTATATTTGAGGGTAACTAAGCTTTAACTGTTGAAACAAAAGGATTTAATGTATACTTTTAAATACTAATAATTAACATACCCTATTTGTAAATCTGAAGGTATGGTTCTTCATGTTAAAGATGTATAAAATCTCAATCTGAAGGGACCATTCAAATGAATAAAACCAGCCATTTATCACTTCACATGGGTTTTTCACACGTTTTTTCTAAGCGACTAAGTGTGTGCATACACTTCCCGTCGATCGCAGTATTTGACAGTATTTAACTTCATGAGCAGAGAGAAGTATTTGCTTTTCGAAATTATACAGCAGCGCCCTGAAAGAGATGGAAAGCTCAGCAGTTAACATTAGGAAAAGAAAACGTTTTTCAAGAGAAAATTAAAAATATGGTGCTTCCACATGATTTACTCTACTCACTCTTCTACAATGCATTGTTATACAGCCATACCTCTAAGTACTCCTTGTTAATCGAGATAAACTTTCCTATGCATTCGTTGTAGACACGTATAAGAATACAGTAGGCTAAAGCAATAATCATATTTTTAAAAACCTTGTCTCTATGTAATGGTTTTGAAATTCCAAGTTGTTTGCATGACCAAGAGAAAAAAAAGAAGTAGCGACTTTCCACACCAGCAAAGTAGAAGTATTTTAACCATATATACATTTTTTTCTTCTATCTCTTACGATTTTAAAGTTATACAAGTGTCATTCGAAATGAGAGGACTTCACATGCTATTCAAAGAAAATTCTACATATAAGTTTTATTTCTTGTACAGATATTTTAAACATACGGCAATTTAATCAAAACCATTGAGACATTTTAATAAAGTAAAAAAATAACGAAAAATAACCCTGTAAGTGTAGTTTGGGATATTCTTGAAAACCTTCTTGTTGCTGAACTTAAATACCAAGTTTGGTGATTAACACCAAACACATACACATACACACTCTCCCTCTCAGGTGCACACACGAACCTTTTTCTAAAAATGCTAATTTTGTATTCAGAGAGCCTAAAAATATGTAGTTCCAGTGAAATTTTGATTTAGAATCCTTGGAATACAGTACTTCCTCTGCTTACTATAGTTAAGCGGTAGAGTGTAGAAACCAAAGCAAATGCAAGCCTTATGCCACTACGAAAGGTAAACAAAGGAAATGCATCTATATTGCCAGGAAAACGCCCTAAAACCTAAGATCATAAGATTTCTAATCACTGTTACAGATATTTTCGTTCTGTTTTAGAATGTGGATGCTAACGTAAAATAAGATTCATTACTTATTTTCGAAGGCTTGCCGAAAAAGGAAATCTAGTGGATGCACATTATGTTTGGAAACATTGGCACTATATGTTGCAACCATAATTATAATCATCTCATAACGTTATCATAGTGATACTTCTTTCTTTTTTTCTTCATTAACAACAATAGCGTAACCACCACCGCATTCACCATGTCCACTTGGCAGTGCATTTGCTTAAAAAATCGGAACCGAACTCACAAGTATGTAAAAAATGAGGTCACCCATACAAAACAATGATTAAAAACGGTAGCTATATATTTTATTCCCCATTGTTGTGGACGGCGTTATTTTGTAGTTAAAAATAAGGATGTTAAAAATACAATCTCCACCTTCTTAGAAACTTTTTTCTCGTATTCAACTGTCCAGCTCAGTAAAACTGTTGAAATAGTACGTTAAAGGATGCAAGAAAGGACTGTGTTGTGGACCGCATCAAAATTATTGGGATATTTAAGACATACGAAGTTACTATTGGTAGCGGGAATAAAAAATATTCTAGAGGATATACTAATAACAGCCCATAGTTTGCCCTCTAGTGTATACAGAACAAATGTTTTACCAAGAGCCATAGAACAGAGCACATGTATCTAGATAGCGGTGGTTATCACAGTGAGAGTTCAGCGTTATGACGTCAGCGGAAGACCGTCAAAGTATTGCCTTATTAGGAAATGTTGAACAGGCGTGATCACATATAAAACAAAATTGTTGAAATATGGGCCTTCTTATTGGAAACCGTTTATTGGACATTATTTTGAAGCCTTTTTTGTGACTCTCTGACCTCTGTCACTTTACTTCAGCAGCCGCCGAGGACCCAATTAGAGCTGTGAGTGTGGAACCCTCATATTCCTATAAATAAGTACGTTAATAATGCTGATATTGATGTTACAAAATGACTAGGTTTTCTTTAATCCACTGAATTAAAACCTCCGACCTGCCATAGACCATTCCTCTTAGGTTAAGCGAGACATTAGAATTAGGTAGGTTATATAACGGATAGCGAAACCTCGCGCACCGCGGCTTATATAGATCTATTGTGGATACCACTCCCAGGAGAAATGGATGAAGTGAAGGAACCACAGGAGGCTACAGGCCCTAACATTTCCTAGCTTGGAGACTCGATCCACTACAGGAGCTAAACAGAAGGGGTGATAAACAACCCTTACAACCAAGTATCCGTCTGGTATCCATGGGGAATAGTCTTTCCATGGAGTAAACATCCGCGCCATCTGTCCGGCACCGCTCTTGAGAAGTTTGGAAGCACACCTGAAATATGAGAAGGAAGCAAATGAAAGGGAAATGATGGAAACTAAATCCTGATAGAATAGAAACCACTGCAGCAATCGCTTACCGACCAAGAAAACCCACGAAAAACACAAGGCGGTCCACAAAAATTGAACGTTAGACCGCCTGAATATGAAACTCATAAGTTGTCGTGGGGCCAAATCACACGGTTGACATTAAATTACTGCTTGACTGCCATTATTGGCAACTCTGCATAACTTTTATTTTCGTTAAATATACTATAAACATTTATTCCGCAACCTTTTGAATTTCCAAAACTTTAACCTTATTTAAAAGCATGCTTCCCGAATAAGTTCCCTTTTAGTGAACTCAATTTTATTTTTGGGCTTTGATATACTGTTCTGCTGGGAAGCGAGTAATACGCCACTTGCTTGTTAACAATTGAAGGTTTCATTCATTTTGGATGTTAATCAACTGGAATTTAGTTATTCAAATATCACACGGGAGTGGACCCAGTGTGGACTCTTGTTTTGCATTTAAAGTTGTGCATCTCTAAACTGCTCTAGCGGAATACGAACAGGAGAGTACTAGGAAAGAAGATAACCGGAGCGGACTAAACCAGTATAGCGACGTCTGGGTCTCCATGTTATGAGCGTCTGTACCTGCTGTCTGTGTGCTGCACTAGCAAATGTAATTTTCTATGGCTTGACTTCACGCCTTAAGATGGTAATATGCTTCAGATGCCTCGCCCTGCAATGTACAGTGCCCAGAACAGCAGTTCTGCTCCCTTGCCTGATGAGCAAGCACAAACTGTTTTACATTGTAAGAAAGCGTTTGAACAAATGAAAATTCTAGGCGATTCATTTCATTTTAGAATAGTTTTACTCGGCTACCCTAACAAAAGGTTTATGAAACCAGTATGCACTGGCAAAATAAAGCACAGATAAGAGTGAAAGGGACTTTATTAAGAGGTTTATTCTATTCTATGTGGTATACGTAAAGGCATATATAGCGTTCCTTTCATCCACTGTTACAATAATAAACGGATTTAATGTAATTTAAATTTTACCTAATGCACATAGCAAGTAGAACAATATTGCATTGAGCACAAACATGTTAAAACAAGATTTCACAGGAAATACACGTTTTGAGGCTCTCTGAATTAAAAATGGCACTTTTAGAAAAAGAATCGTGGGCTTGTTTTCTCAACAGCATAACCCCATGATAAATACCAAACTTGGTATTTAGGTTCAGCATCTTTCAAAATACAACACGAAAATTTCCAAGAAAATCTCCCCTCCTCTACTTGAAACTACTCTTTACGAGAAAACAATTTTCAAAATTTTAGATTTGATCAAAAACGGCTTAAACGATTTTGATTAAAATAAAATATGTGTGAGACATAAATGACAAATGCATATCTTGAATCGTCTTGAATTATTTTGAAATAAGCCCTTTTCATTCGGAAGAAATTTTGTATAATTTTGATAATGAAAACCTGAGCTAACTTTTTTGTGGCATGATGTTTCAAAGATATCCGTTATTATTGGTTGAATGTTTTAATACTTAATTTAATTTGTAAAGTGTTGTCGCCATTCGTTGTTTCTCGCGATGTGATTAAAGGGTATGGAATTTATAGGCCGCGATATAGAGACCAGGGTTTAAACATACTTCTATAGATTCGGTTTCCTGTATCCTCCTTGTACCTTCGACGAAATGTGGAATGAAACTATTTCTGCAAAGGTTCATCTGGATTAACATGACGTCCATAGAAAAATAAGCTTTCATAGAAATAGTTTGTAGAAGCTATATAAAGAGAAACAACGGTAGGTATTGAAAGTTATGTGAATGTAACACATCAAATTTTTAACCATGAATTGTCTGCGCAGTATGACATCGTCAATTCTTAGGAATTATCAATTAACTTTGGAACATATTAAATATGTTTTCATTAAGATTAGATAGGAATAACATTTACTTTCTATGATTACAAAACTATAGCGCCATTTAATGTTTTAAAACGCAAGGGAGCTTAAACAAATATATTTGTGATTATCTTTTTCCGGCTTAAATTAATAACCTTTTCGTCTTTTCGCATTTCGTCATTCACTGAAAGGATGCGCTACGTTTGTGCCAACCGAAACAGCTACCTGAAGTTAGGGCTTGCGTCACTTTCATAAGGTTATGTCAGTCTTTGCTTTTCCGTTGTAATCTTCAGCTTAGCAGAGTTCTGGTGATTAATGTAATGAATAATGCAATGCATTGTAAATTTAGGCTCTAGATTATACAAACCAGTTAACACAATTTATATAACTTTTTATTTCTGTCTGTGTGTCTTTTCATTTTTACACATTTCACCCACATTGTGACTTTCTTCCATAACCTACTAAATACACCGTATTAAAGTCTTATACTTGCTGAAGAACTTAGATCTGTTAGTGCTAGAAGTTTTTGTTTTACCCACCGCTTACAGCAGGAACGATGGTTCTGTGCCGGTGAAGGCTCGATGCGTACTGGTTATCTGTACAGTGAGCGAGCCCCCAATTCTCGGGCATGCGCAGTAAGTGCCATCGCTTCAGTCTTGCGGCAGCAGTAGTTCGAGTAACATCTCTCTTGTCAGCCGTCTGTTGATGCTACCTTGAACGTTGTGTATATAAATTAGTCACTATATGTTTCTGTACGGGCGTCATTTCAGTTTCTGCATTGGGGGGCCAAGATTGCTTGGAGCAGTTTCACAAATGTTCATGTGGATTGTAACGATATATATATATATATATATATATATAAAATGTTTTATTTCTTAAAGGTGAAATATTGCTGTTAATAGTACAATTGTAATGCGTGTTTCATTTGGTAGAGCAATAATGTTGCTCGTAACCTAGGGAAGGGGGACAATTGATCCCCTGCCCCCCTAAATGACACCCCTGCGTTTCTGTAATTAAACTTGGATTGCATATAGTTATTGTGTATTTTGGTGTGTTTATTAGAGGTTCTTGCCTTCTGCGACGTTTTATGTAAAAATAACAACGCCTAATATAACACAAAATAATGGGGATAAATACAAAGAAATCGCGAATGGAAAAACTAATCCCTACCTTGCCTCTCAGATCTGTCTTGATGATGGATAACGCACCGTACCATAGTGTGCAGTTGGAAAAGGCCCCAAAGCCTCATACTAAAATACGATGCAGAACTTGCCCCATTCTATGAAAGGATGCTAAGTTTGGAGCTTTACAACCTAAGTAAGGGTCAAAACCTATTCCGAAAATTTACGTTGATAGTTTGTAGGTCATGCACACAATGTTCTCCGATTACCGCCCTAGTCTTCGGGGCTTACTCGAGTAGAACTAATCTGGGCTGATATAAAGCAATGGGTAGCTTGGTAGAACACCCTTTTAAACTACATGATGTTATTGATTAAGCTTAGCTAACAACATGTTGAGGACATTAGCGTAGAAAAGTGGGAAAATGATTCTCAACACATTAAGTAGGAAGACAAATACATTGAAGAACAACAAGGCCTGTTTGAAAATGTCTTAGAAGGTTCTGTAATCCAGGTTAGGAAATATAGTGACAGCGAACGAGAAGAAGACTGATGACGATGTAAAGGAAAGTCTTGCAGAAGAAAACGACGGTGGTGATATGTCTGGTGTAGAGTGTTTATCACACTAATAAAGTCCCTGCTATTTACCTGACAAGGTTTGTGTATAATGTGTAAATATAAAAGAATGATAGAGCAATCTGACAATAGCGACAATAAACCAGTCATGCAGTGGTGTGGTGTTGTATGTTTATGTCGTATCAGCAAAGTCCCACGTCTTCCAGCAGGCAGGCGGACAGAGAGCTGCCTGGCGTTAGGCATAGACTCTCTTCAGTGCGCGAGGAAACAAGATCACCGGCACAGAACCATCGTTCCTACTGTACCTAAGGTAGGTAGAAGAAATATTGCATTTCACCCAAAAAGTCTATATCAAGATATTGGTATCACCTGAAGTAGGATGTGATGAAGACCTAAAATTACTCTTAGGCAAAAATTCTCGCATGGACTGCGTGAACTGCATAACCCAAGCATGAAAGTTTGGATGAATACCGGGTATCTTACCTGGTATCTTAAGATGCGAGAACAACTTCAATGCAATTCATACAAACCATTTACTCATTTTCACATTAACGATTTTTAAAGCATATGTTTGATACGCTGATATGAGAAATAATACATATGTACGTATTGAATATTCTGCGAATAGTCTTAAAAGTATAAAAGTGGGAGACAAAAGCTAATTTAATTTAATATTTTAATTGTAGTGTTTTACACATTGATTTATTATTAGTGTTATAATTTTTAAAATTTATATCCATTTTTCAACGTTTTCCTGCATGTTGTTTGAAAATTAGTTCATATACATGCAGCAGAGAGGTTACATATAATGTATTTGGCAATGTCACCGACATATTATTTAAACTTACAGATGAATAATTTTGCGGGATAGTAAAATTTGAGGCGTTAATGCGAAAGTTAAAAAAACACGTTGTAATTTTTTATTTCCGTCAGATAAAAGCGCATTCTACAACATATTAGGTGTTCTGTGGAAACCTTCGCTCTACAAACTGCTTGTAAAATAATTTGGTATACACAACACATGTAAACATTTAAAAATCTGTGGAATTCACCCACATAGCGAAGTGTTTATGAAATTTAAGAAACCATAAATTACAATCTATAAGATGATGAAAAATGGAAGAAAACCCCTCACGATTTACATCCATAATACCACCAGAATTGGCACATAATACAGTAAATATAGACATTCTTACAGTTGCCAACGTTATGTCGACCTGTAGGAAAGGTATGCGTCTACCATTTTCTGATTTATTTATTTGTAATAAATTGAATTCTTCCCAATTATTGTTAAGACTCATCTTCACTTTTGATAAGCCTTGTCTTGTCCCTAATTTGGAATATTTGTAATTCATTCCGTTCAATAAATACATTTTTTCAGAAGATGTCTTCAGTCTTGAAAAATTATCATTACAGTATCAAAAATTGGACGCCAAAATTTGCATAGGGAAATAGGAAATAAACCGCTAATCAATAAACTAACACTACAGCTGATTATAAATTCCTATTCAAAATTTTGCAATGTAAGATAGAAAATGTATATTTTGAGCAACACAACTAGGTGAAGTTAATTTTAAAATATATTATGTCGCTAACTAGAATTTCTTCATTACACATTTACACATATTAACCTTTAGCTACCAGAAATATATATACATTAGGCTAAAGTGAGAGCCAGATTTATATAAAGGGAATCCTTATGTGATGACTTTGATAGCCAGGAGAAAAGATAGCGATTTACTACTTCAAGATGGTGTAGGTATTTGGAAATTCAAATCAATAACCAAGAATACTTTTCACTAACTGTGTGATTTAACGAGATCCAATTGTTTCTTTTGTGAGAATTGGTCTCTTTCTTACGATTTTACAAAAGCCTTTCAGAATGACAGGGGTTCACAAGCTATTCCAAGAAAATTCAAAGTATATATTTATTTGCCATGCAAATATACTAAATGTATGGTATTTTAATACAAATCTGTGTGCTATTTCTTTTAAATTAAAAATAAGTAAAGCTATTACATGTAAAGGGCAGTTTGGGCTAGAATTATATTCCTTTAAACATTCGTTTCGCATCTCTGGAAGGTTCTGAATTCAAATACCAAGTTGGGTATTTATTTGACATTTCGTTTTGAGTTATGCTATTCACAGACACACACACGCAGACATTTTTTTAAAAATGTTTTTTACATGACATGCTACGTACAGTAAGCAGTGAAAGTGTTTTATTTCAACCAAAATTAGATGCTAAAATTTCACCGGAAATACATGTTTTGAGACCCTATGAACCCAAAAAGAATTTGTAGAAAAAAAATCTGTGTGTGATGTCTATGAACCACATAGCTCAAAAATGCAAATACGGATAAATACGAAACTTGGCATTTCATTGAAGTATCTTTCAAAGATACGACATGAACATTTAAAAAAAAAGGATCCCCAACCCAAAACTACCGTTTACATGCAACATTTTTAATTGTTTTTTACTTTCTAAAATGGCGTAACGATTTTGATTAAATTTGCATATATTAAAGATATATACATGGCAAATAATCTTGAATTTTTTGGAAATAGCCTGTGAAGTACTCTTCATTCGAAAGAAATTTTGTATAATCTTGTATGAGTGGTAAAAGGGCGGCGCCGTGGCCGAGTGGTTAGACCGCTCGCCTCCCACCGAGGCGGCCCGGGTTCAATCCCAGGGACCTGCATGTGGGATTTGTGGTGGACGAAGCGGCGTCTGGGCGGGTTTTCTCCGGGTTCTCCGGTTTCCCCCGCCATTCATTCCACCAACTGCTCCATCATCACCTTTCCTTTCATCCATTTCACCAACATTTCGTTCATCCTTCATCCCATACCAGGCATCGGGCTGATCACCCATCCTGGATGCTCTGTCTGATCCATGATCCATTAAAATGAAGTAGATGGGGAAAATACGCTTTTATAAGAATAATTTGTATACCCTCTAATAATCGATAGAGAATACAGAAAGTCCTGTGAATGTAACATATCATTTTTTTATTTACTCATGTAGTTTCGGTAAAAAAGGTCACTCTAAACGTGTATCAACCGGACCAGACGGCTCCGCGGTAACGCGTGAGGCTCGCATTCGGGAGGTTTCGAGTTCGATTTCCGTCGGGCCGGTTACTGTGCCTTGTTGTTTTCGTAGTTTTTCCAGGTCAGTAGGCGAGTGTTCGGTTGGTTATTAGGACCCGGCTGTTGCTAGAGCGCAATGTCGTCCGGCCCTTCAGGCCTACCCATCATCGTACCTTCCAGTGGACACGTAAGTAACAAAGGGCATGGGTGTTTGTGTGTGTGTGTGTGTGTGTGTGTGTGTGTGTGTGTGTTACGGAAATCAGCGCTATCAAACAGAAAAACACAGTAGTATAATCTGGGAACGACAAGGGAACTTTAAAAAAAAAAAAAAAAAAAAAGGGCCTGCAAGGGCCTATGTGCATTATTAAGTTCCAGTGGCTGGAAGCCCCTTCCGTCTGACTACTCCTAATCCTAAATGGTATCACATGTTTGGATAACACCAAAGAACTAGCTTAAAGTGCTCACAGAGTACAGTTTTAAGTGAAAACATATTTCAATAAGACATAATGTCGGAAATATTTATAAAGTCTCTTGAAGTGGCGCCGTGGTATCCCGTGCGACTCGCATTCGGGAGCTCCCGGGTTTGCTTCCCGGCAACCGCCCGTTCTGACCCCTGGGACATTTAAGGATTTTCTTGGGTCGTCAGGCGAATATTGGAGTGATTTCTTTAAGCCCCCGAATTTCCTCTCCCTCCATTTCATTCATTATTCACCCCGATAAGTCTGTTTCCGGATTGAAAGTGTCGGCGCTGGTGTTTCGGTGTGGCGTGGTAGGGAAAAAGAATGATCTCTGTGGAACCATCTCCGTCCTGCGGTTTTTAGCTGGTTGCCAGGAATGACGGCGCGAACTGCTAGGTCCTCTGTGTGGGCTGGGGTTCCCTGGTCGGCTTGTGCGACTATGGATGCGTCTCAATCTGGAAACTTGGGGACCTGTTATTGCTGTGCTCCCAGTTCCGGCCTTCCAGTGTTTCCTCTCACACATTCCTCCCTCCCGGGGACGCCCCTTGTGGGATTTTAGGTGAATATCCTCAATGGAGTTCCCTGCGAGCATCCGAAAGAAAAATCCTCTTGGAACTAACTGGTATGATTCTGTGACATTGTAATGGGTTTCTAGCTGACTAAAAATTAACAAAATTAACAATTTTGTTTACAGGAACAATGTATGTCTCTCAGTACTTGGCAAAACAATGTGCTGAGGCATTAATACTAGTGCTGATAGCCTCTCGGTGATGTGAAGAAGCTATCTTCAGTAATACCAGGAGTGCTGATAGGTTTTCATTAATTTAACTGTGCTTAATGAATATTTGTTGCCATGATTATTATTTCGAGACCAAAGGTGGAGAAATGACTCTCTAATGACAAGCATGAGTTTGAAAGATTAGTTAAGGTAACTAAAGAAAACCATAAAGGAAGAGGGGGGTTCAGTAAGATAATAAAAAAATCTGATGTGTTACACTCACATGACTTTCTCTACTCTTGTACAATCTATTTTTACAAACGCCTATTCTCCATGTGCTTGATATTAATCGAGATATCGAGATGTCAATCTTATTGCTAATTTTCTTGTAGATGCAAGGGAAATATGGTAGCTTTTAAGCGATAGTCAAATATTTTATCGCTGGTTGTTATGTGGCGCATTCCATTCTCTTTGCATGTCCAGGACATAAAAAAATGAATAACGAATTTGAGAAAAAGTATAAGTATTGGAAAATTTAAGGAAATAACAAGCAATATCTCGAAAACGGTTCACTCAACAAAAAAAATGTATATGATATAAGTTGTGTATTTTAACGCGATCTACATTTTTTGTGATGTAAAACTTTGTCTATCTCTTATCGTTTACCAGTTATGCAAAAGTCGTTCATAATGGAGAATACTTTTGGAGACATTCCCAGAAATTTCGAGATATACATTTCATTTCTCATGCCATTATCTTAAACATATGATATTTTCATCAAAATCGTTAGAGCCATTTTTGAGAAAATTAAAATTTTCGAAAAATGTTCCATGTAAAGGGTAGTCTGGGGTGGGGGGATTTTCTTGAAAATCTTCGTGTCGCATCTCTGGAAGATACTGAACGTAAATACCAAGTTTGGTGTTTATCCGACTGTTAATTTTTGAGTTATGCTGTTCACAGACACACAGACACACACACGGACATGTTTCCAAAAATGCTTTTTTTGGATTCAGGAGGTCTCAAAACATGTATTTCCGGTGAAATCTCGGTATCGACTTTTTGGGTGGAATGCAATACTTCCCCTACTTACTATGCGTAGTAGAGAAAGTAAAAAAATCTGATGTGTTACACTCACATGACTTTCTCTACTCTTGTACAATCTATTTTTACAAACGCCTATTCTCCATATGCTTTATGTTAATCGAGATATCGAGATGTCAATCTTATTGCTAATTTTCTTGTAGATGCAAGGGGAATATGGTAGCTTTTAAGCGATGGTCAAATATTTTAACGCTGGTTGCTATGTGTCGAATTCCATTCTCTTTGCAAGCCCAGGACATAAAAAAATCTGATGTGTTACACTCACATGACTTTCTCTACTCTTGTACAATCTAATTTTACAAACGCCTATTCTCCATATGCTTCATGTTAATCGAGATATCGAGATGTCAATCTTATTGGTAATTTTCTTGTAGATGCAAGGGAAATATGGTAGCTTTTAAGCAATAGTCAAATATTTTAACGCTGGTTGCTATGTGGCGCATTCCATTCTCTTTGCATGTCCAAGACATAAAAAAAATGAATAACGCATTTGAGAAAAAGTATAAGTATTGGAAAATTTAAGGAAATAACAAGCAATATCTCGAAAACGGTTCACTCAACAAAAGAAATGTATATGACATAAGTTGTGTATTTTAACGCGATCTACATTTTTTGTGAAGTAAAATTCTGTCTATCTCTTACGGTTTACCAGTTATGCAAAAGTCCTTCACAATAAAGAATACTTTTGGAGACATTCCCAGAAAATTCGAGATATACATTTCATTTCTCATGACATTATCTTAAACATATGATATTTTCATCAAAATCGTTAGAGCCATTTTTGAGAAAATTATAATTTTCGAAAAATGTTCCATGTAAAGGGTAGTCTGGGGTGGGGGGATTTTCTTGAAAACCTTCGTGTCGCATCTCTGGAAGATACTGAACCTAAATACCAAGTTTGGTGTTTATCCGACTGTTCGTTTTTGAGTTATGCTGTTCACAGACACACACACAGACACACACACAGACACACACACACACACAGACACACACACGGACATGTTTCCAAAAATGCTTTTTTTGGATTCAGTGGGTCTCAAAACATGTATTTCCAGTGAAATCTCGGTATCGAATTTTTGGGTGGAATGCAATACTTCCCCTACTTACTATACGTAGTAGAGAAAGTAAAAACGAAACTAAGCTATTTTTGTATCATTGGTACAATCACTGAAGTGGCTTATTTTTTGTATTATGTACCCTTTCTTTTTGCGTTTTAAATTCGCAGATAGTCAAATCTCGCTACTTTTACAGTTAGTACCAACCGTCAATAGTGAACCGGATAACGTATGAGAATAGTTTCCTAAACTCCAAGTCAAATGGGAGCACTAATTAAAGTAATACAAAATTAATGATTTTGAACGCCATGCTTTAAAACTTTACATTAAGCTCGATTGTGATTGGTGAATAAGGCATCAATGAAACCGTACATTGCTTGAAAAGTGCTCAGTGTATTTATTATCAGCAGTGTCTAGCACCTCTAAATGCACAAGGAAAAACGCAGCAACACTACACATAAATTATAAGCAATAATTATAACATCACATTCAAATGTAGAAATATCACCCTACCTATAAATGGAATCATTTAAAAAATATATTAAATATCAAAATAATCGTCGGAATTAAAGAATCTCTCTACAGCATCATATAATGTCCACTGTCAAGTAAATAAGTTTTGTATATATCACAGACACCAAAAAGGGTAATCGAGGTTATTAAGGTACGGAATCGTGAACGGAAGGTCTCGGATTCAAAACCCGCCAGGGCCGTACTCCCAGACTGCGGTTTTTCCAGGTTTTCCTCAGTCCTCGTAGCTGGCAAATGCCGGGGAGATGCCCTAGCTTAGTCCGGAAGCGTTTTCTTCCGAAATTGCCTTCCCCAATTGTCATTTCTTTTCATCTATTATCCGTGTTTATCACCTGTAGTACCGTATGCTGTAAAAAAGTGCGTTAAACGCTACAAAAATCACTGGGCAAGGCTATCAAGTGCTCTGGGATTGAAACTGATCATTAAAACTGGCTCATTTCACCGCCTAACGTTTACAGTGTTAGGAGTGGAAATGTGTCGCAAAAATTAACCAATAAACGATATAAACCTGCCGTCTTACTAATTAGGAATAACAGCCGAAAGAATGTATTCAAACACTAGTTTATGTTCACAAAAGAGGGGAGTGAAGAAGTATCCAAAGAGCAAGCACAGGAAACGTATATTTCCAGCGCGTTATTAGAATACCGAATATAACGTCTGTTACAATACATATAGCCTACACAACCATAGCAGAAGGTATGTGACGGAAGCTTACAGGTGCCCAATCACATAGTACGGCAATTTTGATCATCTCCCCGACCCAAAACAAGCCATGCATTTTTGTCTCACACAGCCTGGTTTTGCTGTTTTCTAGTGCTTCAGAAATTAAAGCTCTCTAAAAAGAATTACAATTATTGTTATTATTATGCCAATCAGCCTATATATAGGACATTCTGTAAGCGATATAGGTCTATATTTATCATCAAAAAGGTATTGTTTAAACTCTAAAAGAATCAGCAACTTCGATTAAATAGCTCCCTATCTAAGGTAGGTAATCCACTTTTTTGTTTTTAGGGTAAAACCTCTTAATAACTACACTAAAGGAAAGAAAAATCTCCTAATGTAATCCCATTAATACCAATCGGATGAAGATTAGGCGATATTGCATTTCTCAGTTTTTAAACACCAACTTTTAAATACATTGAAAATGCCATATAGCCGATTACTATAAGTAGCAAAAAAGGAGCACAACAGTGACAGATTTAAAACTGCCCTTAGAGGTTTATCAGTAAATATAAATATAACTATTTTCAAATTTTGCCCCTATTTTACTCTCTTAACACTAAATTCATAGCAGCCTCCCAACAGTTATAGATAGATAGCTCTCCCTTTATCAATACATATGCAAATTTGAAAATTATCCGTTAATATGTAAGTACAGAAGAAATCCATAACCAAAGAAGAACTTTATTACTGTGAATTTCTTTTCCGAGGACAAAGCTATTGTTTCCGGGAATATGTCCAGTGTCTCTGCTTAAGTAGAAGGGTATCCAAATGCTTAGACGGAGAGGTAAAGTAATCTAGTCCTGATAGGTGAAAATTAAAATATTCCCGTTTCAACCGACTGGATCAAACTTCACAAAACATTCATAGCTGTATCTTAAAGCGGGAAAAAAGTAAATACTTTGTTTCTGTGCATTTTATGTACCGGATGATGCAGTGTTTTTAATACTAAAATGATTTCAGTCTAATTGTATAATATATATAATTCAATAACAGTCCGCCTTAAAGTAATATGTGTATTTAACAATATATAAAATGTATATTTCAGTCATTATATGTGTTTATATTATTGTATACTATTGTATACATGCTCAATAATGTTATGTGAATGTATTACGTACTTTAATAATATAGGAGTTGTGAGAATAATAGGTTAAAAGTTGCTAACAATGAGGTAACCTTGAGACAACAATAAGCTTGAGAGTTTAATAATGTTACTTGAGATTCTTGGAAGAAAGTGTAATTAAAGTGACAGTTTATAAAAAATAGCCAATGAACAACCAGAAAAAGCTTTAGTTAAATAAAGGTATTCTATTGAAGTAGGATTAGCCAATCGTAAACTGAAATGGAGACAATTTTACAAATTTAGAGTTCAGTTGCTTGCAGACAGCGTTACTAACCAGACGCAAAAAGTGTCCTCAAGAGATTTAATACGTATTCGTGGTGAGACAAAAAAAATAGTTTACGTGTTAAAAAGTGCAAATAATTAATAAAATAATCTCACAGCTCTCTATCAGCGAAGTGTTATATAAATCGTATCATGCATTAATAAAATGAGTGAAGTAAAATTATAATCTGTGTAAGCCAACATTTTTAGTCACACCACAACCCTGCTAAGAGAATTGTGTCTCTAACAAAAATACTGACGCAGCCGAGGCAAACATAAATATTTAATACTTAAAGAAACACAAAATTACAAAGTTAATATTTTTTAAAAAAATTGGGGCAATGGCTACCGGGTACCATACGTGCGGTTGCAACTACTTCACGTTCGGCTCCTCAACAGTTGAAATACGATACAATTCCTTGTAAAATATTCCTTTCTCAAGGATTGGCATTGAAATACTTATTTTATTGCTAGATTTTACAACGAAACGTAGATTAACATTTTATGGTGCAAGGATCGAACATTTAATACAAATTGAGCATGGCGGAGAAGAAAGAGTTATTTTTTCACCATGTATTGGGGTCAAACGTTTTATACGGTAAGATAATTCCGAATGGTATTTCTCTGGTCGCCTGCTAATAGTAGTTTAAGTAATCTAACCTTAATGGGTAAATGTTTTGAAGACGAACATTTAAAAGTTTACAATTTAACCCAGAAGATAATGACAAAGCGTGAATTAGTATAGTTTTTATCTAAGATTTTTATTGGCTATGTGTAATTACGTCGGCTGCTTTAAGGAGGTCATTCTCTTTCACTTTGCTCTTTCGTAATTCGGATTTCCTCTCAGTCTGATACAAGGAGATTCCTTTTCCTTGATTTTGTTACTCTGGAGAGGGTTCTAAGAAATTATAGTGTTAGAAAGGGCACATTGGTTTAACATTATAAAATCGATAAACTATACTCATGCTTACCTGAGAACAGCATGATTTGATTTATACAACTGTCTGTTGAAGACAGTGCTTTCAATCAGAAGTTAATTGTCTGTATGACATTTACAAAATGCGTTTGGAAAACTAGAAATGTAATTTCTCCGAGTCTTTCTGTCTTTTCTATTAGTTGGTTAAATGCAGTGCACTTTGCTTTCTGTTCCATGCTACAAATATTCTGAAGATTTACAAAACTACAGCTCTAATATTAAAGCGAGAGGTTTCAAAATTCTAATACAAATTCCTGGTTGTACTTAGATCCGAAGATATTCCAAAGTTCACTCATATTTTGTTGAAAATTATACAAGTTTGTCATCATCATCATCATCACTATCACCTCCATTATTATCTACATTTAATGCCACTGTAGTTACAGAGGCTTTAAACGTATTCGACAGCTTCAGAATCATCGAATATGCTTACACAAAAAGGTAAATGAACTGTAGACAACCCTTTAACTACTCCAAAGTTTATTTCCAGATTTCATTTGCATATGGTTTTCAAAAGGTTTTGAACTGTTTATGTAATATTGACTTGTCCATATAGGCAACTCATTTGTAGACAAATTCTTCTGCCGATAGCTCGAATCCTAAGGCATAGGTCCTTTCCCCCAGAGAAGTAACATATAACAAAGTTTAGACAAAAGTAAGTTCTAAAATTAAGTCGGAAATTAGCAGCGGACCTAACGCCCCTTAAAGTATCCAAAACATCTCCATCTCCAACAAGCTCATTCAGAGAAAGCCCGATGATTCTGCATAAACAATAGTAAGATATATTATATAATGTGTGTATGTGTCCACGTAATTCCCAACATTTTCCAAAACTTGAAAGTATGTCGAAGTTAAAAAGAAGAATTGTTAGAATTTACGTCGTGTTTGATAGAGCCTGCATATTTATTAATTGTAGGTAACTATAATTAACACTTATTGTATAAATAAAGCGGTTGATTCTGATTTGTTTCAGTATACACAGGCACACGATTCGAAAAAAAGGTGCACAGAAAATTATTGTAGAGTGGAAACGCAGTACCAACATAACAATTTTGAGCCTAATAACATTGGGTTACACATGCACTATAACAACAGGAGCGTTGCATGAACATAATTGAAATACCTTTATGATATATGTTCATTTGTCAGTCAAAATGAAATGTAACTCTAAGGACAAGTATGACATATTGCCTCAACTACAGAGTACTGGTGAACAAAGAGAAACTAGATAGATGAGGTATCTTTATTAATTGCAAATTATTTAAGTTATTACGCAAGCATTTAGTGCATGGGTCATTGATCGTACAGCATATATAAGATAAAAGGTATGGTGATAAAATAAACAACAGAAAAAGAAACAAAAACAAAAAACAAGAAAAAGCAAAACAGAGATACATTGCCTTTGACTAACTGAACAAATTTGACCTAGTTTTCCGCACTTTAGCTAAGAAATTGCCAATGTTTTGTCAGTTCCTCTGGTCAGCCAGTAGATCGCAATTTGCGAATCTCTTAAGAATTTTTCTTTCAGCTTAATTGCTCTCTGGTTCTCCCACTGAGCCTATTCAGTCAGAGTATGTACCATGTCGTCATCCAAATCACAGAATGGGCAGATTCTCCTGCCAGAATCGTCAGTCACTTGCTGTGCCCTCCAGCTCCCTCTCCTGTCTAAACCATGCAATTCCTGATATTTCTTTTCTTCGTAAGTTAAGCATATATACCTCTTTACCCCAATTCATTTTCATTTGCTAGAATTAGAGAAGGTTTAATTTTATAATCGGATTCTATTTCCTGTTGGTTGATGTCCCTTAGTCTTCTTTTGACACCTTTGCATATGTTTTTGTCATTTGTTTCAGCTCTTAGCCATTCCTATTCTCATCAAACCAAGAGAAACTAACCATACATGTGCGTAGTGTAGTATAAGCTTGGTACCGAACAGGACAGTTATTTCATGCCATCCAGCAAGCTTCACAGCAAAGATGCAGCACCTAGTGACCGTGACTAGAGCTACACAAGTGTGTGTTTCGTTTAAAAAACATATGTTTCACAATCGACGGATGAAATGTTGAGCATGTCCCGTACCATTTATTATTTTGGTACTGTCTCCCTATTTTATAATTGTCTGTATATTATTGTTTCCTCAATAAGCTTATATAGCCAGTAATCTTGAATTTATGGTGGCAATCTGTTTTGGTAAGGGAAAGAGAGTTATTTTTGCAACACGCGAATTTTTATATTCTTCATTCATTATCTGTTTACCCTCCTCTTATGTAGGACATACACCCCCAGGACTTACAAGCGGGTGCCTGGGGTCAGAGGCCCGTCGAGGAGCAGACACTCATGGATCAGACAGAGCATCCAGGATAGGTGATCAGCCCGATGCCTGGTATGGGATGAAGGAAGTAGATGAAACGAAATGTTGGTGAAATGGATGAAAGGAAAGGTGATGATGGAGCAGTTGGTGGAATGAATGGCGGGGGAAACCGGAGAACCCGGAGAAAACCCGCCCAGACGCCGCTTCGTCCACCACAAATCCCACATGCAGGTCCCTGGGATCGAACCCGGGCCGCCTCGATGGGAGGCGAGCGGTCTAACCGCTCGGCCACGGCGCCGCCGCGAATTTTTATAGACTGTACATAAATTTGTTTTTCATATGTATGATTGTTATGACAATAAATGGAATCGAATGAATAAACGCCAATGATAGTACTTATTATGTATTATGCATTAATAATTATTAATACATAATATTTCCTTCCGGCACATAATACATCATCAAATTCATAATATTTCTACGCTTTCGAACATAGCAACATATTAGCCGACGCTAAAATATAAATAATCAGCAACTCACTTATTGAAATTCATTACTATCTTGGGGCTTATTACGTAAATAATGCATTAAACTAATGTTTAAGGTTTAGATTTATTACAGCTCTAATGACAGCAATAAGTTAAATAGTGTGTTTATATTATTAACCCACCGAGTTTCGTGCATATTTGATTGCAGCAATTCTTTTAAGTAGCCTCGGTCAGGAAAACACGTTCGCCTGTAACCGTAATTCGGAAGCGCTTGGCCATAGTCAATAAATTATGATAATTTTAGTGGAAATGTCAATTAAATTTTAAATGTTTTGATTATTTGTTTTTAAAGTCTTGTACATGAGATTTTAGCTCTTTAAGTGAATTGGTTCTCCTAAAACTTAAACATTTCTAATAGCTCTCCATCTAAACTACCTTAATTTTGCAACCGATGTTATCCAAATTTAAAATGAGTATGTTCCTCAAAGTTTTATATAATCTAAAATTTAACTCCTTACCTGCAGCGGTTGGCTAGTAGTTTGATGTGTACGGACAGATAAAAGACACGCTAATAGGTGCTCTAGAGTGGCGAATGCACTTAAAATTAAATACCCATTATAAATGTTCTTAATTACTGATTTGAAATATCTTAGAAGCAGAATCGGCTTTCCCTAATGCAGAATATCAAAGGAATCAAAATGAAAAAGGGGCATAGTTTTAAGTTTCTAGAGCGAAGCTACAGACTTTCCTGGTTTTATAATAATCAAAATTCCTTATATACTTTCAATGATTTATTGCAAAAAATGATAAAGCTATAGGCTAAAATTTTAATAGTTAAGTTTCTCTGGTACTACCTATAGTAGTTAGATGTATTTCACTCAAAATTGGATATGGATATTTTATCGGAAACGTATGTTTTGAGGTCCCTTGTATCCAAAAGCCTTTATTGTAGAATTAAAGGTACACTGTCCTGATCGCCATAGTGTTTTTCTCTCCGTTTTCACCTAAATGTAACCAACTAATGACTACACCGAGTCGGTATAATTTCTCTATGTGACAGGCCTGAAAAAAGTATAGGGACATACAAACTTAGCATTCAACAATGTTTATAGTGTATGTGGAATGAAGGGGTAATTCGGATACCCCTCTATGAAAGAGTTTCGCCATGATTGGTGCACAAGAAAAGGCTAAACCAATTACAAATAATTTGGCTTTCCAGGAGCGAATAATTGTTATGTGAGGTTAAACTGAACGATAGCTGCACATTTACATACATGGGAGCTTTCATTACCGACATGCAGACGATGGTTAAAGTTGTTGCTGCTGCTAAACCGCAATAAAAAACCGGCATTAAGAAAACGGTAGTGTAGCATGAAGACATAAGATTTAAATTGTAATGTTACCCTTCGGCAGTTGGAGCATACTTTGTGGAGGATAAAGTACCCTGCCAATTCAGTGGCTAGAATTATGCTTGAAACGCAATGGTGGTCACGCTGTTAGCGGGGTTAGATTCTGTCAGTACAAACATAAACAGCTCCGTTCCACTATGGGCCACGTTTTATGCACGTCAGTATAGGTGGGCGTATGTCCCGGTTTTCAAAACATTTCATATTGCAAATATAGACCTCTTCCAAGCGTTGGCTAACAAACATAAATTAGAATGTCCTTTATTTTATTTACATTTCAATATCTAATTACCACGAGTAAGCATTTGAATGCAGTTTTCACATGCATTACCTAAGATTTCTTGCTTGAAACCATCCCTGCTTAACAATAAATCATGAGTAACGTATCATGATTAGATAACTCACTTTTTATCTGAATAGTGTAATATACAACAGTTATAATATGTGAAGTTATTATCGGTAGACAAAATAGTGTGAATGTGTCACAACATAATATATATTTTTAACTTTTAGGTATCTTTATATGAAATGCAGGGCACATTTTGTACATAAACACGTGTTCCTTTCAATTCTTATGCACTGTCTCTTACTTCTTTGTATATAATGATGATTTATATAATCACAGAGTTTATTTTCATCGTTGTTCTCAATTATAGAAGTATATATGTAAAATGTGAATTTTCTATTCAACAGAAACTGCAGAAGATTATTCAGAGCGGATTATTTTCATGAAAGGACTGCTTGTGTTTCAAAGAGTTCAGTGTACTTCAATGAGCAAAGGTTCTCCTTTGTGACCCAATATGAAGCTCAACAAGACAAGAAGCCATATAAAGAAAACTTATCTTTATTGAGGAGAGTGTAGATGCACTACTTCTGTAGAACAATGGTGATAAATTATAACGTGCTCCACAGAGGTTGCTGAATATTTTGATCAAGCTGTTGTGCAGGATCTTGGATTTAGTTGAAAATCTGTTTTAAATTAAATTTAGTGTACTTATTCATAAGTTTAGAGACAAATAGCACATGCTAGTAAAGCCAAATAAACAGGAAAGTAAGCCGGAAGAATTGTTGGGAAGTCATGGCTTTTGCTAATCACACTGACTGTACCAGTGTTTGTTTTATTTTAGATGTACATTTTAAAACATCACTATTGCCTACTTTATTAGGCGTTTTCGCTTAGGGGACGCCTGCAATAGGCATAACTGCCTATTATATTTCGTACAATCTGCAACCATGGGGTTCACCTTAGCAAAGGGCAGTGTCTATGAAATAAATATAGTATAAGTATAGTACAGATGTCCAAATAAGAATCTCCATTTTGCATGTAGAGCATAATTTGTTATTTGTGGAAGCGTAAGGATTTAATTGTTATGTTCTTGTCCTATGTATTGAATATTTTTATAACCTGGTAAAGACTCACTATTATTTGTGACCTATTCAGATAAAATGATAAAAAGTTGACACGAGTATATTTTCCTGCCATCCGGACAGCTCAACAAGCAGAATTACCCAAGAAACTATTAATTATATTAAAGAAAAGCGAGAAACAAACATGAAATTTATAAACCTTAGCTCTCTATATAGAATTCTTAAACCTAAGCACTTGGTCTTTGTGAACATTATACCTATATACCTAAATTTTAGTCTCAAAGGTTATTGGCACTAGCTAAAAGAACTTAGCTTACGGATGAAAAGAATGCTTTCGGTCGCTCACAGGAGTCACGAATACAGCACTCCTCTTTTTCTTCCGGTCACTAACTGGAGTGTTAAACACAGGACTCTTCTTATCTTGCTCTATCGCTCGCGGATACTTGCAGAACTCGATGAGTAACCAGTACAGCACTCGACTTCACGACTAGAACCTTATGCCGCGTCGGATGAGCTCCTCTTAGTATCCGCAAGAGTTTTCGAGTTACGTCTTCCGCTGAGAATAGATAAGACCTCGAATTTTGGCCATTCTTGTCAATTAGCCTTCCAGATCCCTTCCGAGTCAGAAACGCCTCCCACCTGTCTCTCTCTTCAACCAATAATGCACCGACTAGCATGAAGGAGGCGACCACTATGCACGTGTGGAGGTCCAACTTCGCCAAATTGTTACGTGCCACTCTGTATATCTGTTCCTCGTAGACTGCTTCTTTCATTTTCAAAAATATGCAAAAATTATTCACATTCGCTTGGCAACGTAGAGATGAGTGCACAAAGACTAAATGAAAAATCGTGTTTTAAGTAAGCTATTATTATACGTTATTAATTGAATCACATACCTCTGATTTAGTTATGACTGTAGAATACTCTCGAGGGAGGAAGATGTTCCCTTTTCCAACAAATGCTTCACATTCTCTCGTTGACCTATATGTGTCCTCCCTGTAAATTATTTTCACTCGACTACCGCGAAAAAAGCGGCCATCTCAACCATTTCCTTATTTTTCAACAGATACCCGGCCGTACTCTACGCTCTCATTTACCCAGGGAAGAGCCACGCCAACTCAAGCCAGACGACTCCGAACGACTTTCTTATTCAAAAAGCTTATTTCTATTACTTTACCTGCAAAATTAACTGTGTATTCGGCAAACTCATTGTTATTAAATGAGAAAACGGCTTTTTTATTAATAATTTCTGCACATTCTTTACCTACTGTTCTCTCTTTTAATGCGGCTAGTCTGCTAATTTGGAAATACAGTTTTAAAATAAATGACTAAAGAGCACTGTGGCATATTTCCTTCTCAAACTTGTGGTTAAAAGGGCTATTAAAAATCCGTAATAAAGAATAAATTACTTTATTAACCACCAAAAGCTTCCATTTTAAACTGAATTCTGTCTCGTAATGGGTACTGAACAATGATCTTAATCTACAGAGCAGTTAGCGAGCCAGGATCTAGCCTTTTCTCTGTATTTTCAGCAAATTAATCACCAGTTTAAGTGGCGCGATGGTCATTATGAATCGTCTGATTAAGAGTATAGTTGACCGTGAAAGGTGAATCACGGAAATATTTTAAAAGCGATCGGTGAATACGTAGAAATAGGAACGTGTAGCGGGAAACGGTGCTGTGCGCTATTTGTAGCGCAAAATCGTCTATCCTTGAAGAAGTTGAGTAATGTGTTTCTTCAAGTCCGTGTGCTTAACCTTCACCCTGGTGCATTGTGGAGCTGGTTCAATATCTGCGTCTCTTTCTTTTCTCTAGCTGTGTCTTTCTATTTCTCCGTACCGTTACCGTTTCCCTGCCTGTTGGCTTGGTGTCAGATACGCTATACTTAGGATTATGTTTTTCCTGGAATTTTGCTAGCTCGCCCGTTTCTTACAATCAGCTCTGTACAAATGTTATCTGTTGAATATTTTGACATGTTAGTGAATTATACTATTACTGTACAATTATTATATTATAGTTACCCTTTCATATGTGCAATTCTTACATATGTATAATATATTCCCTTTCAAAAGAAAAGCATCTTAAACATGGGCCATAAAATTAAACGTTTAAGCGATAACGTAATTTTCTTGCTTGTTGGGGCCCGATAAACAATAAGTGCTAAATCCAAGACAAGCAGCGGCATTTTATTATGCCAATCACAATACGATCCCTGCATCTGTGTGCTTACAGAAACAACAACCTACGTTCCAAAAAGCACAACAACCCATTTTTTGAAGTCTGCCCAATATAATTCAATTGGATGAAAGTCTGAATGGTGTGTTGAAAACTTAAGCTTGTACTGGAATTATTTGTCCTTCCACATAAGCCGTGTGTTGGACAAGCTTGGAAAGGTAGAGTCAGACGACTGAAACATTCACTACCATCGTCGGGATTTAAACCACGGATCTCCCGGACCAACCGAATGGAAACCGCGAGATCCGTGGAGCAAACGCCGGCGATGGTATTGAATTTTTCAATCGTCTCATTCTAGGTTTTAACCCTGTATTATTTGACCCATATTAGGTCAATCAAATAGGTTTCTGAGAATTAAATCCTATGGTTTTTATAATGCTGCGTCCATCCTAAGAGATATTGTAATTTTGTAACGAAGAAATCATGCCTCTTCTTAAAGAATTTGAAGTTGGCGTTTGTATGCTTGTGCATTATGATAACAAGCATTATCTACTACTTGGACAGAGTTAGGTTACAAATGTGGAATAATATTAATCCAAGCCATTTAGCATACTTTTTATCGTTGTTTTACGAAAGTCTCTGGATTTCGTTGCCGAGCTATACATTGAGAAGACAGTTTGGTACGGATGCAAACCTCCCACCAGCTCCACATTTAATGTAGGTACAATAAAGCGTGAGTTCTGAAGCTGTTCCTAGATTTTCACATTTTCGCTTTACTTCAAAATTCCGTGAACATAACATTACAATATATTTATACTTTTTAGAACAAACAATTACGTCAAATCATCATTACCATTGGGGCTGCGAAATAATTAATTCAAAATAGTTACTCTGTAGATTAATGGGTTGTAAAAACAACTTCGGATTTGTACTATCGTGTCTGCTTTTAGATCAAATAACCCCACCTATGATTCCGGAGGATATAATCAAGCAGTAGAGTCATGCATTAACAATATAGTTATTGCGGTTCCATTAAGTTATTGCCGGAAGTCAGCAGATTTCTGTTATGGACATACATATTGTTATCATCAAAGCACTGCTGCGGTGCAAAGAATGACCATCTCACTCTGGAAGCATAGGTTGCAGAAACCGTCAATGTATGCCATCTCTCTCTAGCGCAAATCGCATTACTCCATGGCGGAGACTGTTATGGCCGTGTAAACCGCTTTGTTGTATTCATAATAGCGGTTCATCAACCACAGCACTCTCCCCCTAATACGTTCCTAATTGTTTTCAACGTCACTGCGTTGTATTCCCAGATGAGACGAGGTTCCAAGCCATTGCGTAGGATAGGCATTAGCGTTAATAATATATGATGGAGAAAGCCTCTTCTCCAGGTTGAGAAGGTGCATAGGCATTTCCGAAAGGACCAAATTTGTTTGTTTGTGTTGTATTGTGTTCTTTGCTTTAGGTAGCTTTTTAAGACTCCTTGTATAAACTATAAATATCATATATTATGTATGGTATAAGAGCAAAATAAATTTTATACGAAGAAAGCTACTATGAATAATCAGCAACACTGTCGTAATTATGACTCTAAACATTTCAGCAATATAATTTCGTTGTCAAGTGATACAAGCTTACAGTGGCTTGCTGTTGCAATAGATGGAGCAGAGCATTGAGGCTCCTCTCATCTAACCAAATCATCTTAGTGTGTTCAGAAAGCCCTTTGAGTTTCTGGCATCTACCAAGTAGGCTAATGAGAAAAGAGGAGTGGCTAAAACGCGAATGATTTTTGGACAAAATGGCAAGTTTAGCTTGCTGCGCTCATAAGTTTGGGAGGAGAATGAATAGGAGAGAGAGAGACATAGAGACGGAGAGAGAAAGAGACAATGAGTAAATAAAATGCTAAAACTCTATGCACACACGATAATTAATTCAGCTGCTAATATAAATGTAAAAGTAATACTTTTATTTCTCGACATGTTTACAAATCTATGACAATTTTATTAAATTATTTAGGTTGAAAACAAAACAGGAATGCGAGATGTGTTATACAGAAAGAAGCAATATTATTAGGAATTTCTCTCCCCATAACCCAGTTGCCTGCATTGGGCTAACGCTTCACATACAGATCATAATAGAGGATAAGCTGGTGGATAGAACGTGGTCAGTGATGAAATTCTTCTGGGCAGATAATATGAGGTACTGATCAAAACCATCCAATTTTAATTCATGTGACTCCTCATTTGCTGCTTGAACATTTAGAAACCTGTATCAGGTTTCAACAAGATTCTTCCGATCGGTGTATACATAGTCACAATGAAAGCTTTGAGATTGAGTAACAATGATTTGTGATGGGCAAAAACAGTTTTTCTGGGTGTACATTGAAGTTCAGATACTACATGTGTAAGCTGGGTGAGCTCCAACAATGTGCTGCGTCAGCATGTACGTGCATGCAAGTATTACTGCGCCATTCGCTGGGACGGATCTCAAGTGAGGGCATGGTGATTTTCTTTGACTTTAAAGTTGGTTTAGGGGATACAGAATGCCTTGAAAGACTATATCGGGCATTTGGCGAGTTTTGCCCTTCGCAGTCCACAATTTATCGGTGGTTTGCAGTGTTTAGAAGAAGAAGGGATTCCCTCAAAGATGAAGACCGCGCAGGACGGCGTGCTACACAACAGCGTACGAAAATGTGATGAAAGCAGAGCTCATGCTGCGGGAAGATTATCATGGCACATACTATCAGATTCAGCAAATCCTGAATATTGGATCAGCAGCAGTGAACACCATCCTTAAAGAAAATCTTCACGTCAGAAAGCTCTGTAGTCGTTGGATTCCCCAACACACAAATGAGCAGAAATAGGCAGGTGTGCAATGGTGCGGGAAATGATAGAAAAATGTGATGAGGGAAGATGAAAAAAATATATTTAACATCCCAACAGGCGACGAAAGCTAGATACACCAATATGATTCAGAAACTAAGAAATGCTGGGATGAACCGTTTAGAATAACACAGTTCTTAATAACATAAAATGAAATACTATCCCACAAAATAATATAACATATGCTGTGCAAGTCATAATACTTAGTATTTTAATTCCTAATATTGAGACATGAGATACAACATAACCACTTATACCTTATGAACTCCCAAATAAAGAATGAAAGACGATCGTGAATGCCCCAGTATGTATGGTACGAAGAATACCTGCCCTCCAGAAAGTGTTATTAAAGGTGTTCTCGAGGTAAAAAAAGTCAGTTGTCTTACTCTTGCTTAGGAATACGTTCCTGATGTGCGTAGTTAGCGAAACTAGTGATACACCTTAAAGCTTTATACAAACAGCAAAGGAATGGTTTCAAAACTTTAAAACATACATTATTGAATATTTGCGTACTGTAGTACTTAATAACGGAATACTCTCAGTAGAAATTCCAAAACATTAAACCTAAAATGTGAATTTTTAAAATACCCTTCATGCCTGACCATAGTAAAATTATTAAATTGAGTCTAAAATAAGGTAAAAACAAAACACTAAAATAACTCAATGCTTCAAATATGAGTATTTGACATCATTGTTAGTCCAGATCATAATGCACTTCTTAAAACATGTATGTTGTAGTATCCATAAATCCTAATACAGATACTGCCATAGTGATTATAAACTGTTTTCGTAAGCTCCACTGTACTGTATACTTGTTCTGGTTTGAATGTTCTGAATTTGCTAAGCAATGAGTCAATTCGGTAACGCCGTTATTTGCTGCTTCTTCAAGTTTTCAGAGTTCTCAAAGACTAAGTTTGTTGATGTATTGTTCAGACACTAAGGAGAGACCGTGTATTATTTAGATGTTTACAACGTGTTTGTTTTGGAAGATATTGCACCTTACGAAACACTAATTTTCAGATTTGAAGCAGTTTTCCAGCTAGTGAATATCCGCAGCAGCAAGGACACAATTAACATGCTATCTACTAACTAGCTGGCCGCCCGTCGTTGTACGGGTATCCTTTTATACTCCAATGACAAATTAATTTAATTTACCTCACTCCATTCTTTATGAAATAATTATGCGGTAATCCATTAGGTTTTTATGGTGATTTCTCCCCTTTACCCTTATAACTGTAATTTGTACAGACCCGGCTAATCCTAATAAGAGTTTAAAAATCCTCTGATATTCACATAAAAGGATGTGAAACATTGGTGGTATGGCTGACTTCCATAACCGTTCCCCCAGGTCTTTCTAAACATTGCATGTGGAACAGTCATGGATCGGAATGGTAAAGTAACTTATTATATAATCGCACTAGGTGACATTTTAAACCGTTGTACTTTCTCCTTGGTCCCGTAGTTATTTACTCACATGAAACCTAAGAAATCTTCACATAATACAGAAACCTTTGACATACACGATGAAAAAACGGTGAAGCTGGTGAATATGTAAGGTCCGTTTGGTAATAAAATTAAATTGTGTACAGACACAGAAAAATTATTTATTGCACAAAATTCTACAACTCTTAAACTACTTTTCCACATAACTGCTGAAATTTTGCAGGCATTTGTCATAGCGTGGCACAGGTTTTTGTATACCTTCTTCATAGAAGTTTGCCGCCTGTGTCTTCAACCAGTTGGAAACATTTTCTTTCAGCTCTTCGTCATTGTTGAAGTGTTGACCGCCAAGGAAAGACTTGAGATGTAAGAACAGATGAAAGTCGCTAGGAGCGAGGTCAGGGCTGTACGGAGGATGGGCAAACATGTCCCAACCAAATCCCTGTAGGAGGTTTTGCGTCACATTTGTAGTGTGTGGTCGTGCGTTGTCGTGAAGAAAAACAACACATTTAGACAGCAATCCACGGCGCTTATTCTGTATTGCGCGGCGCAATTTCCTAAGTGTCTCGCAATAAACATCTTTTATGATTGTTTGACCACGCGGTAAGAAATCAATGAGTAAGATACCTTTCCAGTCCCAGAACACTGCACATCATTTTTCGAGGTTTCAAAATTTGTTTCGGCTTAACCTTTGCTGGGGATGAAGTGTGCCTCCATTCCATTGATTGCCGCTTACTTTCAGGGGTGTCGTAAGAAACCCAAGTTTCATCTTCTGTGACTATCTGTGTCAGAAATTCTTCGCCGCCTTCATCATAACGGGTCAAAAACTGAAGTGCACTACCCATCCGGTTTGTTTTGTGTTGCTCAGTAGAATCTTTGGTACCCAACGAGAGCAAAGTTTACGAAATTTCAGTTTTTCGGTAACAATTTCATGAACTAGTGATCGTGAGATTTGGGGAAATTCCGTAGCGAGAGCACTAATTGTAAATTTGCGGTTTTCCTGGATCTTGTCATCAATCGCGTGAACCAGTTCTTCTGTAACCAAAGATGGACGCCCACTTCGTTCTTCATCGTGCACTTCACTACGTTTTTCATTGAAATGTCGGACCCATCTTCTCACCATTGAATCACTCATCGCATTTTGTCCGTAAACTTCGCAAATTTGCCGATAAATTTCAATTGGTTTCACTTTCCTAGCATTCAGAAAACGAATCACAGATCTGATTTCACAAGCGGCAGGATTTTCAATCAACACCGACATTGTAAACAAGCACAACAAAGCGTACGTGGCTGACAGCGGTCTCAAAATGGCGTACGATTCTTCTCCTTGATACAGAGCGTCTACCTCACATGTGCGGAACTGCGATCGCAGCGCTGCAGCGGAGAGAAATTGAAACGAATCTTACTTTCTGGACGTACCTCGTAGATTATGAACTTCCAAGCCACTGAGTTAATCTTTTTGAAAAGACGTATACCTAGTCTGCGACCGTCGAGAGAAACAATCTTCTGAGTTGTAATTAAACAAATAAATTGTAATTTTCTTTCACATAAGCCGTGTACAACATGCCGACACCATTTGCGAGCCAAGGTGGGGAATTTAATGTCGTGCCGGCATGTTGCCATTGTAGTTCAGTGATTAGAGCAACCGGAGGGAAAACGGAAGATCTGTGGTCCAAATCCCGGCTATGACACTGAATTTTTCAGTTTGATTCTACCTTTTCCAATCTTCTTAATTGTTAATTACAACACTATGGTTCACTGACTTCTGATGTTAGAAATTTTCTCTGTATACAATTATTTAGCGGGCACTGCTAACGAAGTTGATTGTACATTTACAAAGAAAATAAAGTAAAACTTTCTTGCATGTGTATTATTAAAACATTTCGGTATCCGTATCTCATGCATATTGTAGCCTTATAAACATATTGGTTTCTCATTTGTTATGCTGTGTCTTAATTGCTAAATCTTAACCGTGCGCGTAACTACTTGCGAGCCGCCGGTAAGCACCTCTCGGCCCGACACCTGTGTGGAGCCTTCGAACGGCCGTCAGAATAATAGCCAGTGTGGCATAATAGCCCATTATGTGCCGTTTATTTGTTCCGGAAAAATTCTTTGTCATTTTCTAGTAGGCTCCTCCTCTAGAAAGTGCGCTTTGTATGCGGGCTATATAAGGGGCTGCTCTTGCTCGGACAGGAGCTCAGTTAGTTAAGAAGTTACTGAGTGTAAAGCGCACAGTGAAAGTACACAGTGGCAGTGCAGTTCAGTTCTGAATTGTGACTCGGTTCGGCCGATCAGTTGTGTTGTGTTCCGAGTATATGCCAAATGTGACTCAAGTGCAAAGTTTGTGCTACGCTGAGCGATAAATAAAGTATGTTTTGCAGTAACTGGTATTCTTATTTGTTACAATATGTACTGCTTGAAATGACATATCCACGGCATTTGCTTATGTTATATGCATATTTTGTGGAGTCACAGCTACTGTATTATACTCCATGGTATTCTTATCTAATACTCAAGCACGTCGTCGCAAATATCTTCTTCTACAACTCCAGTGTGTTCGTATCAAGTACAAGGGCTCTATAAATACTTTTGAATCTCTTAGAAATTTATGAAAAGGAAATAGGCGGTGTTCTATAAACCCATGTTCTTCAGAAAGACTTGAGCTTTACGATTCTGAAATAATTTTAAAAATTGGTTTTGAATGGTTCTTGAAATTATCGTATATGCACACACCCGCAAATTTTCTCCCTTTATAATATTAATATAGATAAGTGTATCATAGTAAAATATTTATTTGAAAGTCGAAAATTCGATTCCACATGTATTTGAAAAATGGCTATAATGCGGCAGTTTTAAGTAAATTCTAGAAAACAACTGCAGGCCACACTTGGCTGTCTACCGAAACATCACACTTTGGAATGAATTCATCTAACAAAACTGTACACTTTTTGTCCTGCTATGAGATATTCCGTTTGCATATTACGTATTTATTTTAATAAGTTACTATTTATTAATTGCAGGTTACGCGTAACAGAGTTATGAAAAATCTCAAGTATTATAAAGTTAATTATACAAAAAGTTGAAGTACGCGAATTAAGAATTATCAGTAATGAAGTTATTATAACAGTTTCAGTTTGGCGAGTGTCAAGATCAATATGTAAATGTGATAGTGACTGTGTTTCGACAATAAAAGTGTATAATAAATTTCTTCATCAGTGTTATCTTTGGATAAAAGATTCCTTTCCGTTTATACACCCTGATCAAGAGATATGTTCGACCGAGAAATAATAGCTAGCCGGAGGATAGTAAACCAAAATTAATTAAGATAACAATAGCGTTCTTTCAAACGAACACTAACACTGCTGCAAATTGCTAACACCAGATGGAGCTACGAACCTAACAAAGAATTACGTCACAAGATGGCTCCACGCGTAAGTAAACACACATACACAAACAAACTTTATAAGTAATACCACTTCAAATTGGCTCCCAAACGTGGGGCTACAATAATGTTAAATTAAAATAACATTAAAACCATCAAATTTGGCACCCAGAACGTGGGGCAAAGTGACCAGGAAAGGGGCAGAGTGACCAGGAAAGTAGCAGAATTAACCAGGAAAGTAGCAGAATTAATCAGGATGTGGAACGAATGGAGCAGTGAACTGATCTACAAGACGCAGATTCCAGAAATAACTACAGGGACGATAGACTACGCGGATGATTGGACATCGTAATTCCAAGATTACAAGGCAACAGGGGAATTCAACTACAAAAACATCGCGAAGATGCAGATTCCAGAAACAACTAGAGGAACGACAAACGACGCGGATGAGTGGACACAAAAACATCGAGACGACGCAGATTCATCATTAATACAACGCAGAAGCGACATATAACCTAGGAGAGAGGGGCAGGAAGCTGGACATCAAAGTAACAGCAACAGACAGCATCACAAAAGGTTAGAGTATAGTAATTTTTTTTTGAAAACAAAATTATAACATTCAAATGTACTTGAGGAGTGGTAGGATAAAGAAAACAATGTCCACTAATAATACAGAAGAAATACTTATGGAGGGAGATAATGTAACAGTTAGCTGTAATTCAATACAGGTTACAGAAAATAGCTCAAATAATGTAGAATTTGAGGGAGGAAATGTTAGTGAAGAAAGCCAGAATAAAATAGTAGGAAATGTTCATTTTGATGCTAGTATGATGATGGAAATGATGAGAAATTTTGGCGAAACAGTAAATAAGAATATTGAGAAATTAGAAGAAAAATTAACTCAGAGTATGAGGGAAGATATGCAAAAGAATAATGAGAAATTGAGGGAAGATATTATTAAGAGTGTAGAAAAAAAAATAGATCAGAGTTTTGAGGAATTGAGAGAAGCTATAAAAAAGATCATAGGAAATCAATTGAAGATATTGGTAGGAGTAATGAGATATTAGAGCAAAAAGTAGATAAAAGCAGGGAAGAAATTGAAAAGAAAGTTACGAAGCTAGATAGTAGTATGCCAAAAATGAGTGATGAAAAGGAAATAATAGCAAGTGAGATAGGAGAAGTTTCAAAGAAAATGCTAGACATGAGCAGGGAAATAGGTAACAAAAAAGTGAGGTTAATACTAAAAGTGAACATGTTGATGTAGAATGTACAGAGTTAGGTAGTAGAATGAGTAATATTTCAAGTGAGATAAGAGAGATGGAAGAGGTTATGAACGTAGATGTGAATCAGGCACAAGTTAGTTTCAGAGGTGAGATATCTGAAATTCAGAAAGAGTCAGTAATGCAAAGAAATAAATTGTACGAAGAAGTTAAAGTGTTGCCTGTAAATAATCAAAAGCTAACTTCTGAAATTACCAAGTACCAAGATGTTCAAAATGAAAACTCCAGTCCAGTACAGTTTAGTACAGATTTGTCAGAGTATTCTCAAATTAAAATGATAGCAGAAGAATTGAAAATGACAGTTGTTCAAAGATGTGGTGTTCAGGAAACTTTAGATTGTTTTCAAATGTTATCATGGGACGAAATTTCATATGAATACAAGAGCATGAACAAATTTTTGAAGGTTAGGATACGGCTACGAGTAATGTTTAGTCACAGACAATTTGATCCAGGAGGGTAAATAGCAATAAGATGTAAAGTAAATGCTGGATAGTTAAAGACGAAATGCAGAGCAATGTATTGGAACGTAAGAGGGTTAACTATTTATATATGTCATATGAAAGGAGAAATAAAATTTTGGACATAATTAAATTTAAAAAAAAATAACATTTTTTTTGTAACTATAACAATATTTGAAAATTAAGAATGTAAAGATTGAAACTTAATATGATATTAAAGTAAAAGTACGTAAATACAATTCCAAGAGTATTGCTAAAATAAAGTACAAAATAACAAAAATGGGTAAAAATAATTAAAAAAAATTAAAACAAATATTTATGTAGCAAACAGAACATGTGAAACAGTGCCTAGATTTAATAGATGTAAATATATTTGTGTAGAGGGTGAATATTTTAGTAAATATGTATAGTAATTACAAAAATTCTTAAATGCACAAATTTTTGTTAACAACTTAAGAAAGTAAGCAATTTTGTAACAGTAACTAAATAATTCAGGGTACAGTATTTGCTATAAAACGATTTGTAATGTCAGATTAAAGTCTAAACACATTAGACCAGAGCCAGTAAGTAGTGGGGAGATAAAAAAAAAAAACATATGTCGTGTGTTAAATGCGTGTGAAGTGTTAAGTGAAAGTGATAGCGTGTGTTCCAAGATTTAGGAGACTAAAAACCCAATTATAAAATTTCCAAACAAGTTGTAAATATTCATAATTATGTTTCTAGTGGGGCATATGATGCAGTAATTTGTGTCACAAATTACTTAAATGTACAAAATGATTGTAATATGAATATGCATTTTTATGTGACATTGATTTGAGATGTTTATTGATTGTAATTATTGTTGAAAAGAAGTTTATACCGCCTTACTGAAACTGACAATAATAGCGTGCAATAATGCAGCTAGGGGGTGAGCTGTTTATCATTATTGGGAACGAGGAAGTTACGTAATGTTGGCGCGTTTTTTCCTTGAGAATCTTCTGGAACGTTTACTTAGAGCATATGTATTCATAATTTTCATTGGATATTAAAATAGACGCTAATGTTGGCGCGGTTTATTAGCCAATTGCACTTCAGTTATAATCTTTAGGCATATCTGGGTGTATGAGTATAAATAGAGGCTAGGTTAGAGGTAAAGTCCTTCAGTCGGTCAGTTCATCAAAATTCTTTGTATACTACACGTCGCATTTCCGTCAGTTCGTCGAAAGTATTTGCAGGTTACGCGTAACAGAGTTATGAAAAATCTCAAGTATTATAAAGTTAATTATACAAAAAGTTGAAGTACGCGAATTAAAAATTATCAGTAATGAAGTTATTATAACAGTTTCAGTTTGGCGAGTGTCAAGATCAATATGTAAATGTGATAGTGACTGTGTTTCGACAATAAAAGTGTATAATAAATTTCTTCATCAGTGTTATCTTTGGATAAAAGATTCCTTTCCGTGTACACACCCTGATCAAGAGATATGTTCGACCGAAAAATAATAGCTAGCCGGAGGACAGTAAACCAAAATTAATTAAGATAACAATAGCGTTCTTTCAATCGAACACTAACACTGCTGCAAATTGCTAACACCAGATGGAGCTACGAACCTAACAAAGAATTTCGTCACAAGATGGCTCCATGCGTAAGTAAACACACATACACAAACAAACTTTATAAGTAATGCCACTTTATAATTAAGATTATAAATGTTTTGTTGTTCTCACGTATTGCATCTTTATGATGCAAGTTCTAGCGACAAAACAAATGATCAGACGAGTAACGTTGTACAGCCATTGAATAGCAAAAGAATGCAGCGGTATACATTGATGCAAAAATATATTTTATAACTCTGAACCAGTTTCGGAAAAAGAAACTTTAATTCGCTGGAAAGATCATGGATAGGCAATCCGCCAATCGGTTGCATGTATCTGTATTGTCGGTATGAAGTTATCCCTCCAATTGCAAAAAATAAGCAACAATACGTGAAAAATTTCTAGAAACTTCAGAACTCACAAAGTTAAAAAAACAACAAATAAACAAAAAGCAGAAACCGCTGACGATTCATCTAAACCACGTAGCCAAATTTGTTTGTCCACATACAGTGGTATACTGAACTTTCATATTCATAGTAATGTGCTCGGGTGCACTGCTAATGTATCCAGTTTCTTACAGTGTTTACTCTTATCTGCTGATGTCAGAAACTCTTTATCTTTTGGTGTCCAATGGGACAAACTTTAAATCGTTTAAGGCATACCGCACATGAGTTGTGTACAAAGGTTAACTCTAGGTAAAACCTAAAGGTGATACCTTAATTATTGACAGGAAGATGTAAATAGCTAATTAAAGACATGTTAGTAGGATAGAGAAACAATTTAAATAAATAACTTCCGTACATTAAATAAATTTATAATGTAATAAGCCTGAGTTAAAATTTTCCGGAAAAAAGCTCATTAGTGAGTCATGTTAAGGAAATACATTAATAACAGCTGAGTAGGGAACGGATTAGCTTAAAGGTTGTGAATTCGTTAGGTTTGAGTTTAGTACGTTTGCAAAACCACGTATATATAGGAATTTTGTACATTAAAAAAGGGAAATAAAGCTCTTAGATTTGAGCAAGGCACAGCATAGAAACAGTGACACATACGCATACGTAGTGTTTTAGGATGGTCCACCTAAGTAGGGATAGTGATAAGAAGAGAGAGCTTAACTTAAGATAAGGGCGTGCATTTAAAATCAGACTGATTTTACTTAGACTTACTTAATTCTGTGACTCACTCGTGTGACGATTCTTTTTATGTCTCTTGTGATCATTGGCTTCATTTTAATTTGTGTAGCGTCCAGTGACGTGCTTGAGTTAGAAAGATTTAGCGGCTGTTGTGAAGAATCTTTTCGAGTAAAGTTTCTGTGACTTTTGGCAACTGATGCTTTGCTTTTTTACTATTGTAGGAATAATTTAATTCTAGAATTCAATAGTCGGAACTCTGTTCAAATAGCATATTTTAGTCAGCATTAAAGTTGATGAGCTAACTAAACTGGTGTTATCCTATCAGACTACTCTCACGCCTACCCTTAGATAAAGAACTCCTAGCTATATAAATGAAGCGGTTGGCGGGCTAAACAACGCAGAACAAGCTAGGATTTGATATCGGAGGACTCAACAATAAAGCAGGCAACATTAAACTTTATCGAAATTGATGCAACATCTAGATAACAGCATCAAAAGTTTGAAGTGACATGGGATCGTCTTCAAAGAGGAGGAAATATTCAATTTGGAAAACGCTCGCTGTATTTATAAGCTCTATTCCACACCAATGCGTTTCATTTTACACACTGAGTCTGAGCGCAAGACATATGTTGCAGTACCCACCTTCAAGACGAAATTAATCAATGTTTCTACAAAACAGCAAAAACAGGTAAATTTAAATGTCTAAACCTTATAAAATAAGTCTATGGAATGTCATTATTCATAGAGAATAGTTAGCACAATATCAGATCAAGCTTTAGTTTATAAAGAGTATAAATTTTGTTGAAAACCAATTGAATAAAAAGCTATATGGCATCATCATCAACACCAGCACCATCATCATTACTTGTAAATACTTCCACATTATTATTGTTCAAAAGTAATAAAATCAACTTCTCTAGGCGTTATCAAATGTGTGTTCCAGCTCTAAGATAATTTAAGGATTTATATATCCAAAAATAAGAATACATGTTATCTTTTTAAAAAAGTTGAGGCGGTATTTTATATCACAACACTCTGAATGCCAGAGTGATTGTAGTGTAAATGAGCATTATTGTATGACAATGATTGTTAATTATAAGCATTGTTAGGAAATAAGTTTACACGGCCTCACTGAAACTGACAATAGGAGCGGGTAACAATGTAGCGAGGGGGTGAGTTGTTTACTAATTAGAAGAGACAAGCAAATGACGTCGGAGTAGCGCGCTTTTCTTTAAAAATGGAGGGAATATTTTCCCTAGAGCATATGTGTTCGTAATTTTGAATGGATATAAAAATAGACGCTAATGTTGGCGCGCTTTATTAACCAATAGCAGCTCGATTATAATCTTTAGGCATATGGGGGCGAGGGAGTATAAATTCTAAAGCCAGAGACAAGTATTGCCCAGTTTAATAGAATCATTCACGGGTTACACGTCGCACAGTTCACAGAATCATTCATGGGTTACATGTCGCACAGTTCTACAGAATCTCTCGCTTCGTAAAGTTAGTTATAAAATGTAAAATGCGCGGCAAATAAGTGATTATAGTTACATTCGAAAATATAACAGTTTCAGTCAGGCGTGCATCAAGAGTGAATATGTCAAATTAATGAAGTGTGACGGCAATAAAAGTGTAAAAACAAATTCTTTTATCAGTGTTATCTTTAGTAACAACTCCTTTCCGTTTACACACCCTTTTCAATAGATTTGCTCGACTGCGTGATAATAGCTAGCCGGAGGACAAAGAACTCAAAATTCAAAATAGTAAAACAATAACAATCGCTCAGCAAATAAGATAACACAACGATACCGCTACAAAGTAAATGCCCAGCCCCAGTATATCCCTGCTTGTGATAGTATATTAGCATTATGTAAGCTACTTCTCATATTCAATTTCATTTTTGCATATTATGCTGGTACTTACAGCTCTATGAAGCAACAAAGTCTATGTTTAACCTTAATTTCCAATATTAAATCGATTCGAGTTCAATAAAAGAGCAAACCTAAAATTAAACATGCCATTTATCGAACCGAAAATGTAGGTGACACGTGGTTTTCCAGAAAACCATGGAGCCTAGAAATGACGAACACGTGTGACTGATTTTGAATTATGATTTGTAATGTATTTGTGCCGGGTATGACATGCGATCAGATGAATATTATTTTGAATTTGTTCAATCAACAACGGCGGTTGAAATACCTTTTGTTTCTGTTTCTGCAACAGCCGCTTCGTCTGACGGCTTTCATTGTCCATCAACGTTACTGTAGCAAGTTTGTGCCTTGCATCACAGTGTTACATATTATTATCACATATAACGCATACTGAACGGAATGGCTCAGGTAGCATTCGGAAGGTTATGGGTTCGATTCCAAAGGCCTACCTTCCTGACCCATGTTTTTTTTTCAGGGCTTCCCCGGATCGCTAGACAAATGTGGGAAGATTCCTTAAATTCCCCGAATTTCCTGTTCCTCCTTTCACCTCCATTTCACTTCACCTTTTATCTGCTTGGTTGTTTCAGGTTTGCAAGTGTCGGCGAGAGTCCATCGTTGCATGGCAGGGGAAAAGGATGCAACAATTCGTCCCCCGGAATGGGGGCGATATCCGAGTCCAGGGCCCGATGTGCAAGCCTGCAGGGGAAAGCGAGCCAGTTTTACCAGCTGCCATACGGGGAGTTTCAATCTGTAAAGAGATAGGGAACCTGCCCTCTGCCCTGCCATTCCATGCCATGCCTCCTGGTCTGGCCGCCCTCTTGTCTCCTCTCGCCTCACCCTCACGCGGGCGCCTATCAGGGGCTTAGACACTGATGATCTTCGTAGGTAGAGGTATTAAGTCCTCCTTCGCTCCTAGTCTTGATCCTATATAACGGGTTCTCTAACCCATGTCTGACTCAAGAGATGTGAGTTTTGTATTTGTGTTTCTTGTTGTGAATAAAACTTGGGTTTATAATGTTTCACCAGTGTCTTCAATTGTGTATTCTCTAAGGTTTCCTTCCTACACGTTTCATTATTTTTTTCTTATTTGGGGCGTTGTAAAGACATTCGACTCAAAATAATAATATCCTAGGAAGGAGAACAAATATTTGTTTCGTATGCTCTTTTGGTAGTTTTGCCTGAATTGGCATGCTGCCCTCCGAGGTCCGGTGAGTCGCGACATCGATCAGCCTGGCTGGTTTCTGTGCCGTTTGATACTAGCCAGTTGGAGTCACAGGGTAACTTGACCCTCGAAGATAATAGTGTTTACTCTCTTACTTTATAAGGGAACACAGGTTATGGACACTGACGATACATGAAATTGAATAACTTCGAAAGAAATTTGGGACAGAAACTCCCGGAACTAAGTTTAGGCTACCTCCCCGGCGTTTCCAATTATGAGAACTGGAAAGAACGTGTTGGGGAGAACAGTCCTGGCGGAATACAAACCTCGGAGCTCCCGCTCACCAGTCCGTGTATTATGATGCAGTAATTTGTATCACAAGTTACTTAAATGTAAATAATGATTGTAATATGAATATGCATTTTTATGTGACATTGATTTCAGATGTTTATTAATTGTAATTCTTATTGGGAAATAAGTTTATATGGCCTTACTGAAACTGTCAATAATAGCGCAATAATGCAGCGAGGGGGGGTGAGCTGTTTATCATTATTGGAAACGAGGAAGTTACGTAATGTTGACGCGTTTTCGGTAGAAACTTCTGGAATGTTTTCTCCCTAAAGCATATGTATTCATAATTTTAATTGGATATTAAAATAGACGCTAATGTTGGCGCGTTTTATTAGCCAATTGCAGTTCAGTTATAATCTTTAGGCGTATCTGGATGAAGGAGTATAAATAGGGTAGGTTAGAGGTAGCTTGCGTCCAGTTCATCAAAAATCTGTGTACACTACACGTCGTCTTCAGTCAGTCAGTTCGTTGAGAGTATTCGTACGGCAAACGTCGGGTATCGATTCTCAAGTTACGCACAGCAGAATTATGAATAATCTAGTGTTGTAAGGTTAATTATACAAAAGATTGAAGTACGTGGATTAAAAGTGATCAGTAAGAAGTTATTATAACAGTTTCAGTTTGGCGAGTGTTAAGATCAATGTATAAATGTGATAATTAACGTGTTCGTCAATAAAAGGGTATAAAACAAATTTCTTCATCAGTGTTCTTTTTGGATAAAAGATTCCTTTCCGTTTACACAACCTGTATAGAGATACGTACTCAAGCCAACAGGATAATAGCAAGCCGGAGGACAGTAAACAAATCTTAAAAATTCTTTCAAACACTAATACTAGGTACCACAATTTGCTAACACTAGATGGAGCTACAAACCGAACAAATGAATGACGTCACAAGATGGCTTCACATGAAATAAACACACATACACAAACATCACAAGCATCAACATTATAAGTAAACCGTTACAATTAATAGCCCGCTTCCCGTGTCGATTCTTGGGAGATGAAGTACATCATTTTAGGATGTGACAACTACCTGTATGGTAATGCTCTATCTGGAGTTTGCCTGCATCTCTGGTGTATTAAATGCACTCGAGTAAAAAAACAACCTTAGACTTCCTTACCTTTCGCTTACCACCTACTCATATCAGTACTAGGTCTCAGTATTATTTTACGTAACTATCAGAAAAAGAAACTGAAATCAGTGGATGTGCATAGTATTTATTAGTTAAGTTGCACTCCAGTGAGATCTATTGCTTTTCAGTGTATTGTTGTTACTAATATTACGCTCATAAAACGCAAAATTACCAACTTAGATCTATTGTGTAGATTATGCGGAAGCGGTGGTTAATTTGGAAGCTTACTGCACGATTCTGCCTCGGTGAATTTTCATGGTCGCGCTTTATTGGTGAGCTACACTCCAACACATAATAAACTTGCTTTTGCAATGACTTACAATTTCCATTTATTGTGAGACATTCCTAATGTTCTATTCCAGTTTTATAGATGCGACAATTGTATAACAAATTTAGTCTGTCTATTATAATTTAACCTGATGGTTATTTATTCTTTATGTTATGAATTTAAACATACTAGGAACAGATTGAATCGCTACTATGGGACTGTTACAAGTGGTCAAACTCATTTATTGTCACTACTTGCATTGGTGGTACTCTGCAAGTTCCATTGTTTTTATTCAAATAAAATTGTAATATTCTCCATTGGCGCTCGAAAAAATTGCTATCACATAGAGGCGTGGTCTAGCGTAGTTGTTTAACAACATGTCTTCTCTCCTTTTAGGCCTCGTAAGCCAAGTTTACAGCTGGAGAGTTCATGCTGATAGCCACATCTTCACCTCTTACTGGTTGGATGATCGCCCAACTCTACCGTGCGTAAGTGGGCGTGAGATCGGCAGTCGGTTTAGGAAACGCTTCGCAGGCTGTAGGGGCAGAAGATTTATTTACATGAAGACCCCAAACAGCCCCTTTTGTGTAAATATTTCGTTTTAGAAATAACCCTAAGTGTTTTCAAAGTAATATACACTGGCGAATTGGCGTGTCAATTTTTAAAAGTTAACTTCGGTATAAATAACTTGTTTACACTTTTTCCTTATTGGATTATATATAATTATATACCAATAAGTAAATTATTTATAACTGGAAAAACAGAAGAGTGAAACAAAGCTTACTACAGGAATGATGTATATCCCGTTAAAGCATATAAGTTATGCAATTTACATCTTTTGTCATTTTAAGCACTTCTGGAGTATTAGCTGCTGTTCGTTTGTGTTTTTAATTAGACACATAAAATGTTCTGCTTCCTCTGTTTCTATATTCATGTGTTTATGCCAATACTTAAAAATATCAAGAATGGTATATATAGATCTGTTTTATAGTCTCAGGCTCCGATATATTCGGTATAATTGTGTATAACGAAATACATAGGGAATTATTTATTTCTAGCGAATATTTCTCAGGGTAGGCATGAAGAGGATAGAGAGTATGCTTTTTTATGGTTAATTTATAGTACAGCTAACTGAAAAAATGATGATTGCAGCAAATTCATATGGCTGTTATACATCGGATTTTTGGAAGAATTGCATTAAAGAACATTTTCAGTTGTTGAGGAACAATTGGCGATTTGTGGAGGAATTCAAGAATAATGAATATGAGGTACTGCAGCGGACTGCCAAAAATGTGCAGGGATGGTTATGAATAAAGCTCGGAAGTTGGGACCCTGTGTGCCTAAGAGACCGGTATTCAATGTCCACAATAATCTGCTACCACCACCTCTGTACACGTCGTTTTAGATGTGTTTGCGCTACACCTGCAGGCCTATTGACCACAGGACACACCGGGTCTCAAATTCGAGCATTTGTTATGTATATATTTCTGCAGGAAGGAGAAATTTATTTTAAACGCTGGTAATTAAATGTTCTTCCACATAAGCCGTGTGTAGTACAAGCTTGGAAATGTAGAATCATACGACAGAAAAATTCAGTACCATAGCCGCAATTTGAACCACGGATCTTCCGGTTAGAGCAAGCGGACTGAAACCGGAAGATCCGTGGTTCTAATCCCGGCTATGGCATTGAATTCTTCATTCGTCTGATTCTACTGCTCATATTTTGAACACTGTCTTTATTCCGAAGTAAGCAATTCTTCAAACGACCTTTTACACATGATAAACATTTTCATATTAACAGATACCAACTGAGCTAATTATGGCTCCCTTCACAGTTTTGAGTAGCTGATTTGGGCCGCAGTTATACAACAACACACAGTTATTGAGATTCGGCCCCTGCTACGACCAAACCAGCAATCAGTGTAACAAGTCTCGTTACCGCTGCAAGACATTACTACAGCTCTCACAAGGATGCGTGCGCTCAGCCAGCATAGACGGTTCTAAGGTTGTAACATCGTTCACCAATGCCATCATCACAGGGGGGCCTCTTCCCGCTTCCCGCGCATTCACTGCTTGTCGAGCTGTCTGCTAGTGACGTCACGTGGAAGGTAGCAGGCATTGCTATTCCCATGTGGAAGCGGGGTTTACGATATAATTCAAATCCTGACGTGCTTTCTGACATGATATGGTCACCTCAAGCAAATTTATTTGAAACAAAACTCTCATTCCGTAACACATAAAATAGAAAAATAATACAGAGGAAGAAACAAAACTATCCATATACTCTATCTAACAGTTTGTCTTGTTAAACAACACATTTTTTTTTGCTTTAAATTTTTCAACATTTAAGTTATAATTGCAATGCATTTCTTGCAAAAGATAGCAAGTATTATTGACTTTTAAACACGTAATAAACGAATAGAGGGAGGGAGAGAGAGAGAGAGAGACAAGTGTGAAGCAAACCTATATTATATTAAAATAAAATAGAACCTTCAGGCTATGCACTATTTCTGCAATTTTACTTTCCCTCCTATTTACTTATAGTAAGTAGAGGAAGTATTGTATTCCACCCAAAATTTCGATACTGAGATTTCACTGGAAACACATGTTTTGAGACTCCTGAATCTAAAAACCACGTTTTTAGAAAAAGGTTGTGCATGCGTGTGAACAGCATAACTCAAAACGAAAAGTCGGTTAAATACCAAACTTGGAATTTAACTCCAGCATCTTCCAAGGATGCGACATGATTTTTTAAGAAGATTCCGTATCACGAACTACTCTTTACATGGGAAATTATCCATTACTTTTCTGTTCTCAAAAATGACTAATACCATTTTGATTAAAGTGCATATGTTTAAAACATTTGCATGACAAATAAAATGTATATTTCGAATTTCCTGTAATTAACCTGTGGAAACTTCATTTGAATGGCTTGGTAAAGGTTAAAAGATTAAAAAATTACTTTAAAAAGAAATAGATCTCGTTAAAGCACACACTTTATGCCAAATAAATAATGTTATGGCGTTAACCATGTAAAGGTATTCTGTGTTACTTGTCTGAATGTTCAAATACTTAAACTTTTTTTAAGTGGTAAGTCGCTATTCGGCTTTTTTCCCCTCGTGGTCATGCAAAGAGCATGGAATTTCAAAGCCATCACATAACGACACGCTTTATAATTTGACTATTGGTTTAGCTTTCTAAATCCTTCTTACGCATTCAACTAAATATGTAATTACAGTTCATCTCTCTTTAACAAGTTAGATAGAAGAATAAACTTCTTTATGAATATTTTGTAGAAGAGTGTGCAAAGAAAGTCATGTGAATGAAGAAAATCCGAGTTTTATAATTACAGTATATATTGTGCATATTTTAACACTTTAAACAGCTATAAATAATTTTAGCTATATATGTTACGCGTTTTCAGAGATGACCACAGAGATAAAAGTAAGCTATAGAAACTCCTTATTTGAGGTTGTAAAATAATGTAATTTTATCGCAGATTACACTTTCTAGTTGAATGCCATCACAATGTTATATCATTGCAGTGATATTCCTCAGCATGGACCGAGTGTTTTTTCCCTTAAAATGGCAAAGAAAAGGGTTTTCTTATTTCGGATTTTAAAAGAGCACTTGCATAGGCATGCAAAAGGGTCATCAGCCTTTTTTCCACGTTATACCTGAGTTTCCAAATGATTTGGTATTTAAGGCCGTATATTACCCTAAGGCAAAGCGAAAATTATTAGATTTCGCCTTCTGTTATCTTTCTGTTGAACTTCTTGAAAGTTTTGGAGACGTTGTGTCCGAGTCCTTGTGCATTTGAAACAGCGTGAACATGTATCATAATGCGTGCCAAATTACCCTATTAGGTGCATATGATTGCACGTGTTCACGCACTAATTTCTAAAACAGCATATTCCCTATTTTCTGGGGAAAAACCATTCTTAAATAACGCCTATATAATTATTTCGTGGAATCGCAGAACAACTCTTTAAATAATATTTTTCTGTAATGCGTTGTACTGACCAATCATGAGCAACAATTTTGTACTCCACAGCTGCAAACGTTGTTTGGTAAGCATAGTTGCTCACTAAATAAGAATGCTCTTTCCGATTACTTAGAAGTTAGTTCTAGTTGTGGATGGATTTGGAAATACAAGTGTGGTGTGCATTCGTGTTCAAAATGAATGTTAAAAAAAAGTTAGCTGTGCTGTTGCGTAATGTTCTAATATAGGAACAAAAACCGCTGGAATTATGTATCATAGATTTCCTAAAATAATAAAGTAGGGCGCATATGGGTGTGTTGCTGTAAACGGAATGATAAATTCAACACTGATAATGCTCGAGTCTGCTCAGTATATTTTCGGCCTGAGGACTATGAATGGGACTTAAAAAATGAATTACTTGGCTTACCTCTACGGAAAAGTTTACGTGGTGTGCAGTGCCGTGTCTGCTCCCGATGATATGATTCCATGGCTTTCATATTTCAAATGTGTTAAGAGTGATGAAAACACTTAGCGACATAATTTGCTCTAAATTCCCTGATTTCGACAAAAGAATTGTTTATATATATGTATATATACGTCAGGACCTGCACATTAATTAGGATACGGCATTTGAATACAAAATTAAAAGCTGCAACCGTGGAAAAAAGAAATACAAGGAAATGTCAGCAGTGGGTGACATCTATTTCTTCTACAACAGCAGCATGGCCAGCCACTTCTAAATTTAAATCTACTTTTAAGATTAAACAAATAATAATTTGTTACTTTTTATTTTAGTAATAGTTTGGATGGTGGTGTTGATAAAATTGGTCTGTAAATAGTAGAATGAGTTGAGAAAAGTTTCCTATGCATTTTCAGTTAAAGTATCTTTCATAACATATGCCATTGCATTATGTTACACTTCCTTAATTACTGCTTAACCATTTACACAATGGGTATAACAATCCGTGCCTTAAATTGTACGTGTTAAAACGGGTTTAAACCGTTCTCTTTCAATTACTATCCAAAGAGCGCGCGTGCTCTACCTTCCAGATGACGTCACAGGCGCGCAGCCAATGAGAGCGAAATGGCCGGAGTGGCCTACCTTCCCTATACTCAAGTTACCTTGCCATCATCACATGATCGCTGCGTGTGTGCCTCGAGCAAGAGGTATCGCCCTGGAAAAAGTGGGGTGACTTTCTTCTCGGCTACTGACTAGAAAAGAATTCTTCGGGCTCCGCGTTTGGAAGGCGGCCGTCTCCACACCTTTTGACTTAGTCAAAATTATACATATATTCGTTTGGTCGTAAGTAACTTAACATTTTAATACTTATGTGTGGAGCGGCACACTTATATTTATTTGAGCGAGTTCATACCTTTTTTTTGAAAAATGAAATTCTGTTAAATTATATTAAATTGCGAACTTGGTGTAACAAGGAGAAAACAAAGAAGTATTTGAATATGCAAGTGTGACTGTGTTAACGTTGTTAAACTTTCATGTGAATATATTTAATGCCATTCAGCTGCAAGAATATTAGTAGTTTTATTTTGAAGAAGTGTGTTGAATTCTTGTTTTAATTCATTTCAAATTATTTCTATAAAACAAAAACAGTTATTAATCCGGGGTAATACCTCCTATGGAATGCATTCTTGAATGGGCCCGGCACATAACACATTATGTTAATTGTCTGTCTGCAACCAAAACTTTGGTAGATACGTATAAGTGCTGTTGGGATTTAGGAAACTTTGATGAATTTGCTATTCGTAGTGGGCTTTGCAATGAATATATTAAATGTTACTATTAGAAATAAAAAAGCTCATTGCAGACCTATTACAAAGCATATAGTAAACAACCAGTAATAAAAATATTTCGTTTACGTGACTAACAAGCCCCAGAAGCTAGATGCCATAATCAAGGTTAGTTTCCAGATAGAGTGCAACAACATCTTCTTTCAGGTCACTGGACCTACCAAAAAAATCCCTACAGTACAAAATATCTACAATAGAAAATGTCTACATCTAAATTTGTCTTCATCCGTTTATAGTCTACATACATTAAGTCTATGCAGGGTATGTACGTATTATTACGACATTTGGTGTACAGCAAAGTATGCCACCATAAGGAAAAACCGAATTAATTCTTAACTCATTTATCTTGTTCAATAAAACTGCATATGGATCTCCAGCTTCATACAAATGATCAGGATAAACAAGTCTTATTTACCCAAGCTGCACACATCATTACTTACTTAGTAGACTACCCTTCTCGTATGTAGGTCTTACATCCTCTAAGACTCAAAGCCGTGGCTAGGGAGGCATGTAGAGGAGCAGACGAAAATTGAGTGAGAGAATGAATAATCCGGAACGGGGGATCGCCTCGTAGCTAGGTATGAGAGTGAGGGAAGGAGATGGTATAACTGAAGGAGAAAAGGATTAAAGGTAAGATGATGATGGAACAACTGGTGAAATGAATGGCTGGGGAAACCGGAGAACCCCGGCTTAGACGCCACCGCTTCGTCCGGAAAGAAATTCCGTATGCGGGTCCCTAGGACAGACCCGGTCGCCTTGGTGGGAGGCGAGCAGTCTAACATCTCGGTTACGTCGCCGCCTTACATATCATTAGAGAAACAAAATTCTAAATGGGTGCAAGCTATACTGAAGCTGCAGCTTGTACGACAAACAACTTCGTGTCAGACGATGGAATACGGGTTTTAAAAGAAAGACACCTGTCTGCACAGGTCGCCAATATTTTACGGATACAAGCACGTAAACTATAGCACCATCATAGAGCCAGAAATAATCCAAATTTACCACCCAGCTCGATAACAATGGAAGAAATTTTAAACATGAATAATGAAGTTATTTTATTTGAAAGAGAACCTGATTTACTAACTCTACATTGACATCAATTTGCAACATGACCAGCCATTACTTTGAGAATACAGAAATGCTTAATAGTTCCTCCACACAGCAAATCTCTTGAAAGAGTAACATTTCTCCAGTGTTAGCAATACACATAGAATAGAGTTGTTTTTCGCTGAACTTACGTCATCTGGGCTGGAGATAATTAATTAGAGCAGATGCCACATTAAAAAAACACCATGTTATAAAATTTACATGTGGAGATAAATGAGAACGTTCTCTCTTCGTGTGTTGCTTATGTATACGAAATGAACAAACCTATGTGTAAATGTTTAGAAAGGCTTATATATTGATGTATGTAATAGTACATAACATGAACCTGTATTAATATGAACAGATTTAGAACGAACAGTTCTGAATGCCGCAATATTATCTTCCCAAATTCAGATATGGAAGCTTCCTTGTTCTATTTCTGCCAAACTATCTGGAAGAAAGTTGTAGGTGTGGCTTAAGGAATCGTATCCTGATATTAATATTTAAAGAGCCTAAATTCATTTAATAATTTCGAATGAGCAGCAATTAATGCCGTAGCATTATATCTCCAAATGCAAATACGAAAGCCTGCGTGTTCCATTTCAGACAAAATATCCGAAAGAAGGCTGTAACTGGGCTTAGTAATCTTATCCTGATAATAACAATGCAAAATATGACATTGCTTCTAACGAAACTGGCATTATTGTTTTTGATTATTTACTTCCTGTAGGAGGAGTTGGGCTATTTATGCAGAGATTCTTTAACGTAACGTATATCAGATGCAGACGAGCTCGTGGAAGGTGCCATGTACTTCTACTACTTCAGTTTAATTTATCGGTTTGGAATATTTATAACCAAGTGTTAAGCGCCACTAATTCACTAGAGCAGTGGCAGAGTAAGATTAAAAATTTTATAGTGTATAGTTTGCCCATTTGGAGGTTCATTTAGCTCGTTCAGAAGGATAAAAACAATTAGCTTTTAATAACGGCATAGTGGATGGACGTAAGTGGATGAAGCACCCAATTAAGAAAACGTACATAAAATATATATGACAAGTATTGAATGTGGTCAGAAATTACAACATATAGAAGCATGGATGAAAACATTGGAGACAACCTGGGTAAACGTAAATGAGAAAACAATTAAAGCGTATAAAGTGCCTATAAAACAAATTTGAGGATTATTTTATAACCCAGAATCGAATAAAGTGTAGACATTATTAGTGTGGACGTTTTGTATTATACCAATGCATTATACGCATTTTGTCCAAAGACATTAATTTCGTACACAAAGTGGCAATGAAAAGGGCCAAGATATTCCAGACAGAATATTTCCTATCAGAATCTATTAGTATTGTACTCGATACGTCTGAAATAAATTCTGATGTGATGCATTCACATGATTCTCTACCCTCTATCGTTTATCAATGAGTATACAGCTATTCTTACTAAAACTTATTTTTCTACCTACAAAGACACATTTGTAGAAATACCTACATTACAAATTTGATTATAGATAAAGGGAAACCACGGTAGGTGTTTAAGAACGGGACGCTATATGCCGGCCTTATATTGCATACCGTTAGCATGCAATCGCGAGAAACAACTGAAAATTGATGAGACTTTAAAAGAATAAGTATTGAACAATTTGAACATTTACTAACGGATATATAGAAACGGTTATGGGACAGAAAAATTTATTTTCAGTAAATTGTGTGTTTTGAAAAGATTTACATTTCTTGTATTCCTTGCGAATGAAGAGGACTATACAGGATATTCCCAAAAAAATTCAAGATATACATTTTATTTCTCATGTAAATATCTTTAATATATGATATATTAATAAAAATGGATAATGTTCCATGTAAAAGATAGTTGGGGAGAGGGAATTTTCTTGAAAATCTTCGTATAGCATTTTTGTAAAGTACTGAACCTAAATACCAAGTGTGGTATTTATCCGTCTTTATGTTTTTGAGTTATGCTGTTTACAGGCACACACACAGACATACACGGACCTTTTTTTAAAATGTGTTTTTTTAATTCAGGGGCCTCAAAACATGTATTTCCGTTGAAACCTCGGTATAGAATTTAGGGTAACAGATAAAACCTATTTGTAAAGTTTTAACAACATTATCACACCTTTCAGTTGATTCGAACCAAAATCCTTCTTTTCCCAAAAATAGTATGCAAAATATTTTCCTCTGATTTGTTATAATTACAAAATGTTGAGCAGCTTCAGTGTTAGATGCACCATTTTGTTCTCGATGTTACAAAGTTAAAAAGGAAATACTATGAGAATAAATGTTCCATATCAAACATTGCCCCTACACCTATAATATTAGAAACAACAGTCATTTGTAGCCGTGGTAATGGGGATGGTATGCTTTCAGGCGCTTAATAGCAGACTACCAGCGAGCACGCATACACTCTCACCAAAAGAACACCATTACAAATAATGACCGGAACGTTAAAGCTCCAACACACTGCAATGTTCACGAATAAAGAAAGTGGCATGTTTAAACAAAGTAGCCCTTTTAGTGACACCATTGCCCCGAAAAACTTAACAGACCCGAATGTTACATCCCTGTTTACATAAAACAGAAATGATTTTTTTCATGTTGCATTTATAATAAAAACAACACAAATGATAAATGTAAAGCTAAAGATAATACTAGTTGAAAGCAATTACGATTAAAATGCGAACTACAGTAATAAATTACAAATACAGTAATAAATAGTTCACATTTCATGTTGGAAGTATTGAATATTTAGCTGACTGAAGTACATCTTAATTTTCCATACTCCACAGATTAAAATTAATAAAAATAATGCAAATATAAGCAGATAAGCGGCGCCGTGGGCGAGTGGATAGACTGTTCGCCTGTCACCGAGGTGGCCCGGGTTCAATTCCAATGACCCGCACGTGGGATTTGTGGTGGAAAAAGCGGCGTCTGGGCGGGTTTTTTCCGGGTTCTCCGGTTTCCCCCGCCATTCATTCCACCAACTGCTCCATCACCACCATTCCTTTCATCCATTTCACCATCATTTCGTTTCATCTACTTCCTTCCTCCCATACCATGAGTGTCTGCTCCTCCACGGGGCTCTGACCCCAGGACCCGCCTGTAAGTCCTGGGGGGTGTAAGTCCTACATAAGAGGAGGTTAAACAGAGAAAGAAGAAGATAAGCAGATAAAAAGGAAACGAGTATTAAAATAATGATAGTTAAAAGAAACTTTCTTCATGAAAATAGTGCTTACCTTGTATAACAAAGGGTAATTATGAATTTTTATAAAGGCTTGCAAATAAATAATTAAGGAAAAAGGTAAATAAGCCTAAAGGATATTACCAAAATTTATATGCAAAAGTTAAATAAGTGTACTAAATAAATACATGATAATGCTGAGGTGCCTGTATAACAATAAATGCAAAAGTACAAAAAAGGTTGTAATCGTAAGAAAAGCAATGCAGATACAATTGTGAATTCGAGATTGGACAGTGTCGCAAGTAAGATTTACCAAAAGTAGTAACATTAATTATTGTCAAGAAACCAAAAAAGAGAAAATCACTACAAAAAGCAGTGCTTTGATATGCAACGTGTTATCGTTGCTGCAAAAAATGGACAATATAAGTACTGGAGCTGTTTTATTCAGAATGGTCGGTGGAAGAGCAAGGATTAAACTCAACTGTGGGAGGAAAATAAATTTTCTGACTCACTTCAATCCTTCCAGTGCTAATGAGATGAGGATAGGACTTGAAGCAGGAGGGGGATTAGCACCTCGATCTAGACACATCAGACGGAGCGTCCTCGGGAGGGAAGGGTGAGGTGAGGAGAGACAGAGGGCGGACGGACCAGGAAGCACGACAGGCGGAGGGCAAAGTCTTCACCATTTACAGATCTGAACTCCTCGGGTGCTAGCTGGTGCAGACGATCGCCCACTTACACATCCCCTAGGGGGTGATTTTTATGTATTGCCATTATTAATTTACTTCTCTAGAATAAAGTGTTCTTAGTACAGCGAAAACGTACGATTGAATAATAGCTACTGCAGACTGTAAGGTTAAAAGCAAAATTTGTTTTGGTCCCGGGAACCGGAAACCGCTCGCGGTCCGGGGACGAAGATTTCCACAGATCATCCTTTTTCCCGTCATGCACACACAGAGACCAATCGCCGACACTTGCAATCCTGAAAGAAACCAATCGTATGAAAGATGAATGGAAATGAAATGGAGGAACAGGAAATGCGGGGGATGTCATGATCCTCTTCAGCATTCGCCTGACGACCTGGGGAAACCCCCCGAAGTAACCGATGTGTCTGGAATGTCGGCCACAGAAATTGAACCCACGACCTCTCGAATGCGGGCCAGAGAAGTTACCACTAAGCCATCCCGCTCGGTATTAAGATAAATGCTTAACAATGTTAGAAAAAAGGGAAAGCGGCAAAGTTAGATGAGTAGAGTAGGCTGGGTTTGAAATGGATAGCACACTTTGTGCACTGAGTAATGATCGATTTAAATCTAAAATAAAAACATTGCCAATAGTCAATAAGTTCCAAAGGAAAGGCCGCCAATAAACTCAATGGAAAACACAGGCTTCTACGGTAATTATTGCATTATTTTATATAAACTTAGATGTTAATGAATATTTGTACAGATGTTTTCTTAAGATGGAACTCTGATATGTTCAATGCTAGCTTTGATTCCCAGGTCGCGGGTTCAATCCCCGCTGAGGGCGTGGAACGTTTACGGGTGTAAAAATCCTTAGCATGGCTTTCTTCGGAAGGGGAGTAAAGCCGGTGGCCCAGTGTTGTAGATTTACAGCACGTAAAAGAACCCCAGAGGCCTCTGAGCAAAACTTCCGGTCTTTCACGGCCAATATAGAATGGGATGCTAAGAACCACAGCAGTTAAAGAGGGTCCATAAATAAATTTTATCCAAATCTCCAACTCAGAAAGAAAACGTAGACAAAATACGACCGATGTTAATAGACACCTTTATAAAGAAGATATGTGTAGATGTATTTGTGTGTGTGTGTGTGTGTGTGTGTGTGTGTGTGTGTGTGGGCCGGTGGCTAGTTATTTAGTCACTCCTGCGCCGTTTTAGCTTTAGTGTAAATTACTATTTCCTAAAACAAATACGCTTAGTTGGAGCAAAGCTCCATGTAAATAAATTTGTTCTGCATCACATTCTTAAATAAAACTTGCCTTAATCGTTCAATATGTGAATTAAAATGCAACCAAAGTGAAATTTATTTTCTACTTAAATAAACGTTCATAGACTAAACACTATTTTATGGCTTCATTCGTATTTTTACATAGAAGCACTCCAAAAGTATGTCTATATCCCTTCCAACCTGTACTTGCTTCTCGTGAAATCTCTATTTCAAAGCTTATTGCGGAAAAAATTAAATCCTATACTTAAGAAACCAAGAAAATAAAAGAGGGAGCCATCTTTTAAAGAGCTTATACATCAAATATTACAGCATAAAGGTTTTTTTAATGCAAAGCAATATTAAACAAAGAGAAGGGGACACAATTACCTTCTTCCAGAGATTACCGAAATTACTTTTGCAAATATGATCTCCTTGGAGTTTCATATGAATCCTATCCAAGAAAGATTGGTTCAGAGTAACCCAAAAACGGAAAAAGAAACGGAAACTAGAACGAAAAGCAAAACAATTTACAATATTACACCGGACACGAGAACGTGAATGGATATCGATGACTACATCGATAGCACAGACGCAGGTCGATTTTCTGTATTGGGATGTCATAACAAATTAATTGTTTTTAACCTGCTTCCAATTCAGTGTACATAGAGCAGGTTACCGAATGTCATTATTTCCGATTCCTCCAATGAAAGCTTCTGATCAAGCTTCATTCCTTTATTAATGGCATATATTAAAGTTATTTAATATTCTATACTATTAATTCAGTTCTATGCTGTTATTCTTTGCTGTTCAAGTTCATGAATCTACAGACCAGAAGCACGTTTTCTGGAATTCCTTCATGCTTAATTAGCCAAACTTGCGGATAAAGAACGCTTTTGTGGCTGAATCAATCCTGTAGCGCACACAGCACGGGAAGTGCATCCCCAGACGAAAAGATAGCTCACAGGCCAAGACCGCTGCCTATTGTAGCTCCTCACTTTCCTCACGATGCTGAATGGAAACCGATCCGGGATCTAAAATCCGCACCCGCATGGGGGAGATCGAACCTGCGTGGCCGGCAACCAGAGCACCACGTTCCAGCCAACTGCGCCACAACGGAGGACTTATAAACTCTACCATGAATAATGTTTACAGTGACGAGACTTATATGCACGAAAAAGTTAAAACAAGTATACATTTCCTTTCTCGGGACATGATAATGCTTCTCGCTTTTTGTGAACGCCCACTTTATGTATATTAACTTTATCATGCTCGTTCCAATTTACTTTCTCAGTTATCGTAAACCAGTTTTAAAGAGAAAGTATTTTCCATGAAAGAATTTTGTGCTGTATTTTACTCAACGTTGATTACCGTATAGGAATCAACTGTAATAGCGTTACGTTCCAAAGAAAAGTAAGTCATTTCGACTGAATAACTATGTATACAGAGTAAACAACGTGTTATTTATTAGAAACTCCATTCTATATCAGCTTCGGTGATGGCTTTATCGACGGCATTGCTCAGTCCAATCATTAAGCTTTTGGAATTCGGTTCACTTGATTGAAGCGAAGCACCTACACTAGTGAAGTCGATCGATGGTGCCTTATTGTTCTTCTTCTCTTGTACTCCTTGTTCATTTAACCCTTATACCTCTTCGTCCTCAGCCTTAAGGCTTCTATACCAACCTTTGCAATCGTTACGCCCTTAGAGCCGGTCTTTGAGGATCATATTGTCTTGCTTTAATCGTTAGACTGGAACTCTTTCAAGAAGAAATCTGTAGTAATTTTAAGGCTTCTTACAGATCTGCTACTGAAGCGTGTGCGAAAAGAATTCCTCAGTGAGACAACTTCATTTATCATGACCTTCATCTACACTACAGTCTTATTTTAGTATAGAAATCTCCCGTTTAACTTTTGTTCGTACTACCCCTATATAGCGCAATTCAAAATACGATATTGTTTAACATATTGAAATTCCATTAGAGAGTTACTTCATCCATTTTACATAAAGGAATGTACTTAATTTAAAAGCGGTATTCAAAAGAGCTTGTGAATATTATCCATATAGAATTAATTGTTCTTTCACACAAGCCGTGTGTTGGACAGGGTTGGAAAGGTAGAATCAGATGACTGAAAAATTCAATGCCATAGCCGAGATTTGAACCACGGATCTTCCGGTTTCCGTTCGGTTGCTCTAACCACTGAGCTACCATGGCAACATGCCGACACGACATTAAATTCTCCAGCTGATTCACATTTTTCCCGGTAAACCACAAGGAGATCTCAAATTGTATTGAGATGTCATACCCCAATGGCGACTTGCAATCATTGTAAGTACTTTACGTCCCGGGCTTTATAGTTGCAACCACTATTATTATCCATATACTTTGAAATTCTTGGTCTCAAAACGTGCTAAACACCTAGCAATGTGATTAGTAGAATGCAATGAGAGCCTTATTCCATAATGTTTAAGTAACATACACTTACTTTATGTCTCTCTTCTCCTTCATAGTCTAAACCAAGAGCAGCTTCAAATCTGACAAATTTATTATTTGGTTGTTCCGTCGTCTTTGGCACCTCTCCTTTCGGCAATTCTACTGGGGTTCGAGCTGGGAACCTCACTTCTCACTTCTGAAGATTCCAGCAGGTGTTTTTACAGCTCTAATGGTTATCACCTTTTCACTTACTAATAAGGAATTGGAATCATAGTAGAACTATACTCGCTAGCTGCAGCCTTATGTATCATGTTCTAGTAACGGACGCTACTACCTTCATCCAGCTCAATCGGCGTGTTGGAGTGGCCGTTACTCCTACAATAGGCCGATCCCTTTCTTACATCATTCTGTCATCATAATTATTTCTCTTTACGAATCCTTAACGATGATTGGAGAAAGAAGGAAACTGACATATGTGGCAAAAACAAATTGAAACACCCATTTCGTTTCGTATTTACCTATTGCTCGATGTGTAAAATAAGTATGTCTAAGTACGATTGCAGTTACAGTCCTTAAAAATACTAAATGAATATACTTTTATATAAATTTAAAATTAACAGCGAAATACTGTGTATGTCAGAAGCAAGCAAATGCATGAATTTACACTTGGTCACAGAAAATATACAGAAAATGGAAGGAGCTGATGAAATAGGACCACACCTTACCAACCGCCAGGCTCGAGTAACGACTCAAAGGCAGCCCATCTGCACAAAACGCTGCCATATGGAGGAAGAATCAACTAACTGCTCCTGAGAACTTCCTGCCAATAAGTGGCTGCCAACTCTCACAGCAACCATGACTCTGCTGTCAAAACAAGAATGCATAACTGCTTACCATTAAGTCCTGCAAAAGCAACACATTTTTACAAACTTAAAGTACTTTTAATTTACGTCATCATCTCTTTTAATGAACTTGTGTCATCTAAAGCTTCTATTCGTGTAGTGCTCCTATATAGGAAATACAAACAGATGCGGCAAGAAAGTAAGAAAACTCTGTGTTGTGACCACATAACGTCCCTCTTGTGCTACCTGGTACCTGCATATCCTCCAGGGTTCCATAATGAGGTTACATTCCCTGCTGGAGTGCGGTTCGCCGCGTGCGGTGATATGCGTGCAGACGCTGGTAATTCGATTCCCGGGACCAGTTAGTCCCGCCACCTTCCACGTTAACTCGGTTTTAACTTGCCTTCCTGGTGCGGCTCACACACCGTATCGAGGAGACCTACCACACTTTACATAATATTAAAATATTACCCTTTCTCAGTACACTCTCTGGCAGAAAACACTACTTCCTTGATATGCTTCTATTTGCCACATTTTGAATATCTTGCTAGAGCTTAAAAGTTTACACATCCGTGCTTCTTTCAGGGTAGACGCAATAAAAGTCTTAAAATTATATTTTTCTTCTACGTGATTGTTTTGGTTGGTCAGAATTTTGCTAAGCTCCATAATAAATTTCATTGACAAAGGTCTCATACAACATATGAATTCATTTGACACAACACTAGTGATTTCGTTGATCCCAAGTTTGACATGTATCTACTCTGAAAGTCAGACTAAAATGTGTATTGTTAAGAATATAATCAAAGCTACCCTTTCCCCTTATCGTCAACGTATTATGTACAAAACTTCACCCCCTGGCCACCTGGACACAAATTTCTGCATTTGAAATGCGGATTTGGGCTAAAATTACATGCCATGTTACAAATTTCAAAAACTATCTCTATTCATATTTTCAACCGCTTAGAAAAAAATCTACGCCACTTGACAATCTGGCTCAAAGTTTCGACACTTATGCTTTCGGCTACAGCGAAAATTGTAGCCTACTTAAAGGTATTAAAAATGTGTTTCATTCACAAGCTGTCTCTAGCCACTTTAGCTTTATATAGTCAACACAAACTATTCTTACAAAAGCTTATTATTCTAACTGCTTTCTTTTATCAAGATAAATGTTTGCAGAAATAATTTCATTATATATTTCGTTGTGGTTACAAAGTGATAACGATAGATAAACGTTGAAAACCGGGTGACTATATCCAACGTTAAATTTCCATATTATTTTTATGACATTGCGAGAAACAACTGAATGGAAACAGCACTTTAAACGGTTATGTAATAATTATTGAAAACTTCACACCTATAGCAACTCATATCTCAAAACGGCCAGTTCCACAAAACAGTTACTGAAATTGTGTGTTTTAAAGGGTATCCACAATTTATGTGTAGTAAATATTTTCGTTCATTAGTCATATAAAATATACAAGAGCGATTCCGAATGAAGAATTCACAGACTATTTGTATAAAATTCAAAGTATGCATTTTAATAATAATTTTAATATACGTACAAATATTTTAAACATACTTTTAAGAAAAATCCTTAAAGGTATGTTTGAGAAAATAAGAAACAACCAAAAGCGTTCTATGTAACCGGCAGTTTGGGATGCAGGGCTTTCCTGGAAATACTTCAGGACTTATGTATGGAAATTAAAGGAACTTAAATGCCCAATTAAATATTTATTCGATATTTTGTTTATAATTATGCTGCTCAAAAACACGCACACATGCACACACAGGCACAATTGAATTTTTGGTGGAATTCAATACATCCTCTAGCCACTGGATATGTGGTTAAGAACGTGAAATTGCCACTATCCTTATTTCCAATTTTTAACTTACAGACGTAATGTGTGTTGCCTATGTGGATGTAAATATGCACAATTTCACTGTAGGAAACCGTGGACACTGTAAGACACTTATACCTAACACTCCCAAAAATGATTTTTTCCCCATAATTCCAAATCTAATATAAAACACTGAACCTTTAACCTTCCTGGACAAAACACTGCACAATTATATGTTATAACATTAAAAGTTACTTCAAAACTACGAAATATTAGCGTATCCTTTATTTTCAAACATAACCTTTATCGTTATTTTCAACCGCCTATAATGGGTCTTCAGATTTATTCGGCCTTTACCACCAGTCAGTTTAAATGAATGACGTCATTATTAGTTCTGCGAGACCTTTGTCTCAAAGAGAGGAGCGGAATTGATCCTCTGACTCCATGCATTTCTGACTTTATAAAGAGGTTAATGTACTGCGTCGGTGCAGAACTGCTTTTCAACAGGACATTTTGTGCGTTCTTTACACGCGAGATGGAAGTGACTACCGATCACAGACTTTGTATGGTTGAGCGCTAAGCTGAGACACTTTAGGCTACAAAACCGTCCAGCTATTTGATTTGCCTATCTACATACATACATACATACATACATACATACATACATACATACATACATACATACATACATACATACATACATACATACATACATACATACATACATACATACATACATACATACATACATACATACATACATACATACATACATACATACATACATACATGCTGAGATTGCGAGTTTACAAGATACAAGTGAAATACGTTCCAAATGTAAATACTGGAAAGGTATGATACAAGTCCCATTTCAATAAGGTGACCTAGAATCTGTTGACATCCAACTCTTTTACTCATCTTTCGCTAGCCCTCTACCATAGGCACTGGTGATAAACTCGCTTCAAAGTATTGACGTCATGCGCAGGCAACTGATTGGCGGTAACGACTGAATAAATTTGAAAACCCCGTATATAAAAACATGAAGAATGTTCTACCTGAACACAAATATAATAACTTACATTGTGGTAGTCCATCATCGGACTTTAAACCCTTTATGTACAAATCTGCACCATATAAATAACCAAGAGAAGCCCCAGACACTCACTCTTTAAGTTTCATCAAAAAGAATAGGCTACTCATGACTTCCAAAAGTTATCAGTAAATTCTTAAATTTTTAATGCAGGGTCAACTGGGAAATTCAATACCACAGCCGGGATTTGAATACGGTTCTCCCGCTCTCTGTGTGGTAGCTCTAACCATTGAGCTACTGTGACAATATGTCGGTGGAACATTGTATTCCCCAATTGGCTCAAGTTGTTTCCCAGATAGACACATGACAATCTCAGTGGCGACCTACCATTACCAGTACTTTGGTATGGGTGCTTATGGGTTTTTTTACGGTTTTTCTTTTTGATTATTACATCTTGGCAAGTTTATAATGTAGAGTCAACTGAAAAATTCAATGCCGTAGGCGGAATTTGAGCACGGTTCTCCCTCTCCCCTTAGGGTTGCTCTAACCATTGAGCTTCTCTGACAACATGCCTTTGGGACGTTGACTCTACATTAAAAACTTGCGAAAACCAGACTAAGGTCTCTAACAAGTATAATTAATTTCAATTAATTATATACATAATAATTAAAAAGAAATTCTTAAATGCTTTTATAATTATTATCATCACACTATTGTTATCATTCATCATTCGTCTTTTTCATTATCTATACGCTGTTCCTTCATATATCGTTTCCAGAGCAGAATACTATGCAGGCTATTCAGGGTTCTTGATGGTACGCCAAATAAGTGGGAGTGTGGTTATACATTTTGGTTGACTTTGACTGGGGCGAAGTTCCAATCTTACCTGGGGCGAAGTCGTCACGTAGAGATCCGAAATGGAATAGCGTCCAGTTGGCTAGCTTTCTCGTAGTCGCCTCTCGCCGTTCCGAGGATATTGACGTTACCAGTGCCCCCAAAGAAATATCAAAGGGTCCAGACCACCTCTACTCAATCTTTCAAGCGATGAGAGAATCTCAGAGAACATTGCAAGGAATACCTCACAAGGGTAATAGATGATGGAAGCATGCATAAATCACAAACTGTAAGAATTTCACTTTTACATACAAAACTTTTATTAACTATAAAACGAATTTACGAATTAACATTCACAAATAGCATAAATATACCTGACTGCTTTAGGTCGCTGTGTTGAATGATTAAACAATAAAACTGTGAAATTTATACGAGGATTGGACACATTGGCTTCTACCTCTGAATGTAGAGCCAAGATAAGTAAGTGCCTGGCGTGGCGTGGATGCTTTATAGCAGAGCTGTGATTGGTGAGCCAATCATCTGGCAATATCTTCAATCGCAAGACCAATCACGCTCATTGATATAACAAACTTAAACTCCAAATGTTGCGCTAAGCCTTATGAGACATATTAACGGATTTACCCAAAATAAAATATACTATTAGAAAATGAAAATTCTCAAAACTAAACGTTAGAAAATTATAGTAAGACGGAAATTTCCAATTAGTTACATTTTAAACTGGTCGAAATAATAAACTGGAATAACTTAACTGTCTACAAAATTTACAAGGCTTTCTTGCAAATTATTCGGCTTCAAGGTTCAGGCTTAATATTTTCTGTACTATCTTTACTAGATTGAAGGATCATTAACACTAAAAATTTCATGTGTTCCATGCACATGATTTTCGGTACCAATCCTTTGACAAACTATTCATATCAAATTTTATTGTTCTGTGTACTTCTTGTTAATCAAAATAAACCCTTGTAGCGACTCTTATTACACATTCCAATGTAGATACTAGCTGAAGCGATAGTAGTAGCTCTGAAATTGTACTATTTTCATGACTATGAGGATAAAAAAATAATGTGGGTGACTATGTGATACCTTTGTAATTTCGTTCCTTTGCCCACCTATGTGGTGTGGAAGTAGCATGTCTGCCTCACTCTCAAGAAATCCCGAGTTAGAATTTCGGTTATGGGAGTTACCAAGATAAGGTTTTTTTCCGGAGTTTTCCCTCATTCTGATAAGAGTTATCCGATATTTGTCCTAAGTTCTACGCAACCCGGGCCCATTTGAACATCATTTTAACCATTTTTTCATTCAAAGTCCAATATTACCTACCCAGGTAAACGTTAATTAATCATCAAAATGAAGCAACAAATATGACATCCCCCAAAACATAATCTGCTCATTTTGCATGGCCACGACAAACACGAGGAAAAAAGGAATATTCAGTCTGCAGTTAAAGAAAGTATAAAGTAGTGAACTGTCAGATTAAAAACAAAGAATATCTTGGAAATGGCTAAGCCCAAAAAAACTTATGTGGCAAATTGTATGCCTCAATGAAATCTGTATTTTTGTGCCTATCTTTTATGATTTGTTAGTTATACAAAAGTCATTCATGGTAAAGAAAACTTCACGGTCTGATTCCAGAAATTCAAGATATACAAGGTGGACCATATAATTTCAGACTGTATATTATCTCCAAAGCTAAGCGTTTAGAAAGAAATGTATTTCATAAAAGTTGCTCGATATTATGGGGGAAGGTAAATACCTTTAGCCAGTATATTTGTAATGCAAATATCTTCAACATATTATATTCTTTGTGTCGTAGCCTTAGAATACACTGAACTTAAATATCAACATTGGTGTTTAAACCACTTTTTGCTTTTAAGTTATGTTGTTCTTTCCCAGAACATGCACATGTAGGAGACTATTACTTTCTCTACTACGTATAGTAAGTAGGGGAAGTATTGTATTCCACCCAAAAATTCGATTCCGAGATTTTACCGGAAATACATGTTTTGAGACCCCCTGAATCCAAAAAAAGCATTTTTAGAAAAATGTCCGTGTGTGTGTCTGTGTGTCTGTGAACAGCATAAATCAGAATCGAACAGTCGGATAAACACCAAACTTGGTATTTAGGTTCCATGTCTTCCAGAAATGCGACACGAAGGTTTCCAAGAAAATCCCCCCACCCCAGATTACTCTTTACATGAAAAGTTTTTGAAAATTTTAATTTTCTCAAAAATGACTCTAACGATTCAGATTAAAATGTCATATGTTTAAGATAGTTTTATGACAAATGAAATGTATATCTCGAATTTTCTTGGAATGCCTCCAAAAGCATTCTTCATTGTGAACGACTTTTACATAACTGGTAAACCATAAGAGATAGACAAAATTGTACTACACAAAAAATGTAGATCGCGTTAAAATACACAATTTATGCCATATACATTTGTTTTGTTGAGTGAACCATTTTCGAGATATTACTTGTTATTCCCTTAAATTTTCCAATACTTATAATTTTTCTCAAATTCGTTATTCATTTTGTTTATATCCTGGACATGCAAAGAGAATGGAATGTGCCACATAGTAACCACGGATTAAAACATATGACTATCGCTTATAACCTACCATATACCCCTTGGCATCTACAAGAAAATTAGCAATAAGATTGAAATCGCGATATCTCGATTAACATGAACCATATGGAGAATAAGCGTTTGTAAAAATAGTTTGTACAAGAGTAGAGAAAGTCATGTGAGTTTAACGCATTAGATATTTTATTTTAATTCCCCTTTTTATTCACGGAGTTTCAAAACGGGTATTTCTGATAACATCTCGATATACAATCGGATGGAATGAAATACTTCCGCTATTTACTATTGGTAACATGGAGAGATAGTAAAAAGTTATTTGAGAGTTTAAAGCAATGAATATCGGAAAGGTTAATTGCAATAAAATATTGATATCAATTTTTTGTTTAAAGACGATCTGTTTTGTGCGCGGTAAGTTTTGTCTATCTCATACAGTTTAGAAGTATATAAAATTATACACATTCAATCCAAAATGAAGAAATCTTCACAGGCAATTTGCAGAATTTTCAAGATATACCTACACTTTTTATAAAATCTAATTATGGGATTTTCTTGAAGGCCTTTGTATTGGAATCTTGGAAGATACTAAAATTACCAATATTTCATACTTAACCGGCATTTCATTTTAGTAACAGTGCTTCAGACACGCATACGCACATATACACGCTCTTTTGGGTTCAGGAAAACTCAAAACGCGTATTGGCAATGAAATATTGGAATCGATTTCTTTGAGCGGAATACTAGGAATTAAATAATAAAGGTAAGCAGTAGAAAAAGTGAACACGAGTATAACAACTATAGTTCTAATGGTTTCTGAGATTAACCTATGCGTGCGCTCGCACACATGCCAGAGTAACCGGAGTCGTTAAGGTACGCACTCCTGAACGGGATGTCTGCGGTTCAAATCCCACCAGAACCGTCCATCCTGACTTAGGATTTTTCTAGGTTGTTCTCAGTCCTATTAACTGACAAATGCCGGGTAGGTACCCTGCATAAACGCAGGGATGGAACGTTTCCATTCCACATCAAGATTTTATTTCATGTAGGTATTACCAGGGTTACCGCCTGTGGTGCCTCATGTGGTAATAGAGCGGGAGTTAAAACCCACTAAAAATAAACACACAAACACACACACACACACACACTCACACACACAAACACACTGTTCCTTCTAGTTGGTGTTGATACGAACATTTGTTAATGACGTTAGAGTATTTATAACTCAAAATCGCATTCATTTCTCGATTATCCTAAGTATCCAGCATACCTGTCCTCAGTAATACTGTTCTTGTATATAACAACGGTAATCATTACGTTGGGCACTATACTATAAGCTTGATGCATGGAAAAATTGTGAAATATGCAGCAACATCGAAAATATGCAATTATATGCACTATAAAACCTTACCTACAAGCACAGAGGAGCGTGAAACATTATGCAAAACGTAATACATAATATGTGTAGATAAGCTAGTTTGTGTTTGCCCCTTATGTACACAAACTTCTACAAGTTTAAGGCATATTAGTATGCTTTTGAGAAAAACATACAATATTTTGTATTATTTAATGTTACTATAAAGTAAATAATTAGTTGAATTTTTATGCCTAAAAGAGAAAATAGGAAATTAACTTATTTTTTAGGAAGCAGAGATAACACTTACCTTTATAGAGCAGTGCGCAAGCAAAAATGTATCTACACGATATTTTAACTATTCAAACGAATTAGGGAATATTAACAAAAATTGTAAACAATAATTAATGCTTCGCTAGTAACCATTTACAGTAAGAAATGTAGGTTATAATTAGACCTCGGATTTTAGGCTAAATGCCTATTTTTTAGGTATACATTGACCCACCCTTACTCTCTGAATATAGATTTTTAAAAATTTAGTAGAACAATGACTTCGGTGTACTAAGACCTCAGATAGCAGGATCAAATTATCTGAAGGTGGAGTAGTTAATTCATACGCAATTTTGTAAATTACTAAATGCATTACTAATTCAATCTTCTCTACGCTTGGTCTGTGACTTAGCATATGACATTATATGCTGAAATTACGCTGAACGAAGTATTTCATAATAGTGCTTTAATAAGCTTTAACAACGAGACACATGTAAAATATACTTTGTCTTTTAGAATGTTGGATCCAGAAGTACTATATGCTCCATAACTGCAACTGCGGGATAAGGTACCCACGATTATAATTCTGTTTTAAACATTCACTCGATTAAGATATGCTGAGTATCATATGAACATGTGATGAACTTGCGATGAACATATAGTCCTTGAAGGTTAAGGGCTCAATTAATAGTACTCTGTGTTTTAATAGAATACTGAACTTAGTTTTTCCCACGTTTCTGCAACATTCAATTGACGTTTTTATAATAAAGGGAATTGAAATGAACATAGAAAACTTTTGAAATTCACAGACGACAAAACTATATTTGTTCAGCCCTGTTAGAATGCAGAGCTAACAATTTGCATTTCATCTTACTACCGCATTGTTTGTGGAGTTTTGTACATGTTTTTCTCCTCTTGTGTGAAGTTGTGGAAAGTAAGTGGTTGTTACCTATTGTATTAACTTGCAATTTTCTTTCGTATCATTAATCCATGGCTTTTCGTTCAGAGCTTAATATTTTCCGGTAAATGAGTCAGGCGATTATTAAGAAATGAAGTATAAGCTATTTAAATAACTGAAGTCTTTAATCTTTACAGCATATTTCAATGAACATGTCACAATGAGGGGAGGGCTTTGTAGTATACAGCTTTAATGATCATAGTTTTCAAGCCATCGTCTTGAAATCGTGCTGAGTAAATCGTGACATAACATCAGTCTTCTCAAATCTAATACAGCAAAAACGTTAGTATGGACAAAATAAACATCCAATCTTTTGAAAGAATGTATTTCTGATGCTAACCGGCTATTTTGAAAAAAATAAAAAACCGAGCACTGCGTTCAGCGCTGAAAAACTATAGAATATTGTAATGTAATGCTATAACAGAAATTTAATTTATGCTAATGAAAATTCATGCTTCTATTATCATCTGTCTTCAGCATATTAAAATCTAAAACAAAGAGGGCTAAAATATAAATTTCTTTTTATATTAAGACCCATGTAGTTTTACCAATCTATCAGCTTGTAACAACTGACAACATCAAGAAATACAAAATGGATTGCCAAAATACAAACACAGCAAGCACGCCACTGGAGAAGTAATTTGAAGGAAGGGGAAGAGGTTTTACAAGTATACTGCTTAGAAAACGTTGAAGCCAAAACAATACGAGATAATGTTTTCCCCATTGTTCATGGAAGCAGCACAGCTGTTTTACACAGTAAAAGGAAATGATTGCTTCTTTTGTTGTTGTGAGTGATAGCCTCCCTCATGAAAAGTTCGCCATTCTCAGTTATCGTGCAGGAAACTTTAAGACCATGATGACAATAGCAGCTTGATTACCAACCGTCATGTTCTCTTGATGGTCCTGACAGTCATTTAAAAGCTCATTTACACTGGGCAACGTTTACAACCTAAACAAGTATTATCCAAAAGTGAAACACCTTTTAGCAGCATAATATCAAATACAGTTGGTGGTAAACAGATACGGCTAAGTATAAATGAATAATATAAGCCGTTCTGTTATTTCTGAAAGTATTAGCCTATCCTCAGATATACTTATATATTTAAAGGTTATTAAAATGAAGCTATTGGAAAGAAATTATGTTTAAACAGAAGACAAAATAAATCAACGAATGAGTGAGTAAATGAAAGAGAAACATCCTTATTGCATCACATTACTTCTTAAAATCGGTGCTTCTCTAAAATTATTAAACGATCTATGGATAAGGAACAACTGAATAAATGCTTTATATATTACAGAAGGGAATTTAATGCACTAATTTTAAGAGAAGGTACTTTCATATGGGAGAAAGTCTAGGTTAAATGCAATACCATAATATTCTATTAAGGCTTTAGATGGAATACATATACAGGGTTGTTCAAAAAGAAGGAACAGACTTTACATATTTATTTCTAATGAATGACAATAGATAGCGACAAATGTCACACACCATTGAATAGAGGAAAGTTCAAAGTTTTAAGCCTCCATCTATTAGTTTCACTCAGTGCCTACTGCGGCGCTGTGTTTGTTTACAGGAAAATTGCGACGCCACAGGAAAAGTCGTTTTGTGTGCTGCATTATGCAAAGAGCGAATCCATTGTTTCATTACAGCGTGCATTTTGTTGTAAGTTCATCAAACAGCCACCTGGTCATAAATAATTCACAATTGTTACAATAAATTCGTAGACGATGGTTGCGTATGCAAACGGAAAAGCACTGGTAGTCCTCGCGTAACAGGTGGTGCTCATTTTGAACACATGAAATAAAACTTTGAACTTTTCTCTATTTTCAGTGATGTATCATATATATTGCCATCTATTGTCGTTCATTAGAAATAAATATTTAAAGTCTCTTTCTTCTTTTTGAATAACCTTGTATATATATATATATATATATATATATATATGTGTGTGTGTGTGTTGTCTTTAAATTCACGCGCACATGCACACACATTCACACTCTTTCATACTCCAGGATAGGGAGTAATCCTGATAAAAAAAAATTCCCACCCTCCGGCTGGGAATCGAACCTGGAACCTCTGGATTAGAACGCTAACATGATGACCACCAGAAATAGAGGTACTCTAAAAATACTTTTGGACTTCAATTTAAGAGTTATAGTTTTGTAATGGAATATATACAGATCGCTGCTATTACTTTTGAAAGGTTAACTAAATCAAAGCCAGAAGATTTAAAACTGTTTTCTTGCAGAAAATAGTAACGTTGTTTCTACAGTAAGCTATACACAGTAGAGGTAGTTTATAATAGCGTTACTGCTTCCATCCGTTTGTACAGCCGTTATAAGGAGCAGCTCAGAATAAAGAGATTTGAGGAGAGGTAAATTTGTCTGTTAAAGAAAGCCTCTCTCACAATACCAGAGGTAAGATAAAATCGATTAAATACCTTTACATTATTTCCTGCTTTTGGTTGTTCATGCTTCCTTCTTGCAGCTGAAATTACGTTAATGAACTAAGAAATTAATTATTGATTTCTGCTTTAATGAACTTTCCTACTTTCTTCATATCTCCCCCTTTTCCTTCCTTTGTTACGTACCCTATTTTCATGCTGAATAACTCTTGTTTCAAACATTTTCCCAGTAACGTGCAGTAGCTTTAGAGGAGAAGTGTAACGTAACCGAGCCATAAAACAGTCAATTCAGAGCAAAACTTGCATCATTGAGTTTCTCACAAGCTCTATATCTGTCAAAGCCTTGGAGTTAAAGATTGAAACCGAAATGTAGTTGAAGGACAGTAAATTTATTAAGTATTCTATCAGTAGCTAGTTAATGTATTCATATTTAAAATAATACACCAGATAAAACGTAAGTTTTTTTACGGATTTTACTTAATTTTCAGCCCAAAAAGACAAGTCAATGCGTGTCCTCATAACTATTGCACCTCGATGTGCAAAAATAGTTGAATTTACGTGGAGTCTATCTCCTCGCACATTTTCTTTATTTTTTGAACGGAACTGTTCTAATAATGTACGAAAAGTCAGAAGTGCATAAGATAATGGCTAAAAAAATCTAGGTAGTTATGTTTTACAAACAAAGTATTAGTGGCGAGTGATATGCATATGAGCTTTTCTATAGAAACTTTATTTTTCAAAGAAACACTGATTAGGTTATGTTGAATGTTCAACTTTCAGAATTTTTAAAATTAAATGCATTTCTTGATTTTATATAGAAGGGTTCGTACTACTAAATTGTGTGATAGCCATAGAATGATACACCATTTACATTGTATTAACCGTTGCTGGACTAGGACACTATATCTTGTTAGAAGAACATCGGGTCTTCTGTATTTATTTACGTGCTTTGTAAGCTCAAAGGCTCTCTATTTTACCTTATTAAATTGGAGGTACACAAATGATTAAAGGGGTATACAATATAATCATAAATTATAGCTTAAATTGAAGAAAAACTGTGGAAATTACAAATACTCAGTATGGGATTCACTAGTGATACAGCATACATCCAGCAGGTGGTCCATTTCTTGCCACAATAACGTTAGCATGACTGATGTAACTGATCTTACTGCTGCAATAATCCTCCATCTCAATTCAAGTAGGTCTGCGAGTAGGGTGATGATTTTTTTAAATCTTCACCACTATCATTTATGGAATTACTAGTACTCGACTTGCCCAACAGCTACTTTTTAATTTAAGTTAAGATTCAAAATTATGTTGTACTCCACAAAGAAAGAATACAAGTTTCAACTACTATAACCATTTAAGGTATGTATCCTGTATGCAAAAGAATAGAGCAAAGCTCTCTACATAACTTTCATAGTTTACCTGCTGAAATAAGAAATTAAAAGCGGTGGCCAGTCCAGAATATCTCTGTTTTCGCTATGCACTTGAATTTCAATATCCGGTTGTTGAGTAAAATGCCTGTATATATACTTTGTATCCCTTCCTTATTCCACAAGTTAACGATAGCACGTGTTCTACTCTATTACTGCATGAACACACAACCACTTATGGATTAAAATAGGAATTTGTTCTCATACATTTAAAAAATTTAGTAAAATTGACTTTTTCACAAAGATGTGCACGAAACAGACAGGCAGGCAGGAAGGCAGGCAGATAGGTAGATAAAATAGGATAGGAGAAGGTAGCCCTTAGAATAGAAGTAGTCATCACGTGGTAAGTAAAGAATATGTTCATATATTACAATTTAAAATCTAAATATCAGCAGCGTCATAGAATATTTACCTTCAACAACAGCCTGATCCTGTTCTTGAATGTCTGACGTGAAAGATTTCTTATACGCGTAAGTAAGCTGTTAAAAGGTTTTAGTGAAGTGTGATAAAACTATTCACAATTATACTGTATTTACTCTTATATATAATTAGAATGTTTGTGTACTGCATTGTTATGTATGGAGGCACAGAAAGTAAAATCGCTTACAGGTTTGTTTACATACAAGAGACAGACCAGAACATACGAGGGCAAGGCGAGTATACCTGATTGAACAAAAGTTGTGTACAATGAGACCTAAGCTCCGTATATTATTCTCAAAATCCTCTTTTGCAATATCTAAAGTCTTGGTGCAAAATCATGGTTACCCCATAATAAAAGTCCATAATTCACATGACGGTGAATATAACCACAATAGACTGTAATAAGGATTCAATGGTTGCATTATTTTTAAGCACTCTTAACACAAACAAGCCCTTATTCACTTTCTTAGCAACATGTGCAGTATGGGATAAGTACGTGGAGGTATTCCCTCACCAGTGTAGTAAATCCAACGAATTGTGGAATAACTGGGAGAGTATCTTTCATGTATAAATTTGGATACTTCGTTGTTTATCGCTGCGAGCTCATTTATGCTAAAGCTGCATTACACTTAGATTGGTATTACAGATGGTTAATAGTACAGAATTTCTCGTACACCTATGTAATTGCTGCATAATGGCAGAATCCACGGTTATCTTGAACTCAAATATCACAGTTGTAATGCTGTAAAAAGTAAAATATATAAACAAAACATGTATGTGGTAGATGTTACGAGTATGTTAAAATGATTCGCATATTCCGACTTTTCTTGAAAAATTAAATCCAGAACATAAACTACTGATGGTTGCGAATCAAGACCCACAGTTTCCTATATGCTGCAGATTTTCTCTCTAATGTTGCTTAAAGAAATCTATAATTTCGAACATTCGAGATCATAAAGCACCAGTTAGTAAATGCACGTAGCTCGCTCCTCTGTATTTGTTACTAGCTGCATGCCCGACCTTGCACCGATAGCTTTTTAAGCTTGATGACGAGTTAATTTCATTCGCCTCTCCACATTCTCTGTAGTTTATTGAACACACACCACAAGAAGTAATCTACATCCGGTTTCTGATCGTATGTAAGGATATTTTCAATGAGGAGTATATTGTTTGACATGGCTAGCGGTCCTGATCACGTGTTGATGAGAACAATTAAGAATAATGTGGCTTCACGAATCATTGTGAAAATGCTAGAATCTGGAATTATACACCAACATTTCAAACAGCTAGATCTATCCTTATACATAAAGGATCAGTCATCACTCTCAAATTAGAGACCAATAACAATCACCTCAGTTGTCAGAAGAGTTACTGAAAGACCACTTTACCTAGATTGCGTAATTATATAACCTTAAATCCTTATCAGCGAGGCTTTACACCATCCCCGGGAACTCAAATTAACACTATCATTCTCAATGCGGCTCTAAAATCTGCCAAAGAAAGAAAATACAACATTACTGTAGTATTTCTGGATATAAGAAAAGCCTTCGATAACATAGGTCATTTACATTTTCACAAAACACTGCATTCCATTGGAGTTCTCAGCAAATTATCACGTTTAATAATGAACCTACAAGAAAATAACACCTCAATATCTGAAACCAATAGTATTAAAACAAATCAGATTGAAATAAAAAGAGGTGTATTACAGGGTTCACCTATATCTCCTATACTTTACAATTCAGGTACTGATTTCATTCTGGAGGGGCTCAGTGAGTCATCTTTGCCTGAGAAATATGGTTACTCGGTGGCTCAAATTGTCAGAATTTAGCAATTATGAGTTTCACAGATGATACCGTGATCATTGGGAAAAATTTGGAAGCAGCAAAGGAATTAACTGAATTCTTTGTATTCGAAATACAATATATCAGTACATCAAAATCTGTTTGTTTATCCATTAAAAATGGAAAATATTCTACTAATAATATGATTATTTGTGAAGGTAATGAAATTCACTGTCAATACCCTGATGAGAAAATGCGTTACTCAGGCATCAACTTAAAAGATGAAATCATTTTTGACAGTCATCATACTTTAGAAAAGTACTAAAAAACTGAAACTTCAGAAAGCTCACCCCTGTTACAAGCAGACCATAAATTTAGTATTCTAAACTCGTTCATCTCAACGACATTAATTTGTCCGTTTCAAGTTATGCCAAAGGATAAAATTCCACAAGAGTTGTTATCTGACGCAGACAAAATCTTAAAATGCACTTTAAGAAACATTATATACTTATCAACAGACGTTCTAGTACATATGTCATACACTAAAGAAAATATAAAGGCCTTGGTCTATTCAACGCTTCAGGGGAAGTTCGACTACAATATATTAATACCTGCAAAGATTTTAAATACTTCAACGACCCACTTGTTAGCACTGTAAGAGATTTTGATCAAGATACTCAAAACTTTTTACGACTCCTCAACATCACTCAAAACGTCATCAGAGATCTTCTCCCAAATGCAAGGAAAGTAAGACGACATCTGAGAGAAAAAGAATTCTGACTTTGGAGCGAATTACCGTACAAAAGAAGAGGAGTTAAAATGTTCAGTGATTATACAACTGCTAATAAACGGATCCGAGATCATCGCTGACTTTCTTGCTCTGAATGGGGAGATGCCATCAAGAGATGACTGCTGGAGTTATTGCTGTCCCAGAACAATACCCTCTGTCGCCGTTGTGGTAGAGAGCACGAAACCCTTGCACACAATCTGGGTGCTTGCCTATAGGGAGAAGTGCTGCGAAACAGCAGACATCACAAAATAAGAAGCGTGATTGCAGCAGGTATGAAGGAAAAAAATTTTCAGGTGCACGAGGGGGTATATGGAGTATACAACAGTGGTAGCAGCAAGCGCATCGACATCATTGCCTACAAGACATCATCTGACAGTAGCGGATTAATCATTAATCCTACTGTGTGCTTTGAATCCCACTGTCAACAGCCCGGAGAAGTAGCCGCAAAAGAAAGGCCATTTATGAACCCACTATCTCCTATTATAAGGATAAATGCAATTTAAATAAAATCTCAGTAACAGGATTGATGACAGGAGCCAGAGGGACAATAGCCAAAAAGTTACACACGCTTTGGGTAGATTATGGCCTAGATAAACGCCTACTTTATCAAATAGTAATCATGACTATTAGAGGATCAATTCTCATTCTCAGAAATCATTAATATTCAATATTATATCGATACCACGCTTTACAAATCATTGAAATTATTATATATTTATTTATTTTAACTGCATAATATGATTGTCTTATACTACTTTTAATTCCGAATTAAATTCATTTATATTACTATTTTAACTTGACTTTCATTATTTTGATATGTTAACTATAAATCGTCTTTATTGTTGTTAATTTAAATTTAAGTTTGTTAACTGTATAGGTAAAGTTTGTTTATATGGCAGCCCTCAATTGAGGAAGTGTTAATAAATAAAAGATACAAAGGAAGTAAAGCAAAGTGTCTGACTTGAGAACTATTATTAATAGTATTTTCTGATTCGTATTGATGCGTCACTATAAGCAAATTCTTCTGTTTTGTTCTTCTATGTTTCAAATGCCAAATCATGACCATCTAGAATTATATGTTGCTTCGAATGAAATATTCACAGGATATTACACATTTTGCATGTGTTTTCCTTGGAGTAACAAGAACCATTTTCCACTTAATGGCATTCTCAACTAAGAGTCAAGCCTTCTTCGCAAGCATATTCTTTTATAGCTCCAATGTGTTTATAGTCAAATACAAGAGCTTTGAAAATCCTTTCCGATCATTTAGTACTTTATTAAATGAAATTAAATGGCGTTGTATGTCTTGGGGTTTTCAATGGTGAAAGAATTATCAAAGAATTTAATAGTTTTGAGATTATCCTACATACACATACACACACATTTGAAAATGTTCTCTCTTTACCTTATAATATTGAATAGGAATAATTGCTCTTTATACTTTTCACCTTACAGGTCAAAGAAACATAAGCGTACAATAGGAGCTACCTGCAGAAGTTGTGGTGGAGTAAATAAGTGAGTCATACTCCTACATTGAAGGGATCACTTTACTACCAAGCATTCCGTGGTTGTAAATTCAATATTCTTTATTAATTTTATCCGTTTAAATGTTTCCAATATTTCATTTGTGTGGATGCATGTTTGTTGAATTATACTTGCGGTTATGTCGTGTCGTATTTTGGTCTCACTCTTCGGATGCTAGAAAAGGTGCCCTTAGGAAGAGGGACACACCCTGGAGTGTTTATGTGAGGAATAAGGTTAGAAGAAACAGACATTAGGCCAGCAACAAGCCATCACTCTGATTCCCATTTGCGTTTTAATTGCAGTTAGGTGGCGTTGTACATGTACTACGTTTCGCTCACTAGGCAGACCAAACGCATTTACACACATTTGCCATGGCTACTCTGGCCCAGTCTTTTCCTCCTTGCTTCTTATCACAGATGCCACACTTTCATGAAGTGCCTTCATGAGAAATAAAACTTGGCTGCCGAGACAGGGTACAGAGCGACAAAGTTACGTGGCTTCACTTGTCTGACTCCAGTAAAAGGTTTCCCAACAGCTGTGCTACAAGTTGTCCAACTTAGTTGTTCTATTTGAAAGGATTCGTGCAGAAAAGGGACTTTGCTGAATGGCTGGCTGCTGGATTGGCTGCCCTATGTGCATTGGAGTTTGTCGAAAAAAAACTTAAGCTGTCTTCCATACAGAAGTCGGAAGATGCCACCTGTTGAAACGCACCATATGCCAGGTGCGGTTTCGGGTATCCTCTTGAACTACACAGTATCCCTACCCAGAAAAAATTTTCGACTGATAGCCTAATCTAATCAGGTAATAGGATTAGATTGGACTGGATTGGATTGGCTATGAAAGGGAGTCGTCACTGATCCACAGAGCGGATACTGTACCTATTGTATCCACGGGAAGAAGGATGAAGCGAAAGGAGACCCGGGCGGCCGAAACCAGGAGTGACGGCACAGGAATGGTAGGGTCCCTAGTTTTTCAGATAGAGACTTCCCGGCAGACGGACAGGCATAGCGTAGACCCCATTCCCCGCACAGAGGGGAGTCCAACGACCCTCAAGGGGGGTCGGATACCCCCCGACAGCTAGCCGATAGCCGAGAAACGGAGAGAGTCACAAAGAGCATCCTTTTTCCTTGCTACACTGCACCGAAACACCATTGCCGACACCTCCAAACCTAAAGAGGCAAACGGATGAAAGATAAATTGAAATTAGGGTGGAGTTGAAATGGAGGAACAGGAAATTCCGGGGATGTGAGAATCCTTCCCTGCATTAGCCTGGCGACCTGGGAAAACCCCGAATCGAACCCAAGACCTCCTGAATGCGGGCCACAGGCGTAACCGCCTGAGCCATCCCACTCGGTTAGGCAATAGCACTGTTTTCTGATTTCATTATTGTGCTGCAAGGTGCTATCTTACAACATGAGGAATATCTGAGCTATTAGAATGCAATACTTTAAACGTGATATTGGCCAGACACAAACACACTTGTCCCAAATGCGTTAAAGGCCGAAATTCAGTCTTGCTACATTTGTTAAGTACTGTAATGTTCTCTACTCTCTAGAATGTGAATATTGTATTTCGTCGGCTAGTAGATATTGAACGCTTTTAACGAATGCCTACTGGAAATGAGATGTGTAACTTTTTTTTTAATTTTTTTTTATAGATATTCACTTTAAAATATGAATGAATAAAGAAATGGCTGTACAAAAGTTAAAAACTCTAGCTCAAACAGTTCCTCATACGAGGGTAATCCAGAAAGTCCCAGACGTTTTGAAATAAACAATTAACAAAATTCAAATATCAACGTTTATTATCTACATTTGAAAGGTGCACTCTTAAGCTATTTTTCTACATAATCGCCATTCAAATTCAGGCATTTATCTACTGTGGCACAAGTTTTTCAATACTCTCTCTCTGTAGAAATCTACCACCTGCGACTTCAAACACTGGTTTATACCAGCATGCAGTTCAACATAAGTATCGAAGCATCAATTTGATGCACCAAACTCCGTGAAATTTGGGGAAAACGTTCCGAAAGTTCTGTAATCGTGAAACGACGATTTTCATGAATTTTGTCATTGATGTGCATTGACCGTTCATCAGTCATAAGGCTAGGCTTACCACTGCGATCCCCGTCGTGAACATTGGTACGATCATTTTTAAAATCACTGCACCATTCCCTGTCCGTAAACATCACAAAGTTGACGATAAATTTCAATTGGCTTGTTCTTTTTGGCCAACCGCACTCCACAAGTGGCGGGATTTTCTATTGCAGCGCACATTTTAACAACTCACAGAGAGCACAGTAAGGAAGGCGCAGTCCTCACGTTACCACAGCTTAATGCATACTGAATGTAGGAACGTTCTGACACCAAGATGGCGGCTCTAGACCAACTCATCGCCACGATAGGCCAAAACGTCTGGAACTTTCTGGACTGCCCTCGTATAATACAGCTAAATACCTTTTTTCATTAGCGAAAAAAACATGCCACTTTTCTTAAGTCTTGCGCGTTCAAATTATCAGAAGAGAATGATAGTGAATTTTTCTAATACTATATTACAGTATTGTAGTGTATGGGAAATAAATATATGGATTTTATTGAGGTTTATGTTATTATTTGCAGAGAAACTAATTGTTGCTGTTAAACATTTTCTTGTTTTTCAGTGTAAATTAATTGTTTTGTGAGTAAAAGAATAAAGCAATCATAAAACGCATGCTTGAAATTTTATATATTATATTGATTCATTTTATGTATGCAAATTTTATTACAATTTATAACAAAACTGAAATGTGAGGAACAAATTCTGTGCACAAAAATGTATAACTGAGAAAAAACACAGGATCCAGTACGGTTAAAAGGAAGGTACGGATATAAAGTTTGACCAAATTAATTAACAGATTTCTTAGAATATGCATATGATGTACTTAAAAATCGAAAATTTTGTAGTTTTCACCTAAAAACACAGTCTCACTGTCCCTTAATATGATATTATCTGGCTCTGTTTTTATGTGTCTATACCTTAAAAGGGCTACGTCTGTTACAACTTAAATAGTTATAAAAGTATTTTGTATAATATCATTATACAGGGCGGACCATTTAAGTTGAAACTGTACAATTGCTTGAAATTGTCCTGTTATGTTTGGAGGACGTTATACTGGTAATTTTATGCTTAATTTACTTTTTTAAATGGGAACCCGCAATTAGGGACAACTTAATTTGACACAAGGTCACAACATCCTTCAAATAAAACACGACTAATGGCTTTTACTTTCCCACATAATATCAAGCAACTTTTATTAAAGACATTTCTTTCTGCAACGCTTAGGTTTGGAGATATTGTAGAGTAGATAAGATAGATAAGGTATCTTTATTGGTTTCAAATTATTGAAGTTATTACACAAGTATTTAGTGCATGGGTCATTGACCGTACATGCATATTTAAGATACAATAGGGTGACAAAATAAACAACAGATAAAGAAAACACAACAAAAGGAACAAGAAAAAGGGAAATAGAAATAAATTACCTTTGTCTAACTGAACAAATTTGACCTAGCTTCGCGCACTTTAGCCAGAAAATTGCCCATGTTTTGCCAGTTCCTCTGGTCAGCCAGTAGATCCCAACATGCCAATCTCTTTCTTAAGGGACTTAAGAATTTTTCTTTGAGTTTAATCGTTCGCTGGTTCTCCCACTGTGCACATTCCGCCAAAATATGTACCCAGTCCTCATCCAATTCACAGAATGGGCAGATTCTCCTGCCAGAATCGTCGGTCATTTTCTGTGCTCTCCAGCCCCCCAGTCTAAACCATGCCATTCCTGATCTTTCCTTTCTTCCTAAATTAAGTATATATGCCTCTTTACCCCAGTTCAATTTTATTTCATTTGCTAGACTTAGAGAAGGTTTAATTTTACAGTCCGATTCTATTTCCTGTTGGTTGATGTCTCTTAGTCTTCTTTTAACACCTTTCCATATGTTTTTGTCATTTGTTTCAGCTCTTAGCCATACTGATCCCATTCCTATTCTCCTCAAACCCCTTTCCAAATCAGCTGCCCAAAACTTAGGAGACAGGTTTTCTCGCTGGTATTTATAACATTTGGATCGTAGTGTGGAGTTATCCCCATGCATCAGCCTTAGCCAGTACTTCACTGCTCTTATTTTGCAGTGTATTGTGTCTTCATAGCATCCTACCTCCCTCAATACCCCCGAATTTGATGTGCCTTGTGAAACTCCAAGAACTCTTTTCCAAAATGCTACCTGTGTTTTATTTACATGCTCTGCTCTTTCCCATCCCCAGATTTCACTGCCGTATAACAGAACAGGCCTTATCATGGAGTTATACATCTTTTCTAATGTATCTACAGGTACATCCGGTATCCGCGAGAGGGTACGTAATAATTCATTTAACTGCCCTCGTGCTTTGTAGTTAGTTACAGATAGATGTTTGTTCCATTTTCCTCTCATATTAAACATTACTCCTAAATAGGAGAAATGTTTAACGTTTTGTAGTTCTAGCCCCTTGTAATACCATTTCTCATCCCTGCCATACACATAGCCATTTTTGAAAGCCATTGTTTTTGTTTTGTTAATGTTTACCACCAGACCCCATTGTTTACAATATTGTTCCAACCTATTAATACCTTTCTGTAAGCCTTCTGTCGTCACTGACAAAATTGTCATGTCATCCGCGTATAAAAGTACAGGAATACAGACATCGTCTACTTTTGGGCCATTCATTTCCTCTGCTATTAACACGTCTGTTATATCGTCTATGAATAAATTGAACAATAGGGGCGATAAAATACATCCTTGACGAACTCCTCTACTGGCCGATTTAGATTCAGTTATTGTGTATTGGTCTATTTTGATGCTGAAATTCACACTGTTGTAAATTTGCATTAGAGCTTTCATCATTTTACCAGAGAGTCCTTTGTGGTGAAGTTTCGCCCAAAGGGCATTCCTCTGCACACTATCAAAAGCCATTTTAAAATCAACAAAAGCACAATAAAGTTTCCCCCTCTTTCTATTCAAATTTGAATCAATTAATGTTTTTAATATGAAAATATTATCTGCAGTAGAGAACCCTTCCCTGAAACCCGCCTGAAATTTAGAAATCATATCGAACTCTTTTACCCAACCCCTTAACCGGTCATAGATAATTTTGCAATATACCTTACCCAGTATAGATAACAACGCAATTCCTCTATAATTTTCTGGTTGCTGACTGCTGCCCTTACCCTTAAATATTGGCTGAATAATTGCTGTTGTCCAAGCTTCAGGATACTTCTCTCCGTTAAATAGTTTGTTAAATGCCACCCGCAGAAGGTATAATATTTTAGGGACTTCTATGGAGCATTTAACAAATTCACTCGGAATTCCTTCTATTCCCGGTGCTTTGTGATTCTTTAGGCTTTTTATTGCCCGAACAATTTCCCCGTCAGTTATTTCCCCATCTAGAATTGGTACTGTAGAATTTAAGCATAGTTCAGCGAAAGACATCCGGGGTCCCTCCCACTCATCCCCACCAACTTCAGCGTACACACTATTAAAATACGCTAACCATGTTCCTGGTTTGATGCTTACGTTATCCCGTCTTCGCACTTTAATGTTCTTAATTACCTTCCACATGTATATCGAATCTCTCCGTTCTGTCGCTATTCTTAAATCTGTCGCCATTTTGTTTTGCCATTCCGTCTTTACACTTACTAATACATCTTTATACTGCTTTCTAATTTGGGTATACGAAAGACGCTTTTCCTCGGAACCTTCTCTTCTATACACCTTAAGGGCTGTTTCAGCTTTTTTCTTCGCTTCTTTACATCTACCGTTGTACCAGCCTGTAGCTTTCGAGATTCTTTTGTTATTTCGTATTCTCATGCTTCTACCAGCTATTTGTAAATTATTTGTTATTGTTTTAATAACATATTCCCCGCTTCTTTCCCCCACTTCAGTTTTACCTGTCCGATCACGCAAAACGGCAAGAAATTCCTCGCTTCCCCCTGGGGTCCATCGATATCTCACCATAGATGACAAAGCAATTTTTTTTTCATGTGTTTCCCCGACGTCGTTTGAGTGTCTTTTTAGAGTGAGTAAGATGGGTGAGTGGTGTGATTCAACTCTATTTAAAATTTGAAAGTCCTCTATTAATGGTATTATTTCCTGTGAACAAATTACATAATCTATAACACTTCCTCCATTACTATTGATAAATGTCAATTCCCCTTCCTTATCTGATCCATACTTGCCGTTTAGGATTTCCAATTTAAACGCGTCACAAAAGGCTAGCAATTCTTTTCCATCTGAATTTATCACTGTATCCTTACTTCGCCGCACTTCTCTCCTACAATCTGCTTCCCCCCTTTCTACCGTAATATTTTCGCTTCCGATTCTGGCATTAAAATCTCCCATTATGATTAAGTTTGCTTTTGGGTGTATTTCCTGAATTTCTACAATCATGTCGGCCAAATTGATAAATAAGTTGGGGTTGGTATATCGGGATGCTGCTGGTTGTCGATATACTACAATAATGCACAACTCAAGTGAATTAATTGAATGGTCCATCCTGTATATGTGTAACTGTTGTCAATATCTTCTGTTTGGATTTAGGCTAAGAGATACGTACTCTTTTCATCTAGTTTTCTGTAAACGATGCATTTATTTCAAGCATTGCTAACCAATTGGAAACCTGTTTGTAAGCTACTTAATAGAAAAGAATGACATTCGATGGCGTGGTTTTATATTACTATTCAGTTAGTCGTGAAGAACCTTGTTGCACAACCCTATCTAATACACACATATGCACGCACAGATTATATATTATATACTTAATATTATAAGTTTTGTACACACACACCCACCCACACACACCCACACTCACCCACGCACACACCTACCTACCTACCTACCTACCTGCCTGCCTGCCTGCCGGCCGGCCCAATCGCCCGCCCGCCCACCCGCCCACCTACCTACCTACCTACCTACCTACCTGCCTACCCACCCACCTACCTACCTACCTACCTACCTACCTACCTACCTACCTACCTATCTACCTACCTACCTACCTACCTACCTACCTACCTACCTACCTACCTACCAAGCAAGGTCTGAGGGCAACGTAACTTGGTACAGAAGTCAAAATAGCCAGAATCATTTTGGTTTATGTTCACAAAGGAATGAAATATGTTTATGGACTTACGATAACGGTGGTGATAGTAATAATGATAATTCAATGTCATTAAAGTTGATTTTATATACCCTGTAAAACTCTACAAAACATTTTCATTACATATTTCTTGTAGTGTTGAAGGGAGTTCCAAACAAGTTCTATACTCTTCACATGACATCGCGAGAAAAACAACTGAATAACAACAACACTTTTAAAAACTGACAAAATATTGACGCATTTAAGCCAGAACAACGGATATTTCATAAATTGCCAATTCTATGAAGTAGGTTATTTAAATAAATTGCGGGATGAATATATGAATAAATTTAAAGCTATTTGAATTTTTGTACAGTATGTCATATGGCTTACATACAAAATAGTACAAATTTCCTTCCGAATGATGAAGGCTACACAGGCTACTTCCAGAAAAGTCAATGCAAACATTTTATTTGCATTGTAAGTATCTTAAAGGCCAAAACATTAGTACCATTAACGAATGCGTTGAGAAAATAAAAAAAAATCGAAAAAGGTCATATTCAAAGTGTAGTTTGGAATGGGGAGAATTAATTTAAAATCTTTGGAAGATACTAAACCTATTTACAAAGTATGATGTCCATTCTAAATTTCGTTTTTAGTTATGGTGCTCGGATACACATCCACACGCCACATACACAAAGATGGACCCTTTCCTAATAGTATTGTTGATTTTGGGGGCTCAAAATGTGAATTTCCGGTGAACTTTTAGGTAATATTTAGTACCTTCTCTACCTATTATGTTATATGCCGTGCATAAAAAGTGCCCCATTTTCACATTTCGTAATAGTCTTTTTCTCTCCGTAAGCGTTCCACCTTCAGATGACAAAACGTTAACTCTACCCAGCCTGTATCAATTCCCTATGTCACCGGCCTGAAAAAAACCATTCAGGGACACAAACATACCAATGGACAGTGTTATAATCCATGTGTAAGCGGTGATTCGGATAACGCCTCTATGAAAGAGTTTGGCTACATTTAGTACACAAGGAAAGATAAACCAATTATTCAGTTTTATAGAGAAAGCGGTGAAAAATTATTTGTATGTGTGGTTAAAAATGACATTTATATGAGACTTTAACCTAGTCTCCATGTCTCTGGTGAAAGTTATTGCTGCTATTGAACGGCAATAGGAAAACCAACAGTGACACAAGAGTAGTGCAGCATGAACATAGAAGAGTTAACTTATAATGTTACCCTTTGGCATTTCAATCATATTTTTCTGCCAATACAGTGGCTGGAATTATTACACTCGAAAAATATGTGACGCGCGCAGGGTTGGGTCCATATTCGTCAATACCAACCTAAACAGCTGTGTTAAATTATAACTTACGTTTAATGCACATCGGCATACATGGTAGAGAAAGCCCCCCTCCCAAATAACATAGAGTGATAAACAGTTTTAGTAAACTAACATCTTTCTGTAATTATAAGTGCTCTCTCGTATACGAGGCGCGTTCGAATATATTTGAAGTTCACTGACGCTTCTTTCTGCAATACACATCAACACTAATCAATCATTTGTTTCCCCAAAACGCTACAAAATAACAAGGGTTTGTTTACCTTGTTTTATTTGCGAGTACGTTAATAAGCGAGGAACAGCTGTAGAAGGCAGCAAAAGTTATGACTGTAGGCCAGACGTCTGAGATGGCCATAATATACAATGCGGCGGGAGAGTGAAGACATGAGATGACAGTGAGAGATATGGTACTTTATGACTTGTTGGCAACACAACAAAATTAAAACCGTCTACAGTTTTATTCGCCGACAGAAGGAAACTCAGCGTGCGCATAAAGTCATGTTTCACTCCAATACATGCTTAGCCTGCATCGAGTAAATTTACTATAGTAACGATTAGGATTTTAAGTTACTGCATAACTTGAATGGTTACAGTAAGACTTTTGAATGAAATAAATTGATACCGTAATTGTTGACAGGAAGATATAAATAACTAAATAAAGAAATAACAGGATGGTAGAGAAAACATTTTAATAAATAATTTTCGTACATTAAATCAATATACAGGATGATTTTAAATGATGGACCCATTTTATAAAATTCGTATTTATTAAAGTACAAATCCAACATGAACCATCTTTATACCAATAAACAGAGGAATTTTCAAAGTTTTGTTTAATACATTATAAATGTTCAATGTATCCACCGTTTGCTGCACGGCAAACATCTACGCGATAGCCAAACTCGTCCCACACACGAGCAAGCGTATTTTCTGTTACTGAGTGCACGGCAGCGGTGATACGGTTCCGCAGGTCATCCAGAGTTGTAGGTAGAGGCGGACGTAAACAGCTTCCTTAACATAACCCCATAAGAAATAGTCACATGGGGTGAGATTAGGAGATCCCGGTGGCCATAAGTGTAGAGCCAGGTCTTCATTTACCCTACAACCTATCCAGCGCTGAGGAAGGGATTCATTCAAAAAGCCTCGTACATCGCTGTGCCAATAGAGTGGAGCTCCATCCTGTGAATCTTCCATAATTTGAGGGAACGGCCATTGTTCCAACATGTCCGGGTACTTATTCCAGTTACAGTTTTTCCGCAAAGAAAAATGGTCCATAAACCTTTGTACGGGACAAGACACAGAACAAGTTTAACTTCGGTGAGTCTCTTTCGTGTTGCAATGTTGAATGTGGATTTTGCAAACTCTATATGCGAACATTGTGTCTGTTGACTTTTCCACTAACGTGGAAAGTCGATTCATCGCATTCCTAGCACATAACCACAAAATTCGAGACGCTTCTCTTTATCTTTAGGTTTAAGAGCCTGCACAAGTTCGGTAGGGCTTGTACAGCAAACGCCGTCTCAGAACATTCCATACAGTTGGTTGGAGTATTCCAAGTTCTCTACTAGCTCTATGGGTAGACTTACCTGGACTGCGAACAACACTGTCTTTAATCCGTCGGACGTCCTCTGACAGACGCAGTCGGCCTGTGCTTTTTCCTTTACACACACTCCAGTCTGTTCAAATTGCGTAAAGCAACGGCTAATGTTTTTTATAATTGGTGGTTCAATACTGATTTGTTACTAAATGTCCGCTGCACTATAATTTGCGACTCACTTTTTGCGAACTCAATAACGCAGAAAACCTTGTGCTCCACAGTAGCCATCTCACTACGTACTGGCAGTGAAACGCAATGTCGGCCTATTGCGCGAACATTCTACCGGCCGCTTCTAAAACCATCACCACCCGCCGAAAAAATCTTTGAAACTTTCTCTTTGCATTTAATGCAGATTGTTCATATTAGATTTGTAGTTTAATAAATATGAATTTTATAAAATGGGTCCATCATTTCAAATTACCCTGTATAATGTAACAAGTTTGAGTTGAAAAGATTTGTACGGAGAAAAGGTAATTAATGAGAAAAGTCATTTTTAATAGCTAAGGAGCGAACGCTTTAGTATAAAGATTACTGATATGCTGTTAATGTTATAAGTACAGTACGTTTGTAGAGCCACGAGAACAGAAATTCGGTAAAAGAGAAATGGAAGAAATTCTGAGATTCGGGGATGTACCCCATAGCAACAGTGCCTGAATGCATACGTAGGGGTTTTGAGTTTGGAGCGCATATGAAATCACCTTGGTGGGGTATTGATAGATGGGCGGAGCTTAAATAATAAAAGAGCGTGTATTGCTAAAACCAGCGTCTGTCTTACCCTTCTTTTCTTACGTGTACAGCCTGAAGGGCATTATCGGTGATCGGCAGTTCGTATCGCCTAAGACCGCGCTGAGTTATTACTTACTTAGCGGTAGCCGCGAGGGGTTTTCTCGTTAAGGATTTTAGCGACTCATGGCAAGTCACGCTTCTAGTTTGTTTTATTGGGAAAACAATTATTTAAAACCGTAAAATTGATACTGAAAATGTTAGAAGGTATAATAATTCAATTGCAATACTTCAGATTGCAATGATTCATAATCAGTTTCATTATTTATCTTCAAATGGTCGGCAGCGCTTCAGTAGCTCAAGCATTAGCTCACATTAAACCTCTTAGTCAGTTTAAACTGGTGTTATCCTTTCAAAATACACTCACGCGTACCTTGAGAGAAACATCTCATAGGCAACCACTGTAGCAGCTGGCAGCGGAATCGACAGCAGATACTGAATCAAATGGTAGGGCTCAAAAAGTGACGACCATCGCCCGTCTTCAAGGTGGAATAGGAAATAAAATGTTACATTCACATTACTTTCTCTATTCACTCTTCTTAAACTATTGTTACAAGAGACTGTTTTTCTGTTTCATGCTAATCGAGATGAACATTTGCAGGAATGGTTTTATTACGCATTTCGGTCCAGGTACAAATGGATTAGGTTAGGGTTAAACGATAATCAAATCTATTGCTATGTAATGGCTCTGAATTCCATGCTCTTTGTATGGCCACGATAAAAAACGCATAGCTACTTATCACATGAAAAAAAGCTTACGTATTTGAACATTCAAACCAATAATAAACAATATCTCGGAAATGCTTAACGCCAAAATAAATGTTATTTCTCATAAAGTGTATTTATATTGACTAAATCTTAGGGAAACAGAATATGATTTTCCAGGACCGTTTTAATAAAGCTGTAAATTAAAGTGTGTAATGCTAGGATCTATAAAAAGCATTTAAGCAAGAAACATTCATACTGAAACCATTAAATAATTAAGGAGATAAATATTTTTTTATTAAAGCAAGAATATTTTGTATTTTAATTCACAAACAAATTAAACCCTTTGCTTACACAAAGGCTTTACTCCAATTCTACATTGAAAGAAAAATGAATGAAAAAAAATTAAAATCTGAATACCATATGGATGAACAAGGTAGCTAAATATTGTTGTTTCTGGTAGAGATAAAGTTTTTTTTGGACTGTGACCCATTTTTAAGCTTTGGACTCGTTTACTTATGTAAAAATTATCATATATGCAGAGTGAGCATGGTGCTTTTCTAAAATTCTTTATTACTGTTTATTAGTTTCATTTTTTTAAATGTATATGAACCTTGATAAAGCTGCAACTAAGGATAAGACTGCCTAACAACGATCCTCTCCCCAATTGCTTTTACTTATAATCACAGCAAACCTCTTAATAGCCTTCCAAAAATAATGTGCCAAAGTAATTTTATGCTGCAGACAATTAGAAGTGTTACATAAAATTTTGCTCAAAGAACAAATCCCAAAATATGTGCCTATGCAACGCATTTAACTTGAGCACAGTCTGCACTGTGACTTTGAAATTTAACAGGACTAATTACACATTACTACCTCTAATGAAAACATTTAAGTCCTTACCTGATATTTGACGATTACACAAGTTGGAAGCCAAAGAAAAGATAATTCAATATTTCAGGAAGTCTTAGGAGGAATTAAATCTAAATACATATGTAGATTTCCTAAACAAGTTGAGAATTAAGTATCCGAGTATATTTCACAATTTAATAAGGTTTTGATGATTGTGCTGTTTCTCTCACATAAAAACGGTATGAAAATTAATTTTGTTTTATGTCATACAAGCTTCAAATAAGTATACATTGGGAAGTAATTAAGATAAATACATACATCTTATCCCACGTGGTAGACACACAATAGCAAAAATAATACAGTACAAAACAATAAACATTGATTTTACATTTAAAAGTAACAGAAGTTCACATCCTATATGGAAATTATTTTTCGAGTACAGCAGATAAGTATCTCAGAATCACAGAATTAATTTCTATACACCTAAAGCATAGCCTGCATAAACATACAAAGCGACTATATGAAAAGTACCTGCATAAAAGACCCACACATTGCTAGGTTCGAACCGGCTCTTCAGATAGTAATCTGAACTTCATACCTAGAACTTGCCACTGAACCACTTCAATGATATAAAGCGATATTTTCTGTTTGTAAAGTATTGTAACCAAAGGTGCAAAACGAAATATCTGGGTTTTGAGCATTTATTCTCTACATTCTTATATTCATATATTCTTTAAGTTATTCCCCTCTGGTTATTTCATATAATAAAAGTAATACGTTGTAACTTAGCTGAAGTTTTATATAAGTCTGGTTTGTAATAAACACATAACACAGGTGAACGAAGCTCTGCTAAATTCGTGTATTTCCGTGAGACCATAACGATCACTTTTACAGCGCTGAATCTTGTTTTACAGTACTGTACGTTGGAAATGGCAGAATGCCATTGTGCTCGTCATAGTATCTGTAACGCCTGGTGTTTTAGTCATCCCCTGAAAACAGACTGGATAGTTGCAGCCTAATAATTCGTCGTCATCGAAGGAGTACACTAATCTCGTGAAAGTGATGATGTGATATAGCACTCCTATTCAAGAAAACTAATGGTTCATTTAATGTTGCAGAGTACTATTCTATTTAAATTTATTGGGACTTAAAGCATAAGATGAATTTTTGCTTGGGAATCCTCAGTTATTCCGAATAGCTCTAAAATATTTAAGCGAAGAAGCCGCTCAAAAGAATATCAGTGCGTCTAGTTTGTCAACACCACCACCATCATCACCACCTGATCAGAAAAAGTCGTAGTTGCTTCAGAGGACAGCCATTGGAGACAAACTGATTTAATACTATTGTTAGAATCAGATACGCAACCAACAAATTTCAAATTTCAGTTTTATTTCCGGAAATTACTTGAACTACTCTAAAACAACAATTTTCTCTGCCTCTTCTGGGACATGTAAAAGCGTTTAGCACTATGGCTGTACCGCGGTCAAGTGGTTTAGCAGTTCACCACCCACCGGCAAACCCGATTTCATCCCAATGGTACTGGGTACTTGTGTTTGCGGCTGTGCAGGTTTCCTTGGGGAACTTCATAGTCACGTAGCATTCTGCCACTATGACTTGCATTTATACTACAGTAATATTTTAACAAACCAACGTATACGCTTTCTGGTGTCAATTGTGACGTTTTTACGCAACTACCTTGCATCAGCTCCGGAACTTGGTGTCAACAGATCATGAGAACTTCGATGCAGGGAGTTAAATGTGAAAGGAATAGCAAGTTGCAGGGGAAATTCTATTTCTTGCATTTTTAGTCCGTAATGATTGTTCCGGTGTTAGCTTTGTCCAAATTATACGATGAAGATTGTCATTACGGAAAACTATTCAATATGTCTATTAAGCACATACTACACGTAGGTTAAGCTACTAATCTCTCTATTTCAGAAATAATCTAACTATATATATATATATTGATCGATTATTGCTTTTACATGATTATTATTGTTGCGATCCTCATTTTAGGAATAGTGGAATTTATTTTATATTCTGTACAAGGGGACTTCTGCATGTTACCATCACTACTATATGGGTGCCAAATTTGGAATTTGACGGAAACCCAAAAGAAATGTATTCAAGTTTGCCGGAGAAAAATGGAGACGAAAGTGTTAGGACTATCCCTTAAAGACAGAGTGAGGTTAAGGGGAATAACAAAACTGGAAAATGTATCCCAAGGAGCCACCAGTTTGGGAATGGAAGTTGGTAGGCCAGGTGAAAAGGCTCCAGAATAACATATGGATATACATTTCAACAATGTGGACCCTACATCAGCAAGAGACGAGAAGGCAGACCCGGAACAAGATGGGACGACGTCTTCCAGAAAGCAGTAGGAGCACACTGGACAAGGACTGCACACGCCCGCAGCAGTTGGAGAGACATTCGAAGAACGCAGGAAGTGCTAAACACAACCACCTAGTGTCCAGTGGGGATCAAGGGAAGAAGTGTGCGAAGTGAGGAACCCCAAACAGAAGAGCTGATCGCAAAGAACTGAGTGAAGAATAGTGCGAAGTGCGGAAGAAAGAACGCAACGAAAAACACCGCTTATGCGGACTAGCTTCTTGCATGAGTCATATGGAGCTATCCCTCGCAAGAGGAGTCCTTAGCCCTTCAGGGAGATATCGGCTGTACCTTCATTCACAAGTGGACATTCATTGATTAAAAGAATTAACTGCTGTAATAACTATTATATCCTTCTCAAGATTTACGCCTAACTTATAAGCTTCTTCGTGTTATTTACTAGTCTCTCAAATAAAATTTTCCTAAAATAATTTCTCTTTTTAAAGCAGTTCTATTATCGCGGCATCTATTATCGTCAACAGGAGTTTACAATTAATAATCACGAATAATGTTCAGTGTTTAATTTATGTGTCTCAAATAAAATGGTTTTTACTTTGGGACGTATTTACCTTTTCTCTAGACAGATATTTCCAAAACATCTAAAAATATTTGCTCATATATAATAGCTTTTAAATTCCTCGACCAAAACGTAGGATTTTCCGTTTTAAGTTTATTGTAATTAAACGTAATGCCAAGGTGTGGATTAACGAGATGGCAGAGTAAAGAGCTCGTGAGTTCAAAGTTTGATTAAATACGTTTCTATACTTTTAACTGTTGTAATTTGTACTAAACCCAATAAAACTCTGTGGGTACTAATTCCTAGTGACTATTGGTACTTATTGGTTAAAATACTTAAAATTCTGCTTAGAATACTACACATTTAATATAGTTGAATACCAAATAAAATGTATATCTTGAATTTTCTGAGAATAGCTTGTGAACTCAACTTTATTTGGGATAAATTTTGTATAACCGGGTATAACCGGTGAGCCATAGAGATAGAGAGAAACTTACCACACAAAAATGTAGATCTGCTTAAAAGCACAGCTTATTTCAAATAATTTTTTGTCGTATTGGCTATTAGCGAGATATCTGTTACTATGTGTTTGAATTTTCCAATGATTTACATTTTTTAAAACTTCCATCGCTATTCAGTTGTTTGCCGCAATGTCACAGAAAGAGCATGGAATTTAAAGGCCAGCATAGTTTGACCATTTTTAACCATTTGACAATCGGTATCCCCCTTTCTCCAATAACTATGAAATTATTTATGCAAATATTTATAACAATCAACTTCAAGTAGATACAAGAAGAGGAGTTTGTAGAAGCCACATAACATTGAGAAGAACGTTTGTTGCTGCTACGTATGGAAAATCAGTTTGAAGATGATGCATTATATTTCGACTGTTGGGGAGCTGAACTTGAAGTAGTTGCAACCGCACGTATGGTAAAAAGTTTCCGGTAGCCTTCGCCCTAAAAAGTGTTTAAAAAAATATTAAGTTTGTAATTTGACTGTTTCTTTAAATATAATATATTTATGTTTGCCTCGGCTGCATCAATATTATTGTTAGAGACATGGATTTCTTTGCAAGGCGTGGTACGGTTGAAGAATGTTGGCTTACGCAGATTATAATTTTTACTTCACTACATTTATTAATCCTTGACACAATTTAAATAACACTTCACCGATATAGAGAGCTGTGAGATTATTTTATCAATTACTTGCAGTTTTTAACACGTAAACTATTTTCGTCTCACACGAATTCGTATTAAATTTCTCGAGAACGCATCTCGCGTCCGGTTAGGAGCACTGTCTACAACCAACGCGTCCAGTCATGAACGCTGTCTACAAGCAACTGACTTGCTTTCTACCGCCTAAATTTGTAAATTTCTGTACTTTAAATCTCTGATTGGCTAATCCTAGTCCAATAAAATACCTTCCTTTAACTAAAGCTTTTTCTGGTTGTTGATTGTGTATTTTATAAAATGTCTCAAAATTTACATTATTTTTGATCCGATAATAACTAGTAGCATTATTACACTTTCTTATTCCTTATTGGCTCAAAGTTACCTCATTGTTAGCAACTTTTAACCTATTATTCTCACACCTCCTACATTATTAAATTACGTAATACATTCACATAACATTATTACATGTATACAATAATATAAACATTTACATGACTGTAATATACACTTTTTATATATTGTTAAATACACATATTGCTTTAAGACGGGCTGTTATTTAATATATATATATATATTTATATAATTAGACTGAAGTGATTTAAATGTTAAAAATACTGTCTCAACATAAAGAATAGTGAGCAGAGAAAGTCATGTGAATGTAATTTTATTACACTATTTGTATATTTTAAAATAATGCGGTTGCACATTTAGTTACAATTACTGATCTATCTTTCAGTCAAAATAGTGTTGTTATTTCTATGTAGCTTATAAGCAATCGTTTTGTTCGCTTCTTTATGCATTTTCTGATTCCGGCATTTGGGGGAAAGTTGCCCATAGTAATAGCTTTTATTTTATTTTTATAAACTTCACAGATTTTGTTTGGCCAACTTAAACAACCCGTATTAATGTGATGAATATAATGTGTTCTTCGGGTTCTTGTATTAGACATTCAAAATCAAAACCTTTAAGTATTTAAGCTTATATTTCTGAAAGTCTGCAAGTGGTATACATTTCAACTGGTTTCCTAATTTGTACCAATGAACTCCTACATTGGATATCACTGTTTATTCTTTAATTTTATGACAGTGAAGGAATATAAAATTTCTGTTTTTTATTTTAACTAAATTCAGGTGTGTTACTGGAGATTGTCATTATTTACAGGCATCGGAGAACTTTTTCACACCTGTACACTTTACATGGATCAAAATTTTATTCTTCATTCATCTGAATGTTTCTTCTAATCCGTCTTCATTACCTAATTCACAGAACCCTGTTTCACTTGTATCAGTTGATTTTGTGCCGTGTTTCCTGAAATGCTGTCACCATCAAAGCATCTTTTGTAGATGGCGCCACTGCTGTAGGCATTTCTTTCGCCTCAGCTTTTCACGTTATAGTTGCTGATTTCCAAGTGTCTTTATAAGGACTGCTTGCGAACTCAAAAACCTTCTGACCTTGTCTTGGAGTTCTTGCTACTGTTCGTTTGCATTATTTTGGGTAAAGTTGATATTTCCATTATGAACGCTTTCAGGAGCCCTGTAACAGAAAGAAAATAATTTCACAAATAGTACATAAGCAAATGCCAAAAATATCGAATATCTATTTTGGAATTTGGTCGCCAAATAATACTATGGTACTAGTAATTATTTAAGAAAACCTTCAAGTACTAGTTTCCTAAATTGTACCGGTAGCATAATAGAAACTGTTAGTGGTACAAAATAGGCAATCACACTTTTTTGTGTTGGAAATGTACTTCGGTATGTACAAGTATCACAGATTCTAGACCACATAATATTAGTAAGCTTTCATTTGTGGCAGTAATTTTAACACTTATAGATTTTAATCAAACCATTTAAATATAAATTTGAATAACAGCCCGCCTTAAAACAATATGTGTATGTAACAATATCTAAAAAGGTTATAATACAGTCATTGCATATGTTTATATTATTTTATCCATGTGTAATAATGCTATGTGTATGTATTACGTAATTTAATAATGTAGGAGCTGTGAGAATAATAAATTAAACGTTGCCAACAATGAGGTAACCTTGATGCAATGAGTAAGGAAGTTTAAATACTACTAGTCATTATTAGAGCAGCAATAATGTAAATTTTGAGACAGCTTAAAAATAGCCAATCAACAACCAGAAAAAGCTTTAGTTAAATGCAGGTATTCCATTGGAGTGGGATTAGCCAATCAGAGACTTGAAATACAGAAATTTACAAGTTTAGACGGTTGAAATCTAGTCAGTTGCCTGCAGACAGTGATAGTAATCGTATGCAAGATGCGTCCTTGAGAGATTTAATATGTATTCGTGTCAGACGAAAAATAGTTTAACGTGCTAAAATGTGTAATTAATTAATAAACAGAATCTCACAGCTCTCTATATCAGTGAAGTGCTATTTAATTTGTGTCAAGGATTAGTTGAAAGGAGTGAATTAAAACTTAAAATCTGCGTAAGCCTACATTCTTTTTGCATCACGCCCTGCCAAGACTTCCATGTCTCTAACAGTAATACTGACGCAGCCGAGACAAATATAAATGTAATATTTAAAGAAACAGTTAAATTATAAAGTTAATATTTTTTAAACGTGGGGCAAAGGCCACCTGAAAATACATTTGGGTCGAAGGCTACCGGAAACTGTTTACTATACGTGAGTTTGCAATGAATTTCAAGTTCGGCTCCCCAACAGTTGAAATATAATACAACTCCTACTTCAAATCGGCTTTTCATGCGTAGCAGCAGCAAACTACTACAAATTGACGCCCAAAGCGTGGTGCAAATAACGTAACAAACTACCTACTTCACCTTATGAATATTCACTCTATGTAGGACAAAGCTTGTTTTACTTGCTTTATTAATGCAATTATCTTAGCCACGTACACAAAACATTGGATAACAACTGAAAAAAATGTTGGTGTTTCCAGCAAACGAGCCGTTTCTCAACACAGAACGTTAAGAACTGAAATAATGGTGCCTAATTGCGAGTAGTTTATAATGCCAACACTAGATGTCAGATGTTACAAGAAACACCAATATTATAAACGTGGTACAATTTAGGAACGGTACAATATAGGTAACTCTCCCCTGGTTGTGACCATGATTTGTACCATACAGCAGCACTTATGTATTATTACCTCTATATCATCACATTCTTGTCTTATTTAAGAAGAATTAAGTAAATAGTTATATTCTATTCTCATTAGTCGAATTAAGTTCTAAAGTTTGGCTAAATATATAGATAACAAGTAAGTCTTATAGAATTACTAAAAACATTTCTGAACTCCCGTTCAGAAATGTAACAAATGTAACAGAAATGTAATTTAATTCGGCATTTTAACCATGTCATATTTTTATATTATGTTCACACACATAGATTTTAATTAAGTTTTTTATGGTCTTTGTTCTGACAACTGTAGTTTTGTAGGTATGAAACATATAACACTAATCTGGCTGAAATTTATTTAAACTGCATTAAAAATCTAAATTACTTCTTGGAAAGAAAATAAATGAATAGAATATGCAGTTGTGTTTTAATTTCTACCTTTTCAATTAATTTCATGGGTCTGGTTAATATTTTACTTCTACTTTGTAGAGACAACAGGTGCTGAAAGGAGCTTTCCTTGATATTTCAATCCCAGGAGCAGCTTTTGCAGTCTAACAGTGTTCTTCTTATTAGCATGTTTGCATATGATTCAAACGTTTATAGTTTTAAATTTAAAATTTCAAGCAGTACACACATATTTTGTTCAATTAGTGTAAGAATTTCTACAGGAATTAAGACAAATGCAATACTCAAACAACTCACACCTCCACTTAAGGATGACGTTCGTCTACTGTCACAGGATATCATATATGTACCGGCTTCGGCTCGTTTTAAGCATGTTTAGCTTGAACTAAATGAGTGCAAGCGAATGTTTTGCGAAGACACGACACCTTCTCAAATTTCTAATCATAATTACCGACACAAAATCTGCTTCTTATGGTTTCACTGCCTCGTCCCACCAAAAGGAACTCACTGTTCGTCCCTGTTTCCCTTTTAATCAGTGTGTGCAAGAGAGAAGCCCTAAAAGTTATCCGAAAATTCAGGCAAATTACAAGGGGCTGTAAAACTTTCATGTTAAACTTTAATGCCTCACTAAAGGTATCAGAAAACTCGATGCCCAATTTCTCTAAAGTAGCAAATGAATACCCTGTCTTAAGAATCATGGAACACCCACTGCAGTCTTCTTTAAATCTCAACAAATAGCATCGTATAACCTTCACAGTATTCTAAAATGTGACTAATTTTGCAGGTAATGCATTTAAGAAGATGTCTTAGGATTTTATCTGCTTATAAAAGCTTTAAAAAAAGCTTTGATTTCATCAGAATAACAATAATTTGGTATTAATTATACATTTTCAGATAAAGCTTTAATTTTCTTTGAATATATTTCTATCCCCTTCTCTTCAACGTAAAATCAACGAGAGCAAAAGGAATTCACATGGCCAAGTGAATAACCCAGACATATGTTTTAATCAAAATATTTGGGAAAAGCTATGAGGAAAGAATAATCATTCTAGTTTTAAAAGTTTGTCGTCGTCGCGTCATTTCTAATGCTCCCCATATGGCCTCTGACCTTCGGGAATACCTCATTCCACCAAGCAATGACTGAACCCATTTATAAGGTGGAAAACCTAGAGGGTAGACCACTACTGTGGTCCATTCTATATTTTTCGTGAAAGACCGGTAATTTTCCTCTAAGGCTTCTTTATCAGGCTTGAGGTTCTTTTATGTGCTGTAAATCTAGGACACAGGAACACCGGCCATGTTTCCTTCCGAAAGAAATCATGCTAAGGATTTTTTACGCCCGAAAATAATCCATCGCCTTCCCCCGGATTTCAAACCGCGACCTTGGGAACTAGAGTCTAGCATGGTAACACTATATCACGTAGAGGGAGGAATCCACTGCCTCCGATGGTAGAGTGATGTTAAGGATGACGGTGGAATGAGAGGACCTACAGCTTCTACCGTGGACTCGGCACCATGTTGGGTCTTAGGAATGCTTCGCATGAGCAAGTCAAAGGTGAAGGCGCGGTTAGGGGCGACTTAAAATCGCCTCCCAGAACCGGAAATGGAACCCTCAGCCCAAGAATCGGAAATAAAATCTCTGCGTTACACTGGCGCCCATTTTAAACACCCTAATTTTATCGTTGGCTTGCACAGTAACGAACTGTTCCTTCTTATATTATTTTACTTTCTGCATCAGTTTAACTCAGCATGACTTCAAACCTCATGGTGGAGTCAAGCCTGAATACTGATTTGTTTTTAATTTTTACTATGTTTATTTGTTTTTTATAGTCTTATTTAAAGATATTAATAAACTTAGTATATAATGCACAAATTTACACACAGTAAGCTCAACTTTCTTCAACTTAGAGGAAATCTCCTTTCCCGCGGAGGTGATGACTGTAATATATATTTTGCATATGTCTGCCAGCATCAATACAGTACCATGCCAATAGTTAGAAATATATCTCAGCTATTGAGTGGCTCAAGAGATTCAACGTCTCTAAAAGGAAAAGCAGCTGGAAAACACTTTCTCTAAGTAAATTCAATTTGCAGTTCTTGCATCCTATAAAGAGTTATAAAGTTCTGTAATTTGCAGCAGCCTAATTTGCTGCACCATGTCGTCAGTACAAGCTTGTACGGAAATATAAAATCTGTGATCTCTCTACATTAGGTCATAAAATAAACAAGAAATTGCTAACCAGAAAATCTACTTCATTATTCAACAAGTATCAATACTTTGGTAGACCGTCTTTCAGCTGATAACTCGTTTCTAAGTAGGTATATGTTCAAATGGAAGAGATAAACGCAGGATTAAAAGTACTCCGTCTTTCTAATGGACTTCTAATAACATGAATCTCTGTGAGAATATTATGTAAACTCAGATCACAGATTCCAGACTGAACTGTGGAATTATGTTTTCATCAATATTAATGAAGCTGAAAGTGAGATGCCGCGATGATGGTGCGACATTTCATACATGAATTAGATGCCATCCTTTCCTGTTGTCTCCAATATGTGCTGTTGACTCTGCTCCGGCTGCTCCAATGGTTGAGCTATGAGTATTTTCCCTCAGGGTATGCATGGATGTCTTCTAAATGACAGCACTAGTTTAAATTGAAGGAGAAAGTTATTGTAAATTACTATTTGAGTTATTAAAGTGAGTTGCCGACCGTTTGAGATGAAGAAATAGACTGACCTGAATTGTAGCAATCGAAAGTATATTAATTGAATTATTATGCCTGTTAACTTCAGCCGTATCAAAGTTACGGTTGGAAATAAGTTTTTTCCACAGTAAAAGAAAATAGAAGCGTAACCTCCCGGAGCCACTAAAGTGCTTATCGACAATATCCCTCACGCTAGCTGCTATTCACATAAGCGTGTCACTGGGCTCTAAAATATCACACGAACCTGTACCGTTGGTGGTACCAGAGAGAGAGAGAGAGAGACGGTAGCTCTCGGATCTAGATGCACGAAAGTTTATTAATTTTAGCTCTATCTATATATTATTCCCCCACCAACATTCTTCCTTACTCGGAAGAACTCTCTCAAAACTCTCATTATATGAATGTTTTACCAGGGGCTTAGCTAAAATTCTCAGAATTTACGACGGCGCCCTTATTTCCAGAATTGACGTACGTGTTTGTGTAACGTACTGAACTTAACTCTAAAACTGCGTTCCCAGAAACGCTTAACCTAACGGGTTCGCTTCTTCAGCTCATTAACGACTCTGGTTAATCTAGCTGCCTAATTAGCTCCAATATCACTGATTTAATATACAGAAATTATTTATTGCAATTATTTCTCTGTCTTACTGTTATTTCTTTATTTAATTATTCATACATTCCCGCGATAATTACGGTATCATCAGTGTCACATATATGGGATCCATTAGAAGTTTTTACGGGTGTATAGCCAATACGAGTAATTAATACAAGCAGTATACCAGAAGAAATTCTAAGCTATTGATAAAGAAATGTATTCCAAAACTTTAAATTAACATATTGCATTAACATTATGTTCTACAGTTAGATTATTAGGAAACAGATAATGTCCTGAAGGTTCAAATTAATGCTATTTGATAAAGAAGACAATGTTTACAACAGAAAGTCCACAATTAGGGAAGTTTTTATTTCATAGTTGTCATCAGGTACGAACAAGGCTTTTTCAGTTTTAGCGCACTTTTTCAATTTGTAAAACGCAGGCACTTATAACATTTTGGGACTATATTGATATCAATAATCAGCTAAAGAAAACCTCTCTGGAATCTGGACAGGATACGGGTGATTGAAATCCCAATATCCAAAAGAGGCAGAAAGAAATAAATGAAGGAAGAGCAGTATGTTCAACGGCTCAATGCACATGAACCGGAGACTAGCATGGTGGGAAGTGCAGGAAATAATTTCATTATGTGTTTACTTATATTTTGCTATTTTGTTATTTTTAGAAATCAATAAGTATTCTTCATCAAAGTTTGCGCTATTCATTAGTAGGGTTCAAGTATGGGTGCCCAAAACACACAACAGAGGAGCACAAAGACAATTCCATTATGCGATGACGTCAAGAAGAAAGGAAGGAAAGAAAAATGGAAGAGAAGAGCAGTGGAGCCTACCTGTACTCTTAAAGATGTTCTTGCCATTCATGTACTGTACACAAAGTACATGCGATATGCAGGGTGGAGCATTTAAGTTGAGATTGCGCAATATCTCCAAAACTAAGCGTTGTAGAAAGAAATGTATGGCATAAAAGTTCCTTGATATAATGGGGGAAAGTAAATGCCATTAGTCGTGTTTTGTGTGGAGGGTGTTATGATAGGGTCAATTTAATTTTTTTACTTTCCCTACTACGTATAGTAAGTAGGGGAAGTATTGTATTCCACCCAAAAATTCGATACTGAGATTTCACCGGAAATATGTTTTGAGACACCCTGAGTCCAAAAAAAGCATTTTTGGAAACATGTCAGTGTGTGTATGTGTATGTGTGTGGCTGTGAACAGCATAACTCATAAACGAAAATTCGGATAAACACCAAACTTGGTATTTAGGTTCAGTATCTTCGAGAGATGCGACACGAAGGTTTTCAAGAAAATCCCCCCAACCCAGATTACCCTTTACATTGAACATTTTTCTAAAATTAATGGCTATAACAATTTTGATTAAAATATCATATGCTTAAGATATTTTCCTAACAAATGAAATGTATATCTCGAATTTTCTGGGAATGTCTCCAAAAGTATTCTTCATTGTGAACGACTTTTGCATAGCTGGTAAACCATAAGAGATAGACAAAATTTTACTACACAAAAAGTGTAGATCGCGTTAAAATACCCAATTTATGTCATATAAATTTGTTTTGTTCAGTGAACCATTTTCGGGATATTGCTTGTTATTGCCTTAAATTTTCCAATACTTTCTCTCAAATTGGAATTCGTTATTTATTTTTTTTATGTCCTGGACATACAAAGAGAATGGAATGCTCTACATAGCAACCAGCTCTTAAAGATTTGACTTATCGCTTAAATATTACCATATTTCCCTTGCATCTACAAGAAAATTAGCAATAAGATTAATATCTCGATATCTCGATTAACATGAAGCTTATGAAGAATAAGCAATTGTAGAAATAGTTTGTACAAGAGTAGAGAGTGTAATACATGTGAGTGTAATAAATCAGATTTTTTTTAAATGGGAGCCTATATTTTGTATGTTATTTTCTGATTAGAAAATTGTTTATAAAAATCTGTTTATTTTGTGATGAGAAATAAGGGAGGAAAATGTTTATTCTCAAGTACGAAACGTAACTTGACCCTCAAATGACCATACATTGTGCTCTTCGTACACAGTCATTCAGAATTTTCGTTATTTACGTTGGTGTAAAAACAATTGCATAGTACTGTATACGAACGTTGTTTTTTATGAGTGAGAAAACAAAAAAAAAGATAGGTTTCGATTTAAAAACATGAAATTTAACATAAAATGATCATCACAACGTCCTCTAAATAAAACATGACTAATGGCATTCATTTTCCCCCATAATATCAAACAACTTTTATTCAGGACATTTCTTTCTACAACGTTTAGTTTTGGAGATATTGTACAATCTCATCTTAAATGGTCCACTCTGTATAGATTCAGATAGTAGGTATACTTCACTATATCGATCAGAGACATTAGTTTAATCCATTATTTTTCATTGTTATACATAGAGCAAACAAAAGTATGAGAATAAATATTTCTTAACAGAATCTTCTATTGAAATGCAATAACATTTCCTAATTTGTCAGAATAAATACAGTTTCTATTCCATTTAAAATAATTTAACACTGTTTTGCGTTTAATAATAATAATAATAATAATAATAATAATAATAATAATACAGAAATTTATAAAATAGACGAAATGTTGTCTTTGAAAAGAATAGTGGCTACTGTCTTTCTATCTATTACAACTCATTAAGTTTTAGGTTAAATAATACTTATTTTTCTGTAATACAGAATAATAACTTCCAAATTTAAAATATTACGTTACTAATAACAATAGTGTGCGAGAAGAACGACCAAAGCAAAAAAGAAAAGAATATTTACTTATCTTGTCTCGTAACTTGCTTTTCAAGTGTGCATTTTCCTTCATGTCTGCATAATTTCCAAAGCAGCAATTACTCAGTGAACATAAAAGAAAAACTACAATTAGGAACATAGTGATGGGAAGGGGTGTACATAATAGTTTTATAAACCATAGGAATCCAGACGCGTTTATAATATTATATTCATACCTCTTAAACCAACGGGGAATACAAATTCTGCTTGCTCTGGTTAATATTACGCGAATGAATGATGTAATAAGGCTTACGTAGCCACATTTCTAATCTCGGAGTAGCTGAAGACTCAACAGAGCTTTCCAGTGATGGTAAATCCTCTTTGCTGGTATCTGTAAGCTACATTACTGAGTAGTAAATAGCGTTTTTATTTACACCCAGGAGAAAACCGCAGGTATTAAAAGCGGAACTACCAGCTGCAGCGTACGGAGCTGAAATAATGACTTGGCCAATTAGGGGAATCGCTCCAGAAATTCTCACAGGGAGACTACTAAGGGAACGGAGCGGAAACAGAAGCCCATTGTTGTTTACTCGCGGGGAAATGACTGTCGTGTGAATGGAAGAGGAAACACTGCCTTATCTGTGTAAATAAAGCAGCTAGAAGGATTCCAGAAATCGGTACCAGAATATCAAAGAGATGCGCATCTTTACATGACTAAAGTGTGCCAGATACTGGCATAAGAGTAGAATTCAGCTCTTCGTCTGTTGAGTCAAAAGCAAAAGCGCTGTCTGGGAAACAATAATTGCACGTGTATTATACTGTTCTCTTATGATGTCTATATGTTCCATCCATTCCATTTGTAAAACTTTTGGACACGTCGATTGCCTCGAAGCAGGAGCAGCATATTACAGACAATAGGCAGCTCTTGAGTTATACAACTTGGTCAGTCCAGTGTTCCTTTTATTTATCAGATTCAAATTTAGAATGTTATATATATTTTAAGCCACGCTGCAGTTTTTCGCTAAGGCTGCTGCACATCCCAACGCTGATCTGTCTTCCTATTTAAGTCCTTATTTTGCAGGTACTAGACTCTCTGACACAGATTTTAAGAATTAAGTGTGCCCATAGGTGAAATTTCTACGTCATACAGTTTTTATACAAAGGTTATCCAAATTCGGTAAAAAACAAATACAGCTATAAGTGCGTTTTAAAATTCATGTAAATATCTAATACTTTTAGAAAAATTTGCATTGTACTTTTACTACATAAATTAATCAAATATTCAGATTAAAGAAATTCAGAAATTTTAATTTTTAAATAAGAAAATACAACAATTTAAACACGAGTACCACGCATACAGAAGGTTTTTCACTCTTCTGGTTGTTTCAGAAGAAGTTTAAATGTTCAAATATAATTTTAATGTTAATTTATTCCGAATGGTCAAATTAATCATAGTCATATCTTGAGACATCATTTTGAAGTTAATTGTCTCTGATTTCTGCTAAAAATTCAATAAGGTTGGTTACAACTACATCGTATGGAAAACTTTTAATGCGCAAAACTGTGAGAAAAGTCGAGTAAAAGGCACTGGAAGTAAATCTAGGCTATTAGGTCGTGCGCTCTTGGGCATTCAAATTGTCACGTGTTGAAGCCTTAAACGTTTTGAGAGCGAAATCCATTCTATATAATTGAAGCTAAGTATTTTTGGACATAAAAATTGATTTGAAATGTTGACCAAATTTCAGCTATAGGTACATTTAAAGCTGGTGTAGCATTAGTCTTTAATGTCAGTATACAACATGTAACAGAAAGCCAATTAATTCTGAAACCAAATTGTAAAGAAATACCAAGACATATATTACATGACACATAAGGAATTAGAAGACCTTATAAATGAGTTTTACAAGCAGAAATTAATTTATTTTCGATTATTTCTTATACTTATTTCACTTCAGTTGAATATTCTTGGAATTATTACAAAACTATTGTATGCACTAAATATTCAGAAAACAGGAAAATGCGCATCACGCCACATATTTTAGTCTGGCACCTTTTACGTTTCGAATGATGCGGTGCTGCAGACCAATGAAATATTTCGAAGAAATAAGCTCTGATCATATTCCTTAACACCTCCGATAATATGAGTAAATGATAAAATCTTTTTATTAGAAGTATCTCTTCAATTACCAGTGCAAATGGGGAACCTCTTCTGCAGCCCGCCTTGAAGCAATATGTGTATGTAATAATTTGTAAAATGTATGTAACAGTTATTGCATATGCTTATATTATTGTATACATGTTCAATAATGTTATATGAATGTATTACGTAATTTAATAATGTAGGAGCTGTGAGAATAACAAGTTAAAGGTTGCTAACAATGAGGTAACAATGAGGTAACCTTGAGGCAATAATGAGTTTGAGAGTTTAAATGTTCTTGTGATTCTTGGAAGCATTAATCTGATTTTAGTGACAGTTTATAAAAATAGCCAATCGAAAAAGCTTTAGTTAAATGCAGGTATTCTATTGGAGTAAGAATAGCCAATCAGAGACCTTAAATACAGAAATTTACAAGTTTAGGCGCTTGAAATCAGTTCGGTTGCCTGCAGACAGAGTTACTAACCAGACGCGAGATGTGTCCTCGAGAAATTAATTACGTATTCGTGTGAGACTAAAATAGTATACGTGTTAAAAAGTGCAAGTATTAAATAAAAGAATCTCACAACTCTTGATATCAGTGAAGTGCTATTTAATTTGTGTCAAGGATTAATTAAAAGGAGTTAAATAAATAAACAACTCCAACAAAATACTTTCTTCAAATTGACCCCCAAAGCGTGGTGCAAATAACGTAAAGAAATATCTACTACAATGCCTTAGTTCTTCAATAGTTTGTTACACAGGCTCAGCATCTCGTAAAAGCAAACAGCCAATTTCTGAGCCTCCATAGTGCATAGCCTGTTGAAGTTTGCGACAGAATGTGCTCGAATTAATTTTATAATGTGTTAATTTGTTTAGTGGTTAATTTGATATTTGAATGATATATGTGTATAATGTGAACACCATGTAAATAGCCATTTTTGTGTAATGTAATGTTTGTCTTTTATATATAATGTTCCTGTTTCACTAGCTTTAGGATGTGTTAAACTCTGCAGTGTGATAGAAAATATGATGTTCGCATGTGCGGAGAGATCTGGATCTTTTGTGTTACAATCAAGGGTAAGGTTTTACGACCTTATTTGTCTCCGCACGGGAAGTATGGAATGAGGGAAAGGTAACAAAGAAGGGAAAATTACCAAAAGAAACCCGGGAAATAGTCACGTGGTTAGCCGAAAAGAGTATATATAAATGAAATAATATTTAGCCATGCTGGGAGAACTGCGAAAATTCTTCCAATGAGAAATTATATCCTAAAATTTCAAGTGGGGGGATTGTATTTCATAAATAGTGGATATTTACCCCAAAATCCAGCAATTGACTTGTAGTTATAGACGAGGAATCCACACTACTCCGTAAGACAAAGTTGGCGCGCAAATGGTGTCCTTTTGTGCGGAAGTGTAAATGTGACTAATCACATATTAATTAACAATGTATCGGTGATTCCCGAGTTCTATATAAAGTAATAAATGAAAAGGAACATTATTTAGTGTTTTTAGAGTGAAGAAGTAACAATAAATAGCGATACATCAAACATTATGGTAAGTAGTGAAGTCACCTCTGAGCTCCTTTGTACCACTACCGAGATCAACGAGCTTATTAGCAATCCTGAAAGGCAAAGTCCATGCATATATCTCCGCTATGAGCAACTAGCCAGGGTCACAGCGAGAATTACCGTATATTTAAATCACCTTCCTATGGGATTTGCCTGATGAAGAAGCAGCCACGTCGGGCGGAGGACATAAAACAGGTACAGTGAATTTTACCATTACTTCTCCTGCACCTACCACTACCCGCGTTCGATTCCAACCCGTGCGGATATCGAACCCAGGACTGTAAACTAAAGATACAGCTAGTCCACCTCCCCGGCGCAGTCTTCGAAGCAAGAGGCGAGAGGAACGACGCAAGCTGAAGTTTTGGCTTGATACGTCGCTCTTAGAACTCTCATATACTTTTTCTTCTGTTTCAACGGATCACCCTTCTCTTTTTAGGACTTACAAGCGAATACCTTGGGCCAGCAGCTTGTTGAGGAAGAAGAAAATTTTGGATCATACAGAATTAATGATCAGCCAAATGCCTGGTATGGCGGTGAAGAGGAAGGAAATTTAATGCAGTGATGATACGGATAATAGGAAAATTCGCTGATTAAATTATCCAACCAGTATTAGTCTAGCGACCGAGGAAAACCGTGAAAAAGTCCTCGGCCAGGTTGGTTGGCCCCGGGGTTTGAGCCTGGTGCCTCCCAAATGCGAGTCGCACACTCTACCGAGCCCTCATATACAGGAATCAAAATACTAACCACTAAAGCAATAAAAACAAAATGCAGTGTCTTTGGTATTGAGTCATATACTCCTAGAATTGCATTGCTGCTCTAAGATTTTCAAAACATCTCCCAACTACAAACTACACTTTACATGAGAAAATTTTCGTTATTTGTAATTCCTAAAAAAATGGATCTGAGATTTGATTAAAATGGCAAATGTTTAAAATATTTACTTGACAGATAATATGAATACTTCGAATTGTTTATCAATATTGGAGTAGGACAATATTAACAGTGAAGAGTCAATTGATAAAATAAATGAGTCGAATGATATTAAAAGCCTTCACTTACATAATGATAGTAAAAGATGGACGATTGTTTCGAGACTATCAAGGCCTCATAGAGCTATACACTCCAGCGATCACGGCTACGAGAGCCGGCAACATCATAGGCTAATGAGAATAATTAGAGTCATGAGATTGAAGATTCTGTAAAGGAATAACACTAACCGACGTGCGGAATGCCTAGTTTGCATAGATCATATTTCATAACTCCTGATTCCTCACATTTATTTTTCCTGCCATTTATCTTAAAAAGATTTTCTAAGTTCCCTTGTGATGTTCATAGTAAAAATTAAAGGTAGCTCATTTTGTTTTCTGAAAATATATTGGTGTACATGATATACCACCTACATAGCTGTCTCTAGGTTTCTTCATCTATGCAGCCTAAGACCTGTCTTAGACTCTTCCTGGCTGCACTTTTGTGCAATTAGATAGATTAAGGCTTACTACCACTGTAAAACGGCTTAAGTGATTTAAGCGCTCTGGGATGCGGTCTACCTGAAACGCTAGACGTTTGTAATAAGCCTGTTTTCTAGCATATTTATAAAATTTCACCGTACAGCGTACTCTTCCAACTACTTCTGGAACATGTAGCGGGAATTAATGGGTAATAGGGTTTTCTTGATGTCGGGTTTCTTATTCGGCAGGATTGTTGTTGCCGGCTACTCAGGTAGAGGATTGTTGGTTGGGTGACTCTTATCTCAGGGAGTGTGGATGGGAGATGAATGATACTCACAGTTCTCCTCTCAGTGGGCCGTTTATTCTGAAGATCCACACTGCTTTCCTCGACCGAATCCCCTTCACAAAAGATGCGATTCCGCCTATCATCCCCGCTATTGTTTCCGTGCTTTACCCTTTCCTCATTATCTTTAGAAGTTGAAACATATCACGACGTAAATTTAATGACTAGACTTTTGTCATTCCTAGCTACCCTTTCCTCACTTTTACTTAACACTAACTTTCCAATACATAAATGCTTAAGTTTTGACATCTACACTGTTTCCCTATCTTACACGAAATGCTGTGAATTTCCACATCTATACTCTTCCCTGTAAGACATGAAGTGATGTGAATTCCTACTTCTATCCTGCTCCCCTGTACGACACGAAGTCATGTATTCTTCCGCACAGTACGACACGAATTGATCCATCTTACACACGTCTGAAACAGCTCTCAGTCATAGATAATTTTTCTATTCTCCGCCTCTTTTCTAGTTTCAATCCTTCTTTTTACTATGCATACTTTTATAATTTCTCATTGGTCATTTTTCTCCGTTTTCCATTGGTTCGTTATATCGTCGAGCTGACCTTGCCCGCGTCTACCATTACCGCCTTACGTTCGCTTGATTAGCTTTTCTGTGCGCTTGAACGCATTCGACTTCCTTTCCGTTGTTCAGGCTTCCTGGGGTTTCACCAGATTTCTATAGGACTTCAGCGTTTGCTAATATTTCCTTTCCTGTATATTCCTAAAGTATTTCACCTTTAACAGTTTTCAGCGTCTCTTCTTCTAAGATACGCGTTTTCCTATATTTTATTTCATGTTCTGATTATTTATTCGTATGTGTTCTTTACTTTATTCTTTCGTATGATTTTATTCCCCCTTTTCTAATCCTTAATATTATATTTTATTCCTCCTTCTTATTAGTATGTCCATCCTTATTATTTTTAGATGATTATTAGCATTCTTATTATGGTTGTGATTATTATTATTATTCAGCTGGATCTTATCACTTCAAACACAATGAATGAAGCACCCATCACTCGGATCCAAAGTAAAAATCACCCAAAAACAAAACTCGAATCTAAACAACGCAAGGCTACAAATAACTAAAACACACTCATATATAAAATTAGTGCTGTTCATTCAGGTCACAGCTGGTACTAAATAAATAGGCAATTTCCGCCATTAGATGCCTCTTTTAGATTTGATAGATATACATAATATCTTGTGTTATCGATTATTAAATCTAATATATATCAAAACTCGTGAGAAAAGGTTATAGCACACAAGAAAAGTTAGATTTCGTCGAACATAAATACAGATAACTATTTAGCGTATGGAATATCAATTTACTAAATAAATTAGTGGTAATATTACCCGTGGCTTGTCGGTATGAATGTGACAGCACGAGGTTCAAGCTTAAGCTTCCTCTTCTTAACCTTGTTTACAACTTTGCACTTCAATTTGCATACTCAGGCACAAAATAGTGTACGGAGGATAGAAATATTTTGTAATGGTTTACATTTTTAAGCTAGGCTAGATGTAATTAAAATTACTTTTAAACACTCTCCTAGGTGGTACTAAAAAGAGTTAAAATGAATAAGTAAAAAGTATTCTTGATCACCGGTTACAGTACAATAAAATAATTATGCGATATTTATTATTATAAAAATATTTTATCGCACTGTAATTATAATTAATCCTGGGTTAAACATTTCCACTTAGGTGCTAAAGCATAAAAATGGAATAAATAAACGAAAATTGCAACAGAATGAGCATTCATTTGAAGCATTCATCATACAGTCTACTACAAAGAATGGCGCAGTGCTAATCCACTCGCCCATTAGATACCTTTGCTGAGGAATTCTTCTGCAAAGGATGCTTCAAATCGACGCCAACCTATTGATTTTTTTAAACTCTCTGTGGTTTTCTTTGAATTGGTACAACAACAGTTACAAATAATTCCACTTAGCCTAAAAATATAAACACGCTACCAGAATTGTAGTTGTAGAATTCATTGATTTACAAAGGGACGATATTTTTACCTAAGAATATAATCTGCGGCTTTGACAAATACAGGGGGCGGCTGATTCACCCGTCTTTCAGCATGAATTGCTGATACAGGACCTGCTGTTGATTAAAGAGTTTTTCTTTTACAACTTGCAGATATACTACGAATTGTGGGAGATGTAAGCTTTACTACACCTACAATTACTAATAAAGCAATTTACATAAATCAGCAAGACTATTTTGGTAAAAGTTCTCACAAAATTATACGAATAACAAAATTGGCATTATTTTACATTCTCGGACAGCAGAGATAACTAGGAAACTGCAAGGATCAGTTTCACATCTTAAAAGCACTTTAATCCTCTTATACATTGTAATGCATTATTAATATCACTCAAGAACAAGTGCAGCTATGCATATTTTTACTCATTTTTAAATTTAGGCACATTCTTACATCATATGGTACTACAAGCGACACTGGCGATACATGAAACAAAATGATAATCGGGAAAGAAAACTTGTCAATGACTCGCTTCAGGCCTAAGTACAAGGTACCTTCCCAGTATTTACCACTTATGATGACAGAAAAATCTGGATAAAGGACAAAGTGGACGGTTCTAGCCGGATTTGAACTGCAGACCTGCCATTCACAGCTATATACTCCAGTTACCCGTGTCGGTGCTATACAAGGTAGATGTAAATACTTGTGAGGGAGTATCATCTTAAATGGGGAACGAAGCACAAAAATTAATATTTGCCGCATTTATTTGTGTCAGAAATAAATAACAACGCACGCAGTGTCACCATCCCAAGGTGAATGGTTATCGGGTTACGACCTGTTGTTGAGTTGACGAGTGACGTCATGAGAGCCAGACTGCACCCAGACAAAACGTACGCAGCATAGGTGTTTTCAATGACTAAAAAGTTTACGTGTTAATTTCACTAGAAGTGCACAACTATTCTGAATAACAAAGAACAGAGCTAAAGCTATCCAATCAGTTTTCACAATCCAGTTAATACCTAATAGATCATAAACAATAGTCCCACATCTGCTTTGAAAATGAGTGAACGTGGTTTCCGACCTTATCGGTTGAACAAAAAAAAAGGGCGATTTGGAAGATTTACACCACCCTGGCAGCGATTCCGAGGCAGTTAATGTGAACACAGAAAACCGTGCTGGTTCCATCCATTGGTGTAAGTGTAATGAATGTATACCTCTGAATAATCATGAGGAAAGTGTGTCTTGCTCGAACTATGAAAACGCAAATTTGGTGAAGGGTGATTTTGTCTGCATCACAAAGCATCCTAATATCCACAAATTAGTTATAGGTTCTGATGTTTTAATATTTGGAGGGATCACTTCGTTAAAAGCAAAAAGTTGAGCTAAAAAGAAATTACTCACCGCCAAAAATCTTGCCTGCCGACCTGACGATATTTCTGATTCAAAGTATTTACAGTGAGAATTAATTCATGGACTGCAATTGGACACAGAAGAAGAGTTTTCGTACTATCAAGTGTAGTGCTTAGTATCAAAAACGTTTTTCCAGAATCCAGTGAAATATATATAGGCTTCAAACTTTACCAGTAAACACACAAATTAAAAATAGTAAGTTCCAAATTCAACAATTATTATTATTATTATTATTATTATTATTATTATTATTATTATTATTATTATTATTATTTAAATTTAATTGTTTAACCTGCCTGTGACCAACCTTCTTATGTTGACTAAAAACGTGAGAAGCGCTTCAATCGTAGTAACTCTAATGGAGTCAAAACTTGGGAGTTGTATTATTTGGTAGTGACAGATCAATTACTGTATTCGGTAATGGATCCATACAATGTGCATGTAGAGATTTTTTTCACGTAGTATCAGCAGTTTCCATTCTTCATTAGATTCCTCATATTTATTTTTCATGATCAAGACCCAGATGCTTTGGAGTATTGAGTTTTAAAACCAGTCCTTTTTATTTGCACTGGAATTACAATTTAGCGCTGCTATCTTGGATCTAAGTTGAAGGCTTTTATATGAAAAAATATATTCTTTTACATAGCATATTTAAGACGAAGACTGTGATAACTTCCTAAACTGCCAGTATGTATATAATGTCATATACAAACCAAATATTTTAACTAGGTGCTATCCAAAATAATTTTTTTCAGAGCATGATAGGCTATTCATTCGGCTTTAATCCATAACTTACTTCTTTGGTCTTTTTCCAGAAATTCATCATGTTTACAAGATTTCAATTCACCGTTTTCTAGCCATTCATGTTTTTTATATTATGAAAGATTTGTGTGAATTTTCAATTAATATGGTACCCATCTGATTACAGTTTTGTGCAGTTCACCATGTTTATACGGTTTTACATGTCATAAGCTCTGAATGTTTTTTCTACCATTTTAATTTTTTTTCATTAGACTTTTAGACAAATTCCATACGTCAAATTTATGTTCAACTTCCGGATACTGAGATTTTAACAGGTATCCTACACCTTTCTGTCTTTTGGAGAGAAGAACTGAACTCTACACATTTCCTGTTTTGCAAGTCTAGTCGTTATGTTGTCACAAGCAGCCTTTTTTAAAATCGCCTTTTACCATACCTCTTTGAACAAGTTCAAAATCAATAATTTTGCGGGAGTTTAAATCCATGACAGAATAGACTAAATATTTGGCTGAAAATCCTAGGGAGTCATACTGCCACCATATAGGTTGAAACGTGCTCTTTTGACCCAAGAGGAAGTGGATTAAATTAGGAATAATGGCAGATTCCTACTTGAAAATATATTCCATAAATTAATTAACAAGCCGAATTTCTTCCATTTAATAAACTCACACTTCAATAACATAGATAATTACAATTTACAAAACCCTTATTCGTGCACCATTCTTTACGGCTTCAATGTTTTAAATTAAATTACAATAATTACAGAATTGCTTCCTGCTCTCACATTTACCGATATATTTCTAAACTAACAGCAATAAGTCTATAGCATAGACGATCAATTTTTTCCAGTAAAGAACTACTAAAGAGAATTTTGAATACGTTAAGGCAAAAATGAATTTATAAATACCGTTCAGAATGCCTTCTATCTAAACGTTGTCCTGTTGTTTTCCTCGTAACCTAGCTCGCCGTCAAAGAAAGACTGATCAGCCTTGTGGACAGCACATTGAAGCAAGCTGGAACTGATCTGGCGCCTGACGTACTGCGTGACTCAAAATAACTGCGCCCTTTCTTCTTGTTGTTGTCGTCTGCTTGAGAATCACTACTATAGTCATTTCACTTCTGTTCCCGTACATGTCAGCCTTCCTTTAGTACACTCCTGTCGCCTAAAGTAGATTTCTCCGGTGAGGGTCAATTTGGCACAAGGTATAACACAACCTTTTAGTGAATTCAAATTATTTTTTTCTTTCTTGAACCCAAAATGCTGAAACAACTGGTTCTGCGTGTTTTGAGTGATTTTATAGAATGTACGCTTTGAAACAACTGCCAAACCCAGGGATTTGTAGAAGTAATTAAACTGTTGAAGCAATATACCAAATAATAATGAAGAACCTGTTATTAAGGAATTTCCTTCCGGTTTCTTTCCTGACAAATCTTTTGAATTCCAAATGAATATACTACCGCAATAACACATTGTTTTAACACATAGCATTGTCCCTTTAACGTGATGAAAAATTGGCTTGATTTCATTTCTGCATGAAACTCATACCTTGAAAAATAAAAGTAGAGATATCAAAGTACCAATGAAATATTCCACTGTAGCTTCATTTCCATGTATGGTGAAAGTCTCTTCTTGTTCGTTATCACTTGTATCAGATTCTGAAGTATCACGTTCGTAGAAATTTTCATATATATTGTTGGAATCTGAAAATATATAAAGATCTTTAACATGTGATAGCTGCCGTTGTTATTGAGTTACAACAGTCATTTTTTCATGTGGTTACAGTTGTTATTGGCAAATAGCCATGGAACGTCGCATCATTCAGCAACGGGTAGAAATTTATTATCAAAATGGATCATCTGTACGCCAAACCTTCCGTGTATTGCGTGAAGTTTACGGTGTGCATAATCGTCCCTGCGAGAGAACGATTCGGCGTTTGATCGATAAATTTGAAAGAAGTGGTTCTGTCAGCGATCAAAGAACGTCTGTACGTAATCGATGTAAGCGCTCCAACTAAAACATACGCGCCGTTCGTGAGAGTGTACGCGAGAACGGAAACAAATCAACTGCTCGTCGACCGCAAGAATTGGGGTTTCGCCGACCACAACTTGGCGAATTCTGCATCTGAACTTGAAGTTTCACGCTTATAAAATGATATCAACTCAGGAACTAAAGGCTAACGACCATAGGTCGTGCCGTGTATTCGCTGACCGGGCTATGGAGCAATGGAAGCTGACCCGAAGTTTTGTAAAAAAAATCATCTTCAGCCCCCTTTTAGATGGATGGTTGTGTTAAACAATATTGCCGCTATTGGAGCAACGACAATCCAATGCATATTCAAGAACGACCACTTCATCTCCAAAAGATTACTGTGTAGTATGGATTTTGGTATAGTGGAATCATTGGTCCATATTTTTTCCAACATGAAGATGGAGAAGCTCTAACTGTCAATGCAGAAAGATACCGGGCTCTTATAAGGGACTTTTTTTGGTCTCAATTGTATGGTATGTATCTCAGAAACATCTTGTTCCAGCAAGATGGTGCCACATTTCATAATTCTCTCGAAACAATCGATCTTTTGAATGACAGGTTCAAAGGTTTCAGCATTTCCCGTGGTGGTGATGTTAACTGGTCCCCGAGGTCATATGATTAAACGCCTTTGGATTACTTCTTGTGCGGTTATGTTAAATCTCGAGTTTATGTCAACAAGCCAGAAACAGCAAATGATCTTATGAATAATATCACAGGTGTTATTCGTTAAGTTGGACCTAATTAAGGTTCTTCTGTCATTGAAAATTGGGTCAACCGTATACTCGCAAACCAACAAGTCGCGGTGATCACTTAACTGGTGTTCTCTTCCACATATAATGACATTAATTATGTTCCAAAATAAAAATAAATAAATAAACCTCTATCATTTATAGAACGTGTTTTATTTAAGTTCAAAGATAGGACACTTGTTGAAAGCCCCTATATTTCCTTATAATTTCTGTACCTAGTTGACATTGTACTTCTGAATCTTGGTTTATTCATCCTCTATTCTGAATTCTATTTCACTATTTTTATCATCACCGACGTTGCCAATCTTATTGCAACTATGCTTTTACAATTTCTAGCCTCATATTGTTTTGTTCTTTGTCGTTCGCTCTTGGATGAAGATGGTGAAGTATCAATTGTCTCACTAGAACTTGATATCTGGAAGGCGTCTTCATTTTTTCTCATAGTAGGAATAGTTTTATGTTTTAATAAAGGCCCTATGAAGTTTTCATTCGGCAAAAGCTGCTTTTTTAATAACTGGGTCTGTTCATAATCTGTGTCCTTAAAATGGGAGGAACATAAACGAGAACCGGGACCAGGCAAAATACTGTGATTTGCAAAATTCTACCCATATCCTATATCGTTTTGGGAGATTTGGTTCTGTTTGAGTACTTCCGAAAATGTGTTCTCTTATGTTTCCCTTCTTACATTACAGCCATATGGATAACACTGAGGCATTTCATTCTTCACAATATTGTAATGTATGTGTATGTCTGTGTATTGTTGCGCCGGACGCATTATTGCTGTATATAATATTGTTGAGCTAATTGTTGTGTTTGTGTGTTAATTATTGTCTGGCGTGGCAATTCCATTTCCTAGTCGGGGGCTGAAGGCAATTTGGGAAGAGTTGTGTTTGTGTGTGTGTGTGTGTGTGTGTCTAGTGTGGGTCTAGTTCTAGCCAGAGTAGCGTGACTCTAATGTAAGACTTCGGAGGGAATGGGTGTATGTGTGATGGGTGCATGCGTGGGGTATCTCCCCCAGTGTTTTGTGTGTAACCTTTTTGTGTACCATGTAGAGCGTCTTGATTTATAATAAACCTGGGCAAAATTTGAATTCAAATGTAATTATTTAAAAATATTCCACGCCCGCTTTAGTTTTGTGCAGCAAGTTCTTGGTACCTTTCTCGTGTGCCTCTGAGTTACGCTCCCCAATGCATATGCCGGGGTAACTACATTTAATATTTTAGCTGCAGCCCTTTTGGCCTCACCCCGGTGTATAACAATATTACGTTGTTTGTATAATATTAACTGACTCAGTAACACCATCATCAACACCATCACCATCACAAAATACACTACTCTTTAACTTAAAATACCCACAAGAGCACTTCTGAAAACGCATTACTGCACATACAGCATTGACTGACTTGTGATCACCCAACTGCTTCCAGCGCACGGTTGGCTCTGATGACGTGCAAGGTCCTCATTATTTCCCTTGCGCAGCAATAACGGTCTGGCGGATAAGAAAACAAATTTGCCATTGCATTTTATAGGTCATATACTTCATTTAGGAAGAACATGATTTTTGTGTTTCGTTCCCCTTTAAATTATATACCACTTTAGGTGAAACGCTATGAGAACAGGGCAAGTTTAAGTTTGTATTATGAGTCTTTACTGTACTTCGAGTAAAAGAAAGAAGTGGCTCATTCTGCAGAATCAGCTCCGCTCCATTACTTCGGAATAAGAAACATACACAAAGATCAGGATATTTATTTAAATTATCTATTTATAATCGGCAGTAAAGTAAGGGTAATACTAAACCATTAAAGGCACTGTGATTACCTTACCTACTTACTCTTAACGCCTTTGTGACTAATTTAAATTGCTGAATATATTTGGATAAACTCTCTATTGCATTTGCTTCTATACCTAAATTATCATTAGGAAAGTGCTTTTCCAGAAAAAATGAGTAAGGACTTTTAAAGATTAGAAAAATTTACTGTTAGCAATACATGAACTCTGGAAAAATTATATGGAATCGTGCTTGGTCAATAATAACGTTACCGCGTTTACTAAAAATACATTAAGATAAAAAGATGTTATAAGATTGGCAATTCTCTGAATAACAAACTAAAGATCAATAAAATTTGTAATAATCACTATTAAGTGTCAAGGTTATCGAAAAGTAACCGTAGTGCAATATTTGAAAAAATCTGATGTGTTCACTCACATGACTTTCTCTACTCTTGTACAAACTATTTCTAGAAACCCTTATTCTCCATCTACTTCATGTTAATGAGATAAACATTTGCAGACTCTATCTTATTCCTAATTTTCTTGTAGATATAAGGGGAATATATATTTACAAGGGCAATATAGAAATACAGTAGCCTTTTAGCACATACATATCTCTTAATAGCTGGTTGCTAGGTGCAGCACCATTCCCTTTCCCACAGATTAATACTGTTTGAATATCCAAGACAAAAAAATGAATAACGAATTCCCATTCGAGAAAATAAGTATTGAAAAATTTAAGGGAATAACAAGTAATATCTTGAAAATGGTTCACTCAACAAAAAAATGTATATGACATAAATTGTGTATTTTAACGCGATCTACATTTTTGGTGTAGTAAAATTTTGTCTATCTCTTATGGTTTACCAGTTATGCAAAAGTCGTTCAGAATGAAGAACACTTTTGGAGACATTCCCAGGAAATTCAAGATATACATTTTATTTGTCATAAAAATATCTTAAACATATGATATTTTAATCAAAATCGTTAGAGCCATTTTTGAGAAAATTAAAATTTTCGAAAAATGTTCCATGTAAAGGGTAATCTGGGGTGGGGGTATTTTCTTGAAAACCTTCGTGTCGCATCCTTGGAAGATACTGAACCTAAATACCAAGTTTGGTGTTTATCCGACTGTTCGTTTCTGAGTTATGCTGTTCACAGACAGACACACACACACACACACACACACACACACACACACACAGACACACAGAGACACAGACACACACACGGACATGTTTCCAAAAATGCTTTTTTGGATTCAGGGGGTCTCTAAACATATATTTCCGGTGAAATCTCGGTATCGAATTTTTGGGTGGAATGCAATACTTCCCCTACTTACTATACGTAGTAGAGAAAGTAAAAAAAGTAAACTAAGTAAAACCACCACTTGTAACTTAATGTTCAACATTTTAATACTGATATCTATGTTCCGTTTTGGATAAATTCAATTTTGTTATCTCCAGCTTGTACCTTCATATCGTCCCTCCTACCTGACAAATATTAACAATCTGACATCCGTCTGCCTCGCGGTAAGAGTAAACATGTAAAGCTGCTAGACAATCTTTAATATCCGGCAAAATATCATTGATTTACTGATTTATAAACATGTCAACATTGCTCCAAATGCTTGCGGCAGTTACAAAATATTATACGTCTCTCAGATACATTTGTATTTTATATATCTATACCTTTCTGTAGGAAACAATCGGAAGCGATGAAAATATGGAGTTAAATCTGTACGTAGTACAACATAACATCACTTTCACTTTAGGTACGTATTGAACATCTTTTCAAAATGCATATTTTAATTTAATTGATTATTTATAAATATTTTGGTATCTATAATTATAATATTAACATGAACCAGTAGCGTAACACACTACATAAAATATAGTGTTTTACTACTCCTAAGGGATTATATCAACGATTCTCTTGGTTTGATATACTAGATAAATCAACAGGTTTTAGTTATGAATATATAAATGATGTTTCTTCAAACCTTGCTGTTACAAGAATAATTAACAACTATTCCGTATAAAAATTATAGCATATTAGTTTGTATAATGTGTTTCTCTGTTTAAAAATAAAAATAAGCTGGTATCAAGAAGAAGAAATTCACTGTGGTCTTTGAAAACAAGATCATGAGAGTCCAACTGTTGTTATATAACGTATGTTTTGTTATTCTGCTTAATGTGCTTCAGTATAACAATTTTATATTACCCCTAACGAAAATGTACTTCGTGTTTCTATCTGAACTGGAGGGATTTGTTAAATATATGTGATTTAATGAGCTTTTAGGTTTCGTTAGTACTATTTAACTCGTTTTAGCGTCTAAAGCAAACAGCATATAGGATTAACAGGTGATTTGCATCTTTTAATGTCAGTTATCAACTTCTCTTTATTTCTGCTTAAACGACAATAAACCAAAAGGAATCATTAAGTAACTTTTCTACTAAACATTTGCATTTAATTTCACTAAGCAGCACACCGTCACTTTTATTCACTACCAGCCAAGTCAGCCGTGCTTTAGCTGTCTGGGACATGAGTTGTTGGTTACATTACATTACGCTTCTACAATGCACGTGTGTTTATTAATATCTACGACAAAACCCTCGCAAGACGCTATTTATAATAGACACATGAATAAACATTATATAGGAATTCGACATGGCTCAGACTTTGTTTAAGAGCCCAAATACGCAGCAGGACATGTTAAGAGAATTTCTATCAGCCAATAGGAGAGAATTCATATCCAGCCACTGGTCTTAGCAGTAACATCTAGACTCGCAAGAGGCGCATACGAGTATGTGCTCTGATGCTCCTTGACGTACAATGGATTGACACTTAAGTTAACCATAATTCTGCAATAAAGAAGACAACATTTTAAAATAAAACTGAATTTCTACAGCGCATATGAATAATACACTCCTGAAAGAAATTATAGCAGCACATTTAAGTATTTGGATTTTAAAAGTTATTTAATAAAAATCTGATGTGTTACAGTTACATGACTTTCTCTACTCTTAAACAAACTATTTTTACAAACGCTTATTCTCCATCTTCTTGACGTTAATAGAGATAAATCTTTGCAGAAAAAGTATAAGTATTAGAACATTGAAACGAATAACAGGGAATATTTTGGAAATGGTTAACTGCATGAAAAATGTAGATAACATAAGTCGTGTGTTTTAAGGAGTGCTACATTTGTTTGTTTAGAAAAATTTTGCCTATCTCTTACGGTTGACCAATTACGCAAAAGCCATTAAAAAAGAAGACACTTTTGGGGGCAATCTCAGAAAATTCAAGATATACGTTTTAGTTTTCATGAATATATCTTAAATATGATATTTTAATCAGACTCGTTGAGGCCATTTTTGAGAAAATCAAAACTTTCGAAAAATATTCCATGTATAGTGTAGAGTGGGTGGGGGATTTTCTTAAGAATCTTCGTGTTGCATCTTCGAAAGATACTGAACCTAAATAGCAAGTTTGGTATTTATTCAACATTTCGTTTTTGAGTTATGCTGTTCAGAGACACACATAGGGTATTTTTCTGAAAGTGCTCTATTTGGATTCAGCGGCCTCAAAACATGTATTTCAGGTGAAATCTGGATATTGAATTTGTTGGGCAGAATGCAATGGTTCCCCTACATGCTACACGTAGTAGAGAAAGCAATAATGGGCAGGTAGATAGTTTATATTTTAAAAAACCTTATACCTAGCAATCCCATTTCTTTCTCCACCAATTTATATTTGTTTTTATAGCTTCTCCACAAATTATTCACAAAAAAGGTGAATATTTCTATGTCCTGAATAACCGTGATAAAGATTCTCCACGGTGAACATTGATAACTTAAATGTGCACACTATAGATACTTGTGGAATGAACCTCCATTCACCTGCAGATGTTTTGTTTCCTCACAGCAATGCAACTAGCTTCAGTAGTCGTAGAGTGTAACACGGTCTAGTCGTATTCTCATTTTCTTAAGATTACTGAACGCTTGGAGCAGCTATATTGTATTAAGTTCTGTCAGAAGCTATCAGACTTCTAATCAGAGACCATCCTAAAGTTCAAGCAGACGACGCGTTGGGTGAATGCAAAGTGCAGAACGGTACTACAGTTTTAAACTTGACCGCGTTTTCACAAGTCCATCAACAAACCCAAATGCAATGTTGATGCTTATCAGGGAAGATCATTGTTTGAAAGTACACAATTGCATGGAATTGGGATGAGCGTAGAGTTCCCTATACAGCATCGAAGATGAAGACTTAGGAATTTTCAGAATGGCTGCAAAATATTTACCCAAAATGCTTTCACCGGAACAGAAAAAACTGCTTGATGAGGACGTGCTGCGGTTTGCCAGGTTTTTCACAGAAAGTTAAAGACCTATATGTTAATACTCATGCAAGTATCTTGAACTGAATATTTTAATGAAATGTTAATTAATAAAATCGTTAAAGCCATTTTGAATAAAATAAAAAATAATAATAAGGAAATGTTTTACACGTAAAGGGTAGTTTCGTAAAAGGGGTTACATAAAAACCTTCGTGTCCATCTTAAGATCCTTAATAATTAAGTTGGGTATGTATTAAAGCCTTCGTTTTTAATTGTGCTGTTGATAAAAACACGCGGACTTTTCTCTGTACAAATTTTATAGATTTAAGCTGCCCGTAAACTTGTTTGTTGCAAATATTACTATCAAATTATTAGAAGGAACACATTTTTCCCTCTACCTAATATAGATAGGCAGACAAAAGGTAGAATAATATTAGAACGTTTGCGCTAAAATTCAATGGTGTTTTCAGGTCCAATCATGTTCTTGTTTTTGCATGATGCCACTGATTTCCTGAACTAAAAATAATAAATTGTACTGCAACATACTTTGCTTATGATTCTTACAGAAAATTAACCCTATGAATATACTAACTGGCTCCACGGGTAGCAAGAAACGCTACACTGGTAGCTTTTGAGGCAATATTATTAACACTTAAATGATTTCAGTCAAATTATAAAATATGTAAATTCAATAACAGCCCGCCTTGAAGCAATATGTGTATGTAATATGTAAAAAAGGTATGTAACAGTTATTGCATATGCTTATATTATTGTATCCAAGTGTAATAATGCTATGTGAATATATTACGTAATTTAATAATGTAGGAGCTGTGAGAATAATAAGTTAAACGTTGCTAACAATGAGGTAACAATGAGGTAACCTTGAGGCAATAATGAGTTTGAGAGTTTAAATGTTATTTGTGATTCTTCGAAGCAATAATGTAATTTTAGTGACAGTTTAAAAATGGCCAATCAACAACCAGAAAAAGCTTTAGTTAAATGCAGGTATTCTATTGGAGTGTAATTAGCCAATAACAGACTTGAGATACAGAAATTTACAAGTTTAGCCGGTTGAAATGTAGTCAGTGCCTGCAGACAGTGATAGTAACCGGATGCAAGATGCGTCCTCGAGAGATTTAATATGTATTCGTGTTAGACGAAAAATAGACTTACGTGGTAAAAAGTGTAATTAATTAATAAAAAGAATCACACAGTTTTCTATATCAGTGAAGTGCTAGTTAGTTTGTGTCAATGATTAATAAAAAGGAGTGAATTAAAACTTAAAATCTGCGTAGGCCTACATTCTTGTCGCATCACGCCCTGCCAAGACTTCCATGTCTCTAACAATAATACTGACGCAGCCGAGGCAAACATAAATATATGATATCTAAAGAAACAGTCAAATTACAAAGCTATTGTTTCTAAACTTGGTGCAAAGGCCACCTGAAAGTACATTTGGGGCGAAGGCTACCGGAAACTGTTTACTATACGTGCGGTTGCAACTACTACAAGTTCGGTTCTACAACAGGTGAAATATAATACAACACCTTCAATACAAACTACTTCAAATCGGCTTTTCACACGTAGCAGCAAACAACGTAAAGAACAATTCTACTTCAAATTGGCGTCCATACGTGGAGCTAAATAAATAACTCCAACAAAACACCTACTTCACTTTTTAAACTCGAATGACGTATTAATTTAATTTACCTCCCCCCGTTCTTTATGAAATTACTGTAGGATGATTTAGAATCACCACTTTATCTCATATAATTCTATATAATTTCGTACGTACCCGGGTATTACTAATAAGTGATAAACATTCCCTGATATTTGCATAAAAGGATGTGAAACAGTGGTGGAATGTGTGACTTTGTTAACCTCCCTCCGAAGTCTTCCAAGTTGTGGAAATGTCTCCGTGACCTATAAGTATCCTTTGGCAGTGATACAATCAGCGATCGGAATGGTCTACTAACTTAGGTAATTACACTAGATGAAATTTTAAATTTGTGTACCGTCTCTTTGGTCCCGTAGTTATTTTATGACATACAAGGTACAAAGGTTTATGAAATGGAAATATTTAATAGAAATATGGAAGTCCTTTACATACACAAAATATAGGCAAACCTGTGAATATGTAGTTCCGGTACTTCTTGGACACCAAGTTCATCTCTTTAGAAGATGCAGAGTCTGCAACTATAAAAAAGCAATCTTTTTAGTCATTAATTAAAAAATATCGGTTCACTGATTTACAGCATAGGGTTATTAAAAAAGAAAGTACAGACTTTAAATATACATTTTTAATGAACGACAGTAGATAGCAACACATACTACACATCATTGAATAGAGGAAGGTTCAAAGTTTTAAGCCCTCGCCTATTAGTTCCAATCAGTGCGTATAGCGGCGCTGGGCTTGTTTACGAGAAAATGGCAAAGCTACAGTAAAAGTCGTTTTGTGTGCTGCAGTATGCAAAGAGTGAATCCATTGTTTCATTGCAACGTGCATTTCGTTGTAATTTCAACAAATAGACGCCTCGTCATCAAAAAATTAAGAATTGATGCAATAAATTCGTAGAATATGGTTGCGTATGCAAACGGGAGAGCACTGGTCGTCCTCGCATAACAAATGACGCTCATTTTGAACACATGCAATAAAATTTTGAACTTTCCTTTTTTCAGTGATGTATCGCATGTGTCACCATCTATTGTCGTTCGTTAGAAATAAATACTTAAAGTCTGTTCCTTCTTTTTGAATCACCCTGTATTAGCAGATTTCCCTCTTTATACAATGATTTAGCATGTCCTGCAAACTAAGTTGATTACAACATAAGTAGAAAGGAAATAAAGCAAAACTTTCTAAAATGAAGGTTATTTAAATATTGGTACTGATATTGCATGCGTATGGTGGCATTATAAACATATTTCATTTTCTTTTGTTTTTCTGTGTCTTAATTGCTAAATTGTGATATATGTTGCTTGGACTTAAACTTTACAGGCATATTCTGTGGTGTAACAAATATTTTCTGCCCTATGACGTTCTGAAATAAAACGCAATGTCTTCTTCGCAAGCGTTTTACAACTCCAGTGTGTTCGTATTCAAACACAAAGAAATTCCAAAACCTTTCTTCATCTTTGGGTACTTTATAAAATCAAATTATATAATGTTTAATAACCGCATGTCCGTCAGAGGAACTTGGTCTTTTCAGGGGAAGGAATTCTTTCGAAATAACTAACAAAATCGGTTGAATGGTTTTTTGAGATTACCCTAAACACAACACAGGTGCACGCACGCACACAAGCACACATTTTCTCGATTTATGATATTATAATACAGATTAAGTCATATTTTTACTTTCTCTACTACGTATAGTAAGTAGGGGAAGTATTGTATTCCACCCAAAAATTCGATACCGAAATTTCACCGGAAATATATGTTTTGAGACCCCCTGAATCTAAAAAAGAAGCCTTTTTGGAAACTTGTCCGTGTGTGTCTGTCTGTGTCTGTGGGTGTCTTTGAACAGCATTACTCAAAAACGAACAGTCGGATAAACACCAAACTTGGTATTGAGATTCAGTATCTTCCAGAGATGCGACACAAAGGTTTTCAAGAAAATCCCTTCACCCCAGATTACCCTTAACATGGAACATTTTTCATAAATTTTAATTTTCTCAAAAGCGGGTCTAACGATTTTGGTTAAAGTATCATATGTTTAAGATATTTTTATGACAAATGAAATGTATATCTCGAATTTTCTGAGAATGTCTAAAAAAGTATTCTTCATTGTGAACGACTTTTGCACAACTGGTAAACCATAAGAGATAGATAAAATTTTATTACACAAAAAATGTAGATCGCGTTAAAATACACAATTTATGTCATACACATTTTTTTGTTGAGTGAACCATTTTCGAGATATTGCTTATTATTTCCCTAAATTTTTCAATTCTTTTTCTCAAATGGGAATTCGTTATTTATTTATTCCACCTAAAAATTCGATACCGAGATTTCACCGGAAATACATGTTTTGAGACTCCCTGAATCCAAAAAAAAGCATTTTTGGAAACATGTCCGTGTGTGTGTCTGTGTGTGTGTGTGTGTGTGTGTGTGTCTGTGTGTCTGTGTGACTGTGAACAGCATAACTCAGAAACGAACAGTCGGATAAACACCGAACTTGGTATTTAGGTTCAGTATCTTCCAGAGATGCGACACGAAGGTTTTCAAGAAAATCCCCCCACCCCAGACTACCCTTTACATGGAACATTTTTCGAAAATTTTAATTTTCTCAAAAATGGCTCCAAGGATTTTCATTAGAATATCATATGTTTAAGACGTTGTCATGTGAAATGAAATGTATATCTCGAATTTTCTGGGAATGTCTCCAAAAGTATTCTTTATTGTGAACGACTTTTGTACAACTGGTAAACCATAGGAGATAGACAAAATTTTACTCCACAAAAAATGTAGATGGCGTTAAAATACACAATTTATGTCATATACATTTCTTTTGTTGAGTGAAGCGTTTTCGAGATATTGCTTGTTATTTCCTTAAATTTTCTAGTACTTATACTTTTTCTCAAATTCGTTATTCATTTTATTTTATATCCTGGACATGCAAAGAGAATGGAATGTGCCACATAGCAACCAGCGTTAAAATATTTGACTATCGCTTAAAACCTACCATATTCCCCTTGCATCTACATGAAAATTACCAATAAGATTGACATCTCGATATCTCGATTAACATGAAGCATATGGGGAATAAGCGTTTGTAAAAATAGTTTGTACAAGAGTAGAGAAAGTCATGTGAGTGTAACACATCAGATTTTTTTATGCTTTGGACATGCAAAGAGAATGGAATGCGCCACATAGCAACCAGCACTTAAAAGATTTGACTATCGCTTATAACCTACCATATTCCCCTTGCATCTACAAGAAAATTAGCAATAAGATTAACGTCTCGATTAACATAAGCATATGGAGAATAAGCATTTGTAAAAATATGTTGTACAAGAGTAGAGAAAGTCATGTGAGTTAACAGAACAGATTTGTTTATTATAACTGCAGCTACGTAATTCCTTACAAAAGCAAGAGGCACTCAAGAGCGTAGTGTTGCTGCGAGCGTCAGTGACAGGTTAGGTTACAGTAAAAGCTCTAATTTGTGCAGAAACACTTCGGTTTTGTCTGCGAGTTTCCGGCTGAACATTATTGTGTGCGACATATAGTCGTTACACAGCTGCAGCACCAGCAATTCCTTTTAGATGTTCAATTGCGAAAACAAAAGGAAGACAGAAAGAAAAAGAGCGGAATAATTTTAACTCCACCATGGAAAACACTGGCAACGTATAGGTATTTTTGCATTGTTCCAAGGCGATAATTCCCCAGGGAAATACTCTTGATAGTTTTCTCCCTCCTCCAGGACAGACTGGGAGTCCCATGAAACCTTCCATGTACTAAAGCGTCTAATTATCTTAATACCTGTAGACATCAGTTAGGTGGCACACTTCCCCCTTCCCCTCTGCCTCCGCTCATTTCCATTATCTACAGGAGCACGATAGAGAAAGAGAGACAAGCTATTAAGTTTACAAAGCCCTTCAACATCCTAAAGCGAACCAATCTTACGTTACAGAGGTATCGGAAATTTTCACGGAAACTTCCGTTAGTCCTGCTTTCTCGATAATCCTTCTATCCTTTGTATTTTTTTGCCTTCTCTTTCCCCTTGTTGCATCTCCTCTACTTTATACTTCAGCATGGAAATGAATGACGTAAAACAGCATCTAACTGTAGCTGCGTATTTTTCTAACTGTACGATTCTCCGCATAAGTTGAACCATTTAAACAACAGCTGTGAAGGATGAATGAATAAAAAGGAAAGCTATTAGTAAGGAGGAAACGTGGAAATCAGACCTTACAGACCTGAGCGCTCCTATCGGAATGAAACGTAATTCTTTGGCGGAGTTTAAAGTTGCACTATTGAAAAGATGTGCATTACTGCAATTTAGGTTAGTTGTGAAAATGATTAGGAAAACTTTTAATCTACGTATAATGAAATAATGAGTAATGGTTTCTGTTATTGGCACCGGTTTCCAGAATATCTCATAGGAAATGCTTGGAATATCAGAGTACGACTAACACAATAGGATAAGTCGTAACATAGGTGTACCGAAGGTGAAACTGGATTATCAAGTTAGTCTTTCATTTATTTTAAAATTATGAGTCTACAGATCAATACTTGGAGACCATTTGTATATCTACACAATCCAGTCATAAGTTCTGTCCTTTATGTTTGTTCCTCTTACAGGTCACCATGGTAACAGAGTTATTATTCAAAACACATATGCTTTGTGTAGTTTCCTACATTAAACAATAAACATGGGATGGTGAAAACAGAATTGTAGTGATTTCTCTTTATAAGTGTGGTAAGTAACCTACTGAAATGTTCAAGTGGTTAAAATAACTGAAAATTTCATTAAAATTTCTTTACCAAACTTCAAGAGATTTGTTGAAGCTTCCTCTATTGAAGACTTACCAAGATCTGGCAGGCCACGTACCATAAGGACTTCAAGTGTGGTCAAAGCAGTAGGATCCAATACGTCGGCATCCACTCCGGAAGCAAAAAATAACAGCCTGAGACTTAAATGCATCCGCCAAATCCATGTCTCGGATTATCAGAGAAGACTTTCCCATGAGAGCTTATCGACGATCAGTGGGACGATCTGAAGAACTGGTACGAAAGAGTTCAGAAGCTCTTACAGTAACATGTTCAGAATAGTCATGAAAATATCCTCTTTACAGATGAGAAAATTTTCACAGAGGAGGAAAGGTACAACATGAAAAATGATAAAATACTAATTTATGCACAGTGCTCAGAGGAAGCTGAAATACTAGTCCTCCGTATCCAGAGAGGGCATCACCCATCATCCATGGTGGTTTGGTGGGGCGTGTCACATCTCTCCATTTCTGCAAACAAGGAATACAAAAAGGAGCCAGACGATACCAAGAGGACGTCCTAGAGAAAGTTGTGAGACTCTTGAACATCACATTCTTCAATGGAAGCCATTGGGTCCTTCATCAAGACTCAGCCCCAGCTCACAAGGCTAGAAAAACTCAAACATGGCTCAGGGACAATGTTCCAGAATTCATTGCAGCAGAAGACTGGCCCACTGGCAGCCCAGACCTGAACCCACTGGACTATAGGCTTTGGGATATCTTGGAGAGTAAGGCCTGTGCTAAACCTCACTCCAGTTTGAATATCCAAAGCGAGAGCTCGTAAAGGCAGCGCAGGAAATTCCTCTGGATCTCATCCATGCTGCTGTTGCAGGTTGGCCTAACAGATTAATGTCCTGTGTAAAGGCCAGAGGTGATCATTTTGAATGATTATAGTGTAAGAAATGTTCATTAGTCACTGAATTAACACACACGCACATATGCGTCTTTTATTTTAAGACATATCGCTTCTTAATCATAGGGCAGAACTTATGACTGAACTATGTATATTATAAAATCCTGCTGTCCGGCCACCTAGTATAAAGCTCAACTGTCCCGCATATACATAACAAGTAGTAACTTTAGAGATTTAAAACACGATAGTGAAAACAATTAAAAAGCTAAACTTTCCCTACTTTGACAATGACAGAATGACTTCGGCCAAGACAATTTTATTCCCCAAAGTTCGCGTATGGACAAAACTTAAAGGATTGAGACAATTGCAGTCTAATTAATAGTTTGGTAGATATAGGTGAAGGTATAGGTGAATTCCTTCGTAAATACAGTTCAGTAAACTATGATGTTATTCAAAGAGCATGGAGTGCCTCAAGAGGTTACAAGGACGAATTACAAGCAAGAAACCTCAAAAATTGCATCCCATAGTAGGGAAGTCAATTGAAATACACTCCTACTAAAATTTATATGCTATTAGGGAGTTGTTTACCTGTTGACTTACCAGAGATACTGCAGGATAATATTAGACACAGGGTGACAGACTACTGGAAGTAGGTGGCGGGATATATTTTTATGATAAATTTACAATTTATCAGTTTACATTTTGGACTAATGACTTAGCGTGACGCAGTAATTTGTATCACAAATTATGTAAATGTCAGAGTGATTGTAGTGTGAATATGCATTGTTGTGTGACATTGATTTGAGATGTTTGTTGATTGTAATTATTGCCTAGAAGTGGGTTTATACGGCCTTACTGAAACTGACAATAATAGCGTGCAATAATGTAGCGAGGGGGTGAGCTGTTTATCATTATTAGAGACGAGCAAATGACGTCAGAGTGGTGTGTTTTTCTTAGAATTTGCTGGAACATTTTCCCCAGAGCATATGTTTTCGTAATTTTTATTGGATATAAATATAGACGCTAATGTTGGCGCGTTTTATTAACCAATAGCAGCTCGGTTATAATCTTTAGGCATATTGGGGCGAGGAAGTATAAATTCAGTGTCAGATCAAGTTTCACGTAGTTCAACGAAGGCATTCATGGAGTATGCATCGCACGAAGTTCATCAAGGTTACGCGTAGCAAATTTGTGAAAAATCTCTCGTATCATAAAGTTAATTACACCAAAAGTTAAAGTAACCGAATTAATAATGGGCAGTAAAGAAGTTATTATATCAGTTTCAGTTTGGTGAGTGTCAAGATTAATAGGTGAAAGTGAATAATGTGTTACGACAATAAAAGTGTAAAACAAATTCTTTTATCAGTGTTATCTTTGGATAAAAAGTCCTTTCCGTTTACACACCTGTATAAGATAAGTCCTTGACCGAGAAATCATAGCTAGCCGGAGGACAGTGAACCCAAAATTAAATACAATAACAGGCGCTCAGCAAAAGATAACACGAAGTGACCGCGATAAATTGTCTTTTATACTTGCGGCAAATAAACAGTAGCATTTTCAATTACAAACATTAATACTACCACGACAAATTGGCTACCACAACGTGGGGCTAACAAATAAATAATACCACTACAAGCGCTTGCAGGTACTATGTCGTTTTGAAAGGAAGTGCTTAGTAGTTATATTCATATTTTGTTACTCATCGCAACATGATTTCAATTTTAGGAATGTACCTAAATCAAGGCGTAATTAATAGGTACCATTTAGAATGCGGAATAAAAGTTTTTGAAGATTGCTATATACATTCAGTTTTAGTCATTTCAGGGTTGAAGCAAAACAGACAAGAAGGGGGAGAACTTTGCAAATACACGAAATGTCGCAGTGTGGAATATTCTCTCATTTTACACATCTTTATATCCAGATTCCCATTAATTATTGCTATAGGTATAGTATTTACCTAAACTAAATCAAATTTATAAGAGAAAACTATGTTTGCTTGCAACAAGGTCTACAATAAACCATATGCAATGTAACTCGTGTAAATGCTGATGTAATTTTATAAAAGGCTGTTCTCTCACTTGTAAGGGATGGATAAAAGAGGAAAATTGATTGTACTTATCGAGATACCTACCCATCGTAAAGCAAAATTAAAGTGGGAAACCGTTACACTATAGTTCAGAATATTCTCATCTTGGTGACTAATTATCACAAATAGGAAGACAAGTTAAACAAGGGCAAGTTTTTGCTGAAAATTTCAGCTTTCGTAATTTTAAGACATGAAAGTTGAATATGGTGTAGGGAGGACTATTCTTTATAAGAATATGTCAATTACTAATCGTTATGCGTACTATAAAATATAGGATGCACAAATCATTTTTACATTGCGTAATACAGAATACTGAATATTACCTTAACGCCGGTTACTTTTATTATGTTACTTGTGTTTCCTTAAAATGTATTTCTCTGTTTACTGTATACATTTATAAATCAATTCACAAATATTAGGCTTTAATGCATTATTATTTGAAAATATTCCTGCTGGAAGCATGTAGTACATCGGTCCCCGTCGTTATCTATACGTTGGTGTGCCTGTCGTTGTTTATACCTCGGTGCCGTTTGTGTGTGGTGCAATCCGTGTATATACCTGATGATCAATCAGCTGCTCTCTCTCTCTCTCTCTCTCTCTCTCTCTCTCTCTCTCTCTCTCTCTCTCTGTAATCTTCGCCGTTTCGTCTCCGTCGTGGCGGAAGAGTCTCGAAGTAATTAATAACAATGCCTCGGTACAATTAGATAGACCTTTGAGTGGTAAAGGAGATCCAGGGTCCTCGTTAACACAAGAGTTATATATTAAATAATTACACTATTAATTTCAATTACAGAGACGTGAATTAGTTGGGTCCCATTTTGTGTTCTATTGTGTCACGCTTGCACAATTACGAAATAACTATTAACACTGGTAACAATAGTTTTCCTAACAGGGAAAAGCTTCCACAAGTATGAATATTATTAAGTCCTAACATTATGCCTAATAGGGCATTCTACATACAGCGGAAGTAATAAATCTCTATCCGATCTCTTACCGCGTATTCACTTTTCATTATTAACTATTTATATGCACTCTACATTTTTAGGCGTGCTTTCATAATCACGACTGACGTGAATTTTACTCTGAAGCAATTTACGAACTGGTGTAGATCTTTGTCTATCTATGTGCTTATATAGTATTGTACTTTGGCGCACTTATTTAATCTGGATTTTTCTTATCGGTTACTCGTAGCCGGTTTTCTAAATTTCAAAGATTTCGAGCAATACTTGCTTAAATCTTATTCGCAGAGTCAAAATCACAAGACCTGAAACAATGCAAAAATACCCTGTTTATTACTATTTCGGTGAAAAACCTGGCGTAGTACTCGCTTAAGTCTTTCTTGCGCTTAGAGAATACAAAAGTTCTCTGTGTAAAACGGTCTGCTGCAACTTTCCCTGTAATAACTTCGTGTTGGAAGTACCCCTGGATAAACTTCTCTTCACTAATAAATAAAGATAGAGATATTAATAAAACATGATAAATGGTAACATAACAAAACAACAATAATAACGGAAGGGTTGGCAAATTATATCCTTTCAGTAGTTAATAAATATGGAGAATTTTGAACACAAAACGTACCCAGAAAATATTTTGTTATAAAATAAACTACTAAATAAAACGTAAATACCAGCATTCAAGGTGGAGCATAAAATGTCGACATGATGGTGAGAAAATCTGATGTGTTATACTCACATGACTTTCTCTACTCTTGTACAAACTATTTTTACAAAAGCTTATTCTCCATATGTTATTGTTAATCGAGATATCGAGATGTTAATCTTATTGCTAATTTTCTTGTAGATGCAAGGGAAATTGCTACGCTTTAAGCTATAGTCAAATATTTTAAGAGGTGGTTGCTGTGTGGAGTATTCCATTCTCTTTGTATTACCAGGACAAAAAAATGAATAACGAATTTGAGAAAAAGTATAAGTATTGGAAAATTCTCGAAAATGGTTTACTCAACAAAATAAATGTATATGACATAAACTGTGTATTTTAATGCGATCTCTTACGGTTTACCAGTTATGCAAAAGTCGTTCACAATGAAGAACACTTTTGGAGACATTCCCAGAAAATTCAAGATATACATTTTATTTGTCATGAAAATATCTTAAACATATCTTAATCAAAATCGTTAGAGTCATTTTTGAGAAAATTAAAATTTCGAAAAATGTTTCATGTAAAGGGTAGTCTGGAGTGGGGTGATTTTCTTGAATCCTCCGTGTCGCATCTCTGGAAGATACTAAACCTAAATACCAAGTTTTGTTGTTTATCCGACTGTTCTTTTCTGAGTTATGCTGTTCACGGACACACAGACACACACGCAGACACACACACGGACATGTTTCCAAAAATGTTTTTTTTGGATTCAGGGGTCTCAAAACATGTATTTCTGGAGAAATCTCGGTACCGAATTTTTGGGTGGAATACAATACTTCCCCTATTTACTATACGTAGTAGAGAAATAAAAACTATAAAGAGTACCATGCCTTGCCATGCTTTTCATACAATCGTGCATTTTCAAGGACTGAGATATTCTTGGCATACAGGTTATATAGATTTTATAAGCTACGTGGAAAATGCTGTGATCTCACATTATTTAACATGTATTTAAGTAAACCTCTCCTCCTATGTATACGAGTTGTTATTATGGGCTCCGGAATGCATTAGCTTACTTGGTTTCACCACAATACGAATGTATGTGGCTAAATATGTGATTAATGTTCGTCACTGCCCAACAAGGTAGGATAGTTTTAGTGCTCAAGTATTTTGTATTTTATAAGATACAATTGAGCGAAAGACAATGAAGAATACATGTTGGTGAACTGTTTTACAAAATCTCAAAAATACAAAAGCTCGCTTCACTTGACACTTTACCCTACCAAACATATATAGTAGAAAGAGAAAGTATTTTATTCCAACTAAAAATTCAATACAGTTTTGAGGTCCATTGAGCACACGAAAATATTTTTAGTGAACGTTTGTATGTGTGTCTGTATGAGAATAATTAAAAAACGAAGAATCAGATAAATGCAAAATTTAATGCTTGAATCAGACACTGCCTTAAGCATAACAGCAAAAGATTTTCATCGAAATTATTTCATCCCAATACCGATTAAAAGGAGACATGATTCCTTATGTTCGATTTTCTCAAAATTTGTACATCGATTTTCATTAAAGTATAACATATTTAAGAAATTAAAATGAAAAATTAAATAAATTAGGTTCAAGTCCTTTTGTTACTGGCTGAACCTTTATAATTTTGAATAAATGGGAAATCATAAGATAAAATTAAAAAATCTGATGTGTTAAACTCACATGACTTTCTCTACTCTTGTACAAAGTATTTATACAAACGCTTATTCTCCATCTACTTCATGTTAATCGAGATAAACATTTGCAGACTCTATCTTATTCCTAATTTTCTTGTAGATATAAGGGGAATATATATTTACAAGGGCAATTTGGATATACAGTAGCCTTTAAGCACATACATATCTCTTAATAGCTGGTTGCTAGGTGCAGCACCATTCCCTTTCCCACAGATTAATACTCTTTGCATATCCAAGACAAAAAAATGCATAACGAATTCCCATTTGAGAAAATAAGTATTGAAAAATTTAAGGGAATAACAAGCAATAATTCGAAAATGGTTCACTCAACAAAAAAAATGTTATGACATAAATTGTGTATTTTAACGCGATCTACATTTTTTGTGTAGTAAAATTGTGTCTATCTCTTATGGTTTACCAGTTATGCAAAAGTCGTTCACAATGAAGAATACTTTTGGAGACATTCCCAGGAAATTCAGGATATACGTTGTATTTGTCATAAAAATATCTTAAACATATGATATTTTAATCAAAATCGTTAGAGCCATTTTTGAGAAAATTAAAATTTTCGAAAAATGTTCCATGTAAAGGATAATCTGGGGCGGGGGGATTTTCTTGAAAACCTTCGTGTCGCATCCTTGTAAGATACTGAACCTAAATACCAAGTTTGGTGTTTATCCGACTATTCGTTTCTGAGTTATGCTGTTCACAGACAGACACACAGACATACACACACGGACATGTTTCCAAAAATGCTTTTTTGGATTCAGGGGGTCTCAAAACATATATTTCCGGTGAAATCTCGGTATCGAATTTTTGGGTGGAATACAATACTTCCCCTACTTACTATACGTAGTAGAGAAAGTAAAAATTACTTCAGAAGTAAAACACCACTATACAGCTCATTATAATCGACAGTTTGATACAGTAATGTTTTTTACGTAGCTTTAGACATTATTGAAAAGACTACCGCTTGAATGTTTACAGTTTCCCAACTACGCCATCTTAGTAACATGTTCGAAAGCTTGCAATTATTTCTATTTATTCATTGTTTTAATTTCGTTGGGGAGCTAGATACTGCAACTAATGTTGTGAATTAAATTTCCACATGTGGGCAATAAAGTATCATGCATAGCGATAGCAGAATAGGAATTTATATGAATACTTTGAAATATAACAGCTATATGCTAATGTGCAATGGGTGGAAAAAGCCGCTTAGCTGTACTACATCGGAATTTAAGAAAATGTTGATTCAATAATCGTGCTTTCAATCCAGTAGTGCGATGTATAATTAAAACATACTAAATTGAAATCAAATGGCATAGTTTGGAAAATACTGTGTTAAAAAGCAGAAAAAATAATGCTATAAGAAAGAAGAGTGACGATCATTTTACTTTGAAAGGACAAAGGAAAATACAGTGGGGTATAAGGCAAAGAAAGTGGTATTTGATGATGAGTAAAAATGAGAAAACTAACAAACATTTAATGATAGACTCTTCCAGTAAAATATTTAGTTCAGCACGTAGTTTTAAATGACCCGAGGGTGACTATCGTGTTGACAATTTTGGAGCAGTTTGTATCAACTAAAGCGCTTTGGGTTCTGAACCAATTATTTTAAACGAAATGGCCTTAAAGAAAATCTGTTCTACAAATTGCAAATTAACTGCTAAATGAATAACGGTTCATGAAATCAATTTACACACGCATGATTTTTTTCTGTGTATAACAGGACTCTCCGATACGGTAACTGTAAGCCCCTATAAGCCCGCAGCTGTATTCGTAATCGACCATACAGTGTCCGCTTTTCCTGCGTCCTATTTGTGGTTACCCGCAGGGCACCTCCCGGCACTTCCGAGGATCGGTGTTGCTGTACAACGCATATTTGGAATAATAGGTTTTAAAATAATCACTGTCATAACAGAAATCCCGCAACTTAAATGTCTTAACTATGTGAATGCGGTAAAACAAACATGCCAAGCTATAAGCTGAAAAAACAGCAGCTGTAATAAGAGAAACAACACCAGCAACACAGAACAGAACAGAGAAAGATGTGACATTACCAACAGCCTACCAGATGCCCTAAATTCAGCACAACAAAGAACTTTAAACTTTATGAAAGCGAGAAAATTGTATAACGATGTATAGCACAGCTATTTAGAGAATTTAATGCTCTATGTACAATTACTGTTTAAAATATTGTATTTTTTATTATAATCATGCTCTGTATTCTAAAGTAGTCCCGATATGACTATGGTTGAAGTGGCAATAAAGAATATATGAAATATAAACACTAGAAATAACAATAATAGTAATAATAATAATAATAATAATAATAATAACTTGGTCTTTTTATTTCTTTTTCTTTCTGATAGTACTTCTTGTGAATACTACTACTACTACTACTACAACTACTACTACTACTACTACTACTACTACTACTACTACTACTACTACTACTACTACTACTACTACTACTATGTTATTACTCTATTTATTTTACGTCGCTTTAACTATTTGGTCATATCACGACAGATCTGTAAGATACATGTGTGGCGGACAGTTAACCTTCTAGGTCACATCCCTGTAACCACGCTTCGTCATGTCCATAGAGAACTTAATGCATAGCAACTGGATCTTCCGATTCGTGCGTGCAGATGGCATTAGGGTGCCGTCCAGTCTAACTGCTGAATACTACGCCTGCTTATAGTGAATACAGGAAGTATTACATTCCACTCAAAATCTGGTAGAGAGCTTTTACTGTACATGCAAGTTTTAAAGTATCCTACATCCAAAACGTTATTCCTGCTCTTAGATACATGTGCGTATATATGTGGATGTGGATGCGACACCTGAGAATTTCCCCAACTCTAACTTAACATCACATGGAAAACTTTCGCTGTCCAATGTTTTATTTACCCAAAAACGGTTCTAAGAATGTTGATTAAAATGCGTCTATTTATAAGATTAATAAAATATTGAATTTTTGAGGAATAACCTGTGATGTTCTATTCGTTCGAAATTGTATAATTTTTAAAATCTGGTAATCTATAAGACATAGGGGATGTTAAAAACCATCTTTTATGGCATTAAACACTTTTCAAACAGTTTATAGGTTTTACTTTCTCTAATAGAGGAAGCGTTGCATTCCACCCCAAAATTTCGATATACGTAAATTTCACTGTAAATAAACGTTTTAACCTCCCATAAATAAAAAAAAATCTAGCAAAAGATCCATGTTGCTGTTCTGGTCTCCACGAACAAAAAAGTTAATAACGAAATTTGTATTACTTTTGACTTTTCAAGAACGCAGCACAAAGATTTTTAAAACATCTCCTACTCCAAGCAACCCTTACATGTTTTGTTATTTTTTATTTCAAAATAACGTTAACGATTAGCATCCCATACTCCTTAATATTAGTATATTTTATTGAACTTTCTGCAATTAGCCCTGAAGACCTATATAATATGACTTATACATATAGTTTGTGTAATTGACAACCGTATGAGATAGACAAAAGCTTACTGCACAAAAACTTAGATTTAAAAACGCAAATTTATGTGAAATAATTTTTGTGGTCTTAGCCAAGTTCCATGTTGGAATTTTCACATACTTTACACTTTTATTTAAATTTCAAATCACCATGCTTTTTTTGCGTTTAAGCAAAAAAAGGTCATTTCAAAACCATCATGCAGGGACACATTTTTTAAAACATTTGAATTTCGCTTCAATCTACTTGAAGCCTCTTGTATCTACAACACAAGTAATGAAAGCTTTACTGCGAATGTTTATCAAGAGTAAATACGAGGGTAATCCAGAAAGTCCCAGACGTTTTGAAATAAACAATTAACAAAATGCAAACATCAACGTTTATTATCTACATTTGAAAGGCCCATAATCGCTATTCAAATTCAGGCGTTTATCATATTGTGGCACAAGTTTTTCAATACCCTCTCTGTAGAAATCTGCCGCCTGCGACTTCAGCCACTGTTTTGCACCGGCATGCATTTCAGCGTCAGTATCAAAGTGTTGTGTACCGAGCAATTTTTTCATCACTGGGAAGAGGTGGTAGTCGCTCGGCACCAAATCAGGGCTGTATGGTGGATGGTCAAACACCTCCCATCCAAAACCATCCAAGAGTATTCGAGTACGATTGGGCGTGTGTAGGCGTGCATTGTCGTGAAGAAACAATACCTTGGTGCTAAGTTTTCCCCGACGCTTATTTTGTATGGTACGCCTTAACTTTCTGGGTGTTTCACAATACCTATCTGAGGTTATTGTTGTTCCACGTTCCAGAAACTCAACGAGAAGTACTCGCTTAGAGTCCCAAAACACAGTAGCCATGACCATTCTTGCTGAGAGCGTTTGCAAACACTTTCTTGGTTTCTTGGGAGAATGTGTGTGTCCCCATTCCATCGATGCTGTTTTGTTTCACAATTGACATGCTTCACTCAAGTCTCGTCCCCGGTTACGATACGATCGAGTAAAGTGTACCATATTTGTTGAAATCTTGGAGGAAGGTCAGTGCTGCACCCAGTCTCTGTTTTTATGGTCTTCCGTTAGGATTTTCGGAACCCACCTAACACAAAATTTGTGGTAACCAAGCTTCTCCACCACAATTGGATGCACCAAGCTCCGTGAAATTTGGGGAAAATGTTCTGTAATCGTGAAACGACGATTTTCACTAATTTTGTCATTGATTTGCATTGACAGTTCATCAGTCATAAGGCTAGGCTTACCACTGCGATCCTCGTCGTGAACATTGGAACGGTCATTTTTAAAATCAATGCACCATTGCCTGACTCGGCTTTCACTCATTATTCCCTGCCCGTAAACATCACAAAGTAGACGACAAATTTCAATTGGTTTGTTCCTTTTAGACAACAAAAATATAATCACAGACCGCACTTCACAAGTGGCGGGATTTTCTATTGCAACGTACACTTTAACAACTTACAGAGAGGAAGACACAGTCCTCACGCTACGACGGTTGGATGCGTACTGAATGTAGGAACGTTCTGACACCAAGATGGCGGCTCTAGCCCTACTCATCGCCACGATAGGCTAAAGCTCTGGGACTTTCTGGACTGCCCTCGTAGAAGTGTAAGCTTTCGTAAGAATATTTTAGAGGAGTAGACAGAGAAATTTATGTAAATGCAATGAATCAGAACTTCTTTTTAACAATTTTTCTCTATGATATTGCCTCTGAACAGGTTACGAATAGACTAAATTTATATGAGTGTTATATATCCCATTTAATACATTGGTTTTAATCGAATATCTTTGGTACCTTAGAACCTCATTTTAAATTTTATGCACACTTACACTTTCATTCATACTTCAAGATTATATGTATTTAGAGAATAGTCATCATCATCCTTTCATGGATTGCGTGACATCTCCTGTTACGGCCTCATATCTCTTTGCATCTTCTCATCGGTCTTGGAATACCTCTTTTTCCATATTGATGGTATTCATATTGCCACGAACGTGACTGAGGAGATCCATATTATGTTTATTATTTTATCTTAATTGCCATTATTTTATTTAGCCTGTCACAAGCTTCTAAATCCATATACAATCATATTTTATATTTCGTAATTCTGCTCAAGTCTTAGTAAATTGTATATATGGCAGGAAACAGTGATTTACCACTTCCCTTGACATTTCAAAGGGATGTTACTATGACATCATTCACTTAGGAGTACCTGTTTTTGTGCACGGCTCTTAGCTGCACCCTGCCGATCACATGATCCTTGGAAAGTCCTAAGACTACGCATTTTCCAGGGCGTTGGCAGACCATATTTGGTAATAGCTGCTACGGTATTAGAATGAACCCCTCTAGGGTATTCAACTGTTTATAAGCAAGCGCTTGAGCTCTGCTCGGGGGAATTTGTGTTGTAATTTGACCGGGATCGCTATGGTATCCTTCGACGGCCGCTGCACGGCCGCTCTCTGGATGGTTTCATTTGGCACCACTAGCAGCTTGACAGAGTCGTGTTGAGTATTGGCCCTCCTCATCCACGACGAGACATCTCCTAAGGTAAGAGAACTGTGAATGATGATGTGCACTGTGCTTCCCCTCCCTTTCTATAAACCCAAATATTTCATAATCCAAGACTAACTTCCAAATATAGTCGGATCGCTCTAGCCAAGCGTTTTAATAATTGCCTCTACCTCTGCAAGCCCTCATTTAGCTATTCCCCCCAGTGTCACAACTTAGCTCGTGACATTTATGGTAGAGGCACCGGTCGCTACTTATTTTTAACGCTAGGGATACGGGTTTGTTCCCGGCCCTCTCATTTCTTACTAATGCGACAATATACTACTTTTGGATATCGGGTTTTATCCATCATCTGCCAATGCTTTCTCCATCTTTCTCTGCATTGGTTTATTTTGTCATTTATAGGAAGAATATCTAATTTCTCTCCGAGAATAAACCCACTAAATTAGTGAAACCATCATCTCTGCAGCTGGTAATGCACTCGTAATCACTGAATCGTTTAGGCAGTCTATATGACTTTATTTAAATGAAGTGTTTTGCTTGTTAAAGCGTTTTAATTTACACGTTTCGATTTTATTTGGTACAGTGTTTGGCCTATGATGACAATGTTTATTACCATCACCACTATTACCTTTCCTCTTCTTCTTCTTCTTCTTCTTGATTCTTCTCATTGCAAGTATTAGGCCATCCGGCCTGTTACGGTCCAATTACTATCTCCATCTGGGTCGTTCTACGTTCCTTCTCTCTGAGGGTCGATATTTCAAGGCTGTTTTCGGGATACAATCTTCTTCCATTCGTTGCACATATTGTTTCCAATTTTCACTATACGGTAAAATTTTATACTTTATTGCATAAATACCCACTTTATCTATTATTATTGTTATTATGTTCCACTACTTTCCATGCTTAATGGTTATCAGTAAGTACTTGCGTATAGCTGTAAGATTTACAAAGACTTAGAAGGTCATAAGAAGTTAGGAGGTAATAATGTCAGGTACACGCAAACCGGATCGGGATAAACAATAAAATACACTGGCTTTTGAGAAATTTAGCTTAAATAACCATGGTATTATTTTCCGTGCAGTTCCTTTTGTAGCAAAGGAAAGATTTAATGGTTATTTTGGAATATTGTTTTCCTAAGCGAGATTAAAAAGAAAATTGTTCCATGAGTGTTCCATCCTTAATGCTGACCCATATATTTCGAAACTAAAGTAAATAGCTTCTTAACTATTAACTCTACATCCTGAAATCGTGTACTCTCATTCTTACAGAAGCTGAAAGAGGAAGATACATATGCAACTAACCTTTGGTCTGTTCAAAGTCTTTTGAACCAGTGGAGAGGGAAAGCTGAAATGCTATCAGTTTGGCTACTTGTGGATGTTCTTTGTTCTAACTATTGTGCCGATTGCCGAATTCTTTATCTTCTCCTTCCACTGGCTCAAAAAACTCTGAACAGACAACAGTTTGAATCTTAGGACATTATGAAAAGAACTTGCAATAGCAAAACTTCGCGATACATAAGACTGATGTCTGCTCCTATTTCGTGGAGGCTGAATAGCTTTTCGGTTGATAAGTCAGTTATAATCTGGTATAAAGAATAGCGACCTCACACGCACAGACAAAGCATCGGAAGTAAAGCGGTAGACAGAAGCATATACTTAACTAGTGCCTTCCAACCTCCAAGTAAAAAGGAGTCATGTTGTATTCAACAGGTTGCACTGATGTTGTAGGGGATTCTCAATGTTTCAAGGGCTATAGTTATAAACTCTTAACTCCTCATATACTGTCTTCTGATCGATCATGCTCCCCTGCTGACTATGGCTGTGATTAAGCTCAGCGATATTCACACTTTCTTTAGTATTGCCCTCTTTGTGTTAAACGGACATTTTATCCCGAAACTTACTCTGATTGATAAGTTTAGCTTTTATCACAACAATTATGTTTATTTAATTTCCAGTATTTACCGTTATTTTCTTCAATATATGAGGATCGTATCTGCATCTTTCCTCTTTGACTAGCTACGGCGGAAATTATCTCTAACTTTAAAGTTTCAGTTGATAAAAGATAGGCTCAATATATTTTTCACCGTTGATCCAGTTGATCCAGTACCTCACTTAACTGAGTAGGATGACTCAGGTGGTAACGTCTGTGGACCGCATTCGTGAGATTCCAGGTTGAATGCCCGCTCTAAGCCATGGGTTTATTTCTGGGATATTCCCAGGTCGTCAGGCGAATGCTGGAGTGCTTTCTTTCGTCCCCCGAATTTCCTGTCCTACCATTAATCACTTCATTGAATATTCACCCCGTTTGATCTATTTCAGTAGGAGGTGGTGGTACTTCGGTGTAGCGTGGCGGGGAAAAGGGATGCTCCTACACTTTCTTCGTCCCTCGGCCGGTTTTCAGGGTATAAAGGCGCTCCCTGGGGAGGGGCATTGGACCCTGTGTGGGGCGGGGTTCCCGGTCTGCCTATCCGACTGCCGGGGCGTATATATTTGGTTTTTGTACGTCCCGATCATTGCTGTGCCGTCACTCCTGGTTCCGGCCACCCTGTCTCCCTTCACCTCATCCCTCCCTCCCGGGGTACGCCCCTTCGTGGCGTATCATTACAATGTCTGGATTTACTGATCGTTACCGAATCCCCTCCGCTTCACATTCCAATACATCACTTAACTAACATTCTAATCGTAATAAGGGATAGCTATCTCAATTGAAATAACATTCACTTGCTAGAACACGAACAGCAAAAGTTCCGATACATTGAATTACAATTAGTTATAACCATGACTCGTTCAAAAGGACATTAAGATGCCTACAAATTAAACTTCGTTCACCGATGAAAGAAATTGAAAGGAGATATACCACACACACATTATATACACCATGTGATCAAAAGTATCCGACACCCCACAAAAATACGTCTTTCATCTTAGGTGCATTGTGCTGCCATCAACTGCCTGGTACTCATTATCCGCGACCTCAGTAGTCATTAGACATCGTGAAACAGCAGCATGGGACGCTCCGTGGAACTCACGGACTTCGAACGTGGTCAGGTGATTGGGTGTCCCTTGTGTCAGAAGTCTGTACGCGAGATTTCCACACTCCTAAACATCCTTAGATCCACTATTTCTGATGTGATAGTGAAGTGGAAACGTGAAGGGATATGTACAACACAAAGCGTACAAGCCGACCTCGTCTATTGACTGATGAGACCACCGACATTTGAAGAGGGCTGTAGAGTAATAGGCTGACATCTATCCAGATCATCACACAGGAATTACAAACTGCATCAGGATCCACTCCAAGTACTATAAAAGTTAGGCATGAGGTGAGAAACCTTGGATTCCATGATCGAGCGGTTGCTCATAAGCCATACATCACGCAGGAAAATGCCAAACGACGCCTCGCTTGTTGTAAGGAGCGTCAACATTACACGATTGAACAGTGGCAAAACGTTGTGTGGAGTGACGAATCACGGTACACAATGTGGAGATCCGATGGCACGGTGTGGGTATGGCGAATGCCCGGTGAACGTCAACTGCCAGTATGTGTGAAATGCGGAGGTGGTGGTGTTATGGTGTGGTCGTGTTTTTGCTGGAGGGGGCTTGCATCCTTTGTTGTTTTGCGTGGCACGATTACAGCGCAGACCTACATTGATATTTTAAGCACCTTCTTGCTTCCCACTGTTGAAGAGCAATTCGGGGATGGCGATTGCATCTTTCAACACGATCGAGCATCTGTTCATACTGCATGGGTTGTGGTGGAGTGGTTACAGGACAATAACATCCCTGTAATGCACTGGGCTGCACAGAATCCTGACTTGAATCCTATAGAACACCATTGGGATGTTTTGGAACGCCGACTTCGTGCCAGGCCTCACCGACCTACATTGATACCTCTCCTCAGTTCCGCACTCCGTGAAGAATGGGCAGCCATTCCCCAAGAAACCTTCCAGCACCTGATTCAAAGTATGCCTGCTAGAGTGAACGCTGACCAACACCATATTGACTTCCAGCATTACCGATGGAGGGCGCCACGAACTTTTACGTAATTTTCAGCCAGGTGTCCGGATACTTTTGTTCACGTAGTGTATATGCATATACACTGGATGGGCGAGCTTCCAGGTAAAAGATAATTCTAGGTAGAGCCCAAGTTTCACCAAGCTAATGAGCAGGAATCTGACAGCAAAAGGAGAAATAGAATGAGATAGATTTAGAAAAGAAAGAGACAGAGCTATTGAATCTGCTTCCGGGCGCGTCACTGCGACGCGTATGCGAAAAGCTTTGGAGCAGAATATTTTCATACACAATAAGTTAACGCGGTCTGAGGACGAATTTGAAATACCGTTACATGTTGAGCGGGAAGGTGAGCGTCACTAGGCTTAGGTACAAAAGGGGAAACAAAGCCCCAGATTTCCACTCTCTTGTAGAATCTCATCGATACACAGTGATATTCCTGGACGACAGATGCACGTGTGTACATTGCGGTGGGAAGCGGGTACAGTTAGATTAGGCTCCCAATTATTATTATTATTATTATTATTATTATTATTATTATTATTATTGTGGGAATTGTTAAAATGGGAAAAGCTAGCCGCCCCTAATTATTTATATGTTAATAAACCAACTTTTTAGGGAAAATGCAGTTATTTTAATTCGCTTCACCTACGAAATCCTGAGACACGTGAAATTAGTTAGATAGGTAATTATTAGGAATGTAGAAATCAGCACCCTCTGAGCAACAATTGCCGTAGACCAGGACACTGCAGCAGAGGGTATCAACCAGAGGAACAACGTTTTCCCGCTGCAAAACCACTTACAATAAGTACCGTGCTTCTGGTTGTAAACAAGCGATTGCTTTATTTGCAGAAAATTCTAAGAAGGCTATTCGTTCCTTACTTCAGTGAGCGAGCTTTGCTAGTGGTATTTAATTTGCGACCTGTGCCGTGGTACTCTGTTTCCCGGTCACGGAATGCGTCCAGGCTCATTCTCACCATGGGGGTGCGGATTTTACGTCCCACTTATAGGACCGGTGGCCACTCAGCATTGTGAGGAAAGTGAGCTGCTATAGGAAGCGGTCCTGTGAGCCAACTTTCCGTGCGTACGTGGGCGTGAGGATGGTATTCGGATTGGTAGTCTCCGTCTCGGTCTATAGCGCAATAGGATTTATTTCATTTGGTTTGTACTAAATAAATTTCGGGTTTAAACCACATAATTATATAGCATTGTCAATGATGCGCCTATCCCCACTGGAATGAGCCTTGAACGATCAATTAGCTCTTAATTGCAAGTCTCTTCCTCGAAATTCACTTTAAAAAGTTAGACATCTGTTTGGAAATTCATGCATATACCGTCTGCGAGCTTCAACTGCTCGAACCTGTTTCTCCATTGATCGAAATGATGTATATGTATCCCTCGTTATTGAACACCCCAGCCATTCGCTTAGTTGACAGTAACTGTAATGCTATTATACCAAAACAAGCCCATGTGATCACGAAGTGACCATTAAGGCAAGGAGGCTCATTAGAATGATAGCGCTCAGTAGGGTACGCTGCAGCGATGAGTAACACGAAGGCGAGAGACCTTCCGGTTGTTATCTCTTTGTAGCTTGGACTAACGTGCCCGGTATGTAGGAGTGTCCCTTTGAAAACTAGTGATTAGGCATTCCATTCACTATCACTGCATGTGCGACTATTATAGGTAGCAAGGTGCAGCGCTAGTGGACCATCTGGTAATTATACGAGCTCCAAGATGGACATTAGTAAAGTTGTAGTTCGATAAAAATACTTTCACACTAACTATATGTACACATTAAATGGATAATCTGAATAAGAATTTACAGTTTCAATGTTTTAGGCATACGGTTCGAGTTCCGGCCAAGGCATTGAATATTTCAAGTCTAATTCAAATTTCCAAGGTAGTTGTAGTCGTTCTTTATATCTGCGAGAGAACTTAATCACTTCAATTGATGTAAACTTCAGAGTATAAAATGATACACAAGGGTTGCAACTGTGACATGAAGATAAGCTTTATATCTCTCTACCTGTTGTATTAAGTTATCAGCCATGGTATATTTTTGGGTCTAATAAAATCCTCACAATTAAAGACAATAACTTTTTATTCAGGAAGGGGAATGATAATTTAAATTTTAAGTTTATGATTATGTAGGTAACCTTGGAATAACAACAACTGCGTTTTACTCCATTCAATATTATTAATTATTGTTAATTAAACATTACATATTGATTAATAACTAATTCACGATTCAGCTCGGTGTAAAGCATATTTCACATACACGTGACGTTGTACTGAATACACGGACCCATGGCTACAAAGTCGATAGTCAGTAGTTTGCTTGCGTTACTGGTATGGTAGACTTGGTGTCTGTAAGCTCTGTGTTTATGTTCTTTCTACCCCTGACGCTTCTGTTTACAGTTCCAAGTTGGCACCCCGTTCCCATCGCCGCAGTGCCGTTACAAAGTCACTGCTTATAATTTATTTATAAGCAGCGACTTGTATCGGCAGTGCGGCGACGTATTTACAAGCCAAATGATATTTGTCCTATCTCTGTTAATGACCATTGCGGCAAAAAACAAGATTCCATATTACCTTGAATTAATTATGATGCCATAAAATAGTGTAACCTGGAAAACCTAAAGATGGAAGCGAATGTTTCGGAAATAGTCAATAGTCAATTCTATAAAAAACTCATGTGATATAAAATGTGTATTTTAAAAATCTCTGCACATTTTGTGACGCAACATTAATTTTATCATTATGTTTTACTGCTTATGAAAATATTTTTAAGTAAACATAATAACAAAAAGTTTTACGTATGGAAGATGCTTTGGTAATTGTCGGTTTTTAGTTATTTTGTACACAGGCGACGACTCATGAGAAAAACACACACACAAATGGTGCTTCTAAAAGTTGTTTTTTAAGCTCAGATATTTCAAAATGCATACTTACGGTGAAATCCTGATATATAATTTTTCGCTGGAATGGAAAAACGTTCACCACATACGTCAGCAATGGAATAAGTAATAACAGCAGAGGGTAGTCTTATAGGTTTAATACAACATGAACAAAATGAAAGTCTCAACAAACGGGGTCTCTGCTTTTTCCCATATTAAAAATTTCACTTCATAAGATAAGACCCATACAGGAGCACATTATTTGTAGTAGTTTTACTCTAAAAAATAGAGGTTAGTGCTGAAATAGGATTAGGAGTTACACTATATGATCAAAGGTATCCGGACACCCCCACAAACATACGTTTTCCTCTTAGGTGCATTGTGCTGCCACCTACTGCCTGTTACTCATTATCCGTGACCTCAGTAGTCATTAGACATCGTGAAACAGTAGAATGGGACGCTCCGTGGAACTCACGGACTTCAACACGGTCAGGTGATTGGGTGCCACTTGTATCAGAAGTCTGTATGCGAGATTTCCACACTTCTAAACATCCCTAGGTCCACTGTTTCTGATGTGATAGTGAAGTGGAAACGTGAAAGCACATGTATAGCACAAAATCGTACAGGCCGACCTCGTCTGTTGACTGACAGAGACCGCCGACATTTGAAGAGAGTCGTAAAGAGTAATAGGCAGACCATCACACAGGAATTCCAAACTGCATCAGGATCCACTCCAAGTACTATAACAGTTAGGCGTGAGGTGAGAAACCTTGGATTCCATGTTCGAGCGGCTACTCATAAGCCACACATCACGCAGGAAAATGACAAACGACGCCTCGCTTGGTGTAAGGAGGGTCAACATTACACGATTGAACAGTGACAAAACGTTGTGTGGAGTGACGAATCACGGTACACAATGTGGCGATCCAATGGCAGGGTGTGGGTATTGTGAATGCCCTGCGAACGTCATCTGCCAGCGTGTGTAGTACCAACAGTGAAATTCGGAGGTGGTGGTGTTATGGTGTGGTCGTGTTTTTGCTGGAGGGGGCTTGCATCCCTTGTTGTTTTGCGTGGCACGATTACAGCGCAGACCTACACTGATATTTTAAGCACCTTCTTGCTTCCCAATGTTGAAGAGCAATTCGGGGATGGCGATTGCATCTTTCAACACGATCGAGCATCTGTTCATACTGCATGGGTTGTGGTGGAGTGGTTACAGGACAATAACATCCCTGTAATGCACTGGCCTGCACAGAATCCTGACTTGAATCCTATAGAACACCATTGGGATGTTTTGGAACGCCGACTTCGTGCCAGGCCTCACCGACCTACCTCTCCTCAGTTCCGCACTCCGTGAAGAATGGACTGCCATTCCCCAAGAAACCTTCCAGCACCTGATTGTAAGTATGCCTGCGAGAGTGAATGCTGTCATTAAGGCTAAGGGTTGGTCAACACCATATTGACTTCCAGAATTACCGATGGAGGGCGCCACGAACTTGTACGTCATTTTCAGCCAGGTGTCCGGATACTTTTGATCACGTAGTGTATATTACATAGCTCATTCGGTACCGAGCCCCAAGGCTAGTCTAGGGTCCGATGTGAAATGTATACAAATAAATTCTCGCCAGTTAGAAGAAATAAAGATAACTCAGAACTGAGATACTAAACATTACTGTCCTCGAATAATATCGCCTCATTGGGAATACATCTTCCCTGTATCTTTGGTGGAAAGAAGGGGAATATTCCAGAATTCTACTTATAGCAAGAGTTCAGGCATCGCCTCCTGCAGAGTACTTACTATCTGAGATGTAAACAGCTAGTAGGTTTGCTCTAACGTTAATTATTGTGAATTATATTTTAGAGAGCACAGGTTTTACTTTCCAATAGTATTTCGCAATGTATGTTAATGTCATACATCGGATTATAATTCCTACTTCTCAACAACGTTTTCTATTTCGCTTTAATGCCAGAATCTGTTTTTTTTTAGAAAATAATTGATTTTTGATTATGAACGCTCTTCAACTACTAGCATTCTATTCTATATTGGTCGTGAAAGAGCGAAAATTTTTTCCATATGCCTCTTTATCATGCTTGAGGTTCTTTTACGTGCCGTAAATCTACGACACGGCTTTACTTCCCTTCCGAAGGAAGCCATGCTATGGATTATTTCCCCGAAAAAGTCCATCGCCCTCCGCCGGGTTTCAGTGTTACGTTTTATGTCCGACGTGGAACTCCTACCAATTTGGAGAATTCCATTATGTTTATGTGTAACTAATAGGTAACAGTGAAGGGCTTTGTTTTAAAAACATTTCATTATCGTCAACAAATATTTACATTCAATAGCATAAGGTTTCATAAAAATAAATACTATAGCAATATTTATATATACAATACTGTCCCTTTTAATCACTAGCTATAAATGTTTATAGTTCTTTTAAACTTTAAAATAGAAATACAATTATTTCACAAGAATATATTTAACTATAACTCCAATTGTTTCTTATTTATTTGACTATGAAGTATACCTGTGATGATAAAAAAAAGGCGGATAGTCGTGCTATTCCCAGAAAGTTTCATATCTTTGAACAATATTGTTATTCAAGTGCCTTACAAATGTAATAATTTTAATGAAACATGAATTAATATGGTATGTTATGCAACGAGACTATAATGATAATAATTAAAAATCGAGTATTATTATTATTATTATTATTATTATTATTATTATTATTAACCGAGAGAGCATAGCGAAGCTAGGTTAATAATTATCATACGAGCGTTTTAATCATCATTACGGTCAAATTTCATACGACTGTTTATGCTAGACCATGCATCTAAATCAAAGGTTTCATAAGTATTCGCTTCTGGTTTGAGTGATGTGTTACAATCGTTATTCCTTTATCTATGGTTACAATGGTTACCTATGTCAAACAAAGTTGCTAGCGTTGTGAGACGTACAACGCAGAATAATCGATACTTGCGCTTTCACAATGTTACGTGGCCACTTCAGATTGGTCGAGTACCAATACTTTAATGAACAGGTTTACTTTAATGAGGCCCATTAAAGTACTGCTACCAGTCGTATAAATACTACATTTTGGCATGCTCGAGCATAAAGAAATAAACTGCAGCTTGTTTTTTCTGGCCAGTAATGTACAACAAATTACTCACAGATACCAAAGAAAGTAGGTACAAGAGAAATATTAAGTATATTTTTACTGTATAGCATTTCTACGTACTAAAAACAATATTATTACTAAATTGTTAGAATTACCTAAACACAAACTATTAAAATAATGCACTTATTAACTTAGGAGAAAACTAAATATATGTTTTTGCATTTTTTTAAATGACATGTAAACTGGATTAGTATTCCAAATAATATTGACTTGAATTTTCATACACTTAAGTAAGATAATATTGTTACAGCTTAATGGATTACATTACTTTACTTGTACCTATGCGAGCTAGAGACAGACAGAGAGAGAGAGAGAGAGAGAGAGAGAGAGAGAGAGAGAGAGCTTGGTAACATAGTACTCGCATTGTAGAATATTTAGCAATTTTAATACAAACAAAAATGCATTTTTATGTTTTAATATACTCAACCTTAATTGCAACTATTACACTAGGACCAGGTTAGATAGGTGAAAAACATTATTTACAGAAGAAATATATTCATTATCATGATCACTATCACCTTGTATGTAAAGATTAACATAAGGCTTAACATAACTAGCGCTAAACTATATTATTTTCTGTTTATTGCACAATTAACATTAAACTTATAATTGTGCTTATTTTATTTGGTCATGACACTCACATTTAACAATCCTTTCGTCTTTTTTTCTGATAAGGATGGTCAATATTGAGCTGGTAGAGTTTATAAAGAGTGTTGTTCCTAAATTATATTTCAAGAGTCTAAAAAATCAGAAATCATATTAACCTCAGACAACTTAATTTTGATTATTTAATATTGTGTTATAATGTTTCCTAACAACTTGCACATAAAAGAGAAATTGATAGCCAAGCAAAGAGGGAACGGCGCCTGTGAGTCACAATGTCTCGCCAGTCACGTTTTTGCTATCTTTGCTGAAATGTAAGGAATTGTGTGAAACTGTAGTAGGTATAAAAAGTCGCGAGGTTTACATATTATATTATTAGATTTTTCTTCCATTCGTATACCCCCAAGAAAAATGCAGGTTCATTTCGTTTGCCATGTTATGTACTGTGGTTTCCAACGGTACGATTTCTTAGTGAGCCACACACACAGATTAATGTTTTAAACATTTATGCTGTAGGAATAATATTTCTGCTTCCATTGCTCCTTATTAGCCTTTTGTCTTCTACGATTAAGTTTTTCTGTGTTTTGCTGTTTCCGTCCTGATTTATTTCACAAACTCAATATGACATTTTATTAAATTGAAGCAAGATTTCTTCCACAGCAGATGCGTGGCATTCTCTAGCAATGGATTCTTCTCTTTCCTTTCTTTCGCATTTATATTCTTTACTTAAAAATGTAAATAGGATATTTCGTAATTCAGGCTTTGAATTATCAGTGCAATCTTGAGCTGCAATACCTAAGCCCTAATCAATGATTACAAAAACTTGTAGACTAAGAATGATTACAACATCCTTGAGTTTTCTAATGGGCTGATTTTCTGTCATTTACGTTTTTCTTTCTACAGCGCCCAGATTAATTCTCCGCAAAATCGCCGTGCTCATTCCCTAATAATGGAGCTAATCATCGTGTGTCCTCCGATTACAATTAGCTAATTAAGTATTATTGGGAAAAGTGCCAGAGAAGAGAGCTGCTGAATAAATGCAGACGTGGTGAAAAGAAAGAATCCGTTAAAAAGCGTTAATGTTCCAAGTTTCCTTCCATCTTTGTTCAATTTAAACTTTTCAAAGGTTGTTTATTACAGTAGTCTTGGTTTGAATGAATACACGAGAAGTTTTAAAACAAAGCTGTATCTGAGTTTTACAGATGATGTACAAATGCAATACATTACAAAAGCATGCGTAATAATAGTAAAGTTTGGAATGTTACACACAGCATTTAAGGGATAAAAGGTTAAGGTTAATTCTATTCCTGCCTATTCCATATTGTTCTAGAATATTCTACAAATTTCTGTAATATTTCAATACATTGCATAAGTTTTTATCATATGCATATGCCACTGGAGTATTCTTCACCCTTTGTAGTCCTTAACATTATCAAGGGAACACACTCTGAGACATGACAGTTTTAATCGGCGTCCAAAATCCATGGATTTGACAGGAATGTCATTTAAGGTTCTTACCCTCAACCCCCTCTTAGGAAATTAATTAGGAGTATGTAATACCCACAGTATGTTTATCTGGTGTAAAGTATTAAGCGAGTCAAGCTTTTTTTTAAATAATTCATTAGTTTAGGATGAAAGTGGTATCATTCTTTGCTGCTTGTTTGCCTTTAGAGCTCTCCCCTCTCATTCCTCCCAGAGCGAATTATCAGCCCCTCAGTGTTTTGTTCAAGTATGGTCTGTGTTATACTAAATAAATATAATGACCCGTTTAAAATACTACTGTAATAAATAATAAATTGCCCAGAGGTATGGTTTGTTATTACAGGACTTAAGGGTGCATGTAAAGGAATGATAGGGCGAAATTATAACACTGTATTTCAGTATTTAGTTTTATTGTTTCGTCTCAAATTTGTAACCGAGTGTGTCTTTAACCGCTATATTTACTTAAAAGCATTTATATTGTCACGCCTTTAATTTGAAGGGGGTTGAGGACGTGCATTTGGGTGCGCAGCAGGATTAAGGGTTGGTGAGCAACTCTAAATAGCAAGACACAATTAACAAAAACGATAAGAGATTTAATATAATAAACGAGTAAACACAGTAAAGACAGTGAGCAAGCAAGCTATTTTTAGGATTAAGTACTTAAGAAAGATCAGTTTCCAGTTACCTAGTGCCATTGAGCAAATGTCACGTTAGATGTCATACCCCAAAGATGGGTGTTGATCTAGGCAGCGCCTCCGGCCGCACCTGGATTGTTTCTATCAGACTGCCATGCCCTAGATTTATGAAAGGGTTTTTATATCATAGATAGACGCCTCCACACAGGACATGGCCATATATGGAGAGATAACGTCTACTCTAGGAGTTGGCATCACCCACATAATATCACAAGGATATTACTGGCACTGAATGTCCAGCTCATGCATCCTGTGTTGCACCATGTGAAGCAAGAATGCAAGAAATAAGCTTCATATGAGACAAATTCTAAAAAATAATTTTTACTAAAATAGATTAACTTATCTTGACTCATACGTTACAATATTGGGTAGTGATTTAAGACGCTCAGGATATTATTGCCGGACGCTCGTTCAAACCAACCCGGAGAGCGACTCTTGCTGATTGGTTTTGTTGCTTCGGCGGTTCGTTTTCCAGTCCTCGGATGACCTCTTCCTTGACTGCTACACCACAGTAGCACTGCTGTCGCTGGCGTGGTGGCATTCTCCCAACCAATTCGAACGCACGAACAACCATGACTTCGCTCCCCCGTGCGCTCAGAACTAGGATGGAGAATGCGGGTTCTTACCTACTTATCTTGTTCTCTCATTGAAAATGGAGGGAGTAGAAATTACTCACGTTAATAATTAAGTGTGGATCTAAATCTTTATTCCCATCATTTCAAATACAAATAATATGGGAATGTCAAACATTTATCAATAATAATACCCTATAATACCCTACAATTTCGGTGGTTACCTGGACACATGGTTATCGTGAGAAATGAAAAACCTAACGCCCTAGCAAGGAACATATTATTACTTCCCTTACTGGATCAGGTCCCGTGTGCAGAATAAGCACCTAGACGCGAAAAGCACAGTAAAACATTGAATACGAAAAGCAATGTAAGGTAAATGTAAAATAATTCTCTCCATTTAAACTCTACTCGCAATAGTTCACAAGTCTTGTGCAAAGTTAAGTATTCAGTTATTAGGCTAAATAAATCTTCACTTAAAATAGTAATGAGTTTCATAAGTGGACATAAAAGGTTTAATAAGCATCAGAATGCAATGGAGCCATGTAAGATAGAACTCATTTGCCGCCTGTGTTTGCGAACTAATGAAAGCGTTAAACTAGAAACATTTAACTAGAATGCGAAGTCATACAACGAAAGAGATACCAGATTCTTGGAGCCACCGCGCAACTAGAAACAGAAGCTAATCTAGCACGACAAACACTACAAATATTTACATTGCTCTTTAGATTAGAAAACGGGAAGTGCACAAAAAGTCTATTTGGTTCAGGTGCTTAAGGAAAACGTGCTTCCAAATTATTCATAGTCAAGTTTTAAGTGTGCCAAATTTCATTGATATCGTTCCAATGATCTGAGAGAAGATGGGGAAAATATATACACACATATAGTGACGTATGTTAAGATTAGGTGGACCCTTTATTGGGGACGTGAGAGAAAAATCAAACTGCATATTACTGCAGTTGATAGAATGAGGTCAAAGTGTTTGTTGGCAAGAAACTAAAAACTTCAAATGAATAGTGAATGAAATGTTGTTGGATCACCTTCAGATCATTTGTGAATATTATGAGGTTAGGTTTTGGAACGGGAACACCGCCCAAAAATATAAATAATCACCTATATAATGTGTTATGGTTTATGAATTTATTTAGCTTCTATTTCTATATGATACTGTAGTGAGGAATTGAGGAGGTATTTTGAAGGTCCAGAAACAGACAATACAAACCCATTTTCTCTTACTTGGCTAAACTCGAGTTTCTTCTATTCAGCAACTTTGAGTTAGGAAAAGTTTAGTCTATAACGTACCATGTGAAATCCACAAAATGTGTCACAGAAGTGTTAAGGGGAGCGTAATTTGTGAGAAATTTGAGAATCACTAAAGCACATATATGTATATGTTTTTGCCACATTAAATCTCACGAGGTTGTAAAGTAGACCTAGGTTCCTTAGTGGGAGATTCTGTAAATTGACCAATGAGGATAATTAAAGATACTAATATGGGGAGAAGCAGCATGTAGGTTATACCCGATGAGAAGAAGGCTTATTTTACCACATAAAATGCAGTGGTCTATGTAAGGAAGTGTGTAATATTTTCAAGTGTCTACACGTTAAGAGGTAAACATTCTGCAGCAATAATAATGAAATATTTCTCGGGAGAGGTATCCATGTATAAGTCCTGTGGAATGTATAACAACAATGGGGGTAATCGAAATTGTATTAACTGTGCGAAATTATCATTAGAACCAATAATAGTTAACCAGCGCGCGTGAAATTCTGTAAATTACTACCATAACAGCCTTACGCTCTTAGATTCCTCGTGAACCGATCCTCCATCAGCAAATTGTTCCTGATACAAAAAGTGTTATAGATGCAATAATAACCAAATAAGCAGTGTCATTCTGGCAAAGTACTCTTGCTCGGAAACGTCCGCGATATGTCCGATCCTTTCTTCCTTGCACCATATCATAAACAACAGAACATAACAAATACGGAAACAATAATGGGATCATTAGGCATTGTCAAGCACGTAGTAAACTATTTCTGTCCAGAGTCTTTTGAGCCAGTCGAGAGGGAAAGGTAACAACGATGGCATGCGGCCAGTTACTGTGCCGATCTTATTTCCCCTTCCACTGGCTCAAAAGACTCTGAATAGACAATACCTACCTTCGCCACACCTGAACTAGCCATCGCCGAGGATTAATGTCGCGGGAGGTAGATAGCTAAGTTTTTACTTCCTAGAAACTAAGAATCCAATACGTTGCGTTCACACGAATTTCATTACTGACTCTTCAACGGATTACTCTTAAAAAGCTTATTATTATATCTCCTTCTTATACAGATAAACCTTCAATGCACATTTATACATTTCATTGTGGTATCAGAGGATTACAGTGACTGCCTTCGTGGTCGAGTGGTCCCGTTTTCGATTCCCGATCTGGCGTAGGAATTATTTTTCTTTAATTACGGTTACTTCCTAACCTCCTTTAGGTCTGTAAGCGTGGATGTGAGAGTGAATGTGCGTGTGAAAAGAGATTCAAAACATTCCGATGTGATACATTCGCATTTTCTCTACCCTCTACCGTTTATTAGTGGATATACAAACTAATCTTACTAAATTTATTTTTCTAACTACTTCATTTTAATGCACAGAAGCATTTGCAGAAAGAGATAAATACACAGTTTAATATAGATACAAAGGGAATAGCGATACTCAAATGTTTAAGAACGGGACGCTACACGCTGGTCTTAAAATTTCAAACTCTTTTCATGCAATGGCGAGAAACAACTGAATTTTGACAGGAATGTTGACTACTTATGAACAATTCGAATCATTAATAAAGGATAGTCCAAAAATAGCTTATACCACAAAAATTATTTGGCATATATTATGAGTTTTAAAAGAAATGTACAATTTTTGTGTATTATGTTTTCGTCTATACTTAACGTTTAACAGCCAGACAATATTATATAACATTCCTTCCGAATGAAGAGGACTTCACAGGCTATTCCCAGAAATTTCAAAATATATATTTATTTTTCATATAAATATCTTTGATATATGGTGTTTTAATCAAAATCGTTAGTCATTTTTTTAGAAAATGAAAAATCTTAAAAGAAATTCATGTTGAGGCAATAGTTACAATCTGTTTAATTTTAATAAGCTTTGGTAGTATACTTTGACGTGTAGTTATAGTTATATGCCACTAAAGGATTAACTACACATCAGCTAATTAACCAGATTTCCCTAGAGGACGTGGATCGGACCCTACCTTAGCGTACATAAGGAAAAGGTATTCAGTGTTCTAGAACAGATTTCTAACTTTATTTTCCGAAACGTTAAGTTGACAATTAGGAGTTGAGTCCGCAAGTATATTTTTTCTCACTATCAGAACTCGGAATATTACCGTGTAAAATTTCTCTCACACAAGATTTGTGCTTTTCCCCATTTAACTTTGTATAATATAGCAACTAAGCAACCAACAACTTTACAAATTCAATCAAAGATCTTTCACACTTTTAAATATATATAAATAAATCCAACAATAATCCATAACATCCTGTTACTTTAACAGTATACGTAAAATTTGACTCCTCCCGCAAAGGTCTTTTTATTCTGAACTGTACACCTTTACTGTTTACTTGAAACTAGTTCACAAAATGGTTCTCTTCACATGTCATATTCTAGCTTTACATTTATATGTAAATATCTTGCGTTTCTCCACATCACGAATTTTCGGTAATAACTTTTTAAAGTTTTTCTCACAGAAAAGTGTAAATTATGTACATTTTGACAAGTCCAAAAACAAAGAATAACGCTTCTCGAATACAACCGCGACTTGTACGTAACCGGCGTCTCTTACGGTGATTAACCGCCCTCCTTTCTCGACCTACTGGGAAGGTCCTCTTCTTTGGTGTTTCCTGCATCGTCCGCCAGGGCTGCCTCCGTGTGATTGGCCCTCAATTCGACCAATCGGAATGCATATAGCGGGATGTTACTAGGTACACAGGACCTCACCGCTACTGCGGGTCCAAAGTCTCTGAATGTAGCAAAGTTACAGTTGTAACTGCCAAAATGGTAGTTCGGGTTAGGGGGATTTCTTGAGAATCGTTGTATCGAATCTTTGAAAGGTAATGAACCGGAATATCAAGTTTGGTGTTTATCCGAGTTTTCGTTTGAGTTATGCTTCACACATATACACACACAGAAGTTTTTCTAAAAATATTTTTTTTTTATTCAGGAGGCCTCAAAACATGTAGTTCCGGTGAAATCTCTATCTCAAATTTTTGGGTGGAGTGCAATATCCTCTCTGCCTACTATGTACCTGATAGAAAAAGTAAAAACCACGAAAATTTACAGTAACCTAAGTTTAAAAAAAGTTCATTCATTCATTCACTGTTTATCCTCATCTTATGTAGAATTTACACCCCCAGGACTTACAGGCAGGTACCTAGGGTCAGAGGCTCGTCGAGGAGTAGACACACTCATGGAGCAGGCAGAAGAACCAGGATGGGTGATCAGCCCGATGCCCGGTATGGGATGAAGGATGTAGATGAAACGAAATGAAGGCAAAACGGATGAAAGGGAAGGTGATCATGGAGCAGTTGTTGGAATGAATGGCGGGGGAAACCGGAGAACACGGAGAAAACCCGCCCAGACGCCGCTTCGTCCACCACAAATCCCACATGTAGGTCTCTAGGATTGTCGCCTCGGTGAGAGACGAGCGGTCTAACCACTCGGCCTCGGCGCCGCCAATAAAAAGTTCAAAGAGTAAAAACGTTATTAAATGTTTCAGTCAAAGCTCTGGAAATGACATAGTAATTAAAGCGGGCTATAGCAACGGAAAAAAATAAGAACACGGTAAGCTAAAGTAATAATCAAATGCTTTCAAAGTCGATCAGTAATAATGACGCTAAAATTTTGCTCTCATTGCATGAAAAACACAGAATAGCCATTTGCAAATGAGAAAAGTATCAAGTGGTTGAAAATTAAAACAAATAACAAAGAATATCTCGAAATGATTAACGCAACAAAAATTTTCATTTGACATATATAGTGTGCCTTAAGGAGATCTACAGTTTTTATGCAGCATGAATTATTCTATCTCTTACGGTTTACCAATTATGAAGATGGTTTAATAGGCTATTCCCACAAAATTCAACATATGGATTTTGTCATGCAAATAGTATGTTAAACATTATATATTTTAATCAAAATCGTTAGAGATTTTAAGACTAAAGGTGACTAATATTTTTCCATGCTATTGTTAATTTGAGGTGGGAATATTTTGTTGAAATCCTCGTTGATAATGACACTTTGTTGATCAAGTTTTTTTATCAACACTCGTACCACGTACAGTACGGTGCAAAAAAGTGCCGATACTTTTGGTTTCCTATAGCCTATAGTTTCCTATAGTCCAAACTGTGTAGCGAAAGGGATGGGAAACGGAGGCATTTTACCTTAATGGCTGCTGAAGGAGTATTTTAGGAGTTGTATTGTAGTTCAACTGTTGGGGAGCCAAACGTGATGAAGTAACTGCCCAATGTACGGTACAAAGTTCCGGTGGCCTTCGCCCCAACGTTTAGGAATCAACTTTGTATTTTTGTTTTGTATTATATATTTATGTTTGGCTCGGCTGCGTCAGCATTAATTTGTAGAAACATGTGTCTCTTTCTAGGGAGTGATGCGGCTAAAGAATGTAGGCTTACACAAATTATAATGTTTACTTCACTACCTTTATTAATCATTCACACGATTAAATAACACTTCGCTTATATAGAGAGCTGTGGGATTGTTTCATTAATTACTTGCACTTTTTAACACGTAAATTTTATAATGAATTTTCATCTCACACTGAATATGTATTAAATTTCTCGAGAACGCGTCTCGCATCCGGCTAGTAACGCTGTCTACAAGCAACTGGCACCTGAATTTGTACAATTTGCTCTATTTTAGTTTCTGATTGGCTAATCCTACTCCAATAGAATACTTTTATTTAACTTTCAGGTTTACTGGTTGTTGATTGGCTATTTATAAACCGTCTAAAAATTACATTATTGTTGACCAAGAATTAGTTTTAGCTTTATTAAATTTTCCAATTCATTATTGCCTCAAGGTTACCTCATTGTTAGCAACTTTTGACATATATTCTCACAGCTCCTACATTATTAAATTACGTAATGCATTCACATTACATTGTTATACATGTATACAATAATATAAACATTAATACAATGACCGGAAACAAATGTTTTAGACCTCTTGAAAGGAAAAAAATGTCATATATATGCACACGTAAACGCATTTTTAGAAAAAGTTCCGAGGTGTGTGTGTGTGTGTTTGTGTGAGGGGCAGTATAACTCAAAAACGAAAATTCCGATAAACACCAAACTTGGTATTTAGATTGTTTAACTTGCAAAGATGTGACACGAAGGTTTTTAAGAAAATCTCCATACCGCTAACTATGTATATGGAACATTTTTCGGAGTTTTTATTTTCTAAAACTAGCTAACAATTTTGTTAAATTATTCTAAATTTTTTAATCTATTTTATTTTTACGTCGCTTTAACTCCTTGATCATATTGCGACGGATCTGTTGGTGGATATCCCTTACAACGATATATGATGGACAGTTAGCCTTCTAGGTTTCATTCCTGTAACCCCTGCTTCATGCTGTGCAGATGGCATTAGGGTGCCGTCCAGTCTATCCGCCGCCCTCACACAGAAAGGTGGACAGTTATCCTTCAAGGTCTCATTTCTGTAACCCCTGCTTCATGCCGTGCAGATGGCATTAGGGTGCCGTCCAGTGCTTACATTGTCTGTAGATAGATGGCATAGCATTTACTATTACCACTTATTTTTCATTTTACCATTGGTTTTAGGCTTAAGATGGAACTTTGGGTGGTGGTATTAAATATCCAATCCGGTATTTACCTTGGCGATTGAGGAAAACCACGAAATAACCTCAGACAGATTGGTCGGCCCACGGGTTTTGAACCCGGGACCACCCGAATTCAGGCCACAGACTTTGCCGCCGGAGCCATCCCGCTCGGTATTATTCTATATTAAACACATTTACATAACAAAAAATGTATATCTAGAATTTTCTGGGATTAGCCTTTGAACTCCACTTCATTAGGGAGGGATTTTGCATGATTTTGTATAATTGGTAAAGTTAAGTGATAATCGAAAACGTACAATACAACAAGTGCAGATCTCTTTAAGACAACCAATTTATTTCAAATAATTTTTTGCGACATCAACGGTTTCCGAGAATTACTTATGTGGTTAAAATGATTCAATACTTAGTCATTCTTTTCAAGTCCTGTCGATTTCCAGCTGTTTCTCGCGATTGCATGGAAAGAGTATAGATTTTTAAGGACAGTATACAACGTCCAATTCTGAAACATTTTGCTATCGCTGTTCCCTTTGTATCTATAGGGAAATGTATAATCCAGCTATTTACGGAAAGGTTTATCTGGATTAAAATGAAGCAGATAGGAAAATAAACCTTGACAACAATAATTTTTAACCCAGTAATAAGCTATCGGGGATAGAGAAAGTCATGTGAATGTAATACAACAGATTTTTTTTGCATAGTAAGATTTGTTTATCTCTTACATTATAGCAACTATACAAAAAGCATTCACAGTGAAGATATAACAAGTATTTCCAGATATTCAAGATATTGATTTTATTTGTCATTAAAGTATGTTAAACATATGGTGTTTTAATCAAAATAGTAACAGTTTTTTTTAAAAAAAATAACGAATATTTTTACTTCCTCTACTACGTGTAGTAAGTAGGGGAAGTATTGTATTCCACCCAAAAATTCGATACCGAGATTTCACCGGAAATATATGTTTTGAGACCCCCTGAATCCAAAAAAAGCATTTTTGGAAATATGTCCGTGTGTTTGTCTGTGTGTCTGTGTGTGTGTCTGTGAACAGCATAACGCAGAAAGGAACAGTCGGATAAACACCAAAGTTGGTATTTAGGTCCAATATCTTCCAGAGATGCGACACGAAGGTTTTCAAGAAAATCCCCCATCCCAGATTACCCTTTACATGAAACATTTTTCAAAAATATTAATTTTCTCAAAAGTGGCTATAACAATTCTGATTAAAATATCATATGTTTAAGATATTTTGATGTCAAATAAAATGTATATGTTGAATTTTTTGGGAATGTCTCCAAAAGCATTCTTCATTGTGAACGACTTTTGCATAACTGGTAAACCATAAGAGATAGGCAAACTTTTACTGCACAAAAAATGTAGATCACGTTAAAATACACAATTTATGTCATATAATGTTTTTTTGTTGAGTGAACCATTTTCGAGATATTGCTTGTTATTCCCTTAAAATTTTCAATACTTATTTTCTCAAATGGGAATTCGTTATTCATTTTTTTGTCTTCGATATGCAAAGAGTATTAATCTGTGGCAAAGAGAATAATGCTGTATATAGCAACCAGCTATTAAGAGATTTGTCGATGCTTAAAGGCTGCTGTATTTCTATACTGTCCTTGAAAATACAAAACAAGGGAAACATAGTACGCCTTAAGCGATAGTGAAATATTTTTAGAACTGGTCGCTCTGTGTAAAATGTAATTCTCTTTGCATGTCAAAAGATCGTTTCTGCAAACGTTTATCTCGATGAATATAAAATAGATGGAGAATAAGAGTTTGTAAAAATAGTTTGTACAAGAGTGGAGAAAGTCATGTGAGTGTAACACATCAGATTTTGTACTATACGATTTATAGTTTGATGAAGGGGAACTTTTTTGAAAACCTTCGTGTCGCATTCTTAGAAAATTCTAAACTAAAGTACCAGTTTGATATTTAAGCGTCTTTTGGTTTTAATTATTCTGTTGACAGTCATAAGGAGACACACATTAACTCGGAATTTATTCTTGGTTTTGTTCAGGGTACCTGAAAATGTAAATTTCCGCAAAAAGAACGGCGTATTAAGACAGCTAAAAGTATGCTAATTATTCCGGCAAGTAAGTTTTGAAGCAACCGCTTGATATTAACACTTCGTTCTATTTACTTAGGTAAGTATTAGAGAAAGTAAAAATGAGCAATCGCTTCACAATTCCTAAATGTCCAGGAGTGAAGCGTTCATTTTGAAGACTCGCTCTCCACCCATCATTAGTCTCACTGAAAATACTAGGTCTACGTTTGTGGATTGTAGTGCACTGTTTTCATATCATTAACTTCTTGGAAATAAAGCGATATTTAAAGTGGTTGCCTTGTCTTTCGGAGTAGGTACTACAAAGTCACTGAGATAATTTATAAAGGCTATTCGTGAACTTGCTGTAAAACACACATAACGTTGTTTACTTTTCGGCAAAGCTGTCGGCAGCCGCTGAATAAATCACTACTCGGCGGTTATTTCTTCTCACCGACCATGTATATGCCAGCGTTTTGGAATCTCGTTAACGCAAAGCTAGCAGAAAGGCTTGATGTCCGTCTATCAAGTTCAGTGACTGGGGGTTTTGCTTGTTGTTGAGTTGGCAATCTGTCAGTGAGGTGGCACACCACAACATGCACTTCTCACCAAACGACGAGAGCGAACCGCAACATAGTATTGCAACTATTTAAGTAGCCTGTTCGTTGCTGTAACACGGAGTTCCCTGCAACTTTTCTCTAACATAAAAGTGCTTTAAATCAGCGTAATTCGTGCATTTAGTTTCACGAGCGAACTTAACGACAATCCAGTTACGTAAATTAAAGTGGAGGAACCATAAAGCAAGATGGGCCATTCTGCACTGCTATCCCTTCAATATTAAATATAACTGCATTTAAACGAATAAGAAAAGAATGTTTACAAAAGATAAAATTCTGCATATCAGTGACCAAGGTAAAATTGGATACGTATATTTCACAAGTGTTGCCAGTAACAAAAATCTGATGTGTTACACTCACATGACTTTCTCTACTCTTGTACAAACTATTTTTACAAACGCTTATTTCCATATGCTTCAAATTAATCGAGATATCAAAATGTTAATCTTATTGCTAATTTTCTTGAACATGCATGGGGAATTGGTAGGCCTTAAGCTATAGTCAAATATTTTAAGAGCTGGTTGCTATGTGGAGTATTCCATGATCTTTGCATTACCAGGACAACAAAAATGAATAAGGAATTTCAGAAAAAGTATAAGTATTAGAAAATTCAAGGGAATAACAAGCATTATCTGGAAAATGGTTCACTCAACAAAAAAATTGTATATGACATAAATTGTGTATTTTAAGACTATCTAGATTTTTTGTGGAGTAAACTTTTATCTATCTCTTATGGTTTACCAGTTATGCAAAAGAATACTTTTGGAGACATTCCCAGAAAATTCGAGTTATACATTTCATTTGTCATGAAAATATCTTAAACATATGATATTTTAATTAAAGTCGTTATAGCCATTTTTGAGAAAATTAAAATTTTCGAAAAATGTTCCATGTAAAGGGTAATCTGGGATTGGGGGGATTTTCTTGAAAATCTTCGTGTCGCATCTCTGGAAGATACTTAACCTAAATACCAAGTTTGGTGTTTATCCGACTCTTCATTTCTGAGTTATGCTGTTCACAGACACACAGACACACACACGGAGATGTTTCCAAAAATGCTTTTCTTGGATTCAGGGGGTCTCAAAACATGTATTTCCGGTGAAATCTCGGTATCGAATTTTTGGGTGGAATACAATACTTTTTCTACTTACTATACGTAGCAGAGGAAGTAAAAATGTGCCACACAATATAAACAATAAAGATATACGGTGATGTATTCTCAACACTTTCTGTAACGACTTTCTTAACTAATACATATATTACAGAATTCGTACAAAAAGTTATCCAATTCTCCACGTTACGTTACTCACGATACAGTTTTCTTAGATATACACGCAGTGGTTTCGTTTCCCGCTCTCGTAATAAGTGTCCGGAGTTCAATACTGGCTCTGGATTGGTGATTTTAACTCAGCGCCATCCACGCCTTCAACTCTGATTTGCTCATATGAAGTAACCACAAGACCCAATTATCCCCGGTTAAAGCTGTAGGTCCTCCCATTCCACCGCTATCCTCATTATCATCCTGTCATCGGAGACAACGGATTTCACCCGTTGGGTGCCTTCATCTCAAAAATGGGTTCAGTCATTGCTTGGTGATATGAGATATCCTCCAAAGGTCTTGGGCCATATGGGGAGCGTTAGAAACAACCACGACAACTTATTGCGATTGAAAGAAACAACAAATAGAGAATCGTAAATTTCAAATTAGATATTCACCTTGGAAAATATGTAAACCTGAAAAATGAAACCCACACAAAACTGACATAAAAAACACTATTTTGTAGTTCAGGGACTTCAAAGCTCGTGCTAGCACACTTAGAGGTGTATAGAGTCCTGACATTGGAAGGATGCAACAGGCTCTGCTGACAAAGAAAGTGTTTCCAACGAACAAATTGTAATTAACGAAGCATTACACAGTAATATACTATTTGCTTATTCTTTGAACAATTAACAGTTTTCATGGCAATATATATAAATACTAAAGGATATAATAGACATGAAGTATTAATTCACCAAAAACAAAACGCACTATACATACGTATTAATTTGTTTAGATAGTGTGTGTGTGTGGAAAGCGAAAAAGCTAGCATAAAAGACTAAATATGGCCAGAATCTCATATATTAAAACGAATAAAGTCGCGGTAACATAGCACAGTAGTTAATCAGCCAAGATAGAATTAATGAAATGTCGAAATAGTAAAGCATAAACCTGTATGTAATTTATATAGAACCTAAGTTACTAATATTTCACGAAACCTAACAGCCTGCCTAGAAGTTAGGACATCTTAACTGTACCTTTACAGTATGCCGCAAAGCGGGAAACAATATCCTCGATTCAGAACTGTAAACGCGGAACATACGCCTAATGCAAGCTAAATTAGCAGAATTACGACTTTAGACGAAACGAGCAAGTTAAATTAATTATGAATAGATTGCTCAATGATTCGGGCTTATAACTCGTACAAGAGACTGACCATCCTCAGTGCAAACCTGACATGAGGGCAACTGACGAACAAAAATCGTTAGCTTACATAATAATAAATCACAGGTAATTCTCATGTAAGTCCAAAGATCTCACTATAAAATAGAATTTTATATTAACAGAACGCTTGGATAAAATAATTGAGGCAGCATTACCTATTTTGAAATATTAAGTAAATCTTAAAACATGCCCCATTGAATGACCTCGCGTAGACCCACTAAAACCAAATTCAAAATAAGAACTAAACTTAAAAGGCAGTCAATGCAAAAGCAGGATAGGCAGTATGGGCAGCTGAAGAGACAAGGAATAAATTCGAGTAATTATAATGTAAGCAGCTGGATATTAACACTCCACTCAATGCATATCTCGGCACACATTGAATGACTAAAGCCAACCATACGCTAGCCCAGTACACCAGGGACACGAGAGTGAGACTACGGCGAAAGTGCAAAGCAAGAAACATTGACTGCTCACCAAGCAAGAGCGGACGCCAGCATTGAGGCAATTTTGAAAAGCAACAAATTATTAACAGAAGGAAAATAATCTGATGTGTTACACTCACATGACTTTCTCTACTCTTGTACAAACTAATTTTACCAACGTTTATTCTCCATATGCTTCATGTTAATCGAGATATCGAGATATTAATCCTATTGCTAATTTTCTTGTAAGTGCAAGGGGAATTGGTAGTATTTAAGCGATGGTCAAATCTTTTAAGCGCTGGTTGCTATGTGCCGCATTCCAATCTCTTTGCATGTCCAGGACATAAAAAAATGAATAACGAATTTGAGAAAATGTACAAGTTTTGGAAAATTTACGGGAATAACAAGCAATATCTCGAAAACGGTTCACTCAACAAAAAAAATGTATATGACATAAATTGTGTATTTTAACGCGATCTACATTGTTTATGTAGTAACATTTTGTCTACTCTTATGGTTTACCAGTTATGCAAAAGTCGTTCTCAATGAAGAATACTTTTGGAGACATTCCCAGAAAATTCGAGATATACATTTCAGTTCTCATGACAATATCTTAAACATATGATATTTTAATCAAAATCGTTAGAGCCATTTTTGAGAAAATTAAAATTTTCGAAAAATCATCCATGTAAAGGGTAATCTGGGGTGGGGAATTTTCTTGAAAACCTTCGTGTCGCATCTCTGGAAGATACTGAACCTAAATACCAAGTTTGGTGTTTATCCGACTGTTCGTTTCTGAGCTATGCTGTTTACAGACATACAGACACACACACGGACATGTTTTCAAAAATGCTTTTTTTTTGGATTCAGGGGGTCTCAAAACATGTATTTCCGGTGAAATCTCGGTATCGAATTTTTGGGTGGAATACAATACTTCCCCTACTTACTGTACGTAGTAGAGAAAGTAAAAAGGTGAGAAGCAAACCTACAGCCTTAACCATAGAAGTACCCTAGGCTTTGCCAAACGCCAAAGAGAATACACATAGAAGGTAGCATGTTTAATAGTGCCATACAACAATTCCCTCAGGGAAACACAACTGCATTGCGTATGGTGTAAACAAGGCGCTATACCGTGTAGTATTTAGAAAAATTTGAATTTCAAGACAGGACTCATTTTTCTGTTTGTTTGTTTGTTCTAGGCACAGAATGAAAACAAAATTCATATAATTGTGTCTGCAGATATGCCTTCCGCGCACTTGCATTGAATTACACAATCAAAGTGAGGTGAGCTCGTAAGATATTTATTTATATAATTTTGCCATTGCATAATCGTTTTTAATTTCCTAGTAAGTTTTCCTCTCCTTCTCTTCTACTATATCATGCCTGAAAATATACCACGTATTTAAAACATTTTCATAAAATACATCTCGTTATATCTGTCTGAATTAACAGTGTACTTAAAAATATCTCGTTAACATTCTATGGGGCATTCATAGAGTGCACTTGCCTTTAGAAGATACTCTTGAGGTATGTAATTAGCAAAGTAGAGCCTACCAACCATTTTGTTGTTTACGCTTAACAGTTTGTTTGACTAGCCTGATATTAATGTGCTCCTCCGAGGTGAATTCTTTAGTGTGAACTCATTAACGTATTGTATTCAAAGCTAATACTCATAAAGGGGCGCCGCTTTCACCAACCTAAGAGTAAACAATAGCAATTTTAAAAGTGTACAAGAGACGCTGACAATATAAATTACATGGCACCAATCTCCTTCCTTCTCCAGATAACTTCATTCAGTGAGTTTACTGCGTTTACCAAGTTGAGCATTACATACACTAATAGTTGTTTAAAACAATGAAATTCGGAATACTATGAAATAAACGTTTATAGATTGTAAGAATTGAAAATGTTTTACATTTCAGATAGTCTCTTATTTCAATTCATCCGTAAACTCACACATTCAATTTTAGTCATGTAAATTATTGTGTGTTTAGGCATATCGTCTTTCAAAATTTTAAATAATTCACGAGTTAATATATATTTTATAATATACGTCCTAGACTGAGCTACGTAGTAGATAAATTAGCTTACAGTGTGCATATATATATATATATATATATATATATATATATATATATATATACACGTACTTACAGATGTACATACACTCATGCATATTTGTAGATGTACATCCGTGAACAAAAAAAAATGAATCATGTTTGTCTTGAACTCCAAATTTTTCCAAATCCTATACGGTATAGCGCCTTGTTTACACCATACGCAATGCAGTTGTCTAGCCCTGCAGGAATTTTTGTACCTTCTATGTGTCTTCTCTTTGGCGTTTGGCAATGCGTAGGGTACTTCTGTGGTTAAGGCTGTAGGTTTGCTTCTCGAATGTAGCAAACACCTTTTTTTTCCTTCTGTTAATAATAATGTCTAATCAAGACATGGTGACAACGTATTTACGATATACTCCATTTTATACACAGTATTTGGTAAAGTTCATAATACAATAGTTATTAGGATGCACAATACGAGGCTCCGCAACTTCAATGTTGGGATATCTGTATCTTGTTGGATATCCAGGGACGGTTTAGGTGTGTTGTGGCAGCTTGAATGTACACTGAACAGTGCGCAATACGCGGTAATACTAGGGAATATTTTGATTCCCTCTGGAGGAAATATCCTGATGGAATTGTTGAATTCGTACACGATTCTGGGCACACATTTAAGAAGCCTGGGATGTTGTAACTCCTCGTCCTCGTTACTATAGGCATTTAATTTAATTTAGTACTGATACCGGATATTAATTCTATGTATTTATTGTTTGTTTTAGTTTTAGAAGGTAATTGTTTATTTTAATTCATATCTTTAGTTGTTTAAAACGAGTATTTTTGTGTGCATACATATGCCTAAATCTTAAAATGCTAAAGCTACATTATTGCAATATTAGGTTCTACACATACAGTCATTAAATTAACAATATAAAAATAGCAATAACTAGCGTTACATTTGAACCGAGGAGCTTAAGAGCGCAAGCGGTACCTTCTTAACCTCTCGGCCAACGAAACACTTTTCCGTGCATTGTTTTCAGTAGGCTATAAGCGTCACCACCGAGAAACACCGTTATAAGGTTACCATTGCGCTCACAGGGCAGAACCATTCTGCAGTTTCTGCATATGCGTTGTGAACACAGCTCTTGCGGAGGTACATGAAGCCTCACGATTATATCATGGAATATGGATATGACTCATTTTTTTGTCCACAGGTGTACATGCATACATATATACAAACAAATGTCTTCATGGTCGCATAGGTACTGATGTTTTTACTCAAGTTATGAAATAGAGGCGACATGAAACTACAAAAAGAGCAGCTAACAAACCTGCTAAAGTTATAATAGTTATAATAATAATAACTTATACGTACCTACAGCAATGAGTAACTGCGGCGAACATTTAGGACATTATGGTGGTCCTACGGCGTCCTAAGGGTTTAGAACATAACACAGGCTATTGCAAGAAATATTGCCCATGTCTCACAGTGTACATTTTAAGAGTCACAGCTTTTATTCAGAGAGAGCACATATCCCTACGTAAGAAACGTTCAGACTAATGGCGGCTCATATACTTGGAAAGCTTTCGTAAGGATTTCTTGTGCCGGAGAAATAAAAGCTCTGAAAGCCTATCTTTATTTGTATGAAAATAACCTTGTTCTGACGGAAGAAATAAAACGGTGGAGTCGAAACTGAAAACACACAGAAAGAGATGAAAAGAAAATGTATCTCGGTTATTAGATTTTTATCAGCGTGCATAAACCTACCGTTTCTAAATGAGTACTGTAAAGAAGGAAGGGACAAAAAGCCTCCAAAACAAAGACTACGGAAGCATCTTGAAATTGTATCCTCTCAAGTTTGTATACCACACTTAAAAATATATTTCATATATTGTTTATCCATTAATAATGCCTTTTGCAGTACACAAAAATTAATCATATTGATGAAACTTTATATTAATGAAGTTAAAAATAAATCTTGAAGCTGTATCAAAGTTCCACACTTTAATACAATGTAAAGTGAACAGAATAGTTAATTTTGTTCTGTATTAAATATGAGTGTAAATATGCATATATATACATACCTAAACGTGTAAATGCTGGTTTTTCGTGAAATCAATTTTGCATTAATGTTATGAGGTTTTGGTCTTAAACGACTAAAAAATGCATATTTGACGTTAAAAATTTACGCTGCTGTTGCAGGCATTTGTTAAATCAGGGGTGGAAAATTCCTCTAATCCATTATTTGCTCCCAGCCGATACAGCAGAATAGGATGGAGGAGTCAGATATTAGACATGCTGGGGAATCATCTGATACGTCGTAAAAATCTCTACTTGATGTCATCTTTAGCCAATTATACCCGCAGAAAATAAAGATGCTTTCAGTGCTGGGAAGTCACCTAATCAGAAGTCATGAGGACAGAAATTGTGAGTTTTGTATAAATAGCATATTACGGTACCCAAAAAGTTCGCAGATTTCCTAGCAATGCGCCGGTCATCGCCAGAATTACCGCCCAAAGTTTCGTATTCACAAGTAACGTATTTAGACGTTTTAACGATAGGATTACTGCGTTGCTTATTGTTATCATGTATCACAAGGATGTCATTTACTGCGCAAAATTGCGACAGAACAGTGAAATAAAAAAACTGTGAGTTTGGTTAGTTATGACAGGTTCTATCTTATAGCAGGCATAGTGTACAAATAGTTTCCGAAGATAAATCAATTTAGTTTTGTTGAAAATATACTGCGATAAGAAAGACGGTAATTTATTATTTAAATGGGGGAAACAGCCAATACCAAAATTCAACAAATCCTAATAAAACTTGTGTGTCAATCAATTAAAATTAGTCATTCTGAAGTTATCGTCTTGCCCCGTGGCGCAGTGTCTTACAGCGTGGGTCTTTGGCGTCTACGGAATCTGCCCGGGTTTGATCCCGGGGTTGCGAATTTCAAGTCCCTGGTCCTCAAAATGCCCACTCAGGATCGTGAAGAAAGGAGTTGGGATAGGCAGCTATCCCGGTTACGAAGGCCAACATTCTGGCTGGGGGATGCTGACTACATCATTTCCCGTGTCGGTTAGGTGGTCGCCATCTCTGCCGTGGGTATATGGGCGATTTACAGGTCTAGGCCCTTAATGGGCTCTAGCGCCACAGAATAATTATGTTTTATTCTAAAGTTATCACGACACCTCTGCTATCATTAATCTCCCTAAAGATAATCGAACCCATGGTTACCAGAATACCATACTAATTCCTTAGTCTGCCAGTTTGATCTTTAACCTTTCATATATGAAATCACTTGCGAACACAGGAGGGATGAAAATATAATAAAAACTAGCCAGCCAAGGCAAACCTAATAAAAATGAGCAGACACGGTCGCAAATTCGTCCAAGAGCACGACACGAGCATCTTTTGTACCACGCTTCGAGGAGGCTGCGATGGCTGTAAACTGTGGCCACAGTGACTTCGAACATCGAGTTCCGACATATCGCTACAAAATTTGGCGACGGTTCCAAAGGCAAATAATCGCCTAACCAATCACGACCGAGAACTCAGCCTCAACGCTAAATCTAAGGCACTTTAATATAAGGTTTATTCTGAATACCCCTTCTTTAACTAATTACGGATAAACTATGCGTGTTTTAAAGGGAACACCTAATACAGAATTGGACACACTATAGATTCATATTTATCAACATTTGTACGACTTTGAATGCTCTGGCTTCAGATATTAATGGCACCTCTTTATCGGTTTAGTTTCAGACGTTTTATCAGGTATATGCAATATGTATTTATTATTATTACTATTATTATTGCTGACTTTCCTAATGTATTTTGTTATTATCGGAAAGTGTTGTAATTTCCAAAGAGGTATTATGATGCTGGAGAATTTAGAATGAAGTGCATTAACTCCGTCATTAAGCTCTTGGGAACCAGGTAGGGTAGGTAGGTAAAGTAAGCAAGCAAGCTAGCAAGCACGTACCATGACTGTACATCTTAGCAGCGTCAAATATACTCTGATGCAGCGGCTATAGCCCAAGGTTATTAGAAGATCAGCGCCAGGCGGTCGGAGTAAACAACGATAATTCCTCTCAGCATATAAATAGAACCTTCTGGAAGCTATTTCTCCCCTCCTTCAGAAAGTGTGTCGAAATAGATCGAGAACCTTGTGGATAGGTTCCACTGACTATATAAGGGAGCGCTCTCGCGAGCTAGTGAAAGTTGTTGAGTCAGTGAACGAGGGAGCTAGCAAGTGCGTTTCGGTTGTGACATCAAGAGCGATTATCCGAACGATTTGGTGGCGCCTGTTGTAACGTGCAGCGAGTGCTACTGCGGAGCAGCGGGTTATGGAGGCGTTGTATTCGACTCCCAAGTGAAGTGAACCGTCCGACGTGAAGAGCCTACGCCTCAAAGGAAGTGAAGAGATGGAGACTGAACTGGTTTATCTTAGTGAACTGGCATTAGTGAAATGAACTCTCAGTGAAATACTGACAGATATGAATTAGAACAGTGACATTGAGAACTGCGAGAAGTGAAATTTGAAAACTGGACAAAGTTGCAATACAAGCTAATCAGTGATTAAACATGTTTCGTGTGGAGTAGTTATGATGCATGCATATTATCATTTAAATCAATGTATACATATACCAGCCAAGTCTATGCATATCTAGATTTACAGACAATGAGTTTTAGGAGGAACTTTACAAAACAGTCTTAACAGCTGTTTTCTACAAAACGAATAGTTTACTTGATGAATGATAGTTGCCCCTAAGAGAGTACCGTAACAGGTGAGTGTACACTCCAATAATATATCAACTTGAGGTGCTTTAGACTAAGATTTACTGACTGTTCTAATCATATGTATTTGGTTACCTTCTTGCCAATATGACTAGATATGGTATACCAAGATACCTTCTTTGTAATGTAATCAACCAATCCAATTTAGCTTCAAGATAAATGAAAGCAATTTAGTAAAACAGCAATGACTAGACTATTAAAAGTAAACCATGTATTAGCACCTTTATCGAAATTAATATTAAGTTTAGTTGTATTAAGCTAATCATTTATCTTTGTAGATTGGTAAATGTAAATCCTAAGACATCCACAAATATAATTCACCAAAACTATATAGCAATTACAACTGAAAGATCATTAGCATAAATGATAAATAAAAGAGGTACAAAACCGGAGCCTTGTGGGACAGCATGTAAAACAGACTTAAATTGAGAAAAAGCTACTATTTTAATACAAGGCATGTTTTTAAAGTTTGTATAGTTTTAATATTTTACCACTGCAGTGCCGATTTTGAGCATGCGCGATCACTTCCTTCTTTCATTAAGAAGCCAGACATAGCTGTGAGCGATCGTCACGTTCTGTTTTCCTGTTGTTGGAGCATTTGAAAATATCCAAAACAATCCAACGACCAGCCCACTGTGAAGCCAGATCAGTGATTGTTTTTTTTTTGTTTTTTATGTGTGTTTTTGTTTTTTGTTATGCCAGAAAAGTTACGCTAGCAAACATTCATAGCCAATTGTGTGAGGTTTTGTGGGGACACAATAATGAGTGACATGGCCACTCACACACAGCCAAACAAATTTCGTATCTGATCGCATCATTTGGTCGGGAATAATTCGACCACCGGATTTGACACCAAGCAATTTTCATCTGTTTCTTCATCTGAACAAATTCCTTGTTGAAAAAACATTTCAACGACGTTGATATGAAACAATAAATGCAGACTTCATCACAGGCGTCATCATTCTTTGTCGAAGGCATACAAAAACTGGTTTTCCGTTATGACAAGTGCCTGAATAACGGCGTTGACTATGTGGAGAAGTAGTGTAATGTGTAAGGTAATGAATGATAATAAAGTATTTCGAAAATAATGTTGTGTTAGTTTTTAAAAACCTATGGGTACTTACTTTAAACTACGCCTCGTAAACTGTCACACGCCTCCGTTTAAGGTATCCTAAATCCAACTTACTTTGATCATGATTAAGTAGTAAATTTCGTGATCGGTAACAAAACTGGACTGTACTACAGCACACAAGCCGGTACACCCCTGCATACTGTGGTATATACATATACACTCCCTTAAGACGACAGGTAACCTGTAGTCACTGCATTCTACAATATCGGTTCCGACAATTACACTGTTAATAATGATAAACGATTTGCAAGTGGTTTAAAAAAAGCTGACACGGACGTAATTATACGAGTAAGAAACATCCCGGAACAACACTCAACTGCTTGCATTGTGCTATACATGATATTATAATATAATTTTGTTGTGATGACAATTATAAAATAGAAGGTTCATCGACTGCATCACTTAATCCTCTGGAAGAATCTAGGCTGCCTTAATGTTCTGCTGAATCACCATTGCTTGTAATGACATCATAGGATAGCATGGTATACTGGATGTTTTTACAACGAAACCTACTTCGAAGGAAGTCGTCAGTGACAAAAGAAATATCTGCCCATCATTTTCGGGCAGTAGGAAGAAAACAGTACTGCAGTTGTTGTGCTCTGGCGTTTTCCAAGATTTTTTCACGTTGTTAGTTATACAGGCCCGTTGTGTAGGGATTACCATGCTGGCCTATAGTTCCCGGGTCATGGGTTCAAACTCGGTGGATGGCGATGGATTTTTTTCACGCCAAATATAGATTGGGACACTAAGGGCCGCAGCAGTTAAAGAGCCTCCATAAATAAAACCCAATTTAATTTTTAACTTGAAGCATTTATTTGAAACTGTACAGTATCTCAATACTAAGCGTTGTAGAAAGAAATGTCTTGAATGAAAGTTTCCTTATATTATGGGGGGCAGGAAATTCCTTTTGTTCTGTTTATTTGGAGGGCGTTGTGATGGTAATTTTAGGACAAACTTAAAATGACCCTAATTGTAGGTTCCCATTTACAAAAATTAAATTGGCCCTAAAATGACCACAATAAGGTCCTCCAAACAAAACATGACTAATGATATTTACTTTTCCTCACAACTTTTATTAAAGACATTTCTTTCTACAAAGCTTAATTATGGAGATATTGTAGTGCCAACTTAAATGGTTGAACCTGTATATATTTGTTTCAAAATGTACCGATTTTTAACGTTTTTTATAGTGTTTGAAAAACTATTTTGTTTTCTTTTATTAGAGTAAATGGTTTGATTTGTGTCCCGGAACAGCGAAGGAAACGAATTTTGATCTAATGGTGGGAGAAACGTCCACCTTAGGAATAATCAACTTCCTCATTAAATCTTCAGGTTTTACTTAAACAGCACATCTTTACATAAAGCATATGCACTGCATTAAATGGAGCTTCCCTGTGGAAAGTTCAATATACGAGCATGTATGCTTAGAAACGACTAATGCTTCAAAAAAAGACATCGAAATGACAGAAATGCGTTAGGTATATTTTAATTAACATATTCATATTCTGCCGTGGTATGTTGGTTTTCATTTTAAAACCTAAAGTTTCATTCAACACTGAATGCTGGTATTACATATCACAGCAATGTTCACGTCATCTGAGGATGCCCACCACAGTTGTGGATGAAACGTCTGGTTGAAAAATGAAAACCAATGACCATAACATCAATGATCGAAAGATGAATCTGTTAATAAAGACTTTGGCCGTTAAAACCTACGCCTTTGTATATTTTTATATTTCTGCATTTCAGTTGAGGTAAGCGTTTGCCTCTTCTGGTTTTCAAGTTACACCACTTGTAATATGAATAAAAAGGACTTTACATTAGAGAAAATTTAACATAAATACTTATATACCAGCCAATGCACGTTTCAATTGTCATATGGGGTTGCGTTTGAGAAAGTAAAAGTATTAATATTGTTGGCAAAATCCCTTTGTGTCCTTTGTGTGTTTGTGTATCTGCCGAGAGAGAGAGAGTGAATGTGTGTGTATAGAAATGATTTCTACAGCTGCATTAGTAATATGGATCTTAAACAAAATACGTGTTTGTTTAGAAATGATTTCAAGTTAGACAATGAACTCATCGATAGATACAGGATATAGTAATAATACTCAGTTGCTATCGAATTTTGACACAAATGAACTCTTAGGATAAAAACTGAATTTGTTGAAACTGTTAAACCGCACGAGAGTACATCTCAATCTGGAAAGCCTTAAACATCAACAACGAATGCTTTGTAAACGACTAATGCGACGAAACAGGTTCTTTAATAAGCCCTGCAGTTACTCGTACATATCTAGTATGTTTTCCTCTCACAGAAATAGTTTCTCAGTTATAGATAGATAATTCAATAAAAATGAAGAACTCTACAGGAGCTATTTACAGAAAATACTATACAGGCAACTCATTCATCGTGTTACATAATATTCTAAAAAGAACCGTTAGAACTGGTTATGATAAAATAACAAAGAATAGCGTTTTAAGTGAGGGGAATATATGAAAACCTTCATTGCATTCTTAAATGGCAGCTAGCTTTAGCATAAAATATATGTTTATCCAACCTGTCTATTTTGACTTATGCATTTCACAAACGAACACAGGGTCATTATATTTTGGGGAGGCGGTAGAAAAAGTAGAAAAAAGTAACTTCTATACATACAAATACTAGAGAAAATGTTTTAAGATAGTTATTATAATGCCTTGCTACAACAACTTTGATTGTTTGAAACAAACTATTGCAGAATTCAAATCATTTGCTGAATCACATAGCTAATTTCTTCCACATCATTAAAGTTAGAATGTTTATTGAGAAAAGTGTTTAGTTAGTTTGAAAAATGTGCATAATGATCTTTTCTCAATTGTTTCTAATTGCTTTTTAATGAGAGGAAGTCTGGCAAGGGGTAGGAAATGAGTTATTAACCGATGTGGAAGCTGCATGCCTTCAGTGTCAAAATAAAAAAGGGAAAGGGATGCTATTAAAACAAGCACTGAAATAAGTTTCTTTTTTTACTTGTCTTCCAAACTGTTTCCACTGATTATTACGGTCATTTATTTTCTTAACAAGCAGGGAATTTCACCATATACTAGCTATAGAACAGCGTTGTTGGCGTCACCTTTTATAAAGGTTCTCAAATTTAGTGAAACAGTTGTTCCATTTTTCAACATGCTGGAGAGCTTTCAAAATGTTCGAAAAGAAAAAAAGTTTATACATGAACAAAGTTAGGAGCGATTATGCTTTGGTTTATCAGCATACTATAAGGGAATTCAAACGAATACCTAAATTAATTAATCGTTATGTCACACATGCCACTTCTAGGCATGTCAGTTGGGGAATTTAATGTGCCAGCATATTGCTATAGTAGCTCAGTTAGTTAGAGCAGCGGCACGGTAAGTAGAAGATTCATGGTTCAGTTGCTCAACATGGCATTGAATTGTTCAATCTGAATACCTAAGGTGTTTATCTGCAGATTTTCGCCCTTTGTCATTTATATACATAATCGCGATCATGTCTAACTTACTTGAAAAGCTTACTTGCACAAAATGTACCATTTAAGGAGTAGTTTTCATCAATTAAGTCAAGATACTGTTAACCATTAACCTTGCATGTAATAACTTATATAGTAAATTAATTATAAAGGAAAAGTACCAATGGTAGAAAGGTTAAATAATGCATAAAATTAATATACACTGTCTCTGTGGTCTGGTAGTTAACATACTGTATCTCCAAATTCACAGGTCTCGGGTTGTATTCCCGGCTGGTTGGTGGCGAGGATTATTCCCCATCCTCCCTAGAGTTTAGAAGTATGAAAAAGAGTGTGAATGTGTGGGTGAATTTAATGTAATAACCAAAAGTAATACCAACCCAAAGATTAACATCATTGCTGGTGACCAATTGTTCAAAGGTGAAAAATCGCCGATATGACCTGAGATGTTAAAGGCCGCATATAAAAGAACATTGCACAAATTAGGTATGTCTTGTAAGTATTTTCAGTATTATAACTCGACTTTAACCTAGAATATTAGAGCGATTGAGATTGCTTAGGAACGTGAAAAAACTTGATGCTCCTAACCCTAAAGTTGAAATCCTCCTAAATGTGGTTTTGTGGTGTACGGGTTGTGTGTCTACCTTCTATACTGGAGGGCACAAGTTTGAATCTCGCTTGGGTTAGTTACCTGATTTCTCTTATCCTTTTAGATGAATGTCGGCTAACTTTCCGCTCAGTTGACTTCGTGCTCATTTGAGAATGATTTCATCTACGTAAATCATTGTCTCTGCGCATCTGATTTGTTAAAACGCACACACATACACTTACAAGCTGTAGCTCAGCGGCAGAGCATGAGGTTGGAAAACTGGACATCCATATTTTGAGTCCGGACCGAGGTATTGGAATTTTCAATTTTATTAAGTATTGCAACTAAGGCATCTACAAGGTCAATACAAAAAACAGTAACTTGATATAATAATTACAGAGTTTCATTCAAACATATTCTAAATAGTTTGAAAATGTCTTATATTTTAATCAAATATCTGAAAAAATTAAAATATATTTATGGGTTTTAATTATTTTGTTATACCTATATTGCTTTTATTCCGGTTAATATCCTAAGTCTAGTTTCTTGTGCTATTTAAAATACCATGCTTCAAGAAGCTCAAGTCAAATTATGTTCTGTAGTGATGTAAATGTGGCATAACGTAATACCTAAAAATGTTTATAACTTAGCCTATTATCATTTGTATAGCAGAGTTCATTAATAAATATAATGAAGGTTTCAGCAATTAAATGCGGAAAATCTGGTGTAATTTTTGGTGAAAAACGTATTGTCTATCTTCTTAACAGCAATGATTGTGTAGCAGCTACCCAAAATAGATTTTGTTGAATCCACTTTGCTGAAAAACACGTACTTGGTGATATTTTATTAAATCCACACCATCGTGTATTGGGCTTTATAGGAAAGACCATAGAACGATGATATGCCATTGCATTGATTTCGGATGGCTGAACGAATATCTCTGATAATAAGGCAAATGTTACTGCAGCAGTTCCGGAATCAATATTCAATAAGAATGACGTGCGAAAAGAAGGATATATACAAGAAAGCACTTTGACTCCAAAATCACTGTTACCTCTCATGAGTTATATTCTTACTGGTTATTAGCAATTATTGTGCTTAATGGGAGAACCCAGAACCCAGGCCTATATTTTAGATAACCTATACAACATTTTTATCTGGCTTCTAACATATACGTAAGTTTTATGAAAAATCTTGATTATTGTTTCACTTATCCAGAAAAAAACAGCAGATTTTGGGTTAAACACTACTTGTACCAAAAGTGTTTTAATGGTCTTACACATTTTAAGAGGCGTAGTTTTCCTAGCCTATATATTATATCATTCCTGAAAAAAAAGTTATTATTATAACCGAGTTTTCCATTTGAGATCGTCTGGGATACTTGCATTAGATGAAAATATTTAATGCGCACTCGGGCATCTCTCTATGGTAGTTCAGCGTAACAGCATGGGCACAGAGAGCCAATGGTCCGTGGTTCAAGTACCAAAGTAGTACTGAATTTTTAAAGTATACCTAATTCAGCTTTCCAACCAAGTATCCACATACAGCTGGAATGACTGCTCCATTGTCTATAGAAAATTGAGACTTGAACTGATGTGTGACTGAAAGCTTTAATCTGGTGCATCCAGACCTTATTTGTGTCTGCCCCATACCGAGGCGGCATATCATAGCGATAAATTGGGGTCAGAAGTTTCTCCTGAGGTACTGGGGCTTCATTTTGACCTGTTTAGTAACTTCGGCGAATTGAAAATTTGCCATTGTCACAGTGTCCAGTGATAATCATAAATCCTTTGGAAAAAGTTTTCTAAAATTCAAGATACCATTTCTGAAATTTTTCTCTGCCTTTGGGCGGTAGTAAATTGCACGGGAATTACTGCAGTCACTAAGATGTATGCCTCATCCAATGTCATAACGAACTTCCATCTTTCTCCCGCCAGGTGTCCCTCATGCGGTTTCTTACTGTTTGTGCGCTCTGAAATGTGACGAGGCAACCATTTGTTGAACTCTGCCTTTATGACACTTTTCCATGCTCAAATCCCTGTTGATTAGGGTTTTAACACTTCTTAATGACGTTCTAACTTGCATGCAATGGGTCGTTGTGTGGCTGAGCTAGTGACTGAGACAAGAGTTTTGACTTTCTTCACCATGACCGCAGATCGCTGATTTGTTTTATTTTTCCTTTTGGAATTAGCCCTATTCGACTTTTTCTCTTTTATCGACTTATATCGTATTTGGAAACAACGAAATTCTTGCACATCTCAATAATAGCGCAATATCTGTAGTTTGCATCGGAAAGCGCCAAAATGTAGCCTTCACAAAATGGTTCGTTTGCTTCGGCATTATTGCAGCTGGCACATGTTAATTCTACATAGGTAAGACTGTGAATGACGTATGTTTATCGCGCAAAGCGTTGAGTTTGGTTCGCAAACAGTAGCAGCACAGCACACTTGCAAGTTCCTTTCCAGAGATCACAAACAGTCGTCCGTACTACTATTGCTGTTTCCGCAAGTTTTATTCAAGTTTGCCAGAGAAAAATGGAGAGGAAAGCGCTAGGACGTGCCCAAAGTGAGTGCCCAACACCAGGTTAAGGGAAATAACAAAACTGGAGCATGTATCCCAACGAGCCACCAATTTGAAATGACAGTGGGGAGGCCACATGATGAGGCTCAAGAACAACAGACAGGTATATATTTCAACAATGTGGATCCCCTACATGGGCAAGAAACGACAAGACAGACCCGGAACAAGATGGGACGACGTCTTCAAGAAAGCAGTAGGAGCACACTGGACAAGGACAGCACACGACCGCAGCAACTAAAAAGAGATCCGAAGAAGGCGGAAGTGCTAAACACAACCACTTAGTGTCCGATGAGCATTAAGGGAAGAAGTGTGCTAAGTGAGAAACTCCAAACAGGTTCATGAAGTGCTGATTGCTGAGTGAACAGTAGTGCGAAGTGCGGAAGAAAGGACGCAACGAAAAACACCACTTGTGCGGACTAGCTCCTTACATGAGTCATATCGAGCTACGCCTCGCAAGAGGAATCCTTAGCCCTTCAGGCAAAATCGACTGTTCATTCATTCTTTCCAAAAATGAATGGTGGTGTTGGTGGTGGTGGTGGTGGTGGTGGTGGTGGCGGTGGTGGTGGTGGTGGTGGTGGTGGTGGGAGATCATAATCAGAACAATATCGGAGCTACGTGAATGATTTGCTTAAGAAATATCCAGGATTCCAGAAAGTTCAGACAAAGCCTTGCTTGCTAGGCAACTTCTCCACCACACAAGACGTAGGCTTGTGTGGAAGGCGGATTGAATTTTAGGCTCAGCGCTGAACGAATGATGAGACAAGTGATGTTATGTAGCACGTAATGTCATACTTTGTAATGAGCACTCAGTATGAATACTCATACTTCTAGGTATAAAAGGGATTGGGAACACCTGCTACAATTAGCATAAAAAATTTAATAACTTCGAAGGCCAGTGTAGACATTCTTAAGCAGTGTTGAGATCACCCACCATTTTTACATATCACAGAATATGGTGTTAGTCATTCTGTAAATGAGGAGGGTGTTTAATAACACGAGGCATGTTTCTAAAGCAAGTGCCATTTTAATATTTTGGAGCTGCAGTCACGAATTTGAGCATGCGCGATCACTTCTCCCATTCATTAGGAAGCCAAACGCAGCTGTGAGCGACCGTTACGTTGTGATTTCCTATTGTTTTTGAAGTGTTAAAAATAATCGAACGACCGGCCAATTGCGAAATCCGATGACTGATTGTTTTTTTTTAATGGGATAAATGTTACGCCAGCAAATATTCATCGCCAATTGTTTGAGATTTATGGGGAAACAATAATGAGCAACAGTGTCTGGTCACATACAGCTAAACAAACTCGAGATCTGATCCCATCAATTGGTTGGGAATAATTCAACCATTATTTCTTACAGTCCGGATTTGACACCAAGGGATTTTCATGTTTATTCACCTGAAGAAATTTCTTGATGAAAAAAATTTCAACGACGAAGTTGTTGTGAAATAAGAAGTCCAGACTTGGTTCAGGCGGCATAAATCTTTGGCGAAGGCATACAAAATTGGTTTCCCGTTACGAAAGTGCCTGAATAGCGGCGATGAATGTGGAGAAGTAGTGTAAGGTAATGAACGCCAAAGAAGTACTTGGAAAATAATATTCTGTACTTATTTTGAAAATACACCTCATATCATTGAAATAAACATAACAATATGACTATTTACTTAATCCCAAAATGAACAAAAATGATTTAAAGGTATTGAAGTTTTGAGTGCACCTAATGACAAAATCTGATGTGTTACACTCGCATGACTTACTCTACTCTTGTACATACTATTTTTACAAACGCTTATTCTCCATATGCTTCATGTTAATCGAGATGTTAATCTTATTGCTTATTTTCTTGTAGGTGCAAGGGGAATATGGTAGGTTTCAAGCGATAGTCAAATATTTTAACCATTCTCTTTGCATGTCCAGGACATAAAAAAATGAATAACGAATCTGAGAAAAAGTATAAGTATTGGAAAATTTAAGCGGACAACAAGCAATATCTCGAAAATGGTTCACTCTACAAAACAAATGTATGACATAAGTTGGTATTTTAACGCGATGTACATTTTTTGTGTAGTAAAATTTTGTCTATCTCTTATGGTTTACCAGTTATGCAAAAGCCGTTCACAATGAAGAATACTTTTGGAGACATTCCCAGAAAATTCGAGATATACATTTTATTTGTCATGAAAATATCTTAAACATGTGATATTTTAATCAATATTGTTTGAGCCATTTTTGAAAAAACTAAAATTTTCGAAAAATGTTCCATGTAAAGGGTAATCTGGGGTAGGGGGATTTTCTTAAAAACCTTCGTGTCCCATCTCTGGAAAATACTCAACTCAAATACCTAACTTGGTGTTTATCCGACTGTTCGTTTCTGAGTTATGCTGTTCACAGACACACAGACAGACACACAGACACACACGGACATGTTTCCAAAAATGCTTTTTTTGATTCAGGGGGTCTCAAAACATGTATTTAAACGTGAAATCTCGGTACCGAGTTTTTGGGTGGAATACAATACTTCCCCTACTTACTATACGTAGTAGGGAAAGTAAAAAGTAATATTAAATTGTTAAACCTTGAAAGTGATACATGATATACGAGAGAAAAACAACATTGAAACTGGCAGAAGTGTGGCGGTTGCACGAGGCAGCTTTGCCTATTAAAGTTGGTGAGAGCTTACATCAGTTTCTGATGCAAATTCCGAATCTGCAAAAAATACATTCATTTTGATAATATAATTTCTAACAAACATGCTGCAGGATTAGTTTATTTGTAATACATAACGTTATTTTTGTGATGATAATTAAAATCGTAAACGAATCCAGATCACATCTGGAAAAGATTTTCCAATATCGTTAGAAAAGTGTTCTGTTTTCAATATATAATTTCATGAAAAGTATTTCAATTCAGAAACTGATATTGTGCGAAAGAGATTTTATCCAAACATGCTATCTTAATTTTTGTTAAGATATTTTCACTGAAATGCTTTTCAGCTCGATTTCCCGCGAATGTCCGCGCATAAATGCTGATGTTTGATTAGAACTTATACGTATATAATGCGACCCTTATCAGTAATTTTCTTTCTATGTATTTTATAATAGTGGGGCACTATACAAGCCCTCTGTAGATACAATAACGGAAGAGGATATTGTTGATCCTATACTAGAGGTCAAATATGAAATAAATAACATATGAAGCATTGTATTCTTCAGACTAGCACTGCTAGTACGAAAAAAAACATTCATTTTCATCTCAGACTCCGAAAGGAAACATACTCTGTAACAAAATCATTGCTTACAAATTTTTTATTTCATTAAACTGATCTGCTACACCTCCTTGCAATTTTTCCGTGTATCAGTTGAAAACGCACAACTTAAAGCAAATGTTTTACTTTTTATTCAGAGAAAAGAAGTAATTCAAGAGACAGCAACAGAGACCTATTGTACTTTTCTGCAGATATTTGAAAACATGCTATAAACAAAAGCAAACCTCCAGCTCAGTTGTAATTAGCTATATGGATGCGTCAACACCAAAGGAAGATATTTGCTTTGTGTTACGTCGTCCTTGGTTTGTCTTTGTAGAGAGCTGGACGCAGAAGACAAATTTATTCTGTACATAGAGCTGTATTACGTAACAGCCTCTTCTGCTGATGATTAAACCAGCATATGCTTAATTTTGCATTTTCTTATTCTGAAGAAACAAGTATTTGTTTATAAAATCCAAAATAAAACTTAAACGCATTTAATAATATTTATACTACATTTTGTAATACCTTATTTCGTTAATAACCATGACACGTGTATGTATTTTTAAACCAACATGGTATCCATATTTTACCATTGAGGCCAAAGCGTGTTTCATTCTAGCCATTGCTGGTAGAGAAACCTTTTGTGGCGAAGTACGAACCGCGGCTAAACGGCAATTACTGTTTCTCGGAATCAGTCTTTTGCACATTTCAACATGTTTGCTTCTGATATTTATAACATTATGCAAAGACAGCTATAGTAGGTTGGAAGCTGTTTAGATCTCCAAAGCATAGGGATGATTCTACATATTCTAATGAATATTCTGAGCAGAAGATTCGCGCAAAAAGTTGCGTTCTATTCAATTGAATGTACCCTTATAAGTTTTATACTTCAATATAACTACGGCTTAAGGGTATGGAAATTTTAAAAGTAACTGAATAGATTTTTCCTCTGTAATTAGTTTTTCAAATGCACAATGATAATATTTAATCAGCCCATGCAATAGGTATTTTAATTTTAAACCGTCTAGAATTTACCACACATATTTTGTACCACTTCCTAAGTCTAGGAGACACAGCATAGTACCAGCAGTTTTAATACCGATGGTGATACTGGTATTTAAAGGGTTGCGTGACCCAGATGTCATATTTAAATCTCCATTTAAAGCGCTTAAATATTCAGAATATCAATATTATAATACATCATTAGATTCGTTAGTCTTGGAGATTTTTATAAGACACAAAACAGGAAATCAATTTTTTGAACTATTCACACGTAATACCGTCCATGATTGTCTTGTACAACGCTGAAGAATGGATAAAGCGCATGTAAGTATTGTTCCAGGATTAACTACCCAACTCTGTGTTTAAGAGAAAAACGTTCACCTTGCTGCTTCCTGGTAAGAACCACTGGAAATCGTAATGATGGCTGCGTAGGGAGGGTGAAAGTATTGGAGAAGTTGGGTATTGAGGTGGGCTGCAATACTACAGATGGACTATATAGGATTCATCAGAGTCGACTCATCGCTGCACAAAAAATTGCCCAAGAGTTGACCAGAATCAAGAAAAGGAGCTTGAAGAGGAAGAGTGAGGATCAAGAACCATTGGAACAAGGAGATTATGTTGCAGGAATGCTTTAAATTTTGGTAAGTTAGCCAAAAAATACATTAATTTATTTTTTTGTATTTTTCCGTAAGCTTAAATTTTACAGATTTGGGTATACACTTTTCTCATAAACTACTTAAGTTAGAGGAATGAAATATTTTGTGATGTTTTAGACCATTCATTTTAATAAACTGAGTGGAAGGATACTTTTTATCTGCAATATATTGAACTTTTAAAAATAAGAAAATATGCATTTTAAGTGGAATAATATTTTTTTCTGTACCCAAATTTTTAGAGCTTATATTTCACTAGATAAAACATCTAACCCGCTCATATTCTTTACCATTAAGTACTTTATGTCTCCTAAAAGATTGGAAGATCTGTGAACAAAATTGTGGCAGGTATGTGCCCCTAACTAATAATATATATTTTTTTAAATTCCATTTATATACCTCAATTAAAAGCCTATTGACAAAAATATGAAGTGATATTACAAATTTTGTATTATTAGAATACCAAAAAGCGTTTATTCGATATATGGTATAATTTTCATTACCTTATGACACAGCTAACCCCCCTGAATTCTGGTTTTGAAATGTATATAGTTTAACACCATATTGAGCTTTGCACACGTAGCACTGTCCTTAAAGAACTCTTTGTTACAGGATGTGTGTACTTCATTTATCGTGTTTTCTCGCGCTCTATAGAAAACACAAAGCTCTTATATACTTGGGAAATATCCAAAGGTTCTTTGGTTTTCATACAGGATAAATTTCCACCTCATACCTTTTTGCCAAACGTTTGTTTATATAAAACCATTGTTTTATAACCCACTTTAAAACGCGAGGAAGGAACTTTGAGAAGAATACCAGCAAAAACAGCTATAAATATTTAATGGCATTATGCATTAGGAGTATCCTTCTTCCGGAATTTTGATCCTCGTGATAGAAAATCTATATGAAGATAATCATAGAGTTACAGAGCTCTTGAAATACATGCTATTTTGAGGGACTTACTGCAAATCCTTCTTTTTTAGGATTTGGAAAATAAGGTTGAGGAACTGACTTTAAATTTGCCAGGCGCTGATTTTTTCTCCACGACGACGATTATGATGATTATATATTTTTGGCATTTTTCGTAATGATGCGAACACACTTAAACGACTATCGTAATAATTATATTGCTCAGGTTAGTCGTTGGCTATGGACGAATAATTAGTTATGCTGATTCAGCAGTAGCCGGAGCTATAAGGCGTCACAAATTTTATGATATCACACTGGTTAAATATAATACATGTAATGTTATAGGCGAGAGATTAGGAATATCCTGCTCTTCAGTAAAACCAAACAGACAACAGAGGCTATAACAATGTTTTCCTCTTTTCGATCCATTACTTACTGAAGCAGGGATGAAAATAACAAGCATGAAATTAGCCGGTGCACAGTTGGAACATGATAGGTTATGTGGAAATCAGAACGTCACGACACAGTCGGTGCACAGCTACAACGCGGTAGGTTATGTGGAAATCACAGCTATGCGACACGTTCGCTACACTGTCGGAACACTGTAGGTTATGTGGAAACCACAGCTGTACAACACATTCGCTATACAGTCAGAACAGAGTACGTTATGTGGAATCACAACTACAGAACACACTCGCTAAGCAATCGGAACTCGGTAGGTTATGTGGAAATCACAGCTGCACGACGCATTTGCTACACGGAACACGGTAGGTTATGTGGAAATCACAGCTACATGACACATTTGCTATACAGTCGGAACATGGTAGGTTATGCGGAAATCACAACGACATAACAAAGTCTGTACACAGTCAGAACGAAAGGTTATGTAGAAATCACAACACGACACAATCGGTGCACAGCCAGAACGCGGTAGGTTATGTGGAGATCACAACGACACGACACAGTCGGTGTACAGTCAAAGCCGTAGGATATGTGAAAGAACAATACGGCACAATCGGTGCACAGCCAGAACGCGGTAGGTTATGTGGAAATCACAACCACACAACACAGTCGGTGCACAGTCAGAACGGGATAGGATATGTGGAAATCACAACGATACGATTCAGTTAGTGCAGTGACAGAACGCGGTAGGTTATGTGGAAACCTACCTTTATAAGTCTTCATGTATGCAGTATCGTACAGCAACTAGCCCGTGATATATAAGAAAGCACTATATTTGTTTCTTTCCAGCGATTACTTCTTCTCACTTAGGGTACTTTCAGCCGTTCTTAAGATCTGATCTGACAAAATAGAGGAAGGGAATGTGCCTCATTACCACAGGTGTTGTAAGAATTAAATTTATGTAAATGGATAAAAGAGTCATTTGTAGGCAAAATGCACATAATTTTTGTAGGAGTATGACAATGACAATGGCAACGTTGGTGTTCATTAGCGTGGTATTTCTGAAGGTCATGGCGGCCTATTTAAAGATTGGCCCTTTTATCCTGTTTGACTACTAGATACAATCGAAGCGGGCATTATTATTCAGGAGCTTCAGTATTATTTGGCAGAGACTTTGGCTATTTAATACATGCGCAGCAGATTAAAGCATTTAGGGCATATAATTACTTTAATTTCGCTAAAATTGGAAATTCAACCTTTTTAGAATCAATCCACATGTTTCAAAACTACAAACTTTAATTAAACTGTAACGTTTTAAAATATTTCCTAAACTGTTTCATACTCAATACAGAAAAGCTCCCAATTCCGTATTAGAAATTCAAGCCCACATACTACATTTATTTAGTGATACTGCATTAAAAGTTTCTATCAATGTCTATTTACTACTTTATACAAATTTTACACCCCAGTTCCTGTCATTATTGCCAGATGTCGCATCGATATATCAATTCATTTGCCCCACGAATATGAGGAGTAATGGTTAATTCATTCCAAATCTTTGGGACATTTAATGCACATTATTCTTCCCAATGTGTACATTTTACTTAAATATATAAATTGTATTAATACGATTTGTCGTTTTTCAAATTAATTGCCCACTCATTATGGTCGCTTTCCCCAATGGGAAATTATATATTGTTAAATTATATTAATTTTATTTATCAATGTCTTTATTATGTTTTATTTTGTAAATCTTTTAGCACGCCTAGTGCTGAAAGTATTTTAATGGAGCACGTCAGAAAAATACTGAACTCGCAAAGCCAGATTTAGTTTTAAAATTTGTTCTAAATATACAGCATTCGAAAGACTTCTGCAAATGGTAGAATGTTCAACCGTTATCACTAACCACTGAAACAGCTACTGGCAGAGCTAATACAAGGCAATTAATCCACACAATGATACAGAGCGTTGCTTCCTAAGAGTGTTAAAATATTTCATTCCCTGGAAGGTATTTGGAATTTTCTTCCGCGTGACACACCTGAGCTCAGATTTTTGAGAAATTTTAGGGGCCAATGGAGTAGTTACATGATTAAGGAGTATTGAATCCAGGAGGCTATGCATGTAACTGAGTAGCATCTCCCGATACTATCCTGCTACCCCTGAACTGCTCTATGATTGTAAAGCAGAGGTTCTTAATCTTTTGCCCCGCGGAGCCCTTTTTATAATGAATTTTTATATCGCAAACCCTTATAGACCCACCGAGTAACATTAACTTGTAAGGCATAGGATAGATCCTACCCTGTTACTTACAGGTTAATGTTGCGACGGGTAGGCGAGGGAAGATGGGATACGTGGCAAGGGAACGTAAAGAAAACTTATAAATTTAAAGTTAAAGAAACAACTGCTTAACATGTATGCCAATGTATAGGGTCTTTCAACAATAGTGTCCTATCTTTGAACTTAAGTAAAACACGTTCTATAGATGATAGAGGTTTATTTCTTTTTTATTATGGAACATAATTAATGTCATTACGTGTGGAAGAGAACATAAGTTAAGTGACCGCCGCGAATTCGTTGGGTTGCACGTATAAGGTTGGCCCAATTTTCAATGACAGAAGCACGTGAATTAGGTCCAACTTCACGAATAACACGCGTGATGTTATTCACAAGATCATTTACTGTTTTTGTCTTGTTGACATAAACTCGAGATTTAACATAACCCCACAAGAAGTAATCCAACGGCGTTAAATCACATGACCTCCGTGGCCAGTTAACATCACCACCACAGGAAATTGATGAAACATCTGAACTTCTTCAAAATATCGATTGTTTCGAGAGCAGTAAGATATGTGGCATCATCTTGCTGGAACAAGAGGTTTCTGAGATCCATACCATCCAATTGAGGCCAAAAATAGTGCCTTATATGAGAACGGTATCTTTCTCTGTCTTTATCTTGGAAAAAACATGGACCAATGATTCCACCATACCAAAATCCACACCACACAGTAGCCTTTTGGGGATGAAGTGGTCGTTCTTGAATCTGCTTGTGAATGTGATTGCTCCAATAGAGGCAATTTTGTTTGTTAACACAACCATCCATTCAAAAGTGGGCTTCCTCGCTGAAGAAGATTTTTCGACAAAAATCCGTGTCAGCTTCCAATTGTTCTATAGCCCAGTCAGCGAATACACGACGCAACCTATGGTCGTCGGGCTTTAGTTCTTGAGTTAACAGCATTTTGGAAGCCTGAAACCTCAAGTCCAGATGCAGAATTCGCCAAGTTGTGGTCTGCGAAAGCCCCAATTCTTGCGCTCGACGAGCAATTTATTTGCTTCCGTTCTCACGTACACTCTCACGAACGGCATCTATGTTTTCGTTGGAGCGCTTACGTCGATTACGTACAGGCGTTCTTTGAGCGCTGACAGAACCAATTCTTTCAAGTTTATCGATCAAACGCGAAATCGTTCTCTCGCGGGGACGATTATGCACGCCGTAAACTTCACGCATTACACGGAAGAGTTGGCAAACAGATGATCCATTTTGATAATACAAATACGCGTTGCTGAATGCTGAATGTTCCATGATTATTTGTCAATAACAACTGTAACCACATGAAAAAAATGACTGCTGTAACTCAATAACAACGGCAGGTATCACATGTTAAATATAGGACACTCTTGTTGAAAGACTCTTTATATGGTATTTTTAAAACGTGGTCATATGTAAAAGTGATCTGAAAACCAAATAAACAACAAAACGTTTGCGCTTTCAATGATATAGCTCCGGTTGAAACTTTCTTTCACTTTTCTAATGTTTGGTTTGATTGATAATTGCTGACGAATATCTGATTCTGCATTCAAGTGGCTTCCGTATTTTCTTTTGGTAGCTGTATAGGTGGAGAATCTCACTTCACTGAGATATATAGTTGAGAAAGGCAGAAAAATTAATTTTGCTTTCTCAGAAAATATTTTGAATTTTTCTGCTAAATGCAGCAAAATTATGGTAGCGTTTGATTTTTAAATGCAATTATTAATTCTCTGAGGTACGTAACACTTATGAGTATCTTGTATTCGCCGAGTTTACGCTGGGTGTTTTTTTTCAGGGTACACATCCTGTACACATTTGAAATCATCCGGAACCTTCTCTTTAGTTGTCTGAAAATAATGTTCAAAGGAATTTTTCAATGTTTCGAGATTTCCCTGAATATGTTTATGTATATTTTTTTCTTGGAGACTAATATATTCATTCAAGAGGTTGTAAGATATTTTCTTTTTCCTCGCGCTCCAACCAATACACAAGTGTTCTCTTAAAAGAGGATACTTTGGCGGTTACATAAACAACTGTGGCAGTTGTACCTTGGAATGTTAGATTCATGTTGCTCATTATTGCCAAACATATCGGTCAAATACATTTATTTACTTGTACCATTAGAGCACTATGGCCGATCAAAAATGCTGCTACCTGTGTATACAGTTCCATCAAATGTGTCAACGCTTCTTCTCAGGATAACTATGTCAGTCTAGTGTGTAGTAGAAGGGACTGATGAGGGTTTCCCATATCTTCACAGATTACTTTGAAGAGTCTTCTTTTAAGAGGTGCCAACTTTATATGGTTTATTGTTTTTATACGATCTTTCTATCGTCGGAAACTTAGACGGCATTTTTTTGCGGCTGCATGTACCTATAAAAAACGCAATAAATTGTGCTATATTTATTTGCTTTATCCTTAATTCTGGCAATGGCTTCATCATTGTAACCCGACATTGGCGTTGAACCATCAGTGAATATGTCTGCATAGTTTTTTCACTGTATTTCATTGGAAGCGAAAAAATACTCCATAAGATGAAGTATTTCACCCTCCTGATATGTTGGTTGTTAGTGGTCTGTGAGTAAGAAAATTCTCCTGATAGCTTTCTAGGTAAACAAAACGAAAAGCATAATTAAAACCGCCAATCCGGGGACGTGAGCCTGATGCTCAGTGAGTAATCCTGTCTCAGGATAGCTAGGATTACCATCTTAGAATGATATCTAGGATTTGGGTTGATTCACACGTAAATTAGTTATTCACCTTGTTATTAAACTTTACAGGCGAAGGCTAACTTAGAGCTTTAGGAATAGTGGAGTAAAGTTATTTCCTTCTTCACTAAATAAAAACAAAACTCTCCAAATTATACACGGCGATTCAGTTATTTAAATGCTCCCGGAGTAAAAGTATCTTTAATTCACCTATCACTCTCACATCGTGTACACGTGTTTGTGGGAGTGTTTATGGATATATATATATATATATATATATATATATATATATATATATATATATATATATATACACGCTGAAGTTAACAAAATAATAAAGGACGAACATTATGCTTCTTGTCGAGTTACAGCATTTTTGACCCGCGCGCTGCGGAGATTACGTTTAGACCGAACATTATGACGCATGCAGAGCGTGGCTTCTCTTCCGTGACTATTACAACGTCCTCCAAACAAAACCCGAGTAAGAGCATTTACTTTCTCCCATAATGTCAAACAACTTTTATAAAAGACATTTCCTTCTACAACACTTAGGTTTGGAGATATTTTGCAGTCTCAAGCTCCACCCTTTATACACCCGCCCCATCACCACCAATAATAATAATAATAATAATAATAATAATAATAATAATAATAATATGCACAATGTATAATGTGTGTCCACAGTTATTTAATGGTCTTGCAGTGAGTGACCTTTCATCTCACACTAATATTGTACTCACCAAAGTACATTTCTCTGACTAACAAAGTGAGGTTGACTCGACACACGTGAGTGAGTGATGATTGAATTGAATGTGAGTGTCTCTCGCGTAGGGACTATGAATCTGATTCCAGCATTTAAAATTAGTTCGTACTTACCTACCTCAAAAGCAATCAAAGCTTCAAAGGCAATAGATCATGTAGCATCCAATAATATAACTTAGCACAACTAATACAGTAATATAATCTGTAACATTACCAAAGTCAAAAAGAGGTCTAACAGAGAAAAATTGCGGAAGAATGGCCTAATAATTCTGAATATTAACTGTGAAGCAACTACAAACCAACTAGCGGGCTCTTATGGAGCTAAGTTTCCAGAAGCTACGAGCAGATTTCAGACACTTTCGAAGGGATGACAATAAGCAAGAAGCTACTCCAAGAACAGACCGTCGCGGTACTAAGAGTGGTAAAGTGATAAGAGGAAATTTATTTCACAAATTTCTACCAAGAATGTAACTTCCAGTTTACTTATTTTGATCATACGTTTTATTTATTATTCTTCAATTCAGTCCAAGTGTATTTCTTTCGTTTTCTTGAAACAACCACATAGCCCCTGGGAAGTGTTTGTTGGTGATGCCTTAAGGGAGCACAAGTTAAAAACCTGGTGTAGCGGTTTTAGAGCATTATCCTGCTTTGGTTTTCTTGCTTGGTAATTACAACATGACTTCTCACTTGTTTATATGCATAATAAGATGGAAAATACCTAGAGGCGGTGTATAATAAAGCTTGCTATCAACCGTTTTAATCATAAGAAAACCTCTTTAATGTATTTGTGTTTGGATAATAATTATTCTTATTATTCCTGCACACAAGCTTTTTTTAGGCACTCTTTGGTAAATGTGATCCATAGTTGGTCAAGACACTAACTATGGATCTTCGACATTCCATGTCGATTCTCTTAACGCTGTGCTACCCTAGCAAGATGTCCATATTAAATGTTAAATTTTAATGCATTTCAGGTTTGAGGCATGAGCTTTCAAGTCTGACTTAAGTTTACAATGCTGTGGTACATAGATTTACTTATTTATCAATTAATGATTGATTTATTGCTGTAGATGGATAAAATATTGGATTAATCTACCAAAGGAAGCTTTGCTTGCGAAATGAAGCTGTAATACGGTAGCGCAAGTAAATATGCTTAAATGTTTCCGTACGAGATTTGTATTGCAAACACACCACATTGAAACCAAAAAAGTTTAATTTCTTTTATTCACACCAGTATTGAATCACTATTCAAACGCTTCCCACTTTCCACGGTAACTCTTATATAAACTTCTTTTCTTACAATTTATTTTCTGTTGTAATTCTGTTTATGTCAAGGTAATTTACATTCGAGGCGATCATAGTCCTTTGAATGCAACGTTAAATGAGCCGCCGAGAAGTGAAGTATTCGAAATCAACATATTTGAGGTTGTGACTTATGTCGCTATACGGAATGTATAATTAGGCAAGTTTCAAAGAGTGAACTGGTCTAAGTCAAAACTATCAATCTCGCAAGATGGCAGCAGTGACTTAGACTTGGGGCATGTTACCGCGTGCATGTATCATGCAGAGAGCTTGATACAGTACCACGTGTCGAGGTTATTGTGCTTCTGTTATTGTTTTACAGAACCTGTTTACGGGTTCTTTATAGAAATAAGCATTGTTTGTGTTTCAGATATCTAGTGCTTCTCTCGACCATCTTGATGGTGTTATCAAGCTTTCACCAGCAAAAACAAGACATGGAGGCAAACACTTCAAGTGATGTACATAGACCTAAAAAGACAAATTAACCCATCTACGACAGGTAAAACGAAAGTGTGGACAAAATACGTGACAAAAATAAGGTGGTTAATGAAAAAGTATTCAACAAAAGGATTGTGGTTTTAGGTTACGTGCCTCGATGCAATATCATCTGCTGAAAGACAAACATTGCTTTCAAACCTTTGGAACTCGGTAGTTTCTCTCAGAAAAAATGCTTACATATAATGTTTAGTGAAAAGAGTACGTGTTAAACAACAACTTTTATGTACCCATGAGTGAGAGCCTAAGTCAATTACCTACAAATACTTTGTGAATACGGACACAGAAAGTAAACCAGTGTGCAACCATTTTTTCTGAACACGTATCAGATCTAAAATGATCGTTTGTCACGTGCTCTAAAGAAGGAAGAAATGGGCAGGTCTCCAGTTGAGGATCTATGTGGGAAAAGAGCACCATCTAGCACAATAAGCGAGAAAATGATAGAAAATGTTATATAACATATTACAAGTTTTCCTAAATGTTTCAAGTTTTTTCTAAGTCACTATACTCGATCACATAAACCACACAGACTTTTCTTCAATCCTAATTTAAGTACTGTAAAATGTATGCATTGTACCTTAAACAGTGTGTCAGTAACAAAAGGAACCTGTAAAGGAACATACCTACAGACATGCTTTTACCAATAAATTCAGACTTTCTTTCTACATCCTTTGAAAATATACTTCTGAATGTGATGCTTTACATCTGAAAACAGAAGCTGTACAGAAGGACATTTCCAGATATGAACTGCCAGCTGTCTTACAAAAAACGCCATGGGGAAGTTGAAGCTGCTAGGAATTGTTTGAAAATTGGCCAAGACAAAGCCAAGCAAGACAATTCTACCCTAGCAGTTACCTTAGATCTTCAGAAAGCGCTGCTCTTTCCGAAGCTTTCCACATCAGTGTCCTACTATAAACGGAACAAGTACGTGTATAAATGTGGGTGTCATAATTTGAATGATGGAATATCTCACATGTTTGTGTGTAACGAGACACTTAGCTCAAGAGGATCACAACAAATAGCGACATGTGTGCGAATGCATGTCAATCAGCGCACCAATAATGAAACCGAATGTCTTATCTTACAGTGTATCAAGATTTCATTTACGTGTTTGAAAATACAGAAAGAGCCAAAAAACTACGAACCGGCTACACGTGTTTTTCCTGTCCGCGTCCTCCTCTCTCGTTGCCGTCTGCCGCTATCATAGAAGGCGCGGATGAAACCATACAATATTTTTAAAACTATTTTTTGCCAAATTTTTTAAAGGAGATGCTGAAACTGGCCATCTCGTTGTCCATACATTTTTTGCACCTCTTTAGGAACTTAACTATCACTCGCCGTAGTTCACGTTAAGAAATGCTGGCAATTTCCTGGCGAATATTTTGTCGGGGACCGAGGGGGCCACAAATCTCTTCTAATAATTCTGTCCTCAAACACACTTTCAATTCTTCTCATCGAATTATTGGCCTTATGAGCTGTTGCAAAGTCTTGTTGAAAAAAGGCTGTTAATTCTCTATAAAGGGGGCAAAATTTTATTCACATAAGTACGGACGTCAACTGTTGACTCGAAAAAAATTATAGTAGTTTTAAAAACGCTGCATGGTTGCATCCGCGCCTTTTTATGACAGCGGTAGACAGCAACGAGCGCCGAGGATGCGGACAGGAAAAGCACCGCGCAGCCGGTTTGTAGTTTTTTTGGCTGTCCCTGTAGTTGGCAATCCATGTAATAACATTGAAGTGATTGATCACAAGTTCCTCATTTCTGGTCATTCCTACTTATCGAATGACAGGGATTTTGGTGCCAGAGGGCAAGAAGTATTTATCCAGCAACAGGGTCCACCAGTAACTGCAGAAGGGAGAAGCCTTTCATCATTCAAAGTCAAGCAAATGAAGTTTGTTTCAAGAGAGTATCTAGAAAAGAGGTATGACAAGGAGAAAAATAAATACACAAATTGAGAATTTAAACTGGTTTTACATTCAATGACTTCAGGTAAGAAAAGACTCTGCATTAAAATGTTCTATAAACTTTCACTAAGTGATACTAGAGAGTTTAACATTTTAAACATCGCCTCAGCACGAGGCCGAACAGGATTGTTCCATCGAATTACGTAAGATACCCTGTACCCCGTGCCATACCTTATCTCACAGTTGATAAAAAAGCATGCTTAATTTTCCCCCCTACATACCACTCATACATCACTCTTTCTACATGAATCCTACATTTAGAAAATTCATCACACAAGGAAGCAGAAGTACCCTGTATGCATGAAGAGGAGGAAGCTGAACAATTTGCTTGAGCATTCCATAAAGCTTCTTGCACCACTTAAATAGTAAGAAATACAGCCTGTATACGTTCTTTCTTACAAATAAAAACTCAGACTTTCGAGACATAAATGATGTTGGTTTCAGTATTTTTGTGTTTTGTTATTTTACAATAATATTAAATGCAAATACTTAAATATTGCAGAATTAATTGTAGATTACTTATACCACTTAACTTTTTCAGCGGCTCAAATACTCCAATGTTTGCCAATGGTGAAGATATATGCGCAGAAAACAGAAGAAATTTAAAAAGCTATTGTGAAACGTCATGTTCTCTAACATTATGCGGATACTCAGCGACATGAAGACTTCATTCATTTGTTTACACATCACCCTTCAAGTTTCATTACCGAGTGAGATAGCGTGCGGTAACGTCCAGGCTCGCATTTCGGAGGTCCCAGATTCGATTCCCGTTGGGCTGGCCATCTGACATGGGTTCATTCGTGGTTTCCACGAGTTCAGTAAGTGAATGCTGGGGTGGTTTCCCTTCTAACATAAAATTCCTGTTCATCACTTCCTTTTATCTGTTTCACCTAATCTCTTTCAGGGTTGTAGGACCAGACGGCGACGGTTAGTATGTTTCAGCAGCAAGGTGGAATTTGTGCTCTGGAAATATTCACCCCGGCAGTTGTGAGGCTGCTGGGGCTAACTTCCTGGGAGCTGTCTTGATTGCCAGGAGACCCCCGGATTGTACGCACCTTAGACAGAGCTAGTCGGCGTCAGGATTGTCATGATGTTGGAACCGTTAGAAGATCCTAGCTAGCGCACATGTTTGTCCAGCAGATCTGGTGGCCTTTGTGCCTCCGTTTCATCTCTTCCTCCCAGGGGCCACGTTGCAAGCAAAAGTGTCCTACTTGTGGTGCTTGCTCCAATTACTGGAGGCCTACTCTAACTCCAGGTTTCATTGCTCATTAGGTTAAACACTGGATCAATAAGCACAACTCTGCGGTTTAATCTTGGAGTATATGCTCTGTCAAGACATTGGCCACATAAGAAAATAGATGGATGGAAGAACAGGAGTCTACATGGACCCTCGGCAAGTCTGAGGACTTATAGCCTCCACTCCTTTATCTTGATCAAGAGATGGAGGTAGCACAATATTTTCCTTAACGATATGCTCACTCATCTTCTCCCGAGGATTACTAGTCCTAGATAGATTATTTTTTATTTTACCGTACCAACATCATTTTGTACTACAAATGACTTTCGCTCTAAAGCTTTAACATTTTGCAAGTAAAAGGCTCCAGGATAACATTCCATTAAATTATTTTCTTTCCCAAAGTGAATACTAAGAATAAAATTATGGAGAATAATATTTCTCCTCTAGCCTTAACTCCCTTTGTTCTACCGAATAAGGTTACAATGAACACGATTATTCATGACTAATGGACTGCATACACACAAGGCGCTACTAATGTATCATGATTCACACAACTAAAACAAGGCACCTGCGAAACTAACAAGCAAGAATGGTTCGGCAATATCACTAACGAGAATGTATTGCATAGCTTTCTTGACGGCATATAATTTAGAGAAGATAATACAGAGAGAGAATGCGGTACAATACCTATGATCTAGAGAACTATACCGTAACCGCATGTGCCATTTCCTATTGAACGTCATTATACGAAAACCTACTAACTACTCTGCTGCTCGAACATAAATAGGACTTCCTAGATTAGGCCTTTCACACGGCTCATTAATGAAATGCAATAAAAGGCATGTGCACATCTCCGCCACAGAATTATGCTGCGAGAAGTTAGAACATAAACAACTTCCTATAGACTGAGAAAGACGAAGACAGAAAGTATAAAGTTGACACATTTAGAAGTAAAATAAATAAGGGACTGTTAACACTAATATGAAGTAGGTCATTACTTATTAATAAAAGTACAACACTATGAAATGTACAAAAAAACCTTATCATCATACTGAACATAGTATGACTCAAAAATCTGCCATACTTACTCAAGTAAAAAAGATGGTGAGCCAATATAAAGGTTAATTTGTGAATTACAAAACTTAAATACTACAAAAATTTGTGCTACAAAGAAAAATGTATCTTTCTTTAGAAGTTTATGGAGTTGCTCCAAAACTAATTATATTGTATGACTTAATCAATATCTTAGGTTGATAAAGTTAAATTGATGTGCAAGGTTCTGGTATAATGTCCAAGATATTTAAATTCCACTCTCTACAATAAATATTATTTATAGTTTTATTGTTATAGTGACTTTGCTGATAGCAAAGCTCGATAAGGTAGCTTTATCGGGGGAATATGTTTACTATTGAATCATTTTACGACGTTCAAAATGTATACCATCCAGTTCGTCTTCAAATATCTAGTACAATAATTCCATAAAACCTTTTTTGGCCTAGGGAGCAAATATAAAATAACTGTTGCACCTAATATAACGTAAAATAAAAATAACATCCAGCCACGGAGGGAGCGACATCGAGAGTTCAAATAAAGATAGCATTAAAGTTCGATGGTAACACAGGAATGAATTGGTGTAATCGGGGTTCGGAAATGCATTATTACAAAGTCAGATCAATGATTTTGAGCGCCCTTTCACGCATCAGATGAGATCTTCAAAACAGCTCTTCCCGCCTGAATACATGCGCTCACTCCTCTTGAACCAAATACGATTAAAATTGACGAGTGTATTGCTACTGTCTTACAGGCTGCCACAATGCGTTCACAGATAGCTGGCACTTTACTATATTATTCGAACGCACCAAACACTTTTAAGCTGATCTAGGAAGTTTAAATCAGGAGGGCGCAGTGGACAAACTATCGGTTCACCTCTGCGAATTCACCAGCCAGGATAAGGTGGATTAAAGTGTCTGAGTGTAAAAATACTGAATATACAGCAGCACTATCATGTAAGAACAACAGGTGACGAATCCTCTTCGGAAGAACGTAAGGTCTCAAAAAGCATTCACTAATAATGTCTGCTAATATGCTAATAGAGAAGTGTTTTTTGAGGCAGTTGAGCGTTTGTATTTTACATTTGATTCTCATACATACGCTGGTTGTGATAATTCTGCATTCCCTCCTTTGTGAATGTTGTTTTATCCGCGAACAAAGCAAGAGCTGCGAAATTCTGATACTATTTAAATGGCTCTGCGGTAGCGTGTGAGGCTCGTATTCGTGAAGTTTAATCACGCAGTCCACTTGGACTGAGGTCCTTCCTAGGTCTTCCTCAATCCTCATAACTGGCAAATGCCGGAGGTAGGGTACCCTAAATTTACATCTGAAAGCTTTCCTCCCCAAAATATTAATCCATTGCTTATATCAGCAGTGGTCACCATATGTGATGTCATATATTGTAAGAACGGTCATTAAAAACTAATAATGCTACATATTTCACGGTTTCATTGACTAGTACTTTTCTTTAGTTAATAGGATGTGTATTTTAATTGTAAACATTACCCATTAAAGCAATGAGCCAACAATGCTAACCGCTAGCGTCCTCTGGTAGCCATTCATTCACTGAGTGGAGTTTATTTTACTTCCAGTTAGAGGCGGTTGTTGTAGTAGAGAGGAAGCAGATTTTACACAAACAAACGATGAAGTAACGAAGCAGTGCTACATTGTGTTTGCCCGCCATTTGCAACAGAAACCATTTAACCAATCAGAGCGTGGCAAAACAAAGGTCTGTTTCCGTAATCAACTGGTATACTAGTCACACCTCACCGCTTAACTAAACTCCCTTTCGACCTATATACTTATAATTCAATCTAAAAGTAGTAACCTGGTACAGACTGTGTTTTATAGTCACTAAAAGCATAAATCTTGTCTTTTAGTACCATTATTTGCGATAAAACTGTTTTTCTTATTTCATTCATTATTATACGTTTTCAAGCATACCTATTATAACACATTTTAATATACCTGAATTATGTTAGAGTTTTAAAGTTCCTGAGGTTATCAGGAACAGATTTTACCATCAAAGATTTAAGAAAAAATATAATCGATGTATTAGTTTGAGATCGGTTTTACAACACATCAAAGCGAAAACTTAATTAAGTTTGCTTACAATCCGCTTTCTTAGTAATATAAATGACTCTGTTTGAAAGTATGAAGTATTTCCTTAAATAAGTATTGTTGTGATCTACGCAATTGTTGTTCACCTTTTCAATAGAAGATGCTACCCAAGGTCCCTAATCCGTGTCTTGGAGAAGGACAGGTTTATGAAAGGTATAACTGGCTCTAAAGTATTCTACTTCTTATAAAGTTATATATGAGTGTAACAATCATTATACCAAGATTAAACAATTACCAAAAACGAACAGTATCCAGGATATTCATGTATAGCACACCATATAAAAACACCAAAATACACTATTGTGCAAAACCTATGGGCAAATTGGGTAAAGTAACATAAATGAACTACCTGGTGGAAGTAGATGAAGGTACGAGAGCATGTTACCAGATGTCTCTCATACGTACACAGAATACTGGACGTGACATGGCGTGAGTGTATACTGCCAAATGGGTCTGGTCCCGCAATACGTGGCAGTTGCCGAAACAGGACAAGACGGTGTGTGGCAATTAGCGAGCTGTTACGGTACACTGTAGTGGTGTTCTTCATTACAACATGGCCCGTAGACACCATTTGGCTGACTTCACACGGGAAAGAAACATCGGGAAACTGGAAGAAGGCGAAGTGTGACGAGTGTTGCTCAGGAGTTTGGAATTGCTCACAGCATTGTTTCATGTGCATGGGGAACCTTCCAAACCAAGGAGAAGTGGTGGTCGACCACGCTCAATTACAGCAGCAGATGACTCTTACATTGTGCAACAGGTAAGAAGGAACCCACGCCAAACAGCGGGTGCAATTGCAACCACATTTAACAGGACAGCTAGGCACGACGACTACACAGAGGTAGTATGTTGTGTTCCATTGACATCCGCACAACGGCGGCACCATTTGCTATGGTCCTAAGAGCATCAAAGTTGGACCAACGAGGAATGGGGTCGCGTGCTCTTTTTGGATGAGAGCAGATTTAATCTAAGTAGTGATTCTCAACGTACCCTCATCTAGCGAGAGGCGGGAACACAAAATGAACCCAGGAACATCCTTGAACATGATCCTTTCTGTGGTCCGATTGTTATGGTTTGGGGAGGCATAATGTTGCATGGGCGCACCCACCTCCAAATCTTTGAACACCGTACGGACACTGGTCAACGTTATTGTGATACTGTACTCCTTCCCCATGTGCGTCTTTACAGGGGAGCAGTCGGCTCGGACTTCATTTTTATGAATTACAATGCGCGACCGCATCGAAAAGCGCAGGTGGAAGATAATCGGTGAATGGACTGGCCTGCCCGTTCACACGATTTAAAATCCCATCGAACATGTGTGGGATGCTTTGGGGAGACGCATTGCAGCACATCCACATGCACCAACGACCATCCAACAACGCTAGTGGAAGAATGAAACGCCCTACGACAATAATGGCTTACCAACCTTGTGGCCAACATGGGAGCACGATGCTGAGCATGTATTGCTGTTCGTGGTGATCAACGCTCTTTTAAGCACCATGTATCTGTTTATGTAAATCTATAGAACCATCATATGTAGTATTGACTTTATTATAGTTTATGGTCTATGAATAAAAGTACAATTTCTGTTCGTCTCATTGCATATTTCGTTTAGTTGCCAATTATAGCATACCGTAGCAGTTCCCCTATGTATGATTCAAGTTTCATCGAGCTATGTCACTTGGCAGTGTCACAGCATGCGAAGAATACTTCCGTCCTTAGGTTTTGCACACCAGTGTACATTACCCGCTTAAACCAGACATTAAACGTAATATATGTATAAACCACACACTAATTTATTTGGAAAAATAGGGCTCTGATTTCAGTACCTACTATGTGTAATTACTCAGAATGAATTAACACTAAGTGCCAATAATAATTGGAGTTTTCAAAGTTCTGCTGATATGAATTGCTGCTAAATACCATTACTTTCAAAATCACTTGATCTATTTCTAATAGGAGTTACATTTGTGTAACAAGTTGTAACTGATTAAGCATTTTAATAAATAAAATTTTTAGTACTTTCAAATATAATTATTTTGAGCATAATTCGCAAAAACAGCAATATAAAGTGAATAAGTCCTACGTGAATTAACGTGCATACAATTACTACTGACGGTAAACATGAATCGTTTCAAGTATAAGTACGAGTTCCTTTAAGTGTAATTGCATGACTGGCTCCAAATACAAATTTAAATCGCCTTGAGTACAATTACTGTTGACTGCAAGTATGAGTGACTTTCACTCCAAATGTAAATTAATTTTAGTTCAGATAATTATATTTACTGCAGAGGAAGAATGATTTCAATTGTTTAAATAAAATTGCTATTATTCCTAAAATAACCCAAATCCCGAGAAGACATGTGACATCATTGTGGTGCATTCTAACATAAAATCGTATACTATCACGAAATCGTACTCTGAACATTTTCGCAATCGTAAAACGAACATTTAACTCAGGCGAAAATCCTTCATAAGAAGAGTTCTGTAATAGACGTGGTCTAATATACCTACTTCCTATACATCTGCTTCGCAACTACGAGGCGCATCCAGAAAGTAAATTTCCCTATTTTTTAAAGCAAAGAAAACATAATTACATGAAAAACTTCATTGGCAACATGTACAGCAATATTAGAGTTACTTTTCGACATAGTCGTCACAAGAATTGAGACATTTGTCATATTGTGGGATCAACTTTTGTATTCCTGTGTCATAGAAGTCTGCTGCCTGTGAATGGAACCAGTGTGTGACGTCGACTACAGCTCTTCGTCGTTTTCAAAACGCTGACCGGAGGACAGGAATTTCTTGAGGTGCGGGAAAAGATGGACATCGCTGGGAACAAGATCAGGACTGTATTGTGGATGATCAAACAGCTCCCAGCCGAACTCCTGCAGAACAGTTGCTGAGTGTCGAGCCGTATGTGGAGCACCACAACACCTGCACTACACACTCCACGACTGTTGTTTTGAATGGCACGTCGCAATTTCCACAGTGTTTCACAGTAACGGTGAGCGTTCACTGTTTCACCTCTGGGGAGGAAGTCTATGAGCAGAATGCCCTTCCTGTCTCAGAGCACCGTGCACATTATTTTCTGCAGCGACAGTCTGTTTGCATTTCGTCTGGACCGGAGATCCATTGTGATGCCAATGCATTGATTGCTGCTTGGTTTCCGGGATATGTGCGAAATCCACGTCTCATCACCCGTCACAATACCGTCGAAGAACTCCTTGCCGTCATCATACCACTGCAGAAATGTCAGTGCCTACTTGGCACGCAATTTGCTGAACATTGGGTGCTTAGTGACAATTTCATGCAACAAAAATCGCGATATATGTGGAAAATGGCTTTTGAGCTCCGTAATCTTTAACAGACAGTTCACGATGCGCGTCCCACCAGCTTAAGAAGCGCATCATTGATGAAGGACGGACCCCACTGCGCTCTTCATCATGGACACCTTGAGGACCTTCGGAAAACTGCCTATACCAGCGACGCACCATTTGTTTGCTCATGATGTTCGACCCGTAGAATTGAAGGAGCTGACGATGGATTTCGACCGGCGCTATGTTTTGTGCAGTGAGGAACTTTATCACTGACCGAACCTCGAAGGCGGCGGGGGAACGAATAGGAGCCATCATTTCGGGCCACTGCTGCCGCGCTACTGGTATCAGACGGAATCTGTATTGCAAGCATATGATTAATACGTCATAAATCTGTTAAGCCCGTGCAGTTTTCCTGGCTAAATACGTTTACTTTAAAGCAAACAAATTCGGGAAACTTACTTTCTGGATGCGCCTCGTAATAGAATTTCCAATGCATAATGACTCCCCACTTATCTATAATAATTATATAATTTTCCAGGCATGCAAATTAAAGGAAATATATGAACACACCTTCACGCGCACATAAATAACGGCCATCACTGCGGGTGTCTCTCGGATATAGAGAGCAATTATGTCAGCCCGAAACCTCAGCAATGCGCAGCAATGCGCAGCTGCTCTATGGGCAGCTTGGCCTCACAACTGTCTCTCAAACTTAGCCTCAAAGCAGACAGTTAGCCCACTCAAAGCATGATGGGAAAGACAACAGACAATCATAGATAGACAGGCATACTAACAACCTATGCGAATGTAAACCAACCAGCCTTCAAAATTATGTAAACTGTTTCGGCATTGCGCCGGCTAGAGGGTGACACTTATATTGGTGACCGTACAAGTCACTAATTATCTAACTTCATACAATATCACATGTGCTGAACTGAGCTTTCCAGATAACACAAAAAGCGTGCTGATTAATACCAATGCACAAGCAAAAGCAGGATAACAATACAAATTCGTTTTCAAATGCTAGCATTGATGACCAACGCGAAGATTCTTCATAGACCGGCACCTGATTAATTTCAACTTACAGTCACAACATCGTGTGTTCTATTGAAGGAGACTGTGACTTTTTACAGCCTCTGGACCTTGTGAGCTTGGAAAAGCAAAATCAGAGCGACTCTCAGAAGATAAGAGGTTCCGTTCTGCATTCCAATTCTTCTTGCGAAAGCAGAATTTAGCTAAGAAATATAAATGACAAAGGTCGCATTTAAAAACGTTTATTACAGCGAACTAAAAACTTTGGGGAATCCATTATGCTGGCTGAAAATCAAGGACATTTTGCAAATCTTATTAGCTATAAACATATGATAGCTTAATTTTAAAATTTTCGTGTATTTTCTGATGTATTGGTTTACTGAGATGGACTGGACTTATTCCATTGGATTTACTGTTTAAATCATTTCAAAACCCAGACCTATGACTTTTTGCTCTGTTTCCTTTATCTATTTTAATATGTCTCCGTTTACAGACATATAAGTTATTGTTAAACTGATATGACAAATATTTCCTTTCTCGAGTGAACATGAATAGCTTTTTCATATTGAATTCATGCAATACTAACAGAATTACAGATGGCTGACAGCAAACTGTTTACTATTATTCAAAATTTATCATTGTTTAAGTCATTTGGAATTTTTGGTGAAAACATCTTAAAACGTATGCTTAGGAGGAGGAAAAGAAGAGAATCCTATGCAAGAGGCTCAAAATATTAATTAGGTGTAACGGCACCCTTCTTAGGTTTCAAAAACGTACTCTAATCATGTTACCCCTCATAATGGCCCATTCCCAATGAAATGTAAGCGCAGAAGTAGCATAAAAACAAGACATTTATTTAATGGAAGCATACACACAGAGTCACGCAACGCACTGCGCAACGCAAGACTTTTAAAACTCCAAACTTTATGCTTGCATTGCGCGCATAGACAAAGAATTCTGCATGTCTTTCTCTTTGCGTTGCCTGCAATTCAAAAGCAGACGATCGCGATTAGAGACTTTAGGCCGTATAATGTGCATACATGTCTCTTCCATTAGGTCGTGCCACAAAAATTGTTGTGGATCATCATTTCTCATTTCTCTCAAGAGGCTATGCTGATCTCCTTATTGAATCCTTTATTTAATCGATGAGCCCAGCATCTGCGCCTAGATTTCTTGTCTCATAAATCTTAGGGCGCAAAGAGATACTTAACATTGCATTAATATAACTTGTGCAGTTGTATCATCACATATTTAACTTGCTGCAGTTTCCATACTTGCACAACTATTTTAAATATGTTGGTCAAACATTCATGATGCCACTAACGCTACGGGCGGTAGTTGGAGGTAAAAGTTTTTGTGAGCTATTTATTTGTACAATATTGGTGAACATACTTATTTGGCATTCTTGGTTATATTGTTCAATTTGAAACTTACACTGCACTCGGAAGATTTCGGCAATTAGTTTAAGGATCTAGAATCCCGTGCAAACTTCTTACGTTACCCTACGGCTGCATTGTGAATGGTTTCCCTCACGCCTGCGGTTAAGCTGCGTTATGTTAGCGCTTACATTTCATTATGAATGTACCTTAACACAGCTCAGCGTAGCAAAATATGGGGTGAAGGATCCTTCACGCAACCGGTTTCGCGGTGTGCGACCGACCGGCGTCGACGGTACTGGTGACAGGAAGTCGGCAGAAAATATAGTATGGTTTGGAGCATACGTTATTTGTAACCTATATAACAAACAATTACAAAATTAGTAAATTAAGCGCGTATATTATGCGAGATGATGCTAGAACTGCTTCCCTTCTTTGTTCAGGTATTTCTAACACCTGCTCAGGAGGATGCTTCTTACACTTTGAAGTTCCCTCTGGGAAATGGCAGCAATTTCTTGTTGAATATTAGTTTTAAGTTCATCTAAAGTGTGTGGATCTGTTTTGTACACTTTTTACTTTCTCTACTACTTTCTCTACCCAAAAACTCGATACCGAGATTTCACTGGAAATACATTTTTTGAGACCCCCTGAATCCAAAAAAGCATTTTTAAAAACATGTCCGTGTGTGTCTGTGTGTCTGTGTGTGTGAAACGAACAGTCGAATAAACACCAAACTTGGTATTTAGGTTCAGTATCTTCCAGAGATGCGACACGAAGGTTTTCAAGAAAATCCCCCCACCCCAGACTACCCTTTACATGGAACATTTTTCAAAAAATTTAATTTTCTCAAAAATGGCTATAACGATTGTGATTAAAATATCATATGTTTAAGATATTGTCATGAGAAATGAAATGTATAACTTGAATTTTCTGGGAATGTATCTCCAAAAGTATTCTTCATTGTGAACGAATTTTGCATAACTGGTAAACCATAAGAGATAGACAAAGTTTTACTACACAAAAAATGTAGATCGCGTTAAAGTACACAATTTATGTCATATACATTTCTTTTGCTGAGTGAACCGTTTACGAGATATTGCTTGTTGTTCCCTTAAATTTTCCAATACTTGTACTTTTTCTCAAATTCGTTATTCATTTTTTTATGTCCTGGACATGCAAAGAGAATAGAATGCGCCACATAGCAACCAGCGTTAAAATATTTGAGTATCGCTTAAAACCTACCATATCCCCCTTGCATCTACAAGAAAATTACAAATAAGATTGATATCTCGATATCTCGATTAACATGAAGCATATGGAGAATAAGCGTTTGTAAAACTAGTTTGTACAAGAGTAGAGAAAGTTATGTGAGTGTAGCTCATCAGATTTTTTTATTTTAATACCACCCGGAGATATAAATCGCAGGGGGTTAAATCCGAGAAACGAGGGGACATATGTTGTTAGTGATAACTCGTTCTTGAAACACGTCATGAAATTCCTGTACTGAGAAGTTGGCTGTATGTGCGAGTTGCCCAAGATTTCAACTTACACTGAAGCCGCGGGCAGCGAAGGGGAAATATACTCCCTGCCTCCGCCGACATTCCGCCCGGCGCCGCGGTTTCGTCAAGCATTGCTCACCCAGTAGTCCTTTTGCGTTGAGTTCCCTTGTATCGTGATTCTGATACAGTGGAAGGACTCTACGTACCATTCCGTTAGGTGGGTAAAGGCAAGGGGCCACCACTCGCTTTTGGTTGTTTGTGATGACGTTTGTTTAGCGCGAGACACGAAACCATGAAACATTCAAAGTTAAAACTTTGAGCTGAGCTCTTCGACAAACAAGGTGTAGGAATTTGTCTAAAGTAATAAAAATTTCAGTTATACCTGAACTGTATTTGTGCACTGTAAAATATTATCGTCATTTTGTTGGTAATAATGTAAAGGAAAAATTCAGTAATGATAACGGTGTCCTCATTCCCTGTGAAGATCATTAAATGAGGCAGTAAGGTTTAACTAGAGTTGCATATCATTATATGCTGACATGTATTTTATCGTTAAATGTAGACGATTATGTGAATAAATCATAGCACGGAATGTAAATAATTTAAAAATATAGCATTACGCGAGAGATTTGAATTGTGGTGCAATTTCAAGCCAAATATTTCATTGAGGCTTTAAATGATTGTTGCTTCTAGTGGTGTGGTATCTTATTTAAATCATGCAATAATTGTTTCATGTTATATTTTGAGTTCTTACGTTAGCCTTCAATATTCAACTGCAATGCCCTGTGCCATTTTGGTACATCCCACTCAAGATAGTTCAACAACTATTGAAAAGTTGTGACGCCTTCACATTATGCTTCAGCCACAATGAGGAATCACTTGGAATTTCCCGTTCGCAGACAGAGTAAGTATTCGTTTTTCTGGTGACCGCATCACACGGAGGGGAAATTGTTCATCAGGAGAAAGGCAGTGTTGTTGCTGCTTTCATTCCCTCTCCCCAGCGCCAGGAGTTTAACTGGGAACTGACGGGATAAGCAGCAGGAGAGTCAGCGAGTAACACCTGCAGCAAGCGGACAAGCAGTGACGTCATTTTCGGCTTTGGTAAAATTCTGTAATCTTCTAGATTTTGACAAGTACTGTTCTAAATTCTGTCACAATAACGTACACACGTGGGATTGTTAAATTCCTTGAATTCATTCAAAATTGTGAGCATAACGTATCCTGATGTTCGAAATTGTATTTCTCTTATTTCGCGATTATATTAAATTTCAAAGGAAATGAGAAATGGATTGTGAATATGAATATACAGAAAGACTGTAAACCAAAGGAAGAACGTCTTTATATATAGCGACGTCAAGGGTTGCTATTTGAGTCGATATGTGGACTTTTAGGGAACGAATTTTAATTTCAGAATTGTTACTATTTAAAAAGCTTGGCACATAAAATGACTAGTAAATTTATACCAGGAGTTAAATGCACAATTCTTGAAATTTTTTATTCCTTTGTAGTGCCTTCATCATTTTCCTTCACTGTACGCCTTTAAGGTGATTATTTTCTCATTGGTGAACACGATCCACGCTTGGTGGGTGCTGCTATGATCTGGTATGAAGGAAGTAGGCGACATCACCAGCATATACCAAGTTATGAACTCGTTAACCACAAAATTATGCTTCCACTAACATCTATTCTGAAGAGCTGCTGAGGAAAATTGTAGCGGCAGCGTGAGTTACAAATTAAACATTACAAAGGCTAATGCGGTGTGAACTAGATGCTATAAATTGTCGTAGAGCATTAAAAGGTTACGTTGTAGCAAGACAAAAAAATTAAGTGTTAGAGCCCAAAAGTTGAAATCTTATAATATTTCTTTTCTACTTTAACAAATAATTGTGCAGCCAGTGTATGCAACTTAAAGTTCTCGACACCTTCGAGGCTTAACTTTCAACACCTTCCGGAATAATTCTCGCCACGTACCTTTATTTCATGTTATTTAATTAAGCCAACAACTAAAAAATAAATAAATTACCATTATAATAAAATATCCACACCACAACTCTTTTAGAGATAGTAACATGAGTGTCCGTGTGCAGTCGAGAAGGAGGAAGGGAGGGAGGCAGGGAGAGAGGGAGAGTGGGGAATCAGAAGTATTATAATAATAAGTTTCTGCCTTATTTACTGCCTACAAATGAAGAAACTTATATTTATTAAAATGCCTTAAAATCATACTCCTTGAAAGGGCAATAGTTTTGTTTAGTTGTTAATTTCTAAATTTATAAAGTTGAAAACAGTAATCATTTCAGTCTAAGATATTTCTACCCTTTCTAATCCTAAGAAATACAGAAAGCTATTCGGTGTGATATCCGGGCCTACGGGCCAGATAAACCCTACAAAACATTTTGGATGCTGCAACTGTATCCGAAAAGTCCGAGAGAGTTTATTCTGATAGTCCACGGCCCACAAGCCCACAAACCATACCGAACTACATTGATACCGATCGTGAAAGCCTAAGCATTTGGATGAATATAGAAAGCATTACTTCAGGTTAATATTTTGTCATTTTGGTTTACTAAACATTCACTCTACCTCTTACCTATAATTACAGCATCTCTTCCTGTTTTTAACTGAAGTTATCGAATTCATTATTGCTTTTGGAATGATAGTTTTCTTCCACTGTTTAAAGGTTAACCTTTTTAACCTTTAAACCTCATTAAAGTAACGAGTTTCACACATAGAATTAGATGTAAACAGTTTGACAACATCATAGTTATAGACTGCCAACTATCTAATAATAGTATGGACGGTGGTATGTGTAATGTGACAGTACGTCTAGATTAACTAACTGCCTTTTAAAACCTGAGTTTATAATTCCTATAAATACGCATAATGAGTTTTATCTGCGACATTATCCGCGTGATATTGCTTCCATTGCGTTAGCATTATATGGCGCTAGTATCATGTAACCTAATCATAAACCAAATACAGGGTTGATGACATTTCTCAAACTGGATTCTATATGTAATTCGATTTAATTTAACTTCCTTGCCGCCGGAGTGTTTGTAGACAGTTGCGATTTTCCTTTTATTTAAGGAATACACGCAAACAAACTCTCGCGTTTTATAATTAGAAGAACGCTAAGAAATAAAACTAGAAAGAGGGTCAATTAAAATCTTATAAAACAATGGCTGTGCCATTATTATTATAGGGCAGTGAATGTTGTGTGCTGAATGAAAGGGATGAAAGCAGAATAAATGCAACAAATGAAATTTCTAAGAGCAGTAAAGGGATGCACATTAAAAGATCACATTAGAAATGAAGACATATGTAAAAATTGTAAATTACGCTCTTCATAGATAAAGTTAAAACTTATAGAATAAAATGGATTCAACATCTAGATAGAATGGAAGAGAGCCGAATGCCCAAAAGAGCCTGGAAATACGCAGTTGTAGGAAGGAGATGCCAAGGAAGACCAAGAAGGCGGTTGAATCAAGAAACGGAGCAGGCCAGAAGCTCTATACCATTAAGTCGGTGATGATGATGATGATGATGATGAACAATTCTATATGAATAACGAATAACCACTGTTATAATCAATCTGTAGTGTGTCAATCCATATGGTATTCTTAAAAATTAACAGAATTTGATATTGATGTATTAGCTTCATTATTTCAATATCTTTGAGTATCAAAGTGCACTGATATTTACGAACAGTATATAAAAGAAACTAAATATAATTTTAGCTTAGCTGCCATTTTTATTCTATTTGTTTAATTATTATTCTTTTATCAATAAATTTAACAATCTTTTTCTAAAATAAATAGCTATGCATTATTATCACCAGAAGGTTCTGCAAAATTGGACTACTCAATCTGGCTACGCCGCAGTAAGGCACATAGGAACAGATGACAAAACGTTGCGAATATTATATTGTGTGTATGTAACTCTGCACAAACTACGAATTGTTAAACATGATATTAATTTACTGTAATCTAGGATACAACACTAGATGTACAATTGTAAATTAAATTAAATCTGCAAGCAACTCCCTTTGGTTAGATGATCCAATAAACAATAACCTTTAATTAAAAAACAAACGATAATAAAATTAATGCCAATCCTACTTCATAAGAAATTGTTTGAATATTATATGTGGTAACATTAATAACTGAGGACTTACGCTAAGAAAGTCATTCAAATCCTAAGGCAGATGAGTGGATTCTACAGCTAAAGAAATAAGATCTAAAAAGTACCAAACAGTAATTTGAATGATTTAGAATGTTCACCAAGTTGTTTTAGGAACATTAAAAATTATAAATATGTTGTTTACAAATTATCTTTATTTTACCGATCTATGAAATGCAATAGATTATTCAATATAATATAATTTCGGTTGTATCTCAACATGTCTCTTTTTTCTTTCGATATTCTTAATTTATTGAACCATTTATTGATTTAATTTGTGTTAGAGGCTTCAACATGAATATTATACTTAAACATAATACTATATTTGTAACACATATATACTATAATTGTTCCCATTATAGGTTCTTGAAAATCGCTGCTAATATTAAGTGTAATAATTCCTTTATAATAGCTTTAGGTATTTTTATGTGTATTAGTAACATGCTTCGTACTTATTTAAATTTCTCATCAGGTCAACACCTTACTACAGAAGTTTACTATTAATATTCTTTTATATATGTTTATACGTGTATATTTCAATTTACATTTATATAATGCTAGAATAATGTGTATTTATCCCTTAAAGCACTATTCTGAACGTGAAACTCAAATGTATTCTACATTTGTGTATGAGGCAAAGGAATATCAGAGGACACGAGTTGAGAACATTTTGGAACTACTAATGTAATCCATACCAATGAAGTAAAAGGGAATAGTCTGTGCGTGTGCACACGCGTGTACGTGTGTGTGTGTGTGTGTGTCTGTGTGTATTTGCGCGCGTGTGCATTCGAAAGCTGAGTGTGTGGCCTGAAGAGGAAATCTATGATGTAGGAACCTACACAATCATAATTTTTTCTCTCTTTAAATGTTTAACTATACAGACCTTTCCGTTGATTATGGTTGCAATATATTTTTAAAATGTCTAAACTAGAGTGCGTATGGAAATCTTTCGCATGCAAAATTTTCCTCCGAGTTTGCAGAATACTTATTTTATTGGGATTGACCGGGTTAGTCGACATTCTAGCTCTAAAAGGGAGCTTTCAAACAGCAAAGTTCCGTCATTATTTGTAGTTCCGAAACAAAACTACAATTATTTCATCGTTGATTGTCGATCATAACGGCTATTAGACTCTAGGAAAAAATGTTAAACATCAAGGGATTTGGGAGTAAATTATTATATCTCTCGATATTACCCCCGTTTCAGAGAAATCTTATACCAAATGTTTTTCGGGTTGTTATTGTGGAAGTTCAGTGGCTTTTTATGCAATTCTAGATGAAGGGTTTAGAAAGAATGATGAAAATTAAGCAGGTCCTATAACACCTTGATCAGCATAGCAATATTTTTTTCAAAATTCCAAGGCTTCATTTTCTCTTCCTTAATATAACTCCAAATCCAAAAGACAAGCTTTCGCTTACGGAAATTATTTAGCTAAAACCTTGGTATAGATATTTCGAAACTAAAGCTCTTATTACAAAGTTAGCTGGTATACCAACAATTAATGGTACCCTCCCCTCATTCACTCTCTCTCTGTATATATATATATATATATATATATATATATATATATATATATATATATATATATATATATATAAAGAGTGTGGGTGGGTGTGTGCGCGCGCGTGTTCATTAGATTAATAGTAATTCGAAATTCAAAACAAATTGTGTATGTTCTTAGAAGAGATACGCTTTACTTTCATATAATAATAAAAGTGCTTACCGAACACGTGGATAAAAAAAAGTTACAGAAATATGGAATGGAAAATGTTCTATAAAACTTCTGAAATCCTACATTGCCTATATTTGTCTCACTTTTATTTCTAGATCACTGAAAATAATAATTGTGTTTCTAGTGGACAGTGGGTAAAACAGGACTTAAATAAAAATCTTGAAGTAAGTTTCACCAACGTTTGTAATGCTGGAGAATAATGCTGTGCTTCTGCTTATACCAGAATTTATAAGCTGAAAATACTGTAAATAATTTGTTATTCCAGGATAAAAATCATAAGGAAAAGGTTGCCATAAATTCGTAATCATTATATGTATTTCTCAGAAGCAAGGATATACAGAGAACTTGGGGATTGCAAACAAGAGAAAGGAAAGCAGAAAATTAAAATCCTGGTTGGTAGATTACGAAGGAGGTGACTCATATTGGAAAATCTAAAAGAATGTAGGTAGAAACAGAGGACAGATAAGACGACGAAAAGAATTAAAACCAAAACAGTTATATATCTATGAATCCGGCTTTGTGTAATATCGTTGATGAAATGGAAGAGCTTACAGAATCTTCTCCATGCTCCTGCCGGTATATCGCCAAATAATTAAGGAGAAAACGTGGCGTCGCCTCGGGTGGTATTAATTTTATGCCTCACTGCAGAGCTCAACAAAGGTGCCTGTTTGCTACACACATAAGAAAGTATACTCGCAGTCTGATCAATCGATAGATCCTATGACAGTTTGAACAGAAGCAGGTGTTTCTGACAGCTTGACGTCTTTCTAAGGAAAACTGCGAGAGGGAGAAAAACGATGAAAACGATGCAACCAACGAGGAATGGAGTGGTGGAGAAACAGAGCATAGAGAAAAAAGGACGAGAAATGGTAGCAAGACAATAGAGGGATGAAATGCAGAAAAACAAAAAGAGAAAGAAAACCGCTGGACGTCGGGAAAGTGGTTATCGAGGACAAGGGAGCAAAAAATAGAGAAAAGAATCCACTAAACAGCAAACTGTGATTATGTCAACCTTAACCACTATAACTTCTGTATAACAATTTCAGAAACTTGGTGGTTCCAAAAGAGCAATTATAAGTTTACCACATATAGCACTTCCGATGTCAAACATTCTTTTATCTTTTCTTTTCACAGTCCCAACACAATAAACGTTATTGAAAGAAAATCTAACCATAAATCTACACAACGAGAAATACAACAATATTACATTGTTACTAAAATTAATAGGTAGATATTAAAATTATGAAAAATTCAATCAAGAGAATTATTTTCACCAGCTAATTACAAACTTAAATAGCTTAATGTTTCAGCGTATATGAAACTGGAAAAACAGGTTGTGGCCTCTTGTATGTTAAGAAATTAAAATTAATGAATGCCAAGTGAAGTAGATTAATTTTATGGTGTACTGTTATTTGCCCCACGTTTTGGGAGCCAATTTGAAGTAGTTTTGTTGCTGCTACGTATGGAAAGCCAATCTGAAGTAGGATTTGTATTGTAGTTCAACTGTTGTAGAGCCGAACTTGAAGTAGTTGCAACCGCACGTATGGTATCCGGTAGCCGTCGTTCAAAATTTAAAAATATTAACTTTGTAATTTGGCTGTTTCTTTAAATATTATGTACTTATGTTTTCCTCGGCTGCGTCAGTATTATTGTTAGAGACATGGATTTCTTTGCAAGGCGTGGTGCGACTGAAGAATGTAGGCATTCACAGATTTTAATTTTTTATTCACTCCTTTTTATTAATTCTTGACACGATTTAAATAACACTTCACTGATATAGAGAGTTGTAAGATTATTTTATTAAATACTTGCACTTTTTAAACAGGTAAACTATTTTCTCACACAAAATACGTATTAAATTTCTCGAGGACACATCTCGCGTCCGGTTAGGAACACTGTCTACAACCAACGCGTCCAGTTATGAACGCTGTCTACAAGCAACTGACTTGGTTTCTACCGCCTAAATTTGTAAATTTCTGTATTTCAGGTCTCTTAATGGCTAATCCTAGTCCAATGGAATACCTTCATTTAACCAAAGCATTCTCTGGTTGTTGTTTGGCTATTTTATAAACTGTCACAAAAATTACATTATTGCTTCCAAGAATCATATGTAGCATTAAACTTTCAAATTCATTATTACCTCAAGGTTACCTCATTGTTACCTCATTGTTAGCAAATTTTAACCTATTATTCTCACATTTCCTACATTATTAAATTACATAATACATTCACATAACATTATTGAACATGTATACAATAATATAAACATATACAATGACTGTAATATACACTTTTTATATCTTGTTACAAACACATATTGTTTTAAGGTGGGCTGTTATTGAATTTACATATTATATAATTAGACTGAAATCATTTAAGTGTTCAAAATACTGCCTCACATGAAATGGATACATATGACTGAATAAGTTTTCAAAGAGCAGCAAGAATATTAGCTCAATAGAAAATAAATGTAATTCTGTTTCACGGTAAAATGTATAAACTAGCGGTTTTAAGCAGTAAGGAGTTAATTATCCTTTTATGTTACTGTTTATAGAGACGAGAATTAAATTTTGCTCTGGCACTTTGTTTTTATTTCCCTACTTCTTCCACTAGTTTAGACTTTGGCGTATAGTTTTTCTAGCAATACTGGCCTTATCACCCCCACCTTTCAAGGGTAAGTAAATAAATAGCTTTGTTTTATTGGAAACATTTATTTTGCTCTCTTAAGAGAGAATTATGAAAAGAGAATTTGATTTTATACAGCAAGGCGTTATAGTGGTATTAAGAGCAATAGTATGTAATGACGCAGACATTATAATCATTAAAAGTATCAGCACATTTGATGTCTAAAATCAGCTTTCCAACCTTAAAAGTAAACTGTTTTCTTCATTATATTTTTCAGTTACTAAAATTGCTCCTTTGGTGCAAACTTTCTCCAATTACTTCGAAAATTTCTCTATTGATTCTTAAGCTAATTATAAATAAAGTGTTTGCTGGAAATTCTCAGCAAAGTAAAAATTATGAAATGCATGGCTGTAATAAGTTTTTTGAATTAAGTAACAATTTTATGAATTTGTTTTATAAAGAAATTTATGCTTTATTTACAAATCATGTGATCAGTTTATGAGACAAATATATTTGTAATGAATGTCATTTGTTCCAAAGTTTTGAAAATTGCAAGATGACCCCTGGTAACGTGTGCGCCTCGTATTCGGGAGGCGAATGCTGGAGTGGTTCCTCTTCTACAACGAATTTTCTGTCTGTAATGTTCTGTTCCCATTATTACGTTTTCATTTCAGAGCCAGGGAAGGCGTTCGGTGTGTTTCAGCAGGACGGCGGATTGTGCGCTTTGGAAGACTTTTGCCTTGGGTTGTTCTTTTGGGGTCCCCTTCCTGGGCGTGTCTCAGGTCACTAGGATACCCATTGGTCATGGGACTAAGGCGTGGCTAGACGACGCTAGGAAGTGCTCCATCTGGAATCGTTGGGAGCCGCTCAAGCTAGCGCACATCGTAGTCCGTATCTGGTTGCCCTTCGGGTCTCTCCCTCATCTCTCCCTCCCAAGCAAAAGAGGCCACTGAGGCCTACCTGCGTTGCTGTTTCTGGAGACCTCCGTCTGTGTACTCCTATTCCTCCCTCTCTTTGTTTCGGTCTTCATGTTATTATTTCAAATATTTGCGATAAAGCCTGATTATAATGAGCGTATTATCAGTATATGTATATAAACACTATTGAATCGATACCTGTCATCATGTTAAATAAACAAACAAAAAAGGAACATGGAGATTGGCATGTATGAGACTGAGCTGAAGGTGCAACTTTGTCCTCTTTTTACGGCTTTATGCAGTTGTTTCCATGAGGGAATGCACGGATATACTGATGCCTGGAGTACGTGAATCATTAATAACCACATAATATTTTCCCCGTACAAAAAGCCTTCTCCGTGCTAAACATTAATAGCAGATGATAAAAATATTCCCCTCTCTTAACCAAGTAGAAACGTAGGTGTGACAACATAAAAGAACACAGAGCGGTTTTTCAAAGGAATGTTGCTGAATAATTCACATAAGCGCGGACTCAAATATTTAAAATGCTGCCTAAAGTAGAAAACTTTATGGAAAATAAGAGGATTACTTCCATTCAAGTTCTCTGCTGAGTGTGGCTTCAAGGAAGAGCTCTGTCACGCAATAGAGCTTCGGGTTTCCCTTATAGGTGTGTTTCACCGGGCTATAAAGAAACGAACTTATAAGCCTCTCTTCATACGGCTCACCGCAAAATACAAGGAAACTCGGTGCCAAAGGGAACAACTGGAATAGAACATAGTATCTCGAGAAAATTTGTGGCAGTATTTTATATCACAACACTGTAAATGCCAGAGTGATTGTAGTGTAAATTAGCATTATTGTATGACAATGATTTGAGATGTTTGTTAATTATAAGCATTGTTAGGAAATAAGTTTACACGGTCTCACTGAAACTGACAATAGGAGCGGGTAACAATGTAACGAGGGGGTGAGTTGTTTATTAATTAGATGAGACAAACAAATGACGTCAGAGTAGCGTGCCTTTCTTTAGAAATGGAATTTCTTCCCTAGAGTATATGTGTTCGAATTTTGATTCGATAAAAAAATAGACGCTAATGTTGGCGCGTTTTATTAACCAATAGCAGCTCGGTTATAATTTTTAGGCATATCGGTTGAGGGAGTATAAATTATGAAGCCAAGAGACGGGTAACGTTCAGTCCAACAGAAGCGCTCGCGGGTAATACGTCCTTCAGTCCAACAGAAGCGCTCGCGGGTAATACGTCCTTCAGTCCAACAGAAGCGCTCGCAGGTAATACGTCCTTCAGTCCAACAGAAGCGCTCGCGGGTAATACGTCCTTCAGTCCAACAGAATCATTCGCGGGTTATACGTCGTGCAGTTCTATAGAATCATTCAGAAGTTACACGTCGCCCAGTTCATCAGAATCATTCACGCGTTAAACGTCGCGCAGTTCTACAAAATCTCTCGCGTCGTAAAGTTAGTTAAAAGATGTGAAATACGCGAATAAATAATGTGTGGCAAATAAGTGATTATAGTTACATTATAAAATATAACAGTTTCAGTCGGGCGTGTATCAAGAGTAAATATGTGAAATGAATAAGTGTGACGGCAATAAAAACTCCTTTCCGTTTACATACCCTGTTTAAGAGATATGCTCTATTGAGAAATAATAGCTAGCCGGAGGACAAAGAACCCAAAATTCGAACTAGTAATACAATAACAGGCGCTCAGCAAATAGATAACACGAACTAAACCGCGACAAATTCTACACACATTTTTTAGTTTCTCTACCACGTACATTGTAGGTAGAGAAAGTACTCCATTCCACCCAAAAATTTATATCGACATTTCCCCGGAAATACATGTGTTGAGGCCCCTACCCAAAGAAAGCATTTTTACAAAAAATGTCCGTATGTGTGTATCTGTGAACTCAAAAACGAAATGGTGGATAAATGCTAAACTTCGTATTTAAGTTGTGCCTTCCAAAGATGCAAAACGAAGATTTACAAGAAATTCCCCCATCCCTTTATAGAACATTTTTCGAATTTTTGTATTTTCTGAAAAATGGCCATAACGATTTTAATTAAAATACCATATATTAAAGATATTTACATAAAAAACCAAATGTTTGTCTTGAATTTTCTGGGAATAGCTTGTAAATTCCTCTTCATTAGGAACAAAATTTATATAATCTTGATAACTGGTAAACGTTAAACAATACACGAAAATGCACTACACAAAGAATGTAGGCCCCCTCAAACACACAATTTATTTCAAATAATTTTTTGTGGCATCAGCCATTTTCGAGATATTCGTCATTTATGCTCAATTGTTCAATACGTACTCATTCTTTCAGACTTGTCGATTTTCAACGATTTCTCGCGATGTCATGGAAAAAGTGTGAAACTTTAAGGCCATCGTATAGCGTCCAGTTCTAAAACATTTAACTATCGCTATTCCATTTGTATCTGTAACGAAATATGTGATGCACCTATTTCCAGAAAGCTTTATCTCGATTAAAATGTGATGGATAAAGAAACAAACTTTCGTAAGAATAATTAGTATACCTACCTATAAGCGACAGACGGTAGAAAAAGTCATATGAACGTTTTATTTATCTGTTAGAGGTTTCGAGGATGGAACGTAAGTTTATGAAACATTAATATGAGAATATGCTAGCAAAGAAGCATAGAATCCTTCTTACGGAAAATCATTTGGAAATTTAAGATGGAAAGCTATTGTCATAAAAACTCTGTGTTCAATTATTACCTGTGAGTCTTCACTGTGAGATTCCGAAATTGCGTGCCAAATCGTCAACTCAAGGAAATGTTGCAAATTTTGAATAATTATTATTGATTATTTTCTCGAAAACAATATAAATTTATAGCATTAAACTCTTAGCTAATATATATATACACTTTATGTTGGATTTTAATTAACAGTTTTGAAAAATATATCTTTGTATTATCAGAAATCATTAATAAGGTACACAAAAAGCGCTACAATCTGAAATACATGTTTCACACTGGAATACTTAATACTTATCAAATTCAACTACCGGTGTCCTGTAAAGCTACAAGTTTTAATTAAATAGTAACATTAAATTCATTTGCTTGTGATTTTAATAATTATTTCAAATGCAGTAGGGTGTGAAATGTCTCGGTTTTACGTTTTTGAATTTATGTGCTTTTCAAAATAAATTTTGGAAATTTCTGTTTCAAAAAGTAAATGTTTAGCAAAAATCTGATGTGTTACATTCCTTAGACGTCCCCAATCTCTTGCAGCAGCAACAATCACTGTAAGTAGCGCTATCATCACAAACTCGCTTGTAGAACCGCACTTATGTCACAAGAAATGTGCGCACTAACTCTTTCGCTAGCTAGTTTTCCTGCCAGAAAGCTCGCTTATATAGAAGCTAGTAGGAGTTCAGAACGTTCTAGAGGCGGATAGATGGGAAACTTCCAGAAGATTATGTTTTTTTTTTCGATAGCGCCTTTGGTGTTTACTCTGGGCGAGAGCACTAATTATCCCTATTTATCTCTTCACTATCCGGCATCACCTATCAATAACATTGGGTCATAGCCGCTACGTTGCAATGTCCTTTTAGCTATGAAAGAAAAATATCCAAAGAAAAATACTCATACTATTGATGTTTGTCTATCCACTTTACATTCAAAATATAGAGACTCACGCTTCAAATCTTTAAAGCACCCAAAAAATAACGCCTAATTTGGAGACCAAATCGCAATTTCTTTTTGTTTTACTCCTTGGAATTTTTACCATCAAGTTTTTGCACAAGCTCACGAACTTCATTTGATTCCAAAGCGTTCTGAATACAGAAATTGCATGGTGATATGATACATATTATTAACATTTTTCTTTCCCACCAGTTGGCAGCTGATAAAACACCGTTAGAAGGGAGGGTTACATACGAAAAATACAAGTTCGGGCGTGGATATTTGGTCTCATATAAGTGTATTCCTATTGTCAGAACCACCATTTTCAAACCCCTAAACACAAATATGAACCACTTTAATGGTTTAACCACATATAACTCTTTGTATTTTCCCACAAATCAGTAAATAGTCATGCATTTTCAGGCTGATATGCCATAACATTTGGTTCTTGAATATTCTTTGCAGAAATAAATTGAAAAATGGGAAAATTATTGAAGTGAAATGAAATCACCCATGAAATTGTTTGTCATAAAATATTCTGGTAATGGTTAGAACTAATATCGAGAAGAGGATTCCATGGATTTAAGTACTTAATATCCACTATGTCACTTGGTTATACCTAGATTCTCACCAAATATGGTTCATATAGTAAAGAAACAATATATTGCTTATTTTGTTACAGTGGTAATTCATGTTTTATATTATAACCAGGGTGGAAGGTGTCTAATGAACCATCATATAAGAAGAGCTTCTATGATGTACGTCACAAATATTTGTCAAAATAGAATTATTCACATATATTTTGGACTTTTTAACTTTCTAAATGAGATAAATCTATGCAAAAATATGCATAAATATGTTAACTGTTGCACAAACACACAAATGTAGCTTGAAGAAATAATCTGCGTCTCCTGATAAGCAAGTATTGGGTGGCTCAGATACTGAGCAGTAGGTTGGGTGGCCTACTTTTGCAGGGGATTTATGGGAATAGGTACTGCTGCACAGCTGCAACACCTAGCTTTCTGGCGGATACATACTGAAGCTTGGTAACTACATGTCTTTCTCTGCGTGGTTGCGATTAGTTCTTCACTCGTGTTATCATTGAGCGGCTACAACACTGAAACAACGAATTATTATTTGTTGACAGTTTTTCGAGAGTCAACGTAGTGACAATGTATAGCCAAAGATTACTAGATAGACGACACCCAACAAAAAAAATCTGATGTGTTACACTCACATGACTTTCTCTACTCTTGTACAAACTATTTTTACAAACGCTTATTCTCCATCTACTTCATGTTAATCGAGATAAACATTTGCAGACTCTATCTTATTGCTAATTTTCTTGTAGATGCAAGGGGAATATATATTTATAAGGGCAGTATCGAAATACAGTAGCCTTTAAGCACATACACATCTCTTAATAGCTGGTTTATAGGTGCAGCACTATTCCCATTTCCACAGATTAATACTCTTTGCATATCCAAGACAAAAAAATGAATAACGAATTCCCATTTGAGAAAATAAGTATTGAAACATTTAAGGGAATAACAAGCAATATCTCTAAAATGGTTCACTCAACAAAAAAATGTATATGACTTAAATTGTGTATTTTAACGTGATCTACATTTTTGTGTAGTAAAATTTTGTCTATCTCTTATGGTTTACCAGTTTACCAAAAGTCGTTCACAATGAAGAATACCAGAAAATTCAAGATATACATTTCGTTTGTCATGAAAATATCTTAAACATATGATATTTTAATCAAGATCGTTAGAGCCATTTTTGAGAAAATTAAAATTTTCGAAAAATGTTCCATGTAAAGGGTACTCTGGGGTGGGGGGATTTTCTTGAAAACCTTTGTGTCGCATCTTTGGAAGATACTGAACCTAAATACCAAGTTTTGTGTTTATCCAACTGTTCATTTCTGAGTTATGTTCACAGACACACACACGGACATGTTTCCAAAAATGCTTTTTTGGATTCAGGGGTCTCAAAACATGTATTTCCGGTGAAATCTCAGTATCGAATTTTTGGTTGGAATACAATACTTCCCCTACTTACTATACGTAGTAGAGAAAGTAAAAAGATATACTGCTCGATGGATTGAATTGCATAGTCCGTTGCAACAGTACTTCCCAAAACCCCTTACTCCCATACAGTATGTTTTCTGGTACGGCATAAGAGATCGTGGTTCCAAGATTTACCCCCTGGTAGAAGTTTTGTCGCGCAGCAAAGAAAGTATATCATGTGTAATGTTGCGTATGGTGTGTAAAGGGCTAATGAGGAGAGCCGAATCATGTGCAAGCTTAACGGATCTTATTTTGAACATCACCTTTGAGTTTGCACTACATTAGAATAGAAACTCCTGCAGTGACTAGAGAGTACGCCACCCAACCTACTGCTCAGAACATATGCGAGGCACCCAGTTCACGTTAGTGATGCCTATAATGCAACAATTTAAAAATCACATTACTTCAGAGTCCGGGGCCTGGTGAACACACATCAAACCATCGATCAGAGACACAGAATGTGAGAAGAAGCCTAAATGAGCCTGCAACCAACAAGCAGCTGACCATTAATGAGATCGTTAGATGCAATCAGTATTATGGTGTTTGCTGGGCCATTGAGATACCGAAAGTTGCTATTTACTAGCTTATCCCGTGAATTGTTCCACATAACTTTATGGTCCGAGTACAGTAATAGTTTGCATACTATGTGATACTCTGTCAGGTATCGACCTTCTGAAACCTGCTTAAGAGACTAGTTCATATACTATGGATAATTTTTGAGACTGGCCATATATACCCTAGATATTAAGAACATATAATATTTCCAAAATAATTGTTTCACCAGATTATTAATTACATTATGACTTTACTTTTATTAGCGATTACCTAAAAGGTAATAAGCTGCAATTTGTGCACATAATGAACCTAATACTACATCAAATTACTTAAAACGTATGACACGTTTTTGCAACGGTACACGTTGTGAATTCGTTCCGGAAAATAATTATGACCTCCAATTATAACCCCTGCACGCATTCTAACGTTTAGCGTTTTTGCCTTCTTTACTACTTACGCGTGGTAAAAGAGCGAAATGACTTCGCAGTAAACCTGTAAGACTTGCATTCGGGAGGTCACGAGTTCGATTCCTCAAACGCCCACTCTGACCTTGGGTTTTTCGTGGATTTTCCTGGACGATAGGCGAATTCCAGAGGGGTAGAATGATTTCCTTTCTATCATTTTTCTTTCATGCCGTTTCCTTCTTATCTTTCAGGTGTGCTTCTAGGTTATGTGGTGTATTGCGGTGACGGAGAGTTGGCACGGATGCTTGCTCAAAGTGAAGAGTAATCCTTGTGAACACTAGAGGGCTGCTTGGTCGATGGGTCGTTAATCGCCCTTTCTAGGCAGCTCCAGCAATGGGACGGATCTTCGATCAGGAACTGTTAGGGATTTCCGTGAGTCTCTTTGGTCTATACCCTACGGTCTGTAACCTTCTGTGGTTCTTTCAATTCATCCCTTCCTCCTAGGGGTGGGAACCACTATCTAGGTCGCAGTGCGCTAGAAGTAACCCTTATATACCTATAATAAGTAGGGGATGTATTCACTCAAAAATTTCAACGGAAATACGCGTTTTGATACTCCCTAGATGCAAAAAAGGGCATTTTGGAAGAAGCTCTGTGTGTTTGTGCAAGCAAGCGCGCGCGTATGAATGTGTGTATGCGAACAGCATAACACAAAAACGTCAGTTAAATTCCAAACTTGGTGTTTGAGTTCAGGTTTTCCAAGGATGCAACACCAAGGTTTTCAAGAAAATCTCCCCAACCCATACTACCCTTTGTATGGAAAGATATTCCTTATTTTTTGTTTTATGACAAAAGGATACAACGATTTTAATTAAAATGACACATCTTTAAGACGCATGATAAACAAATTCTACATCTTACACTTTCTGATAATAGCATGTGAAGTCCTGCTGATTCTCAGTTACTTTTGCGTAAGTGATAAATCGTAAGAGATAGACAAAGTACTTTTGCACGAAAAATATAGATCTCTTTAGAGCACATAAGTTATATAAAATTGATCTGCGTTAACCATTTCTGATATTTTATTTGTTTTGGTTTGAGTTTTAAAGAACTTTATACTTTTGCAACTGAAAATCACTATTATTTTTTATGCAATGGAAAGATAATTTTAAGTCCATTGCATTGTGATCTACTTTAAAATATTTGACTATCGCTTTAGTTTACTGTAATGTTCTTTATACCTACAATGGAATGTGTAATGTGAGAAACAGGTTGTTGCTTTACGTATGGAAAGCTAATTTGAAGAAGTTGTATTATTTTAGGAGGAGTTGTACTGTTGTAGTTCTACAGTTGGGGAGCCGAAAACTTGATAAAGTAACTGCCCCACGTATGGTACCAAGTTCCGGTGGCCTTCGCTCCAATGTTCACTTTACGGTGGTCTTCGCCCCAAGTTTAAAAAATTAACTTTGTAATTTGAATGTTTCTTTAAATATTATTTATTTAGAATTGCCTCGGCTGCCTCAATATTAATTTGTAGGTATATGCTTCTCTTTGCAGGGGGTGGTGCGGGTGAAAAGTGTAGGCTTACACAAATTATAATTTTTTTTACTTCATTTCTTTTATTAATCCTTGACACGATTAAATAAACCTTCACTGATATAGAGAGCTGTGAGATTATTTATTAATTAATGGTACTTTTTAAACACATAAACCTTATAATATAGTCGCCGTAATGAATTTTTGTCTCACACTGTATACGTATTAAACTTCACGAGGACGCGTCTCGCGTCCGGTTAGGAACGCTGTCTACTAGCAATTGAACTGATTTCTACCGCATGAGTTTGCAAACTTCATCTATTTCAAGTCTCTGATTGGATATTCTTAATCCAATAGAATAATTGTATTTAAGTTAAGTTTTTTCTGGTTTCTGAATGCCTACTAATAAGCCTTTAAGTTTTTTCTGGTTTCTGAATGCCTACTAATAAGCCTTTTTACTAATATTACATTATTGTTTCCAAGAGTCACTAGTATCCATATTAAACTTTCTAATTTATTATTGCCTCAACGTTGCCTCATTGTTATCTCATTGTTAGCAACTTTTGACCTATATTCTCACGGCTCCAACATTATTAAATTACGTAATATATTCAAATAACATTATTAAACATGTATACAATAATATAAACATTAATACAATGATTGTTACATACATTTTATATATTATATACATATTGCTTTAATTTGGGCTGTTATTGAATTTATATTATACAATTAGACTGGTATAATTTAAGTGTTAAAAATACTGCCTCAAATGAAGTATTAAGAAGAAGAATATAAAAGAAGAATGTTTTTATATATGCTATAAGAGGAGTAGAGTAAGTGATGCGAATGCAATGTATTAGTTTTTAGTAGGGAGATATATTCGGAAAGTTTTTTTCGTAGACTCTCAGCATAGAGTATTTATTTTGGGAGGATGAGAAATGGCAAATGTCACCAAAGCTTCCAGATTTCATCCAGTGCTCTATAATTCCCAGTTTCTGTAGCCTAGTCAGACAGAGAATGTGTGACGGAATACGAACTGAATACATCGTTTTAGTATAAACTATGACCCTCAGCTTGCTGAAAGCGTATACTAATGATAGAAAAATGCAAGAAGAACATCTTCCAAACATCGTCAGCAATACTGACTAATCCCATAATATCTTTGTACTCTACTTAAACGCAGACAGATTGATATAAGCAACTCTATCATTGTTAAAGTATATTTACTTTATCAACTACGTATAGTAAGTAGGCAAAATATTAATTTCCATTAAAAAAATTCGATATCGAGATTGCACTGCAAAATACACGTTTTGAGATGCCTTGAATACAAATAAAGCATTTTTGAAAACATGTTCGTGTGTGTGTGTTTGCGTGTGTCTGTCAGTCTGTAAATAGCAATACTCAAAAACGAAAAGTCGTTAAATACCAAAATTGGTACTTGAGTTTGCTATCTTCCAAGGATGGGACATGAACATTTTCAAGAAAATTCACCCACAACGGACTACCCTTAGTGGAACATTTTTCGAAAATGTTGATTTTTTCAAAAATTGCTCCAACTATTTTGATTAAAGTATCACATGTTTAAAATATTTTTATGGAAAACGAAATGTATATCTTGTATTTTCTGGGAATGTCCCCAAAAGCCCTCTTCATTCTGAATGACTTTCGCCTAACGGGTAAACCGTAGGAGATGGACAAAATTTTAATACACAAAAAATGTAGATCTCATTAAAAACTCAATTTATGTTCTATGCAATTTTTGTGGAGTGAACCATTTCCGAGATACTCCTAGTTATTCGTTTGAATTTTCAAATACTTATACTTTTTCTCAAGTGAGAATTTGTTATTCGGTTTTTTTATGTCCTGGACATGCAAAGAGAACTGAATGGTCTATACAACAACAGCTCTTAAAAGATTTGACTATCGCTTAAAACATTAACATTATTTCGATTAACATGAAGTAGATGGAGTATAAGCGTTTGTAAAATTAGTTTGTACAAGAATACAGAAAGTCATGTGAATGAACACCTCAGACGTTTAGTACACATTAAGAACTATTTAGGAATCTAGTCTACAAGTTGTTGTTGATAGGTAAGCAAGATTATCAAAGCGAGTAAACCAATAATTTTCTGTAGGAACACATACTGCTTCAGCACAACATGGAAATCAAGTTTGAATTAATTTAGGGATTAAGCAAATCAGGAATTAATACGATTTCTTAAACTAGAGGTATGGCCTACTCATACACCTAGCATCCGTATTGATAATATATTGTTTATTATATCAAGTTATAACGTCACTCTTTGCAAGACCTCAGCTACTTTTATTAGTAATGCCACCTATTATATTTAGGTTACTAATAATGACATTTTTATTTAACCACAGAGAGAGGTTGTGGATTCTGAAAAAAATTACAATTGAAAGCTTCATAATCAGTGTGCACAGTGTGCATCCTGATAAATGAAAAGGACGATACTTTCAGGAGTTCGATATTGTACGGAGAATCGGTGACATTTAATGATTAATTAACAACCGAAGATGTCATGCTTGCATTTTTTCTTCAAAAAGGTATGTGTTTGATTTTAAGCTATAGTTATTGTAAATATGACTAATATGATTTCGTTTTCCATTATGTAGTTCTCTTCAATCCAAAACTATAAAATAGCCCTCACCGTGCTAATACTGCTCTATGTTAAAAGCGTTGCAGGCGTTGGGGGAGTCAGTTAAAATGTATTCCGAATGTTACTGTATTTCCTGAAAAGAAATAATGTGGGATTTATACCGAGAAAGGTATTATTTTCGTTTACTTAAGTAAAGCTAATGAAATTATAAACTTTTCGAAGTTATAATATTACTGCAATATTCGTTTCTATGACGAAACCCAAAAATGGCTTTACTGTGCCTTAAACTAAAAATTAACCTTCAAAACCATACGTTTATCTCCAAAGTAGAACTTTCTATATAAATGTGTGTGAGGAAAATTTTATTTGATAAGGCACTAATCGGACATAAAATACCTTTAAGAGGGAACTAGATTCGAAAAGCAATAAAGAAATGCAAGGTTCAAGTTTGCGACACAAAATATTTAGCCACATAACCCACGTATAAAACATATAGCTGCATAGAACATAAGCAAAAATACGCAGCTTGAAAAGTAAAACCGCAGCCTTGTATGCTGGCCATGAAGTTTGAACTTACATTTTATAGACATGGAAAGATATGACAATAAATTAGTACTCGCCAATGCACAATATTTTTGTTCTGCTCATCCCTTCTATGAAAAATAATGGGTGCCAACCTAAATGCTGGAAACACAATAATAATTAGTAAACTGTACAACTTTTGAAGTCAGACAGACTAATATTACAAATTTTCGAAAAGACATTTGATATTTCCCAAAACAATAACTTTGGAAACTCAAAACCTATATTTTTTAGATACGAAGGCGCAGTTCATTTGAAGTCATTAGCCTAAAATTTATATTTTCAATTATCATGATTTTCTAGAGAGAACTTTACCACCTAATGTGTATAGCATTCCAAATATTTTTAGCGTTTAACATAGCCCAGAGGTAAAAATACTAAAATGTGCAATTCTTGTCCTATCAACTTCTAATCTTTATGCGATTACTAGTTTGTGGTCTACCAGAAACAAATACTAAATTTTTAAACTCTAATATAAACCGTACTTGAGAAATTAATCATTTATTAACATTCTTTGGTTTCAATTTTTCATCTTTTCAAAATACTCCTCGCGATGAAAAATTAGATTTCTGGCTCAAAGTTTTAACTTCTGCATCATTAAAGGACTATAAAATCTCAGTTGGCCTTTTTAATCTCTCTACCACGTATATGAAAGGTAGAGAATATATTGCATTCCAACCAAAAATTACCGAGATTTCACAGGGAATACATGATTTGAGGTCCTCTGAATCCAACAAAAAATCATTTTAATAAAAAAGGTCTGTGTGTGTCTGTGAACAGCATATCCAAAAAGTGAAAGTCGGATAAGTACCAAACTTCATATTTAAGTTCTGCTTCTCCAAGGATGAGACACAAATATTTTTATCTCAACTACCCTTTAGATGCACCATTTTTCGACAAGTAATTTAGTATCTAAACAATGCCTTGGTTTTGATTAAAATATCATATATTAAAGATATTTAAATTAAAAGTAAGGTGTATATCTTGAATTTTCTGGGAATAGCCCGTGAAGTCCTGTTCATTCGCAAGGAATTTGTATAATCTTACATAACTGGGAAACTTGGACATTATGTTAAAGCTCTATCAATATTCAGTTGTTTCTCACGTTTGCATGGAAACTGTGGAATTTTAAGACCAGCGTATAGCGTCCGGTTCTTAAGCATTTGACTAAATTGTTCTCTTTGTGTCTATAACGAAATCTGCAATGTAGCTATTTTTGCAAAGATTTATTTGGATTAAAAATAGAACAAAAAATAAGCTTAAAATGAATAGTCTGTATACCCACCAATAAATGATAGCGGGTAGCGAAAGTCATGTGAATGTATCACATCAGATTTTTTTTGAAATGCTCATTAGTTTGACTTATTAGTTTCTCACATATCGATGTCATTTATAAAAATATTTAATTACACATTCAATATATACTATACAAAAACTTCCAAGTCGTGTGTTTGTTCAGAAGTCTTCCAACAATACTAAACATGTCGGAATTATTGGTCGATATATGCATCACGTGGAGCAATTTGAATATTTCAAGATGTTGAGAAAAACACTATTGGAGAAACATACCTTTGAAATTGGAATTTCTAGTAAAATACCTGCCCAACATTACTTAAATTTTGTAAATACTTTATAAAAATAACAGCTGCTGAAATGTTGAAAGCAGGACCTGAAAATAGGAAGTACAAGCTGCATATAACATAAAATCTGCAACGGATAAAATTCCATTGATGGGTTGTCTTAAAAGGACTATATACAAATATAACAACACTGTATTTTAAATCACCCCATTCTTAAACACATGATTTACGAACATTGTTTTTACTCCACATGAATTCATATTTTAATACAAAAAGTTTCAGCGTAGAGTATTCTCACTTAACGTATTCATATACCAATAGTCCCATACTACTATACAATATAAGGCACTATACTGAAGCTGAACTATGCAGCCTTCTCTAAACATTATGTTAAACACCGACACTCCTTTTATCTTACAGCCGAAAGGGACTTGAGAAATAAACCTGCTAATGAGGTATAAATGTTGCTCCATATAGCTATGTTCTACTAATGCCGAGTACCCAGTAATGATTTTCGAAGTTATACAAAACTGTCGCTATTGGCAAAACACGTTTAAAGTAGTTAAACTGAGAAGGAAAGATAAGCGGGTTCTGTAACGCCATAAATATTTTTTTTCTCTTTTACAGAAGAGAAGAAAGGAGAAGTTGGTTGAAAACCGAAGCTAAGCTGTATTTCTACAGCAGGTCCCCTTGAACGCTGCAGATAAATCCGGTCCCATGGGATTCTGAACAGAAAAAGGGGGAGCTGCTCCTCTGCACTAAAGACGTCCCTTTTCTTGGCAGTTGGGGGAAGATGACCTGCCATTTCTTCAGAAGTATAGCGACGGTTAAATGAATCGTGTTATTAAAACACGTTTCTTAATCCGACAGAGAAATGCTTTGGCTACCCATGCGTGAACTAGTTTACTTCATTTGGATTATCGCCACACTTTAAGTTTCCTCGGTTCTTGGTTTCGAGATAAATGGTAAGTGCGGAAACGATGGCCGGAATTTGAGCCAAAAGCATAGACTTGTACCAATAATAACCGCATATCAACTGGAATTCCATAACCATCCTAAACGATTATGAAGAATGTAGTTTTGGGATTAGCAGCTTGCCATTCTATCTTATGAAGTATGATATTTTTATTAGCCCCACGTTTGGGAGCCAAATTTGAAGTAGATTATTTGTTAGTTGGAAAATGCTTCATGTTTATCTGCACCACGTATGGGAGCCAATTTGTCGCGGTCACATCGTGTTATCTTATTTCTGAGCGCCTGTTATTGTTTTACTACTTTGAATGTTGGGTTCATTGTCCTCCGGCTAGCTATTGTTTCTCGGACGAGCACATCTCTTGAACAGGGTGTGTAAACGGAAAGGATTTGTTACTGAAAGATAACACTGATAAAAGAATTTGTTTTTACACTTTTATTGTCGTCACACATTATTCAATTTCACATATTGACTTTTGATACACGCCAGACTGAAACTGTTATATTTTCTGTTACTATAATCACTTACTTGCTGAGCATTATTAATTCGCGTATTTCACATTTATAACTAACTTTACAACGCGAGAGATTTTGTGGAATTGCGCGACGATTCTCTTAAACGTTGTGACGTATAACCCACGAATACTTATGTTGAACTGAACGACGTATTACACGCGAATGCTTCTGTTGGATAGGTTGATACCCGTCTCTGGCTTTAGCTTTTTATACTCCCTCACCCAATATGCCTACAGATTATAACCGAGCTGCTATTGGTTAATAACACGCGCCAACATTAGCGTCTATATTTATATCCAATCAAAATTACGAAAACATATGCTCTAAGGAAGATGTTCCCTCCATTTCTCAGAAAAGCGCGCCAATCTGACGTCATTTGCTTGCCTCTAATAATTGATAAACAACTCACCCCCTCGCTCATTGTTGCCCGCTCTTATTGTCAGTTTCAGTGAGGTCGTGTAAACTTATTTCCTAACAATGCTTATAATTAACAAACATCTCAAGTCATTGTCATACAATAATGCTAATTTACACTACAATCACTCTGGCATTTACATTATTGTGATACAAATTACTGCCACACTTAAAGGCAACCTTCTTTTGGTGTTAACGCTCTTAATATGATGCCCAAGCTAGTGATTCCTAGTAAGCGAGTATAAAATCACGATAAGGTGCGTATAGCCGTTAGGAAGGACAAAAAATTAGGCCAGAAACAAATTATGCCACCATCGAATCCTAAAGTTTTATACAAGAGTACATTATTTATTTGCATCGCTCCATAGGTGGATACAATAACACAGCACAACCTCTGTCACATATTTAATTTGTGCTGTCTACAGCTCCTGACAAGTGCAATTCTTGATAAGTTTGGAAATTTCTAAAATATTTACTTCTATTTTTACTATTTTATAATTAATTTCAAAAAGTAGTGATACATAGCAAACTTGAGTAAATCTTCTTTGAAACAGTAACCAAATTTAAAAGTCACTAAACTAATGCTTAACTATGCACATAGATTAGCAAAGCTTTCTAAGAGCAATATTGTCATATTCTGCTGATAAAATCTACCATAGAGTTTATATTTCCTTACCAGGGAATATAGTATATTCTCCTCTCCGGGTAATGGACTCAGATTCCTGGCCAAGGAATGAGTCTGGTTTCGAGCCCAGGAATATACTGCAGATTTTTCGACAAGTGTACATGGTGAAAGGAAAGGTATTACATTGCTTCTAACATGTACTTCATACATAGAGGTTTTACAAATAAAAAAGTATAATAACATTTTGTTCTATGACCAACCGTTTTCGAAAAAAATAGTTGCCTTTCCAAATTAAATGGTTTATTCCGTAATAAACTATGAAGGTAATATGGAAAAGTAGAATCAGACGACTTAAAAATTCAATGCCATCGCCGGAATTTCAACCACGGATCTCCAACCTTGTCTAATACACAGATTTTGTGGAAGAACAGTTAATCCCAGTAATTTACTTAGTAGCCCAAACTACGAAGCCCGGGATTTAAAGTGCTTACAACATTGTAAGTCGCCATTGCGGTAAGTCATCTCAATACAATTTGTAATCGCCTTGTGGTTTACCGGGAAAAATGCGAATCAGTTGGGGAATTTAATGTCTTACCGGCATGTTACCATTGTAGCTCAGTGGTTAGAGCAACCGGGCCAAAACCGGGGGATCCGTGGTTGAAATCTCCGCGTTGGTATTGAATTTTTAAATCGTCTAATTCTACCTACATAACTTTTGCGGGAAAATAATTAATTCCCTATGAAAATGATAGTTTGTTACTTGTAAGGTGACTTGTAAAGTAACCTATTTCTGACGTAGTTTCGGTAGAATACTGTATGACATCATCAGGGTTTTGAAATAATTAATCATTTTTCGAACACTGTTTTGCTGACGTAATGTGGTTGGAGACACAGGCAACGTTGCTAGGTCAAGGTAGGTCATACGAGTATCGGCTTCTGGTCGTAAAGAAAACAGCATATCCGAACTCGGAGGCGGGCGGAATATGGGTTTTGTATTCCGCACGACTCTTAATCCAAACAAACACGACGAAAGGGTGGCGTAATGTTTTAGTGAAATGACAAGTACACTTGGTAGCTACTGGCCTGCACACAGTATGGAACTAATGACTTCGCCATCCAATAAGCGTTTCGCGGTTGCCGACTGAAAAGCACACTATATTTATGTCAGGTCACTAGAATTGAGTAATTATTAGAGTAGTATCGTACTACGCATTGAAATTCACGGGTTAATGATAAAAGAACCCGAGGTGTGTTTAGTGGAAAATCATACGTACAGCACAAGGTTTACGAGATGTCAGTCTTTTCAAGTCGTGAGTATGTTGCTGGTGTATAGCCTGCAAGCCAGATCTGAATCCCCTGGACTTTTTCCTCTAGGGGGATATGAAAAGCAAGGTCTGCAAAACATCGACTACTGACGTCGAATCTTTTGCACAATGTATTGTGACAGTCCAGTTTTTACAAACTGACACTTCTCTCTGTTCTAAGTGTCACTATTTAGCCCTTATTTAGTTCAATTTCACTAGGAGTTAACTTCGTCTATACTATCACTTCACCAAGGTGAACTAGTTCAATTCTCCGTCACTTCAGTTTCTTCGTAACACAGCTTCTTCACGCCGGAAGGTTCACTTCACTCAGAAGTCAAACACAGACCTCCACAACCCGTCTCTGCAGTCGCACTCCTTGCACGACACAACAGCCGTCACCAATTCGCTCGGTGAGTCGCTCTTGGTGTCGCACGGGAAATCCACCCGCCAACTCGCTCGCTCAATGACATAACTCAACTCACACTGTACTCGCGCTGACTCGACTGACCGCGAGAGCGCTTATATAGCAAGTGGAGTCTTTCCACAAGGTTCTCGAACGTTCTAGAACTATTTCTACGCACTTTTTATAGGGGAGGGAGAAACAGCTTCCAGCAAGTTCTAGTTATCTTCCGATAGCCACCGGTGTTTACGCTGGCGAGCGCAGTTATCTCGTTTACTCGGACCGCCCGGCGTCGGCCTTCGGATAACCTTGGGTCATAGACACTGCGTGACAGGAGGAAATATGCAACAATGAAAGTGTATTTGCTAGAGCATGACGTAATTAGTTACTAAAGTGTGAAGCTTGCAGCTGCGCAAATTGTGGCCATTTTGAACAAATTGTGTGAATCGCATGATTCATTATGTTTATTGCTATTTTTTACTATCTGTGTTAAAAAGTACCAATTAGTAGACTATGTAAAGGACTATATGGGTTTTTGTGTTTGCATATCAGAAAGATGGTTTACTTACTCAAATTAGGGGTACCAATTTCAAAACGTATTTAAGTTTAATGCTGAACGAGCTGATTATCCGTGGATTACAGCGCCAACGTATTTCTGTTTTTAAATGAAGAGTAACACCCACTTTCCCAGCTAAATCTTGCCAGCGTGTGCATTTAATATTCTCGAAAAACCCAGAATATCTCCGCATAAAATGCTTATAGAAAAAATTAAAGATACAAAATACGATAATGAGATCCGTAACTGGTTTAGATTAATGAAATGACTTCCCTTCCATCAAGTGTAGCACCACTGCCCAGTCAGCACTGTAAGTAATATAAGGAGCTAAGATAGGCTGCGATTCACAGGTCCGGTAAATAAAAATCGGTTTCGGAGGAGCGTGATGATGGCCACATCCATATCTGTTAAATGCTCGTCCTCCTCAGCATATGGGTGTGAGACCAGTAGTCAGCTATGGTCTCTTGAGCTATTGTGCCAGAAAATACAAAGGTATTCATAAACTATTAAAGTTGTGGTAGAAGAGTGGCAGTGGAAGAGAGGGCAATAATCGCACAGTCAGACGGGATTAACACAGAAATAAACCCGAACGAGAGTGTATACTCATACTCGATAAAGATAGAGAACATGACCAAATAGAACTGCTAGCATCCTTACTTGAGAGGGTAATAATAACCAGTTACAACAAGCCCAAAGAACGAAAATTAAACTGCACTCCATGAGAGGTCAAAAAAGTAATTTCACTGATTCATATCTTTTGTAATTTACCAGTCAGTTGCTTTCTATAATAAATAATAAACTTACTTGATCTACAATAACAGCAATATTAAGATATAATCCAACATCCAATGCAGATATGCCGATGTTATAATGCCATCGCGCAAATTTTCATAAATGGTAGCATGTCGGGCATTCTCAGATAGGCATGTAAGTATCTGCACTCTGGAGCTACTTTCACTGTGTGACCATAAAATGTTTTAATCATTGCTTATGGAAACTCACCTGCGCTTGGTGGGCTGTACAGAATTTGTCAATAAGTCTTTAGGGACTATATTAAGCTAAATCATAGTCTCTGTTTAAATTCCTCATTTTTAAGATAAAGGATGCTAATATCAATATTATATACAGAATGTATCTTTATTGATTTCATATATGTAGGGGACGTGTTCTTGATATCAAAACAGTAAAAAAAGTTAATATGAATATGGGTCTGAAAATAATTTATTTCAGAGTTACAACACAAAATCGAAAGTTACAAAAATTGCTCGAAGTGGCTTCGATGCATGCAGTAAGCCTGCGTTCCATGCTTTGGCATACTCTGTTGAAAATTCCTGGTATTTTTCGTATTTGTCAAATCCAGTTTGGATACTTCCTCTCAAAATGTCAACATCAAGTACAGGAGTCGCATAAACCAAGGATTTCAAATTCCCCAAATCAAGCGATCGAGCAGGCCATGCAATGTGTCCCCCTTGACCAATCCATCTTTGCAATCCATCAAAAACTTACGAACTATCTTACTGAAATGAGTTGAAGCACCATCGTGTAAAAACCACATTCGTTGGGTGACGTCCAGAGGCACAATATCAGTTAAGTGATAATTTCTGAGAAATTGGAGATAGGTTTGTCTATTCAGACGTGGAGGGAAGAAGTAGGGATCACTAAGGTGATCATGAATGATCCCACCCCAAACGTTGAGAGAGAACCTCTGTTGATGGTTGTCCTGTCGTACTTCATTAGGATTTTCAAATGCCCAGTTATGAGTGTTATGAAAATTGAAGATGCCGTCGCGAGTAAAACCAGCCTCATCCGTAAATAAGACGCAGGCTATGAAATTGATGAATAAGCGCACTGCTGCAACATGCGTTGATAGAAACTTCTAACTTGGCTCAAAGTCCGCCTCATTTAATCCTTGCACATGTTGAAGTGATACGGATACAGAAGATTTTCATACAGAATTCTCCAGATAGTCGTATGACTAACTCTTTCCCTTACAGTCATACGTCTTGTGCTTTGCGATGGTGCATCCACAGCACGAAGAAATCGTTCAACTTCAATGCCTTGTACCGCTTTTGGTCTCCCAACATCCCTAGTACTCCTCTCAAATGCGCCATTCTCTCTCAAGCGTTGGCGAATTCGTGCGAATGTTCATACACACGGTAACTGCTTTTCAGGGTACCTTTCTGCATAAAGTTCACGTGCTCGTGCTTCATTGCCGTCTGCACGGCTATACGTGTAGTGCATATCCGTGTGTTCACTCTTGGAATACGCTTCTTTGATCTATAACAACGAAACAGTTGATTTTCAGACCCATGAACATAAGAACCTTTTTTGCTGTCAGGAACACGTCCTCCAAATATATTGTACCACTAAAGACACATCCTGTATAATATAAAGAATGCATAACAAGATTAACACACTACTTTGCTCATTGACAAGCTGACCGCAATTTTTATGTTGAACTTGCTAGATACGCCAAAAGGCGAAATAACCATTCTTACTTTAAAACGGACAAACTAGTTGTAACGCATTTATGTTTTGTGTTATTTATTTATTTTACACAGGGCAGATAAATGTAATTCTAGGTTAAAAAAATGCAACATCGGACAAGCCAGATCAATAAGGCAAATAGTACTTAGAGCGTTTTAATTTAATAGGTTTAACGCTTTTATTTTAAGCAAATATTTATTATTATTATTAACATGAGAAAAGCCTGAATAAAATTTGTAGTAGCTTTTTACTTACACAGAATTTTAAGTTTTAGAACCCTTTATGCACTTTTGCACATTATGCACTTATTCAGGAAAAAACTAGGAGTATATTTTATTATTCCTTTAACAAATGTTTTTTTCATAATTCAGTGATATTTTCATTAACCCTTTGTATCATTTGTCTTACTTTGTCATCTACCCATTTGAATGCAATTAGGACTGTAGGGTAGAATAAGTATCACTAAATGAAAGTAAGATTTTTTGTCCTTTTGGTCTGGAAAGTGAGAACTGGACACTATAACAAAATGACGAAAATGAATCCTATACTCCTTTAAAGGATGTTTATACGAGTTTTATATCAGGGTTTTTACGACAGTAGTAGATATGACTTGGCGGGACTTTTCGAGAAGCAGTTCTAATACAAAAATATTTGCTAGTTCCTTTATGGCATGTCGAATGGTTTTCTTCATCACTTTCGTCACTTATTTTGATTAATACAATGCTCTAAAGTTCTGTGTCTGAAGAAATTATTTGCGAAGATACAAATCTGTGTTTATTCTGGGTCTTAGAAACGCAGTCATGAATATCTGTATATTTCTATTATTTTGAAATTTTGGGTAGTAAGGAACACGTACAAGAACTACTTTTGTACTTGGCGGGATTTTAAAATTCATTTAGAAATTTCTTCCGCATGTTAAAAAAAAGCGCTCACTGAACTTATACCATGGATAAGTATTTTAAAGAGATATTGGAAAAATTAAATAATGAAATGAATAATATATACATATACATATATTTATTGTATATTAATTTTAAAGGATATTAGCATAATGAGTCAAGCCCGGTTCATCACTGTTATTTTCCTCCTCCAGTTGAAAATTGTTTTTATGAATCTTAATGTGTATTCACGATATAGCATATAAGAAATAAACTGCTGCGGAAACTTTAAAATGGGAAAAAATGTATTTATTAGAAATCAGAAGAATAAATTACTTTAAGCGGAAACTGCATTAGTGTTTAGACAAAACAAACATCTTAATTTATTACTGCAGAAATTGTGTTATTTATATTACATTAATAAATTAATATGCATTTTTCAAACTTCAAAGCTTTGCTCTTGTTTCACTCTACATTCAGGTTAGTAGTCAAAACTAAAATTAAACATGGGTCTCAATGCTGCCCATAGAGGACGACATTCCTGGAACTTAGATGACATTCCTCAGAAGATATACGGTATAAAAGAAACCGTTGTCTATCCTGGTATACTCACCGAAGGAATTGTGGTATCGCATTACGGCAAGCAGCGATGATTCGTCTGCTGAGAGTAAAGAAAATAAGAAAGAAACTGTGGGTGTGAGGTTCGGCGAACAAGAAGGCTAGTATATCAGCCCTCCGTCCTTTTATTAGTGTTTAACGCCTCTTTTTGCTACACACGACACACAGGTAGTTGACACTGATTATATGAATGGCAATGATAATTGGGAAAGCAAGCGTTTCAAGCTTGATTTTACAGTACCTCATCGGCATTTGAAAGTTATTGAACTGGGAAAACCCGCAAAAAATACTTAATCGGCGAATACGTTCCTGGCAGGATTTGAAACGCGGCTACAAAGCCTCCCACGTGATCAACTTAACCTACGTGGATGGGTAAATTGGAGAATGGCCTCTGAAGTATGAGGTAAAGACATGACAATGGGCCATTAATCTGTAGCGGCAGAAATTTATCTAAAATATCACCGTCCGCTATGCGAGCTTGCAGAAAGTCCAAGTTCTTCATTGACTTACAGCAGGACTAGTACACTAAGATCTAAAATACATATTATGTTTAGTTTCCACCGAATCTTGATTCGATACTTATCAACCTCTTTAACATCCTATGTGCCTAGTACAAGAAAGTTTGGAAATTTAATTTGACCAAAGAGCTGCACAAGAATTTCGGCCATTGTTTATATCGCAACAATAAATTTCTGTTTTTACTTTCTCTACTACGTATAGTAAGTAGGGAAAGTATTGTATTCCACCAAAAATTCGCTAACAAGATTTCACCGGAAATACATGTTTGAGGCCCCCAGAATCCAAAAAAAAAGCATTTTTGGAAACATGTCCGGTGTGCGTCTGCGTGCCTGCGTGCGTGTGTGTGTGTGTGTGTGTCTGTGTGTGTCTGTGAACAGCATAACTCAGAAACGAACAGTAGGATAAACACCAGACTTGGTATTTAGGTTCAGTATTTTAGAGATGCGACACGAAGGTTTTCAAGCAAATCCCCCCACCCCAGACTACCCTTTACATGGAACATTTTTCGAAATTTTTAGTTTTATCAAAAATGCCTCTAACGATTTTGATTAAAATATCGTATGCTTAAGATATTTTCACGACAAATGAAATGTATATCTCGAATTTTCTGGAAATGGCTCCAAAAGTATTCTTCATTGTGAACAACTTTTGCATAACTGGTAAACCATAAGAGATAGAAAAAAATGTTACTACACACAAATGTAGATCGCGTTAAAATACACAATTTATGTCATATACATTTTTTTTTGTTTGAGTGAACCATTTTCGAGATATTACTTGTTAATCCCTTAAATTTTCCAATAATTTTTCTGAAATGGGTATTCGCTATTCATTTTTTATGTCCTGGACATACAAAGAGAATGGAATGCTCCACATAGCAACCAGCTCTTAAAATATTTAACTATCGCTTAAAGCCTAACATATTCCCCTTGCATCTACAAGAAAATTAGCAATAATATTAACATCTCGATATCTCGATTAATATGAAGCATATGAAGAATAAGTGTTTGTAAAAACAGTTTCTACAAGAGTAGAGAAAGTCATGTGAGTGTAAAACATCAGATTTTTTAAGTAATGTCTACTAATAAGAGAAGTCTTTATGAGTGCCACTTCTTCCCATGTCTTGCTTAGACTTATTCAACTGCAGCTTTTGTAATGTTAAGCTCAGGTAAAGGTTTTGACAAAATAAAGCCAGAATATCTTACTGATACGCCACAACAATCTGCATAACTCTGGGTGCAAGTAGTGGTCGTGGATGTCCTTGAGTGTCAGTTCGTACAATAGTGCACCGGAAGACATGTCGCTAAGGCTAACACTTGTGAATACAATAACCGTGCAGCCAAAGGACATTGTCCAATCTGACCTAATGTTTGTGTCATCGATGTGTATTCTATAATCCCTAAATATTTTTAAAGTTACTATTGTAAGACTACCTATATAGGAGAAAAAAACCTTTTATTCCCCAAAATGATATTTTAGAAACTAAATTAAAAAGCCATTGCCTCTTGAAGCTCTATAAATAGACATAATTAGGTGGACAAAATTATGATTTACAGTTCATAAAAGCATAGATAAGAACTGGATTCGAATAGGTACTGAATCTTTTCAAGCATAAGCTTCTCTCCATTCACATTCAAAGCACAGTTGCGGATATTTTGGTCAAGTCCGTACCTAAAGGAAAGTCTTAATTTGTGTATACAAATTGGACCAAAATTACTGATATTACTATGCTGTCATTATTAGACGTTTCATTATTTTGTATTATTATTATTATTATTACTACAGTGTAATACGAATTGACCAAAATATACATCGGTTAAATGGAATTTATATCAGAAGCAAAATTTTGGTGAACCAAATGCACGGTGTCGGGGTTAGTGCTATCATAAAGTCGGGTTTAAATTAAATTTGTGATAGTATAGTTGCTGAATATACATGGAGTAATAGAAGGATTTTTAATCTGAACAGACATAGTCTACTTTTCTAAAACACAACAATCGCATGGGTCTCATGGACATAAATGCTTTTCCTGTCCCTATAATCTTACAATAAGTTATAATACTAAATATATAATTCTGATAACTGAATATTAACACAACGAAAGCAAAAAATAGATGAACGAAGGAAATTTATAATAATAATAATAATAATAATGATAATAATAATAATTACAGATTAAAATTACAAACGTAATAATAAATATCTACAGTGCCCTGATCTTTATGAATTTGCAAATAATGCTAGTCATAACGTTTTTACTTTCTCTACTACGTATAGTAAGTAGGGGAAGCATTGTATTTCACCCAAAAATTCGATACCGAGATTTCACCGGAAATACATGTTTTGAGATCCCTTGAATCCAAAAAAAGCATTTTTGGAAACATGTCCGTGTGTGTCTGTGTGTCTGTCTGTGTGTCTGTCTGTGAACAGCATAACTCAGAAACTAACAGTCGGATAAACACCAAACTTGGTATTTAGGTTCAGTATCTTCCAGAGATGCGACGCGAATGTTTTCAAGAAAATCCCCCCACCCCAGATTACTCTTTACATGGAACATTTTTCGAAAACTTTAATTTTCTCAAAAATGGCTCTAACGATTTTGATTAAAATATCATATGTTTAAGATATTTTCATGACAAATGAAATGTATATCTCGAGTTTTCTGGGAATGTCTCCAAAAGTATTCTTCATTGTGAACGATTTTTGCATAACCGGTAAACCATAAGAGATAGACAAAATTTTACCACACAAAAAATGTAGATCGCGTTAAAATACACAATTTATGTCATATACATTTTTTTGTTGAGTGAACCTTTTTCGAGATATTGCTTGTTATTTCCTTAAATTTTCCAATACTTATACTTTTTCTCAAATTCGTTATTTTTTTTTTTATGTCCTGGACATGCAAAGAGAATGGAATGCGCCACATAGCAACCAGCGCTTAAAAGATTTGACTATCGCTTATAACCTACCATATTCCCCTTGCATCTACAAGAAAATTAGCAATAAGTTTGACATCTCGATATCTCGATTAACATGAAGCATATGGAGAATAAGCGTTTGTAAAAATTGTTTTACAAGAGTAGAGAAAGTCATGTGAATGTAGCACTTCAGATTTTTTTTATGTCCTGGACATGCAAAGAGAATGGAATGCGCCACATAGCAACCAGCGCTTAAAAGATTTGACTATCGCTTATAACCTACCATATTCCCCTTGCATCTACAAGAAAATTAGCAATAAGTTTGACATCTCGATATCTCGATTAACATGAAGCATATGGAGAATAAGCGTTTGTAAAAATTGTTTTACAAGAGTAGAGAAAGTCATGTGAATGTAGCACTTCAGAATTTTTTTATGTCCTGGACATGCAAAGAGAATGGAATGCGCCACATAGCAACCAGCGCTTAAAAGATTTGACTATCGCTTATAACCTACCATATTCCCCTTGCATCTACAAGAAAAATAGCAATAAGATTGACATCTCGATATCTCGATTAACTTGAAGCATATGGAGAATAAGCGTTTGTAAAAATTGTTTTACAAGTGCAGAGAAAGTCATGTGAGTGTAACACATCAGATTTTTTTTATGTCCTGGACATGCAAAGAGAATGGAATGCACCACATAGCAACCAGCGCTTAAAATATTTGAATATCGCTTAAAACCTACCATATTCCCCCTTGCATCTACAAGAAAATTAGCAATAAGAATGACATCTCGATATCTCGATTAACATGAAGCATATGGAGAATAAGCGTTTTTAAAAATAGTTTTGTACAAGAGTAGAGAAAGTCATGTGAGTGTAACACATCAGGTTTTTTTTATGTCCTGGACATGGAAGGAGAATGGAATGCGCCACATTGCAACCAGCGCTTAAAGGATTTGACTATCGCTTATAACCTACCATATTCCCCTTGCATCTACAACAAAATTAGCAATAAGTTTGACATCTCGATATCTCGATTAACATGAAGCGTATGGAGAATAAGCGTTTGTAAAAATAGTTTGTACAAGAGTAGAGAAAGTCATGTGAGTGTAACACATCAGATTTTTTGTATAAATTACATTATTGTTTAAAGTTACAGGTTATTTTATAAGTGTTTGCATCTTGAGAAGATCATCCGTTCATGTTAATAGAATCATTCATTGTTGAAAGGAAAAATATAAATTACAAATTCAAAAAGAAACACCTGGATTGCATTACAATTGAATGTATTCAGCACATCAATAATGCATATTTATAATTAAAATAGATTAACTAATATGTGACGCGTTTTAAGTTAGTGTTTACGAGTAAGACTATACGGGATTTAAGTTGTCTAGGGCGCATACTAAAGGATGACTGATAACAGCTAGCACGTAGACAATAGGTGCATTGCTTTATGTTTTTAATAATCTTCACATTATTCCAAATCACATTTGCAATTACTACACACCTATGGTAAACCGAGGAGGTATTGCATTACAAAAGTATCTATCAATATTTCTCCGGAAATGCATATTCTGGGGTACCCTGAACGCTTAATGGCATTTTCAAAAAAGGTTCGTGTGGGCGATTAACGTAATCCAAAAACGAAAGGTCGGGAAAATGTTAAACCACGTATTTAACCTCGGCATCATTCAATAATTATCTGCACCATGGTTTTAACTATTTTTATTCAAACACGATTTTTTAAAAATATTTACATGACATAAAATGTATATATCGCTTTTGACTATTCTTCTGTTTCTCTGGATGTAATGCAAAAAAATGTAACTACATTTTATTTACATACATGCTTGGTTATCACATAATTGTTTTTGCCAAACGAAGATACAGTATCATACAATGTAGCAGACGGATGGCTTTGTGGCCAGCATTCGTGAGGTCGAGAGTTCGATTCCCAAGGCTTACCTTCCTGACCCATGGATTTTTCGGAGGTTTCCCCAGGTCGCTAGAGGAATGCTGGGAAGGATCATTACCTCCCCGAATTTCTCTCTACTTCATTTCCTCTGATTTCAGCTGCCTCTTTCACATTAGAGGTTGATTCCTGGACTGTGTGTCCAGGACAGATGGCGCAGAGACTTGCTCGATGGAATTCCTCCTCGGCCCCATCAGATGGCGACTGTTAGAGCCTCCACTGCTAGGTTGAGCTTTCCATAATCTCCGCTGGAGGGGAGCCTGTGAGCTTGAGAGGGCCGCCGTTGAGCGCTTTCGGCCGGGTAGTCAAGCCCGTAACTCTTAAGGAACCCTGAGCGTCTATGTCGCCATGCGTCGGCCGGTCCTCCGGCCCATACGCCTCCTACGGTTCCTTTATTTCACCCATTTCTCTCCGGGGTTGTATGCACAAAAGGGCCGAGGTGCTAGGTATCCCGTCCGTTAACTAATCCCAATCTATAATATATGTTGCAGAATTCAATAAAAATCCTGTTAAGTCGCAATAGAAGGATACATATTGAGACAGTAACTATGGTTATATATGCTATATATACATTAATGTAAATTATAATGTAAAATAATATTAATAATCAAAATACTGGTTATCGAAATAGAAGTTATGGCATAAATTTTATGTATGTTCAAGTGTAGCTGGAGCTGTGGAACCCTTGTTAAAAGCCGACAAACATATATTTGTGTTAGGATTAGGGCCCAGGCAAAAAGGACTTGTATGGGAAGGTCATAAAAGCCAGACCTTGAGTGTTTGTGAAATAGAAAAGGCGACAAGCGAACACAACATATTTTTGTAGAGAGGCCACATGTTTGCAAACGTCAAACAATAGCCGGGTAAGTCATCTGGAAGGTTCCAAGCTGAACGAAGACAGACAAGGAAAGTTTAAGGAAGAATATGTTTAAAATCTTTAAGGGGAGAAATGTTAGTTGTAGCAACCCCATCAGCCAGGGCGGTTGAGTATAGTGTGCTGCGATGTGAATAACATACATGTAAGCTCTCAGAAGCAGGCGTTATTAGTTACTTCTTATAATGTAGTTGAAACGTTAAAATGTTATTAATTTAAAGGTCTATAGGAACGTGTGATAAATATTACAACTATTTCTAGAGCACGTATAAAATACTTGATTGCTCAGCGACCGCAAGCTTGACGCCCAAACGTGGTAGAGCTTGACCGTTCTACAGCTCCAACTAACTTAAGTAACTGTGTAGATTATTACTAAGACAGTAAATTCATGTGCTATTAAAGCATAGTGTTCTTCATTAACTTAATCTATTGTTAGAGTTGTTACTTAATACCTTCCTTCCCGTATCACACCCTGCAAAGTTATACAAGCTCTACCAAAAAGCTAAATAACAGCAGCCGTGGCAAGAAATAAAAATAACACTTTAAGAGTAACAACAAGATAATTATCAGTATCACCATAGTTCATATATTAATTCATATATTAATATATCGGACATACTGCGAGTTATGCTCTCCCTCCACGAGTATACCGCAATATTATAAACACCTTTCTTCTGGTTGTGCCCTGCTACTGAGTCCCAAGAGGTTGTTTATTCCTTCTTTCTTTTCTACAAAACTTGGTCTGATTGTAGGTTGCATATGAATTAAATTTCTTACGAAGGAGATTTAATTCATGATCTTCACTTAATTTTTCATTTACTTCTCAGGCCTGGTAACTAACTTTAAACCAATATTACATTCTGATACAGCTTATTTCACAAACCACATTTCCACATTGTTTTAAGCTATGTTTCCTTTTTATTTGATTTCCCTCTTGGTCACAAATATTATGAACGCTAGGATCTTTTTTGTTTAATACACAGGGTACAATTTGTCATATCTAGTTTGTGAAAATCTACCTCTGACTGCACGTGTTTGGTCATTCATCTCTTAGAGAAGACGATTCATCTCTTTCCCTCTTCCTGGTAATCTTTCAATGTCAGCATTATTGTAATGAAGGGCTTTCTTTTTTGTGGAAGCTTCTTATTCCGTTTAACCTTCTTGGTTAACGCGTTAGTCACGTTATGAAAAGTGTAAAAATACGAGATCGTGCATTCAAATACCAGCAGAGAAACCCGAGATTATTAAGCTTTTATACAACTATCATCAATATTGCATTCTTTCTATCATTAGATTTTCGATACAATCTCCAAAAAGAGTTCAGTTTAATTCGTTTTTATATACTATATATGAATTGTAACATTATTATTCATATCTTTATTTACTTTGGCACCAGTTTATCCTTACCAGATTAAACTGCTAAACACATTCTACTTTCCGGCTGTCAGATTCCTTCGTATAGAAAAATAAGAGTATACAGACGAAAGGAACCAAAGAGTGACCAAATCCGAACGACGATGTGCGTTAGGGAGGACGGGGTCTCAAACGCCCATCTTAGGCTATCCACATCTTAGCTCTGTGTCCCCTGGGGATCCTTTTGGCCCGAGACACGTTCCCAGGAAGGGGAACGCCAGGGAGAAACATTTCCAATGCGCAGAAATAACAACCCTCCGCAACATACCGAACGCCATCGCCCAGCCCTGCAGGTTGACAGAAAATGGACAGCAAATTCTCGTAGAAAATTGTCTACCAGCTCGAAAAACCTGAAAAACATGTTCAGAGAGGCCGGCCCGACAGGAATCGAATTCGGACATTTCGAATGCGTGCCTCACACGTTACCGCGGAGCCACCTTGCTCGGCTTGCTATAGATAACGAACTCGAATTGTATTTCTTGGGCGAAACGTCCGGAATCTTAGTAAACAATTCGAAAATTCTCAATTCGTTTTTAAGGAAGGTATGTGTGTGCGTGATAATAACAGCTAAGAATTTTGATAATACTGCCAGTGAAAAATATGGTTGACTTTATTATATACGAGATTGTAATATATTATATTATGATCAAAAGCATTCCGGTGTTTCTCAACTCTGAAACAACAGATTCTTCAGCATTAACTGTTCTTTTATTTTTGAATGTATACGTTTGTTTGTCCTTTTAGGATAGATTTTTGGAATTTGGTTAAAAAGTTGAATTTAGGTTTCAGCACAAAAATATAAAAGAAAGAAAAGAAATAAAGAAGCTCCTTACCCTCTACTCACACAGGGTAGCGGGATTGAAAATCTTATTTTCTTGCGTTTCTTATACGTGGGATGTTTAATACCAATTTTATTCAAAGGAGTGTATACCTAATGATCCTTTTCCATACCACCCGTTCCCAAAGAAATACAAATGTAATTGCAAATACCACATTACATAATTTCAGTATACGTAATACAAAGACTTGGCCTTGAGCTTAAATGGAAATTTAAATACAGGATTAAAAATTCTTATTTTTCTTTCCATGTTTACCATCCCGGTTGTAAGGTCTTGTACCCTACAGGACTTAAAATCTGGTGCTTAGGCTCAGACGTCTTATCTGGGAGCACAGACTATGCATCAGAGAGAACAGCCAGGATGGGTAATCAGTTCGAAACCTGGAATGAGGGCGAGGAAGGAGATGATATGAAATGGTGGAGAGATGAGTGAAAGGAAAGGTGATGTTGCAGCAATTGCTGGGATGAATTACGGGGGAAACCGGAGAATCAGACGGCGCTTTGTCAACCAAAATCCCACATGCGGTTCCCTGGGATTGAACCTAGGTCACCTTAGTGAGATACGAGCGGTTGAAACACTCAGCCAGGGTGCCACACATCTTTAAAAACTGCCAGAGCAAACTTTTAAATTATCCCTCTCTAAAGTTTCTAATTTCTGTTTCAGTTTTCGTCATAAAAATCTGCATATACAGTTGAAATTTACATCCTATAAAATTATATTAATATAAAAATTACTCTCTTGTAATTATTCATTAGTATCTAATAAATATTTTCTGCAAAACGTCATACAAGTGTTTCTAACGGTGTCAAAGAATTTAAATCTAAGACTGAAAAGGGTGAAACATTTCTTTTTGGGGAAATATAAAACGAAACTTAAGTGTAGTTTAGATTAATATACACCTAATAATGAAAATCTACAATCAGCTGTTCTTCTTCGTCTTCAAAATCACTTTTTAAAATTGAGTCTAAATTGACAAAACGACTTTATTGAGGAGTTAGGAATACATTTGCATTTTTACACATATTTTTTATGTTCATGACTCTCGCCTTAGGCATCCCAGGGCAAGAGTTTTTAAAATTTAGAGCAGGTTGTAACATTTAATTCTGTATTTATCTTTTCCCACAATAAGCTATTACTGAAAAAAATCTGTTGTGATACTATCACATGACTTTCTATAACCTCTATCTTTATTAGTGGATATACTTACTAAAGCATATTCTTACATTTAATCCAAATAACCCTTTGAAAAAATAGTTACATTACACATTTCGTTATAAATGGAAAGAGAACACCGACAGTCAAATGTTTAAGTACTGGACCCTATATGTTGGCCTTAATGTTTCCTTAATGTTGAAGCAGTATTTTTAACACTTAAATGATATCAGTCAAATTATATAATAAAATATATAATAACAGCCCGCCTTAAAGCAATATGTATATAACAATATATAAAAAGTGTATATTACACTGATTGTGTATGTTTTTATGATTATATACATGTTCAATAATGTTATGTGAATGTATTACGTAATTTAATAATGTAGGAGCTGTGAGAGTAACAGCTTTAAAGTTGCTAACAACGAGGTAACCTTGAGGCAATAATGAGTAAGAAAGTGTAATAATGCTACTAGTCATTCTTGGAGCAACAATAATGTAATTTTTGTGACAGTTTATAAAATAGTCAATCAAAAACCAGAAAAAAGCTTTAGTTAAATGAAAGTATTCTATTGGGCTAGGATTAGCCAATCAGAGACTTTAAATACAGGAATTTACAAATTTATGTGGTTGAAATCAAGTCAGTTGCTTGTAGACAGCGCTCATAACTGGACGCGTTAGTTGTAGACGGTGTCCTCGAGAAATTTAATACGTATTCGTGTGAGAAGAAAATAGTTTATGTGTTAAAAAGTGCAAGTAGTCAATAAAAGAATCTCACAGCTCTCTATATGAATTAAGTGTTATTTAAATCGTGTCAAGCATTAATAAAAGGATTGAAGTAAAATTATAATCTGTGTAAGCCTACATTCTTCAGCCGCATCACAACCTGTTCATGTCTCTAACAATAATAATGACGCAGCCGAGACAAACATAAATATATAATATTTAAAGAAACAATCAAAATTACAAAGTCATTATTTTGTTAAACATTTTTTGGGACGAAGTCAACCGGAAACATTTTACCATACGTGCGGTTGCAACTACTTCAAGTTCGGCTCCCCAACAGTTGAAATAACAATACAACTCCTACTTCAAATTGTCTTTCCATACGTTAAGCAACCATCTTCTTCAATGTTTCCTCTAACGTTGATTTGAAATATTGTTTTTAATACCTGTTCATGCCCAACCATGCCATAATCTTATGTATTTCTAAGCTCACTGCAATGAAATGGTGTCTTATTTATGAATGCTTCTTGAATTTCTGTATATAGAAGTACAGATTGTCATTTGTTAATTGGCTTTCCGGAAAGCCATTTAGCTTTGGATTGAAGAAAGATTTTTTCAAAAACTCAATTTAGTCGTTTGTTTGCGATTTTCTCTAGCAATTTGTACACTGTGCAAGTGAGCGCAATTGGTCTGTAGTTTGCTGGAAGTGGATGATCTTTGTTTGGTTTCGTAATTGGAATTGCAATGGCCATGAGCCATTGATCTGGGAATACGCTCTATTCCCAAATGTAGTTAGAAACTTCAAGTAAATAGGTCTTTCCTTCTTTTGGGAGTTCTGTTAAGAACTCGAAAGGTTTAATGTCGACCATTGGCTCCTCGTACTTGTACTGCTAATAATTGCCGTGTTGACCTCAGAGTCAGCATTTCATTGAATATTTCGTCACTTATAGTTAAGTCAGGAGAGCGGATTTTGAATTTCAAGAAATCCTCTTTGAAGCTGGAATCACTTGAAATGCCCGAGAAAGCTTCAGCTAGGCAATCAGCAATATATTGAGGATTTTCCAGGTAACAATTTGTGTTACAATTTAAAAGTGAATATATTGGAGATGTAACGTTGTTAGCGCATATCTTATTCAGTTTTTCCCAAATTACATTTTATGGCATTCGGTGTAAAAAAATCTGATGTGTTACACTCACATGACTTTCTCTACTCTTGTACAAATTATTTTTAAAAACGCTTATTCTCCATCTACTTCATGTTAATCGAGATAAACATTTACAGACTCTATCTCATTTACATTTTCTGGTAGATGTAAGGGGAATATATATTTACAAGGGCAATATAGAAATACATCACATACATATCTCTTAATAGCTGGTTGCTAGGTGCAGCACCATTCCCTTTGCCACAGATTAATACTCTTTGCATATCCAAGATAAAAAAATGAATAACGAATTCCCATTTGAGAAAATAAGTATTGAAAAATTTAAGGGAATAACAAGCAATATCTCTAAAATTTTTCACTCAACAAAAATATGTATATGATATAAATTGTGTATTTTACCGCGATCTACATTTTTTGTGTAGTAAACTTTTGCCTACCTCTTATGGTTTACCAGTTATGCAAAAGTGGTTCACAATGAAGAATACTTTTGGAGACATTCCCGGAAAATTCAAGATAAACATTTTATTTGTCATGAAGATATCTTAAACATATGATATTTTAATCAAAATCCTTAGGGCCATTTTTGAGAAAATTAAAATTTTCGAAAAATCTTCCATGTGAAGGGTAATCTGGGTTGGGGGGATTTTCTTGAAAACCTTCGTGTCGCATCTCTGGAAGATACTGAACCTAAATACCAAGTTTGGTGTTTATCCGACTTTTCGTTTCTGAGTTATGCTGTTCACAGACAGACATACACACAGACACACACAGGGACATGTTTTCAAAAATGCTTTTTTTGGATTCAGGGAGTCTCAAAACATGTATTTCCGGTGAAATCTCGTTATCGAATTTTTGGGTGGAATACAATACTTCCCCTACTTACTATACGTAGTAGAGAAAGTAAAAAGAAGACAAGAAGGATAACCATGATAATTTTTTGGGCTCTTATTGTGCCTCTTGCAAAGTCTCTTCATTTCTGGAAGTTTATTTTATTTTCAATTTTGGGTGTCGTTTATATTTATAAAAGGCGTGGTTTTTATTTTTAATCCTGATTTAGTTTCTTCATTCCAGCAGGGTGGTGTCGTCTTATTAGAGTTAGTACCGAATTTACGAATGCTCATTTCTGCAAAGTCAAGAACTATATTCGTAAACTGGTGCATTATGACATTGCTTGTAGAATAACAAAATTCGTTTTCAGGTATTTGTTTGAGTACATTTTTTGATGCTCTGATTTATATTTTGACCAATTCCTTTTTCCAGTAAGTTTGGAAAGTCTTAGCTTCCTAGAACAGTTGCTAAGCTAAGTAATTATAGCACACCAAGTAATGCATAACTGGTGTACTAAGGCAGAGGTCTATATTATTAAAGGCATCATGTTTGGTACTGTATTGCATAGGGTTGTTGGAATTCAATATTACTAGATCTGTTTTGTTTATTAACGATTCTATTATTTTTCCTCTAGCATTGTTGTAAGCACTTCCCCGTACTCTGTTATGGAATTATAATCGCCTACAAGAATGAAAGTCTTTGGTATTTTGATCACTTCATATAGGCCAGACAAACAAATACGTTGAATGTTGGGTAAATATACGTTTTATATATACATAGTAATATTTGGATTAGCAACCTCAAAATTTGTGTTGATGTTTAATGTTTAAACAGTATGTTTGGCTTTATATATGTGGCAACACCTCCACTTGCAATATTAGCATTGTCGCGATGTTTATTTTGAGAGAAGTGTCCTTTAACCCTTGCCACATAGTCATCCTTAAAATTCGCTTCTTTCAAACAAATTACATCCGCCTGGTGTAAGACAATGAAATGTTGTAAGTATTCGTGTTGAGCCCCAGAACCATTCAAATTCCACCACAGAAGAGATGTGTCAGTTTTGAAGTTATTTAGAGGATATTTGTTTTAATGTTGCTTGGCGGTTTCACCTTCTTGTTTGAATTTTTCATTATATGTTAATTGACTGATGATTCTGGTTGTTTGGGTTTTCACACCTTGAATTTTAGGAACGGATATATCTGCATAAGCTATCAACAAAACTTTCAATATTGTTTGTGTTAGATTTTGCTAAGTGTAAAACATCCACAGTTCCTGAAGCATTTTTGTAAATCTTTTCAGCTGTTCATAAGTGAAAGCGAACTCACTGAATAACAATTGAATCATTTATTTTAAAGGAGCATGATATTCGTCAACGTAACGTAACCATGTGTTTTTGCTGTCTTTTAGAATTTCTTGCTTTTTGTTTTCATTTTGGTTGTGTGTAGCGGTTTCTTCCAAGCTTTGTTTAGGGGGTTCTGGTTAGTTTTTGGATTTTTTTGTAGATTCAGAAGTTGCTATTGACCTCTTTGTTATGTTTGCTCTCCTAGTATATGTTGTGGTTAACGGTGGGAATTCATTTTCCATTTGTGCTGCATAAATATCTTGCTCAAGATGGTTTTCCAATTAGTCTACCATTTTATCTTTAGCATCGTGCTGATTTGTTGCTCATGTTTGTTGTGTAGGTTTTAAGTGGTCTTTTGGAGGAAGTGAGTTGTTTGTGTTTTGGGAGTGGTTCATTGTTTTGTATTTGTTTATTCTTAGAATAAATTACTTCATCCATTTCTGAAGGGGTATCGTCAAGAGTTGGTGGCATATGATCGTGACTGGATATGTTAGGGTTTGCTGGAGGTGTAGAAATGCTTATTTTGCATTGCCTTGCAGGATTACTTCTTGCTTACAAAGGAAGCAAGTTGGATTATCGGTAGATAAGTATATCCAATAATTTATCCCTACATGATTTACCGAATTGCTTTCCGAGAGTTTCTCTATCGTCAGGATTTACATATACTTGTCAACGAAAACTCATGATATGGGAAAAGCCTGGTATAAAGATACCTGCTCTTGTATACTCAATTGATGATGCAGGATTTACATCCAGTTGAAGTTGACTTTCCTCTACGGATTTTTAGGGACTACAGGGCACACATTGGATACGATAATTCTCTTGCTTTTTTGTCAGTGGAGGACTGAGGTGCAATGTTTATTTGTTTATTATTATGGTTTAGTACTTATTTGTATGTTCATCTACTATTTTATTGTTTAACATATATAGGCAGACTCGACCATTTGATATTCTTGATACAAATCAATGTTGGCAGGGGCTATTGGTTTTTCTACAGCTAGAACGTAATCTTTAATTTATATGTTCTCTTTTGAATTGATAACAATTGCCTGCTCTCATTTAGGAGTCGTTTGTATGACTTTGGAGTATGTTACTTGCGGAGGTGTAATTATGGTTTAATGTGTTTAATTACCATTTCTGTATTGGGATATTATTCTGTTTACTTAATTGGGTTTGCAACCGTCAGTTGTTTTGCAACATTATGGTTAGGTTCTTTAGTGGGCCATAACGGCTGCTGTAACATCCATTCGTTTATTTTAAACTATGCTATTTTTAGGTTATTTGATTTTATGTATGATATATACTTATTAATTACTTAAGAACTCACTACTTGAGGTTTGCTCCTCCGCCGTTAACTCATGACACCATTCATCGACGTTTATTCACCATTTTCTTATGACACAAGGAATTCTGACCTTACTTCACCCAATCCGTTTGTACACGAGAGCAAAATTAGGATATTAATGTCTCAAAGTATTACCAGTCATATTTTGCCAAAACAGATAATGGATCATGAGAAACAATTTTTATATCACAATTCCAATTAGCCTATATACATCCCTTTGAGGAAGGACCTCATTCTAGTGAAAGGGAGACGAATTTTGAAGTCCCGGTTAGCTATTCCGGGAAAGATCAACTTAGTTTACTGTCCTACTGACAATGTCCACATGTTTTTCCTAGTTCCTCACTCATTGGCTATTGTAATCCACTTGCTATCGAAGGTGCTTCTCAGTTTGTCTTCCCAGTGGGTTCTCTGCCTGCTCTTCTGATCAAGCCTGAAGTCCCATAAAGTCACTATTTATCCATCCATTGTCTCATAACGTGTTCTAACTATAAAATAATTATAATTAGAAGCTGAAGTATTAAACATTTTAACTGAACATTTCCAAATGAGGGACCGAAGTGAGTGTAGCCAAGAATTATAAAGTTGTGTCCCTATAACCTGAATTAAACGTGTATTTATTTACTAATATACTGATTAGTAACACAATATTCCAGCAAAGTATTTGAAGATGAAGGATCATGTTTTGCTTCAACTATGCATCCACGGCATCGAAATCTCTCTCGGTTTGTTCGATTTTTTTTCTTTTCTAATGTCTTATAGGCAAGCAAGTTTTGTTAAATTCTTTAAAGGCTTGCAAAATGTATACCCCAGAGCGGTTTCATGAATATGTAATTTAGTGAAACAGGCCACGAATCTGGAAGATTACTAGTGAGGAGTAAAGGATACAAAGGCTACCTAAACTCTTAGAGTACATGTATTATAACATCAGTTATTTACGCTTTACACACCTAAAGAGAGATAAGAAAATGTTTCGGTTTTCGCCCATCTAGTACACATCATTCTCTTGTACTACCGGACCTGCCCAATTGAATGTATCAATATATATTGTAAAATAACCATGTAAATATGTTTTGAGTTTCTGGAGAACACTTGGTATATAATTTATATAGTGTAAACAACACGTCTACAGAGAATAAAGAATGAATTTCTGGTAAAACAGGCATGTTTCTTTGATTTAAATTTAAATTTCAGGTTTCAGTCTTAAATTAGAACTAAATAATGCATTATTCCAAATAGGTATAAGTACTTTATATGCTTTAAAATATTTACCGTAAGGATCTTAACATATATTTGAAGTCCTTTCTGTTTAGCTTTCAAGTGCTTTAGAGATGTTTTTTCCATCTTCACGTAAGAACGTGAAGCACTACTAATTTGTTAGCTCTTTTCGAGTATTTCTATATTCCGCTCATTTTATGCGATATATAATTCTTCAATTTTGTGATTAAGTAAAAGTATTCACAAATAAGTGGCAATAAAGCCCTCAAAATCACCATTCTTCGTGTTTTAGGCCTGGGTGTCTGTTCCAATCTACAAACGTTTTCTCCATTTTCTCGATCGACCGACGTTGCTCCTTCCAGGTATGTGGTTCAGAATTTTGTATAATACTGTAATTATTTCTGTTCCGTTTATGCGGGATAACCGTTCCCTTCTATATTATTTTATTCTGTCGTTTAACTTAAACATTTTAAATTTATATCATATCTCTCAATTATGTGTTCTTTTACTCTTACAATGTTCCGAAACCTTAAAATTTCGTCTTATTTGTTTGCACTCTTCTTCTCTCTCTTTCCTTTCTGTATTTACTTCTCTCTCTCTTTCTCCCCCGCACTCACTCTCTATCTCTCTCTGTCAGCAAATATCCATTTTTACTTTAGTACTATAGTTTTCGTACAGATATCACTAGATATGGTAATGATTCCATGATTCCTAAACGATTATATATAAATATATCAATTATTTGTATATCGAGATATTACTACAGATTTTATTATGAAGCTTAGTGAAAGAAAAGCATAATTAACGTGTTTGCAAGCCTCGCAAGATTTTATTTTCCTGCAAACCTCTACTGTTGGGGAGGTTTGTGTCCTTTCGAGCCGAACTAGTGCGTATTTTTCGCCTTATGTTAATTTCCTTCGAATCCTTCTCCGTTCCGGATGCAACAGTGCGACTTATCGTCTTCAGCAGCCACGCAGCACTGACATACTGCAATTGTAGACTTAAAATTCTTCAGTTCAAGCTTAGTTTTGTAACAGTAGCTTTTTTTATTATGTTTAACGCCGGTTTGTTGTATTCCACTTACGAAGCGTATATAGTTCCCTGCTTATTTTGATAGCAACAAGGGTATTCAAGTTACTGCCAATATTTATACAAATATGATACTCTGTTACTATAGTAATATATCCGTACGCTCAAAAATAGGAAGAATTAGCTTATGTTACAGCCAAAGAAGTTGGGTTACAATATTCAGAAAAGTTCAACTGACTGTATATCCTTTGATCTGAGAAGCACGACATGTTTCTATAAATAAGTATCGGTCTATTCAGTGAGTGACAAAAGCAAACAGATAAGTATAAACATATATGGTTAACTACAATTAGGATCTGTAAAACTTATGGAAGGTTATGAGGTGCATTTGCAAATGAAGACTAAAATATATAATAAGAAATGAAATCTACGATAAGACTTAAAAATTTCTAAATCACATGGCACTATCAAGCAATATAAACATATCAGTAAGTAACACATATATTACATGGATCCCACTAGTATTAATAAATAAATCACATAAATGTAGAGGCACTAGGATTTCCTTGAAGAGATAGAAGTAACGAACACACTGCGCTATCGAATTAAGTGTACGTATATTTAACTCTTTAACTTCAAAAGAAGATGAGGAAGAATGGAATTATAACGGGACATATACCCAATAGAGTAGAATATTTAAAATAACAGGAACAATTAATAATATAAAATGATATTGAGAAACAGCTTTACTGTAAAATATGTAATAACTTGTACCTCAGAATGTAATTAATCTGAAAGCAAACATGTAAGGAGCAGTCTAATTAGTAACTACCAGCGAGCGAGCAACAGGAGTAATTCACATGCACATACACGCACATGTACACAGAGTTCACGCAAAGTCACAGAAAATAGAGGGAGAGGTCGAGATTAGAGTGAGACAGAGATAGTAGTCCAACTCCTGGAAGACAAAGGAATTGGTAAAACAGAAAGAGAAGTGAGAGTTGTAAAGTGAGACAGAGATAGTGGGTTTTACCACAGAATTCGGAGGGAAGCGTGACTGAAAAAATTGAAACATTCGATTTCTCGTAGCACGCTAAGCAGATAACCAATGAGAATAGTTGTTACATATAAGGGCGCGAGTTCTAGCTCATAGTAGGAAGGTATAAAAAGGGTAGGAGGTACTAAATTACATACTCTCTGATTTTACTCCAACGATGAAACGCAAGTGACTCAGGCGGAAGATTTTGTACACGTATGTGGGTAGGAGAATATAGTGTGACGCAGTTAGCTAGGCCCACGTAAATAATTTAACAGTAGTGGGAAGGTTAAAATATACAACATTTGTTTAATTTTGTGTTAACCAAGGGAAAGTTGCTAGCCGCCTCAATGGCATCATATTATGAACAAATTAAGCTGATTAAGGGAAAGTAAGTTTATTATTTGTCTTAATCCATATAAAATCCTGAGAATATAAAATTAGTATAGGAATTTCTCCTCAGCTCTTCGACAAGCAGCCCGGCAGAGAGCATCCAGATAACATCTACATGAGATAGCACATGGTACTTATGTGCGAACACCACCCCCCAACAGATTAAAGAACTTGATGTATATTAAAAAAATTGAGTAGAAATAAAGGATAAATACAACTTCTGATGTGGTGCATTCATATGACTTGCTCTACCTAGTGTCGTTTTTTTATAGCTTTCACAAACTTTCTTACGAATGCTTATTTTTCTATCTACTTCATGTTAATCGAGATGAACCTTTGCAGAAACAGTTCCATTATACATTACCTTGAACGTACAAAGGGGAATAGAAGAAAGCAAAATTCTAGTGCAGTGTTTAAAAACTAGTCTAGAATTGTCATACTCTTTCAGTGACATCGCGAGAAACCAATAACAACCATATTTGGAACTGACTAATGATACCAAAAAGTTATATCAAATAGTTTTTGTATTTTAAAGACATCTGCATTTTTTGTATACTACGTTGTTTCTTAATTTATTTATTTTAGGTCGTATGAACAAACAGGTCATAAGCAACCATGTAAAACACATAACAATATATTGTCTCTCAGTAAAAGTATTGGAAATAACAAATGAACAATAATATTTTAAGTACTAGTCGGTATTACATTACATTACGACTACAACGTTGCTTTAAAGAATAAAACAATTGAACATATTATATAATGAAAGTTAAGTATGTTATAACGTAACGCTGACAATTTTAAAAAACAATGCGTTTTTAAATAGTGGTACCGTATAAAGACAGTAGGAAAACAATCTTAATATTGAAAACCAAAGCATATGATGCACGACAAAAAAAATCTCAATTAAATTGGTAGATTAATTGTAAGAATAAACTTAATAGTGCTGAAAATAGCTTAGACTTATTCAGTGCTTCCTTCTGGTCTAAAGCAACTTTGTACTTTAATCTATAAGCTTCTAAATGTTTTCAAATAAATACATGTTGTAAAGGTTACTATGCAATGATTACGCAGAGTGGCTTGACTTTTAGTTAATGGAAGTGTTCATGTGTCAGTTGTGAATGACCAATTCGTAACCGGGTATAAATTATCCTTTCTGTTCTTTAGGTGGATTTGATTGATGCTGAATACTGAGCTCCCAATTTCCGAAAGTTTATTGGGGCAGTTTTTTATCGATCAGTATTCCACAATGTCCTGTTTAAATGACTTAGATGTGTTTTGAGATCCGTATAATAAGGCAGTATTTTTAACCCTTAAATGATTTCAGTCAAATTATGTAATATGTAAATTCAATAACAGCCCGCCTTGAAGCAATATGTGTATGTAATAATTTGTAAAACGTATGTAACAGTCATTGCATATGCTTATATTATTCTAAACATGTTCAATAATGTTATGTGAATATATTACGTAATTTAACAATGTAGTAGCTGTGGTAATAATAAGTTAAAAGTTGCAAACAATAGGTAACAATGAGGTAAGCTTGAGTCAATAATGAGTAAGAAAGTTTAACAGTACTACTTGTGATTCTTGGAGTAACAATAATGTAATTTTAGTGACAGTTTATAAAATAGCCAATCAAAAACCAGAAAAAGCTTTAGTTAAATGAAGATATCCTATTGGACTAGGAATAGCCAATCAGAAACTGAAATGTAGCAAAATTTACAAATCTAAAAGTCAGTTGCCTGCAAACAGTGTTACTAATCAGACGCGAGACACATCCAGATTTAATAGGTATTTTCGTGTGAGACGAAAAATAAGTTTAGATGTTAAAAAGTGTAATTAATTAATAAAAATAATCTCACAGCTCTCTATATCAGTGAAGTGTTATTTTAATCGTATCAAGTATTAATAAAAGGACTGAAGTAAAATTATAATCTTTGTAAGCCTACATTCTTGTCACACCACAACCGTGCTAAGAGAAACATGTCTGAAATAAATACTGACGCAGCCGAGGCAAACATAAATATATAATATTTAAATAAACTGTTTAAAATACAAAGTTAATATTTTTAATCTTGGGACAAAGACCACCTGAAAGTACATTTGTGGCGAAGGCTACCGGAAACCGGGTACCATACGTGCGGTTGCAAACAACGAACATACGTTCGGCTCCCCTTGAAATATAATACAACTCCTTCAATACAAACTACTTTAAATTGAAGCCCAAAGCGTGGTGCTAACTCCTACAACAAAATACGTGCTTCAAAGAGAAATATATTTTTCATTGTGACCGATGAATGTTGTTGCTTCCTTGGCTGTCTTATCTGCTTCTTCATTACCAGCAGTTCCAATATGTGATGGTATGCACATACGTTGTTTTTTGACACGAACTTCACTGTGCAGCTGCTTGAGTTCTTCAATTATTAGCTCCTTGTTTTCATGAGTTAGGATGCTTTAAATTATACTGTGTGAATCTGTACAAATTAGAAATCCTGATTCTTTAGAATCTTTAATTATTTGGAAACCTTTTCTCATTGCGAAGGCCTCGCAGAAGAAGACCGAGCATATGTCATTTAGCTTATATTTGATTACGCCATCATTGTACACAATTGCAAATCCTGAATCACATGACGAACGGGATCCATCAGATAATGAAGTCTTTGAATTTCTCCAATGATTCAATGAGATCTTTATAAATGCAAGCAGTAGTTTCACTTTTATGATTAGCCATCAGATTCGTATCGCTGTTTGGTCGAACTACAGGGTTATTCAAAAAGAAGGAACAGATTTACATATTTATTTCTAATGAAAGACAATAAATGGCGAAGCATGCAATACATCACTCAATAGAAAAAAGTTCAACATTTTATTTTATGTGTTCAAAATGAGCACCATTTCTTATGTGAGGACGACCAGTGCTTTTCGTTTGCATACGCAACCATCTTCTATGAATTTATTGTATCAATTGTAATTTTTTTATGGCGAAGCAGCTCGTTGTTGAACTTAAAGGAAATGCACCTGCAATGAAACAATGGATCCACTCTTTACATAATGCAGCACACAAAACGACTTTTCCTGTGGCCATTTTCTCGTAAACAAACACAGCACCGCTGTAGGCACTGAATGCAGCTAATAGGTGGAACTTAAAACTTTGAACTTTCCTCTATTCAATAATGTGTCGTATTGTTGTTCATTAAAAATTAATATGTAAAATATGTTCCTTCTTTTTGAATAACCCTGTATTTGCTCTAGTGGTTCTTTTGGGAATCTTTTTGGATTGCTTTAGGGAGACTACATTGATTTCTTTCAGATAAGTATTTAGATCATGGTAGAAAGGTTAAGTTACGTTTTCTTCTCATATACCGAGTAAAAAGTCGTTTGAAGGAAAGCTTTTTAAACACAGGGTTTTCTGGGATGTGTGACATTTTTGCAGTACAATTAAAGGTAAGCTTGCGTCTTCTAACATGCAGTGGCTCTTGGTTGCTTTCTGCAAGGATGCTAAAAACTGGAAACTAGTTCTGTATGCTCCAATGGGAACCCGTAAGCCTGCGTTATAAACAGAATTTAAAAAGATTTTTCTTAGCTAAATCGTAAACAATGGCTCCGTAGTCTAACTTCGATGAAATTAAGGCATTATGAGTGTATATAATTACTGATTTATCGATTATCAAATCTCAATCCCAATATATTTATTGTAAAGGTATTTTGTATTGGTTCAGTTCCTAGTGATAGTGTTAGTGCTATTGCGCCTTCATTTTTCTTGTACGTACATACAGGATGGTAAGTTTTTGTCGCTCATGGTTTATCCATTGTACAAAATTGTATACTGTTCTTTCCGAATAAATGGACTTCATAACCTATTACCAGAAAGTTTAAGATATGGGCATTTTTTGGCATGTAAATATAATAGTATACGATAATTTATTAAAAATCGATGAACCATTTTTGAGAAAATCGAAAATTTCGTAAACTGTTCTAAGTAAAAGTTAGTTTGGGTTGCAAGGATTTTCTTGTAAAAGCTTCTTGTCGTATCTTTGGATGCTGAACCTTAAAACTAGTTCCGTATTTATGAGACATTTAGTTTTTGCATTATACTGCTCACACACACAATCTCTTGTTCTCTTTCCTATGATTGTTTTTCTTATTTTTCACTACAAGCTATAGGATGTAGATTGGTTCATTTGTAGATTACGATAACCGATGAAATCTGCTTAAATGGAAAGGAATAGCGGAAATATGAAATTTAAATACATTACCTAACAAATATCTAAAAGTATTCAGTTATATACCCCTCGATCTAAATTGTGTATTATTACAAATTCTGCTATTTCACTGAGGGGAGAAAAAGTGAAAGTTCAAATAGTACCGATAAATAAATTTTCCACGACCTCCCACTTTCCCTGTGCAAGTACCATATACATCAGGGACTTGGTGGTGGGAAGGGAGAGAATTGTGGCCGAAGGTAGGGAAACACCTGTAGGAAAACATGAGCCAATAGTAAATCTTGCTACTTGGTGGCACCGGTGTGCTTCTATAAACCTAGAAGCGCACGCACAAACGTAGGATGCGACAACGAAGGCAACTAAAATCCCCCTCCTCAGTATCCAAACAAGTTAGTCCCTGAAACTTTGAAGATGAATCACATCTGCATTGGGCCTAGAGGCACGTGTCCCGTCTAATTCCTTTTACTCCAATACTATCACCAATAAGCACTGGGCTTCTCTTTCTGGGGCCATTTTCCTCGCACTATTTAAGCACGTCCTATGCTGAGCTTATGAGAAATTATGAATTTAGGAGGCTGGCCCTTTATAAGGCGACCTATATTTGCCATGAAATTATTATATAAGCAGGCAATACTTTACGGGAATTTTAGGGCAGCTTTAATAACGCGTTGAATGGTGTCTGCAGGTTTTATAAAGTAGGCAACGTACATACAATAAATAGACTTTGAAGTCCTTGGGGGAGAAAAGGAGAGAATGTAGCTGGCGCTGCTGTAGACGTGGCGGAAATTGTAAACTCGATTGTACAGTTTTCTTGTTGGTTTTCTAATGGAGTTAGGAAGATCATACCTCTCAAAAAAAAAAAACAAGATAGCACTCTTTTCATATATTTCACTCTCCAATTTTCTTCCTTTTCATCATTCTAATTTTTTGGTTAATTTACATTAAAATGGAAATTAATGAAAAACTGTTGAGTATTCAGTTCGAAAGGGGATTAATCTCAAGAAGAAAACATATTTAAGTCTTATAAATCATTTACAAAAAAGTTAATTAATTGTCCTTTTTCACACAAGTGTGTAAGACAAGGTTGGAAAAACAAACTGAAAACTTCAATGCCATATTGGGAATATGAACGACGGACCTCACGGTTTTCATCCGGAAGAGAAGATATAGTACTGATAACTTATTCTCACAAGGAATATAGTACAAAATCCTTCTGTAATAAACGTTTTATAACATGCATCACTTTTAAGGTTATTTCAGGTAAAATTTGCCTGTTTAACTACAGATTAACAGTGGTTCAAGTACAAACTGTACTTCCTATATGTAGAAATACACATGACTAAATATAGCCGACTGCCTTGTATTTTCCATTCAGTAGATCCGTCTTGTCAAAACTAGAGCTAGGTGCACAATTACCTACGGATTGTACACAAAATTACTGGCGCAATAAAAAATAGATATTATACATATACTGCCGTTTGTCAAAATTGCAACACCAAGTAGGAAACGCATGAATTCAATGAATTTAATACCACAAATTAGATACATGATAAGTAACAAATGATAAACTTATTAAACCTATTCATGACCTTTGAGCCCCAATATTCAGTATTTGGTGTGGCCTCCATGCGCTACTATTAGAGCTGCTATACGCCATGGCATTGAATCAAAAAGGTTCTGAATAAGTTCCTGAGGGATTTCCCTCCACGCAGTTTGTATTCGAGCCCACAAATCCGTGACACTGGTTACTGGAGGACCGTGACGCACCAGGTCCCAACCAAACATATCCGAGAGATGTTCGATGGGCGACATGTCAGGCGAACGTGCAGGCCAGGGAAGTAATGGGTACATCGCTCTTCGAAGAAGGCTTGTACATTCCTTGCAATATGTGGCCGGCCATTGTCGTGTTGAATGTGGCCTGTGGAGATATCTGAAGCAGGGGGTTAGGTACCGGTTGCTCTTCAAAGTGTCAGTGTCTCAATTCGTAAGAGGCGAGATCGATTGTTGTAACCAATGGCGCCCCAGGCCATCACATCTGGTGTTTGTCCGCTATGCCGCACAACAATGCACCCCTCCAGGTTGCGCTCACCACGGTACCGCCGGACATGTATGCGGCCATCACTGTAGGACACGTAGAAGCGTGACTCGTCCAAAAAGACTACATTTTGCCACTCAGCATCCCAGTGACGGGTTCACGTGCCCATTGCAGTCGGAGGAGCTTGCGGTTTCTGGACAGTGGAAGCTGACGCAATGACATGCATGCAACCAGTCCAACCTACAGCAGTTGGTGGCGAACCGTTGATACAGGCCAGTTCACAACTATTGCAGTGCTCCAGCGTCGGGCCAACACTATGGATGAAGTTGTACGATCCGTTATGACCATGCGGACAAGATGACGGTCATCCCGTGCTGTGCTTATGTTTCGTGGTCCAGTACCCGCTCTTCGCTGTCTACGACCTACATCTATCCACTGCTTCCGCACAAGCATCACTGTCGTAGCAGCGTGCCCTGTACGAGCCGAAATGTCACGGTATGATAAACCTGCTTCCCGGAGACCGGCCTTTCTGCCCCGTTCGAATTCACTCACATGCCAATATGGCTCCCTTTGACACCGACGAGGCATACTGGCAATCGCTTTATTGTTTCCACGTTTTTGACAGCTCTGCACTGAATTCACTGGGCGCAAAACTGATCTTGTTGGACCGATACGAGAGGGCTCTGCTCGGTCTATATGTACCTTATCACTCTGCAAACCTAATCATTTATTGCGTGCACACTCTTCTACCCTTCCACCAAGTTTGGGGTCATATTCGGGAAATTATTTCTTGGTTTTGCAAGTCTCACAAACGACAGTATGTATATATATATATATATATATATATATATATATATATATATACAGGGTGAATCACCTAAAACTTGCACTGCAAATATTTAGGAAATCGAAAGTCCTATTGATGTGCAGTTTTCACAGCATTAATTGGTAATCAAAGGGCTCGTACATTTAGCCTATAAACAGATTTCAATAATAGTGAGAAAGTGTATTTTTTATAGCAAACATACAATTTTTAGAGGGAACGATGCCTAGTTACATCAGCAGAATAAAGGTAGGGTAAACTAGAATGTCAATGGCCTTTGCTGCAGAATTCTAGTGCAAGTGGTTTATAAGAAATCGTATTTTGAAAAGTTTCCACCCCAACAATTGTTCGTCCCATTCAACCTGCTTAGTTGCTAGGTATGATGTTGTGATGTTTGTTTGCATTGTGTTTTCTGTTTATTGATTGCATTGCGACTTTCTGGTCAGTTAGCAGTAAGTCGTGAGTGGGAGATGGGGTGTACTAATGCAGAAAAAAGCCGACATACTCATGGTGTATGGAGAGTGTAGGAAGAATGCAGTTCGTTCCTAGACGGTGTATACTAATAGACGTCAAACATATCGGCAATTATTTATCAAGCTCTTCAACCAATTACGTGAAAGTGGTACTGTAACAGCTAGATAACGTAACAGAAACAAACAAGTGACTGCCGAAGAGGCAGAAATTAATGTTTTGACTGCCGTTGCAGTAGATCCGCAAATTAGTTCCCGCATAATCGTATGTGGAGTTGGCAGAAGTCAGGCAAGTGTACTGCGCCTTCTCCATCGACATTGGTTCCAATCCTATCACATCTCTCTCCATCAAGAGCTGCATCAAAACGATTTTGAGAATCGTGTTAACTTTTGTACATGGACATTAAGACATGATGCTCCATATTCATCATGTATCTTGTTTAGGATGAGGCAACATTTACTAATCATGCCCAAAAACATGCACTATTGGTCTGTTGACAATCCCCGTTGGCTTCGTCAGGTGGAACGTCAGCTTAATGCAGTTTAAACTTGCGTTGTGGGATAGTGAAACATCAGCTCATAGGCTCTTTGTTCATAGAAGGAACAATGACTCGCACAAGTATCGCAGCCTCCTTACAGACCATCTGCCACAGATGCTAGAAGACGTTCCTTTGCAAACTAGGAGGAACCTGTGTTACCAACATGATGGCGTCCAGCCATAGTGCAGGAAGTGCTGCAGCTTGTGTTAACGGATTGTTTCCAAATCGTTGAATTAGGACGAAGAGGACCTGTACCTTGGCCAGCCCATTCACCAGATCTGACCCCTTTAGACTTTATTCTGTGGGGAAGGCTGAAAGACGCTGTCTACAAGGATGTACTAACTACATCAGACAATATGAAGCGACATATTACTGCTGAAATTTCCGCTGAAATGCTAGAGCGTGTGCAGCAGTGTTTCCATAGCAGACTGAAAGCGTGTATTGAAGCTGCCGGTGGTCGTTTTGAACACAACCTTTGAAGGGCTATAGGTATTATCTTTACATGGAAGAATCCCCAGAATTATTGTATTTCCCTTTTGTTTTACTTTAGTTTGTGCTACCACAGGTTGTACAAGTGTCGGTGCGTAAAGTTTCGAAATAAGATTTCTCGTAAACCACTTGCACTAGAATATTGAAACAAACGCCACTGACATTCTAATTTACCATACCGTTATTCTATTGATGCACATAGGCATTGTTCCATTTAAAAATTGTATATTTGTTCAAAAAATACACTTTATGAGTGTTATTAAAATCTGTTTATAGGTTAAATTACGAGCCCCTGACTACCAATCAATGCTGTGAAAATTGCACATCAAGAGCACTTTCCATTTTCGAAATATTTGCGGTGCAAGCTTTAGGTGATTCAACATATATATGGACAAATTGGTTTTTTACGTAAAAACTCAATACGGTAAATAAAGGTAGTGATAACCGTAAACATTAAACACATCGGTGAAGTGGGAAATCAGTTGTCATCTACAGTTATTGGCAAAGAAACTTTGGTTTCTCTTTAACCATGATTGATTTTCTAACGCTGCAATCGGATTTTGGTATACTATCACACCAATCTTCGTTAATCCTCGCTCTGATCATAGTGTATGATATAAACCAATAGGTAAATTAATTTCACATCTCACAATAAGGATTAATTAACTGTTGTGATTTAAGCGGAGTTGAAATAGAAACATTATGTATAACCTAAGACAAACTAAATTAGCAACAGCCAGAGAGGGAGTTCAATTCGGAAAACGTCGGAAGTATTCGCTGAAGCTGCGTTCACAATACACGATTTAATACCAATCTGTGTTCGTTTCAAGTTATGCGATAAGTAGGAAGATGTCTTTAAATTTAGTTCTGTGCTCACTAGCCGAGCGGTGAAACACACGTAATATTGTAATTGGAACAATCCGTATTAAAATCTTTAGCGAATAAGGTTTTTTTATTACTCAAATTTTAATTTTTAATTGTACGTCAATGTCGCATATTTTCCATGCATAAGATATCTATTAACTTTAAAACATTCATGCATAAATAATAAACCAATTACTCTCTTCTTTTTCAAAATATATACCATAATAATAACAATTCTAAAGCTAAAAGCTAAACCAAATATGCAGTTCACTTAATATTAGTTGTGCAAACTCTTGTCTCGTTCTTGAGTTATAAATGGCGCTGACGAGATCATTCGCGCGCACTTCATTGTCTTGCAGTTCCGCATGCTGTATTAGCAATTACATGACTTTTGCTTTGCTGAGCGCGCGCATAAAGACGAAGCTACAAGGAGGTCTCTCCTTACGTTAGTGAACGCTACTGGATACTCTGTGTCTCAGGCTGCAAAAACACTTGAATCCCGTATATCTATTACACGAGGCGGATGCGGTTATCCAGGGAAGGGATTTTTCGTCGTCGACCTTGTTCGAGTCGAAAACCTTTGCCCACTTCTCAGCTGGACATTATACTTCTAAAACAGGCAGACAGCAATCCCTTCTAGAATGTGTCTAGATTAGAAGTAATTCTCATATCTCTCGGTTGAACCGCTCAGCCTTGTATCGTTTGATTACAACAGGGCCTTTGATTTGTAGCTAAAAAGCAGCGTCTTACAGACGATCACAGATTATGTCTCCTGGCAATTACAGAAGAAAATTTCAACTATAACTGGCATATGGAAAATTTTCAGACGACGTGACATTTTGATCTACAAATCGGGGTAAAGCAATTGTCTACCGCCACAGTGGAAAACGTTACGACGCAAACCACTGGTATAATTGGATCGCCAAGATCGCATACCTGTGTCATGTTAGAATTGCATGTCACAAGATGGTATAGGTATGTTGTGGCAGCTTGATGGGACATTAGACAACCAGCAGTATACAGACATTATCGAAATCGTCAGTATTCCTTCTGTAAAGACTAGACACCCCTACAGAATGACTGAAATCCAGCAGAACCCTCTATCTACACAAGCCAGTAGATTTCAAACTGGTTCTAGCAAACCCAAGATATCACAGTGATTGACCGGCCTCCTTGCTCACCAAATTTGAGTTCTAATGAAAATGTGTGGGCAGAGATGAAGAAAGTTTCGGAGTTAAATTGCCCTGCAAGATAACGCTAGACCAAAGAGATTTTGTGGAATAAAGTACAGGATGCTTGGGAGGATATCGTCTAGTGAAAATCTGATAAGGCATCTGATATCATCCATGCCCCGGAGAAGGAGGTTATAAATACCATGCAATGAAATAAGTCTTTGCAGTCGGAAGTTATATTATAATTGCGTTTTCTGCAAAAAGAAGAAAATGCTCGGAGTACGAACCTCGGTAGGCTTTGTGAATTGAATTTTGTTTATGAACGATGTTTAACTGCTGTCGTCGTTAGCGTACCATTCTATATTGGGTGTGAAAGACCGGAAATATTGCTCAGAGGCTTCTATCAGGCTTGAGTTCTTTTACGTGCTGTAAATTTAGGACACGAGACCCTTCCGAAGGAAGCCACGCTAAGGATTTTTATGCCCCAAAAAATCCATCGCCCTCCTCCGTGTTAGAACCCGCAACCTTGGAATACGGTAGGCCTCTTTGCCATATACCTGATTATAATCGCTCGGCTGTTAGCTGTGACTCAATTGAAAGGTGACAATACAATGAAGCTAAAGGCACGCGTCCCGAGACACCATTGTGAACCGGCCGCGGAAACGATTTGACTTAAACAGATGCTTCGAGAGTCGAGAGTACATTTTTCTTTCTTTCTTTCTCTTTTTTTTGTCTTAGGCTGTACAATAGTATGATAATATCAAGCTAAGCCCAAGTAGTACAATACGTTTTTCTGTGAAGCTTTCAGTTACTTTCAGAATTCTACATTATTATATTTTTTAATACATACTCTATCACTATGTATGGTAAGCAGAGAAAGTACCTATTTTATTCTGTCCAAAAAGTTTACGAAAATTGGGTTTTGAGGTTCCTTGAATCCAAGATTACCATTTTCAAGAATTGTCTATGAATGCCAGATAAATATCAAACTTCATAACAAAGACTTTAAAGGTTTCAAAGCGAGAACTTTCAGAAAATTCAGCTCTCTCTAAATTGGAAAGTTCTCCGTTACTTTTGTTTCCTCACACATGAATTTAACGATTTTGTTTGAAGTCTCATGCATTTTTAGATCTTGTCATACACAACCAAGCGTTCATCTTGAATAGTTTAGGAATAGCTTTTGAAGTCCTATTCATTCCCATTTATTTGAATAGGTATAGCTGGAGACATAAAGAATACATTGAAACAAAAATGCAGAACTGATTAAAATACAGAATATGTGTAAAGTCTTCTTTTTTCGGGGCATTAGCCATTTCCGAAATATACCTTTTTGTATGCTTACATTTTCTCCAAGTACATCATCTTACGTATTTGAAAGTTTGGGGTTACTGTAATTTCCTTTTCGTTCGCTTGAGCTCTTTAATATGATTTATGATATAAAAAGTGGAATGCTGTTTCCAGAGATTTTTTGTATTACCGAACCCACATGGCTTAGTTTAAAGAATTATTAGAGTTTTATATAAATACAACTTCCCAAGCTACAGTGTAATCACGAAGGCTGTAAGGAAAGCATGTTTTTGTACACATTTTTTTAATAATATAATGAATTATTAGGTTACTCAAAAGCAGTGAGTGACCCATAATCACTTTTAGTGAGGACCAGGTAGAGAGATTTAGTAAATAAACCATCAAGTTGGGAACGCACCGAGGATTGTTGGCGAGAGAAGGTGGCAGCTCTTGTGACCTTGCAGTATTCTGTGTAACCAAATATGATGTGCAGCTTGAAGCAGTACAGAAGGTTGTTCGCAAGCTATGCAAACTTAAGACCCCTTACCTTATGAAAAACCACGCCTCCACCAGCAGTGATGTTCTATTTGGCAGGCTTGAGCTATGAATTTGCAGCACAGCTTCCACTGCACCAAACTTCTACGAAATCAAGGGATATCCAGTTTACTACATTCCTCCACAAGGGTTCCTTTCAGCAACTGAAATGCTCAAAACTACATGAGTAATGCATCAGATGACTTAACACGTATGTCACTGAAAGGTATTGAATGCATTCCTATTTTTCTCTCCCTATGTTCTTCAAAAGCTTGTAGGTTGAAGCAGACGTATGGCTTGATGGTTTATCCTCATGCAACCCGACTTTATTTACATCTGCACCATAGAGGATATCTGTATGGAAAATTGGAATCAGGACGTTAGTCTGATAATATGTCGAGTTGATTTTCACATTTTTATGTACGAATGGTTAATTTGCCATTGTAACTGTACCTTGCTATTAGCATGAAACCATTGGCGAAAGTTTCGTTAATTTCCTTATACCAAATTTCAATTTTTTTTTCTCCCCTTGGTCGGTAATATATAGCCCAGAGTTAGTTGCAGTCACTTATATAAACACATGCCTCATCTAAAAAGACAACAAATATCCACGTTTCAACAGCTAGGTATCGTTCACACAGCTTTCGCCTGTTGGTGGCATGTTCTGCAACGTGTTTAGGCAACAGCTTGAATCCTCGGCTCTTATGGCACTTTTATAGATTCAAATTCTGGTTGATTATGATGTTCACAGTAGTAACAGAGATCCCTAAATACAGTGCAATTGCCCTCTGAGTTGCAGGATTTGGTCCAGAGGCATGGGTCTACACCTTCCAAATTATCTCTGGGGTGCGACAAGTGGCCGGTCGTGGATTTCCCTGTTTCTTTCCCTTTGGAATTAGTCCTGATGTGGTCTTACCTTTTTTGTTGAGTCCACATGAGATTACTTTCTTAGATATGGTAAAACCACGTCTCCTGTACTGCTTAGTAATCTTAGAATACAAGTATTTTGCATCGGAACGGGCAATACTGCACCCTTATCAGAATGATTCTATTTTTTACGCCAAGTGATGCAGCAAGAACAAGAGCACACAACTGAGCAAACACAGTGATACACTCTAATGCTGAACTTTCATTCTGTTCCATGTAATTCAGCGCGGAGCCATTGCGCTCGTTACCATAGATCGTAAACAACCCTTCGTATACCCTACTTCATTAGCAAGTAGACCAAAATTATGAAGTATTGGAAGGAAAAAAGAAAGAAAATGTAGTTTAGTTATTAATAGCTTGTAATAAAGTTATCGCCTGATTTAATCAAGGTATTAAAATACAAAAACTGTGTTACATTGTCTTTTCTTTTACATCCAAAGATGTAAATATTTTAAAGCAATATCCTCTGCTATTAGGGTATGACACAGACTCATAGATTGGAGATGAGGAGGTTGAAAGTCCGCTATCCTCATTATTCCTTTCAAATAATGCCAAATTTCTTTTGCTTCATTGAATTACAGATTAACACGATATTTTAAGCCTTCTTTGAGCTCTAATGTCACATCTTTGTTTTGAACAGTTGAAGGGTTCCATGTCAAATTCCGCTACAAACGATGCTTATTGTTACGTTGTATGAACACCTCATTTCTTTATACATAATGTTATAGTTATTCCCTGGTCTACATAATTTGCACCGAATAAATGGAACAGAAGTAACCAAACCGTCTGTTGGGTTGAGGAGGCAAGTCTCGTGCAGTCGTGACGTAACACGATTGCTCTATTTACTTACTAAATCGCCTCTGCCTGGTAATGACGCTTATGACTGAGTTAAAGGATTCAAGGACTTAATGAAGCTTATAGGCTGATTAAGGATGAAACTAGAGATAACTCCGGAGACTAAAGGTAGACTAAATGGCGGAAATTGTCAAAAATTATATTTTTATTTCTTATGCAGTATTATGAACAGAAATTTTCTCTTTAATTTAACATATATTCTATCATTTTAGGTAAAATACTTATGAGTTGAATATAATTTTTTATAAATGGTATTGCATCTGCAATTTCACATTGTGAACTTTGAACCATTTTACAAACTGCGCTTATACATTTTGGAGTAGAAAGATAAACTTTAATCCACCTTTTAAGGAAGTTTTGTTCTAATGGAAGCTTCTATGTACTCAAAAAATTTGTTTCATTCTATGAAAATATATGTTAGTTTGTTTTTTCCACTTTTTTCTAACATAGTTTGCTAAGAATAGTATTTTCTTGGCATAAAGGGGTCGTTTTCTCATAAACTACTGAAGAAAGCTATATAAAATTTTAGTATGATAAAAATAACCAATAAGTGCTGTTTCTGATATATTTTGTTGTGGATGATGCGGTTGGTTATTTTTAAAGAAAATACTTGCTCATAAATGTAATCAAAGAATGGTATAATTAAGAAAACAGTAATATTTTCCAGTAAATAAACTTATTGGATAAAAGTAGATCAGCGTACTTAGAACGCATGCATCTATCTTCTGTAAAATTTCATCCTATTAACAAAAGTAGCATCTGAGGTAATGGGTCATGGATTTAGCACATTTAACATAAGCGAGATAACCTTTAAATCTTCCCTTAAAGCTACAAATAAAATTGGTATTCACATAGATTAAACGCCTATATTATGGGATTGTCTCTGGTGTTTATATACTTCCGTATATTTAAAACCAAAACAATAAACTTTGAGACATAAATACGTTCTAAATTTTAGCCTATTTTAAAGATTTTATCACACACCGGTCCGAAACGTTTTGGAGTAAACTGTAATCTGCTTTTCAGCTGGGAAATGAAGTACGTTTCCATTTTCATTACGTTTTTTACAGGAGAGAGAAAGTGATTTGTAAGTGGGCACGTTTTAACGGACACATTGCTGGTGTTCTTATCACGGTCAATACGCTAATTTGTGAAATGAATAACGAGTTCAGAAATTAGGAACCCAAAGGTCTAAAGGGGAAGGGGAGGAACAAAATGCCTCATAATAGATGCGATGCCGACAGCAAAGGCGACGGTCGGAAACCAGTAGCAAAATATGTCCAGCTCGGCTTTAAACCCCCACTTGTGGTCAAGCTGCCTCATTAGACTGTTTTTTGCTGAGCTTGTTCTCCACCAAAACTAGCTTTAGCGCCCCTTGATTGTAGGCCAAAACCATTTATTCTCACCAAATTCTACAAACTGTTGCCTAAGCATGTTCCTTTTAGAATATAACCATACATGAGAAGCAATAACCGACCAGAAGCTATGTTCACAGAAAAATTAAACCTTAGAATCACCATGAATAGACTTCATCACATGCTTATCTATTAAAATGTAATTCCATTTATAACATAATAATTGGAGTGACTAAATATATGAAATATATTAAATTAATTTCCAAGCTATTGTATGCATATGCCTAAAAGCAGATTTAAATAGCTTTTAATGATAGAAAACGTTTGCTTCGGTTCTTTTTGAAAAATTTAGGGGAGATTATATTACAACACAATATATATTTTTAAAATAGCAATGCATCTGTCAGCTACCTTATACCCTTATTTCCGCATCACTTAACAGAGAAAATAATAATTCCTATAGTCTTTGGAATACAGGGGTACACTTTCAGTCATCTTTTACGGAAAACTTTCCGCTACAAATTGGTACCACTTCTAAATATAGCAGCATCCGTATGTAAGTAATTTTATTTTGGTTTTGGCAATATGTGCGACGTTTCCTTTGCTCCATTTTACTTGGAACATAGTCTTTCCTTAATCATAGTTTTATATAAATGACCAATCTTTTCAAGAAACGCTGAAGAGATCTAAATGAATTATTTATTTAATAACTTTTATACCTCAGGGGTGTTAATTAATCTACTTTGCTACTGATAAGTTGATTATTATTTAAAGTTATTACTAATAAATTTCAACATTAAATTGTATAATTAAGAAAAATATCTTCCTTAATAAACCACTTTATTGTATAAAAGTAGATCAGTGGTCCAGTTGTCCTCCGTGACCTAGAGGTACCATACTAGCCTTTAGTTCCCGAGGTCGCGGGTTCAAGCCGGCGGAAGGCGATGGATTTTTTTTTGGGCGTAAAAATGCTTAGCATGGCTCCCTTCAGAAGGGAAGTAAATCCAGTGGTGCCGTGAAGTATATTTACGACACTTAAAAGAACTACAACTCTGATAAAGAGGTCTCTGAGCAAAATGTTCAGTCTCTCACGCCCAATATAGAATTGGCGCTAAGAACCACAGCAGTTTAAGAGCGTCCATAAATAAAAGCTCAATTTGCATCAGATCAGTGGTCTAAAAAGGCATCCTATAAATATTTAATTCTGATATGTTGATTAGTTTCTAAGATAATTGGTATTGAAGTTAGCAGATTTAACATTCGCGAGATAGGGCTTTTAATCTATTCTTAATAAAAATGGTAGTATTAATGATTTTTTGTAAAATTACCTTAAATTAAATATCAATCTATTTACAAATAAATCGCAGTTGATATATTAATAATAGTTATAAAGCAAATAAGACCTGTAGTTTAAGCCCACGTGGTATGTTTCATGTAACAGGGATATACAGGCGGATTACTACTTTGTGTTGTGTGTCTTGTACTACACACGCCAGTAAGTGGAATGGTTCCACGTTATTGCTCCATATGCCGCTGCACGTTGTAGCAGTGATTGCATTCACAACGTGTTCCTTTCCCCTCCATCTCTTTCCTATTTCTGTTAGTGCCAGTAGTCGGATATATCCAACAGGAGAGCGCTTCAGCGAGAGGGGTCCCTCGGGAACTCTCATCCCTCACCAGCGGAGCCTCTGGACTGTGAAATGGGCTGCCATTAGCCCCCTCCCCAACCCGTGGGACCTTGCACTCCCTTCCAACAAGTGATGTGCTATTGGACGGAGCCCGATGCCGTCCTGAGGTGGTTAATTACAAAGTTGTTGAGAAACTCTGTTCAGAGGGTAAGGTGCTGCACCAGAAAAACTGACACTGCGGAGGTCATTCATTCTCTCGACAGGAGCATGCGGAATCCAGCCTCTCTTGTCCTAATCAGCACACACTCAAGGCTTTAATCGTCTGCGAATTTGGCACCACTTGACCTGCTCGTGCTATCATTAGCTCTAACCTCAATGGCTGCTCTTGTGGTACAGCCTAACGTGTCTATTATTACTGATGCTAATTTTCTATTACATTTTCTTTCTCTGGTCTACATATTGGCTTACATGGTGTCCTCTTAATCTATAATTATGTTCCAAGTTGAAAAATGCTATTGCGTATTCCGTCAATTAATTCGGATCCGTCTAACTTCCGAAATTCGTGTAAAATAAAGTGATAAGAGGGAATGACTAATTATTAGACCACGATGTAGCGTAAATGTGACTACTACCTTCCCTTAGAACAGAAGGAGCGAGTAAGCTCCTCAGTACCAACATATTTATGGTTCATCGCTCAAGATGCGCTACCATCTAATGACAAATTTAGCACAAGTGAAATGCTTAGTGTTTGTAATAATGAGCTCATTTATTTGGTGTACAAAATGTAAAATAAGCAGTTCTGTTATATAGTCTTATTTTTAAATTCATAACTCTTCAGCCCTTTTTTTCCCATCTTTGTAGGTATTCTGTTCGCCTTGCTTAGGCAACACTAGTGATAAATTCCAAAAAAGTTGATCAAACAAGAAAGTAAATGGCTACTTCAGAAATGCTCAAGTTTAATTCATTTTAAATAATCTGTAAATAGATAGAGCGTAGAAACTATTCTAAGATACATACAGCTTCTACTTTTGAGGTATTGAGGAAACAGAATTATTTATGGGAGTAACCGTGACAATTTACATTCGAAGTTCGCCTTAAAATGTTGGCTTCCTTCGTTGACCATAACCTTATACTATTCCTTCTGTTTTGATGAAATGACTGTGCACGTTTTGGGTTTTAGTCGAGAATTCTGGGGACCAATTCCAGTTTTTTCAAACCCAAATGTTTTATGTTTCTCTTAACTTCATTCTGCTATTTCAAACCATAATAACAAAACTCCAAACCTCATTTTGAGCATTCGACTAATAAAGTGATCAAAACATTCGTAAACTTCAGCCAAACTGTTCAGTGAACACTGTGAAATTAGAATGATGGACGCTTTAGTATATATTGAATGATAAAAAAACGTGAAACTGTAAGTGATTTATTGTGTGTATTGATTTCTTTGTATTCCTAAAAATTAACATGAAGTGCGGTCTATTAAAATAATGTAAATAAGTAATTGTTGTACTGAATACGAAAACTTCTGCTGATAACTTGTTTTTGATGCCTAAAACTAGTTAGTTTCTGGTTATAGCGCCTTATAGTGTTTAATCTCCATAAATTTTTGGTGTGTTTCTAACTAAGCGGCATTCATCATTAGACTGTTTTTTTTTTGCACAAAAATTATATCTGGATAATATGAAGCAAGATGTTGTGTATATATACGTCAAGTCTAAAATCAATCTTCCTCTGGAGCAGAAATACTTCCGAAGTAGGATTATAAAACGATGTATGTTTTAATTTCACGGATGATTGCACTGTTTTTACTTTCTCTACTACGTATAGTAAGTAGGGGAAGTATGGCATTCCACCCAAAAATTCGATACCGAGATTTCACCGGAAATACATGTTTTGAGACCTCCTGAATCCAAAAAAAGCATTTTTGGAAACATGTCCGTGTGTGTGTCTGTGTGTGTGTGTGTGTGTCTGTGTGTCTGTGTGTCTGTGAACAGCATAACTCAAAAACGAACAGTCGGATAAACACCAAACTTGGTATTTAGGTTCAGTATCTTCCAGAGATGCGACACGAAGGTTTTCAAGAAAATCCCCCCACCCCAGACTACCCTTTACATGGAACATTTTTCGAAAAGTTTAATTTTCTCAAAAATGGCTCTAACGATTTTGATGAAAATATCATATGTTTAAGATAATGTCATGAGAAATGAAATGTATATCTCGAATTTTCTGGGAATGTCTCCAAAAGTATTCTTCATTGTGAACAACTTTTGCATAACTGGTAAACCATAAGAGATAGACAAAATTTTACTACACAAAAAATGTAGATCGCGTTAAAATACACAACTTATGTCATATACATTTCTTTTGTTGAGTGAACCGTTTTCGAGATATTGCTTGTTATTTCCTTAAATTTTCCAATACTTATACTTTTTCTCATTTTCGTTATTCATTTTTTTGTCCTGGACATGCAAAAAGAAATGGAATGCGCCACATAGCAACCAGCGTTAAAATATTTGACTATCGCTTAAAAGCTATCATATTCCTCTTGCATCTACAAGAAAATTACCAATAAGATTGACATCTCGATATCTCGATTAAATGAAGCATATGGAGAATAGGCGTTTGTAAAAATAGATTGTACAAGAGTAGAGAAAGTCATGTGAGTGTAACACATCAGATTTTTTTATGTCCTGGACATGCAAAGAGAATGGAATGCGCCACATAGCAACCAGCGTTAAAATATTTGACTATTGCTTAAAAGCTACCATATTTCCCTTGCATCTACAAGAAACTTACCAATAAGATTGACATCTCGATATTTCGATTAACATGAAGCGTATGGAGAATAGGCGTTTGTAAAATTAGATTGTACAAGAGTAGAGAAAGTCATGTGAGTGTAACACATCAGATTTTTTTATGTCCTGGACATGCAAAGAGAATGGAATGCGCCACATAGCAACCAGCGATAAAATATTTGACTATCGCTTAAAAGCTACCATATTCCCCTTGCATCTATAAGAAAATTACCAATAAGATTGACATCTCGATTAACATGAAGGATATGGAGAATAGGCGTTTGTAAAAATAGATTGTACAAGAGTAGAGAAAGTCATGTGAGTGTAACACATCAGATTTTTTAGAAATGTTTCGGAAAAGACAAGCAAACAACGTCAGGTATCTTTTAAATTCCTAAAACGAAAAAAAAACTTATAACAAATTTCATATTTTAAAGAGTTCAACATTGTTTCTCTAGTTTATTAACTAGTGGTTACTTTTATTTCATTGACTATTCTGGTTATTTTGTCTTCCATAGATTGAAATGTTAGGTAACAGTATATCCTTGGTAGGGTTTTAGCAAAACCTCCTACATAGTTTGTATGCGAATTCATATTCGTAACATCTGTAGTTGCGGAAGATTTTTCATAAAACTATTTCTGTTGCTCATAACGAACAACCGGACAAAAAGCAAACCTTAGGCATGGATTCAATTAATAGAAGTATGAGATTTGTGATTCAGTTGGGTGGTCTATGCTTTTCATTGACTTTTAATGTGAGAGGCTGTTTTTCAGCTTTTTACTTTCTCTACTACGTATAGTAAGTAGGGGAAGTATTGTATTCCACCCAAAAATTCGATACCGAGATTTCACCGGAAATACATGTTTTGAGATCCCCTGAATCAAAAAAAGGATTTTTGGAAACATGTCCGTGTGTGTGTCTGTGTGTCTGTGTGTGTCTGTGTGTCTGTGTGTCTGTGTGTCTGTGTGTGTGTGTGTCTGTGTGTCTGTCTGTGAACAGCATAACTCAGAAACGAACAGTCTGATAAACACCAAACTTGGTATTTAGGTTCAGTATCTTCCAGGGATGCGACACGAAGGTTTTCAAGAAAATCCCCCCACACCAGGATACCCTTTACATGGAAGATTTTTCGAAAATTTTAATTTTCTCAAAAACGGCTATAACGATTTTGATTAAAATATCATATGTTTAAGATATTTTCATGACAAATAAAACGCATATCTTGAATTTTCTGGGAATACCTCCAAAAGTGCTCTTCATTGTGAACGACTTTTGCATAACTGGTAAACCATAAGAGATAGACAAAATTTTACTACACAAAAAATGTACATCGCGTTAACATACACAATTTATGTCATATACATTTTTTTTGTTGAGTGAACCATTTTCGAGATACTGCTTGTTAATCACTTAATTTTTACTTTCTCTACTACGTATAGTAAGTAGGGGAAGTATTGCATTCCACCCAAAAATTCGATACCGAGATTTCACCGGAAATACATGTTTTGAGAATCACTGAATCCAAAAAAAAGCATTTTTGGAAACATGTCCGTGTGTGTGTCTGTGTGTGTGTCTGTGTGTGTGTGTGTGTGTGTGTGTGTGTCTGTGTGTCTGTGAACAGCATAACTCAAAAACGAAGAGTCGGATAAACACCAAACTTGGTATTTAGGTTCAGTATCTTCCAGAGATGCGACACGAAGGTTTTCAAGAAAATCCCCCCACCCCAGACTACCCTTTACATGGAACATTTTTCGAAAATTTTAATTTTCTCAAAAACGGCTCTAACGATTTTGATTAAAATATCATATGTTTAAGATATTGTCATGACAAATAAAATGTATATCTCGAATTTTCTGGGAATGTCTCCAAAAATATTCTTCATTGTGAACGACTTTTGCATAACTTGTAAACCATAAGAGATAGACAAAATTTTACTACACAAAAAATGTAGATCGCGTTGAAATACACAACTTATGTCATATACGTTTCTTTTGTTGAGTGAACCGTTTTCGAGATATTGCTTGTTATTTCCTTAAATTTTCCAATACTTATACTTTTTCTCAAATTCGTTATTCATTTTTTTATGTCCTGAACATGCAAAGAGAATGGAATTCGCCACATAGCAACCAGCGTTAAAATATTTGACTATCGCTTAAAAGCTACCATATTCCCTTTGCATCTACAAGAAAATTACCAATAAGATTGACATCTCGATATCTCGATTAACATGAAGCATATGGAGAATAGGCGTTTGTAAAATTAGATTGTACAAGAGTAGAGAAAGTTATGTGAGTGTAACACATCAGATTTTTTCAATACTTATGTTCTTAAATGGGAATTCGTTATTCGATTTTTTGTCTTTGATATGCAAAGAGTATTTATCTGTGGCAAAGGGAATGGTGCTGCACCTAGCAGCCAGCTATTAAGAGATATGTATATGCTTAAAGGCTACTGTATTTCTATATTGCCCTTGTAAATATATATTCCCCTTACATCTACAAGAAAATTAGCAATAAGATAGAGTCTGCAAATGTTTATCTCGATTAACATGAAGTAGATGGAGAATAAGCGTTTGTAAAAATAGTTTGTACAAGAGTAAAGAAAGTCATGTGAGTGTAACACATCCGATTTTTACTTTCTCTACTACGTATAGTAAGCAGGGGAAGTATTGAATTCCTCACAAAAATTCGATACTGAGATTTCACCGGAAATACATGTTTAAGACCCCTGAATAAAAAAAAAACATTTTTGGAAACATGTCCGTGTGTGTCTGTGTGTCTGTCCGTGTGTGTCTGTCTGTGAACAGCATAACTCAGAAACGAACAGTCGGATGAACACCAAACTTGGTATTTAGGTTCAGTATCTTCCAGAGATGCGAGACGAAGGTTTTCAGGAAATGTCCTGGTAATGCAAAGAGAATGGAATACTCCACATAACAACCACCTCTTAAAATATTTGACTATCGCTTAAAGCCTAGCAATCCCCCTTGCATCTACAAGAAAATTAGCAATAAGATTGACATCTCGATATCTGGATTAACATGAAGCATATGGAGAATAAGCGTTTGTAAAAATAGTTTGTACAAGAGTAGAGAAAGTCATGTGAGTGTATAACATCAGATTTTTTATGTTAGATCTTCTGCTGCGTTTAATCAGTAACTGTAGGAATTCATTTCCCTTGGCGCTTATAAAAGTTTGCTGAATGAGTTTTCATTGGTATTTTTCAGTTATTTCTTTAACAATGTGCTGATTTTCAATTTTTGCTTATTCTATGGAATCTTAAGTCTCCTTGAACTGAACATTTATTGATATTTCGAGTTAGATGGTTAGATGTATTAGGATCAGCAGAAAAGGATATTTTCCGTAAAAAAAGATTGAAGACAATGCAAGTAGGTAATTGTTTCAGGAAAAACATGAGTAACATCAAGCCCTTGAATTAATATGCGAAATGTTTTCCGGATTCTATAACGAACCCCTGAGAATTAAACACCTTACCTGGCACCATTGTAGTGTTGATGACTAGAAATTTCAGGTAATTTTGCCTGAATAATATAATAAATAAGCAAACCAGTTAATTAAACGTAATAGTTTTGATATCTATAAATCCTAATAATGGATATACCTTAAATAATGAATCAAGTTGGCATTTATTATTACAAATACTTCATTATTAAATCATTGATTACAGCATTGCTTTCCAGACAACTGTTTTATAATAATTATTACGTTTACTAAATGTTCAACACAAAGGCCATAGTGAAGGCAAAAATACTACACTTACAAAACTTTGCAGAAAACCTTCAGAACAAATTAATCTTACAAGTAACATTCATTCCACTTATTCAAAAATGTGACAAGCAGCTTGGGTTCCTTACTGGGTAGCTGATCCGCTGATGTGGTGGACTTCTAAAAATTTAAACGACTGTAAGAAGACATACATGCAATATAACAGATTATTGAAATAATAGGAATAACTAATACTGTAAAATACTATTGAGAAATGGCTTTACTATAAAATAACTTGTACCTTAGAATATAATCAACGTGAAAGCAGAAACGGTGTAATTAGTAACTACCAGCGAGCGGGTGACGCAGATCCCATACAGAATTCACATTAACGAGAATGTTAAAATGTACTGCGTTTGCATCATTTTGTGTTGAGGAAGGGAAAGTTGCTAGCCGCCTCAATAGGTATTAATTTATTCACAATGTAAACTGTTGAAGCAAAAGTCAGTTTATTCTTTGAATTTATCTATATAAAATGGTAAGAACGATCAAATTAGCTAGATAGAAATTTCTCATCAGCTCTACGACCACCAGCCCTGCAGAGAACTTCTAAGTAGCTTCGAAGATCTCAGACATCATCCACGAGAGATAGCACGTGATACTCACGTGCGAGCACATCATCCTCTACAAATAACGCCCATGTGGTTTGACTAAGAAGGCGGCACCCATGCAACACCACCAGCAGGAATCATCGCGACCAGAACTTCCAGTAATTCTACACCGAATAATGAGCAAAAGTGTATTTATTTCAATTTTGTAATTCTGTAATTTGCATGTTGCTTAAAAGCCATAAAGTAGTCAAGATGGCAGAAAATGTAAATGCTGGTAACCCATCAGAGGGAAAAACCATTGCTCCACCTGAGGTTCAGCACGTTGAAAGAAGAGAAACTGAGTTACAACACCGGCCCAGCTCAAACAACAGTAGATAATGGACAAGTCACTGCTAACTTGATGCAGATGCTGCAGTCTATGCTAGCTTCCATACTTAGTGAATGAAATACAGGAATAATTAGCTCAATTAGACAGCAGCAATAGAGAAGCTAGAGAAGCAAATAGGCAAGTAAAGGCATAACTAGAAAATAACAATAGGGAGGCAAAAAGGCAGTTCAAAAACAATAGTAGGCAGCTACAAAAAAACTGGAGGAGATTAGTATAGGGCAAACAACCATACAATCCACATTCTCAGTCTAAGGTAAAAGTTAAACGTAAATAAAGGCACGGTAGCCAGTCTATAGCATTAGGGCAATACTCATTAGAGGACAGAGTAAACTCAGAATTAACAGCAGTTATAATAATTGTTAACGCTGCCTAAGCGAAAAGCAGCCAGGAAATTGCAGGATTTAGGAATGTCATTCAAACCATGAGCAATGGTAATGATAAAGAGATTGTTGATCTCAGAAATAGCATACAAAAGTTAGATTTGGAACATAGTCCATCAGAGAGTATTCCTAGTGACTGCCAAGAAATGTCGGCGGACAACCATTGCTATTCGGCGAAGCCTTAATGTACATAATAGTTGTATTTATAACAATGTGCATGCTCGGAGTATGACTCCTTCGGCTACTTGCTCTCAGAGTAGCACCCACAATTTTAATTCTTATCTAACGAATGAGCTATCTTCAACTTTCGATGAGGGAAAGGGGGACAATCCCAAAGAATATATTAGAGAATTGGATCAGGACTTTAGATTAAAAGCCACTATAGATAAAATAGAACTCATTGTTGCAAATAAAAGTTCAAAGGGACGTGCGTTGAACTGGCTAAGATTAACCCTGGGACCCTTTCATACGAAGAGTTCAAACAAGCATTCTTATCAGATATTGGGGTCCAACATAAGTCAATAAAGTCAGGCTAGAACACAACAACGGTCGCTACAATTCGAGTGTGCATGGTAGCTTAATTGATTATGTTTTGAGACTGGCACAAAAAACCAAGCAAATTGACTCAGCAATGGAGGATAGGGAGGTAATTGCGCTGTTAAAGAATCACTTTGAACCACAAATTAGAAACGGACTCATTAGTGCACAACCGCAAATAATAGAAAAAATGTTGGGATTAAGTAGGGCTTTTGACCAAAAGCCAGCACAGTTAACACATGGCAGGAACGACCAAGGGAGTATACATTCTCAAAAGACAGCCGCCAACCGTCACATTTTATGGGGACAGAGGCATAGAGCCCCGATTTAACAATGAGCCAAAATTCCCTAAGGGAGACATAGACACCGGGCGCCTAGATTAGACAAACACATGGCGATAGGCAACAGAGACAATACAGAAAGGAAGTCATAATTAATAATATCCATTGCACGGGACGCAACAATGTACAATAATGACCTAGAAACTTCTCAGGCAATTAAAATCAATGCCGTAGAAACCCAAACGAATACACAGGAAACCATAACCATTACCGGAAACTCCAACAACTCTGGAAGAAATAGCCCGGTAAACTCCTAGACGATAGAAAACATAAACAATGGCAGGATCGAACCCGGAGTTAAATAGAAAAAGCCATAACATAATTTGTAATTACTATGGCGTGTTGAAGCGATAAGCAAGACAGCCGCTTGTATGCATTGCCTTCTTGGGAAAAAGTAAGCAGGTGTTACGGACTGTGATGTGTCTATTACATTATTAGCTTCATGAAGAGGTATGTGGACATTTTCAAGAAGACTCCTCTCATCGGATTGATAGATTCGCCATTCTAACAGGTTCATCATCCGGACATATCATGGATCCAACAGTAAGAATGGAGCAAAATGAACATTGACCAACTAAAGGACATGCATCTACGAGCCACCATCCCCTAATTCTTTGAGAAGTACGGTTTATCATATGAAGTTCATCATCATTTTTGAAGTTAATGGGTTGCGCAAGAGGAACCATACCTAGCCACTTTGCTAAGCTTTGCAAGAAGTTCAGTCTCAAGGTCAAGTTTTGTCCTTAAATATTCAACCAAATTCTCCAAAATCATCTATACCCAAATCAAACTAATTTAATTTTTAGCCTATGTTTGAAAGAAGAAGAGCCATATTTTTAATAACTTTTTCCACTTAAGTTAGCATTTTCGCCTGTTTTTTAAATCAAAGTTAATTTTATTTCAGTGATAACTATGTTTTGTCTTCTTGTACTACTCTCGATTTATGTATTCATTTGTAAATTGTTTATTTGGCGGTCCCTACTTTTGGGAAAGCTGAATAAAGAAGTGATTATGAATATAAATCTTATTTATTCTATATTCAATAATGTACAGCGGTTTATGCACCTTCGTTTCCCAAAAAGATTTCCCAAATCTTCCCTCTATAAGCCACAACTACTTGGAATACTAGTATTACGTCATTGTTTAGGAAGTACGTCATTGCATTTATTCGCACGCGTGCCATAATGGACCAATTATTAATGATATTGAGTACAGTATCAATTTGTTTATGATGCTAGGGTTGCACAAAATAATAAACTATGACATTGTCAAACACTCTTTCTTTCATCAGGCCTTGACATATCTTTTCCAGATAATGACAGATATCAGCGCAAATAAAAACAGTGATATCGTAGATTGAAGAGGTTATTTTGTTGTAGGAGTTGTATTGTAGTTCAACTGTTGGGGAGCCGAACTTGAAGTAGTAGCAACCACACGTTAGCCTTCGTCCCAAAAATTTAAAAATATTAACTTTGTAATTTGACAATTTCTTTAAATATTATATACTTATGTTTGCCTCGGCTGCGTCAGTATTTATATTTTGTTTACAGACATGAATGTCTTAGCAGGGAGGTGGTGCGACTGAAGAATGTAGGCTTACACAGATTTTAATATTTTATTCACTCCTTTTTATTAATTCTTGACACGATTTAAATAACACTTCACTGATGTAGAGAGCTGTAAGATTCTTTTATTGAATACTTGCAGTTTTTAAACACGTAAACTGCTTTCTCACACAAAATACGTATTAAATTTCTCGAGGACACTTCTCGCGTCCGGTTAGGAACACTGTCTGCAAGCAACTAACTTGATTTCTACCGCCTAAATTTGTAAATTTCTGTATTTCATGTCTCTGATTGGCTAATCCTAGTCCAATAGAATACCTTCATTTAACTAAAACGTTTTCTGGTTGTTGGTTGGCTATTTTATAAACTGTTACAAAAGTTACATTATTGCTTCGAAGAATTACAAGTAGTATTGTTAAACTTTCAAATTCGTTATTGCCTCAAGGTTACCTCATTGTTAGCAATGTTTAACCTATTATTCTCACAGCTCCTTCATTATTAAATTACGTAATACATCCACATAATATTATTACACATGTATACAATAGTATAAACATATACAATGACTGTAATATACAATTTTTATATATTGTTACATACACACATTGCTTTAAGGCGGGCTTTATATAAATAATTACACTGAAATTATTTAACTGTTAAAAATACTCCTCAAGATTCACAACCAAATGCGAAAGTGTGCAGTTTGCTCATCGGCAATCGGTTGCTCAAGCTATAATCCAGGAGCCAGGTAAGCCACGTGCTGCATGCTATAAAAGCCAGAATAATTGATTTATATTCGGTTGCATGCATACGCAAACCTGTTGTAGCTGGGACGATAAAAGTCGAGATATAAATCGTAAGCACTTAGAGGTACCTAATGGAATAAGCTTAAAAATCATCCTAAGGGTCCACAACAGCAAACATAAATCAAAGCCCGACAAGAAAGCTACATCTGTATATGATGCCACTCTCTCAGAATCTGGCGCTGCTACTATCAAAGAGAGTTAACAATAAAAACACACAATATGGCACTCTTGCTTTTGATGCTACTTGGCTACAAACAATCAACGTCAGGCACACTCCACCATCTGATTACTCATTAACTTGAATGGTAACGCAGCTTTGTCTCTTCTCCCATCACACATAATTTATAACGATGGACAAAAGGGAGAGGGGACATCTGCCTGAAGTGGGGAAGGCATAAAAATGACGTAGTTAGTTTTGTGGACACTTTGATGGATACACATGTATATCTGTTTGCGGGGAAGGAGTCGAGCAATCAGTGGTGAACTGTAAGCTGAGCAATCCCATATCTTATTTACAAGCAGCAGCTCCTGGGGTGTTCTTTGGAGTAGCTATTCAGCGCTTTTCCCCTGATTATTTTGTTGAAGAGACTAGGGCTCTATCTAAATCAGACTTCTGAAGCACTCTCCGACTTAAGTGCACGTGAAGGTATTACTCTTAAAGGCATTTTCCCTTCCTAAGACTCAACAACTTCATTGTGTTACAGTTTTGATATTCACTACTTTCAATTTCTGTTCTAATCTACCCACCTATTTTCAAGCCCAACTTACTTTCTTGCTTCCAAATTAATACTTTTTATATTCCTTTATATGTGTATTATGCTTACATATAATCATACACCTTTTACACCTTAATTTTATTTAAATTGAGAAGAAGGTAATTTGTTTTTACGTTGGAGTTGTTTATTTATTTAGCTCCACGTATGGACGCCAATTTGAAGCTGTTATTGTCTTTACGTTGTTTGCACCACGCTTTAGGCGTCAATTTGAAGTAGTATTGTTCTTTACGTTGTTTGCTGCTACGTATGAAAAACCGATTTGAAGTAGTTTGTATTGAAGGAGTTGTATCGTATTTCAACTGTTCAGGAGCCGAACTTGTAGTAGTTGCAACAGCACGTATAGTAAACAGTTTCCTGTAGCCTTCGCCCCAAATGTACTTTCAAATGGTCTTTGCCCAAGTTTAAAAATAATAGCTTTGTAATGTAACAGTTTCTTTAAATATTATATATTTATGTTTGCCTCGGCTGCGTCAGTATTATTTTAGAGACACGGATATCTTGGCAGGGCGTGATGCGACAAGAATGTAGGCTTACACAGATTTTAAGTTTTAATTCACTCCTTTATATTAATCCTTGACACAAATTAAGTAGCACTTCACTGATATCGAGGGCTGTGAGATTCTTTTGTTTAATACTTGCACTTTTAATACGTATACTATTTTCGTCTTGTAAATTTCTGTATTTCAAGTCTCTGGTTGGCTAATTCTACTCCAATAGAATACCTGCATTCAACTAAAGCTTTTTCTGGTTGTTGATGGGCTATTTTTATAAACTGTCACTAAAATTACATTACTGTTACTCCAAGAATCACAAGTAGTACTGTTAAACTTTCTTACTCATTATTGACTCAAGGTTACCTCATTGTTACCTCTTTGTTAGCAACATTTGAGCTATTTCTCACAGCTCCTACATTATTAAATTATGTAATGCATTCACATAACATTATTGAACACGTTTACAGTAATATAAGCATATGCAATGACTATTACATACATTTTACAATTTATTACATACACATATTGTTTCAAGGCGGGCTGTTATTGAATTTACATATTATATAATTTGACTGAAATCATTTAAGCGTTAAAAAGACTGTCTCATACTTTACATCATTCTCCATCTAACACTTACGAACAAATATTGCTCGTATGCTTTTTTTTCTTTTAGAGGCTGGAATCTTATATGTAGACCTTTTTCTGTACTTGTGTTTGACTATTGATTTGACTTACTATTGTATGGTATTGATTTAGTATTGCTACCTAGAGACATCAGTCATGATATAAGTAAGTTGTGTTATAAGTCAGCTAATTTAATTCGTTTATTTCTTCTATCTCATTGCTTCCGTTCAGTATTTATACATGACGAGTTAACCATTTCCATATTAGGAATACGCTGAATATTCATATTACTCACATTATCAATTCCAAGTCCACACTTAATAAACTACTTATCTTTTTTTTTCTTTAACGGGTTGCCCTCCTCTTTGTAGGACTTACACCCTAAGGACTTAAAAGCTAATGCCTTGGGTGAATAACCTGTGGAGGAGGACGGAAACTTTGCATCATAGCATATACGAGATGATCAGTCCAACGTCCGGTATCACGGTGAAGAAAATGAAATGTAATGATGAAAGGGATGATAGGAAAATTTGAAGATCAAATTATCCAACCCAGCATTCGCCTATTAACCTAGGAAACCACAAAAAAAACCTTTGGTAAGATTGGTCGGCCCGAGGGTTTGAAACCGGGACCTACCGAATCCAAGACTTACACGTTACCCTTGGTGCCACCTCGATCGGTGAAAACTAGTTTATACTAAAAACAGTTTCAGTAGTAAATTAACTTAAGAGTTATTTTCTCTGACAAGGTTTTATAGATTAACTCTAAAATAAGTTTTTCCATCTCTGAACTTTTCAAATCGACAATTTCGTTTAGATTAATTTGAAAATGCCATAAAACAATTAGGGTTTAATTTATAATATGTATACGAACTTTTGTGTGTATCTTTAAACTGGTTAAAATATAACTGGTTTAAACATAACATTTCATAATTAAACTCAATATTAATATGTTAATAAATTTTAGAGTTCAGTTATTAGTTAGCATACTATTATGAGAGAAAATAAATATCAAATGTAAGACTTCCATATTTTTTCCTAAACGTTTAGACAATATGTTCATTACCGTTTAATAACATTACAACTAAGCATATTAGCAATTCATCCCATTACGTTTATATTGTTATTTTGCGACACATAACACTTCAACAATTTGTAGCGAAAAGTACATTATGTGGAGCAATTTGAGAATGAAAATGTGATGATAAATGAAAACCCGAAAAAGACAGCTTAAAAATTATAATGCCAAAATAACACTCCTGATTTTATGCTGCTTAAAATGCATTTAGTGCATATATAGGCTCTTCGTCTTTTCCTGCTCATGCGCAGTTAATTTATTGTTTGTAGCTGAGGCCTCTCTTGACTGGTTTGTTCACTTTAATGTCAGCAAAACCTCCTCTTTTACTACGATTTTATGGCAAAGCCATTTAAATTGCTATATGGCAATATTTAAAAGTTCGCGCAGCTATAAAACTACATAGAACTAAAGGAATTTCTGTAATATTTACTATCACGAAATCTATGATTGTTGGCAACTTTTTGTTTCTTCCACAGATAGCTATCATCAAAGCACACATATAAAAGACATTTAGTTCCTTCCACTTTTGCAATGAGGGGTTGTATAATATCAAAAAATACTTAACAACAAACATATTTAATAATAAAAGAAACAATTACAATAAAAAGCATAGTACAAATGAGATTACTATATAAAGAAAATTATAACAATCAAAGTATTCATTTAGAATATACACAAGGATAAATATTGTGCTCATAAATAAATATCAATTACACAGGTGATTTTTTTTAAATTTATACAGAACCTTTTAGTATCCTGGTAACTATACTCCGAATGATTTTGTTTCAGATTCTGAATTCACGGCAGAACTTCAACAGCCCATGGATAGTGCCTCTGACACCAATCATTAGACCAATAATCTTAATGTCGGAGAGATTGTATTTGTTATTATAATATGGAATGGTTGGTTCACTTATGGATTTCTGTTCTTCATTAAATATTACTTAATGTTTAAAGGAGGATTACAAGTTGAACCCAACTAAACTATGAATACTAGTAATTTCTTGCTCAAGTCATAGATTGCGGTGGAAAACTCAAATAGGATACTCTGAAATCACCTATTATACAGAAATATCTGATGCGTTACATACACATGACTTCCTCTTCTAACTCTTATACAAAGTATTCTTATAAAAGCTTGAAACGTGTGTTTCTGTCCCAATAGAAATGGATTAAAGTAGAAATGATGGCAGATTACTACTTGACAATATATTACATAAATTAATTAATCAGCTGAATTTCTTTCATTTAATAAGTTTACACTTCTATAAAATACATAATTACCATTTCAGAAGCCCTATTCTTCCACAATTCTTTAAATACCGCTTCAATCCATTGAATTAAATTACAATTATTAGATACTTGCTTTTTGCTCTTACATTTATTTCAAATTTAGAACACCAGTAAGTCTATATTTCGCACGATTAATCTTTCCCGGTTTAATAATTACTAAAGATAATTTTGAATATGTTAAACCCAAAGGAATTTAGAAACACTGTCCGCAATGACTTCTGTCTAAACGTTGCGCTGCTGTTTTCCTCGTGAAATTCCTCACCGTCAAAGAAAGACTAACTTTAGCTTCGCCCACTCCTCGGTGAGCAGAGCTGGAACTGAACCGGCGCCTGCGCAGTCGACGACCACATTCGCCGACGTACTACGTGAATCAAATTAACTGTACCCTTTCTTCTTGGTCTTGACGCCTCCTTTACAAAGCACGACCATACTCATTTCACTATTGATCCCGTAGACGTCAACCTTAGTGCAGCCCGTAGTCGCCTAGAGTAGATTTCTCCTGGGGAGAGTCAATTTGGCACAAGCTTATTACTTACTCTACTACGTATAAGGAAGTAGGGGAAGTATTGCATTCCAACCAAATATTCGATACCAAGATTTCACCGGAAATACACGCTTTGAGGCCCCCTGAATAAAAAACAATTTTAGAATAAGGTCCATGTGTGTGCCTATGAGTGTGTGGATGTGTCTGTGTGTCTGTTTGTCTGAACAGCATAACTCAAAAACGAAAAGTCGCATAAACAACAAACTTGGTATTTAGGTTCAGTATCTTTCAAAAATCCAACACGAACATCTTCAGGAAAATCCCCCCACCTCAGACTACCCTTTACATGGAACACTTTTCGAAAAATTTTATTTTCTCAAAAAACTGCTCTAACGATTTTGATTAAAATATCGTAGAATTTAATATATTTTCATGACAAATTAAACATATCTTGAATTTCTGCAGAATGTCCCTAAAATTCCTCTTCATTCTGAATAACTTTTGCATAACTGGTAAACCGTAAGAGACAGACAAATTTTACTACACAAAAAATGTATATCTCGTTGAAACACACATTTTATGTTATATACATTTTTTGTTGAGTGAACCGTTTCCGAAATAATACTTGTTATTTATTTGAATTTTCCAATCTTATACTTTTTCTCAAATGGGAATTCCTTATTCGTTTTTCTTTTTATGTGCTGGACATTCAAAGAGAATAAATGCTCCACATAGCAACCAGCTCTTAAAAGATTTTACTATCGCTTAAAGCCTACAACACTCCTACCTACAAGAAAATTAGTCATAAGTTTAGGCAAATGTTTATCTCGATTAACATGAAGTAGACGGAGAAAAAGCATTTGTAAAAATAGTTTGTACAAAAGTAGGGTAAAGACATATGAGTAACACATCAGATTTTGTTCTATCTAATTAGAATAATCTAAGTTTCGTTAATACATATAAACTTTTATTACTCATTTACACATTTGTTGTAGGTTTAAGAAGAATACAGTAGTCCAAAGCTATAGACAAGTCTTCGGAAAGCTGGTCCTCTGTAATGGCTTTGAAATTTGTCTCCCTCTCTCTTTCTCTCTATCTGTCTTTAACATACTATATTGTTTCGTCGTGTCCATAGAGGCCTTAGTGCTAGCTAATTGTGCCTTTGCTTCTGTGACGGATGAATGGCATCTTCGACACACGTGTACACACAGACCTTAGTGCTAGACAACTGTATCTCTGCTTTTATATGCGTCGTGCAGATGGCATTAGGGTGCTGTCCAGTCTACCGCTTTAATTATCTGTGAATAGATGGTAGTGCATTGGACTAAAACATCCATTTTCATTTTTACTGTTGTTTTCGACTTTGTGGAAGTTTGGTGGAACTTTGGGTCATGGTATTAAATATTCAAGCCGGTATTTATCTTGGGTCACTATGTGATGCCTTTGAAATCCCCCCTCTGTCTCTATTTTAGGTCGCTTTCACTGCGTGGTCATATCGCAACGGAACTATCTGGAGATGCCTCGTGGATGGGTGTGTGGCGTTTTAGGTTTCATCCTGTGCCATAGCATCTTGTTTCGTCACGTGTCCACAGAGGTCCACATGTGGAACTAACTACATGTGGGACTAAGTTGGATCGTGGTATTGAATATCCAATCCGGTGTTTATCTTTAGAGAAACCGCAGAAAAATCCCACTCAGATGAGTCAGCGCACGTGATTTGAACCCAGGATCTCCCAAATTCGGGCCACAGACATCGCCTGAACCATCCCGTTCGGTTTTTAAATTCTGTCGTCTTTGCACGAATAGCAAAAAGAAACAAAGAAAAGAAAGGAATAGGGATTTGTAGTTAAGAGAAGTGTAGAATGTTTAAAAATTCAAAATAATGACAAAGAATGTTTGAAATTGTGAACGCCACAAATTATTGTATTTTTTCATAAAATATGAAACAGCTGAAACATATATATTTTAATGAAAATAATTAGAGCCATTTATGGAAAACAAAAATTTCGAAATTTTTAATATAAGGGGTGATTTTGTGTGAGCAGTCTTTCTTCAAAATCTTTGTGTTGCATCCTTAGAAAGTCTTCAACTTAAATACCAAGTTTCGTATTTTATCGACTCATCGATTTTGAGCTATGCTGTTCACACATATTACATTAACATACATACATACCATTACATTACCGAGTGGTGGCGCAGCTCGGAATTAATTTGTCACCAATGGATATCGAGCGAGCACACAGGGTCGGGAGATGGGCAGGAACAAACCGTCCCATCGTGTGTAAACTGGCTTTTTATAAGGTAAAAAGTGAGATATTGAGGAACAGTAGATACCTCAAGGGATCGGGAGTGCACATCGCTGAGGACTTCAGTGACAGAGTGAGGCAAGAAAGAAGCTTTCTAAAGCGCCACTTGGCCGAAGCAAGGAGGCAGGGTTGCCACGCTGTCCTCCAATTTGATAAACTTATAATTAATGGCAAAGTGTGGTCGAGGCACGAGCTGGAGGAACTGGAGTTGTGCGGCAGGGACAACCCTGAACAGAGAGCAGTGCAGGCAGAAGAACCAGCGACAGGAAGTGACCACCGGAATGAACAAGTGGAGGTGGCGGAGGGAGCAGAAAAGCAGCAACAGGTTCAACGACCAGGAAGGGACAGCCCGAAGCCACCCCTTAATGGAGCCCTCCCTACAGCGATGCGAGAAATACCACAGAGGGGCAGGGGGAGCGTCTCAAAGGAATTCAAGCGACCACCAGCAACTGCAACCAGAGGGACGACAAAGGCAACGGGGGTAAGGGATTCACCAGCAGAGAACACCAGAGCAGGTAGGAGAAGGAACTAGGAAGTAGCCGCCCATGTGACAGTCGGCCTTTGGAATGTTGAAGGTCTAAAGAAGAAATTGGCTAATGATAGGTTCATTGACTTTGTACACAGTGTAGATATATTGGGCTTCACAGAGACATGGCTTAAAGCTGGGGAAAACGTAAATATTGGTGGTTTTAATGGTGTATTCACGGGTAGTGAAACCAGGGGCCTGAGAGGCAGATATCCCGGGGGTGTTGCCGTTTACACTAAAGACCAGCATGATATGACTTTTCAACACATAAATATTAAGGTATTTGGAACATTATGTGTATACTGTAAATTAACTTCACTTGAGTTGTGTATTATTGTAGTATATCGACAACCAGCAGCATCCCGATATACCAACCCCAACTTATTTATCAATTTGATCGACATGATTGTAGAAATTCAGGAAATACACCCAAAAGCAAACTTAATCATAATGGGAGATTTTAATGCCAGAATCGGAAGCGAAAATATTACGGTAGAAAGGGGGGAAGCAGATTGTAGGAGAGAAGTGCGGCGAAGTAGGGATACAGTGATAAATTCAGATGGAAAAGAATTGCTAGCCTTTTGTGACGCGTTTAAATTGGAAATCCTAAACGGCAAGTATGGATCAGATAAGGAAGGGGAATTAACATTTATCAATAGTAATGGAGGAAGTGTTATAGATTATGTAATTTGTTCACAGGAAATAATACCATTAATAGAGGACTTTCAAATTTTAAATAGAGTTGAATCACACCACTCACCCATCTTACTCACTCTAAAAAGACACTCAAACAACGTCGGGGAAACACAGGAAAAAAAAATTGCTTTGTCATCTATGGTGAGATATCGATGGACCCCAGGGGGAAGCGAGGAATTTCTTGCCGTTTTGCGTGATCGGACAGGTAAAACTGAAGTGGGGGAAAGAAGCGGGGAATATGTTATTAAAACAATAACAAATAATTTACAAATAGCTGGTAGAAGCATGAGAATACGAAATAACAAAAGAATCTCGAAAGCTACAGGCTGGTACAACGGTAGATGTAAAGAAGCGAAGAAAAAAGCTGAAACAGCCCTTAAGGTGTATAGAAGAGAAGGTTCCGAGGAAAAGCGTCTTTCGTATACCCAAATTAGAAAGCAGTATAAAGATGTATTAGTAAGTGTAAAGACGGAATGGCAAAACAAAATGGCGACAGATTTAAGAATAGCGACAGAACGGAGAGATTCGACATACATGTGGAAGGTAATTAAGAAAATTAAAGTGCGAAGACGGGATAACGTAAGCATCAAACCAGGAACATGGTTAGCGTATTTTAATAGTGTGTACGCTGAAGTTGGTGGGGATGAGTGGGAGGGACCCCGGATGTCTTTCGCTGAACTATGCTTAAATTCTACAGTACCAATTCTAGATGGGGAAATAACTGACGGGGAAATTGTTCGGGCAATAAAAAGCCTAAAGAATCACAAAGCACCGGGAATAGAAGGAATTCCGAGTGAATTTGTTAAATGCTCCATAGAAGTCCCTAAAATATTATACCTTCTGCGGGTGGCATTTAACAAATTATATAACGGAGAGAAGTATCCTGAAGCTTGGACAACAGCAATTATTCAGCCAATATTTAAGGGTAAGGGCAGCAGTCAGCAACCAGAAAATTATAGAGGAATTGCGTTGTTATCTATACTGGGTAAGGTATATTGCAAAATTATCTATGACCGGTTAAGGGGTTGGGTAAAAGAGTTCGATATGATTTCTAAATTTCAGGCGGGTTTCAGGGAAGGGTTCTCTACTGCAGATAATATTTTCATATTAAAAACATTAATTGATTCAAATTTGAATAGAAAGAGGGGGAAACTTTATTGTGCTTTTGTTGATTTTAAAATGGCTTTTGATAGTGTGCAGAGGAATGCCCTTTGGGCGAAACTTCACCACAAAGGACTCTCTGGTAAAATGATGAAAGCTCTAATGCAAATTTACAACAGTGTGAATTTCAGCATCAAAATAGACCAAAACACAACAACTGAATCTAAATCGGCCAGTAGAGGAGTTCGTCAAGGATGTATTTTATCGCCCCTATTGTTCAATTTATTCATAGACGATATAACAGACGTGTTAATAGCAGAGGAAATGAATGGCCCAAAAGTAGACGATGTCTGCATTCCTGTACTTTTATACGCGGATGACATGACAATTTTGTCAGTGACGACAGAAGGCTTACAGAAAGGTATTAATAGGTTGGAACAATATTGTAAACAATGGGGTCTGGTGGTAAACATTAACAAAACAAAAACAATGGCTTTCAAAAATGGCTATGTGTATGGCAGGGATGAGAAATGGTATTACAAGGGGCTAGAACTACAAAACGTTAAACATTTCTCCTATTTAGGAGTAATGTTTAATATGAGAGGAAAATGGAACAAACATCTATCTGTAACTAACTACAAAGCACGAGGGCAGTTAAATGAATTATTACGTACCCTCTCGCGGATACCGGATGTACCTGTAGATACATTAGAAAAGATGTATAACTCCATGATAAGGCCTGTTCTGTTATACGGCAGTGAAATCTGGGGATGGGAAAGAGCAGAGCATGTAAATAAAACACAGGTAGCATTTTGGAAAAGAGTTCTTGGAGTTTCACAAGGCACATCAAATTCGGGGGTATTGAGGGAGGTAGGATGCTATGAAGACACAATACACTGCAAAATAAGAGCAGTGAAGTACTGGCTAAGGCTGATGCATGGGGATAACTCCACACTACGATCCAAATGTTATAAATACCAGCGAGAAAACCTGTCTCCTAAGTTTTGGGCAGCTGATTTGGAAAGGGGTTTGAGGAGAATAGGAATGGGATCAGTATGGCTAAGAGCTGAAACAAATGACAAAAACATATGGAAAGGTGTTAAAAGAAGACTAAGAGACATCAACCAACAGGAAATAGAATCGGACTGTAAAATTAAACCTTCTCTAAGTCTAGCAAATGAAATAAAATTGAACTGGGGTAAAGAGGCATATATACTTAATTTAGGAAGAAAGGAAAGATCAGGAATGGCATGGTTTAGACTGGGGGGCTGGAGAGCACAGAAAATGACCGACGATTCTGGCAGGAGAATCTGCCCATTCTGTGAATTGGATGAGGACTGGGTACATATTTTGGCGGAATGTGCACAGTGGGAGAATCAGCGAACGATTAAACTCAAAGAAAAATTGTTAAGTCCCTTAAGAAAGAGATTGGCATGTTGGGATCTACTGGCTGACCAGAGGAACTGGCAAAACATGGGCAATTTTCTGGCTAAAGTGCGCGAAGCTAGGTCAAATTTGTTCAGTTAGACAAAGGTAATTTATTTCTATTTCCCTTTTTCTTGTTCCTTTTGTTGTGTTTTCTTTATCTGTTGTTTATTTTGTCACCCTATTGTATCTTAAATATGCATGTACGGTCAATGACCCATGCACTAAATACTTGTGTAATAACTTCAATAATTTGAAACCAATAAAGATACCTTATCTATCTATCTATCTACATTACATTACCTTACCTTACCTTACCATACTATACCATACCATACCATACCACACCATACCATACCATACCATACCATACCATACCATACCATACCATAACATACGGACCGTTTAATTTGTGTTCAGGTATCTCAACATACCTATGTTTCTGGTAACATCTTGACAACATTTTTGGTGGAATACAATACTTCCTCTACTTATGTAAGTAGGTAGTTGAAGTCAACAATGTTAGGTTTGTTATAAACATAGAGGATTAGTTGCTTTCATTCACTTTCCACGGTGGGAACATTTTAAATAAATTATATATGCTGTTACCTTTAAACGTTCGAATGAAAACGAGAGAAGCGCAGAGCGAGGGATAAGTTCTCCTACATATTGTTGGAACTTGGGTCAGTGAGCATGACAACGCCAGTTTCTTGTGCAGGTAGGAAATGAGGTAGCATGCTTTCCAAATGTTGATAATATTTTTACGTCAACAGACGAAATGTTAAATGCTTCCTTCCTTGAACCTTCACTGTTTAAAATCGTGTTGTTAGAAGTTTATGGTGAAGATGCTGTGAATTAAGGGTATAAAATGTATGGTAATTAAAAGTAGCTATGTGCACTCCTTTGTATCCATAAACAAGAATAAACTTACTATCATGATATAAAAAACGAAAAATTAATAGAGCAGATGAATATCATGAATCCTCCCTTGATCTGCGGCTGTGCTCCACACATAGAAACTCTCAACAAAAATAGAGCTGGTCCATAGCTGACGCTATAAATGGTTTAAGAAACAGATAAATATAGGACTTAATTGTATACGATTTTCATTTATAGTATTTATAACTAACCAAATGGAATATCTTGTCTTTAATAATACTTTGTTTGTTTTATTTTTTAGTCTTATATTTAAGTTTGCATATTTCCTGTAGAAGTAGCTACTAAATTTGGAGCATTGCCCTTGGCAGCACAAATAAATAAATAAGATGTTGCAATATTCAACAGTAGAAGTCTTGTAAAGCCAATATGTGGCTCATCCAGCAACCAGGTCGAGTTCTCGCTGCTACGAGCAGAGCACAAATACAGCCCCCCGCTTCTATGCTTTTCTCAAGCTCACAACGAAATGAAACCATTTCTCGTTCCCCCATTTCTTCCCCTTGCATGTGTCCTATGGTGGGGGCGGTAACCATCAGCTTTACCGCTACTTTCTGTTGTTGTTTTCCCCAGGGAAGTAATGTTTAGGTTTTCAAAGAGAAGAATGGAACCAATGACTACCAGAGGAAGCTATGATAGGGAGAAATAAATGGTAAAAACTGTAGTAAGTGCAAAACACCGGTTTGAAAGGTAAGTTTATAATTCGAAGGACTGTTTATAGTATAAGGAAATAAAACCTGCATAAACAAGAATGACATTGTTTGTCATATTACTCCGGAAACAATGGAAAAGTGGACTCAAAATATTCCAATTTGTCACGTCAAACTAATTATTTTAGACTGTAAATAATTTATTTCAAATACGAGAATTCCGTTCTGAGCTGACTGAACCATGAAAGGACATTTTGCAATTATTTTGGAGTTCATGATAATCATTTTAAGTAAACTGTAGTTGATAGGGAAAAGCTTTTTCCTCTTGATTTATTATGTATGTCTTCAAGCAAAAAAATAATATCCTCCGATTAGTGAATACCTGATAATCAGGTTTGATGCAGGGTACTAAAAGTCTCAATACTGCCTTCAAACCCCTGCAAAACTGTTATTACTACTATTTTAAAATAATGGCAAATAAGTGCAACTAAAAACTGGAATAATCAGTCGGTATGAACGCCCGGGGAGCTGAAACATTCAAACTGCATTCCAATTTCTCTCTTGTTTTATCTTAGTTCAGATATATCTATGTTCCTGACCGATGTCAACAAAGAAATGGTATATTTTCGTTTCTCTTTGGCTCCTCCAGCACCGAGACCCCGCAAATGAGGCCAAGTAAACAAAAAAACTCTCTGATAACGTGAACAGTGCACTAACGGTATCACTGCACCAATAATTGCACATTCACACTGTATAGGTCAAAGTTTGAGGGTTAAAACAGACCAAAAAGATTCGAGGTTACCACTGAGCTACAATTTCGAAAATTCTCTATTTTTTTGGACCATATACAACAGAAGTCCTGCGCCGTGGCACTGTGGGCTAGAGACGGAGCTCTTGTTCCTGGCCACGGTATGCACCTGGGTTCGATCCCATCCATAGGGGTACGGATTTTAAGTCTCGGTCGGTACCAACTCGGCATTGTGAGGAAAGTGAGGAGCTGCGATAGGCAGCGATTCCAGTCACGGAGGACAACATTCTGGCTGGGGATGCGTGATGCTGATTACACAACCTTCCGTATCGGTTGGATGATCGCCAACCTCTGCAGTGAGTACGTAGGCGTGAGGTGGGTAATCAAGTTGGAAGGTTTAGGCCCTTCATGGGCTTTGCACCATGGAATTAGTATTTATTATTATTATTATTATTATTATTATTATTATTATTATTATTATTATTATTATTATATATATAACAAAATTATACAGTCTGGAAACCATTGATCAATTCATAGGTATGATATTTAATATTCCAAGTCTGATTTAGCTCCGCAATTTTACTCTAGTTCCCGAAGTCGCGTGTTCAAACCGGCGGAAGGCGATGAATTTTATAAAAACTCCTCAGCATGGCTTCTTTCGGAAGAGAAGCAAAGCCGGTGGTCCCGGTAGTCTATTGACGTCAAGTAAAAGAACCTCAAGCCTGTTAACGAGGCCTCTGAGCAACATTTCCTTCTTTCACACCCAATATAGGATGGAACGCTATGAACCATAGTACTTAAAAACCGTCCATAAATAAAGCTCAATTTTTTTTCTCTAATTTTAGCCTAATCTTAGTCAGCATTAAAGAGCAGCTGTCAAGACAAATTGAGCTATTAACGACTTTAAAGTCCGGATTTAAAAAGACTTCCAGCATTGCAAATCAGCTTAATGATATGATATATCGGAGTGATTGATATCGCTTTTGAAATCTTAGTGGGGCCCATGAATCAGATGAAAGCTTTTAATGGATGCCACACATCTCAGCATTGTAGCTCAGTGGTAGAGCATCAGCACGGAAAATGGAAGATCCGTTGTTGAATTTCTAGGCATGGCAATGAATTTTTATACTTTCTCTACCACATATCCAAGTATAGGAAGTATTGTATTCACCATAAAATTCCCTGTTGCCTTTTCACAGGGAATTCATATTTTGTGTTGTTCTGAAAAATGACTCTTTGTATGTGTTTCTGCGTGCATACGCGTGAAGAGCAATAAAAAACCCAGCCCATAATTAATATTGACGATTATATTGACTTTTGTTTTTGCTTTGTAAAAGTGCATAAAGATGTTTATACCCTTTATTTAAAATATTGTATGACTAATAGACCATATACTTTGAATTTTCTGTAAATAGTCTGTGAAAACTTTTTCATTCTGAATTAATGCTGAATAATTTTAAATAAAGGGTAACTCGTAAAAGTTAGAAAAAACACACTACGGAAAACTAGAACTCGTTAAAACACTATTTATACCAACTCTTTTCTAGGATTAATCATTTGGAAGATAGTTGTTGCTCTTGGTTGAATATTACAATAATTCATACCTTGAGGTTTCTGTCAGCATTCCTTTGTTTCTCATGATGTAGTGCTGTGTAAGAAATTTTTGTAAGTCAGCACTTGGGGACCTCCATTTAGAAGATCCGTTTACCATTTTGCCTTCTGTATCTACAACAAAATGTGTACCGAACTGTTTTAATAAACGTTTATCTCGGTTAACATGGAGTAGATTGGAAAATAAACATTTATAAGAATTGTGTGCAGAAGATAAATTAAAATACACTCAAGTGGGTGGAGAAAGATATGTAAAAGTAGCATTAGATATTTTAATGTTTGCTCAACTGCATATTTTGGAAGCTCGATGTGATTGAACAAATCGTATGTACATTTTTTGCAGTGATATTGTCAATACTTTTTAGGCAAATACACCAGCTAGAGATAACAGTATACAGTCTTTGAAAGTTGTGTACTCGAAATGCAGTGATAGTGATTCAAAAGTGACCGCTGTAGGCAAATTTGTTAATACCACAGGTAGTAAAGACTCAGAGAGTGAAACATAGGTATCTGTTGCTGCTTCGGAAGGCTGAGGAGATTTCGCCGGTCTTTGGTTCATTGCTCCGTTCAAAAAATAACTCTGTTATCTCCTTCCTTTGCCCCTACCTGCTCAAGCGTGTTAATGATGTTCAGGAGCGTAGGGCAGGAGAGATTGGCAAGTGTGTGTTCTCAGGTAGGATTTTATGCAGATACACAATTATTACATGCACGAAATCACTATTTAATTCCCGTGATAGCAGCGTTGACCTTCAAAGTTGGACGAGCATTTGGCTTTGATCACTGTTCATTTTGGCTATTAGGGTGCTTAGAAAAACATCCTTTGTGTATCTTAACTTATACCATGTGTGAGACGTGTGTCTTTGTTCCGGCAGTTAATGCCAAAAGTCATAATCAAAAGTAAATTTACCTCCTTGTAAAATTAATATAAAATATCATTCCCTGTAAACTGCTGCATTTTGTCCCATTATTATTATTATTATTATTATTATTATTATTATTATTATTATTATTATTATTATTATTATTATTATTATTATATTATTATTAATATTAATAATGTTTTGAAAGGTATAAGTCTTCGAATCGCCGCATATTAATATCATGTCATAAAACCAATTTGATAACCCTTTTCTTTTGCTTTAATTCCCCACGGTTGTAGGAGAAGATTGAGAATAGCAATAAACATCCGAATTTCCTCCCAATCAACAGAAATTTCTGAATTTCATGTATTAATATCATACAACTGAAATAATCCAGTTTATAGCTTAACTGTTTAGTGTAGGTTTTGGTAACAAGGATTTCTGTTACTTGGACTCTTCAGCTGAAACCATCAGAATATACACGTTTCTAAAACTATTTTACCCCTCACGAAATGGCCAGATGTAGGATAAACAGAATTTTATCGTTTATATAGAACTTCATTTACATACTATATATTTATATTGGAAATTTATTTCTTATTTACTTCGAGATACAGTGAAATATTCAGGTTTTTAAATAGTTAGTTCTGATCACTTTACGAAAAGCAATACGGGTTTCAGTTTGACTGTGTCTTAAACGTAAATTTACTTCTTTATTTGGCTCTCAGGAAAACACTTGGAAAACCTTTTGGTCGTATAAAAGTATAACGTCGGCTAATGTTGTAAGAACGACATTTAAAATCCTATTCATTGCTAATGCTTCGCTAACTGAACATTGACTCGAAATCCATATGCACTGGTGTAGATGAAACTTCATTTCAGAATAACCTAATACAGTTGCCTTAGATAATTCCGCGGAAGATATAAGCTTTGAATTTAGCGAAATCGGTACGATGAATGCGAAATATACCTACCACGGGCCGATTCGTTTGCAGATATTCTTTAAATTAGCTTTATTTTCAATTAAAACGTTTTCTGTTATGCTCAGACCAGGAATGCTTTTTAGGTCAGTGTACTGTTGTGTTCTAATAAGCTAATCAATTAAAGTATCTGAGTAATACCGCTATTTGAGAGACTACTAAATGCATGTTTTATTTAACTATTGTGTTGTGTATCGTAAGGAAAATAGCTAGTCAGCACCTAAAACATTTCCCAAATTAAAATTGTAGAAGAGTTATTATGAATATCACAATATGGATATCACAACTTGAAGTGATAAGATCGCCCGAATAATAAATAATAAATAGTAACGAATAAGAAGAATAATTAATAAGCATATCATCAAAATAATAAGAAGAAATACCAGTATGAGGGAAGAATAAAAGAGAACATTAAGAATTAGAGAAAGGGGGGAATGAAATCATGAAGAGAGAAAAAACGTAGAGGGTAGATATTAATTAATAATAAGAACATGAAATAAAACGTGTAGTTGGGAACGAACAAACTTGGCGAAAATCACATAACGATAGGAAAAGACAGGAAAAAGAACATTAGAGATCGCTTAGTGACAATAGGAACCGAGTTGTGCACACAGGAAGCCAAGACAATGGGCAAGAAACCGAAGTTAATCAAGCGCACAGAAAATGCAGTAAAGCGAACATAATTTGTTAATGTTAGACGCGAGCAACGCTCGGACGATGTTATTGAGAACCAATGGTAGACGGAGGAAAAATTCAGAAATGTAACCAATCATAACGAAGAAAAGTCACGTGAATATCAAAAAGTGAGAGAGAAACTAGAAAATAGGCGTGAAATAGAAAATTATCTATGAGGCAGAACGACGTTCAGATAACTCACGTAAGATAACTCACTCTGTGTCGAAACGTCGGCGAGAGAAGAAGACTCTGTGTCGAAACGTCGGGGAGAGATGATTTGTAGGGAAAGAAATAGATTTGTGTAGGAAACGTGAGGGAAAGTAAGATAGATCTAGAAATTCAAAATATCTTATATTAAAGAGAGAAACAGTGTAGCGGTCTTCGGGTAAATATTTATGTATTGAAAACCAGTTTAAGGCAACCGTGAGGAACAGGGTAGCTAGGGACTGACGAAAGGAAAAGTCATTAGCGTAGTATTGAAACATACTTCAACTTCGCAAAGTAATTAAGAAAGGGTAAGAGCACGGAAACAGTAGCAGGGGTGACAGAAAAAACCGCGTCTTGTGTGTAAAGGAGATTCGTACGAGGACATCAGTGTGGATCATCAATAAACGGGCCATCTGAGAGGAGAAAGTGAACTTCATTTATCTCCCATCCACAATCCCCGAGGTAAGACACTCCTGAACCTAAATTCCTCTACCTGAGTAGCCGGCAGCAACAACAATCCAACCACCAAGAACCGCACCATTACAAACCATTATTTTTCCATTTCCAAACCCCGCTACAAACTATAATACATTACCTAAGTTATCTGTAACTATATCTGTAATGTTACTGTCATTATGCTCCGCATTCAGATTCAAAACATATTTCCTTTCAATTGTTATTTTCTATTATAAATATACATACAAAATTGTTACCTATGTTACGTTTAGGTGCGTGTTTCACGAAATAGTAAGGTAGATAAAGAAAAGTTAACTGTATAATAAATTTCCTATCCACAAATATCTGTTTTAAAACTTCACTAAGTTTTTAGCCTTTTGTAGCGAAAGAATAGCGCTATATTTGGTGTGCATAAAGAAACTAGGATTAAATATTACAAAGTGATGACTGTTTCCTGCTATCATGTTCGTGTCAGAATGCTGGATAAAGCAAGAAAAAGGGGGAAAGCTTAAAAACTGCTAAAATGAGATTTTTAGGAGGGTTTCAGGCTATACTCTTCTGTAAAAAAATGAGGACAAATTTCCAAGATAGATGGGAAGATTATTTTGACAGAATGACCACAGACCGACCTCCAAAACAATTAATGAAGCGCAGACAGCAACGCGGAGTGTGGCTTGACCACAGAGGAGATGGCCTAAACATATTTAACTTCCATGAAAACCAAACAAGGTCAAAAAATAATGGTAACGAAAAAGATTGTAATAACAGTATAGACACTTACCATTAATCTCCTAACAAGTTATCATTGAAAAGTCTAAAGACACTTAAATGAAAGTTATAAAAAACGAAGTTTCAATACAATATCCACTCACGGATTTAATGTTTCCAAATCTTTTATATACAGAAGGTTGGAAAAGAAGCCCTAGGTAAACTTATGTTATAGGTTTCTTTCTACAACTGATGCTAGCAGATGAGGACGTATTTTTCGGGGAAAAGAATTTAAGGTAACCTGGTTCGTAGATCCACAAAACGAAAAGAAAGAGATAAGAGGGAGTGAGAGATGGGATAAAAATTGTGATTGTTTTTCCGTTTGTTCTTCCTTCGGCTTCAGATTTCATTCCCCGCTCCCTTTCAAGCTCCTCTTCTCAGGCTTACCAACATCTCCAACGGAAATACCCTTCTTTGTCCAGTGGAAACTAACTCCCGTTATGGTTTGGCAGTTACGCATTGGATCCATTACAAGGGAAGGGAGCGCGTGTGTTGTTATCCCTTTTGACTATCATCATTATCACAACACTGTCCTACCTCCATCTGTCGAGAACAGAGGAAATGGAAGAGGGAGATAGACATCTTCTTTCTGCCAAATACATATACGTGTAGGATGTTTCCGTAAAAATCTCTGCTCTCTGGCGGAATGGATGGGGAAGGGTCCTCCTAAACGGCATTCGATGCCGATATGTAATCTGAATTCACATTTAAGGAGAATTATTTTACAACCTGGGTCTAAAAGCTTAAAGTCTTCCTTTTGTTTCTACGAGGCTTTATACACAAATATTTTGAAGTTGATAATTTTATGGAAATGCAGATTGCATCACATAGCTTCCATCCTTTGAATGATTGATCAAAAATCTATGGAATGTATTATTTATATTGTAATAAACTGTTAAAAAGAAAAGAAAATGAAAATTTCAACCAGAGTTATAGATTAGGCGCTTAAACAGGCATTTGTATTTCATAATTTCCGCTTTTTGAGAACTATTCTGAAAGCTATAAATTGTGTTCTGTTGCACATGATGCTGAGAAATTGCAATCCAACTTAGTAAACGTGAACCAACTATAATTTCCATTATGTGCTTATTTTAATGTTAGCGAGATTTGTGACTCGATGTATGAAAACCCCAAATAGTATAAACATAAAGACAAAGTAAGTTTAGAAACATAAGGAGTCTTCCCTGAAGTGTAAATCGATTACAATTTTTGGGTCCTGCGGCACGGAAATAATATTCTGCAACTTATACTGTTGGTTTGATAATGCATAGTCTTTTTGGTACAACTGTCTATGCAAGTTAATACAATTATATTTCAAATGAATTTGATCTCGGTTTGGAAGTATTCAGATGCAACGTTAATTCGGATTATTCTTCATTCTGTACCGACTCCAAACCATTTAAAACACGACCAAAGTTTTCTTTGAAAAACTTGTTGTAGCTGTAGAGCATAGATAAAAGAAGCGATAATGGATAAAGAAAATCACCTGACTGTAAAACATTAGATTTCTATGCGTGTTCACTACTATGCCATTTACAGAAATGGTTTCACTGCATATAGTATGTATAGAAGCTGAAGTCAGTCAGACGTTTAAGAGGCCGGCTGCACATAATGGCTTATAAATTGTATATTATTTGCATGACATCGCAAGAAACAGTGCTAAACCACAAGTTCTGTTACAAAGATTTTTACAGTGGCAACTAAGTGTTACATTGTTGTTGTTTTTTTATCTGACTATGGCATATAGCATCCAATATATTCTGTGATAATTGACATTATTATTCAAAATGATCTCATTTTTTTACCCTGGTACACGAACTAACTCTAATGTGTCATTCATCAATAGCAGCACGCACTGTCTCCACGGGGAAATCCGCCACTGCTGACTTTTGGGATCGCTCGAAAGATTCAATATTTGGGGACATTTCTTACAATAAATTCCCTCAAGCACGGACCATTGGTTGTAATCTAGTTCTCGTAATCTCCACAGGTTGAGGTCAGGGCTGCTAGAGGGCCAGTTTTGGATAATAACAATAATAAAATTTGGAACACTTTTTTCAAGTAAAATTGAGCGGATCTTGGCTTATGAGCTGGTGCAGAATCTTACTGAAAGGTCTCCAGTGGCCATTCTTGAACAGTAGTTCATGTAGTAGTTCAGAGAGTTCATGTATTTCACTAAAACCTCTAGGGGGTGGTTTCATATCCCTGGACGGTGTCTTTAATCTCTTTGAGTAGGAATGCATCTTTGTGACACCATCGTAGCTTACTCCCCGCTAAATCATCACCGAGGTGGGATGGTGGTCCCTCTGGATCCTTGGGACCCGCTCACGAGCTTCTTCAGAACATACACTGTCATTCCGGCGGTCGTTTCTATGCACAATTGTGAAAATTGTTTCGTCCGCATAAAGGATTTTTCTGTGCCTGTTAATAGCGTAACACTCAAGTACTGCTTAAATTTTGAAGTTAAGAAATGTGCAATACCCCGGCGATAAGACTTCAACCCAATCAGTCTAGAAAATCTGGACATTGATCTCCAAGAGATGTTCTCCCATAAGGCATAAAGTTTTGCTTCCACACTGGAGTTTTCCTAATATGAGCCGCCGCTGTTTTCACCACTGTCCTGGTCCCCACAAAGCGTGGATGTCCCGATCTTGGTCGGTCAGCATTGTAGCAGTTCTATTAAAGCGCAATGGTGCGGTACACAAGCATCCTGCTGATATTCAGCTTCTTAAGAGTGTGAAAAATCTCAAGTGGCGATTTCCCGACTCTCACTGCAACACGATTTTCGTAATCTCCCCAATCCGTGATTAAACCTTTAATTATCGTGTTCACTTCTTTGTGGTTCAAGTCAACAAAGAAATTATAAGGCAGAGTGTATCAGCAGGCGTTATATCGGATAGCCCTAACATCTGGTACAGCACCTATCAAAAGTTTATGACAGAACTTATGGCAGACTGCATACATATAATAATGCATCGCAAAGTTCAACCGATAGTAACGAATATTCCGGTGATTAATTGTATGCTTTAAGGAGATTTACATTTTTGGTTGGAAAACTGTTTATCTAGGATAATCATACATGACATACTCCTAGATAAAAATTCAATAAGAATAAAGGGAACCTCAATTACTCGCACAAAATTCACAATACTTATTTTGATAATATTCTAGGTTTATCGAAATCGTTAGAGCCATTTTTAGTGAATTAGAAATTCCCACATGAGGGTGGCCTGGGGAAGGAAACCTTCTTGAAAATCTTTGTGTTGCATGCTTAGAAATGCTGAACTTTAATATCAAACTTGGTATTTATCAGACCTTTTTTTATTTATGGTTTTCTCTCTCCTATCTGTTTCTCGGTCTCTCTCTCTCTCTCTCTCTCTCTCTCTCTCTCTCTGTCTCACCCATACATATACACACATGCGCGCGGGGACTTCTTAATAACAAATTATTTTTTATTTTTTTCAGTGGACATTTAAAAATATCCGTCATTTAAAACATCACCAACATAGTGATGATAATATCATTTCGTTATACAGAGTGGACCATTATGTTGAGACTGTACAATATCTCCAGAATTACGCGTTATAGAAAGAAATGTATTTAATAAAAGTTGCTTGATATTATGCAGACATTATAAATTCCTTTATGCATTTGCAATTTATGCAAATGCCATAATGTTCCATTATGGGGATATTATAAATGTCATTAGTCGTGTTTTGTTCGGAGGACGTTATGATGGTCATTTTAGGGACATGAAAATGTAGGTTTCCATTTAAAAAGAATAAATTGATCCTAAAATGACCATCATATGTTCTTCAAACAAAACACGACTAATGACATTTACTTTCCCCCATAATATCAAGAAACTTTTGTTCAAGACACTTTCTTCTACAACGCTTAGTTTTGCAGATATTGTAGTCTCACCTTAAATGGTCCACCCTCTTTGCACAAAGTTTGCATTTTAGAACTCTGCCTGCCAATGTGATATATTTCCCTTACGTTTTTTGTTAAAACGTTCTATTTCTTGTGACTTTATACATTTTAATGGCAGTGTTAGCATTAATTTAGCTTGCGAAAACATGTAATGCCACACGGGTAATCATGGTGTTTCCGGTGCAAGCTGGTTCACCCTTACTAGGTTTCAGGTCCAATACGGGCCCTTTCTTCAAGAAGGTTAATTGCTCACTCCTTACCTGAAATGTGTTTAAACAGTCTCAATTCTTGTTTAACGGTTTGCCCTCCTCTTTGTAGGACTTATACCCTATAGGACTTACAAGCTTTGGGTCAGCAGCCTGTAGAGGAGCGTGAAAACTTTGGATTATAGCATATGCAGGATACGTGATCATCGTAACGCCTGGTATAGCGACGAAGAAGGAAATGAAATGTAGTGATGGAAGGGATAATAGGAAAATTACTGACCAAATTATCCAACTCAGCATTCGCCAGCAGCAGGAAAACCGCAAAAAATATAAATAATATAATAAATAAATAGAATAAATACGCATGAAATTAGTCATACTTGTAGCATAAGGAATGGAATTTCAAAAGAGCTAAAGTTTGCGGAAGCGTAGAGGGAACATGTAGCTGCTAAAGGAGCTTGAGGCTATAACGGGACACGCCGGAAAGGTCTCCTGCCTCTTAAGAATTCTGCCGAACATTTGGCTTTCTGAACAAAGACAGAACATTCCAACGCGACCGATCGGCACCAAGATGTACGTGCTTAATAGGTCTCCAAATTTACCGAAGCGGACAAACCAACGCTAGAAATCAGCGACAGGCCATAAAATATTTCCAGTTTGAAAATAGTAATTCCCGCTAGTCTTGGTAAGAGAACCGCCAATAAGAAATAAGCGTAAAAAAGAAAGCAGTAACTAACGACGTGGTAAGTCACGTGGTTAGGAACCAAACCAAGTCGCCTAGAAAATGGGCGTGAAATAGGAAACGATACTAGACAGAACGAGGTAGGAGCCGCGAAGACGAAAGGACACTCTCGTTCCGACTGGCATCCTGTTAAAACGCTAAGTGCTGCATTTCCGAGGCAGTGGTTGGCAAAATAACCAAGTCTACATTAACAAAGTTCACGTATAGCGTCGTGCAAGAGAAAAAGTAATAATCATAGAAATTAGAGTGGTATAGCGAGGAACGACAACTCATTATCGGAACGTAGCTCAGGTGGCAGCGACTTAATGAATCATCATAACTGTAGCGATTGGCTTGTGTGTTGTGTGCGGAACAGAGGAAGTGTATTTTCGCAAGAATAAAGTGACCAGCAACCGAAGGTCGTCTACTACCTACCTGCATCTTCTTTGCTTGTATACCTGAGATAAGAATCCTTCCCGGGTCCAACATTACATTATCACTGAAAGGGGAATGAACTCATGAGGGGCTAAGAACCTACGAACAAAAAACACGCCACCGCACCCACGACGAACACAGCAACCCAATAATACCACACCAAAATGACGTCCAACGTGTCAATACGTTCGTCATTTATTTAAATTGCTGTCGCTATTCAGTTGTTTCTCGTAGTAAAGGAGAAATACTACCACACCAGGTGCAGAGCATGCACAAAGCTCACACCACTAAGATACTAAAAAACGAAAAATTAGTAATTGCATTACGACCATACTTCGTCTCTTATGACGACAAAGTTAACCAAAAACGATGTTTACTTCCTCCCATCGTGTTTCAGTCAAGTGTTAGATATACATTTTTGAGCTTCCAAAGTTAGCCTTTAGCTGCAACCTCAGTTCGAAAGCGTTTAAGTATGTGATAGATAAATAATAGCAGATTTTTTTGGAGAATTTTTATGTAAATTATCCTTAATTTTGTTTCGATTTCAAACAAATTGAAAATATGCCAGAAAATTATGTTTAAACCAGTGTATAAAATGTCAACTCCCTGAGCGCTGTGATTCGCCTTAAAAAGTAACATTTTTAGAATGCCTCTATTTAAACTAGTCCTAATTCTAATGTAAACGAAATTAAAAATGTGTAGACGATTTTTTAAACTCCTATTGGATTTACCGGGACTTGTTCCACCAGGGAGTATATGGATCAGCGAAAGAATATTTCGGCCTAGCATTTGTTTAATAGCCTGCTTGGTTTGCTTTATTACATCAGTTAAGAAATAGAACCTATGCAGTTAAGACGAGGACGATTATGTTGCAAGTTTATGTTCTTGAAAATAATAGCTTTTACAAAAAAGGATTGCGTAATTGATGTACTTAAGTACTTAGTTTTAGCATTCATGTTGTATCAAGCATTTTTTCATAATAACTGTTTAAATATGCGGTGTGATCAAAAAATTTTCGGAATGGCTTCACAAAATACTGACGCTGAGATTTCTTTAATTCTTACCCGGGCTGTACATGCAGCGTTCCTTCCCGATAAAAATGAGATGTCTCGTGACTTCCTGTGGCCATGTAGTGTCGAGGTAGACGCTCTGAAGTGAACACGTGTTTAGCATGTGCTGCGATTTTTCCGCGTAGCAAAATGTCAGATTACGAAGAACAAAGAACGAACATCAAATTTTGCTTTAAACTCAGTAAAACTGTAACAAAAGCCTATGAAATGTTAAGAACAGCTTATGGAGAGGAAGTTATAGGCAAGCATTTGAGTGGTTTTCAAAATTTAAAAGTAGTGTGGCATCAGTTAAAGATGCAGATCGTTCCGGGCGACCCTGTTCCAGCAAAACTGATGAAAATATCAATCAGGTGAGGGAAATGGTCTTAAATGATAGGCGCATTACAATAAGAGAACTTTCTGGCTCATTAGGACTCTCTTTTGGAAGTGTTCAAAGCATTTTGAAAGACAATTTGGACATGAGAAGAATTGCCACCAAGTTCGTGCCCCGCCTGCTTTCAAATGATCAAAAGAAAAGACGTGTAATTGCCTGCACAGATTTTTAAAGAACAGCTACAAAATGAATTCAATCCAAAGTGAAGTCAATGATGATTGTGTTTTTGACATTAAAGGCATTGTACATAAGGAATTTGTGCCACAGGGTCAAACAGTGAATCAAGTGTTCCACAAACAAGTGCTGCAAAGATTAAGGGAGCATGTGCGACGCAAACAGCCGGAGAAATGGAGGAGTGGTGACTGGTTCCTGCATCATGAGAATGCGCCCGCGCACAAAGCCCTTTCTGTTCGTCAATTTTTGTTCCCCATCCCGCCTATTCTCCAGATTTGGCACCAGCGGACTCCGAGGACACCGTTTTGAGGACATTGATGTCATCCATCGCGAATCGCAGAAGGCTCTGAACACGTTGAAAGAAGAGGACTTTCAGAGGTGCTTCCAAAAGTGGCAGAAGCGCTGGGACAAGTGTATCAACTCCCAAGGAGACTACTTCGAGGATGACAGTACAGATTGGAGAAAACAAACTGTTGTGTAGTATTTATGACGTCATTCCGGAAACGTTTTGATCACACCTCGTATTTTATGTAACAATGCCGTATTAATGTTGCACATTGTCGGATAGAAAGTCCTATCTTCGGGGTTCAGCAATTTCCAAGATCAAAATACGCTACTGGGGATATTTTGATCACTTTTGGGGACTATAGTGATCACTAGTACTTTGAAATATCGCATTACAAATTAAAGCAACATAATATTGTTCATCATTTCAAACGGTGAGCACGTACAAGAAGACACGAATTCAAAGAAACCATGGAAGACAATGTGAATAGTGTTAGATCAAGCGAATCATGTGGGGATTTAAGTTGAAGTGCTACAACATTCAACTTTAACACATCGCTTACAATATTGCAGAGTACAATTTCTTTTGCTAAACAGGTTCTTCCAGGAGAAGATTGCATCATTCTTATGTAAATCAGCTTAATATCCAACCGTACTTTCTAATAGAACGGAAGGATGGGATTAGGCTGAAACATTTTCCACATAGGCTTCGGAACAGTGCATTTTTTGAAGTTAAGAAGTCGGATTTTACACGCATTAATCATCGTTTAGGTCAAATATATGCAACGGGAGAGAATTGGTTTACTATACTTATGCAACAACATCCTGACTGTCAAAACCTCAGAAATCTAAGGCCACAGGATTTTCAGGGTAGAACTGAAGGAATAAATAAGAGAGTTTTATAGGAACTTCTGAAACACAAACAACATTAGCAAAAGACATGCTACTTAAACCAGAAAAATATACAATGTTTATGAAAGTGGCTTTCCACTACATAAAACCATTACAAGTAGTTACAAGGAAAGGAAAACGTGAATTGATTAAACTTACGAACTTGGAAAGAGTTGAAAAATTTCACGACAATAGTATGTAGCATGTTTCGGATACATAAATGAAGATGCATTTTTAATGTGGCTTTAAGATTTTCAATGAAACCGAATAAAGGGAAGCTGTCGCTAGAATTTTATATTACCCTGGCTATCACTTTTACATGCAATGTGCGGAGTTTTTTCGACAGTGCAATCATAGACGGCTGCTGTATGAGAACAAAAGAGCACGCAATCAGCCTGATTTTGAAATCTTTCACATTTATTGGTTATTTTTTCTTTCAATGTTATTAAACGTAGCATATATGCGGTAATTAAAATTTAGGCGTTTAAATTTACCGGTTTCACCTCTAAACTCTACGAGATATGGCAACAAGGTCGTAGCACACCACGTTCTAAGGAAATTTTCACATGCGCAACCGGTATGGCATAATCATTTTATGGGTCAAATACATACAAACCGTGCACATTTGAAGTCGTGCACTAAGCTTCTCCTGCACTGTGTTTCCATACCATCACTGCAATTTTACATTAATGCCACCAGATGCATACTGCGGCAGACAGTGTCGGTAGAATAGACTAAAACACCTGCACGAGCACGGAAACTTCCCTCGCTTATTCCAGCTTAATTGATGCATTACTTCGTTCTTACCTTAAAACCTTACTCAATTATGTACACAACAGCAGCAACTATTTCTTTCGGTAGACAGGACATGTTTACTATTATTATTATTATTATTATTATTATTATGATTATGATTTTTACCATCATCATTTTTGTTCTTGGGGGCAACTGCAGTTGTATCAGTTTGTTCATAATCATAACAATCATACAGCAGATATCTGTTTAAAATGTTGTTAACACCCACAGTCTGTACTCACGAGCCACTACTGAGTACGATATATGCTTTTCGTTTCATCTAACACCACACATGTACGAGTATTAACTACCTTTACATCGGCAGTTTTCAATCGTGACCAAGACCACGATATAAGCAAAAAAATACAAGAATTTCAAGCAGTCTGCGGAACGATCAAACGAACCTTTAAAAATAACATAAGGAGCAAAACACAATCAAGATTTTATACAGTTATAGCAGTGCCAGTGATAAGTTATGTATGGAAGCTTGGACTGTCACAATAAAAGACAAAAATAAGATACAAGCAACTGAAACATCAATACGAGAGAGGAAAACACCTATTAGAAATGAGGGAATGAAGAACTGAAAGCACCATAATTATAAGAAATAGAAAAAAATCTGACGTGTTACACTCACATGACTTTCTCCACTCTTGTACAAACTACTTTTACGAACGCTTATTCTCCATCTACTTCATGTTAATCGAGATAAACATATGCAGACTCTATCTTATTGCTAATTTTCTTGTAGATGTAAGGGGAATATATATTTACAAGGGCAATATAGAAATACAGTATCCTTTAAGCACATACATATCTCTTAATAGCTGGTTGCTAGCTGTAGCACCATTCCCTTTGCCACAGATTAATACTCTTTGCATATCCAAGACAAAAAAATGAATAACGAATTCCCATTTGAGAAATTAAGTATTGAAAAATTTAAGGGAATAACAACCAATATCTCGAAAATGGTTCACTCAACAAAAATATCTGATGTGTTACACTCACATGACTTTCTCTACTCTTGTACAATCTAATTTTACAAACGCCTATTCTCCATATGCTGTTAATCTAGATATCGAGATGTCAATCTTATTGGTAATTTTCTATGCAAGGGGAATATGGTAGCTATTAAGCGATAGTCAAATATTTTAACGCTGGTTGCTATGTGGCGCATTTCATTCTCTTTGCATGTCAGGACATAAAAAAATGAATAACGTATTTGAGAAAAAGAATAAGTATTGGAAAATTTAAGGAAATAACAAGCAATATCTCGAAAACGGCTCACTCAACAAAAGAAATGTATATGACATAAATTGTGTATTTTAACGCGATCTACATTTTTTGTGTAGTAAAATTTTGTCTATCTCTTATGGTTTACCAGTTATGCAAAAGGCGTTCACAATGAAGAATACTTTTGGAGACACTACCAGAAAATTCGAGATAAACATTTCATTTCTTATGACATTATCTTAAATATATGATATTTTCATCAAAATCGTTAGAGCCATTTTTGAGAAAATTAAAATTTTCGAAAAATTTTCCAGGTAAAGGGTAGTCTGGAGTGGGGGGATTTTCTTGAAAACCTTCCTGTCGCATCTCTGGAAGATACTGAACCTAAATACCAAGTTTGGTGCTTATCCGACTGTTCGTTTTTGAGTTATGCTGTTCACAGACACACACACACACACACACACACACATACACACACACGGACATGTTTCCAAAAATGCTTTTTTTGGATTCAGGAGATCTCAAAACATATATTTCCGGTGAAATCTCGGTATCGAATTTTTGGGTGAAATGCAATACTTCCTCTACTTACTATACGTAGTAGAGAAAGTAAAAAATGTATATGACATAAATTATGTATTTTAACGCTATCTACATTTTTATTTTCTCTACTACGTATAGTAAGTAGGGGAAGTATTGCATTCCACCCAAAAATTCGATACCGAGATTTCGCCGGAAATACATGTTTTGAGACCTCCTGAATCCAAAAAAAAAGCATTTTTGGAAACATGTCCGTGTGTGTGTCTGTGTGTGTGTGTGTGTGTGTGTGTGTGTGTGTGTCTGTGTGTCTGTGAACAGCATAACTCAAAAACGAAGAGTCGGATAAACACCAAACTTGGTATTTAGGTTTAGTATCTTCCAGAGATGCGACACGAAGGTTTTCAAGAAAATCCGCCCACCCCAGACTACCCTTTACATGGAACATTTTTCGAAAATTTTAATTTTCTTAAAAATCGGCTCTAACGATTTTGATTAAAATATCATATGTTTAAGATATTGTCATGATAATTAAAATGTATATCTCGAATTTTCTGGGAATGTCTCCAAAAGTATTCATTATGAACGACTTTTTCATAACTGGTAAACCATAAGAGATAGACAAAATTTTACTACACAAAAAATGTAGATCGGGTTAAAATACACAATTTATGTCATATACATTTCTTTTGTTGAGTGAACCGTTTGCGAGATATTGCAAGTTATTCCCTTAAATTTTCCAATACTTATACTTTTTCTCAAATTCGTTATTCATTTTTTTATGTCCTGGACATGCAAAGAGAATGGAATGCGCCACATAGCAACCAGCGTTAAAATATTTGACTATCGCTTAAAACCTACCATATTCCCCTTGCATCTACAAGAAAATTATCAATAAGATTGACATCTCGATATCTCCATTAACATGAAGCATATGGAGAATAAGCGTTTGTGAAAATAGTTTGTACAAGAGTAGAGAAAGTCATGTGAGTGTAACACATCAGATTTTTTATGTGGTAAACGTTTGTCTATCTCTTATGGTTTACCAGTTATGCAAAAGTCGTTCGCAATGAAGAATACTTTTGGAGACATTTCCAGAAAAAGCAAGATATACATTTTATTTGTCATGAAAATATCTTAAACATATGATATTTTAATCACAATCGTTAGAGCAATTTTTGAGAAAATTAAAATTTTCGAAAAATCTTCCATGTAAAGGGTAATCTGGGGTGGGGGGATTTTCTTGAAAACCTTCTTGTTGCATCTCTGGAAGATATTGAACATAAATACCAAGTTCGGTGTTTATCCGACTGTTCGTTTCTGAGTTATGCTGTTCACAGACACACACACACACACACACACACACACACAGACAGACACACACAGACAGACACATAGGCACACAGACACACACGGACATGTTTCCAAAAATACTTTTTTTTTAATTCAGGGGGTTTCAAAACATGTATTTCCAGTGAAATCTCGGTATCGAATTTTTGGGTTGAAAACAATACTTCCCCTACTTTCTCTACGTAGATTTGAACTATTACTGGAGCTTTAATAGTTTGCAGTGAGAAGATTAAAATATATTGTTCAGTAAAAACTCCACAGTCCTTGAGAAAATAGTTTTGTCGACGAAATATCACAATAATCCCTGAAAGAACTAACATTTATAATAATTGAAGGTTCTCAGATATAGAGGTACGTATACGCTGCAACACAAAGCTAGGATTAATACAAAAAGTCTGGGTGGTGCTATTCTAAGATCAATTCCATTTCAGCAAGTATAAAAACTAATAGCAACAAACTGTATTATTATTTCCGCAGCTCAAATCTCGCCGTTTTTTCATGGAAGTGGATATTTATTTTATCTCTTCTCTGCTTTGCCGTTGTTTTCCTTCTGCCAGTGCAAATAAACTATGGTGGGAATGGTAAGAAACATTTATTTCCGTTACATTAACATTCAACATTTTTTGTTCCATGTTTTGAAACTCGACTGCCATATATCTCTTCACGGTTATCTGACATTTATCGCAGTGATTCTAGAGAGAACAAAAGCTTGAAACGGACAGAAGTATTTCTGTGTTCCAAGGAAAGAGAGATATTCAATGTGGCGAATTCGGAAGGCTTCCAAATACTGACTTGCCAGCTTCCAAAAACCTGTCATATTTATCTGCTTAGATATATGAGCGTCCTTTAACTTGGAATGCTAAATTATTTTTCCAACACGTAATGCTAGACGTGGAGAACCAGTGCTGTTGTCAAATTCCTTGTTATTATTAGCATTGCTGCTAGTAGCAGGTTTGCACATTGTGTTCCTGAATCTTTGTCCAGTTTTGAAGTTGTTCTGCACGTCGGGCCGATAATATTGGTTGTATATTGTGTTTCAGGGGGGTACATATTTTTATCAGTTTAGAGTTGCGACTCCGTACATACATGTGTTCAGATGGTAGCGGGATTCAAACCCGGAAGTTAGAATCTCACCGTCACAACTATAGTAAACAAACCATAGCTGCGGATACATACATAAGTAATCTTCAGATGCTTTATTCATGACAGACGCGACGTATTATCTGCGATCATCATCATCACTTCTTCCTTAACGGTTTAGGCATTTGCCTCTTCCGGTGTCATATGTATTGAAGCCATCTTTTTTGAGGTCGTCCAATTAATCTTCGTCCCCTATGTTTGTAATAAAAGGCTTGTTTGGGTATTCTTTCTTCTGGCATGCGATGGAGATATCATCCCATTTGCTTCTATATTTACTTTCTCTACTACGTAGAGTTAAGGTAACTACGCATTCCCGCGGACTTAAATCACTAAGAAACCCATTAGCTTAAGGTTCAGGTAGCTAGAATTCAAGACGTTAACAAATAAAGGATGTAAAATTGCACGTAGGCCAGTTCCAGCAAATTGAGAAAATAAAAGAATTATTGGAATTTGGCAGTCAAAGAGTGAAAGTTGTGTTTCAGATGCACAAGATTTAGCAACAATAATGTGGGAAGTTTGGTGGGATAGCCCTAAAGTAAGCAGGACTTAAGATAATAAGGGCGTGTATTAGTGTGTCTATCTTTTCTTTCGTGTACAGCCTTAGAGGCTTACAGTCTTTTACGCTGATCGGCAGTTCCTAGTGCCTAACACCGCGCTGGGGTATCAGTTACTTAGCGGTAGGCGCGAGGAAGTTTTCGGTAAGCATAACAGCAACTCACGCCAACTGTCGTTTCTAATTTCTTTTATTGCGGAAACAGTCATTTCAAATCTTAAAATTGACGCTGTAGAATTTAGCAGCTTATAATAATTCAGTTGTTATAGTTTCCAGGGCTATGATTCATAACCAATTCATTCTTTATCTTCAAACTGTAAACAACTCGCTTCAATAGCTGGGGGTATTAGGTCACATTAATTTTGTCAGTCAATTAGAACTGGTGTTATCCTTCCACATTCTGCCCGCGCATACCCTGAGAGAAACATCCCTCAGCCAACCACTGTAGCAGCTGATAGTAGAATCAACAGCAGATATTGGAGACGACGTTAAAAGGTGCCATTCGTCATCACCTGAGGCCGGCCTTGGGATATACATAAATAAATGAACTGTTAAACATAAGGATAAATGTGACTTCTTTCGCCTCCGCGTGCGTCCAGATTTTCACCACATAGAAATACTCTTATGCGAAGTTAAATTCGATTATTTCACGTAAGTCTGTTTTCAAGGCTTTTAATTTTGTCGGAGATTAAACCCACAAATAAATAATATTTATTCAAATTAATCTAATTTACATTTGAAACAGTATGTGTTACATTCATATGACTTTCTCTGGATACTATAATTTAATTCTATATATCCTATTAACAAGCTATTCCTCCAAAAACTCTCTGCTTCACGTTAATTAATAAAAACGTTTGCATAATTTGGCTTCCTACATACTCGGTATTAGTTACAACGAAGAAAAAGTGGCTTACGTCATATTGAACTATTTAAGAAGCGAATCGGTACTTAATGAATTTGAAATTGCCAGAAACAGTTTTATGATGACGGCAGTTAAAAATGACAAAGGTACTTAAAAATTCAAATGAATCACACGAATACCTCGGTAATACTTGCTACGAACAATAAAACTTATTTTAAATAAACTGTACGTTTTAAAGATACCTAAATTTATTGATGTAGTAAGTCTTACTATCTCTTATGCTTTACAAGTTATAAAAATATACAAAGTTCATTCCGAAAGAAGGAATAAATATAAATAAATTATTATAAAACTTATATCGAATTACAGAATAACTAGCTAAGATTATTAAAACACAAATTCAAAATCTTAACATAATACTACACAGGCTGTTTGCAGAGAATTATATACACAGATTTTATTTTTCATGTAAGTATCTGAAATATGTGGTACTTTAACTTAGCACCATTTCTAAGAAAATAAAAAATAAAGAAATATTTTCCAAATAAAGAGAATGTGGTGTGGGAGAATTTTCTTTAAAATCTTCGCGTCGCATCCTTCGAAGACACTGAAGTTAAAGACAGAGTTTGATATTTAATCGCCTTTTCGTTTTTCAGTCATGCTGTTATCTTCATGTCTTTCTCTCCCACACTCAACCTCCCACACACACACACACACCCACGAATCTTTTTCTAAAAATCAGACACCTTCCACCATTGTCTATTAGTCTGTATTACGGACCTGATTATGTCCTAAAATTCATTCAGTCTACCACAACAATAATCCCAGTGATATTTGCAGAATGGTCCACAGACCAATAAATTCTTTCCACTTTTCCGAGAAGGGATTGCTAAACCTGACAAAGCATAATAAACCAACTGTTTTTAAGCCTAACACACATTGTAAACGAGAAAATATTATAATCGGTTCTAATAAAAGGGTAAGATAAAGTGGCAAAATTAAAACAAAATGATGTGAGTGAAAAATTGAAGGAAAATAAATATATATATTACAACTATAATAATATATGTATAAGAATATTTGAAAAGGGCAATTGAACCTGTGACAGCAGCAATTGCTATGTTATAAATGGAATCAGTATTCCGCATGAAACGATTACAAAATTTTATAAAGAAGCTTTGTGTTATGCCTCTCACGCCCACCATCAGCCAAAAGCTTAATTGAAAGTCAGGTTGTGGTTTCATTTAAAAAGGGCATTGCCATTATTATAACATATTGTCACGGTGCATTTGGCAGTAGCATTATTATAATGATTAATGTTTAGTTTTTGGCCGTATAATTATAAATTGTTAAACCGGAAGCTTGAGGCTACCATACGGTAAGGCGAGTATGAGACACGGAAGTCGCTGCGTCAGATGTCGTTCAGCCTGAGACATTAACCGACAAATGGTCGAGTTTCAGCGACGATATTCAACTGAATAATGACGTGTTGGTGCGTCTAGAGAGGTTTTGCTTATAGACCCTTGGTTCTATGCCTAATGGTCGATTTTGGATTGTCGGTCTGATACTTGAACGACCATGTTGTCCAAAAGTGTTAATTTAAGATGCGATAACAACAAACAACTAAGCACCAGAAAGCACCACCATTCACTGCAGATACGGTGATCTTTTATTTATGTATTTGTAACTCCTTCTTCCGACCCCGTGTCATAATTATAATAAATTACATATTTTTCTAAATGTATGGGGCCATCACGTAATTCTTTCAGACCATTCTCATGATACTAGAAACCTCTCTCTTAGCATGTAATATAGAGTATAGGAACTCTTAAAGAACTTCCCCATCTCGGGTTTCCTTCCTTGTTCATCGAGTCGTTCTGGTTCGAATTCGAACGTTAAGATGGTAGTAGCATATGTCGGAGACGCACGGGTCTCCTGTCACATGTGGGTGCGAGTCACGTCCCTTATATCCCTGGGCTACCCCTCCAGTTACCTACGACATTCATTGGCACTTTACATCCCCTCACCCCCCTTCCACATCCCTCTTTCACCGTGACGTCTGGTGACGGCTTCAGGTGTTATCACTTCCAACCCATTTTCTTCAACTCCAGAACCAATCCTTATTTTGGTCCGTGATAATATATTATCATCATTAATAGAAACATACATGAAATAGAATATCGAGTTCCTTTTGCATACAACTACAACAGCAATAGTAATAAATAATAATAATAATAATAATAATAATAATAATAATAATAATAATAGGACATTGATGTGCCAAATTTCGTATATAACAAAAGCATGTAAAATGAGCAAATATACACTTCTGAAAGGCATGAAGGCAGCTTATTTAGCTGAAGAAAGATATGTCTTATCCGCGGACTTGAACACGCGGCGTATCTCTACAATGCGAAACCATAACGCTCCTCTTACACCAAGACGGACAGTACAAGAACAATCTATTTTTGCACTTGATATCTCTGGCATTTCCCTTTCCCCTCTCCCACCCTTCCGTCGAAAGGGTATACATGGAACAGCTGTGCGTGATACGGTCCCCGGATACATTTGAGAGGCAGTGTACGCAGTGGAGAAGGTAAAATGCATGTATGGCTAGGGAGTTGCATATGCGTTAGGCACTCAGAACAATATGTTGAAAACCTTCGACCTACACTACCGCTTCTCCAAACACTCCGAAATATAGAGATGCTATTTTTAACGTAATATGAATAATATACTGAGAAGGTTGCAGGTGATCCTATATTTCCATAAAAGATAGTTCCTTTGTCAGTAGACTATAAACTGCAAGATTGCACACAGCTAAATTATGAGCGAGAGGAGATCATGCCTCTATTTCATTAAATCGGGTAACTATATTGGGGGTAGCTGGCATATGACAAAACCTAGTTTAAAACCGATGTTTAATAAAACTAATAACATTTTATGTATTATCTCAGGATAAATCCAACATAATAGTAAACCTGTCATACAAATGTTTTAAGTATTGAGTCTGTCAGGTAAAGTTATGAAAATGTGGTAATGTCTCTATAAAATAAACATGCATAGAAGTGTACACAACACATTTACACGTATATGATATTGCATAGTAATAGACTCTCCATACAACTAGCTAATTACTCAATGAGCAAGAACATTGCAGTACTATGTTCTTTAACCCCCACTAGTTGTGGGTTTGATGAGGAAAGAAACATGTACGGGAAGAGCAAGTAAGTCATTTGTAGCACCACAACCCTAGGCTGTACTTAGCTATATCAATCTAATACATTCACTGAAAGCTAATATTAATGTTTATTTCATGTATGTTCATGAAGATCAATTATGTTAGAATAGCAATAGCAAAAGCGTATAATTAGGGGAGGGAGACTGAGAAGAGGGTAGGGAAATATCAGTTCTGCTATCTCATTAATAAGTTAATCATTTAAAGAGGATTAAGATCGCTAGGAGTATTATATTTTAAGGTAACTAGTAGCATTTGTTAGAGCTAAATTCAATAACATTTTCTTCCACATCAATAAGTAATATTACACCTCAGAGAATCACAAAGCAACAAAATTCCTGTGTTGAAGGGACCATTTATGTAAAATTTAATACCAACTTAAGGCAAAAGCCTTAGACCGCTCGCCTACCACCGAGGCGGCCCGGGTTCAATCCCAGGGACCTGCATGTGGGATTTGTGGTGGACGAAGCGGCGTCTGGGCGGGTTTTATCCGGGTTCTTCGGTTTCCCCCGCCATTCATTCCACCAACTGCTCCGTCATTACCTTTCCTTTCATCCATTTCACCAACATTTCATTTCATCTACTTCCTTCATCCCATACCAGGCATCGGGCTGGTCACCCATCCTGGATGCTCTGTCTGATCCATGAGTGTCTGCTCCTAGACGGGCCTCTGACCCCAGGCACCCGCTTGTAAGTTCTTGGGGGGGGGGTGTAAGTCCTACATAAGAGGAGGGTAAACAGATAATGAATGAATGAATAATACCAATTTAATACTCATAAAATTTAAAAACCTTACTATAAACGGAGCATAATTAACAATATTGCATACCACATATGCTTATATAGAATATATAAATATTTAGTAAATGTATATATAAAATGTTTGTTCGAAAATAATAATTTTACTAATTAATATCAAACAATACTCTCCGTAAACAGAACGGCTCCGTCTTACATTTTCATTAAAATGTACAGAAACTACATATTTTACGCCGTTTTGAAATTTTTTACATAAAGGAGTTTCTTCAGTTACAATTTAAAGTTCGCTTAGCATTCTTTGTTTTTCGTTTTCTGTTAATATTAATACGTAGAACACGTACAGTAGCTTCAGACTAAATTTATTTACCGGTAACATAATACTTTTATTAGTGTTTACACACACTTGTGTCCTAATTGAGAGGCTGAGGTTTTCAAATATTTTGAGGGTGTAGCTCTAATGTATATACTGCGCCAGTTAAGAATTATTATATTGTGACTAATTTCTCTAAGCTCATGTAATTGAATCTTTGTGTGAGGGTGTATACGTACGTGCACGAGTTTTGTATTTCCATTTAGAATTCTTGCGACCCATACCTGACCCTTTTTATCTGGGATATTGAAGTGATAAGATCCGCGAGCACAATAATCATAGCAAGAATAAAAGTTTAAGACTAATCCGTTAATCAAACAAAATAAGAAGGAGATAAAAGAGAATATTAAAGATTAAGAAAAGGGGGGAATAAACATTATTATGGATGAAATAAAATAAAGTAGAGATGAAATAAAATAAAGTAGAGACACGTATAAATAAATCAGAAAGGAAAAGAATGTGAAAGGAACCAGAAACAGGAAAGGCTAGCAGGAGAAACAGTTAGGTTCTATTGAAATCGCCGAGAGCTCGCCGGCGAGCAAAACAATGAAACGGATGTGCTAGTCACTCATGCGGACAGAAAATCAAATCAGCCGTGAATAACGAGAAACAGAAGAGACGCTAGTAAAGCATAAGTTTGTTTAAATTGAACCAATGGGAGAAAAAGCGCACAGGAGCTAAAGAAGCAATAAGGAAGAATAAATGTCACGTGAATAGTAACACCAGGGAACAAAACTAGAAAAGAGGCGAAATAGATTTTTGTCTAGGAGCAGGAGCGAGTTTTCGACACGCGACAGATGGAACACTTCGTGTCGGGAAGAGCTAGGAGTAGGATGTAAAACTTCGTGTCGAGAAACGCTAGGAGGAGGACGTAAAACTTCGTGTCGGGAAGAGCTAGGAGTAGGATGTAAAACTTCGTGTCGAGAAAAGCTAGGAGGAGGACGTAAAAACTTCGTGTCGGGAAGAGATGGGAAGAGGACGTGAAATTTTGTGTTAGAATTTTGTATCGGGAAGAGAGATAGGGTAGCTAGGGATGACAAAAGTCATATTGTGAGTAACTCAGAAATAGAATAAAATCAAGGGTAGAAGCACGAAGACTGTAACGGGGGAAAACAGATAGGAACGCGTCTTGTGTGAAGGGCCTTCAGTACGACTACAAGTGTGTGGATCTTCATAATAAATGGGCCATTGAGAGGAGTTGTGAGTCTAATTCACCTCCCATCCACACAATCCCTGAGATAAGATTCTCGCAACCCACCATCCTCTACCTGAGTAGCCGGCAATCACCTCTTGTACCCAAAACCCTACACCAAGACCATATCAACCAGAAAACGTTCCCTTTATTTTCCAAACACCCGCTACAATATCTAGAAACAGTACGGAAGGATTGTTTACTACATCATGAAAGGCAACGTTTTATAAGTGGTCGGCTAACTAGATAATAACACAATTTTCAGAAAGTTATGTTGAAGTAGAATATTTGTTGGTAGTTGGAAGATGCTTCATGTTTATCTGCACCACGTATGGGAGCCAATTTGTCGCGGTCACTTCGTGTTATCTATTGCTGGGCGCCTTTATTGTATACTAGTTTAAATTTTGGGTTCTTTGTCCTCCGGCTAGCTATTATTACTACTCAGTCGAGCATATCTCTTGAACAGGGTGTGTAAACGGAAAGGATTTGTTACTGAAAGATAACACTTATAAAAGAATTTGTTTTTACACTTTTATTACCGTCACAATTAATTAATTTCACATATTGACTCTTGATACACGCCCGACTGAAACTGTTATATTTTCTAATATCACTATAATCAATTATTTGCTGCACATTATTAATTTTGTAGAATTGCGCGACGTATAACGCGTGAACGATTCTCTTAAACTGTGCGACGTATAACCTTTATATGATTCTTTTGAACTGAACGACGTATTACCCATGAATCCTTCTGTTGGACTGAACGACGTTTGCCTTGTGAATTATTCTGTCAAACTGCGCGTTACCCGTCTCTGGCACGGAATTTATACTCCCTCACCCGATATGCCTAAAGATTATAACAGAGCTGCTATTGGTTAATAAAACGCACCAACATTAGCGTCTATTTTTATATCCAATCAACATTACGAACACATATGCTCTAGGGAAGATATTCCCTCCATTTCTAAAGAAAAGCGCGCTAATCTGACGTCATTTGCTTGTCTCTTATAATTGATAAACAACTCACCCCCTCGCTCATTGTTATCCGCTCCTATTGTCAGTTTCAGTGAGGCCGTGTAAACTTATTTCCTAACAATGCTTATAATTAACAAACATCTCAAATTATTGTCATACAATAATGCTAATTTACACTACAATCACTCTGGCATTTACATTGTTGTGATATAAAATACTGCCACAATATACTTATTATTACTTATGTTAAGCATATTTCTTACATTGCATCATAGAAGAAGCTTTTAAACGTTGTATAATCAGGATTTAATTCCAGTTCTGTCCATTAGAACACTTAAATGGACTGTGTGCGTGCGTTTGTGTGTTAATAGCGTGTCAAATGTTAAATCCTAATTTTCTCACAATCTGGTTTCTCTAAGCGTTTTCTTCTCTTTTTTTCTCCTTCTAAAATGTTCCTGCTGATGCAATGTTCTAAGTTTACCGTCCTTCAATCAGGTATAACTACTGTTAAATAAATAAAATTTGTGAAACTATGCTCAAATGATCCCGGAGTTAACAGAGGTTTAGACTTACCCGAAATTCATCTTTTTTTCAGAATAAGGGAAATCCCCGGATCAATACCTTATCGGGGTAACGCACTACAAATGAGATTCAAACTCGGAACTTCTTCAATGTAAGGCAGACCCTCTCGTGATATAATTGTTGTTCAGTTTGTTTCAAAATTTCAGTATATCGTTTTTGAAAGTGGATGAAAACAACCAAACAGCCTTTTCTTCACATCAAATATAGCTTTAGATTTAGAGTTTTAAAAATGTAATACATTTTATTAAACATGTGAATAAAATGTATTACATGCCTAAAACGTTAACGTTTGAATGTCATAAAAACGGTAATCTTTGATTTTGAATAACTGAATTTGAGAAACAATATTCAGAATATTGAATTTCAAAATGTTCATATTTTTTTCATGGGACATTCAACATGTGGCGCGATTTTTATCTATAAAAATATTTTCTGGGAATGTTATATACATAATAGATTGAAATTATATGTATTATTACAGTTATGATGAACAGGTCTCTGAAAAATTTTCCACTACATTCGTTTCAATTTGTAGATATTGGCAGTTATTGTACCAAGCACCCTTAAGTGCAGAACTGGAGCTGTTGCTTAGATCAGTTGGTGCTGATGTGATTATGCACAAATAAAATAAGCATCGGATGTTTAATGCAAATATGCAGTGGAAATAACCAACTGATTGACATGCGACAAACAGAAATGGAATATTGAAAGGGAAATGTGGAGCATTGGTTTTGATTGTTCTTCTGTTAATGTCAACGCATGTGATTTAAATTCCTGAACAGTCAGTCGTTAACAAAGCAAACAATGCATCGTGTTTTAGAGCTTCAATGTTTTGCTCAAATTCCAATAGCAAATATTCTTAATTGAGAAGGCAGTTCACTTAAACAAGTACCTTCCGCAGAATGAGAAGAATAATTACTCAGGGCAAACGTGTGTTGAAACAATACGATAACATGCAGAAATACTGCGACTGCTTTTAGCAGGTTTAACCACCGTTCTTACTCCGCACGGCACCACATGTGACGAAACTGATAAACGAAATTAAATGATAATTGGGAACGGAAATTTGGGAAGTAGGCTTAAGCTTTTAGGGCATAATAGCGTGTATAAAATTCTTTTAAGTAATTTGGTTTCAATTAAGCAAATATACATAAGGATATAATAACGCTGATAACGCTAGTAATGACAAGTATAGCCCCAAACTCTGCCAGCTGACCTACCCTGATCCTCGAGCACAATTGCTAGTCACTTGATTGGCAAGTTTCTTTCACCTCCCTAAAATATCGCCAAACTGCCAGAGAAACATTACACGCTATATGATCTCGCTAGCGGAATACCGTTAACACATGCTTCGTTGAATTTAGGCGCAAAATACATTTAATATAATAAAAAATAGAAATAAACACACAAAAACTTTCTTCTTCGTCTTCATGTAGCTGAAGAAAGCTCTCATATATACGTCATAGCTGTCGTTCAGTTAAAGACGCATGCAAATAATTCCTCACGCCTTCCTATACAGAAGGCCTAACTATGTGTATTTGGTATACCGTTTCCTTTTAAACCAATCCTAAGGGAACTCTTTCATAGAGACAGTATCCAAACCACCCCTTCACTTCATTCGATTATAATTGGCTCGTTTTTGTGTCTATGGATTGTTTTTCAGGTCAGTCACATAGAGAACCATACCAACTGGGTAGAGTCAGAGATTTGTTGCCTGAAGGTATAAACATTGGGGAGGAAAAAACACTATTATGATCTAAGGGAATGGGCCACATTTCATGCACCTTGTGGTACCTGCTCACTATTCGCGGGGAGGCACCTAGCCAGAAGGAGTTGGTTGAATATCTGTCGATTTTATTTAACAGTTCACAACTTTCCTACTCACAAACAGCTCGTTTCACGTATTTAACCTGAACCTTTAATAACACTTCCTTAAAATAATGTATTTAAGTGCTTTAAAACTTCACAACCACGTATCGTGTCAAGCAATTCAAAAGAAAACAAGATGCAATAACTTTTAACTCCAACACTAGCCATCGCCTTCTTCACCAAGGGCTAGAACAATTTAATTTAAGTGTTCACTATATAATAGCTACTCAATCACTACCTCAGAATACCTCCCCTACAATTCTTCCAAGCTCTGGAGATAGATAGCCATAACTACCCTTCGGTGGTGGAACAGTCTTCGTTTGGAATTGTCGATTAATTTTGAGAAGTACCTAGATGAAAATGTAAAGCTTCTTCCTTTTCTTTGTCTCCTAGTTGTTTAATACCAAACACTAAATAGTTGCGGCATAATACAGAAGACCTTAACATATACAACGAAACAGAGGTGAAGCTGGTAAATATGAAGATACTTCCACTGCTAGGCCACCAAGTGAACCACCGCTATGGAAAAGACATAGTCTGTGACCATCGAGAATAATAATCTCTCACTTGTTAATTATAAAATATCGGTTCGTTGGTTTCTACTGCTAACTGGACAAAATTTTCTTTCTTATGTACAATTATTTTGCATACTCTGCTAATGAGCTTGATCACAACTTAAGTACAAATGAAATACAGAAGAACTCTCTTATATGAAGGATAATAAAATACGAGGGCTCATCAACAAAGACTAAGACTGATTTTTTTTCACAGATGTTTATTACTCCAATTCAATGTTTACATGATCTCTTTCAAAGAAGTCCCCTCCTACTTCAATGCACCTTTTATAGCATCTCTGCCAGTCCTTGAACACATGCTGCAGACCATTCTTTGTCAGGTCCTTGAGAATCGCCTCACTTTTCTTGAGCACTGCTTCAGAGTTCTCAAATCGAATACCCCTAAGCTTTGCCTTTGGTGATGGGAATAAAAAAAGTCACAGGGTGCAAGATCGGGGCTATAAGGTGGATGCGGTACACAGGTAATGTTGAATCGAGCCAGAAACTGCATGACTTGTTTTGCGACGTGAGGCCGTGCATTGTCATGATTAAGTCGCCACCCAGTCCGAGAAAGCTCTGATCGTTTCTTTGCAATGTGCTTCCTCAGTGTAGCCAATACTGTCGTGTAGTATGCTGCTGTAACAGTAGTGTGAGGGGGAACTGCATACTGGTAAACCATTCCATTACAGTCAAAAAAATGTGATCACCATCACTTTCCCTGCAGATGGAACAACTTTTGTCTTTTTTAGTGTTGGAGAACCCAGCGATTTCCACACTCTGCTGGCTTGTTTTCCTTTAGGATCATAATGATGCAGCCATGACTCATCACTGGTGATAATCGATTTAAAAATGCATCCCCTCCATCAGCAAAGAGACGCAGCACCTCACGGCTTGACTCCATTCGAACAGCCTTTTGTTCGGGAGTCAACAGACGTGGCACCCAACGAGCACAAACTCGGGTCATATGGAGATGGTCGTGCATAATTGTAAACACACTGCCATATGAAATTCTCAACACTGCACTGAGGTTACGTAATGTTATACGCCGATCCTCTCGAACAATCACAGCAGCTGTGTTGATGTTGACTTCAGTCACAGCAGAAGCCGACACACCAGGCCCACTTTGCTTAACACTGGCAAGTCGGCCTTCTTTGAAGTCCTTGAACCACCTAAACACTTGCACGAGGTAGTGCGTCTTCACTGTACGCTTGCTTCAGCTTTTCATAAGTTTTGGTGGCTGTATGGTTTAAACGAAAACAGAATTTGATGCCATTGTCTGGTATGCGAAATGCACGTAGGGTCTACAAAATAGAGCATTACTACCAACCTACCAATACGAGAGTGCTGCCGCCTACCAACATTATACATAAAAACGCGCTCTTTTCAAATATTTATGTTACAGATACGAAACTATCACGGAAGCTAAGGAAAAAATCAGTATCTGTCTTTGTTGATCAGCACTCGTATTTAGGCACTTACCTATATCACATGCATATCTACCGCTATAAGTAGATTCGATTCTCCTCTCTTTTGCTGAGTCTCCTGTTTTCTTAGTTGCTAAATAGTGATCATCTGTATATACATATATTGTATGGAATGAAATATCTGCGGCATTTGTCTTATTTTACATGGATTCTTGTACAACAACGATTATATTCTATTCCATGGCATTCTCAACGTAAAGTCAAAGTCTTCTTTGCAAGTAAGTTCTTTATAAACCCAAGTGTTCGTATTCTAGTACATAGATTTTTGCAAAGTCTCTTTGGTCCTAAGTATTGAAATTAGGTGTTTTATAAGTTCATGCTCGTCAGAAATACTTGGACTTCTCACTAGTGAAAGAATTATTAAAATGGGTCAAATGGTTCTTGAAATTTGCTTAATACACACATACAGACTCACAAATTTGCCTCTTTATAATTTTAGCATATATATATATATATATATATATATATATATATATATATATATATATATATATTACTTTATCTATCACGAAGATAGAACGGATTCCATACCTCTGAGTGGCTCTAATAGCTATATCCACACTTTCTTCCATTAAGTATGTATTTGTTACAAGTTTCCCTTGAATAAATGTATGCATAATTACCAAAAATCATAAAATTATAATAATAAATATGAGATTCAGTGAATGGTTTCAGAGTACAACGAAATTTAAACCCGTATAAGTGTAATTTAGAAAATGGACATTTCTTGGGATAAAGTTGTTTGCGGTTTTAATAATCCATTTATTTCCTTGTTGGTTGTGCGATTTACATTTACAGCGTTTTATCCAATAGTCTGACAAAATTTGAGAGATGCAGTAATTCACTACTGTGAATTTGATAAAGATGTGCTTGTCCATTATTTTAGAGCCAAGTATATTCAACCTTCTTCTTAAAAAAAAAGTAATCTGTCCATTGTAAACACATATATGCAATTCTCTGTAAGTATGTGTTAAATGCCTCTTTCTTCTTATTAATTATCTGAGAAACCATGGAAGATAACGCCCATGTAGCAAAAGATAAAGTTTCAATAAACTTGTATCGCCATGGGCGCATTTATTCGAATTCTTAAACTGTAAGTGCCAAGATAAAAAATACACAAGAACCATACTACTGGGGAAACGACAGTACCAGTTCAAAGGAAGGGTTGCCCCCCCCCCAAATATCACAAAGCAAATCAGTGACCAGCTATATAACGTTGAAGATTTGAAACGAGCAGCACTTATAATATAGCATCTTTATAGATTAGAAACTATCCAAATGCTTTGGTAAAGTGTTTTTCTTGCTGAACAATCGTTCTGCTTTTACACTACAATGAACTAGAACCATAAAGTCATAACTACATTTAACATGTTTGCATCATTGTACTTTAACGGCCCACACTGATGACCTAAGCCTCTGGCAATAGAAAACGCCTAAGGATAAACGAAGTGGGGAGAAGCTGAAGTTACACCTGTATGTGATTTGTTCGCTAAATAAATTAAAAATTATAATTAATAGTACAGTATGAACTGTAAACTCCGAAAAATTACCGAATTAAATCTGAGTATAAATCGCACAATTACAATTAAATAGAGTATAAAACATGTAACAAAATATATAAAAACGAACATTACACTACACATTTTAGCAAGCCTTCACGCGGTTTGGCACATAAAAAGGTTCCACTTGATAACGTGATGTAACACAAGTTTGGCTTCCTAAATCATTTTAGAAATAAAGCAACGTGAAACGGCATTCTGCTCCCGGGAAATGCAACTTTGGTGGCAGGTTACATAGCGATCAGTCCAAATCTGCCATACTAGGTCATGGCAACACTTACCGCCAGCTATACTGCGCACCTAAAGTCATACTCCTCTACTTTCCCCCCCCCCCCTTTTTATATACTTAGCTGGCGACAATAGTTTCACCTGTTTCCATTATTTACGAATATATATTGCACTTTTTCTTTTTTTTAACTGTTAATTTTACCGCCTATTATCGCAATTACACATACAACACACACGCACACACAGACACCCATGGCCATGGAGGGACTCGAACCCTCGACCATCAGCTTGGCGGAGCCCCGAAGCTATACGCTCATGTGACCACGGCTACGAGGGCCGGCGCTACTGAAAAGAAAGGAAGGCAAAGGAAGAACAAAAAAGAGCAGCTAGCAGCTTTCACAAACTCCCAGGAAGCTCTTGTGGCGCTACACGCGGCAAAAAACGCAATACAGTCCACTCATGGTCCAGAAATGCGGAAATAATTGGAATCTGAGGACTAGAGTTACGCAAGTAAGACGAATTATATATTAATTTAATATGCGATAGCGCAAAGAATTGTGATATTACTTATTTCTATAGTATTAACATTATTTTATCACACTTTATACAGAAGACACTGAAGCGTAAGGTTTCAAAATTGCTCGCCTGATTTTTAAACATTAGTTGCTATATTATCGTCATGCTTACCTCAAGAAAATGTTCAACACCCCTGAATTATCTAATATGGAAACATTCTGGAAAAAAGGTATCACTATTACCTCGAATCAGATAGAAATGTAATTTGAAGAATAACTATGAAAATAAACGGCAATTGTGAGAAAATTGTGTGATTGTTACACGTCAGATATTTTTCAAAGTTACGTTGTGAAAAGTTTGTTCGTGTATTTTATCGCTGCAAGCTACGTTGCATGCGAGATATCTTTCTACCAGGAGCAACAGCATGGATATAATGGGATATTACGCAGAAGGTAAAAGTTTGGTAGACGACGGACAGTCATTCTCTGTCTCGTTCTCTCCGCACAGTGAACTTTTACTTGGTCCCTTGAAGATAAGAGGATGATTAGCTTGTGCTCTCCGCGGAGAGACATACATTATGCTGCCGTGTGCGGCGGAACATCTTTGCACTCTTTAATAGACTTTTTAAGATAATTTTCACAAGTTTCTCCTTTCTTTTAGTCTTCCTTATATACATCTAGTTAAGGAACAGCTTGGAGCAGCGACAGTGAGAAAGGCAATCGTGCCTGGCATTAACTTCTCCCGGAACCTAACGTTCCTTTCTTAAAGAAATGAATTAGCAGCGAGATTGGACTTTTCTTCAACCAAGTAGTCTGTAGGTGTTGGCCTTTAAGATCACGTAGTTCTAAAAATATGGCTTGTTTGTCTATCACCTAAAAATGCAGACAAAAACAGTACAGCGAAAATAAGTCAAGATCTGGGAATGGTTAAAAGTGATAGAAATAATGTACCAACAAAGAAAGGATAATAGTGTAAGAAAAGAAATGAAAATGTTTGAAATAAATACAAGGCATCCAGTAAATATGAGTAATGTTGGAAGAACAGAATTTACGGCTCCACTTACCTTATCCGACCAGGAGGTAAGATACACCTATTTCCATTTCCCTTCTTTCCCCTCTCTCTCCTGTTTACTTTCTCTCCTATCTGTTTTCTTAATATTTCCTAACCGGTAATATAGCAGCTGGGCTAATTTTAAACACGTTTTATGGTAAATAATGTTGTGTGTTTAATTCAGCTGTTCTTTCCACTATGTTTTATAGTTATATTTCTTCTAGAAACTATTTTTACAAAGCTTATTTTCTGTCTACTTCATGTTATTCGATATAAACGTTTGCAGATATAGTTTCATTACATATTCCTTGTAGATACGGGAGGCTGAAATGAACGTCGAATATATCCGAAATGATTAATGTCAGAAAAATTGAATTTTTCACAAATTGCGTGTTTTAAATGGATATTAATTTTTACATTAGTGGATTTTTGTTAATATTTCCCAATTTTACACAAGTCGAGCGAAGATGACCTTTCAGGCTCTTCGTAGATAATTCCAGATAAACATTTCATTAAAATCCGTATCTGAAGCATATTGTTTTAATAAAATCTGTCACGACAGTAACGAAACTATCTCCACGTAAAGGGCAGTATAGGGGGAGGAAATTTAGCACAAATCCTCATGTCGCATCCGAAAAAAGTAGTGGACTTAAAATAAAATTTTTATACTCGTCACTCATACACACACACACACACACAGAGAGAGAGAGAGAGAGAGAGAGAGAGAGATACACCGTTTTCTAGCAGAATTTCGTTTACGAAGTTTTGGGTGAAATGCAGTACTTCCTTTATATACAATAGAAAAACGCTGGCGAAACCAAAAACGAACTTCATGGTATACAAAACATGTTTTACGTCTGCATGCAACAATTTATGTCTCTTGAAGTTAAGCATATATAGATTATAATCCTTCATGCTATAATAAATGTGAGCACAGTGGCTATGTGGGTTTTGGTTTGGAAATTCTTCGATTCCTATGGTGACCAGAACTGGTAGCAGCAATGAGTTTTATACCTTTTAGGTTAGGGCAGTGATTAATGGAAACACAATTCCGTAAATATACATCGTATCAAAATAAGTATTGCCGAAGAGGTAGGCTAAAAATTTATTTTGTCATCTATCATGTTTCAAAAAAGCAACAATAAATGACATATGTGTAATAATGAGGTTGTATTACGCTCTAGCAGCAAAAAGAATTGATATATCACACAATGGATCCACTTAATTGGCGACCCCTGAGATCCCTAAGATTGACCTCTGTATAAAATGCTTCGTTTTGTATATAAGTTGTTTGTTTTAAATTATAATGTTTTTACGGGACCACTGGCTATTCCCTACCGTGGATTTACAAGAACAACAATTTTGGATTCGGTGGTCTTTGATTTACCCGATCAACAGAGCAGTAGCTATTTGATAATAATGATGATAAATTAAATTGAGTTGTATTTATGGACGCTCTTGAACTACTATGGTTCTTAGCCTCCGTTCTATGCTAGGTGTGTAAGACCACACATTTTGCTATGAATCTTTTTTATCAGGTTTGAGATTCTTTTAGTGGCGTAAATCTACGACACGCGACCACCGGCTTTACTTCCCTTCCGAAGGAATCCATGCTAAGGATTTTCTCGCCGGAAAAAAATCCATCGCCCTCCGCCGAGTTTGAACCAGCGATCTCGGAAACTAGAGGATAGCATGGTATCTCTAGACCACGGAGGACAACTGATATGATTATCATCTCCACCACCAGTAGCAGCAGCATAGTTGAAAAATAATTTTAAATTCTTGAAACACTTACCTATATAACATTCCCACCACTAATTTACGCACGTGATCATACGCTCATAACTGATCACAATCCTCTGTAGATCGTTTAAGGTCATATCTAACTTGAAAGTGTATCTTCCTTGATTTTCTTCTAACAATCGTAGTTTTGATCGTTTTTGCTTCATCTTTCTCCATAATTCTTGACGTTTGTTATTCGGCTTCATTATAGCGTTCCTATGGAACTTTTCCTCATCTACCAGCAGTACCAGCAGTGCTGAATTATCAGCAACCCTTATACATTTTTTATTTATTTCCTTCCTGTTTGTAGAAACATTTATTCGGGGATTTCTCCTAGTATATGCGATATAGTGTGTCCTTGTCACTTAAGCAAAAGCCATTCAGAGGCTAAAAAAAATACAAAACATTACTGTTTTCAACATTGTGCTGTTTTGCTTGGACGTATACCTTTATTGTACGGCCAGTCACTCAGAATAGTCTGTCATGAAGTCTATGTTGGTATCTCCGGTACGTGATTTTGTTTTTGATGGTTTGTCGCCTTGCCCTGAAGGGGTTCGTGCCTGCCTGACTCGTGGCCGGACGAGAGAGCCAGTCTGTGGGCTTCGGTAACGAGAAGTGGTTTAGTTACCGCTGTACTCGTGGTGGCAGTTAGGAGAGTACGTGCTGGAGTGGAAACACCTTTAAAATTTGTTTGCTTGTCAGTACTTCTGAGATTCTTTTAAAAATTCTGTGACATGGTTTAGCATTTATTAGCGAATGTACTAGTTTAAACTGTTCTAAATTCCTTGACTAACTGCGTTACACTTCCGTGCGTTTTCCCGACGGGAGTTTCGACTTTGCAACACAAAGGTAAGGTTAGCTCATGTATTCTAGTTTGAAGGAAGTGGGGATGTTGAAGCCATATTTAAGGTCATTATATTTGCAGCAATTTTTCTAAGTGACTAGCCCTCTCATTTAGTTGCTTTAAAGTGTTTGCTTTTTCTTGTAAATTTTCACTACATTCGTGTAAGAGTTACATTGGCCACGTGTTATTGAGTTGTTCCATGTGACATAGAAGAGTACCTTTTGTCATTACATTTGTAGCAATTATGCTAAGTGACTAGGCCACACATTTAGCTGTTTTAAAGTGTGTAGTTAATTTGTAAATTTTCACTTCATTCTCGTAAGAATTGAATTGGCCATGTGTTATGCAGCCGTTCCATTTTACTTGCACGTGTCCCTTTGTAGCTATGTACTATGGTTATAAATTGTAATTCCTAAAAGGGTTTTCATTAAGCAAGGTATTTGTATAAAATAATTTTGAAGCTAGTGGAGTTTGGTCATTGATTAAAGTTAGAGAAGTTTAAGGTCTTGCGTGCACTACTGGACAAATCGCTTCGTGTGGTAGCTATCGGTTGACCGTTTCGGGCTTAATTTTTATCAAGGTTTGGCTATTGTATCATTTGCCTCTTTCTGTTTCACTGTTTAGTGCTTGGCTTAAAATTTCACTGGTTTACATTACGTGAGAACTTTCGATTTGGCATTGCTAAGCTATTTGCCCTTTTAGTGCATATGTTTAAGGCTTCTTTTGTTTAACCTTGACTTAGGTTTAATTCTTTGTTTTTCAGCAACAGTTTATTAATAGTTGTTTCAGGTATTTTGTGGTAAAAAAGTCGGATTAACGCACGTATTATATGTTTTGGGCCTCTTTGAATGTATACGTAGTGATCGTTTATTGTCAGCTACTTAGGAATTTAAATTTATATGGGCATTCCAGATGTATGGAAAAATTAATACATGTCACATTAACGTTATATAGCGTTTGCAAAGATTGAGGTTTTGATTTCGGTCCTGAAACAACTATTTCCTTGGCTGGTTATTTCATTGTGTTTTGCCTGAATATAATTTCGTTTATTGTTTAAGGGTTCAGTTAATGCTTTTGATTATGATTATTGATTGATGTTTGGTTTTCAAAATTAAAGTAATTTTCCAAATTCAACTATAGGAAATTTGTAAAACTTTGTTTTGATTTAATGAGCATTTTGGATTCTTTTTATTCTCGTTTGTTCTATAGTTTGTCATTGTTTCTAATGGGGCATTTACAATGTGGCATATCTTTGGATAAAATAAAGCCATTTAAAATTATAGTGTTGTTTTGTAATTAATCTATTTTGGGTAGATATTTCCTTCCTCAAGGTTTTTTTTTGGGGGGGGGTTGAGACTTGTGCTTGCATTACACTGTTTCTTTTTCAGCTTAGGTCTTTTATTTCCCTACGGCACTGTTAGAGTTTCCCTCTTTGTTTTGCCGCGTTTCCTAACCTCAGACAAATTTTGGATACTTTTGCTCGATTTCGGTGGCCTCCTAAGGCTTTATGTCTGAGGTCGGCGAAATCATTGCAAGTCACTGGTAACAGAGCGTGGTTATTTAGTCTGTTTTGGCTTAGAAATAATTTGGATAGTCTTTTTTTACTGTCATTTAGTGTTTTTGTTGGGCTGTTCCAATTTCTGCTTCATCGCATTAGTATTGGGAAAATGGTGGTTTCTGTTCCTAATGTGGATCGGCTGAGGAAGTGTGAGTTGTGAGTTGAGTTAGTGGTTCGTGGAGGTCAATGTTTTATGACTGCTGAGGTTGCGGTCATGTTAGATATGTTTCGTAAGATTAAAGATGCACAGTTAATTACTGTAGCCATTGACCATCCGATTGTGTCGAAGTGTGAGTCCACGTGCTCGGTTTCTTTAACGGAAATTCATGATATAGTGATGGATTTGGAGCGCGATGCACCTCCTTCTAGAGCGCAGTTGCTTAGATTGGAAGTTAGGATTCGACATTATTTGTTTTATTTAGAGTATATATTACAGCGATTCTCTACTTTGCCATCATTTTCAGAAATGCAAAAGAGCAGTTTACCCAATTAGCTCGTAAGGTAGAGGAAGACTTTGTTGTCACCCAGGAAGATGTTATTTCGCCTCTAGAGACTCAGAAATCCTTACATTAGGCCCCGTCTTTGGTTTCCGCTTCAGCATTTCGCCCACTTAGACTGTCTCACCCCCCCCAGCAGTTTCTCGAGGGTGCTCAGTTAAGTGAAATTGTGGATGTACCATCAGCCTTACAGTTTTTGTATTTTTTGATTCGTCTGATTTTGTTGGCTAAATGTTTTTCGGTGTCCACTACGCAGGTGTTGGAGTTAATATCCGTTAAGTTGTCTCGTTTGGCCGACCCTGTAACCGCTTTTCATTTGGCTCTGTTAGATATGTTTATTCCGCGTAGGGAACGCGCGAAGATAATGTAGGACATATATTTTCGTCCTCAGAGTCTTACGGAACCATTTAATGAATATTTCATTCGGGTTAAGGAAATAGCATTGGTTTTGGTACTTCCTGATAGTGAAGCCGTAAGTACCTTTTTTGGGGGAGCTTTTATGGCCAGTTTAGCTGTGTTTATTGTGTTTTAGGGTCAGTCACTTGCCAAGACCTTGATATTCTTCCAAATTATAAATGCCTTTTTTCTAAGTTAGTCTGCAACTTAAATATAGAGTATAGTTATATTGCATACTAGTTGTTTACTTCATCTCCATTCCTCCTCGCTGGGGTTTTGAGCTGTTTGACGGATCTTACCTTTGTTGTGTGACTTTCTAGTATGGAGTGGCTGTTTTTTGTTTTGTTGTGTAATTTTGGGTTTTCATTTTAATTCTTGTTTGATTTATTAATTATTCTGATTGATTTTGGGGAATATTTTAAATTTTTACTTCGTGTTTATGGTCACTTGAGATTTGCTTGTTACAACTGATTATATTCTTTCTTCTCGTTTACATGATATATTGGCTTTCCACTCCGTTTGCTTTATACGTGCCCCCTTGGTTCACTTGTCTTTCTTTCCCCGATGGTGTTTGTAAGGGTGGGGCAAGTGATATTTTTATTGTATTTTAGCTATTACATTGTAATTAATGTGTCATTATTTGTTCATAAAACACGTTTTTTGGGGGTTATTTCAAAAATATTATTTAATATATATATATATATATATATATATATAATAAAATTTGTTTGTTAATAACATTATTGTTCCATAAATATGTGAATTTAATTGTGTTGGCATTTGCCAAGGTTGTATAGTTAATGTAATGTGAGTGTTGTGTATGGCCTCCTCTGCTGTATGGTGGATTATGCTTCATATTTCTATGTTTCCCGGATAATTTCCTTCCTGCCTTTTTCTGTGCTACTCTGAATGGACATTTCTGATTTTGCTGGGTTCCTGACACGCTGCTCGTCGTCTGATTTGGTCTGCTCTTGGATGTGTGCTACTGGGTGGCCCGACGTGGGACACTGCTTGCAACATACTTACTAAGCTTCTTAACAGTACCTTACCTACTGGAACAATAGTGCAATGTGTAGTTATTTTCCGTTTTTCTCTATCAATTCTGAGAGCCGTTCAAGCAGGTATTCCATTTCCTTTTTGCTTCTGATAGTTGTTTCATACAGCTGTTCGTCTTGTTCATTTCATTTACAATCATTGCTCTTATTGATCTTCCCACAGTTCGTCCTTCTGTGTGAAGGAAAATTTCGGAAAACAAAATATAGAATTTTTTAGTTATACCACTACTTGACAACAAAAGTTTGTATTTTTAAATGAGAAATCGTCAACACAACAGAGTGACAATGGGCTAGACCATATTTTTTTTCAAATTCGAGATATTATTTTAAATTCGAGTTGATTTGGAGTTCATATTTACATATTTATCGCAGGTTGTTGAGAGTCAAGAAAGATCCTTTCTACATATATCTCCTCCAATATTTTTCACGAATATGAGCACGTTATTTATATTTTTAAATATTTAAAATTTTGTTTTGGATATAATAAACTACCACAGATATGTTGTAGCACATTTTCGTCACATCATTTTGCTTAAACCAACACTGTTGGTCTTTGTGAGCAGTTACAAGGGTCAATGAGTTACAATTTCTACCAAATCGTGTATACCGAGTTAGCAGTTTTTCTCAAATTTTCTCCCACATCTCCTGTTAAATGAACTGTTATTCTAATATTATTGATTTCTCAGTGTATTATCACCAATGGAATGATTTTTGCAGTATAGTTATTTGTTAATACTAAACACAAACATTTATGAAATCACTCAAATAATCTAAAACTACATCAAACATTTTCAACGAACCCTCAATAAAACTAGGGGGAATTAAGTAAAACACTGCGAACGAATTTTTACTAACAACCCCATGCCCTTTACATGTGTCGTGAAGTTACATGCCTCTCATCATGGCTGGAAAATAACTTACAGATGAAGAGGGCCTGAATGTTTTGATTTATATTCTAGAAAAAATATCATTATTACATACAGGATGTGCCAGATGTAGATGGTAATGTAAAGGGCAATGAGGAGGAACATTAATTCTAGAACCAGAGGATTGTAATGTTCAATGTGTAATACACACAATGCATATAACTATCATCGGTGCATTTAATAGGAAGTCAAACACAATAAAAGAAGCTATGTAATGTATATATACATACCAGGTGAGTCAGCTGCCCCTATTGGTTTTTTAATTTATGCAGCGTGCTAATCGACATATTTGATTTAGGCCTTTCTTGAATGCCTTCTAATGGCATATTTCATAACACTTTATAGAGGAGGGATAGATAACTCAGTGCATAAGTGTTTTACAGGATAAAATGCAATCCCTATGTATGTCGATACAAAACACATCCCCCCTGACACTGGGAGCTGCAATAGTACTATTACCCAATTTTACAAACTTGTATTATTTGACATACATTCATGCACACCTTTGAAAACGCCCCTGAACGAACAACCTACCACATGCATCAGTTGACAAAACCATTTGAAAACAAAATGGCATATCTACGCAGTGCGACCAATTGGATTTAAGCCGTCAGGTAACGTTGTACAGCCATGCCAAAAATGCTAAATATTAGGTAGATAATTTCACTTATGTCACAAAATGTAGCATATTCTAGATCCTACAGTAATTTTAATGACTGATGCAGTTTATTCTTTGAATTAAAACTACCAAACTGAGCTCAAAACACTGTATGAAGCTGCAGAAAACGTGTAAGGTTTCGAGGCCTGGTGTAGTTCTACGATTACTAATTCGTATAGGAACCCCAGCTGACGAGGTAGCATTGGCCTAAAAGTATTATCATGGTTTCTTTAACCTGTGGCACTTCAGTTCGGGGTTCAAATCCTTCGGGTTAAATTCAAACTCTTTATTACCTTTTGTTTTATCTCTTTGGACCTATAATTTGATAATACGATATAAATAACATTTTTGATAACATTTATAAGTGTGTACAAAATAGAATAATCGTCATTTTCCACCGCAAATAAGAAGAACCGCTAAGCCCAAATTATCTACGGACACACTCATACGTGAAGAATGCAGGCAGATTACAACGCGTATGTTACAGCATGCAAGAAGGTCTCTCCGGCAACGTACACAAATGTGCATTGACGAAGGAGTCGTCATTTTGAACATTTACTTCGTTGATGAAATCCACGCTCATTAACGTTTATTAATATGTTTACCCGTGAACTTAGCACGTTTACACCTCCTTTGTCAATAAAGGAAGTGAAACATAAGGATTAACATGAAACAAAAACTGTTATATTTAACATCGTTGATATGCGCCTACGAGAATGAAAGCTAACTACGTAACACGGTTTACAATACCAGTAATGGTACAGATTATTACGGTAAATCTGATACACAATTATCTGATTGTAATTCTTGTGTATTTGACTCATAGGAGAGCCAATAACAAAAATAAATAAATTAGTACACTAAAATAAAGAAAATAAGCATAAGCAGAGAAAAAATAAGCAAAACAATATAATGTTTGTACCAGATTCAAACCTCCGAAACTAACCTTTGCTTTGCTAAGCCACTCGGCCAGAAACCTCGTAGTCTATCACGCTCTTCGGGAAAGCATTCCTCTATCTCCTTGCAAGCATTATATCCATGAAACGCAGTCTTTTTTAAGGCTTTCTTAGGTCTTTGGTTCTCATTCAGACCTTTAATCATTAAGCTATTTGCGTGTAGTACCGAATAGAAGGCCAGAGTTACACTAACAGTTTGTTTGCTAAAAGGGTCAATATTTTCACATTAGACTATAAACTGCGGGTTGCATGGACAGAATACCTCGGGGCAGCTGACTCACCTGATATATATATGTTTATAATTATATAATTAATATATATATGCCTCTTGTAGCTGCGGTAACTATGTTACTTGCTAAAAATACTCCTGGTGGATTGCAGCTAACATTGGCTATAATACGCTCTATAGGAATGTTCACCAAAATATCCTATATGAAAAACGCATTCTCCACACGTGACCTAAGTGAACATTTTTATGACAATGTACAAGCACGAGCTCCTCTGTTAAACGGAAACTTGCAGATAAAGTTCTAAAACAGGTAATATTTGGTAATTTTATTCTTTCCTCAGTCAACAAGGAGCAAAAACAAGCAGAAATAGAGGAAGATTCCTAACCTTTGATATAGGGTATTTTAGATCAGAGCTACCGAAAACTCATAAATTGCCTAAATACATTTCAAAATTACGAACAGATCGTTGATTCCCAGTTCCAACTAGTTGGTGAATAGCTGAGGAAAGATTCTTTCCCTCTCATTCCTGCAGTAATATACTAGGTGTACCAAAGGACATAGCCGTACTTTGCAGTTTTACGTTTCCCGCATACATAGCTGAAAAATAAGCTGCACTTCACTGATGTTCAAAGGGACAGTGCAGGTACAAAACGAAAGGTCGCTGAGGTAGTACTGTTGTCTGCATGTGTTTACTTGGTAGTTTCGTACTGATAAGCGTCGCGTGATCGCCTGCTTGCAGTTCGAGCCAGGTCATTCAGACAAAAAGGTAGCGTTCACGAATAACGAACACACGGATATAGTTACGATGTGTGCGGAGACGCACCAAAATGCAACTGAGGCTCGAAGGCTGTGTTCGGAACATTTTCAGACGCGACAACTTTCTTCTGCGCACTTTTTATTTTTACTTTTTTTTCATACATATTTGACATTAAGAAACGAGGATCGTTCCAGGTAGAACGTGGGCTTGAGAGGCCCTTATATCAATTCGTCCAAGATGGGGCGGACATGTTTGCACATGCTTATTATGAATAATGCGCTAATAGAAATCATTTAATCCTAATGCACATTTAAAGGAGCATACATATAATAATTTACAATTTCGTTTAATATTGTTAACCTTTGACACCAATTGGTGTTATATAGTTGTACTGAGGGTATATTAACTGTCATAGAACTAAATGACTTAACACGTGTGCGTCAAGCGACAATCCTGAATTTCTGTTAATGAGCGAATTGGTTATTAAATAAGCGATAACACCCATCCATACACATGAGTACTCTCATAATCAAAGACCACACCCTGGGCGTACCGTGAAATGTAATTGTTCAAAGGCAATTTTCTGAAGCCCAGCCGGGAATCGAGCCCGGAACACCTCATACAGCAGGCAGTTTCACTAACGAAGAGTTCTGGGACCAGTAATAGCAGTTAAAGTGTTCGTTTTCAAGCATTGGTCTTTTATTTAAGGGTCTCCTCTCTACCCGTATGGAGTCATCTTTACAGTTCTGCTTAGACAAACCTTTTTGGAATCCGCGCTAACCGGTATAAACTACTTCAATTAATGACACCTTGTGTGGGTTACCTGGTATATATAGTCATCTGTCCAGTTTTTCAACTATAACTGTTTCGTTTTTATGTATTTTATCTTCACTGAAAGTTTGCTTCGCTAATGTCAATTCACTAAGGTGAACTAGTTCAATTCTCTGTCACTTCACTTCCTTCTTGACGCAGCCTCTTCACGCCAGACTGTTCACTTACTCGTGAGTCGCACACAAGACCACAAACCGTCGCTCCGCAGTAGTATCACTGCACACCACAACAATCGTCACCAAGTCGCTCGGAGAATCGTTCTTGAAGTAGCACCAGAAACGCAGTCGCTAACTCGCTCGCAATCGACTCGCAACTGACTAGACTGCGCAAAAATGCTCGCTTATGTAGTCACTGGAATCTTTCTACAAGATTCTCCGATGATACAGGATCATTTGGATACAATTTCTGGAGGAGGGAGGAGAAGAAGCTTCCAAAATGTTCTAGTTACCTCCCGATATCGCGCCCGATATGTATACGCTGGCAAGCAGGGGTTATCTTATATACGGTGGACAATTTAAGTTGAGACCGTACAATATCTCCAAAACTAAGCGTTATAGAAAGGAACGCCTAATAAAGGTTGCTTGGTATTACGGGGGAAACTAAAGGCCATTAATCGTGTTTGGTTTGGAGGATACGTTATGATGGTCATTTTAGGATCAATTTAACTTGTTTTTTAAATGGGATCCTATAGTTTGTATGTTGTTTTCTCATTAGAAAATGGTTTATAAAAAAAGCTGTTTATTTTGTGATGAGAAATACGGGGGGAAAAAAAGAAAAAATTTTGATTGCCAATTACGAAACGTAACTGACCCTCAAATTACCATCTATGGATGGTCCAACGATTCATTGCGCTCTTCGTACACAGACATTCATAGTTTTGTTGTTATTTACGTTGGGGTAAGAATAATTGCAAACCGCTTTATACAAAAATTGTTTAGTGTTTTAAAGAGGAGTAAGAAAACAAAGGTAGGTTCCGATTTAAAAAGAAATTAAATTTACCCTAAAATGACCATCACAATTCCATCCAAATAAAACACGACCAATGAATGACATTTACTTTCCCCCATAATATCAAGAAACTTTTTTTTCTACAATGCTTAGTTTTGGAGATATGCACAGTCCCAACTCATATGGTCCAGCCCGTACATTGTTTTTCTTCCCCACTGCGGCAACAGCAAGGCGGCTCTCACGCCGGCTGCCTCACCTTGGATTCCGCCAAAATAGTTATTATATCCGCACAATCGCTTCACGTTCTTATATTTACAGTTACAATTACAATGCAAATAAACACGTACCCTATCATAAGAGATGCTGGAAGTATTGTACTTTACTATCCGCGCATTTCTGGCACCTACTCAGAAAATTTTCATTTACATTTGAGAGTTCAATATCTAAGATTGTGTGAATTTCTGGCGTGATGTTTTCTTTGTTCTTCCAATGTATGGGGGTTTATTGCATACTGTTACATGGTGATGATTTTCTTCTCAATATTGGCCGCTTCCCACTAACATCCTTGTAACAATAAATAAGGAAACATGAAAGGTAAAGAATCGAAGGAGGAAACCAGAAGGTGTGTAATGCGTATATCCAGAAGTTCAGGTTAGCAAAATGATTGTTTATTCATTAACCAATAAGCTCTCCCAACTTACAAACAAACCAACAATGCAATAAAAGTAAAATTAAAGTATTCTGACAAACATTTATGACCATGAAGTTTTACATAAGTATTCTGTAAACACGTTAAATTGGAGCTTTTCCCAATGTACCTAATGCCAAGCTAAATAGTTTTTATTTCACAATTTGTTCAACTGTCACTTATGCTCTGTAAACAAGCATTAGCTTAACGGCATTAAACAAAGTTACCTTTTCTATAACTAACGCTCTTAAGTTCAAAGTCAATCTCTTCAAAGTCACGTTACATCATTTGCCCGCGAACAAATACCGTTTCTCCAAACTACTTCCAGCAGCTAATTTTGAATAATGTGCACCTGCCAATCATAATATAACAGCCTCATAATTACTAAACTAGCAGCAATTAATTTTAGAATATGTGCACCTGCCAAACATAATATAACAGTCGCATACTACACCGTGACGGTAGTTGTGATTCTTCTTTTTGTATACGGCGATGTCCAAGTTTCCCTAATGTAGGAATAATTCGCCCTATTCGGACGCTTGCTGGCTGAGAGCAAATTTCCTTATATGCGATGAGCTGTTCTGCGTTGTTCCTCCTGCGTGTCCCGTCGAGTACTCCCTCCCCAGACTTTGGCTGGGCGGTTATATACCCCCACGCAAAGGTGAAGCGAGGGCAGGTCGCCAGCCAAGTGACCCACTTGTTGCAACAATTATGCTGGAGGATCACGCACCGCCATATTTGGGGAGTGATTTGTAGCGGTGAAACGGTGACGCAGCCATGTTGGACGTCTACTTGGTCACCAAGACACCGCGCTAACAGACGACGTTCAGTATCGGTAGATCCGAGAATCGCAACAATACATATATAAATTCTGACGTGCTCGATGTAGATGTATAAATACCGGCGTAATGAGTCTCCTTGATCCGTTAAGTGAGAGTAACAATTAATAAGAAGGTTCTGAAAAATATGGCTGTGAATTCCCAGCATATCTGACACATTTCTTTATACCGCATGATCTATCTCACCTACTAAGTTTACATAGGTATAACAAAAATCGATGTTAAAACTTTATCGGCAATTACTACGTTGACTAGTGCACAAGTTACATGCTTTTTGCGGAATGGTATACATATACGCAACCTGGATTGCTACATACGATGCAAAATTAGGTAAGCACATTTGTCGACGTATAAAAATTAGTGTATATTAGTGTCTACTAAGCCCGAACGGCTAGACATAGCGGCACTATGAGAGCGCTACGTTTCATACCGTCTAATCATAGTATTACAAATTATTGCCATCTAATATTATGTATAATACAACTGCATTCGAAAACCTTCCAATTTTCGATTATTGATTAATAATTATATATTAATGTGTATGTTGAGCTAGCTTTAAGCAAAGTTTAAAATATGTTTTTCTTTTTCTACATGGATGTGAGTGGGGACTAGAATAACGAAGGTAATTTGCTATGGAAATTTATGGTATATAGTATAACTTAATTCCCATTTATTAAACATGTATGTGATTATTCGAATAATACTTTCCCCATAGGACGAGGGGCTATAAATGTACAATGCAAAAAAACCTAAATATCTCCTTATTTGTGATTTCTTTTTCAAAAATATTTATATAGCATACCTTTCTTTAGTACTGAAAATAAATCTAAACTTTGTTATGCTGTCTGCGCATAATTAACAATTATGGAGCCAAATAAGATAGGTTTATAAAAAGGGCAAAATAGTGGTAAACCTTTTAAACTGAGGAAATCTTGAAGGATTTGAGATAAATTCTGCTAGACCAACATGGCATGAACTCGTGAACGGGGTGGTCCGTGATTCAAATCGTGCCAGGAATTTCCTCTCTCACTGAGGATTTTTGCAGGTTTTCTTTAATCCTCATAATTGGCAACTGCTGCGGAGGATTCTAAAATTGCGCCTGTATATCTCCTTAACAAATTTACTTTCCCGGTTATCATTTTATTTATTGTACCATTTATGTCCCCTGAGCATGTTGTCTAATGTGGAAGGAACGAGCGTTAAACACTGTTTAAAAAGGGTGATACAATATGAGACGCTTTTTGTTTTCCCTTAGCTAAGTGGTAAAATAATATATAGCTTTAAGTAAGTAAAATATTCAAGCCATTTGGTTATTCCGAGATGTCTTCATGCATTTTATACGATATCTCCACGCAATCCACTTTTGTCATATGTCGCTTTTTACTTTCTCTACTTCGTGCATAGCAGATAGAGAAGGTATGGCATTCCACCCAAAAATTATATACCGAGATATCACCAGAAGTACATTTTTGAGACACCTTCAATCCAAAAAAGCATTTTTAGAAAACGTTCCGCAGTATATGCGTGTCGATGAACAACAGAACTCAAAAACGAAAAGTTGGATAAACACGAAATTTGATATTTAGATTCAGTACCTTCCAAAGATGCGACACAAAGATTTTAGAAACCATCCCCCTACCATAAACTACCCTTTACATTGAAATTTTTTAGAAATGCTTGATTTTCTAAAAAAAATGGCTCTAACGATTTTGATTCAAATACCATACATTAGAGATATTTACACGACAAAGTGTAGATTTTGAATTTTTTGAAAGTAGTCTTCCTCTTTATTCGGAAGGAACTGTGTCTGATCTCGCATAACTAGTAAACGTTAAGTGACAGATGAAAACGCATCACAAAAAGTAGATATCTAAACCACACAATTTATTTCAAATAACTTTTTTTTTCCACTTTGAGTCACTTCTGAGATATCCATTATTAAGGCTTAGATTTGTTCAATACTTTGTAATTCTTTCTAGGTCCCATTGATTTTCAGGTGTTTCTCACGAAACAGGACGGAGTTTTAAGGAGCATATAGCGTCCTGTTCTTAAATATTTGACTGCGATATTCTCTTTGCATATATTGTGCAATATAGCTATGAAATGTGTAATGTAGCTATTTTTGCGAATGTTTATTTGGATTAAAATGTAGATAGACAAATAAGCTTTAGTAAGAATATTCTATATACCCACTAGTAGAAATAGGGGAGAGAAAGTCATGTGAATGTATCACATCAGATATTTTAAGCAGTGTTTAACGCTCCGTAACTATAGACCGTTGACACTGGTGGTACAAGGAATGAGAAAAAGTATAATTGTGAAAGGAAATTTGGGGAAGAAACGTTCCAGGCCTAGGTTTAGTGTGTTTCTCTGGCATTTACCAATTATGACGGAGGTAAACCTGGAGAATACCTCAGGGAGACGGTTCTGGCGGAATTTACTGTTACTGCTAAATTCACGTTTCGTTTGAAAACAAATAATTCAAAATGAAGCACACAATGTTTGAAATAAAAGTTATGTTAAACATATAATTTTGATAGGATTAATATTTTAAAACGTATACCATTTTACCATTACTACTATTTATAAACGTAAGCCATTTACCGGAGAAACGCCGCAGTTCCGATCGAATTATAAGCATAAGGAACTCGCACACGTTTGTGTGCAATAAACCTTATACTTTTTCCACACTTAAGTTTGGATCATACATCTACAGTCATATAGTTTGGCCCATTATGTTGATAAATGTGACATATTTAATAACTGCGGAACTTGTATGCAGGTATCTGCCCAGAGACAGTGCTGATATAGCTAGTAGTTACTAAATAACCAAAATACACACATTGTTACAACAGACTGTTGATATATTGAGGACTCTTCATTATGACATAAGCATTTCTTGTACCAAGCCGAGAATCAGATCCCTTGAGCCAGCAGGCAACCAAATAAACTAGGAGAACAGAGAACATTTTACTTATGTTTAATGTTTATTTTAAACCCATAAAAACAAATTTTACTACTGTATTCAAAACATGACAAAGCATACAAGGCGAAAAGAGGAGACAGATGGGTGATTAGATGAAGGGGAAGAGATTCAGAATGTGAAAACGAGAGAAAAAATAACGGAAACGGTGAGAGTTGAAGGGGAATGTGGAGGTGACAGAAAGAGAAGTATGCAAGAATCACTGGAATTGACGCAATAATGCGAACAGAGCTGCGGATTATGCTAGTAAAAATAAACACATTTTAGAATAAATAATTCCAAGTTAATCTAATTCGTTTAGCGATCAACTACAAAGATATCCTTTAACCTGATTGGAAATAAGGAATGAAAGTTATTATCTTCATAACCGAACAGGATGGCTCAGGTGGTAAAGTCTGTGCCGCCATTCGGGATGTCGTGGGTTCATTCCTGCGACCGACCTTCTTACCCATGTGTTTTTGGGGGTTTTCCCCGGTTCACGAGGAGAATACTAGGAGAGTTTATTATATCCCCCAATTTCCTGCCCCTCCGTTTCACCTACGTTCTCATTTCACTTCCCTTTCATCTGCTTGGTCTGTTTCAGGGAGTCTCGGCGTTGCATGGCAGGGAAAATGGATGCTCTATGCAACTCTTCGTCCCTCGGAATGGGGACGTTCTTCGAGTCCTTGGTATCCAGAAGATTTGTAAACCCGCAGCTGCTACCCGGGGAGTTTCAATCATTAAAGGTAGGGACCCTGCCCTCTGAGCTGTTGTGTCTCCTGGTTCTGTCGCCTCACCCCTCCCTCCCTGGGACACCCAGTCAGGGATTTCAGCACAAAAGATCCTGTAGGTCGAGGTGCTATGTCCCCTTCCGCAGTTAGTCCTAGTACCTTCACAACATGTTCGCTCTAGAGAAGCGAACATAAAATTTATCGGTGAATCATAACACAGGTTGACTCATACATTATTATATATGTTTGGTTTAAATTAACAGCCTACATGTGTACTTTAATATGTAATTTTATCTGTATCTAATAAACGAGGGGATGGTAAATAATGAAAAAGAAATCATTCTATCCAGCAAGAAACAAATTTGAACTTATTTAACGTTATGGATTAACCGAAACAGTAGGCAATTAAACTTTATGAAAGGTCTACAGTAAAGGTTTTTCTTTGTTTATGCACAATAAATTTTCGGTTTCCTATACGTGTCTCAAATAAAAACATCCCATGTGGAGCAGATCCATCGCAATCGTCACTACATTGTTTAATTACTTCATTATGGGAACATGGTAGTTTATTTCGGGGCGAAGAGCTCAAAGACAATAAGTGTAAGGGAGGAGATGGCACAGGTAATACTTTCAGGAAGTATAATATCTTAGGTTTATAAGCGACGAATCATGTATTCTCTGGACGACTTAACGCTGAGACCGGAGAGAGGACAGGTAACACATTTGGCATTTGGTTTTCTACTGGGGTTTTTAAAGTAGGGCACTTTATACAATATAATAAGCACTACTGAAAATTTTCGTTAACTAATTACTTTCTCTACTACGTATAGTAAGTATGGGAAGTATTGTATTCCACCCAAAAATTCGATACCGGGATTTCACCGTAAATATATGTTTTGAGACCCCTGAATTAAAAAAAAGCATTTTTGGAAACGTCCGTGTGTGTGCCTGTGAACAGCATAACTCAGAAACGAACAGTCGGATAAACACCAAACTTGGTATTTAGATTCAGTATCTTGCAAAGATGCGACACGAAGGTTTTCAAGAAAATCCCCCATCCCAGATTACTCTTTACATGGAACACTTTTCGAAAATTTTAATTTTCTGAAAAATGGATCTAAAGATTTTGATTAAAATATCATATGTTTAAGATATTTTCATGACAAATGAAATGTATATCTTGAATTTTCTGGGATTGTCTCCAAAAGTATTCTTCATTGTGAACGACTTTTTCATAACTGGTAAACCATAAGAGATAGACAAAATTTTACTTCACAAAAAATGTACATCGCGTTAAAGTACACAATTTGTCATATACATTTTTTGTTGTTGAGTGAACCATTTTCGAGATACTGCTTGTTATTCCCTTAAATTTTCCAATACTTATCTTCTCAAATGGAAATTCGTTATTCATTTTTTTGGACTTGGTTATGCAAAGAGTATTAATCTGTGGCAAATAGAATGGTGCTGCACCTAGCAACCAGCTATTAAGAGATATGTCTATGCTTAAAGGCTACTGTATTTCTATGTTGCCCTAGCAAATACAAAACAAGGGGAACATAGTACGCCTTAAGCGCTAGTCAAGTATTTTTAGAACTGGTCGCTATGTGTAAAATGTAATTCACTTTGCATGTCAAAGAATCGTTTCCGCAAATATTTATCTCGATTAATATGAAATGGATGGAGAATAAGAGTTTGTAAAATTAGTTTGTACAAGAGTAGAAAGTCATATGAGTGTAACACAACAGATTTTTTTATTACATTGTGATGCCTTAAGCTTTCTTTTCACAACGTTTTCAAAATTAATTGATTTATCATTCTGGTGTAGAATAAATTTTAGTGGTCCTCCTAACAGAAGTACACCGTCAGTCCAAAAAGACAATCGTTCAGTTTTGAGATGCATTTTCCAGTACCTATGATTCTATCGCAGAAAAAAATTCATCTTTAAACATTTATCACAGAGTAGCTGAATGAAAATAATTGTAAATCGAAGTAGCCAAAACAGACTGCTCACTATGTCCATAAAAAGGTTTCGTCCTATATCGCAAATATTCCCCAAGAGATTCCCACAGCTCATTTTCAGTACAGACAAATTTAACTCAAAAACAGCTACACGTTGCTTAGATAGACTGGCGGCGGAAGTCTACGATGAGATTTCAAAAAACTTGTGCTACGCTAATACTCGAAAAGCTTGGATAACTGGTAAAATAGTGGTGTAAGCTTCGAAGGCTTAGGTAAAACATAAACTATCGAAAAACATTTAGTAGTTCGCACTTTATTGTTAAACGGACTTTACTTTTAATGTACCCCATGTAGTTCTTTACTGAAACCAGATAAGACACATCTGAACAGCTTTTATGACACTGAAAGTAAAGATTATTCTATAAAATCTCAATCTAAATGATGAGCTAAGTGGACCGACATCCAAAGACAATTATGGGTAACTGAAAACAAGCTGCAAGTTTTGTAAGGAAAAACTAACATTTATCTTGTGTGCACCGTCTGAATTAAATATAACATAATAACCCGAATTTAACAAAAACATAAATCAGCTAGAAACGCTGACAAAAGCACAAAAGGAAAGCAAAATGCTGGGTTGGTATCCAAGAATGAAACACTTGAGCTAAGAAACATCCTGCACATCGCTCCAACGATATTCATGAAATCGTTGCCATTTACCCCTACCAGAGTTTTTGTTCCTGGCCCAAGAATCCAAAGAACACATCTTGCACTGAAGATTTGTTTCAACGGTTGTTGTGCTCGTTATTCATGGCAAATATCGCGGTGGAGTTGCCGATACGTTGTTGAAATGTGTCCAAATGAGCTGGGCAAATAGCCAACTCTTTCCTGCTGCAGTAGTAGAGCAATACAAATATGTACGTCTTTCTGGCTTAAAGTTTGTACCTCCTTTCGCAGACATTCCCTTTCCCTTTTACAGCAGTTAAAGGAAAGCTTCCAAAGTCCTAAGTCTTTCTTTCAAAACACATAATTCAAATAACTTTTCCTTAGCGCAACACAAAAGTACTAGTGCTATGTCAACATTTTCTTAAATTTGCATGTTCGCTATGGTAAATGTACCTAACAAGAAGTACGTTTATCAGAAGCTTCATAACAACCAACAAAATTAAGAAGTTTCAGAGGAGACATTCCATTTTTTGCTTAATGTTCACAGGATAGAACGACATATTCGGAGTTAATATAAGAAAATTAACATTTAAGAAAATTAAGATCCATACATATAGAAATATGTCTAATACTTGTTTTTATTTAAACATAGACTTATGAAGTCAATATAAAGTGCCATTTCGAAGTACGGTGTTGGCATTGTATACTTTTCCTGTTATTAGTATATCATGTAGCTTTCTCCAATAGTCGATAAAAGATCAATATATATATATATATATATATATATATATATATATATATATATATCTAGAGAGAGAGAGAGAGAGAGAGAGGGAAAATGTGATGTGGAAATAAATTGCTCCCCGAAGAAATGCCTATTTTCTATCAGAAATTTGTTAGCTGAAACCTAGAAGGACAGTTAGACAAAATTTCATTTTTTCCGGTATGCCTTCATAAGTCACGGCACTGCAATAGTCATTATGTCTTATATTTCTCTTGGGAATTTTAAAGGAATCCTATACTTAAGGGAAAAATGAGAGAAAAGGTCATTCTTGTAAAGCATTTTTCCCGTTTTTCCGTTGTCATTTTTGTCCCAACCAGTGTTTAAGGTTACCGAAGGGAAGCAAATAACATTTTTGCTTTGATACAGATCATGTCACATATTCTGAATAACAATCAGACGCCTTACTTTGCTTAACTTTATATACGGTGGACCATTTAAGTTGAAACTGCACAATAGCTCCAAAACTAAGTGTTGTAGAAAGAAATGTCTTTAAAATTTGCTTGATGTTATGGGGTAAAGTAAATGCTGTTAGTCATGTTTTGTTTGGAGGACGATTGATGGCATTTACTTTCCCCCATAACATCAAGCAACTTTCATTCAAGACATTTCTTTCCACAACGTTTAGTTTTAGAAATAATATAAAGTCTCAACTTTCTACCGTGTATATATGCTTTTGTACACTTAACATACTCTGAAATTAATTTTCGGCAGAAGTAGTATAAGAAGATTTAAACACAACTGAAGCACGTATATTAGCCAGTACTGTGAGGATTAGGCATTTATTTCCAAATTTTCCAAAAAGAATCCACCCATTAGGCCAACGACTTCCTCTTCTGTGTTGTATTTTGACTGCTGTTGTGGATGATATACGTTTCATTCTGTACATTCTAGTTGTATTTTTCGTGATCAGACTTGACGATAGCATACGATCATCACATTTGACTTTAAAAGTAGCAGTAACTCTGTTACTATTACCACCATCTGACAAACCATTTGCCTCTTCAAATAAACTGAACTTTGTCTTTCGGAAACCTTTAGCAACCAAGAAACTAATTTATGATGTCACTACTTCAGCAGACTTCGCCATAAAAACAGGCTCACAAGGTGTTAGGAATAACTTTTATCCCCCTCTGCGGCATTACCCAAGAGGTTTGCCGCTTGTACCTGCCTGAAAGATTTTGAATCATGGAAATATTTGCTGTTATGGTCTTTGCTTCTCTCATTAGTTGCAAACGAGGCAATGATTCATGCATTGGAGGTGTGTATTCTTGATAAACTTAAACACTGATCACAACCTAGTTTCTTAATACTAATAGTTTTTTACTTTCTCTACTACGTATAGGTAGTAAGTAGGGGAAGTATTGTATTCCACCCAAAAATTCGATACCGAGATTTCACCGGAAATACATGTTTTGAGACCCCCTGAATCCAAAAAGCATTTTTGGAAACATGTCCGTGTGTGTGTCTGTGTGTGTGTCTGTCTGTGTGTGTGTGTGTGTGTGTGTGTGTGTGTCGGTCTGTGAACAGCATAACTCAGAAACGAACAGTATTTAGGTTCAGTATCTTCCAAGGATGCGACACGAAGGTTTTCAAGAAAATCCCCCACCCCAGATTACCCTTTACATGGATGATTTTTCGAAAAATTTAATTTTCTCAAAAATGGCTCTAACGATTTTGATTAAAATATCATATGTTTATGATATTTTTATGACAAATAAAATGTATATCTTGAATTTCCTGGGAATGTCTCCAAAAGTATTCTTCATTGTGAACGACTTTTGCATAACTGGTAAACCATAAGAGATACACAATTTTACTACACAAAAAATGTAGATCGCGTTAAAATACACAATTTATGTCATATACATTTTTTTGTTGAGTGAACCATTTTCGAGATATTACTTGCTTTTATGTCCTGGACATACAAAGAGAATGGAATGCGCCACATAGCAACCAGCGCTTAAAATATTTGATTATCCTTAAAACCTACCATACTCCCCTTGCACCTACAAGAAAATTACCAATAAGATTGACATCTCGATTTCTCGATTAACATGAAGTATATGGAGCATAAGCGTTTGTAAAAATAGTTTGTACAAGAGTAGAGAAAGTCATGTGAGTGTAACACATCAGATTTTTTTGTCTTGGATATGCAAAGAGTATTAATCTGTGGGAAAGGGAATGGTGCTGCACCTAACAACCAGCTATTAAGAGATATGTGTGTGCTTAAAGGCTACTGTAATGCTTTATTGCCCTTGTAAATATATATTCCCCTTACATCTACAAGAAAATTAGCAATAAGATAGAGTCTGCAAATGTTTATCTCGATTAACATGAAGTAGATGGAGAATAAGCGTTTGTATAAATAGTTTTTACAAGAGTAGAGAAAGTCATGTGAGTGTAACACATCAGATTTTTTATTAAGTTAAGACGTTTTTGTTACGAATGTATTCGGTAAGAATATATTAAGTTGGGGGATTTATAAAAGTTGTTTACATTCACGTGAGTAGAGATAATATGTATGTTTGAGCGCAGAGAGAGATGCCGACAAGCGATAAAGTTCTTTGTTCTACGCCGACAAGCCCCGCCCCCTCCCTTTGTGTGCTCACATGCCGCCAGGTCTCGTGTCGTTAGGCCCCGCCCCCTCTCGCTTTGTGTGCTCACCTAATGCCGGCAGTATCTGTGCTAACAGGTTCTACCCCCTCCCCCATGCGTTCTACTGTGGCGTCATGACTTGATGGAATTGTTTTCTCGAGTCCTGCCGCCCCTCGGCAAATTAATTAGGTAATGTTCGTCAAACATTTTTTTATGACTACTAAGACCTGCACATTGCATCCTCGAGCAATTAAGTTTTTTGATTAATGAATTGTTGACTGGAGCTTGAGTATAAGTAGTCTGCTCACGGTAACAGTCTGTCATGTAATGAAACACTGCAGCCTTCTTGTATCTGGGGAAATCGCTTGTCCATTAGCTGAACATGTTAGACGCTTTCAACACATTAATAGGCTTTTAAGTTTACATTCCGGATCTGTTTACATACATTAGCGATCAACGACATACTTCCGTCTGGAGGTAACGGTGACACACATTAGCTGACCCGTTAGAGGCTTTCACTCCATTAGCGAACAAGAGCCCGGCATGTAATGAAAAAACCCGTAACTACTTCTGTCTGATGGTAACGGTGACCTCTATTAGCTGACATCTTTAGACGCGTTCACCTCATTAGCGAACAATGCCAGTAATTGTTTTCCTAAGTGCTCTACAATCTCTCACCACTTCAGCTTTAGTGGGGGAATTATATAAAAGCAGCATCTTCTCCAATGATTTTCACAGTTTCTCCGCTGAAATCAACGAGTTAAGGTCTCTGCAAACTTTTCTCATTCAAAGTGAAAGTTCAACGAACATCATGTCTGGTAAGTTGTAACAAAACACTTCATTTACTTTTAAAAGTTAAATTATTTCTCTCTACATTTAACTTATATTCGCGTTCTTGTTTTTAATGCATGGCATTTATATGCGAATAGCTGAGCATTCTAAAAAGTTAATAGCTAGACAAGTGAATTTTCTGAAATGTGAATAGTTAAGTATTCATTTTAGGCAAGCTTATTCTGCATTTAATAGCTAACTGCGCGAATTCTCAAAAAAAAATGTGTTCAGTTTAGTTAAGTATTCACATTGTTGAGTAATTATTATTCCGGATATTTAAATACGTGTTTTCACCGGGTGAATTATATTCCTTTCTAGAGAAATACAATTACTTGAAAACCCTGCGAATCGAATAAAAAATGATCTGTATAAAAATTTCTTCCGGGGTAACCGACGGTAATCGATCCGAAGACTTCATGCTTGCATGCACTGGTCGAACATTCACTGTGGATGTTTCATTCCTCTCTCGCATTTATTTAGTAAAAACTTTCAGCCTGTTTCCATCATGTTAAAGAGATATTTTCCATGATTGTGTCGAGAAATACACGTGATTTATATCTGTAATAGAAATTTCTCAGGTGTTTAAAATACATCGACATTTTCCCTGTATAAGGTATTCGCAGTAAAGTAAATTAACTTAATAATATATCGTTTCTTTAATAAATAAAAATCTAACGCGTAAATTAATTGCGTTTTCAGCAATCAGTTCTGCTAACATGTCTGAAGCATACATCCAGCTCCAGCAGGATACCCAACGCCGGCTGCAGGATCGCTCATCAAATGCCGTAATGATTCAGGCATCCGAACAGTCGAATGGTAAGCATTCTTCAGTGTTTTAAAAAGTAATGTAACAATTCATATTAACTTCTTTTACACATCCTATATTATTATTTCAGGAAATGGACTTTATTTTGGTATCGACCATCCATCGACCGCTGCACAGGCACCGCCAGGCTTCCAAACCTTCCTGGTTCCAAATCATTATGGAGCTGGCTCTGGCCCGTACATACAGCAACAATCGTACGGTAAGAATTTACAGGCTGGTATTCGAGCATTTGTAACTAAAAAAAAATTACATGATAGTAGACATACAATGTCGATTCTGGCACACAAAAGCATGCCTCCGACAGCATAGAGTTCTGGATTGTATAAGGAGAAAAGGATATATTTAAGGGAAGTTTCTCACCCATATGCAGTCACATAACTCTACCGATCTCCCAGAATGCTATGTATTTTTCACACGGTGTTTAAAACATGTATTTTTTTTTCACGTATAGAGTGTAGATTCTTTAGAACTCTGTACTTAAACATGCTATACTATTATTATTATTTATTTTTTCCAGGAAATGGACTTTATTTCGGTGGCGGTATCGCTCAACAGGCGACCGCTGCACCGGTACCTCCAGGCTTCGCGACCGTTGCACCAGTAGGCTTCGCGACCGCTGCACCGCCGCCTCCAGGCTTCCAGACCTACCTGGCTCCAAATCAGCATGTTTGGGTCCCTGCCCCATACATGCAGCAAGCATCGAATGGTAAGAATTTATCAGCATTTTACGAACTTCTTTTACACATTATATATTATTATTAATATTGTTACTATTATTTACAGGAAGCGGACTTTATTTCGGAGGCTGCATCGGTCAACATGCGAGCGCTGCACCGGTACCTCCAGGCTTCGCGACCGTTGCACCAGTAGGCTTCGCTACCGCTGCACCGCCACCCCCAGGCTTCCAGACCTTCCTGGTACCAAATCAGCAGGGGTGGGGCTCTGCCCCATACATACATCAAGCACCGAACGGTAAGAGTTTTTCAATATTTTATGAACTTCTTGCTTTACAAATTCTATATTATTATCATTATTAATATTATCATTATTATTATTTTCAGGGAATGGACTTTATTTTGGGATGAGTCAACCATCGTACGCTGCACAGGTACCACAGGGCTTCCAAGCCGTCATGGGGCCAAATCAGCAGGAATGGGGGTCTGACATTAGTGTGCAGCAACAGTCGAATGGTAAGAATCCTTTAACATTTTACGAAGTTCTTTTACACATTGTATATTGTTATCATTATTATTATTATTATTATTATTATTATTATTATTATTATTATTATTCCAGGAAATGATCTGGGTGACGCTGGAAGCCAGCCTATGGACCTGGCAACACAGGGATCAGCATCGCCAGAGATTGGTGAAGACTCGACCACTGCACGGTCCGCCTCCTCATCGCTCGACACTCTGGAGGAAGTTATACAAGGTGAACCATCGACCTCCTCAGTCGCAGGCAATGAAACCTCTGCACCATCGACCTCCTCAGACGCAAGCGATGAAGCCGCTGCACCGTCAACCTCCTCATCATCATCCAATGATGTAGAACCAGTTAATAGAAAGAGAGGACCGACATCGGATGGGAGGGAACAGCCTACAATAAAAAAAGCCAAGGTTAGTGCTAGCAATTGCCTGGGTCTGGAGTGCAATACCATACAGTCGGCATTCAAGGGACGTATTTTTAATAGTAGAATAGAAAATACATTAGAAATACTCGAGCCCAGAGTCTTTTTAGATGAGTGCAAGGAGCTTATTATTAAAGAAGTGGAAAACGTTTTGCAGAAAAGCAGGAGTGGATTAAAGATGCATTGTTCCATGGAACTTGAATATTTAATCCACAAACCTGATGAAGAGAAGTGTCTTTCCACTGGCTTTAATTCTAAGCCTGTACTGATTCTTCCATCAAGCGACCTCAATCAGATCTTCTCTTCAATTGCGGGGGATATTTTGGAAAACATTTCTAAATTTGAGGGGGGAGCATCGTCAAAGTCCTTGTCAAAGATACTCAGCCTGGTGATGGGCTTTACACAGTACGATCCTTTACACGCAGGTTCATACATCGAATTGCCACTGAAAATCAGGAATAAGTATGCTGTTATAAACATAAAGAATGAAGACAACTTCTGCTTCGCATGGTGCATGCTTGCTTCTAAATACCCTGTTAAACGCGACGGCCAGAGAACTACAAAATACCCCCAGGAACTGCTTTTCAAAGCATTCAATTATGAGGGTATCGAATTTCCGGTACCCTTACATCAAATTGAATGCTTTGAAAAGCAGAATAATGGAGTATCCATTTCACTGTTTGGTATAGAGGAGAATGACAACATTATTCCCCTATACCAAACACCTGAAAAGAAGCAGCACCATGTAAACATGCTATATATTGAAGAGGATGATAAGTCGCACTATTGCCTCATTAAAGACCTGTCCAGACTAGTAAGGAGCCAGACAACGAAGAACTGTCGAAGGATGTGGGTATGTGAGGCATGCCTCAAGAGATGCACCAATGAAAAGGCTCTGGAAGCACATAGGTTAAGATGCGGGAAATGCCAACTGCTTAAAATGCCCAAACAGGATGAACACCTTGAATTTAAAGCATTCTCTAAAAGCGTTCCTGTTCCTTTTGTTATATACGCAGACATTGAATCTGTTCTGGCGAAGGTTCACTCTTGCGAGCCCTCAAGCAGCTCGAGTTGGACCCGAGCCATTCAAGAGCATGAAGCAATGTCTATTGCCTTAAAGGTGGTATGTAGGCATGACGAGGCCATGTCAAAATTCTCCCTCTTTAGAGGTCCGAATGCCGTCGATGACTTTATCAAGCAATTAAAATCAATTGCTGATGACGTCATCAATGTGTATTCCAATCCTAAACCCCTGGATTTAACCCTTGAAGAGCAACAGAATTTTGACAATGCCTCTGAGTGTCATATATGCCTTACTGCTTTCACTGTGAGCGATTTGCGTGTGAGGGATCACGATCATGTGACAGGGAAATATCTGGGTGCTGCTCATAATAGATGCAATTTGAATAGAAAGGTCCCTGATTTCATACCGATCTTTTTTCATTGTCTATCTAATTATGACAGCCACTTCTTGATAAGACGCCTGGCATATGATAATAAGCCCATATCGTGCATCGCTCAAAGTGGTGAAAGGTATATAGCGTTTAGCAAACGGTACAGGAACATCAGCTTCAGGTTTCTGGACAGCTTTAAGTTTCTTGACGACAAGCTGGCCAGTCTGGCTGACATGCTGGAGGAGAGTGACTTTAAAATAACAAGGGCAGAATATCCTGTTGAGGAGCATTTTAAGCTGGCGAAGAGCAAGGGAATATTCCCGTATGATTATGTTTCAAGCCTAGACATACTCAAAGAAACTTCTCTACCACCGAAGGATGTCTTCTACAGCACTCTCACTGACAGTCACATCACAGACGAGGAATACAGGCATGCTGAAAAAGTCTGGGATACCTTTAATATCCAGAATCTCGGAGAATACAGCGATCTATACCTGAAAACAGATATACTGCTCTTGGCGGATATTTTCGAAAAGTTTCGAGATCTCATCCTAGGGATGTATAAACTTGACCCAGCATGGTTTTATACATTACCAGGACTCGCCTTTGACGCTATGTTGAAGATAACTAAGGCGAAACTTTCCTTAATATCTGACAAGAGCATGCTGGAATTTTTCGAGTCGGGAATTAGAGGCGGACTGTGCACAGTGGTGAAGGGCTATACCAAAGCTAACCACAGGTACATGTCCAACTTTGATCAGCATGCTCCTGTTAAACACCTGTCCTATTGGGACATAAATAACTTATATGGAGCTTCTATGGGGTCTGCCCTCCCGTACAAGAATCTGAAATGGCTCACCAGAGAAGAAATTGATAGTATAAACTTTGCTGAAATCAAAGAAGACTCGAAGACTGGTTATGTGCTAGAGGTTGATATCGAATACCCCGACCATATCCACGACGCCCACAACGAGCTTCCTTTCTGCCCACAGAGTGCGATACCACCGAATGGCCAATACAAGAAACTGCTTGCGACATTAGAACAGAAAAGCAAATATGTCTTGCACTACAGGGTGATGCAGCAGTGTATTGAACAAGGTCTAACTGTGAGACATATTCACAGAGTGGTATCCTACGACCAGTCTAACTGGTTGAAAACATATATCGACGTGAACACAGAGAAAAGAATTCAAGAAAAGTCAAAATTTGGCCAAAACTTATGGAAAAAGATGAATAACGCCGTATATGGAAAATTTATAGAAAATGTGAGGAAATACAGTGATTTCAAAATAGTTGGAAGCTGGGATCAGGCAAAGAAGTTGATAGCACGCAGCACTTACCTACGCACCATAATTTTTGAGGAAAATCTTGTAGGAATCGAGCTGGGTAGAGAGGAAGTGCACATGAACAAGCCAATCTACATAGGACACGCAATTTTGGACATTTCAAAATTTATCATGTACGACTTCTTTTACAATATCATGAAACCAAATTTAAAAGACTTGCTGCTGAATTACATGGATACAGACTCATTCATTTTTGAAACGAGTTCTGATATCTATGATTTCATCAGGGAGAACCCCCAATATTTCGATACTTCAAACTTCGAAAAGGATAATGCATATGGTATTAAGCAAGCCAATAGGAAAAAGATTGGGTTGTTCAAGGATGAATTGGGCGGCTTGGTTATGGAGGAGTATGTTGGTATAAGAGCAAAGTTATACGCCTACAGATACGGAGGGCAGACAATTAAGAAAGCTAAGGGCATCACCAAGGCAGGCATGGATAAAATCGATTTCGGCCATTATTTTGAATGTTTAAAAGACCATAGCCTAAAAATTTATTCGATACAAAAAACATTTCGGAGTAAACACCACAAAATTACAACAATTGAAACAAACAAATTGGCTTTGAAGGGGGGTGACGATAAGAGGAAGTTGATGGAAGGAAGCTATAAGACTGTAGCGTGGGGCCATTATTCCCTTAGACCCGGTGATTGCTAGTGCCTAAACTTTTAAATAATGTATATATTGTGTAAAATAGATATCAAATGTGTGAGGGTTTTCTGTGTAACACTTTTCCCTCAAAAAAGAAAGAAAAATATGAATGCTTTTAAAATAAAAATACTCATGATTTTACAATCATAAAACTTTAGTCTTTATTAATTCTTCACATATTACACCAAGTCCTTTATATCAATCCATTGAGTATCTGGAAAACCATACCACTTTACAAGAACTTTGTTTCCACGTTTACGTATAACCTTTTCTACTAAATATGTATTAGGATAGTTAGTCTTTTTTAGTTCATGTCCATAAAAGCCACCTTTTATGATTTCACCATTCCTATCCTTTAGTATGTATGTTGTAGGCTTGGTACGGTTCACACGAAATACTTTGAAGATTTCAACGCTCCAGTTAGATTCATAACCCTTTTCAAAATGTCCTTTATGTTTAGATATCCTGACATAATCACCAACACTAAACTTCCTTGAAGCCATCTTCTCTCTTCGTTCTTGATTATAATTATACACAGTCAGAAGAAGATCGTTGTTTTTCACTTCATTAGGTTTCATGCGGATAGTTGAATGAAAAGTATCATTGTACTTTACAAGGATTCTAGGTAAAAGATCTAGCCACTTGTATGAGCCTTGGACTAAAAACTCTCGGTACATCATATTCTTCAAGGTTCGAATTAAACGTTCAACAGCCGCAGCCTTCACATTGGTATAGGTGCTGTAGTGGTTAATATTATACTTAAACATTAGCCGTTTAAAGAATTTGTTATAAAATTCTTTCCCGTTGTCACTTTGAATATTCCGGGGAGGGACATCCATTTCTTGTAATATATCATCCATTGCCTTTGCAACATTAACTCCGCTCTTATCCTTTAAGGGTTTTGCATATGCCATTTTAGAGTAAAAGTTGATTGCGATCAGAATGTATTTGAAATTTTTGTTCACTCTTGCATATGGTATCATTTCAATCAAATCAATTTGTAATAAATCGTTCATACCTTTGCTGATAATTTTGCGTCGTAAATAGTTCCTCCTTGCCGACCCGTGAAGCTCTCTGGCGATATTCTGTTTGGCTGTCATGCTATAACTTTAGATGCTTTCAACTCCCTGATAATTTCCTCAATCTCTTGAGTGTGACTATTATTACCAGCACCCCTCGATGCAATTAGTAACCTCAGCCTATTCACTAATGTGTTAGGGTTTCTCCAGAAAACGTAGTCAACCTCCTTATCAGACTTATGCTCCTTCCATGTCAGTCCTAGACCTGAATGTGTATTGAGCAAGGGGCGTATTATATTCTTGTATTTATACGATTTACCAGATTTCAAACGACCGTGTCTGGTGTAACCAGATCTATGAAGAAAAGTACTTTTCATAATCTTAGCGTACGTCTCCAAGTCTTCACTGGTGTATGCAGAAATCTGAGGCGTTCGCTTAAAGATGAGCTCCGTCAAACCGTCTGTAGACTCATACGTTTCATCACCTATCAATATTTGATTATTTATAAAATGAATATCTTTATTTCCAAGCATATAACTTCCATCCTGATATCTCACCCCGTACAATGTATCAATGCGGTCCTTGTCTTTTGAGCGAACGTGTTGAAGGAAAGTAGAAATACTTGTAGAATCATCATCTTCATTCTTGACTGTCTCCACAGCCAACCCTCGTTGACTGTCCAAAATATCCTTGAGGGGAGCGGTTACAGGCTTCAAAGCTTCGGACATGATATGCTGAGTCTCAAACCTGAGACCTTTTAGAGCTCTCAGTTTTTCTTTTACAGCCCTGGTATGCTCGGCTACAGACTCTTTAAGTCTTATGCTTTCACTATCCATCTTACAAATGACGTGAAAATAGACGATTACATTCAATTTATAGTCTGCGTCCACCTTGAGTTCTCATCATATCGATAGCCTTAGCTAACATCTCTATCGAAGTTCTCAGTTGCTCGGTTTCTTTCTTATGTTCCTGCGTATGTGACTTGAACGCTTCAGCAAAGATTGCCGTATTAGCGTACAGGCTTCTGGTTGATTCTTCTAGACTTGTCATTTGCTGCACATTAGTTTTGTAAGCGTCCATCATCATATTTACAATTTCCTCCACTTTCTTAAGTTTATCATTGCATGAATCAGTTTTGAGAGTATTCAAAACCTCTGTCTTTAACTGTCCGACTGTAGCCTCTAAATCTGAAACTCGCTTCATCGCTAACTTTTCTAAATTGCTAATTTTCTGATTGCAAAGATTCTGAAGATTTGTTTTTTCTCTATCAAGCTCTGCGGTAACTTGTTTAATGGAGTCCATTACAGAATCCACTCTGTCTTTTGTAGAGGTTGTTAGAGTATCCACTTTACCCGTAGCTTTATTCAGATTTGCTGTGATGTCTAGCAGCTTTTCACCTATTTGCATCTCGATTTCCTTTGGTAAGTACCTATTTAACTGCTGTCGCGTCTCGTTCGATTTCCTAATGATCATAGCTCTAGCATATCTTTTATTTACAGCATCTGTATCTCCGAGAGGATCTGCTATATCAGTGATTCTCTTATTGTCGAATATAATGTTACCATTACTATCTCTCGTCTGCGTGCGTGAATTGACATATCCAGTGATGAACTTTTTATTCACAACATCGTTATCGTGAACAGGATCTAGCAATACCTTCAATCTAACTTTATCAATCACAATGTTATTTTCCTTATCTCTCTTGAGGATATATCTTGAAATCAATTCATCGAACAGGGTCTTGGCCATAACCTCAACATTGTTAGCAGCTTGCTGAGAGAAATCTTGCATTCTAATTTCGAGAGCATCCACATAATTCTTATTGGAAGCATCATGATTATCTTCAGGATCGTGAACGTTACACAATCTCTTATTCTTGAATTGATAATTTCCTTTGACGTCTCTATTTATGATAAAACGATCAAACACTCTTCTAACTGGACCAGTTCTCTGAGAACCGAACCTATCGATGCTCATGGTTAACTATGAATGATCATTTTCTTTTTTGTCGAGCTTAATATATACATCAAAACCATTCCTATATCGTCCCTCATTCATGTGAAATTCAGGAACTAACACAACAAAGGGTCTTCCTTCTGTAGAGCTCTCCCAAACGTTCTTACATAGATCTTTAAATTCGTTGTAGGTCATGTCGGTATTTACATAATCTTCGTAAATGTGCTTTAAGTTTAAATTGTCTTGCCTGAAGAGTATTATCATGTTTGTATTATCGCGAATTAAATGTTTTGGAACTTTAGCATAGGACTGCGCTAGATATACAGAGTCGACATTTCGATGTCTACCCATACTGTAAAAGGATGCTATCTTTTCCTGCTTTTCAGTGATGACGTCATCAAATATAAAGATTGAATTTTCTTCGACTTCAGAAGGATGCAAAACATCATCACCGTTGTCGAAGGTGTTCACTTCTATACCTTCGATGTTTCCAAGCACTTTAATTAGATATTGGTACTTTGGTTGATAGAGAGACTTTGAATAAATATATAAATTTTCAAAACGTAGTCCATTCTCATGGAGTAGCATATTGAGTAATACGTTTGTTTTCCCTGCACTGGAGCTCCCTAAAATAAGAGCTCTGACATTAGATGGAAATAACTTGCCATGACGATCACTTCTAAAGTCACTTTCAAAGTCTAATACCTGAATAGGTAGAGAGCAGTGCTGCTTAACAAGCTCCATGTTAACAACTAACTTATAACATGTATGTGCATTGTTTATATATATTACCGTTTGTAAAAGTAGTTAATGATTGACTGGAATGATATAAAAGGGCTAATGCATGCAATTACTCGTTTAGTCTATCATGAGAGCTAAGAGAGGGAGGTCGTTGCAGTATAAGCGCGGCTCTGGAATTATTAATTCTATAATTAATTCGCTCCCCTTTGAAGCTCACTTACCTGGATATAGATATTGCGGGCCTGGTACTAAATTGGAAAAACGTCTAAAAAGAGGAGACCCCGGAATTAACCAATTAGACACAGCTTGCAAACAGCACGACCTCGCGTACGCTGAGAATAAGGACACCGCTTCAAGACAAATAGCGGATAAGATTCTTGCAGAGAAGGCTTGGAAACGTGTGCAGTCATCAGATTCAACTTTTGGTGAAAGGTTAGCTGCAAGGCTAGTAACTGCAATCATGAAGGGAAAGGTTGCAGTGGGAGCCGGAAAGAGGAAGAAGAAGAGAGGAGGGTTTTTACCGTTGATTCCCATCATTGCTGCTTTAGGCGCTGCAGCAGGTGGCGCTGCTCAGATAGCCTCTGCAGTCAATAAAAAAAAGGCTGCTGATAGACACTTGGCAGAAGTTGCGAGGCATAACAAGGCGATGGAGACCCAAGGAAAGGGGCTCCGGAAGGGTAGGTGTAAGAAGAGGAATAAAGGAGGATTCTTACCTGCAATGCCGCTGATGTCGTCTTTAGCCGCTGCATCTAAAATAGCAAGGTCTTTGAAAAAAAGAGGATCTAAAGGCGAGGGTTTAAAGAAGAAGGCAAAAAACGGAGGAAGAGGATTGTACATATACCGGAGGAAGCCCTAAGTAACGTAGCCCTCGAATATTATGCTAAACGTTTAAAAATTCCTTATTTTAGAGGGGTTTATATGATTGACAAACTTCCTTTAAAACCACACTGCAAAGAGAGACTTATTACCAATCTCGATACATCAGATAATGAAGGAACACACTGGGTTGCTATAAGGAAAGAGGGTGATGTCGCATACTACTTTGATAGTTTCGGTAATTTGAAGCCGCCTCCTGAGATTGAGAAATATCTACAAGACGTTAAAATCTACTATAATACACAGAGATACCAGAATTTCGATTCAGTCATCTGCGGACACTTGTGCTTGCAATTTCTTTTATCCTAGAAGCTGCTTCATCGTCAAGATGAGTTATACAGTTACAGTGAGTGGGTCAGACACTGTTATTTCAACGTATCTAAACCCTCCTCTACAGCTAGATCCACCAGGTCATTATGAGATTGCTCTCTTGAATTTTGAAACATTCTATTCAATACCAAATGTCGATGGAAGTAATAATAGATTTCATTATATTCATAATGGTAAACCTGAAACCATTGTCATCCCTCATGGAACCTACGAGATTGCCGATATCAATACATTTCTAAAGGATAAACTAGAACTGAATGATGAAGTCTTCTTCATAAGGCCTAACAATAATACAATGAAGGCTGAAATTAAATGTCCTTATACAATAGACTTTTCTAAGGAAAGATCTATTGGTTCGCTTCTAGGATTCACAGACACTAAAACAATTCCTGCTGGAGAAGCGATCGAATCTGACGATCTTGTGAATATATTTAAAGTGAGTATCATACGTGTGGAGTGCAGTATTGCAACAGGCTCTTTCATTGACGGTAAAAGCGGACATTCGCTCTACGAGTTTTTCCCTTCTGTTCCGCCAGGCTATCATATCTCTCAAGAACCTTCGAACCCCATATATTTACCTGTCATAGATACAAACTATATAGACCAGATCACTATTCGAGTGGTAGATCAACACGGTAAGGTTATCAACTTCAGGAACGAAGTTATCACTACAAGACTCCACATAAGGCGTAATGGCAATACATTTTAAAAGACACCTCAAATACTATAATAGACGACGTACACAGCGATCGAAGCATACTACCTCTCCAACTTCCGAGGAGTTAACACGTGCTAACCGCAAGTTCCTCGAAGAGTTAGGTTACAGGACGCTATAATGGACATCTTAAACGTGACAGAAGTTCCAGCCTTTGACGACAAGATCACCAAGGAGGAGGAGCATATTTTTCTTCCATACAACACCTCCGCTCTGGATGTAAACGATGAAATTAGAATACCATGTCAAGCTGAAGATTTGTATACGCTACCTAACAAGAGTTATCTCTACATCGAAGGTGCTCTCACCAAGGTAGACGGATCCCCTACTACTACATCGAAGCTCACTAATAATGCTATAACCTTCATGTTTGATGAGATACGTCTAGATATGAATGCTACAACTATAGACAGAACAAGGAATCCTGGAATTACTACAACTATACGAAATTATGTGACTCTCAACCCTATGGAATCGAATCGTCTGCTGAATGCTGGATGGGCCTATCCTGGTGAAGAAGTTAATATAGTACACGCGACGAATGGAGCTTTCAATGCTGTAGTCCCTCTCTCGATGCTCCTAGGATTTGCTGATGACCACAAGGAACTTATACTCAACAGCAAGTTTGAATTGATTCTCATAAGATCCAAAGATTCTAGAAACTGTGTCCTGAGTTCGAATGGAGAGGAAGCTAATGTAAAGTTAACTAGAATCGAATGGAGGATGCCTGTAATTCGTCTTTCTGATGCTGAAAGAGTTCACATTCTAAAAATTGTCAAGTCTGATAAACCTCTACACCTTGCCTTTCGATCTATGGATCTTCATACCCAGCCTGCTGTACCCCAGACAAGATCTTTCACTTGGAATGTAGCAACAACATCTAAGCTCGAGAAACCTCGCTTCATCATAGTGTGTGCTCAGACTGCAAGATTGGGTGATTATAGCAAGAACAGTTCCGAGTTTGATCACTGTAACATTACTAATATGAGACTATTCCTCAACAGCGAATGCTACCCCTACCATGATTTGAACTTGGACTTTAAAAATTCAAAGTTTGCTTCACTATATGAAATGTACTGTAAATTTCAAAGTTCCTATTATGAAAGAGATAATTACCCCCTCTTGAAGAGAAAGGATTTTCTTCACCGTGCACCATTATTCGTAATAGACTGTTCTCACCAACCCGAGGAGGTTATAAATGGAGCTGTGAACATCAGAATCGAGATTCAAGCATCTGCAAATATACCAGCCCAGACGTCACTGTACTGTCTGGTTCTACATGACAAAGTATTTACCTACAAACCTCTTTCTCACTTGATGCAAGCACTTATATAATTATGTATATGTTTGGGTGAATGGTTTTGTAAAGGAATGTACTAGGATAAGTTTATGAATAATAAATTGAATTCATATACTAAAACACTCTTTTATTGACTTTAGCATACATTTCAAGCATTTTCCTTCTCCCCCTCCTACCCCCTGAAAAACTAGTTGCTCCTGACTTGCAGAAATCATTTAAAATATTCAAATGTCTTTCAATATAAGGCAATAGTCGTTTTAGGTTCCTTACACCCTCAATGTCTAAAGATATTACATTATTATTTAAACAAGTATTTATGAAATGAATTGAATGGTCAAAAAATACAATAATATTTATGCATAAATTACATTGTCACAATATTCATCACACGCAAACTTTTTTTCTTGGCGTAGGTAATCTTCAATCATTGGAATGTTTTTGGATATTATATCCCAGTCTGATTTTGTAATATAAACAAATGATTTATCACTTTCGCAGTTTATGTAGAGGGAGGGGATGTCATAGTATAGTCCAATATTCACGGAATGGGAGGGGGAGATGCTGACGTCATCAAGCGCATGTGATCGATTCTCCATGCTCCTCCGGGGTATCTTCAATGAATAAGAAGACCATAGGAGCATCGTTGAGGATTCTCCTCTTACACCGTCTCTTCTGCTTTTTCTCACCGCTCTCGTTCCGCCTCTTCCTCCGCTCCCTCCTCACACCTCTGCAACATATATTCAAAACAATGTTAGAAATAGGTTTAGTTAATGATTTCATACGTCTGAAAGAGAAAATACATATATTAGAAAAATCCTCTCCCCTTGTCACACAAAAAGTATTATCAAAGAGTGTCATACTCACTTCACGGTCTTGCACGATTCTGTGTGTATCTCGGGCGAGCAATCTGGAGTCGTCTGATTTATCCACTCCTGCATCCTCGTTGCTTTATCATCAGGGGTAGTAGTAATGTCGGGTAGTGGAGCGGCATCCTCCTCCATAGGCTGTGTATGGCGCTCTGCGATTGGATATTCCACTATATCGACATCGCGTCTCTCAGGATCCAGCTCATCTATTGGTACGGGTACCTTAGGCGCAGTCATTCGCAGTCTGTAATAATTTAATTTTTAGGTTAGACACAGAGTAGCATTAGAAGCAGTAAATGAATATGTAATTTAACATTTCTTCTACTTACTCGAGTTTTCTCTTCCTCCGCTGGTAGACCTCGCAGTTGTCGTTACATAGGAAGAAGGATGTCATGCGTTCATGCTGGGCCGGGTTAGTACAAAGTACAGAATGCATGTATCCGGTGCACGACTCTGTATCACATTTAGCTAGATGTTTCGAGACGAAGACATTGTCAACTTCATCGACATCGCTAAGATCCTCCACATCAACACCCCTGTGATTTTCACTGAAAGAATGAAATAATTTCAAGTTAGATTTCATTTAACATGCGTACAATATATTACCGAGTTACAGAAATATGTATATTACTTACATGTTCGCTCATCGATAAACAGGACAGCTCTCTGTACACACTTCCAGTGTAGTCATCTGATCATGATGCGACGGTTGAGTACACAACACTGAATGCATTAAACCATTGCATGTTTCGGTATGGAAGTATACGTAGTGAAAATAATCTTCCCCGCACTCGCTCCAGTAATCATTCACATCAGATGCACGATGATCACCAGCCATTTCGATTATCACTGAACGAACACTGAAAAAACAATAAATGATCGCTCCGGCTGCCTACGTTCCTTATATACTGTAGACGGTGACGTCACGCAGCGGTGGAGGGGTGGAATGCATGTTGAGACCTGTTATTCACCCTCCAGGCAGAGCCCAGCTGTCTATTTTTTGAATACAATCACCTTTTTTAATAACATTTATAATATTTAACTATAATGTTATCCGTATTTATTTTACTTTTAATAACATATGTAGTATTCACCAATCAATGAGACGCTTCTGAATTATGAATACTTTATTCGCAATATTTTATTGAAAGAAATAAGAACTATGAAACTTAATCATTAATTATCAGGGAAAAAATTGTCTAGACTTGGGTTTTTCCACGGTTTGTGATGGAAATTCTACGAGCTAAAAGGTATTTACATTGAGTGTCTGGGGGTTTTTCAGAGCACTTAGGAAAACAATTACTGGCATTGTTCGCTAATGAGGTGAACGCGTCTAAAGATGTCAGCTAATAGAGGTCACCGTTACCATCAGACAGAAGTAGGTTACGGGTTTTTTCATTACATGCCGGGCTCTTGTTCGCTAATGGAGTGAAAGCGTCTAACGGGTCAGCTAATGTGTGTCACCGTTACCTCCAGACGGAAGTATGTCGTTGATCGCTAATGTATGTAAACAGATCCGGAATGTAAACTTAAAAGCCTATTAATATGTTGAAAGCGTCTAACATGTTCAGCTAATGGACAAGCGATTTCCCCAGATACAAGAAGGCTGCAGTGTTTCATTACATGACAGACTGTTCCCGTGAGCAGACTACTTATACTCAAGCTCCAGTCAACAATACATTATTCAAAAAACTTAATTGCTCGAGGATGCAATGTGCAGGTCTTAGTAGTCATAAAAAAATGTTTGACGAACATTTCCTAATTAATTTGCCGAGGGGCGGCAGGAGTCGAGAAAACAATTCCATCAAGTCATGACGCCACAGTAGAACGCATGGGGGAGGGGGTAGAACCTGTTAGCACAGATACTGCCGGCATTAGGTGAGCACACAAAGCGAGAGGGGGCGGGGCCTAACGACACGAGACCTGGCGGCATGTGAGCACACAAAGGGAGGGGGCGGGGCTTGTCGGCGTAGAACAAAGAACTTTATCGCTTGTCGGCATCTCTCTCTGCGCTCAAACATACATATTATCTCTACTCACGTGGCTACACCTTTGTTTCCTCTCGGAATGCCAGTAACTCCACAGATTTTTCTGATGGCTGCTGTAATACTTTCTTTAGAAGTCTTCCTAGTAGTTGGTCCGTTTTGTTCATATATTTTAGGGAAATTCTGGAAAATTCTGTCTTCCGAAGTGGGTGGACAAGTTCAGGAAAAATTACTGAATTTAAGATCATGTAATTTATTAGCTTTTAAAAACAAAAACAAAAATAGTGATTCCAATCTTCTATGAAGTATTTTTTCTCTTAACAATCTCAGCATGGAAAACAATTCTACCCTTAAACGTAACGACAATGTATACTTCGTCTTTAACATCTATATGAGAAAAATTCTCAACAACAAGAATTATTTCCATTAATGTGCCTTACTACATTAATACGTCTTCCTATATTTGACAATAATGACGATATCGTCAGCGAAGCAATTATTATCAGAGGAAATCGGTGGTGTAATAAAGGTTTACATTAGATTTGGGACAAGTTATTTTCAGCTCAGTATGCTCATAACACTAGAGTTAATTGTCACGTTATTATAAAGTTACTGGTTTATCGATGTAAGTTTGTATTTATCAGATTGTAAATTTCCATTGGAGCTGTTTGAGTTTGAACATACAGCTTCTACCAATTATGCTCAACTGAAATACGTATAGTCCGAGTTTTCAAAAGCTTTAGATTCCTCTAAAAAGACTAGTTAGATAAAGTACTGAAATTCTTCTAAAATGCTGCATGCGTCAGCAAAGAGTGAAAATAAGCAAAAAAATCCTATTTTAGATTCCTGATACCTACTTCTAAAATTAAATAATTATCTAAACATAAGAAAAGCCGAGCTTAGTTTGAGTAGAATTACGAGCACAACATTTATCACATTTATATCTAATAATAAACCAAGCGGCAGCTTAATACCATATTTATAGGCATATTACACAGTTATCTTACAATTCCAGACGTTAAACGTTTATCAAATGACCTTTATGAGAAGCTTTGTAACAGAAAAATACTACTTCTATGGTTCCGAAGAAGGTATTTTACCGAAATATTACCAACTCTGTACTGTGATAGTATTTTAATGTGGAAGGTTTTAGATTTAACACTGTAATTCTTTAACACCTTGACTTCAGGTTACAACATTTTATTAAATTAGTAACTTGGTATATATGTATTTGGAGTAATGGGTGTGAATTGGGAAACGACACATTACTCTCGATAGTTTCAAAATTCTATTGGAGTATAACTAACTTTCTCAGGGTGTGAAACCGAGTTTTATATAGTATTTCTCCGTGTTCCCTCACAGATACGTATAAAATACTGAAGCGTTTCAGTGCCACGAAATCACCGGACCATTTAAGTTGAGACTGTACAATATCTCCAAAACTAAGCGTTGTAGAAAGAAATTCCTTCAATAAAAGTTGTTTGATATTATGGGGAAGGTAAATGCATTTAGTGGTGTTTTGTTTGAAGGACGTTTTGATGGTCATTTTAGGGCCGGTTTAATTATTTTAATTGGGAACCTGTCTTTTATACGTTGTTTTCTCACTTCTCATAAAAACTAAACCACGTTTTTATAAAGCACACTAACATAAATAAGAACGAAAATTCTGAATGGCTGTGTGCGAAGAGCACAATGTATGGTTGGCCATTCATGAATGGTCATTTGAGGCTCAAGTTATTTTTCGTTATTGGGAATCAACTTTTTTATTTTGTTTCCTTATTCCTCATCACAAAATAAACACTTTTTATAAACCATTTTCTAATGAGAAAACACACAAAGTGTAGGTTCCCATTAAAAAGAATTAAATTGACCCTAAGATAACCATCATCGTCTTCGAAACAAAACACGACTAATGGCTCTTAATTTCCTCCATTATATCAACCAACCTTTGTTGAATAAACTTCATTTGACATCGCTTATTTTTGTAGATATTGTACAGTCTCAACTTAAAAGTGGTCCATCCAGTATGTATTGAGTTCCCCTGAATAAAAAAAAAGAATTTTTCGAAAAACCTTCCTCTGTGTGTGTGAACAGCATAACTCAAAAACGAAAAGTCTGATAAATACCAAAATTGGTATTTAAATTCAGTATATTCCAAATATGCAACACTTAGATTGTAATGAAATTATCCATCCAAACTACTCCTTGCATGGATCATTATTCGAAATTTTTATTTTCTAAAAAATTGCTCGAATTATTTTGATTAAAATACCATATATTATAGATATTTACATGGCAATTAAAATGTATATCATAAATTTTCTGGGGATAGCCTCTGAAGTCCCCTTCATTCTGAAGGAATTTTATATAATCTTGTATAACTGGTAAACGTTAAGTGATAAACGAAAACGTCCTAAAAATATCTAGAACATTTTAAAGCACACACTTTATTTCAAATAACGTTTTTTTGCAGCATAAGCCGTTTCTGAGATATCCGTTATTAATAGTTCAAAGTGTTGAATACTCTGTCGATTTTAAGTTCCTTCTCGCGATGTCGTGGAAAGAGTATGGAATTGTAAGGCCAACGTGCAGCGTCCAGTCGTAAAATACCACTATTCCCTTTGAATTTATAACGTAATGTATAATGCAGCCATTTTCGAGAAGGTTTATCTCGATGAATATGAAGTAAATAGGAAAATAAACTTTGGTAATAATAATTACTATGCCCATTAATAAACGATAGTGATTTTTCTGATAACAATGATTTTATAATCTGCAAGAATATCAGAATACTATGTTTGCTGTCGAGAGGAAATACCTATATTTTGTCTCCAAATGAATATGGCTTAAACTGTTTAGCAAGAACAATTATCTGTTAGAGAATACCTACCTATTATACTCCTTAATACGTTTTTGTTTGGCCAAATCTCTTCTGTTTCTGTTTCGGAAGCTTGGAATACGATTGAAAAATGAGCACCATTTCTTCGTAGTAATAGCGAGGGTGGGTGTGGTTAGGACTGCTGACGATACCATCAGCAACACCGCATTGACGCTAACAACTGCTGCAGCATTTCACTTAACTCAAATGAGAAGGAACGAATTTCGAAAGCCGAGGTCGATTTATCGACCTATCGGGAGAAGAAGCTGGAGTAGAAACACTCAGAGGAAGTTCTTCACTTTACAAAAGTTGCGAATTTATAAGCACGAAGGTTAGTGTGCCCGGACTAAGTGGATGGCAGTCGAAAGTGAATTATATATTATAGGCGATTCACTCCATCAAACTTTTAGTCCAGCCTGAAATACTCTACTTTGTCTCTCTGAACCTTAGGTTTCTGCATTAGGTAAAATCTACAAGCAGAATAGTGTGTGGAATAAAACTATTAACTTCGGCAACACCATCGCGTTTTTGTATATTGAGAAAAGGGAGCCTTCTGTAGCTCATTTAAAAATTACTCTGCACAGCAAAATGGCTAACATCATATCGAAAAACTGTTCTCTACCATTAGCTGTTTATATAGAAAAGTAACTATTAACTTAATTTTAAGTTATATTAGTTATTCAAAAATGATTTGCAGATAATTCTTTTGATTGTAATGTTACCCCTGAATAAAAATCGGCTGTGTTCAATTCACATGACCTTCTCTATCCACTCTTCAACAAACTATTATGAAATCCTGGTTTCCGCCCGGGTGCTCTAACCAACTGAGCTACCTTGGCAACATGCCAATACAACATTATATTCTCCAGCTGACTCGCATTTTTCCCGGTAAACCACAAGGTCTCAAATTGTGTTGAGATGACGTACCGCAGTGGCAACTTATAACGTCGTAACTACTTTAGGTTGCGGGCTTCATAGTTTTAACCATATTAGGTCAATTAATGGAATTAATGTTCCTCCACACAAGTGTATGTAGGACAAATTTGGAAAAGTAGAATCAGACGACTGAAAAATCCAATGCCATAGTTGGGATATGAACCATAGATCTTCCGATTTCCGTCCGGTTGCTCTAACCAACTGAGAAGCCATAGGAACGTGTCATTAAATTCCCGGCAGCCTCGCATTCCCGGTTATGGCCTTGAATTTTTCAGTCATCTGATTCTACTTTCCTAACCCTGTCCTATACGAGGCACAATTAATTCTATTATTCTTCTATCTATTTCATGCTAATAGATATAAACATTTACGGAAATGGTTTTATCATATATTTCCTTGTAGGTACAAGGGGATTACGGAAACAAAATAGGTTTTGAGCGATAGTTAAATCATTTAGAGCGGTTCGCTACATGATAGGCCTTATATTTCGGTTCTCTTTGCATAGCCAAGGAGAAAAAAAGATGAATAGCAATTTACCTCTTGACATAAGTATAAGTATTTGAAAATTTAAACAAAGGAATACGGAATATATCGGCAGTGTTTAGCGTCACAAGAATGTTATTTAACATAAATTATATGCTTTAAGCGGAACTACATTTTTATGCAGTATATTTTGTCTCTGGCGGCGCCGTGGTCGAGTGGTTAGACCGCTCGCCTCCCACCGAGGCGGACCGGGTTCAATCCCAGGGACCTGCATGTGGGATTTGTGGTGGACGAAACGGCGTCTGGGCGGTGTTCTCCGGGTTCTCCGGTTTCCCCCGCCATTCATTCCACCAACTGCTCCATCATCACCTTTCCTTTCATCCATTTCACCAACATTTCGCTTCATCCACTTCCTTCATCCCATACCAGGCACCGGGCTGATCACCCATCCTGGATGTTCTGTCTGATCCATGAGTGTCTGCTCCTCGACGGGCCTCTGACCCCAGGTGTAAGTCCTACATAAGCGGAGGGTAAACAGATAATGAATGAATGATGAATATTTTGTCTCTCTTACGGTTTACCATTTACAAAAATCACTCACTAGGAAGAGGACTTCAGAAGATATTCTTCCCAGTGTATTTCGATATACATTCCATTCTTCACGAAAATATCTTAAACATATGCTATTTTAATCAAAATCGTTAAGTGTAATTTTTGAGAAAATCCAAATTTTCGAGAAAGAAAAATCATAGAAAAGGTAGTTGTGATGGGAAGATTTCGTTAAAGATTTTCGTGTCGCATCCTTGGGTGCTAAAAATTAACATTCAGTTTTGTATTGAACCTAGCTTTAGCTTTTGAGTTATCCTGTTCAAACATACACACACACATATCCGGACCATTTTCTAAAAATGCCTTTTTGGGTTCACAGGGTCTCGAATCATGTATTTCCTGTGAAATATTTGGACGGGATACACTATTTCCTCTAGTTACTGTAAGTACATGGTAGAGAAAGTAAAATTGCTATAAACACTAATGTTACACTACATTTTGTAAAAGAAATGCTGAAATTTCTATCCAAAAGACTATATTCAACATGTATAGGCATGTTGAATACCTGTGGAATGTATTGATATGTTTAGACACCTTATATCCAGTGCTTCAACAGAGTATATAAACGAACTCTAAATGTCTCACCCCGTTTAACATACATTAGATTAATCTAAAAGTAAAGTTCCTGGTATTATGCGTTATTCTCTGAGGGTAATTCTGGCCAACTCTTATAAGGAGAATTCTGAAAATCATACAGTGAGCAATGTAATGCATTTTTAATGTAGCAGAAGATTACCAATCATAAAATACAACTCATCGGGATGAAAATTATAAAACATTATCTAAGGGTAAGCCTTGGTAATTGGTAAAGGCCCACTGGAAGTAAAGTTCAACCTACAAGAACATATTTTTGGAGCCAAAATAAGTGAGAGACTGATGAAAGTTATTGGGAGTATGCTGTGATCCTCACGTTATTCGTTTTCTGTTTCCCTGTTGAAATCTGCGGATCACTACGGTCTCATTTTTCTCCATTCATTCCATTATTCGTGTCGTGAAGCCCTTACTTCTTTACTGCAACACTTCCTGACTGCAACTGTAATTAGGTTTAACACTTAGATGCTTTTTTCCATTTTGAGGACACTTAACTATGGATAAGAAATAAGTTATATAAAGCTGTTCATCTGTTTCTAACACAATATTGCCACGAAATGCAATGCAAATCTATTTGTATAGGTTAAATTTGAAATTCCACAGTGCTGGTAATTTTAGGCCAGGTTTCACACTAATTTTATAGTGTAAATCTGTTTCTAAATAAAAACCCTTTCCAACTTCAAATAAAACATATGTGTTGATGATTGTAGGCATCGTTTTTGTGTATGTTTCAATGTTGCCCTGCCACTGCAAATAACACTAAGTTTTGATACGTTAGGATGACTTGCTGGCAAGCATTTCAGCAACATGTCCACTATAGTTAACCTGCGATTACGGACAACACATCCATCAGCTACCTTGATGATGCTATTTGATTTGTTTCTTTATTCTTCTTCTTTTTAGTCCAAGTATGCAAACCAGCTGCTTTATCAACCGAGTTAGATAGCGCCGTGGTAACGTGTGCGACTCGCATTCGGGAGGTCCCTGGTTTTTTTCGTGGTTTGAATTGGTCGGCAGACGAATGTTGAGGTTTTTCATCTTCTACCACGACTCTCCTGTCCTTCATTTCCTGTACCCATCACCTTCCTTGTCATTGTTTCAAGGTTGTAGGAGTAGGCGGCGGTGTTCGGCGGGTTGTGACTGGATGGTAGCTATGCGTTCTGTAGAGGTTTCTTCCTGACTTTGTTCAGGGATTGCTCGTGGGATCCACTCCTCTGTGTGCTTTCGCGCAGGGAATCCTTTTGGGACCCCCGGAGGCTCGGACCTACCGGATGGGCTCGGGCGACGTTTGAAGCTTTCAAAATGGTAACATCGGGGATCCTGTTAGTGCTTGCACCCGTCATCATCCGGATCTGGTAGCCCTTCGGGTCCTTACCCTCATCCCTCCCTTCCAGAGGTCACGACAGAAGCACAAGGGGCCGGATAAACCGCGTGCGATGCTGTGTCTCGCTTTCGGGGACTCCTCCTGTTCGTCCTTTACATACCTTTCGTACTTTTACCTTTAGCTAACTGCTTCAGGATTAAGATTTGAATGGGAATCTCCACGGACTACAATAAAGTTATACTAGTACAGCTGTCGAGCACGATAAGATGGTTGGGTGCCTTAGACAGCATTAATAAAGCAAATATGACTCTGCTGTAAAGTGCGAGTCTCGCATTTGGGAGGTCCTGGTGTCGATTCCTGGGGTCAACGATTCTGACCATGAGTTTCACAAAGTTTTCTCCGATTGGCAAGGCGAATGCTGAGGTAGTTTCTGTTCTGCCAGGAATTTCCTTTTCCTCATTTCCTACAATTTTTGTTCCCCTTTCACATTTTTTGCAGGCTTAGGGACTGTGCGGTATTAGCCGGAGAAATGGCGCGATTACTGGCTCGTTGGAAATTTCTTTTCGGCCCTGCAGATGACAGTCTTTTCTGAGACCTCAGGTGGCTACGGAAAGCCTTTTCTGAGCAGCCCGCTGGTGTGACTGAGCCCTCAATCTTGGAATCGTTAGGGTCCTCTGCGCATCTCTTTAGGCCGGCCTGTTCTACGGCCTCTAGCCTCCTTCGAATCCTTCAGCTCCTCCTGGGGGTGAGCATTGGGTCGAGGTGCGAGGTGTCTCCTCCTTTCCCTGGACATTGACAAAAGAACATTCTCCGGCATTGGAGATAGTGTTTTGCAGGAAGTCCAGATACGTTTCTCCGTTCAGGCATTGTGGAAGAAGAACTGGCCCCAGTATGCGGTCGCCAGTAACCCCTGCCTAACATTGATACTGAAGCGCTGCTTGAACAATTCCGCGAGGATTTTCTGCAGCCCACAGATGACAATTATGCAGGCTCTCTTCTAAAAGTCACTTCATCGGTAAAGAGATTTGAAGACAAAAATTCCATAATGGTGATGGCCTGTTGCACAAGCCAGCGACAGAATCTTTGCCGTGGAGGAAAATCCGCCGGTGATAATCCCTGCACACGTTGGAGATGATAGGAATAATAGCGGTTGTCAAGTAGGACACAGATAACTGTCCTTTGGCTTACACCATGCTGGCGAGCAAATTTCCTGGAGCTTGTACCAGGATTGTTCTCAATATCATGAAGAATACGTTCCTTTATATCTAGTGTACGCACAGTTCGCGGCCGCCCTGAACCTTTATCTGACTCAAAAGGACCCGTGCTCACACAAACGCCAAAAAATGGCTCCAAATGTTGTGTGGTGTGAGTGGTGCTGTCTGTCAGATATGTGGCTCAGTACTGCGTGTTGCCTCTCGACGGTTTCCACCTGCTTAGTCATATATGAACACCATCTCGGCTTGTTCCTGGAATGAATACTTGTGTACTTCTACCTAGCTTAAATCACACTATCTGCAACACAGCATAACGCACACTGCAAGTTATGAGAGATTATCTATAATACACAGAATGCAAGATTATATGAACTTTTGCGTTAAATTTTAGGAATCACAACCTGAAGTTTGTCGGAAAATCAAAAGATAACATTACAAAATAATAGCACGATAAACAATGCTACTGTATCTTGTAACTACAGGAATAATTCTTACTGTAATTGTAGCTCTGCTTACACACGTTCCATAGACAACAGGACATAGAAAACACCAAGAGGTCTAAAGAGTTTCATTAGGTTCTGGAAGGTTCGGCTGTATCTCTTGCCATGAAACAGGAATATCTAAAGGAAACTTGAATATCTCGCTACAATCATTTGCAATAAAAGCAAACGAAACAAATGAACGCCTTGTAGTATTACTAGTATAGAGAAATAAACCTATAGTTGGCATTCATTTCGTATTACTGAGCACACGACATAGAGAAAGATTCCACTTTTTATATTTGGGTAACACAAATGCTTGCAGACGCCTATAAATACAGAGTAAGTATGTGAAACGTTATTGGTAACTAGTAAATCATGCAGCTTTGCTCGATTCGTCAGGCCCTTGTTTTCCTCCTTTTATCACTTGCCCCTCTCTCTTGTTCTTCGACTCATTTCTGTTTAGGTAAAGTTTCCAAAGTAAGTAAAGTTAGGGTATTTGTATAAATCAATAATTGCATAACACTATCACAACAGAACTCTGTGGCGCAAGGATGGATGCCAGGCCACCAGGATATTGAAGACAATGAAAGAGCTGACGACTTAGCCAAGAATGGAGTCAAAACTCTCTACTATGGACCTGAACCTTTCTGCGGTATAAGCAAATCGTGTGTTAGAACCGCAGTAATAAATTGAACCAGAGCGGAACTTAAAAAAGATGGAAAAATATTTCGAGCTAACTACCATGCATATATATTTTTAAAGGGCCCAATGACGCCTTCATCGGTTTGCTTCTGCATTTAAATATAAGTAGAATCAGGAAGATAGTTGGGCTATAAACTGGATACAGAAACTTCCAAAAGAACCTACGAATTGTAGGTATCCTCCAGGGGGGATACCAGCTGCAGACTATGTATATGTATTATTAAAGGACCCAATGACGCCTTCACCGGTTTGCTTCTGCATTTAAATAGAAGTAGAATCAAGAAGGTAGTTGTGCTATTAACTGGATACGGAAACTTTCATAAGCACCTGCTAATTGTAGGTATCCTCCAGGGGGGATACCAGCTGCAGACTATGTATATGTATTATTAAAGGACCCAATGACGCCTTCACCGGTTTGCTTCTGCATTTAAATATAAGTAGAATCAGGAAGATAGTTGGGCTATAAACTGGATACAGAAACTTCCAAAAGAACCTACGAATTGTAGGTATCCTCCAGGGGGATACCAGCTGCAGACTATGTATATGTATTATTAAAGGACCCAATGACGCCTTCACCGGTTTGCTTCTGCATTTAAATAGAAGTAGAATCAAGAAGGTAGTTGTGCTATTAACTGGATACGGAAACTTTCATAAGCACCTGCTAATTGTAGGTATCCTCCAGGGACTACCAGTTGCAGACTTTGTGGGCAGTGAGAAGAAACCGCCAACCATTTGCTATTAGATTGCGAGGTCCTGGTGAGAAGAAGACATCGGCTCTTTGGGGCCTGAACGTTAGATAGATTTAAAGATCCTATCTCTGGAAAAGGATTTCTAGAGCTAAACATTTCTGAGAGACTCGAATTCCTGTGAAAGGAAATGGTACGCACTAAAGAACTTGTGCAGTTAAAGGTGGGTCAAATTTTATGACAAACTTCCTGTCTATACTTCAAAAACGCAGAACATATAACGTTTTATATTCATCCGACTTTTTGTTTTTGAGTAATATTTTCACTGACTGACATACAGACATATACGAACCTTTTCTGAAAATAAAATATGCTTAGATTCAGGGGATCTTGAACATTAAAAACAATATAAGTGATTTTTTGGGTGGGATATAATGCTTCCCCTAGACTGTAGAGAAAGTTAAAATTAACGTGTGCTACAAAGTTCAACACAATTATTTCAAATAATACTAACGCAAACTGAATCACCAATTAATATCAGTTTATTTTACGCAAAATATAACACAGAAGTATGTTATTTTTTAATGGATAACATACACATATTGATAGTAGAAATTATTAAATTAAGCATTTATTCCTGGACTTTGTTGCATGTCACCAAATTGCATCATACGAGTTTCTGCGGAAATCGCCTGTGTGGTCTGGAGGTTAACATAGTAGCTTCGAAATTCTGAGGACATGGGCTCGATTCCATGATGAGAATGGGAATTTTTTTTACCAGGATTATCCCCCATTCTTCCGGGAGTCTGGAATATCATTGCCGTTAAGCAATTTGTTCCAAAAACAAAATCACCGATATGACCTTAACTGTTAAAGGTATATATACACGAGGCACCGCCTTTAACACAATTACTTCACAATTGACGGTATATTCACACTACACTTCACTTCACACACAATCACTTCAGTTTCACAACGATAAAGCTTGGTGTCATACTTGTATTGAAGTATGCGGTGTCTCGCGAAGAATTGTGAAATGTATCTGCTTCAACAAGTATGTCCGACTATTATATTGTGTTGCACACACTATTCTTAGACGAAGTATTAAATGCACTGTTTAGAGGCGGTTTTAATTTTTGTAATTTATTTTTGAAACATTCCAATTCTCGTGTTTATGGCTAGAAAACGGGAGGAATCCGAGCTATCACCTGCTGGCTACTAGACTGGTCTCGCGGCGGGAGGAATGAAGGTTGTTACCTACTAACCCACCTGGATATGAGAGGAATGGGCCCTGCGCCCCTATGTTTGTTTCTTTCATATGTATGATTCTTCATGTAAAAGTGGAGGTATCAGTGGTGCACTGTCCCTTGGTAAGGGAGTATTTTTCCAGAAAAAAGCAAAGCTAATGAATTTGGAATACCGCGATGGTAACTATTTTCAATTTGTGAAACAGAAATTAACCATTTTACAATCTAAATCAGTAGGTAACGCATTCTTATCAACCCTTTCTTTATTTATTTGCATTTATTAATAATCGTATCTAAATAAAAGTCAGAATGTAACTTCAAAGTTTGTCGCTACAGACAATAGATGTCCTATATCATGCCATCCCTCTGTAACCTCTGAGGACATAGTACTACGCCGCGAGATAGTGCGATAATTTTGAAGTCGTATACCTAAACTTCTTGTTGTTATGGTCATCTCGTATCTCTTTTGTTGTGTCGTACTCCAGCTGCTCCAGTGGTCGAGCTATTAGTACTTTTCAGGGTATGCGCGAGTGCAATGTGAAGGATAACACCAGTTTAAATTCGGTGAGAAATTGAATGTGCCTAATACTTGAGCTATTGAAGTGCGTTGCCGACCGTTTGAAGATAAAGAATGAAATTTATTATTAAATCGTAGCATGTTATACATGCTAACTTCTTTAGTATAAATTGTACGGTTTGAAATAACTGTTTCCGCAATAAAATAAATTAGAAGCGTAATTTGCTGTGAGCTGCTAAAATACTTACCGGCGAAACCGTTCGCAATAGCCGCTAAATATTATTCACACAAGCGAGTCACTGGGCGCTTAAAATAACACCTGTGTCATCAGTAGTATCCAGAGTGAAGAAAGTATGCACCAATGTGTGCATGAAGGTGTGCACAAACGAATGTCTGCACAAATGCAAATGAGAATCTCTGATTTAAACTGCAAGCCTTTATGGTAACTAAAGGCACGACTACATTGTCAAATTTCAAAACTCTTATGTATGTGTAAGTGACACTATTACTAGGCAATGGTTTGCTTTTCTGAGAATTTCCTTCGCCTCTAATTTACAGAATTGGCCGACGGGCAGTTTCTTACAGTGGTTTTAATCGACCTCCACGACTCCCAGAATTTAAATGCCTTTGTGTTTATTAGAAGTTCTGCCTACATGACTTTGCAAACGTAGTGAATTTAACTCTAAACTGTATCCCAGAATCCTTGTACTTAACCCGTTCGCCACTTCGGATGTGGCTAATGACTTTGCTCACTAATTACCTTTTCTTCCGGATAAATTCCTTCAACTCAAGCTTGTTACATTATACATTGATTTAATATACGGGAATTATTTATTGTAATTATTTCTTAAATATAAGTATTTATACCTTCCGATCAATCATTACTGTATCAACCCCGAAAGTTTGTTGCTTAATTCTTTAACCTCTATATGGGGTCTAGGCGAAGACGTGGAAAGAAATTTTCAAAAGATTGCTTTTTCAACTGTGATTTGAATTTTACCACAGAGAGACTGTAACTTTCGATGTGATTTTAATTAGTTCTATACTTTGCAAACCTACGAATTTTAAAACCAGCACTGGGCTATGAAAGTATCCAAAATGACTATTTTATGACTTTGTTTGTGTTTTAGGTCAAGCTTTAAGGGTCTGTACGCCTATAATAATTGTTCTGATGCAGTTAGCTAACTTCACTGGCGGTCCATCAGAATCAAAGCTAGATGGAGTTGTAACTTTGTGTACCTAGTCTTATTCATACTATGCAGTTCTTTTGATTCGCCACTCATTCATTTCGTTTGAAAGGAGAAACGCTATCCATTGAGATAGCCAACGAGACCAAAACCATAAAGACTTTAACCTGACCACATTCTAACCAGCAACCACGGAGTTAGTTTTTCTCTGCATTAGTCTCACGTCCGCTTTTCCTCGTTTCTCTGCCACACAAGGACAAAGTAAGGTGGGACTCTTATTACGCGGCATCATCAGACGGATTCATGGTCTATTAAAGTTTTCACCTTTCCTCCCAAAGTCGAAATGAAAGCCTTTATGTTCTTGTTCCGTTTCCTTAATTGCTTTCTGTGAGATGGAGACACATGAATAAGTAATTGCTGAATGGCGCATGCGCTCGTTCCCCTCTCTTCCCGCAGGAACTGTTTTAATAAGCTCAAGTCCTGAGTTGGTCGGAGAAACATACCAACCATGCGAGTCTGACGTCATTATGCGATTCAAAGGAGGACAGTGAAACTGCGGTCTTGATTAACTTCTGTCCTCTTTCTTCTATCTTCTTCTTGTTCTACGATTTCCATTCGCAATCACAAATTTACTCCTGCTTCTCACATCTTTTCCCGTTTTCTTTCGCATCTACAAGCTCTCACTGCTTCGCCTTTTCCAGGATCTTCCTGTGTAATTATTACCCCACACCCTGCTGTTTTCATTCACAATCGCACCTGCTATTTTCTTTTTACTGTTTTTCTAACCTTCCAAAAACATTTCTTTTTCCTTTTATTTCATAAGCTCACCTCTTTCTCTGTATTCGTGCTTCTCGAAACAGCTACATTTCTTTTTATGTTTATTTTTCCTCTCTTTATAACCTGTTCTTTTATTGTCTCGTTTTTTGCTTTTGGCAGTTTCATATACTTTACTCCAAACATATGCCGCAATGTTACACATGTGGTTATTTTCTGCTTAATATTTCCCTTTTCTTTCCTCCGTTTTCTGCATTTCCCCTCCTTATAGCATCATGTATGTTAGTTTAGCTATTAGACACTTTTTCTCATTTTTTCTGTTTTAATTTATGTATACTGTTATCCCCTCTCTTCCTATACAGTGTCTGCGAAATGCACAAAATTAATAGCATAAAAGTATTTTTCAGGAGCAATAATTATATAACTCTCAATTAGCATAATATTGCTTCAAGAACTTAAAGTTTTTCCATGTCGAACTTTGAGGCAGCATATTTGAAACTTACTGGAAATATACGATTCCTTTTTTGTTGCTGTATTCGTTTTTACATAATGTACGCAACTAGGTCCATATTGTTTAGTTTGAGATTATTTCGAAGCACCTTATTCGGGATAATCTAACATCCTTAAAAGAATCAACTTTTAAGTAACTTGTATAATTCATAATAAATACATCATGGGAATTTGGTACATAAAAAGTTGCCAAATGAACATTAATATATTTTAATTAATAAATGTATATATAAAACGTTTTATTAATTTTCTCAAATCATAACTGGTCCCGATTATTCATCAATTCATTAATTTGTTTTTCATTGATTTTTTATCTTATATAAGTTGATAGTGCCTTGTAATACACAGGGTATATTCATAAAACCTGATAATGTCTTCACAACTGCAATAAGTTCCTGTTTGTCTAATTACTGTATACACTTTCTTTTCCAGCTGTTTTGAATGCTCATTATGAGTTATATATATATATGTATATATATATATGTGTGTATTTGACTGCATATTACCTATTTATACAATGTTCACTGGCTTGCCATTATTGTTCTCTAAATTTGTCAACCTGGGTTCTGTCATGTGATGTTGCAAAACTATGCGACTAGCTTTGTGATGCAGTTCCATAATGCCAATTAATATTCCAAGATTTGCTGATCATAATATCTTATTCTTGTGCTCTTTAATACAACATCTAATATTCCTCTTTCTATTCATAATTTTAAGGTTAAAATTAAGTATTTGAAGACATGTGACAATATAGTATTCTCCCTGTAACTCGAAAGCTCATCATAATCCTGTTGGCTTGAACCATGGCCTCTGCTGTAAAATGATATCGCTCCTCACGACAGGAGCATCAACATGTGCTCTGGAATGAACGTAGTTACACAATTCGTAAACAAGAAGAAATTATAAGCATATTTCTCTATATTTACCTATAGTAAAAATTACACTAGTTTGCCTTTTCAAACTTTTTGTCAGATGATTTATTAAAAGTAGGTGTTCTTGAATCAAGTTCTTATGTTGATTCCAAAAATAACTTCCGTTTTTTTTTTCTATCACGTCAGGTTTTTACACAAAACAACTAATGTTTTGACAATTTTACTAATGAGCATAGAAAAGTATACAAATACCATTTCACACACGGTAAGTTTTTATTCAAGAAACATTTTAACAATACTCTCAAGAACTCTACTAATTTATGTTATGACTACATTTTAACAGAACAAGAAGCCAAAGTATTTCATTTAATTTTTCTCAAACTTTCTCTTCTTTGACTTCCTTGCAGATCCTTGAAGATGACTGCCCCTCCTCAACATCCAACAGTATTCGGCCATCATTGTTTCACGCCATCTCCCCTGGTATGTCCTCTCCATTTCATTAATATCTTGGTGAAAACGTTTACTCTGCTCTTCACTATAATGCCCCAAATTTTCTAGAAAGTAGTCGATATGTGAATGCAGAAAATGCACCTTTACACTCATGTTAAAACCCATTTTCTTGAAATTGTCCAACATTGTTTCGACAATGGCCTTGTAATTATAATCTTTGTTATTGCCAAAGAAGTTTTCAGTATGTGATCGGAAGGCGGTCCATGCTTCTATTTTTCTCTCATTCCTTGTCTTCTCAAAATCTTCATCCATTCTTCAATTTCTTTATTTGAGGACCAACAAGAATTCCAGCCTTAATTTGTCTTGTGTAATGAAGGGAAATTTCTTGGAATGGTACTTGAAGCAGGATCCATCCTGTGGTAGAGCCCTTACAAATTTCTTCATCAAGCCCAATTTTATGTGTATCGGCGGACGCAATATCTTTATATCTCTATATCTCTATATTTTTGAAGTGAAATTGTGAAAAACTGTACGTTATAGAAAAAACTAAAAGCAGTTCTGAAATCAGCATAAAAAGTGAGTCAGAATCACTTATTATTTTTCAGTCATCCGATATCATACAGACCACTGTTATGTACGCTTACTTCGGAAACTGCCCTTATTGGAGGCTTTATAGATGAAGCGTAACTTCACGAACCTGCATTACTTTTGTAGTGTCCTCAGTTTTCTCTTTTCACCTTTTTTATGAGCTCGGAAATCTTTCTTACATTCTCAGTATAGTAGTAGTTGCTTAACAGTGTATTTGTGACTATATAAACTGATGTTTCTATTAATATAATTCGTGACACGCTACAATCACAGAGGTAATGAACTAAACTCAGAATTACTTCAATTTTCAATATTGATAAATACTTTACTAAAGTGTTTGTTACATGTCAAAAATTCTCCTTCAAATTCGAGATTAATTAATGTCTCGAATACTTATACACTATCACAAAAACGTCGACTAGAAAATCGTTTGGCCATTCAGCCCTCCTCTGTCAGACAGGCTCAACTTTCTGAAACTCTTCTGGTTATCTATATTTGTTTGCTCTTGTCATACATAAGAATCTTGACGCAAAGACTCGAAAAGCTTGTTTCGTTCACTTTATGTAAAATATACCCCGCAATATAAATCGCACTTTTCATTAGTCTCATTCACTTCTGTACAGTCCACTGAATCTTTCATACTCTCGTACAACTCATCTACGTTGTCTTTATTCTGTCCTTTGCAGCACTTTCGTTGCAAGATGAAAGAAAATGTTTTGTAGGAAAGTCAACACTGATTGAGGATTGTGGTTTTATTAAGATTACTAACTTTAATTCCTTTTTGGATTCTAGGATCTGTTTTATAGAGATATGTAACCCCCATGCATTTGGCTGTATTGACGTAACCTACTTTTCAAATTGTCAGTTTAAAATTTTCCTAGTAGGACATCTTTAGAATTTACTTGGGAAGGCATGTGCTCACAAACAGCAATTAGAGTTTCGTGGTGTGTTTCAGAGCAGTTTGAGTTTCTGATGCCAGCGGCCAAAATTACCACTCTGAGTTGATGGTTCCGGTAATTCAGTGTTTCCCCCATTTACAAAGCCATCACAAAAAGTACAATTCAATTGGGCGCAATATTTTCCCTGTAAATGCTTCTAATCCAAAACTGTTTCCTAATTTCGTCTTTTGGAAAGATTAAAATAGTAATGTAAACTTTCTTCTTATCTATAGTGTGATAAACGACCGGGTACATAACACAGGTTGCATCTAAAAGAAGAGAGGGAGGTGTACCACTATTATTTGTACAAAACGAGAAGGATCTGAGGCGAAGCTAGATAATGCTGGTGAAAGTCGCTCAGCCAATACCACTAGAGCAAGGTTGCTTAGTTCAAGTGCCGCGCGGTCTAGCTGCAGGCTACGGTTTCTACTTTTCAATTGTGCTGTTAAAAGTTATGTGTTTATCATTACTCAGTATTATAGCTGAGCAATGCTAAACGCTTTGAATGAGACTGCCCTAAAACCATGTCTCTGAGGTTTTTGGTTCTTTAGTTATGTGTTGTAGGCGGCGCCGTGGCTGAGTGGTTAGACCGCTCGCCTCTCACCGAGGCGGACCGGGTTCAATCCCAGGGACCTGCATGTGGGATTTGTGGTGGACGAAGCGGCGTCTGGGCGGGTTTTCTCCGGGTTCTCCGGTTTCCCCCGCCATTCATTCCACCATCTGCTCCATCATCACCTTTCCTTTCATCCATTTCACCCACATTTCGCTTCATCCACTTCCTTCATTCCATACCAGGCATCGGGCTGATCACCCATCCTGGATGTTCTGTCTGATCCATGAGTGTCTGCTCCTCGACGGGCCTCTGACCCCAGGCACCCGCCTGTAAGTCCTGGGGGGTGTAAGTCCTACATAAGAGGAGGGTAAACAGATAATGAATGAATGAATAGTTATGTGTTGTAGCGGAAATCATCGATCCTTAGGTTCATGTGGTCTTCGGCTGTGTTCTTCTTCCTCGGCTATTGATGCTCGTCGGTTTTTGCGTATTCCATTCCTAACTATATCTAATTATTAATTCTAGGTTATATTGGGTGGGGCAAGTAGAAAAGTACACTGCAATTTTCCCTGAATAAATGAAGCTTATTTAGAATTGAAATAATTATGGGCGGCTAGCGTTTCCCATTATTATAATCCCACCACTTTAAATTAGTCAGGAGCCTAGCTATCTGCACACGCACTCCCACCCTTGTATGCACCCACGTGCATTTGTAGCACCTCGTGTCGACGTGAATTCTTGAAGATCAGTAATAGAGAGAGTGGGCTCTGAGGCCTTGTCTGCCCTTATAGATATACTGGAGCCAAGTGACGCTCACCTCTGCGTTTAAAAATGTAACGACATTTCCTATTGGTCCTCAGACCGCGTTACCTTAACATGTATGAGAATGTGTTTCTTCAAGTCCGTGCTCATACGCGTCACCTTGGAGCGTTTTGAAGCCAGTTCCATATCTCCGCCTCTTTCTTTTCTCTATCTGTCTCTTTCTATTTCTCCGTACCGTTAGCGGTTCCCTGTCTGTTGGCTTGGTGAAAGGTACGCTCTTTATGCTTTCCTGGAATTTTGCTAGCTCTCCCGTTTCTTACAATCAGTTGAGCAGTTGAGTTCCGAGATTAGCGAAGTGAAGACGTGTCACCTCAGTTGTTAATTTGTTGCTTGTAATTTATGTTTTAGACAATGTATTTACACGCGAAAGTATTCTTTATATAAGCTTAAAGTTTCAAAGTTAGTGTTATAAGTGTAGCGGTTTTAATTAAGGGTTTAACAATCGTGAAAGCATACCAGCTGGACTCCGCGTCAAGTGATCGGGGTGAATGCTAAACATATCTCTCTTCACGCTGTGTGTCTCGTCTCTGACACACTTACAAGCCATCTGCCAACGCAGTGCTCCTCCTGGCGCTCCATTGGCTTAATTCAGATTCCTTCTTGTTTCGTACGGATTACAATACCGCATTCTAAGAGTGCAATAGCAACAATGATTATTTATTAGCATTAGTGAACGTAATTTGAACGTTTATATCATATAAATGTTCACTATGACAAGTTTATCTTGACAAGAATTTATCATTGGTAATTGCTTCATCATCAAATAAGACATTAATATTACACTATGCACTGTACAAAAGAGTATTTGTGATAAATCTTGCGGCATATAATTTATCACCGAAGGCAATCAGTAGGAATAGAAGGATGCACTGTTAATGTGACGTATTGGGGGTGCACCTGATCGCTGAATCAGGCCAGAAAATAGCGAAGGCCAAGCTTGAACACGTCAGCAGTTGTGTTAAACACCTCTTGTGCCGGCCTGGAGCGAGCTACTTGCTGAAAAATGTTTCGACAGAGCCTCTGGACTACCAAAGGAGCCATACGACTAATGCACACTCAGACAAAATCATGCATGCCATCTTTTGCTAAAGTTTCGTGATATATTCGGGTTTTAATTTACCACACAGCATACCTATTATGATATGTACTTTTCTTTTATTTTCCTGTTGTGAAAGTATTTAAAAATTCTAAATTAAGAGTAATGGTTGTACAATGAAATTGGAAAGATATTTACTAATTGTTTTTGCAGAAATACAAATGGTTGAAGGCACAAGAGTTAGGTTCAGATATGACTGTTAAAGGGTTGTATTGTACGTAAATATAATTTCAGCTTGTAATTTCTGATTTAAGCAGTAATTGATCATTACGATCAAACACAGATATAAAGTGAACCATTATATACGAGATTGTATTTAAATTGTATTTTTGGGTCTTCAGTTTTGTCCAACTTCAGTTGACGCCCGACATACTTATGTATACTTTCAAAATCACTTACTAATGGCGCTCCTGTACTACATATGTAAATAACTAGTTTTAGTCATTTTATTACTTGTTATGATGTACATGTTTATTGTATTTTTCAATAATTATACGTAGTGCAGAATTCTGGCGATCATAAGATTGTTTCATCTTATTAACTATAACATCTTATATCTTCCACTTTGATTCACACTTAGAAGTGTGCCACTTCCGTTTTAAGAAAATATTTGTTGCTAGTTGGGACAAATGGAAATAGAGGTGAAAGCAATTATCCAATGAAGGCAAGTAATATTAATAGCAGTTATTAAGTTCATTGAAAAACCCACCATAAAAGCAACAGTTACTTAGTCGCTAGTAAAATATATTCTCTTGTTAATAATATTTTTCTTCAAAACCAAAAATTAGGTAGGTATGAACTCCAATATTTTACAATTAAGGCAAATATTTTAGCAATAACGGTGACTGAAATCAATAACTGGTGTTGCAGAAATGCATTTTGTAAGCAAGAGGTTGAAAATAATAACAGCGGCAGCTTTTAAATGTCAGGAGGGGTTATTTTCACTGAGAATTAAGCGTATATGTGATATGGTGTAGATTTGTATGTCAGGAAGAAATTTTACAATGGATAGCCTATAGCTTTCTCCGAATGCTACAGTGTAAGTGCACAAATTTTGGTGCTGATTGTACACTCGGTGTAGTTTTAAACGTTTGAAAACAAGGGAAAAGCTGGTTTAAAATAAAAGTACTAGGTATGTGATTAGAAATTATTGTTGGAGTGGTTTTGGAAGACATAAGGTAATCGGTGATATTTTGTGATTCCATTGTGTTAAAGGGTGGAGATTCTACATTAGTGTTTGAAAATATGTGAAACGATAATTCTTTGGAAGTTATAATGCAGCGCATACTTTTCGCAGCTTGCAACATGCTGAACGAAGTTTTATCCACTAATTCACGTAGTAAATGTTTGTAAAATATAGGATGAAAATAAAGGTAGCAGTAACTTTTGAAACCCTGAGTTGCCTTTAATCTAAGCTCGAAAATAAAGCTTAAATATCCAAACTTTGTCCAGATTGATCAAATCTTGCAACAAAGGGTATTGTATGGGGTAACTTACACACTCGTACGTAAGGAGTTGAAAGCATGTGTAGCCATAGTTTTAAAAAACATAAGATAGCCTAAACTTTTCGCCGTGACGTAGATATCAGAAGAGACTAATGGCAGGCTTGGCCATTTTATATTGGCCAAAAATAAATGTAGGGATAGTTCCTAATTATGTCTAGAGTAGTTACATGTTAAAATGAAGATCATAAATAGTATGTGGATTGCAATACATTTTAACAATGTGGTGGAAATTTTTGAACCCCTAAAACCAACTATGTAAATGAAAAAAAATATTTTAATGCATTTTTCAGTTTACAATTTACAATCAAATAAAGAGGATTTCTCAGGTTATTCACAGGAAATTCAATATGTATATTTTAATTCCCGTTTCAATTTACACATTATAAGATACCTAAATCAAAATACCACGTTTCGATCTGAGAGGCTAAACCAGAGTATATCTATTTTGAAGGCAGATAGTATTGAGCTTTTCAGTTTTCTATTTTTCTCTCCGAGGTGCTGCTTGAACATAGCTATTAGTTACCTTCAGCAGGTATTACCCATGTTTAAACTTTTAATAAGCCACTAAACGAGCCCGATTTAACATTAATTCATGTCACCGAGGCCGTGTTTGACAAGCACACACAGATCCCACTACGGATAAAGAGAGAGCGATGAAATCGCATTAAAGGAATATGAATAACGGATGAACGGCAATCAATATTCACACAACCCACATAAATTTGTGGAAAAATTGATAATAAAGGCCAGTGTCGTCTTTTACATTATCTATGAAAAATATAGAAAACCTTTATGTGACGGTGACTTACATGGGCAACAGGTTTCGGCAGCTAGTATACAAACTCGACGTGCCAAGGAAAACCAAACCTATTCCTGGGTTAACCGAGTTATTATCCTTCAGAGGTTCTAAACGAATTCATGTCTACAATTCTAAATTTAGTTATGCTTGCTTATTCGCAATTTGAGAGTAACGACGGCATGAAATGAAAGAAAATATCCATCTTATAGGTATATCAATTGGAAATTAATCTAAATACCTCCAAACCAAACAGAACAAGACTGCAACGAGAAGAGAGAACAATACGGTTCATGTAGATTAAACAGTAATACATCGTAATTCACTAATTATATAGCAAGTTTTCCTAATAATGCAAGTTATTATTATTGTTCTTATTATTATCATCATCTAAAATTTTGTTCAAAGTTCAGTGACTATGGCTTAAGCATTATCCATGCTGATATGAGTAATGCAGAGGAGGTCCAATAATGTTCAGAACACTTCCCACATTTAGAATCAACTACTAAATATCAACTTCAAATGCTTAATGCTATCCCATATTAAGGTTAAGGCAAACAAGTTAAGTACTTGTTTGTAATAAAAAAACGCTTTTTGTCAGGCAGGAAAGATTATGTTGTCTAGCCACTCGAATTTTCTTAATTTCATTGTTAAGATTAAAAACTCTTGTAGATAATATAGATAGTTACCTGTAGTTATTAATGTGATACTCTGTGCGATATTTATAGGTTTATTCCACTGTCGATTTACTGCAGAATTCATATGTATTCACTTCTTGAAAGAGGTTAACGGCGATATCGTTTGAAGCAGAAACGATTTTATCGTCACAGCCCCGCAATGGTGTCATTTTGAAGCAGGATTTGCACCACGATGAGGCACAAATTTAAAAGCAGGATCTTTATGATGCTAGGATGATGATGCGACAGTTTGTATCAGTAACGGTGATCATTACTTTCGAAGCCGTTTGCATTACCTGCTTGCTTGTTGATTCTGCTGCGTGATCTCATAGCTCGTTCTGTCGTCTCGTGCGTCAGATGCTCTAGTGGTATAGACAAGAGATCTTTCTCCCAGGGTATGCATGGAAGTGTTGTGACAAGAAAACTTGAGTTTAAAATGACTGAGAAATTTATTGTAAACTATTATTTGAGTTATTGAAGTGAGTTGCCGACCATTTGCAATGAAGAAATAAACTGGCTCTGGTTGTAGCACTCGAAAATGTAATAGATGAATTATTATACCTGCTAATTTCTACAGTATAAGTTTAACGAATTGAAATAAAAGAAACTAACAGCGTAACTAGCCGTGAGTCACTAAAATGCTTATCGGCGAGAACTTTCACAATAGCCGAGAAATTATACCTACAGAAGCGCATTACTACGCGCTTGAAATATCCCATGAGTATACGTACCAGACGGTACAAGAGAAAGTAATGTATGCACAAATGTATAGACGAAGGTGTGCGTGAACGATTGTAAGTACTAGTACTATAACAGAATGAAAGTAACTCTTTGATTTAAAATTACACGTGTTTATTACTTTTAGCTCTGCCTACTTCATTACTCCTCACCAACGTTATTTTTCACGTGCAAACAATGCAAAAGTCCCCCCTTCATGTCTGTCTCTTAACTGTGTTACCTAGGGCCTAACTAAATTCTCAGAATATAAGAGCCTTTTTCTTTTTCCGAATTATGCCTACGTTTATCAAAAGTACTGGGCTTATAACCTAACTAAATTCTCATAATCTTTAAGCTAGTGTGTTCTATCCTTCGGCTGTCGCTAATGACTTTCGGTAATGTGACTCATTATCTGTTTCTCGGACAAATCTTTCAACTCAGGCTTGTTGCGTCATGCATTGGTTTAATATACAGAAATTATTTATGGCAATTATTTCTCTATTTTACTATCACTTCTTTATGTAATTATTTACATATTCCCGTCAGTAATTACGGCATCACATCTGAAGAAGGAAGTTGTAATCTTTATGTTATTAGCACCACGTTTAAGTGCCAATTTGAAGGTTGTATTGTTACGTTTAGATGCCAATTTGAAGAAAGTTTACTTTTAAGGAGGATTTGTATTGTATTGTATTGTACTTCCACTTTTGGGGAGCCAAACTTGTTCAAGTAATTGCCACGTAGGATACAAAGTTTCCGGTGGCCTTCCTCCCAACGTTCACTTTTCGGTGGCCTTCGCCCCCACGTTTAAAAATGTACTTTGTATTTTAATGTTTCTTTAGATATTACATATATTTATGTTTGCCTCTGTTGCGTCAATATTAATTTGTAGAAACATGTATCTCTTAGCAGGGGGTGATGCAGCTAAAGAATGTAGACTTACAAAAATTATAATTTTTACTTCACTCCTTGTATTAACCCTTCACATGATTAAATAACACTTCACTGATACAGAGAGCTGTGAGATATTATTTACTTGCACTTTTTAACACGTAAACTTTATAATGTTCTCGCGTAATGATTTTTGTATGTCTCACACTGAATACGTATTGAACTTTTCGGGAAGCGTCTAGCGTCCGGTTGCAAACGCTGTCTACTAGCGAATGGCGTTTACCGCTTAAATTTGTAAGTTTCTCTACTTCAAGTCTCTGATTGGCTAATTTTACTCCAATGGAATACTTTTACTTAACTTAAGGTTTTTCTAGTTGTTGGTTGTCTATTTATAAACCGTTTTAAATATTACATTATTGTTCCAAGAATTGCTAGTAGCTTTATTAAACTTTCCAATCCATTATTGCCTCAAGTTTACCCCTTCTTACCCCATTGTGAGCAACTTTCAGTTTCTATTCTCACAGCTCCTACATTATTAAATTACGTAACATAAACATAATACAATTACTGTTACATACATTTTATGTATTATATTGTACACATATTGCTTTAAGGCGGGCTGTTATTGAATTTACATATTATATAATTAGACTGAAATTATTTTAGTGATAAAAATACTGCCTCACATCTCACTTCTGTAGCATTTCAAAAGGAAGGTTTACTCACACTATTCGCAGTAAGTATACGAAGCACTCGGTTCCCAACTACACAAACGCCAGTTGGTGTTACCAGTTGATGGTTCCATCTCTAGAATCTTCTGGCGCCTTGAAGTTTCCTGGTCTGTAAGCTATAGCTGACTATAGATTCACAACTCACCCTTTGACCTCTGATGTCCTCAATATTGTAGCCCTGTGCTTCTCATATTACTTATTCACTGCGCATTGGTTTGTTTGTGTTTTTCATCCACTGAATGTGTTGTAACATTCTGAGAAAAAGAGAAAGAAATAATAGTTTACAACTTTGTGCAAACAAACATGTTTTTTTCTCCATGTTGCATTTTATTTCCATTCATTATTTGTTAATATATGCATGCTTACAGAAAACACAATAGCGGGGCATTACTTTCTGCCTTCGCTGAATTGGAGTTTCCGAAACCCTAACATAATACTTATGGATCGCTGAGGAGGAACAATAGTTAAAGCACACGAACCGAGCGAGTGGTGTCGCGGGAAAGTGTGCGACTTGCATTAAGGAGGTTCCGGGTTCGATTCCTGACGACCGCCTGGTCTGACAAATTGTTTTTTCGTGCTTTCTGAGGGTCGACAGGCTATCCTTCATTTGCTGTACCTATCATCTCCTTTATTCTCGTCTGTTTTAGAGTTGTAGAACTAGAAGATCGGTGTTCTGCGGGTTGCAGCTGGTTTATGGATGTGAGCCTTGTAGAAGTTCCTTTCCTGGTGTCGGTGTGGACTGCCTAGTACAGACTCCTTCCAAGGTTGGTCCCACCAGAGGGGTGATTGCCGAAAATTAGCGGCTCTTGGGTAGGGTCGGGCGGCGACGGGTGCGTTTCACCTGGAAATATTAGGGACTCCGTCTACCTTGCGCAAGTCGTAATTCGGATATGGTTGCCCTTCAGATCTCTCCCCTCACCGCTCCCTCTTAGGAGTCACGTTAGAAGCAAAAAGGACTATTGCGACATACTTGCGGTGCTCTACGCCGGTTTCAGTGCTCCGTCCCTAATATGTACCTTTACCTTTTAATGTGCACGACTCCCACCAAAGGGAAATGATCGTGAAGATTTTTTTTTTTTTGATTGTAGCACATACTCCGATATTAAGGACGTTTCCTTCGAAGTGCCCTAATTTATGAGCGTTTTAAAGGTCACCATCGACCTCGTCTAATGAAGTAGGATCCCTTCTAATACGTATTATAGTAGTTTGATTTTAAATACTATATAATTTTTATCTCGCTTTTATAAATGACTTACCTATATTATAAACGTAAAGATTATGAACCAGTTTAAGCCGCATATCATAAAATTAGCATATTGTACCAATTTTTGGCACTTGTTTGTGCAGTCTTCAGTGGAGATATAAATGCAAAGTGTTGTTCAGCAAAGCTGCAATAACATGGAGAATTTGTGAGTTTATCCATAAATTTTTGTTTCATACACCTGCCAAGTGCTACAAGCATTTCCAATGTATGAGTATGACATAGATCCCGCTTCTTCTCTATGCACAGAGGCAGATGGAATAGATGAGAGACAAGGGCACAATGGCATTATGTACATGCAGTGTGTAAAATATGCAGTAACAAGTAACTCAATGAAATCTACTCCAATGAAATGTATTTCTGTTCATTCTCTTGAGGCTCTATTGCATGGTATTACGAATTTACCTAGGCTAAAACACACATACGATACTATTCCTGTGGTGTTATTCACAAAGAATGCAGCAATAGTTCTAAATCAGGATTTCTTTCCGCTTTATCACATAGCTGGCTGAGGTTGTATTCTCAGAATTCGAAACGGTTTCAGTCCAGTTCTTGAGCGTTGAAATTCTGTGCGTTCTGCAGTGTAAGGAATGATAGAATAGTCCATGCCAGTAAAATCAAACAGAGCGAAGGGAGCCGCTTTAGTGTATCCACCAGCAAAAACATAGCATACCGCTCAGAACTTCAGCACTTGAAAGTGGTCCTGAATATCCCTTTGGTCCTAAACCGCTTGAGTTTCTGAGAGGGTACCACCTCTTCAACTACTCCAAAAATCCGACCGTAATCCGAATTTCGAACTACACTGCCGTTTGTGAAAATTGCAACACCATGAAAGAAACGCATGAATTCAATGAATTTAATACCACAGGTTAGGTACAAGACAAGTAACAAATGACAAACATTTCAAATCTATACATGACTTTTGATTCTTAATATTCAGTATTTGGCGTGTCCTCCATGCACTGCAATTAGAGCTGCTATACGCCGTGGCATTGAATCAGAAAGTTCTGAATAAGTTCCTGAGGGATTTCTCTCCACGCAGTTTGTATTCGAGCCCAAAAATCCGGAACAATATATACTGGAGGACAGTGACGCATCAGGTGCCGAGCAACCATATCCCTCGATGGGCGACATGTCAGGCGAACATGTCAGCAACGATACCCGTCACTGTTCGAAGAAGGCTTGTACATTCCTCGCAATATGTGACCGGGCATTGTCCTGTTGAAATGTGGAGATGCCTGAAGCAGGGGGAGTACCTCAGGCTCTACAACCACCGTTAGGTACCGTTGCTGTTCAAAGTGCCCTCAATTATTCGTAGAAGGCGAGATTCATTGTTGTAACCAATGGCGCCCCAAATCATCACACCTGGTATTTGTACGCTATACCGCTCAACAATGCAGCCCTCCAGGTTGAGCTCACCAGGTACCGCCGGATACGTATGCGGCCATCACTGTACGACGCGTTGAAGCGGGACTCGTCCGAAAAGGCTAAAGTTTACCACGCAGCACCCCAATGACGGTTTCACGTGACCAGTGCAGTCGGAGGAGTTTGTGGTTTATGGAAAATGAAAGCCGACGTAATGACATGCATGCAACCAGTCCTACCTGCAGCAGACGGCGGAAAACCGTTGATGCAGACGAGTTCACAACTATTGCAGTGCTCCAGCGTCGAGCCAACACTGTGGATGAAGCTGTACGATCCGTTATGACCATGCGAACAAGATGACCGTATCCCGTGTTGTGGTCATGTTCCGTGGTCCAGTACCTGCTCCTTGCTGCGTATGACCTTCATCTATCCACCATCTATCTAACTCTGACGTAGCAGCATGCCCTGTACGAGCCGAAAAGTCACGCTATGACAAACCCGCTTTCCGGAGACCGATCATTCTGCCCCGTTTGAACTCACTCATATGCCGATATGGCTCCCTTTGACGTCGATGAGGCGTACTGGCACTCACTTTATTGTTTCCACCTTGTTTGGCAGCTCTGCACTGACTACACTGGGCGCAACACTGACCTTATCGAACCGACCCGAGAGAGCTCGTGTACCCCATCACTCCGCAAACCTAATCACTTATTGCTTGCACACTATTCTACACTTCCACCAAGTTTGGAGTTATTCGAAAATTCTTTCTTGGTGCTGCAATTATCACAAACAAGTGTACTTAAGTGTTCCTTATTAGTAAGATAAATATCAATGAAAAGAACGTACAATAGGAAACCTAAACACATACTTATGGAAGATGAACGGCGTTTAAGTATGAGCTCACTACAAAGCTGTCAGAATGTGTCAGAAAGATAAACTTTTTCTACTATAGCAACGTTTCCCCGTTCATGAGGCAGTATGCCATTACTAGGGAGAGAGTTATAACAATTTTTCATTTTATCTCCCTCTGTTTTGTTCCTCTTATTCTTTTTAACGGTCATATCATTAGCTGGTATTTATTTTCAGCCACAGCCATGGGCACATTCTAAGCCTAATTTAAATTTGGGTGTGAATTTACAATTTGCTAACATTAAGAAAGCGATATTTTATTAGCTTATAATATATGACTGCTTACTTTCATAGAAACTATTTTAAAATAAATAGTTTGTGATGAATCTTAAATGTCAGCAAACCTTTTGACTAGGCAAGATTTTGGCTAGTCGACAATATGCACGAGATCTTGGCCTACCTTCTCTATAAGTTGTAACTTACATTATTTCATTCCAAAGTTAGCCGAGTTTTTTAGGAGCACTCTTTATAAGGACCGCTGAGCAACACTGCATAATTACCTTTGTTTATGGCCATTGAGCAGGACGGAATACTACGTTTTACAACAGAAACCAGGTGATCACGACATTAAATACCGAAAGAAACACGATCTCAGGTTATAGACTTTTACTGTAAAAGTTAATTATTGAGAAATTGTTTACGAATCCGGAATTTATCAACAGACTCGTTATAAGGAATGCTAAATCTTTATTTTGATTTTATTTGTTCCTGGCCATAAGTGGAAATCCCTTATTCATTTATCTAAATGTTTTAGTCTTTAATTATTTTTGCAATGAATTGTTTGAAGATATTTGATAAATAGCTATATGAGATTTGCGGGAGGACATGCGCATTTGTATTATTCCTAGTTTAAAATGTTTAATACTATACACGAAAAAGGGAGTAAAAGGTGGATGCTAAGTCCAATGCTGTAAAGTACATGTTCGGATTCACACACATTCAATACTTATGCCTCAGTTTTCATTTCCAGAGCTAATATGGTCACAGGCGTACCACAGCTCTGGTGACCTAATGGGCCGCTATAATGTACAACCTATTCTCGAGATTTCTTTTCGATTTTCCGATGACACAAAAACATCATAATATCCTCCGTCATCACCTACGCCAAAAGCCATGATTGCTTGGTGTTTGTTTCATTTTGACAGCGGTAAAACATAAGAGGCTTCTTCCTTACTTAGAAATGTTATGCCTTACTTGGCTATATGTAAGAAGTACATAATTTCAAAAGGGTAATTCTGGTAAACCTTGTCATATTAACATCCACTAATGTGTAATGTTTTATATCTAATTAAGATGTCCTTAAGATATTCTCATAAGAACTTGGATTCGTTAGCTGTCATTTGAAAGTATAGTTCATACATAATATGAACAATCAGAGGGGCCGCCAAATCCCAGGAAGCACTGCACGCAGGCCAGTCGGCCCCTTGTGCATCTACCAGTGACCTCCGGGAGCAAAGGGTGAGGGGAGAGACCCGAAGGACGACTAGAAGTTCCGGATGACAAAGGGCGCAATCACAGACGGGATCCCTAATTTTTGCAGGTTAAATGCAACCGACGGCGCCCGATCTTGCTTAAAAGCCAGCGAACATGCGGCAATCCCGCCGGGGCGGAGACCTAACTGAGCAGTTCCGCAGCCACTCCAGAGGAAAGAAACCTCTGCAGAATGCACAGCCATCGCCCAGTCTCAACCCGCTACCTCCCGAGAATGAGAACCACAGATGTTGCCGCCTTAGCCACCCGCTCGGTTTAGGTTCCATTCGCTATTTGTCTGATTAATCGCTGATTAACACTCGTACCAAAAGCGAAGGAGCCTTGCAGGCAACAGGAAACAATTAACTCTTCTCTTGGCTCTCACTGAATTTAAACTCAAAGGAAATCAGGAGAGCATATTTGCTCCAAGCTGCTGGATGAGACCAGAGACATGATGATAGAGGAAAAGAGGCTCCAAAGATGAAACAGGAAAGAACAGTAGATAAGGTTAACCTTGCTTCTGATCTTCCCGCTTTCCATTTGCTTACATCTTGTATCCCTTACTCGTGGCTCCCATCTTTTGTCTTGAGAATTGCATCTTCTTAACTGCTGCGCTTTATCTGAAAGGAAACCGGAAACTTAACCAACAAAAGAGATGGACCTGGTTTATACGCAATTTTAATTGTTTTCCAAAGAAAAGAAGGGTAATATGGACAAGAAAACGAAAATTGCACATCCTGCTACTGTGGTAATGGAGTTAGCATTACTCTAATGGACGTGCCAACCTCCCATCCTCGTTTTTTAAAGGGGGGGGGGGACAGATTCGAAACATTTGGATGTGACAGCGGCAGCACAGCACTTTGTATAAAAGCTTTTGATCGGTTTGCAGGTATTTTTCACTTAGAAAATCCAGTGCACTATCAGCATTCCTCTTGATTATTACATGTTCCCTATAATTAGGTTATTGTATTTTAGTTATTATCTCATATAATGTAATGATGTCATCGATTGATATATGGGAAACGTAACCACAACTAAATTTCACCGTAAAATATTACAACTCCAGCAATATTTAGTTTGAACATTACATCAAAGTATGCAAGCATCATAACGGATAAATAAGAGCTACATGTGTTTGAAGGGCACATCGCAATTCAGCAGGGCGCATTAATGCTCCATTGCTCCGATACCCACCTCGCTATTCGTGCTAAACCTTGAATGGCGAAGATTTAGGATTCCTGGGCCTTGCTCTTTGATCGGATGAGAACAGATTCTGATTATAAAAGATGGAGAAATGTATTCAAGTATTTTCATGGCTGCCAAGTAGAGCATAAGACTCTTAGGATTCTGTAGCGACTGTTCAACAAAGCTTAATAGTGCAATTATGTAACTCTACGGGTTCTTTTGATCTTGGGAAACTGCTATTTATGGGTGGATTGTTGAACAAGTTGTATGAGAATGGATTCTTCAAGTGAATATATAGGTAAGGGAAAAATGCTGCAATTAGGATATGGTCACCATTTTCAGCCCATGTGAACCTTAAGCAATACATACCATTGGCAGAAGAAGGCTCACAATTTTGCAGATCTGAATGTCGTTAAAACAATATAAAATGAGCTTAAAATGTTTTGGTATAACACAAAATTATAGATAAACGTTTAAAAGACGTGATTCAATAATACATGGAAGAAAAATATTGAATCTGATGAAATAAAACGCAGCTACATTCAGTAAGTTAAGTTAAGTAAGAGTAAGTTAAATTCGATAATAAATGTAAGTGTTTTGTGTAAGCATTTGTGATTGCGAAAGCTCAAGGTTTAACGTTATAGTAGTTACCTAAAGTGTATTCTAGCAGATTATTTATCCAAAGCAATGGGATTATATTCAGCCAATTTTATTACTTTGAATATTGATGTCCGTTTTGTACTAGATAACATAGCAAATACTTGCTGAAATTTGTATCTGACTAAAGTGAAGAATGTTGAGATCAGTATACACTTAATCCTGAAAATATGCGTAAAAGTATACCTTACACTAACACTGCAAAAATATGTATTTAAAGAAACCGGGTTTGTTTGTAGTCAATATTCATAAGATAAATTTTTATATAATTGATGCTCCGTAATAGATAAATCGTGATCTTTAATATTATTTTGTCAAACAGTTAATTAAATGCAGGTCTGCACTACACGCCACGTCCGCCTTATCTCACTAGAACCTCCTGAAAACTTAAATATGACTTTATCTCCCAATATCCCTTGTCATGCACGTCATTATACCTATGCAGGAATATGAGCTTCATGTTGAAGTAATGAAAGGACAAAAATACATATTCAAAGATTATATGTCAAGTGTTTGAAGAAATGTATGCCTGATAAGCTGCAGGACATAATTTAATATTTTAACAATATTCTCTCTCTCTCTCTGATTGTCCCTCATGCTGTTTCAAAGACGGGTATGACGTTATGGCTTCATTCAGTGTATGTTATATGCTTAATTCAGAATGAAACATGTCTTTGTGAGCTATAGAGTGTGGGCAAATTAATGGTTCAAAAAGCATAACAAATAATGTTCAGGAAATCCAGTTGAAGGGACTTAGATTATTTCAAGCTGCATCTAAAGTAAAATTAAAATCCCGATATCACTCACAGAATTAACATTAAATAAGGAAATATATAAAACTTCAGTTCATATTTCCTAGAATCAACGCTTCTAGATATCTAAATTTTTACTTTCTCTACTACGTATAGTAAGTAGGGGAAGTATTGCATTCCAACCAAAAATTCGATATCGAGATTTCACCGGAAATATATGTTTTGAGACCCCCTGAATCCAATAAAAAGCATTTTTGGAAACATGTCCGTGTGTGTGTCTTTATGTGTGTGTGTGTGTGTGTGTATCTCTGAACAGCATAACTCAGAAACGAACAGTCGGATAAACACCAAACTTGGTATTTAGTTTAAGTATCTTCCAGAGACGCTACACGCCGGTTTTCAAGAAAATATCCCCAACCCAGATTACCCTTTACATGGAACATTTTTCAAAAATTTAATTTTCTCAAAAATTTCTCTAACGATTTTGATTAAAACATAATATGTTTAAGATATTTTCATGGCAAATGAAACGTATATCGCGAATTTTCTGGGAATGTCTCCAAAAGTATTCTTCATTGTGAACGACTATGGCATAACTGGTAAACCATAAGAGATAGAATTTTACTACACAAAAATATAAATTGCGTTAAAATACACAATTTATGTCATATACATTTTTTTGTTGAGTGAACCATTTTCGAGATATTGCTTGTTATTCCCTTAAATTTTGCAATACTTATACTTTTTCTCAAATTCGTTATTCAATTTTGTTTGTCCTGGTAATGCAAAGAAAATGAAATACTCCACATAGCAACCAGCTCTTAAAATATTTGACTTAAAGCCTAGAAATTCCCCTTGCATCTACAATAAAATTAGCAATAAGATTAACATCTCAATATCTCGATTAACATGAAGCATATGGGGAATAGGCGTTTGTAAAAATAGTTTGTACAAGAGTAGAGAAAGTCAGGTGTGTGTAACACATAAGATTTTTTGTTTTTGTTTTCTTTTTTTAAGATTCCCGTAGCTTCTTTGAAGTTCTGCAGCAGCTAACCGTACAATGCTTGTTAACAAAAATATATGCATACATAAACAGAAGTTACAAAGCGTTGTTATTCTTATTATTCTACTTGGGGAGCAAAGAAGCTATGTTTTCATGCACTACTATAACCGTTTTTTAAGATTCCCGTAGCTTCTTTGAAGTTCTGCAGCAGCTAACCGTACAATGCTTGTTAACAAAAATATATGCATACATAAGCAGAAGTTACAAAGCGTTGTTATTCTTATTATTCTACTTGGGGAGCAAAGAAGCTATGTTTTCATACACTACTATAACCTGTGGTTTAATTATATAAACAAGTTAATGTGAGGTCCTCAACCATCGTCACATAACATGAAATGACAAAATAAAATAAAAGCTTACATATCCCCTGAAAAACTTAAATATATCACCATTTAAATTTGTGGTGCTATATTCAGGAAAGCCTTAATCAAAACCTGCCAGAGGTTTTATCCCTTATCGTATAGAAGGAAATTATGAATGTATAGAAGCTTTGGGAGATAAGTGGTGTGAATTATAATTTCTGCCACATGCACCTGGTTTTCAAAATCAGATGTGTATTTATTTCACATCTTCGGCATCAAAATACCATCATCTCAACAGTCTTACTGAATCGCCGATCCTCTGTTTTCCATTGACAGAATAGCTGCAGCAAGTAAAGAATGAGTTTTAATAATAATAATAATAATAATAATAATAATAATAATAATAATAATAATAATAATAATAATACGCCTAGCATTCTGAGAACCCTGGATTCGATGTTGGAGTTGTGATTAATCTTATATGGCTTTAACATTGTTTTTTTGCATGTTCCTAAGTTATAACCATCAGTCAAGTGAATAATTAATGATTTAGTATCTATTTACCATATGGAGAACTGCTATCCGAAAGTTCGCATAAATTTTCCTAAAAAGAGTGGAGTTTCATGAGCTGGAAAATGTTGCACAAAAAAGGTTCCCATGTGACTTCCACACTGTTATTTTTGGTACTGTAGATATGGAGTCAGCAATGGCAGTGACAGCAGTGCTATGTGCACGGGTGTTCTTGCTTCTCACTCCAAGAAGTATAATTTTTTATTTCCTACCCATCCAACACGACGCGTCAGGCAAGTGACCTAAGCCACTATGTTTGTGTTGAAGTGCTCTCCCATGCTGTATAATGGTGTCAGAGCTAGCGGTAGCAGGGTGTGTAACATGAAGCGTTAGCTAACGTGCGAAAATGAGGTACCTGGAATTGCATTGACACTTGTACATCCTGAGGCAGTATTTTTAACACTTAAATGATTTCAGTCAAATTGCATAACATATAAATTCAATAACAGTCCGGCTTAAAGCAACATGTGTATGTAACAATATATACAAAAAGTGTATATAACAGTCATTGTATATGTTTGTATTATGGCATCCATGTGTAATAATGTTATGTGAATGTATTACGTAATTTAATAATGTACGAGCTGTGAGAAAATAAGTTAAAAGTTGCTAACAATGAGGTAACCTTGAGACAATAATGAATTTGAGAGTTTAACAATACTACTTCGGATTCTTGGAAGCAATAATGTAATTTTAGTGACAGTGTATATAATAGCCAATCAACAACCAGAAAAAGCTTTAGTTAAATGAAGGTATTCTATTGGAGAAGTCTTAGCCAATCATAAAACTAAAAAGGAGAACATTTTACAAATTTAGAGTTCAGTTGACTGCAGACAGCGTTACTAACCAGACGCAAAAAGCGCGCTCAAGAAATTTAATACGTTTTCGTGTGAGACGAAAATAGTTTAACGTGTTAAACAGTGCAAGTGATTAAATAAAGAATCTCACAGCTCTCTATATCAGTGAAGTGTTATTTAAATCGTATCAAATATTAATAAAAGGAGTGCAGTAAAATTATAATCTGTGTAAGCCTACATTCTTGTCCCATCACAATCCTGCTAAGAGAAACGTGTCTCTAACAATAATACTGACGCAGCCGAGACAAAAATAAATATATAATATTTAAAGAAGCAGTCAAATTGCAAAGTTATTTTTTTTAAAATTGGGGCGAATGCTACCAAAAACTGTTTACCATACGTGCGGTAGCAACTACCTCAAGTGTTCGGATCCCCAACAGTTGCACTACGATACAACTTCTTCTAAAATACAACTTCCTGAAATTGGCGCCCAACGTGGGGCAGGAACTAGCTTCTTCAAATTGGCGCCCAACGTGGGGCATATAACAATACAACAAAACACCTTCTTCAAATTGGCTTTCCATACGTGGGGCAGAAACTAGCTTCTTCAATCCAAACGCGCTATTTTGGTTAGCGCCTAATCAACGCGCGATTCGAACTTCACCGTGTTATTGCGCAATTAAGGAACGCTTTGAGATATACAGAATTCTATTATCGTGTTCGCAAGAATGCGCACTATTGTAGTGCGCAGCAGCATGCAGGACACATGCCTTTACACGGACTTGCTTATCGAAGAAAAGGCCAGCTATTTGAAACATGGAGTGTGCGGGAGATAAGAACAATGTTTAAGAAAAGAAAAGGGCTATGAAGATGTCGTTGGTCCCATAAGAGGGTTTTCCCTTAAGGGGGCGGCCCCAAAATATCTGTAAAATATATATTTTTCCTGCTTAGAAATAGTACGACTTTTCTGATCATTTTGATGTATGTACGTCATTTGATATACTTTATAAGAAATATGTTATGAATACCCTAAGGTATTGTAAAAGAACGTATACATTGCAATCGTCTTATCGGCGTGATCACTGTTTGGAAGTATACTTGACAGACAAACGAAAAATATGTTTGGTTTTCAATGTGTTATTTGAAGAAGGAGCTCAATTGTGTGTGGGATGATGTCAAAAGAATCTTCTAGATGAGGTGCAGGAGGATCCAGAAAAACTATCACATGGACCAAGAATGACTAGAAAGGCAAGAGTTTCCTTAGAATATGTATTTTGTACGTTTAGTTTTTACTACTTCAATATACCTTTTAACAGTAACCATTGAAGATAGAAATATGTAAATTTAGCAACTTATTGCTGTTATTATTATTATTATTATTATTATTATTATTATTATTACTACTACTACTACTACTACTGCTACTACTACTATAGCCAAAGCATTTTAAATGGGCGATTTTTTTGCAATTTTTATAACCTTATGGCCAAAAATACATTGCAGTTATTTTCTTGGCAAAGTATAAGCCCAGTAAAAACTAACATTTTAGTAAAACAGTTAAAAGTTCACAAAACGCCGCACTTAAGTGTTCAAAACCTTATATATTGTGTAGTGTAAAACAATCAAGAGTCAGACGAAATAGTTGTTTATGCAAGGTGAATATAATTTGTCAAATTTTACATTGCTAATATAGACAGAGCCAACTCTAAAGATAGGATGGCACAGTATTATTTCTGCCTTTGTTATGCGTTTATAGCGACGATACAGAATCCTCAGCTTCCATGGTGATACTGAGGCATCAAGCACTTGCATGTGTATGCTAACGCACGATTAACGTGGCATCAATAGCCTCATGTGTACAAGATCTAAATTTTTGAAGCCTTGTGGCTTAACTGATGCATTTATTGCTTCCTCAAAGTGAAGAAAATTATTTGTAATTTGAGGCATGCGATCGTAAAACATCCTAAGTTCTGATGTGTAACACTCATACTACTTTCTCTAACCATTAAAAATTAACCTTCTGTCTTTCATAAATTATAATATTACACAAAGAGTAATTCTACTATCCATGTTACGTTATTCACAATAAATGTTTGCCTAGAAGGTATCTGGTGGAACGTCACTTTGTCAAATCGACACTGTACCAGATGTGAGGACGCCACGCGTCTTCACTGAATAGGACGGGGACGGGGACGTAGTTCAGGTTTTAAGACGGGGGAGCAAAGCTCGGTTCAGGGGTTGCCGAGAAGGAGCAGTGGTGAAGGGTGACAAATTATTTACGTGAAACTCTGGTTCCAAATTTTGTTTATCTACAGCATTAGTCTATACTGCAATAAACATGTGAGCAAGATATAGTTGGCTAAAATGCTACTCCACATTACTACAGACACGTCTATCGGTAAAGCTACTAGACAAAAGCTTATCTGGAGTGAGAAGAAGGTGGAGCTTTGCATTTTCCCGGCGGTCTTGCGGCGAGGTTGAAGATTAAATTAAACATTAAAACACTGAGTGTCGTAGGTTCTTGTTAGCACGTGTCTAACAGAGAGAGAGAGAGAGAGAGAGAGCGAGCCGCCATGCTAATCCAGTGCTTTAGATATCACTGACATAAGCAGCGTCAGCATGATTTGCACTTCACATCCAGGTGCGATATATTTGGAAAACGTATCCTTCAAATCATGCGGTACCTCCCGAATGCTTACGTTGGTTACATAGAACAAAAAAAAATCTGGGGAAAGAAATTTAGCAATTTAACATTAGTAGGTGTTTCATTATCATGACCTTATGCGACAGAGAAATGAAACATAGATATGCAACATTCATGACTTAAGGCAAACTAGTAATATTTTATGTATGTGTTATATTCATATTAAAAGTGATTAATCTAAATTTGTAGGGCTAGAAAGAAGAATCTGACCCAGATATTAATGGAACATAATAACTAAAATATCTAAAAGTTTGATTGTAAGCGATAAAAGAAGTCAGTTACTCCTTTAAAATGTGCATTAGTTTTGTCACAAGACTTTAAAAAGTCAAATCCATCAGAGACCAAACCTGGTGTGCCGTTTCGTGGCTTAAATGAGTTTACTTCGTACAATTTGCTACAATTACAAAACCACTTCACAACAGTTTTCATGATCTTTGTTCTATGGTTTCTTCTTTGAAATATAATTACCTTAATTCTGTTTCCCGTAACAAAACCCTCGTATATATTAGCACGCATAGGAATTTTTAAGCATAAAATCCAGGACAAAAGGATAAAACATCTTCAAATGTTACTGGACCTTAGGCAGAGACATAGCAGTTAATAAAAAACAACATACTGCTCGTATAGTCTGTTGGCGTTTGTAGACAGCACTCACGAGACTGTGTTTACTTGCCCATCAGTGACCCTTGGCTGCTGTTGCTTACATTCTTTGTATTAACATATACTTTGAGTACAGATAACTTGAAGACAACTGCTTAAAAATTCCTATGCCTGATCCTCAGCATCACCGAAATGAGCGCGACAGGCTGACTAGGAAAGTATTTACGGTATCACTAAATACTGCAGTGTCCGAAATGAGTCGCAGATGGGTAGTGTGAACATTAATGAACGCTACATTGTAGGGCAGGATCAGTCTTCCTAGGGGGAGGGAGAGATACAGGAGGTGTGTGGATGGAATGATGGATTTCTTATCTCAGGTCTTGGGGTTCCGATTCTCAATAAATATCTCATTTATGGCTAAACAAATTTATTAACACGCATATTACATTACTATCGTTAGCTCCAGTCCTGCGGTTTGATCTTGACCACACAAGCATTTATATCGTCGCGTCAGTGGCTTATTTCGCGAGTTGTTTGCGGTAAGCTTCCTTTATCGTCACATAAAGCATTCCACGTTTGCCAGCACAACGTAACGTCGCGTATCTCCACTTTATGAGTTACATCCCGTCCTCACGTACTTCAAGCTGTGAGTGTTACATATCTTCGTGTACTTTTAGTTTGCGCAAGTTGCGAGTTACATGTCCGCCTTCGCGCACGTTCCGTTTATGAGTGTATATCAGATCTCACAATATACTTTTTGCGTTTCTCCTAGCAAGAAGCATGACATATTCTTTATACCATTTGTTTAATAATTCCCTAATAAGTATAAATTTTCTATTAGTGGATAAATATTGCAGAACCTCACACACTTTGCCTTTTATATCAATCTGCAGTATGAACGTTCTCATGGGAACTGATGCGATCACAAGATAAGACACGTATACTCAAAAGCTTAACTTTACACATATAATCCTAGGTCCCATTGTTCTGAGCACGTTTGCGATAATTGCAAAATATTTCTACCGGCGAAGGGCTGGGCGCCTTAGCGAAAACTTTTCTATTGCATTGCTAAAAGGTTTATTTCCCATCGTATACTTACGCGGGCATCCACAACTATATTGGATTCTAAAAATAATATGAACGAGGTATAAGAATACACATTATTATTTATTATAATTACTTGATGCTGTACATAATGTACACTTTCAATTGCTCATGTCGGCCTAGCGACACAACCTGCAATTAATAGTGTGATTATTATCCCCGTCAGCACTTGAGTTCATCTTGCGAATCACTGAATTATACATTGTGGATACTGGTTAAATCTGGAATTTATTTCTGTGGCAGAAAAATAACTTTAGTTTTCGGCATTTTCATCCTTAGAATGATGTACATAAACTTTTCAATATTTTTTGGATATTCACATTCATACTTGAAGTTTCTGATTCACATTTTAAAAATTGGTAGTTTGCCACTGCTCTATTTTGTTAATCGTTGTGCAAATAAACACCGTGTCTGGTAGAAATTTTACCCATCTGTAGTCTGTTCCACCTTCTAACTCCACATAGGATAAATCATAAAAATTAAAGCCACAGTGTTTTTTCTTCATAAAAATTGCTATGAATTATTAAAAGGCAATTCTTAAAGTATCTTATACGCAAAAAACACAGTTTGTAATGCACTTAACCTTTTAGACTAAGCTCTTATGTAAGACAATAAGTAACTCTTACTTGTTACCTCGAACGCAAACGCTTCATTAAGCACTGTATATCTCATTTCGAAACCGGCTTTAACACTACAGGAATTCGGACTTCGTAAGTGCGATTATTAGATTTTAAAAACCTAGCATTCAATTGCCTAAAATACAGTAAATAAATTAGCCGCTCTAATATTGATATTCTTTAATACTGACAGACACCGCGATCATTGATCTCGTCAGCACAGTTCTAAGAAATGTTTATCTCTCCTAATTTTCTAATGGTTTTGGTTTCTACCTGCAAAACCACCTTCTACGAACATTTTGACATTCTTGTCAGAAATCCCATACATTACTTATACCTGTATAGTTGTGCTGGTAATCTTTGCTTGAGGCAGAACTTCATCATGCTTTGTGCTGAACCCTTCTCACTCAATTGGATTATTTCAAGGAACCAGAGACAGAGCTGCAGGCGCTCCAGCGGATTTGAGACTCCATGACAATTCAGTTGTAGGTCACGTTTTTAGTTAATCGGGTTACAGCAACACTGGAATGGGGCAAAGTGACATTTTGGAGGCTCGTGTTAAATGTTGATGTATATTGGAGATTCTGAACTACACATTTGTACTTAAGTTTCACGGCAGCCGTATTGGAACAAATGATTATAAAAATCTAATAAAATTATACATGTATACTCTATGTATTATGCTTTTCATATAAAACTGATTATTCTATCCTCTTACCTTAGACACGTATATACCTAGAAATGATTTAAAATTGGACAAGTGTCATCCCAAAGTTGGACACTTATATATCAATCAAAAGTGTAATTTAGGTTTATATTTTTGCCAAAGTTTTCCTTTTTATGGTTTTCATTTTAATGAACTAATTAGAGCTATTCAAGTCTACTGTGCGTCTGTATGACCGCAATACACTAATGTTTCTACATTTATACATGGAGTATGGATGCAATTAGTTAAATAAAATAATTTTCATTTTTTAAAATGTGTATGGTCCCTGAAAAAACGCACATTTTCAAATTTATGTTCGTAAACCAGTAATTATAATTCATATATTTCAGGTATTATTAGTAGAAGTATTGTAGCATACAATATGGCTAATTTGGCTTCTCTCGTCTATATAATGTTCCTTCCCTAACGAATAATTTATTGAAACGACCGCTATATGCAGTTAACTTGTATTTATTCTTATATAGTTATAGACATTGCGACATTAGTCGCTTATTTATATCACAAATTAATTTTTATTTATAATCAACTCTTATGAATAAAATAAGAATTGTTATGGTTAAAATGTTCGTAGATTGCGACCACATTAGATTGCAAATGGTTTAAAAATGAGTAGCATTTGCAAAATGGTTGATATAAAGCTTAATAAAGTTGCATTTTTTAAAAAATCTACCTTATTCTGAAGAACGTTTGAGACTCTCGCATATATTTTTCGGTTATATAAAATTGTACAAAGTCAACCAGAATGCAGAGGAGTTTATATCCTAGTCACAGAAAATTCCGATATACATTTTTGTACCAATAGCTGTAATTGAAATTGTTCTGAGAAAATCAAATAAATCCAAAGGAATTTCATGTAATGGGTTATTCTATGTGTGAGGAATTTCATGAAAACATTATCCTCGCTACTTTGAAAGATGCCGTATGAGCCTTGAAGCATTAAACAAAATGGAATATATGCTAAATATTATTGCAACCACTAATAAGCAACGTTTATAATGTTAAAGTTTCTGAACACTATTTTTCCAATTTCTCTAAACTGTACCTTTCGTTATCTTTCTTTCTTATATTAGGAAAGAAGTAAAACATCTTCAGAAAAAAAAATGCTTTAAATACACCGTTTGTACTGTAATTAACGCTTTAAGTATGGAATTTATCCTTTTTACACGCCTTCTTTAATAAAGATGATTTTATTTATTTTTACTTTCTCTACTACGTATAGTAAGTAGGGAAGTATTGCATTCCACTCAAAAATTCGATACCGAAATTTCACCGGAAACGCATGTTTTGAGGCCTCCTGAATCCAAAATTAGTTTTGGAGACATGTCCGTGAGTGTCTGTGAACAGCATAACTCAGAAACGAACAGTCGGATAAACACCAAACTTGGTATTTAGGTTCAGTATCTTCCAGAGATGCGACTTAAAGGTTTTCAAGAAAATCCCTCTACCCCAGATTACCCTTTACATGGAAAAATTTTCGAAAATTATAATTTTCTCAAAAATGGCTGTAACGATTTTGATTAAAATATTATATACTTAAGATACTTTCCTGACAAATAAAATGTATATCTCTAATTTTCTGGGTCTGCCTCCAAACGTATTCTTCATTGAGAACAACTTTTGCATAACTGGTAAACCATAAGAGATAGACAAAATTTTACTACACAAAAAATGTAGATCGCGTTAAATTACACAATTTATGTCATATAAATTTTGTTTTGTTAAGTGAACTATTTTCGAGATATTGCTTGTTATTCCCTTAAATTTTCCAATACTTATACTTTTTCTCAAACGGGAATTCGTTCATTTTTTGTGCTGGTAATGCAAAGAGAATGGAATACTCCACATAGCAACCAGCTCGGAATATATTTCATTATCACTTAAAAGCCTACCAATTCCCCTTGCATCTAAAAGAAAATTAGCAATAAGATTAACATCTCGATATCTCCAATAACATAAAGCATATGCAGAATAAGCGTTTATAAAAATAGTTTGTACAAGAGTAGAGAAAGTCATGTGAGTGTAACACATCAGATTTTTTCTTTTGAACTCAAGGCTAAAGAATAAATTATAATAGGATATTCTCCTGACTGAAACTGAAAAATGCAACTTGTAATGTTAACCACTGTATTAATTGTTAATTGCTGTAACTTCATACATTAATCATTAAATATTGTCTTATTAGTTATTACATATGTTATATAGCGCACATGTTAATTGTTAGTCTAGTCAATTTGACCAATCGCGTACATTGTTTCATTGTTACGTTAGTTTACTGTGACCAGTAACTTGCATAGTATGTTCGCTGATCAGCCAAATAAATTTAAAAAATATGATTTTAAGTTTCAGCTCCTGTCATATGAATGGATGAATTGAATCATTCCATGTGAATAAGTATTAGTTTCTCTTTATGTTGCTGATTTTCGGGATTAAATAAATTTATAATGTTGACAGTGACCATCTGTTTCGTATAAGAGCTTTATAATGTAATTAAATTTTACGCATACTTTATCAAACTTCAAAACTAATTGTCCAATGTTATGAAAATGCAAATTAAACGCTAATAATCACAACGATGTGCTGATTGTGACCTTAAAATCCTTAAAATATGTCTAGAAAAGGATATGTACTGTATTGCTGAACTTCCAGCATTATTCATTTTGTTCATTATTCCTAAAATATTTATAATTAACTATTTGCCGTGCATCTAAGATTTTATGGATGTTTATTGCAAACCGAACCATTAATACAAAATCCTACAGAGATTACAATTGCAACTGTTATACCAAATTGCGGCTTTACAAATTAAATTGAGTTTTATTTATGGACGCTCTTTAAATGCGGGTTCACGTAACACAACAGTAGCATTCTGAACAGAGTGGCATAGCAGAGAAAAGCAAGAACTGAATTTAAGCTTGCATCCCTTTTAATTTTCCATCTGCTTTAACTACATTTTTTCCCAGGAGGAAAAATTAACTTTGCTCTAGGAAACCTTTTTTCGTTGTTTGTCCCTTTGGTTATATTTTTCTCTTCTTTATTGCTTTAGTGTTCGTTTTCGTTGTCGTTTAATTGCCGCCCACGAGCTGCGAGCCACAAACTTTCGAGTCATTTGCCTTCAGCATGGTCGTAGACGGGACCTTTGGCACGCCAACTATGCAGGTGGATTAAACAGGATACCCCAAGACAATCTCGCGTGTTGCACGTACCTACATTGCAGTGCCAAAATACACGCACATTACCAGCACATGCATACGTAACAGTTAACGCACGAAAGGGGCAGAGCGACAGATGCAGCTAAACAAGTTAATTGTGAAATTTTGCCAGACGTTGCACGGAAAATTATTTCCTAACCAAGGCTGACAGCTCCCAACATCAAATTAAGGTACCCCTCTCTTAATATTCAAGCCAAGTCACATTTAAATACATTTAGGACTTTATAATATTGTATGAACTTCATATGCTGTAACCTAACAAGAAAAAATAAAATCTTGACCTAGTATTGAAAAGTAAGACAAAACATTTTGAGGAGTAATTTTCGTTCTGAAATTTAGGCTGGTAATTCCGCAGCTGGGGGGAGGTAACACATGACTACTTTCTAAAAACTGAAACATAAATATGTCATCAGGCCCAGAACTGTTTTGTTCTTAAATAGTTAGATGCGTTATCTTTACCTTCTCTGGTATACTTATACAATTTTTCAGTGAAATACATTACTTCCTCTTCCAAATATATTAATATTTTTACATCAAATATAGCTTTTTATTTGTTTTGTGTATTTGTGAGTGTTTGAAAAACTTAATGCAAAAACAATAAACCTTTCAAATACCAACCTGTATTTAAGTTTAGTATTCTTATATGGATATGAAACGAAGATTTTCAAGAAAATTACCCTGAAAGTACCCGTTAAACTGAAAGTGCTGCATTATTGTCCTGTTTTCTCAAAAATGACTAATGAATTTGACTAAAATTCAATATTATATAATATTTTTATGACATGCAAAATGCATATCTTGAATTTTCTGGAAATAATCGGTGAAATTTTATACTGTATAATTTTACACACACACACACATCCAAAAGGTATACAAAATAAGCAAAGCTCACTGAAGGAAAACTAGGCCTAATTAAGGTGTACAACTTGTTTAAAAAAAATTCTCTAAAGTTAACGGTTTTTAAAATGTTAGATATCCTAGCTAACACGTTCCCAAGTGTGAGTGCGTCATCTATCCGATGTACTAAAAAGTTTGCCATTCTTTACCTTTAATTATTTCTTTCGACTATAAGAGCTTACCATGAATAAACATGTGAATGATATTTCCGCATGCAACCTAGTTATTTTTACTTAATTTTAAATCATTCCTAAACAAAAACTCTGATTTTCTACATTCACATAACTCTCTGTCCACTCTTCTATAAAGTATTGTTACAAAAGCTCATTATTCTATTTACTTCATCTTGATTAAGATAACTGTTAGCAGAAATGGATTCATTATACATTTCAATGCAGGCAAAAGAAGTATATAGGAGGCGGAAGCATAATCAAATATTTAAAAAGAGGGTTGCAAAACCTGGCTTTGATGCTCCGTCTGTGTGTGAACAAGACAAAAACAAATTCTATTTATCACTTCAAAAAATAGATTATTCATACGCTTTCTCTAGCACCATTGGATAATTTTTATACAATTTCTAAATATTGTTATTGAAAAGCTTATTTTTGAAAACAATTCATATTAACGCAGATAATTGTTTACCGAAATAGTTCAGTTACGCATTCTATTGTACAAACGGAATGCAAGAGACTGAAGTAATAATAAAATATGTAAGAACTAGTTGCTATATGCCAGAATTTTAATTCTATACTCTTCCCATGAGTTTGCGAGAAACATCTGAATGTGTACATAACTTTAAAAATTGACAAGCATTGAACCTTTCAAATAACTGATATGGTTAATACAACAAAGGTTATTTTACAGCATTGTGTGATTTATTCAGGTCTACATTTTTCATGTAGTAAATTGAGTTTTTATTTATGAACGCCCTTTAACTATAGTGGTTCTTAGCGACCCAATTTTATATTGGGCGTGAACGATCAAACATTTTACTCAGAGGCCTCTTTGTTAGGATTGAGGTTCTTTTACCTGCCGTAAATCTACGAAATGGGACCATCGGCTTTACTTGCCTTCCGAAGGAAGCCACGCTAAGGATTTTTACGCCTGAAAAAAAAAATCCATTACCCTCCGCCGGGTTTGAATCCGCGACCTCGGAAACTTGAGGATAATAGCCTAGAACACATAGGACGACTTCATGTAGTAATAATTTGCTTACATCTTATGTTTTAGCAGTTATTGTGGGGTCACTTTAAATTCAAAGGAGTTTTAAACTAAACCACGTGACAAGGGAGTGCCTCATTGGCTGGTTGGGTGAACTACGCCCTTTCCGTTAGCATATCGTCTCTTCCTCTAAACAAAACATTTCAGTTCATATAGTAACACTTTGTGGTTATTCTTGTACAGAGAAATTTTTAAAAAATGCATTATTGTATCCTTTCAAATTGTGAAACAAAACGTGTTCGTTCAAATTCTCTAATATAAATTGAACCTTTATAGGAGCGTGTTTATGACAGTCTGCGCAGACGCTGTAGTTCATTTCTGGTTTCCGACATAAGCCATCAGGGTACTCCTTGCCACCTGGTGCATGTATTGAGAAAATATTACTTTCGAGAGTGTCATGACAAAAAAATACGTCTCGGTGGAGAAATAAAAATCTGATGTGTTACACTCACATGACTTTCTCTACTCTTGTACAAACTATTTTTACAAACGCTTATTCTCCATATGCTTCATATTAATCGAGATATGGAGGTGTTAATCTTATTGCTAAATTTCTCGAAGATTTAAGGGGAATTCCTAGGCTTTACGCGATAGTAAAATATTCTAAGAGCTGGTTGCTATGTGGAGTATTCCATTCTCTTTGCATTACCAGGACAAAAAAAAGAATAAGGAATTCCCATTGGAGAAAAAGTATAAGTATTGGAAAATGTAAAGGAATAACAAGCAATATCTCGAAAATGGTTCACTCAACAACCAAAAAAATTATGACACAAATTGTGTCTTTTAACGCGATCTACATTTTTTGTAGTAAAATTTTGTCTATCTCTTATGGTTTACCAGTTATGCAAAAGTCGTTCACAATGAAGAATATTTTTTGGAGACATTCCCAGAAAATTCGAGATATACAATTTATTTGTCATGAAAGTATCTTAAATATATGATATTTTAATCAAAATCGTTACAGCCATTTTGAGAAAATTAAAATTTTCGAAAAATGTTCCATGTAAAGGGTAATCTGGGGTGGGGGATTTTCTTGAAAACCTGCGTGTCCATCTCTGGAAGATACTGAACCTAAATAACAAGTTTGGTGTTTATCCTTCTGTTCGTTTCTGAGTTATGCTGTTCACAGACAGACACAGACACACACACACACATACACACACACACACACACACACACACACACACACACACACAGGGCGATGGATTTTTTCGGGCGTAAAAATCCTTAGCACGGCTTCCTTCGGAAGGGAAGTAAAGCCGGTGGTCCCGTGTCGTAGATTTACGGCACGTAAAAGAACCTCAAGCCTGATAGAGAGGCCTCTGAGCAAAATTACCCGTTTTTCACGCCCAATATAAAATGGGACGCTAAGGACCATAGTAGTTAAAGAGCGTCCATAAACAAAACTCAATATAATTTAATTTAACACACAGTCACACACACGGACATGTTTCCAAAAATGCTTTATATGCATTCAGAGCACTTCAAAACATGTATTTCCTTGAAATCTCGGTATCGAATTTTTGGATGGAATGCAATACTTCCCCTACTTAGTATACATAGTAGAGAAAGTAAAAACAGAATCCATTAAAATTGAAGAGAAGACAGTTTTTTGTGTTGGTGTTTTTAACAAATACGTGAAAGGTAACGACAATGAATGCGGTGAGCTGCTGTTTAGCACTAATTGAACTTGTTGTTACTGAAGGAGAGTCGTCCTCCTTGGACTAGTGGTACCGTGCTAGCCTCTAGTTCCCAAGGTTGCGGGTTTTTATGGGCGTAAAAATCCTTAGCATGCCTTCCTTCGGAAGTGAAGTAAAGCCGGTGGTCAGGTGTCGTAGATTTACGGCACGTAAAAGAACCTCAAGCCTGATAAAGAGACCTCTGAGGAAAATTAACGGTCTTTCACGCCCAGTATGGAATGGGACGCTAAGAACCGTAGTAGTTAAAGAGCGTCCATAAATAAAACTCAATTTAACTGAAAGAGAACTATTGTTCGAACTGTTTGCGTCGCGTTTGCCTTCTTTTCTATTATCTTAACTCGTTGACGCATAAAAGTTTATAAAGTAAAAGTGGTATTGTCACAGTAAATAGTTAATGTTATATTATTTCTGTAATGTTAAAGCAATTGTTTGCAGTCATTGTTGAGGAAAGGCGAATTGCGCGGTAATGTATTTGCGAGGTCTCACCGGTGTCGGAGAACTCTCTGGTTCTTTTCGTATGGTGCACATGCGTGATAGCAACTAACGCGAGTAGTATGAGGACGCAAGGCAGTTTATGGAGCGAACTAGGCGAAATAGGAAGTAGCTGCTGGCTCCCCCAGCTCGATATAAGGCGACGACCATGGCTGGGTCAGAACCAAATGGAAACGTTTTGTATCTTAACATGTAATTTAAAGATTACTTACAAAAAACTCTCACTGATTCTTCCATATGAGTAACCATATTTTAAGCTATCTACCTTTTTATTCCTCCTTCTGTATAGCAAACTTTAGGTAAGTTCCGGGGATCCTCAGTCTGCCAGGCGAGCCCTTGTGATAATGATGCAAAACGCTTCTTACTGCTTCCTTCCTTTGCTTTCCTTAAGGACACATGTAGCAGTAAGTATTTTCAGGTTTCACCGGTTCCTGATTTGATGCCCAGTTGCCCTACAAGATCACGTCATGTCTGCTGAAAGGTGACTTTCACACATTCTCCGTAGTAGCTTGCTACATCACTCCACAATTGCAGGTTTTAACATGTCAGGCTACAATAAACTAATATTAATCATTAAATAAATTGTTTCTGGAACATTAAGAGCAGTTTAATTCAGTATCTTTAACCTCAGATGAAATAGTGAATACATAGAACTACCAAAGTGTTCGGGTACGACTTTCATTTACCTACTCTTTGTATCATATGCTAGAGGAAGTTTAGGATGCAAAAAATAAGAATAAGACATACAGAATGTTTAAAGACTAATGATCCCCAAGCTGCAAGATTTACCCTTTTCGTCTGCTGCATGAAGAATTTTTTCTCTCACGGGAACTTCCCGTCATATCTCCATGTGGTACTGCCATGTGCTCGGCGGAGTGATTATTAAGGTTTTGTATATTTGAACTTTGAACTTGAGTGAAACAAGTATACAAAATTAGATAATACCCAATGAAGAGGACTTCGCGGACTATTTGAAAAATCCTCTTCGCTAATAAGCGGTTTAATTTATTTTTTTTTGTTTAAATCAAATTACTAAACTTATGTAGCAGGTCTACTCCATATGAAATATTGTATGCTATCATGTGGAACACCCGTATTGACAAAACAGACTCAGAATCCCCAATGCATTCAGAAAGAGATGGGAAGTGTTTCAGGAAATAAAAGAGGGAAGGAAAGGTGAAAATCGTCAAAACCACATTTTCTGACACATGCCTGTACAGAGTTTTTATCTAAGGGTGGTGGGCTAATCCGTTTCATGGTCGTCCTCCATCGTATAGTAGTTACCATGTTATTCACTAATTCCCAGGTCGCAGGCTCAAACCCGGCGAAGGGCGGTGGATTTTTTTCGGGCGTAAAAATTCCTAGCATGGCTTACTTTGGAATGGAAGTAAAACCGGTGGTCCCATGTTGTAGATTTACGGCACGTAAAAGAACCTCAAGCCTGATAAAGAGGACTCTGAGCAAAGTTGCCGGTCTTTCATGCCCAGTATAGAGTAGGGCATTAAGGACCACAAAAGTTAAAGAGCGACCATAAATTAGAAAAAAATCTGATGTGTTACACTCAAATGACTTTCTCTACTCTTGTACAAACTATTTTTACAAACGCTCCATCTACTTTATGTTAATCGAGATAAACATTTGCAGACTATATTATTGTTAATTTTCTTGTAGATGTAAGGGGAATATATATTTACAAGGGCAATATAGAAATACAGTAGCCTTTAAACACATACATATCTCTTAATAGCTGGTTGCTAGGTGCAGCACCATTCCCTTTGCCACAGATTAATACTCTTTGCATATCCAACACAAAAAATGAGTAACGAATTCCCATTGGAGAAATTAAGTTTTGAAAAATTTAAGGAAATAACAAGCAACATCTCGAAAATGGTTCACTCAACAAAAAAAAATGTATGCGACATAAATTGTGTACTTTAATGCGATCTACATTTTTTGTGGAGTAAAATTTTGTCTATCCCTTATGGTTTACCACTTATGCAAAAGTCGTTCACAATGAAGAATACTTTTGGAGACATTCCCAGAAAATTCAAGATATACATTTTATTTGTCATACAAATATCTTAAACATATATTTTAATCAAAATGGTTAGAGCCATTTTTGAGAAAATTAAAATTTTCGAAAAATGTTCCATGTAAAAGGTACTCTGGAGTGGGCGGTTTTTGTTAAAAACCTTCGTGTCGCATCTCTGGAAGATACTGAACGTAAATACCAAGTTTGGTGTTTATCCGACTGCTCGTTTCTGAGTTATGCTGTTCACAGACAGACACACGGGAACAGAGACACACAGACATACACACGGACATGTTTCCAAAAATGTTTTTTTTTTGGATTCAGGGGGTCTGAAAACATGTATTTCCGGTGAAATCTCGGTATCGAATTTTTGGGTGGAATACAATACTTCCTCTACTTACTATACGTAGTAGAGAAAGTAAAAAAGAAAACTTATCATGATTCGCGCCTAGTGTCGGAATCATTGACTAGAAATTCACCTGATTACAGAAAACGTCTCTAGAATCTAGATGTGACATGAGGCTAACCATACTCGCCGGGCTTAGAAAGAATGGTATAGTAATATGCTCGCGCATAAAATGATAGGCGTATCTGTGAATCTCGGAGTTTAACATCATTTTAAATGATTACTTGTTTCCCTATCCCGTAGCACAATATATTACAAATGGTTTGACTCCACGGGCCATTCTACTCATTCAACGTCACGGTAAAGCAAAATGTGTTTATGTCATTGATGTTAGTGCAGCAAGCGTGATACAAACCAGCTGATTTTTATCATGCAACCCAGAAAGTGAATCCGAAACCTTATATTTTTATTGCTTTGTCGTTATGCCTCCTCTGCGTGTTTTGCTGCAGTTAATGTCAGAATCGAAACCGTACCAGTTGGAACCCAAGGAAGGAGTGAGCTTCGGTGTTCTGAAATGGCGAAGATCTCGTGGTAGAGTGTAACGTAACTTACCTTGTTAGCTAATGCAATTTTATATCTATATCTATAAAAAAACCGGTACCAACTTTTTATGCTCTCTTTAGATTATGGAGAGCATGTATTAGGGCAGACCTGAATAGAAATGTCAGGCGGGTAGCTGAAACGACTAGTATATTCAAAATTGACATACCTTGTATGGTAAACCATTTAAATTGTACTTCCATCAAAGAGGGAGGTAGTGGGGCCCAGAGTAAAAAGCAATACAACCGAATTAAGCAATCCCTACGGAATTACCTTATATGAAATTCCGGTAACAGAAAATTGATGGATTTATACCAAGTTTCTTTATAATTAACTCTGTATCACTGTCTTTAAGGGGTTCTAATGTTACACTTCCGTTTTATTTTAGTCTTTAAGTTACCTTGAGAAACCATACACAAGTAGGAACTGGGCACAAGTTTTTACAACCTTGAACCCAATAATTACGTTTTAATGTTTGCTATTACTTCAGAAAATGCAGTTATAGTATGTTTTGTGAAACACTACACGAATATAATGTAACAAAACATAGTGCAACGCAACAAATAGAGGGTGAGAGTAAATAGAGTAGCAGAACGGGAGAGGATGAGAGAGGGGGATGTAGAAAGAATAAACAGTGAGAGTGAGGGAGAGAAGTGGGGAGACAAATAAATGCATTTAACAATACCGCAAATCTAGCTGCGCAATGCAGTGCTATTTAATAAAGAGTTCGTTGTATTTGAAGCAGTGTAAGTAGGTTATTTAGGAAAAAGCTGGCACACGTTTTTGGGCATATATGGGAAAGGATAGAGAAAACGAGGGTAGGTGCGGCGGTTCAAGGAGGAAAATGGGTTTAAATGGGAGAGATAGGGAATACGACGACCGATACTAGGCTATACAGGGGTTGAAGGAGGGAAGTGCGTTTATATGGAAGAGATAGAGGAGAGGTGTTAGGCTAGACAGAGGTCGAGGAGTAGAGTATGCTTTATATGAGAGGTATAGGAAAACGCGGAGAGATGTTACGCTAGACAGACTTGAAGGGTAGAGTATGTCCTTTATATGGGAGAGGTAGGGAATACGAGAAGTGCTAGGCTAGACAGAGGTTGAGGAGTGAAGTGTGCGTGTATAGGGGAAAGATAGGGAAAACGAGGAGAGCTGTTAGACTATACTGGGCTTCAAGGGTAGAATAAACCTTTTATATTGGAGAAATAGCAAACCGAGTACAGGTATTAGACTAGGAGAGTTCGATTATGGGTTTATAAGGAAGACGAGAAAACGGAGAGGGATCATATACTAGGATAGACAGGTATTAAAGGTAGAATGCGTTTCATATGGACTAGATAGGAAACCAAGGAGAGATACTCAGCTAGACAGAGGGCAGGAAGGAATGCGCTTTACGAGAGGTATGGGATACGAGGAGAAGTGCTAGGCCAGACAGATGTTGAGGAGTAGGGTATGCGTTTATATGGAAGAGATAGGGATTACGGGGAGAGATGCTAGACTAGACAGAGGTTGAGAATAGAGTATGCGTTTATATGTATGAGACGTATAAGAACAGGAGGAGAGGTGTTAGGCTAGACAGATACTGAAGGAGTAGAAATATGAGCTTATATACAGGAGAAATAGGGAATACGAGGGGAGGAGCTAGACTAGTCAGGACTTGAAGGGTAGAATATGCCTTTTATATGGGAGAGACAGCAAACCGAGGAAAGGTATTAAGCTAGGAGAGATTCAGTATGCGTTTATAAGGAGAGACGAGAAAAAGAGGAGAGGTGCTAGGAGTAGAGCATGTGTTTATATGGAAAAGATAGGAATTACGTGGAGAGATGCTAGACTAGACAGACGTTGAGAGTACAGTATGCGTTTGTATGTATGAGAGGTATAGGAAAACGAGGAGCTGATAGGCTAAACAGGTACTGAAGGTATAGGAATATGGGCTTATATACAGGAGTGATAGGAAATACAAAGGGAGGTGCTATACTAGTCAGGATTTCAAAGCTAGAATATGGTGTTTATTTGGGAGAATGAAAACTACTTTAGACGCAATCTTCACGGAAAGCTGTTTACTGGCAGTGTTAGAGCGCTAATTCTAGAGAGCTTCAGCACGTAACCCACTCACGCAAAAAAAGGTGACCCACTCACGCAAAGAGGTGACCCACTCACGCAAAGAGGTGACCCACTCAAGCAAAAGGGTACCCCACTCGCGCAAAAGGGTAATGCCCTAGCGCAAAAAGGTAAGTAATTCAGTTAGTATCACAGGATGGGAATGATTCCGGAAAGTGGGTATAGCATAGTTCCGTATGATTTCACAGGTAATTCAGATAGTGGCGTAGGTATTTTGGATAATTCAGTTAGTATCGTAGCTGTTTAGGGTAATTCAGGTAGTATCACAGGGTAGGGCAGATTCCATGGTTTAGTGTGTGTATTGCTACGTATGATTTCACAGGTAATTCAGATAGTATCGTAGGTATTTGGGCTAGTACAAGTATCATAGGTGCTTAGAGTAACTCAGCTAGTATCACAGGAGGCTGGATTCCATTGGCAGGGCGTATCATAACTGCATATGATTTCACTGGTAATTAATCAGGATCGTAGGTAATTAGGTTAATTCAGCTAGTATCACAGGAGGATAGATTCCAGGGCTGGGTGTAGTATAGTTTCGTATTTCACAAGTAATTCAGTGAGTATCGTAAGTATTTAGGATGATTCAATCATCATAGATGTTTAGAGTAATTCAGCTAGCATTGCAGGAGGGTAGGTTCCAGGGGTCGATTATAACATAGTTTCATATTTTACAGATAGTTCAGATAATGTCGTAAGTATTTAGGATAATCAGCATAATTTCTCAGATAATTTTGATTATCATTTTGTATCACAGCTATTTAAGGTAGTTGCAGGTGATTCAGGTAGTATTAAAGGTATTTTAGTCATTTTAACAGCATTTTGTATCACAGCTATTTAAGGTAGTTGCAGGAGATTCAGTTTGTATCAAAGGTATTTGAGTCATTTTAACAGCCATTCAAACAGTATTACAGGTATTCATGGTAATATAGAGAGTAATTAGATTATAAACATTTCTCATCCAACGTTACAACACCTTATATGCATTTTTCTAAATCTTATAAACCTTTTATATGTAAAACAGTTAGTGTGTGAGCCAGAGAAGAATAAGCCGCATATTGGTTTACAAATTGAAAAGCTTCGCGTCAACATACCTTTATTTTAGTTCGTTGTAGTGCCTCTTCCCTTTATTTCGGCTTGAGACTGGCACTAGGATTGCTCCTAATGGCAGGGTTAACAGTTCCCTTACATCTTCTTCTTTCTTCGTCAGTCGTCTGCTAGTTGCATACACAGCACACGGATAAACTTCATTTCTTTTAGGATTGTAGAGTCACGAGAAAATCTTCATCTTCGACTTATATTCTCTGTTTGTAATACTGTAATGTCCATACGCATAGGTAGTTATTCCATCCTGGGCAATAACTTTTTTATCATCAAAGGGATTCAATGTGATTTTATTCACTTGCACTGTGGTAACAGCGTGCTTTCGTGATAGAATTAGATTCATGGGCGTTCTGATGATTTCAAAGGTTTTAAGACAGTCTATATAGCTGTCAAACGTAATGTACGGATTAATAGCACTACGTTTTTTACCTTTAATTTTTATCACTAAGCCGTGGATATCTATTGCATACATCTTAGGTCGTAGTCCGACAAATCGCTGGATGATTTTACCATTAGCCCCATCTTTAAAGTTCCCAAGCACCTTCTTCTTTAAGCTAAATAGCATATATGGTTGACAGAGTAAGCAGCCGTATCCAGACCCTCAAGAAAACGTAGCTTGTCATGATACACAACTTCAGTTACACGATGAATGAATGAATCAGTATCCACGTACATAAGCTTCAGTTTTTCAGCTCCGTAATATGGTAACAACACATCATAATGATAGCGATACATTAATGTCTTGAAGATATCCAACACAATCACAGCAATGTATATGGGCTTGTTGAAAACAATCAGACGAGAGGCAATATGTACAGCAGCTGGATTAGCAGCATATGTTTTCCTATCGATGAACGTAGGCTTGGCGATCAGCTTCTCTAGAGTATTTTCATTTGTCACCATTGTATATGCATACAATTACGCAGGTTCTCCATAGTTTTTCCAAACATAGCGTTGTTAAAGAGTTTGTGGAGGTCTTTATCGAAATCATTTGCAGCTTGTTGTCGTAGTCTGTTGTTAAATTCCACATAAGGTTTTAACCACCGTGACTGTTAAAATTGTAGCACACGATGGATTTTACTCAAAAGTAATCCGTGATTAAGAGCTTCCTTCAAAGCCATGTAATGTACTACATACTTCTTTCGAGACCCAAGATGAGGTATCAGTTTCCTTGTAGATGTTTCCAATGGTTTCATACACTCAGACAGAGAAGATAGATGATTGTGTAGATCGTGAAGTTCTGCAGGATGCTCGATGTCAACTTCTAATATGTATTCATGAGGATCATCTTCTTGTAGTCTTTTTAAGTTGATTTATTCAGGCAAAACCCACTGAAATTCACCTAAAGGAAACGCGTGACAAATTGCCCACCCATATTGGTTATTGGCGTCCTCGTATGTGATAAATTGGGTTGGTCTCGGCGGATCAAACGTCTCTGTATAAGTGTTATTATCCTCTACATACCGATGGGAAACTTGGCAGAAACCTCCTCTTATACCGGAACCCACCATGAGTAGTTGATCATAATCTTGTAACAGCTCCAGCTTAATTCCAGTATGGAGTAACATGGCGTCCCATGTAAGTCCTGTAGAGGTGAAATAACATGCTGGATCAACTTTGTGTGTTTTGAGGGTTTGCTCTCTGAATGTCTCAAACACATCAGCTAGAAGAAGAACATCCGAGGTTAAGTAGAGGTCGCTGTACTTGCCCAGGTTTCTCACATTAAACAGTTTCCATATATTTCTAGCATGATCGTAATTAGTATCAGTAATTTCTTCTTCATTTAATCTATTGTAGGAGTCCTTAGGAGGCAGGCAGGTCTCGTTCGAAACATCCCATGAAGTAACAAAATCATATAGAAATATCCCCTTACGTGTCTTCAACTTCAATTTGTCATCTCCAAAGTACTTTAGCGTTTCAGGATATGCGGTTACATTTTTTACCAACTTAGCCAAGTACAGAGGAATCGGAAGCTATCCACAAAACGAAGCTTTATATCTCCTACATACTTGGTGAATGAGATATAACTCTCTGTAGAGCTAGGAATTACCTCCACCATCTCACTTGTACAACTCAGCTCCGTAACAATGCAATGGGAGTCATACCCACTGAGGTTGTGCAGGGAGACTGGAATATATTTAGGAGTTTTGCAGGCTAAATTACATTCATTATGTACACTTCCACGATATTCACCACAGATGTGATAATGGTCACATACTTTGTAGATCTCTTCTGTAAAGGGTTTTACACACAAGTAGCATGTTGTAGAAGACTCAAAATCATTTTGCTGTTGGTCCGTAGGTTCTAGCGGCTTGGCAGATTTGTATATATTACCGATCATTGTTGTAAAGGATGACAGGTACAGCATAAACTTCTGAGCAGCATCATAACCACTATATGCATAGGGTTGCTTAGGAAGACCAGTTTCGAGATGTTCAACACTGGATGACGACTTCACGTAAACACAGAACCTCATTTGTGTGCTTTCTTGATGAGGGGTTGTATAGGAAGTTTCAGGATTGGGTATACACGTATGACATGGAGTGAGAATACTCTCAAAAACCGCATAGATGACATAAGGTAATTTCAGCATGCTCTCAACATTTTTAAACTGTACAATTGTTTCCCCTTGGTAGACATAACTACCCTTGTAACACCATTTGATTGCAGATGGATGGATGCATGTTCTTGTAGTTTTTCCAACCCACTTCGTCCATATCGATCATCAAAATGTGTAAAGCAACGCTTACAGTTATAAACACGTCCTTTACATTTAGTTTTCTGGCGTCGAACGGGTTTCTCAAATTCTTTATATGTGCATAGCAGGGGCGGCTGGTGACTCTGAGCTTTGGTGGTTCACAACAATATCCTTGCAATTTGAAATGTTTTAAGTAATAAACACGGAATGAATTCCTCACTATAAGCTGATTAATTTACGCAAATAAACAAGAAATGGGAATTCACAATATATAACACATGCACTTTTCATGAAAATGCTACAGATCATCACGCCATGCTTTATCCATGTATTTTCACCACCAAACAAACCGCAAGGAAAGCAAAACAGGGTGTTTTTAATATCACAACCACTTATCCAATCATATTTTTCATATACATCGCTGTTAAAATTCCTGTTAAAATTTCTTGTTTTTGTTTGAACTACATGAGTGATTTATAGGTATGGTGTGGGCTTGCCAATGCGTTTAATTTCATTCTTTTCCTCCAAGTTTAGCGTTGAAAACGGCTGTTAACAAATCGACACTCAGCCAACAGATTAATTTTCACACCCTTATGAATACCAAGCTCTTTATGCTTAGTCTGGATTATCCGTTGTTTTGTCTCACGCAGATACATATTCAGGTCCTTAAGTGACTCACATCGTACAAGATACAATTTAAATCCTCCTTCGAATGAAGTTTCATATTCTTTCATACCACAGTCCTCCATTGTTGACAGTAACTGATGTTTAGTAGGCACCAATCTGGTTTTTTTTCTGAGGACTGATTATTTCACATATATATTCGTGTCCCTGGCCCTTATAACCACCATTGAAGGTCAAGCTACACTGTTTACATTTGAAGATCTTCTTACAAAGTATCTCGTGTCTTCTCTTGTGATAACCTCGGAGGAACTTCTTCCCACATTTTCTCCAAGCGTATCCAGTAGCGCTTGCAAAGATATCCTTGTATGCAGAGTTATTCATATTTATTCTTGATGTAGTAACGTATTAATCCTTCTTCAAGGAAACGTAGGCCTCTTCAACTTGATAACACTTTAGAAAGCTGATTATTCTGGGAGAGAGCACGATATTAACACATCAGGACTAATTAGCACAATGAAGACTAGGTTTTTTTTTTTTTTCCGTGGGGGGAAAAATGCATTATTGCATTCGACCCCCAGCCGGTGTGCAATGGCTGGGGGGATATGTGGGGCTCGCCGCTCAGAAGCGGAATACCCACTAAAAAACCCTACCACGAGTTAATTGTATATTGCTGTGTTAACGTGCATTTGTTTGCATGCTTTTAGTCGGGTCCCGCATAGCACCCCGGTTAGTATGTGAATAGCTACTTAGCTGGCATGCATTGCATGCGAGCGCGTCAAATGTTACTTGCTGGTATTGCCCATGGAACCTGAGCAATACCAGTGGGTTATTTGCGTATGTTTCTTATATTGCTAGTATGTGTTAAATAATGCCTAAGATCTAAAATGTGTGTTGTTTGCAGGGAGTGCCTGCGTGTCACATGACTTAGCATTAACTTACTGCTAGGTTGTACTATTATTGTTATATTAGATTTAGATAAATTGAACAATTTTGTATTGTGTCCTGTGCAGTCAATCGGGCACAGGCGTCTGTCTTGAGATCCGGCCTTCTCGGTCCTTCGTTGAGCTCGTTGTTCTGATGGTAGCCATTGTCGTCTGTGTGCACGACTCCATAATGCAGCGGCCCGTCTTACGCTGCGCACGTCGTTCACGTTGGGAGGCCCCTTCTCCCGGGCCGCCTCAGCTGTTGCTGAGGACTTGAGGGCTCTGCGACGGGCGTGGGCTGAAACAAGGGTAGAAAGCAAGAGAAAGATTAGTGCTGGGATATAGAAATAGGAAGTCTTGGGTCAGTGTCCTTGTCATGTTTGGAGTAGATTGTTTAAGAACTGTTGGATTTGTTCTTGCGTGTCGTCTCGGGAAAGCGTTCTATCGAATAGCGAGAGTGGTCTGTTATGCTTGTAATTTTCGGAATCGTAGTTGCCTAATGCTTTGACTAGATCATTGTGGTGTACGCGTAAGCTTTTGTAGATGTCGTAAGCTAGCTTTTTAACGAATTCTTCTACTGTATGCATTTTAAGTTCCTCGTGGAGTAAATCAGATGGCGCTACGTACGGTACCTTAGCTACCATGCGCAATGTTTTGTTTTGAAATTGTTGTAGTTTTTTGATGTATGTTTTGGCGGCATACCCCCAGACAGGTGCAGCATATGTAAATATTGGTCGTATTAGTGTCTTATATAACGTGAGACCCATGTTGAGATTCAGCTGGGTGTCCATGTTTATGAGCGGGTAGAGCTTGCCTAATTGGGCGTTTGCTTTTCCCCGTAATTGCGTGATGTGTTTCTTCCACGTTAGGCCTTGATCCATTTTGAGGCCAAGCCAGGTTACCGTGTCCTTCCACTTTATGTTTTCACCGAATATGGTAAGCGGTGGAAGCTGGTGTTTCGGGAATCTGTGGTTGATTCGTTTTGTGAATATTATCGCTTGCGTTTTGGGGGCGTTTACTTTAATGCGCCAGTTTGTGAACCAGTCCTCCAAACCATTGAGGCTGTTTTGGAGTCTTCTGTGAATAAGTTCGGTTTTGCCCGATTGTGTCATAATTGCTGTGTCGTCCGCGTAAATGTATAAGTTTGTGTTAGCTGTTTTTGGAATGTCGTTGATATATATATATTGAACAGTGTCGGCCCGAGCAAACTCCCTTGTGGGACTCCTGCTCTGATTGGTCGCTTTGTGGAAAGATGGTTGTTAACTTTCGATTGAAATTTTCTGTTGTTTAGATAATTCGCTATAAGTTTGATCAGCGAGTCATGAATGTTAAGCGTTTTAAGTTTCTTTAATATCCCGGCGTGCCATACTCTGTCGAACGCACGTTCAACGTCAAGAAACAGTGCGCCTGTGGATTTTCTTGTATTGAATCCATACGTGATATTTTCCGTTGCCCTGAGTAATTGTAGGGTAGTTGAATGTTTGGCGCGGAATCCAAACTGTTCTGGGATTAATGTATTTTGTTTAATTAAGTGAATGTTGAGGCGTTTGAGTATCACTTTTTCTAGTAGTTTGCCTATTGTGCTGAGTAGACTAATTGGTCTGTAGTTGTGCGGGTTGGACAGATCTTTCCCTTTCTTGGGGAAGTGGGCCACAGTGGCCAGTTTCCATCTGTCTGGAAAGTGCCCGCTTGTTAGCACGAAGTTAAAGATTTTCGAGAGTAGTTTTATTGCATCCTCAGGCAAATTCATTAGCACTGAGGTGGGAATGCTGTCTGGGCCAGGGGCTTTTCTCTTCTTGAGATGCCTGATTAGCCATTTAATTTCGCTTGGGCATGTTTTACGTATCATGTTATGTGTTTCTTGTTCTTTGTAGTTTTCTGTTTCTGCCTCCGTGACTGCCGTGAAAAGTGGGCAAGATGGAGTGGGATTGGGAGTTAGTGTTTCTTGTAGCGCATCCGCTAGCGTGTTCGCTTTTTGTTGGTCAGTTGATGCGATCTTTTGGTTGTGATGTAATGGGGGAATGTGGACCTTGTCTTGAGTTAGATAACGGGCTATTCGCCACACCGAGTCTCTCTCATAGTTGAGGTTGTCGAGTGTGTTTTGCCATTGCTGGGATATGAACTGTGTAGTTCGTTCCCTGACGAGTGCGTTGAGGTGTCTGAAGTATTCTTGGTCCACCAGATGCCTCGATTTCTGCCATTTGCGCCTGGCACGGTTTCTTTCTTGCGCTAACATGTGTATGTCTTGCGGAAGTTGCGAGTTATTTGATTTCGGTTTGGTTACCGGTACCGCTTCTGTTGTTGCGGTTTGGATAGCTTTTTCTAGTTGTTCAACAGCTATGTTCAAATTTTAAATGGTGTTAGGTTCTGCTGTAGGGAGGTTTTCGCTCACAATCATTGCGAACTTGTCCCAGTCTGCTTTGTTGTAGTTGCGGCGCTGGGCAGGGGGTTCTTGAGTTATAGAACCCTCCAGAGTTATCATGACCGGTAAGTGGTCAGAGGATAGCTCATTTTTGACCTGGAGGTTTATTCTGCGCGTTAAGTTGCGTGTGATTGCTATGTCCAGGATTTCTGGGCGCTGGTTTCTGCTGAAAGGAATGTACGTTTGTTCGGTTGGTGTGTGAATTATATAGTCCGAGTTGTTTTCTAGGTTTAGGAGGGCGGACCCTTCGCGGTTGGTCTCGTTGCAATCCCAAATTTGGTGTTTTGCGTTGAGGTCGCCTGCAAGTATTGCCCTGTTGTTTAGCTGCATGAGCGCATCTATGTCTGCTGTGTCCAGTGTGCCTGGTGGAGCATATGCCGCCGTTACTAATACGCGATTTTGATCTATGGTGGTGTATATACTTGTGGCTTCAAGTGTTCTTAGCTGAGGTAGTGGTGCTAAATCGTGAGCAATGTTTTGTTTTATTATTATTGCGGTTCCTCCTCCGCGCCTGTTCCTGTCATTACGGTGTATTGTATATCCTTTTAGGTTGAATCTGTCGCGATCACAGAGATGGGTTTCGGTAATTAGCGCTATGTGTGTATTGTGTTGCGAGAGAAAGTCTTTTAGTTCGGTCTTTCGTCTGCGCACTCCTCGGGCATTCCAGTTAGTGATATTTAGGATGGGTGTGTGATTCATAGGAAGCCTGGAGAGGTAAGGAGCTGGAAGAAGTCACGATACGAGGCAAGGATGGAGCGGGTCTCCGACGGTCCCGACGTTGCCAGAAGTTCTAGGATCTGCATGCTGGACTCTCGAAGGTCATCAGAATCCCAGCCTGTGCGGAGGATGTGGTGGTAGGTGTTTCGCTGGTGCTGGAATCTCGGATCTGCGAGGGTCTCTTCTCTCGTCGGCGCCTCCCTCGCAGATTGACGTGGCTTACCTGGTGGTTGGTTCGGTTTCTGAGCCCTAGGCCTTTCCACCCGAGCGGTCGCTTCTGCCGGCCGCACCGACACACTGGAGGAGGGAGGCACCCGCGCCGGAGCCGCCCCTCGCGCACGGCCCACCACTTTCCGCTCGCCCGAGCGACCACCATTCCCCGAAAGGTTGCGCGCCGCTGCCACCTGTCTCTGATACTCGGGACAAGCCCGGTACCTGGCCCCGTGGCCCGAAGTGAGACACAGTGCGCACTTCCTCTCGGGGATGGAGACGTCACAGGTCCGCGAATCGTGGGGAGCCGTGCACTTAGAGCAGACCACCGCGCTCGCCGTGCACTTCTCCTCCGTGTGTCGAAGCTGCTGGCATCGGCTACACTGCACCGGGATAACCGGTCTACGGTACTGCTCCACCTTCACTCGAAAGTGAAGCACGTACTCGCGATGCCGCAAACGGTCTAGGTCGTCCGCCGTCGCCAGGTCCACCAGGTAGAACGGAAGAGGCGTTCGGGCCCGGTCGAACCGTCGTAGTTGCACGACCCGAAGCACTGAAAAGTGCTCGGCACGCAACTCTGCCTTAATCGCCTCCTCCGCGCCGTCAAAGTAGACGTGCTTCACCACAGCACGGAAGGTCTGGCGGTCGTTCCTCGTCGTCATGGTGAAGGTTACCCTGCGCTCCCTCAGAAAGGCAGTCAACAGCGCGTAGTCCCCGGCGGACCTGGTGCGCACGAGGAAGTCCCGAGAAATCGGGGCCCTCGAAATGACATACCCATCGTTGGGGTGCAGGGCGTCGAAATCTTGCAGCGTCTGGAACAGAGTGACGTGGGTCTTGGACACATAGATGGGAGGTTGGAGACGGGAGGAGAGGGCTTGGGCGTAAGAGGAAGGAGGGTGCCTGGGGACTGGGTTGGGGGTTGGAGCGGGTTGAGAAGGGGAAGGAATAGGAAGGAAACCAGGAGGGGGGTTGACGGGATGGGCAAGAAGGGCAGGGATGGGAGAGGGCGGTCCGGGGATGGGGGAGACAGGACGAGGGGGAGGGGTGGGCTGAGGGACACAGGAGCGGACGGAAGAGGACGAGGATGAACGGGAGGCAGGGAGTGGAGAGTCGAGGGCAGCCGGGGTGATGGACAGGCATGGAATCGCAGCCGGGCTGCTATCCATACCAGCAGGGTTAGGGGTGGAGCGAGGAGAGGGACCAGAAGAACGAGGAGTGGATGTAGAGGATCGAGGAGTAGGAGCAGAGGAGCGATGAGCAGGAGCAGAGGAACGGGTGGTGTGTGCGGAGGATCGTGGAGTGGGAGCAGAGGAGCGGGGAGAGGGTCCAGAGGAGCGAGGAGTGGGTGCAGCGGATCGAGGAGTTGGTGCAGAGGATCGAGGAGTAGGAGCAGAAGGAACAGCAGAAGCACCAAACTGAAGCTGGGTCTTGGCAACCGCTTGCCTAGTGACCCGCAACTCCGTCGGGGAGCCCTTCTTGGTCTTACGCTGCTTGGTCATGGAGAAAAATGGAGGATAATACAAGGCAAGTATGTAAAATGAAAAAGTAGAAAGAAGGAAGAGTAGAGAAAGCTTACGCTACCTAACAGGGGGCTTAAATACTATAAAAAGAGGAAAAGATAGGGCAGTGGAAGAGAAAGAACAGCTAGTGGGCGCTAAAAAGCCCGAAAAGCAGAGGTCCTACCCGAAGGTGCCGAGATTCCAGTCAAGAGACTGTTAGCAGCGGACGTGCTTTTCTACCCAGTTAGACTGTTGGGTGCTTTTTTTTTTTTTTTTTTTTTTTTTTTCGAGTGGAGGAGAAAATGATTTAATCACTAACCCCAGCCCCGATGGGAGTCGGGACTGAGAGTGTGGGAATCTCCGAGCGTCGGCATACCCACTAAAAACTCCTCCACCGGTTAGGTCGTGGATTTGAAAGGAAGTTCAAGGGAAAGGTAGCACGGTCCCGCATAGCACCCGTGTTAGTCTAGCGAAAGATTCTAAGCTGCCGCCCAATGGGCGGGAGCGGCGTGAAGTGCGATCCTAGCCTACAGCCATGACAAATTGCCCTGACTGCAGCCTAGGGGGTTAGGAAGTGGAAGTAGATAAGGGGGTTCAAAGGAGATAATACAAGGGAATGGTGATGAAGGTGAACTTACTCTGGCGCTGGAGGCCGTCGTCGTTTGGACTGGTCTTGCACAAGCGCACGGCATTGTGCAAGAATCCGCTGCTGGCTCTCGGAGATGACCAGCGGTGTCCTCTCTGGTGGTTGTGATGGTGGTGAAGGTCTTCCTTCCGCGAAGCTGGTCTCCAGGTTCTGCAGCCGGGTAGAGATGTGGTGCAGTTTGGCCAACAGGTCAGCGGCGGTGGTTTGTTGCTGAGTAGTGCCAGCAGTGATGGCGGACTGCAACTCCTGGAGCTTCTCGGTGGTGGTGGTGATGAACTCGTCCAGAGCCGCGATGCGCACACCAATGTCCAGGACCTCCGCGTGGAGATCCTGAACGGCGTCGCGCAAACCCTGGATTTCCTCGTGGATCGGCGTAGTAGACGAGGGTGTCGGCGCTGGTGATGGTTCTGATGTCTGTGGAGGTGCTGATGACTGCGATGTTGGTGCTGGTGGCTTCGGCGGTGCCTTCCTGCGGGGATGCAGGGGGCAGAGCGCCTGGCCGGTGAAGTGGGATGACCCTCCACAGGTCGCACAGTAGCGGCGTCGGCGTCGAAGGTCGTGCTGGGTGCACGATGCGGTGGTGCAGGCTGCTCCACAGTAGTGGCACCTCGGTTGAGCTGAGCAGGTCGTCTCATTGTGCCCGTAGGCACAGCAGCGTCTGCAGGGAGCCTGGCGTTCCACTCGGCTGGCCTCGATGCGTAAGCACCGCCCTAACAAGGGCAGGCCCGCCCTCAAAGCAGCTTCGTAGTCGCCAGGATCTGCAAACTCCAACCTGACGAGCGAAGTGGGTCCCTGAGCTCCATGAATCCTGGTGGCCTTCAAGGCTGAAGGCCACTGTTGGTGCGCTGCGGTGACGAGGAACCTGGCTGGCAGGTCCCTCGGGACTCCACGAACGACGGCGCTGTACCTCCCATGAGGCACAGGCTGGATCTGTGGTGGCTGGGAAGTGCCCAGAATCGGCAGCGTGGATGCCGGTGAGTGAGGCGGCGATTGCCGAGGCAATCGCGGTGAAGCGGCGCTGGCTGGCGGAGAAGCGGCGGTTGCGGCATAGGTTGCCCTAGGCTGCGGTGGCTGCGGCGAAATCTCCTCGGCGGGTGCCGGAGGAGATGAAGAGGTTCCTGCCTGAGCAGGAGCGGCGGCAGAGCGACCCTTCCTCCTCGCCATCTCGGAGCTATCCGCGTGACTGTAAAAAAAAAAAAAAAAAAAAAAAAAGGTGGACCAGCAAAAAGTGGCGGACCGTGTGGAGAACGGCCGCCGCTGCGAAGGTAGATGTTGCCGGCGGTTGCTGGCTGGCTCGCCGAGGAGGTCGCTTGGAGGCTTGCGCTGGCTGTCTGCTCTGCGTCAGCCAAAAAAGGCTGGAAGAGCGGAAGCTGGCTGCTCTGCTTCAGGCCAAGAGGCTGGAAGAGCGCCTCTCGTAGATCTCTAGTAGTCCTTCTCTAGACTAGGGACTGAAGGTATCCTAATTATAGAGAGAGCACCGACCTCTTAGATCAATCATAAACTCGCTCCATATCTAGCTGTATATATCGCTCTACGCGCATTAACCTCCGCCATATAACCTCACACACAGAGACAGGATATCTATGACGTCACACCCAGAGACACGATGTCTGTCAGTATCAAACTCGTTTAAACGCGAATATGTTGTCACACCAACAAGAGAAGTATTCTCACGCGCTTATTCAGACAGATGTTTCCATTCAAAGCCTACCACAACCACCACCACTGCCGCTACCACCACCCATTATACCAAATCTAGAACAATCTCTATTGTCACAATACTTAAAAATAAAAGCTTAAAAGGTAACGAAGAAGATTTTCCGCCTTATTTAGTAAAATATATGTATATACTGCATTATTTCATGATTTCATTTCCTTTTCAATTCTTCCTTTTCATCTCCCCCCAGAAAGACCATTACATTTCACTACAATCACGAGCAAATCAATTTTTACTGAGTTACACACATTTTAGGCTTCTGCAATCGAACCATAGTAATGTTTTAATAAATGTATTTTAATAATTTAGCTCCCCCGCATCAGCATCTACCATTTAATCTTTACTCGAACATGATATGATCCATACGCTTGAAGATATATGAAATCACCCCTTCGGGATTCGATCTGAGTACCTTAAAGTAATTTTTGTCATGACAACGATATTTAGGGATTAGGTACTCTGTTCAATTTTTACTTGACGTGGCTATCTATGTTAGATTACGAGTTATTAGATTTGTAAGTTAATTTAGTTGAATCGGTATTTGAACCCTGAACATCAGTAACAAAATTATTTATAATATTAGTTTGGTATGTTATGCAGAGCTGTACACAGTTACATCAACCTAAGTGACATATCATAGAGTATAGAGGGAAATTAAGAAAGTCATTGAAAGATCGGAATTCGAAATAAAGACAATTGATAGACAATTATATACAGTATTAATTACACATTATAGGAGCTATCAAACAAGCTTTTGTACACTCCCCTATCTCTCTTAGTTTCTGAGATAATGGAGATTTAAAAAAATTAAGGATCGACCTCAGGACGTCAGGTACCCTAATATAGATTCACAAGATATTACCTAATGACATAAATGCAATAAAGTTTATTTGGCGTCTTTATCTTAATTAATTCCGGAGTTTTAAATTTATAATTAAATTTCATTTTATCAGTATTCGAACCCAAAATACTAGGAACAAAATTATTCACAATATTAGTTTGACATGTTTAAAGGAGCTGTACGCAGCTACGGCATCAATCTGAGTGATATATTCTAGAGTATAGAGGAAAATTAAGGAAGTCGTTGAAAGATCGGGATTCCAACTAAGGAAAACTGATTGGCAATTATATACAGTATTAATTACGCATCATAGGAGCTGTCAATCATGCTTTATTTCACCCCTCTATCTCTCTTAATTTCTGATACAATGGAGGTTTAAGAGTTAAGGTTTGAAACTAGGACACCAGGTACCCAAATATAGATTCGTAAGAAACTACCTATTGACATAAAGTAACGCAGTTTATTTGACATCTTTAGCTTAACTAGTTCCGGAGTTATTAGAAGATTAATTTGTAATCACTCCTAGGATTCGAAACAGGGCATCCCGGTCAACCTGGAACATACCGCAATGACGCGCCGTATTTTAAGAATTTAATTAGGTTTTATACCATTGTTCTATCTCTTTTTGTTCAGGAGATATAAGCGATTAAACATTAGGGAAAATGAGAGTGGGGGTGGGGCTAATTAGCATATTAATTGCACATTCCTACATGTATTCTAAATACCTACGCCACTATCTGAATTACCTGTGAAATCATACGGAACTATGCAACACCCACTTTCCGGTATCATTCCCACCCTGTGATACTAACAGAATTATTTACCTTTTTGCGTGAGCCGGTCACCTTTTTGCGTGAGTGGGTTACGTGCTGAAGCTGTCTAGAATTAGCGCTCTAACATTGTCAGTAAAATAATTTCCATGACGATTGCATCTAAAGCATCATATAAGCCTTCTTCCATCATATATTCCTACTCATTCAGTAACTGCCTAGCCTAACGCTTTCCTCGTTTTCCTATACCTCTCATACATACAAATGCATACTCTACTCTCAACCTGTATCTAGTCCAGTATCTCTCCCCGTAATCCCTATATTTTCCATATAAACGCATGTTCTACTCCTCAACATGGCTGGCCAAGCTCCTATCTTCGTTTTCTCGTCTCTCCCTATTAACGCATACTCAAACCTTCCTAGCTTAATACCTCTCCTCAGTTTTCTGTCTCTCCCATATAAAAGGCATATTCTACCCTTCAAGTTCTGACTAGTCTAGTTCCTCCCCTCGTATTCCCTATCTCTCCTGTATATAAGCTCATATTTCTACTCCTTCAGTATCTGTCTAGTCTAACACCACTCCTCCTGTTCCTATATGTCTGATACATATAAACGCACACTCTACTCTCAACCTCTGTCTAGTCTAGCATCTCTCCCCGTAATCCCTATCTTTCCCATATAAACGCATACTCTACTCCTCAATATCTGTCTGGCCTAGTACTTCTCCTAGTATCCCATACCTCTCGTAAAGCACATTCTCTCCTGCCCTCTGTCTAGCTGAGTACCTCTCGTTGGTTTCCTATCTAGCCCATATAAAACGCATTCTACCTTAACATCTGTCTATCCTAGCATATGATCTCTCTCCGTTTTCTCGTCTTTCCTTATAAACGCATACTCAAACTCTGTCTAGCCTGACACCTCTCCTCTACCTCTTCCATATAAACGCACTTCCCTCCTTCAACCCCTTGTCTAGCCTAGTGTCGGTTGTGGTATTCCCTATCTCTCCACTATAAACCCACTTTCCTCCTTGAAGCGCCACATCTACCCTCGGTTTCCCTATCCTTTCCCATATATGCCCCCCTTAAAGGGTTCCAGCTCCCTCCTAAATAACCTACTAGTGTATAATAAACAAAAAAAAACGTGGAGCTATTCCAAAACTGTCATGCAATATTTGCAGTGAAGAAATAGGCTGGCGTGGCGCAACTGGTTGAATGTTGGGTTTTTGAAATTAATTTGCAATTACAATTACAGCCTTTGCGTATAAATTCCTTTTGTAGCCACATGCTCTGGCAGGAATTATTACATAAACGATGTAGCAATACTCAAGAGACATATTTATCACTCGATAAAGATATAATACTTTTATAAAACCGGAATAATTAGATAATTAAAGAAAGTTACTTCTGAATATTCTGAATGCCATAACCAGAAGTGTTTGGAAAGTAGGTTCGAAGGTATTGGGAATCTGATGAAGAAAAACATAATAAAAGTGATTGAGCATTCTTACGGAATGAAGAATTGTAATTATATTAGAGAAAGGATATATACTTTAAATACACAATAAAGAGTAGAACACAGCAGAAAATTAACAATTTTAGTTAATAATGTGACAAAAATAATAAAATGAAATAAATATGAAGAGATGCACATGTCATGAAACCTCAAAAATTGTTTTATAATGAAATATAGGTATTAAACTTATGAATGACACGGAAATAAAAAAACGAGTGCCGATTTAACACTTGAAAAAAACAAATTTGAAAATTCCAGCTAATAACACCAAATGTAAAGCTTTTTTATGCCACATCCCAGTGGTTAGAGCCACCAGACGAAAACCAGGAGATTGGTGGTTCAAATCGCGGCTATGGCATAGATATTTTCAGTCCTATGGTTCTACCGTTCCAAAAAGCCTTGCTATTTTACCGACCTTTAATTTTTTAGTTATGCTACACACCATGGCCGTAACATCCACCGAGCAAGAAATAAACACAACAATATTCAAACCAATAGCGAGTAGAATAAAGTAATGAATGCAGGATGAATAATTTGAAAGATAAATGACAAACGAAGTTTAAGATCATAAATTAAGTAATAAGTGAGGGGAGATAAAGATGGAATATAATTAAACAATTTCAAGATGAAGGAAGAGAACAGAACGAGAGATATAGGCGAATTACTATAAAGAAAATTGAATAAATTCCAAGCATATGTAGTAATGCAATTCTATGAGGATAAATGTGAGCTAAAAGGGCTGAAAGTTAGCGAAATTCAACAGCCGAAACAGTAGGGGAGGATTAAAAAAATTAGGAATCTTTTAAAATACGAAAGTAGCTTATTTCTATAAGGGAACATCCTACTGCAGGATGAAGCGATATCAGATAATCCCTGGGAAAATCGAATCGCTCATGCGAACAGAAAATACAGTAAAACATAAGTAGTCAAGTAATCAGACGCTAGAGAACGCTAACATTCGACATTATTGTAGCCAATAATAGAAAAGAGAAAGTTATGAAGCCTGAAAATACAAATTTAAGAACATCACGTGCATAGAAAAAGGACTGGGCTAAAATAGAGAAGGTGTGTGAAATAGAAATTTATCTAGGAGCGGAGCACAATTTCAGAGTGCGCAACTGCATCACCTCGTGTTGATGTTTTACTAGGAGAAGCTGCGTCACACGGTGCCAAAAATGCGTGAGCAAAAATCCGTATTATGTTCAAGTAATCACTGATAAAGTTATAATATGGGAAACGGAATAAAAGAAGGGAGAATATTATACAAGCATATTTACATTGTAGACAGGGTCGCGTGTAAACTCTTGAGTGATGGGAAGTCGGAAAAGCAACAAAGTGTTAAAAACATTTTCTCGTGTGGATTATCACATAAAGGGCACTGGAAAGGAGAAAAGACATTTTTATTTCTCTCCTATGCACACCACCCTGAGAGACCCATCCTCTACCTGAGCCGAGCAAACATGGTCTGTACCAAGAACTATATCCCCCACCAGACAACTAAAACCGAATGGTTTACAAAAAGACAAACAAAAAACAAAAACAACAAAATAAACACATTTTGAACAGACGTACATGCACCATGTTTATATTTTATTTAGAGAGGGTATGTTTATATTATTTATTAATATTTTTGGATGGAATGCAATATTTACTCCACTTACTATAGACAAATAGTAAAGAAATTAAGAAGCTAAAACAGAAAGAAAAGGAAAAAAAAGAAATTCGGGCTTTTAAGTATGTCAGTTATACACATTTGCACTTAGAAAAGCATAAAGCTGCAACATGCAGTATTTCGGTTTACTTCTCTACTACGTAAATAGTAGGTAGAGGTGTATTGCATTCCACCAAAAACTTTGTTAGCGATATTTCACTGGAAGCACATGTTTTTAAGCCTCTTGAATAAAAATCATTTTTAGAACAACGTTCGTCTCTCTCTCTCTCTGTCTCTCTCTCTCTCTCTCTGTGTGTGTGTATCTGTGAACATCATGCAATGTCCAAGAAGTACCAAACCTGGTATTCAGGTTCAACATCTTCCGAAAATGCGACACGAAAGTTTTCAAGAAAATCTTCCCAAGCTACGCTTTACATCGTAGAATTTTCGAAATGTTCGGTATTCCAAAAATATTCCTTATAACAGGAATATTGTCTGGTGATAGTTATTAATAATCATTGTAAATTCATAAGTGTATAAACATTTTATGTTTCAATAAGCTAAATATTGAACATTCCACAGGTGCCATAGCCCAAGGCATAGGGAAATGTGAAACATTTACGAAAAGGTTGCTTCTCAAGCCAAACAAAGGCAAGCTATAGCTCTTTAGAAATCTTTGTTCACCTTAATAGGGACGCGTGAAAGAAAGAACTTGCGAGCGGAGAAGAAGTCAGCAAATTGTCGAAAGCACATACGACGCAACACGCGCATATAAATTCTTAGAACAAATTAGAAAATTAGAATAAAATACACCAATGGGATTATTAGAAGAGCCCGATTGAAATGGAAAATACAGACGTAGTTAGAATCACAAGACCTGCTTGCAAACCTTGGAGCGACACTGGAAACGCATAATCACACAATTTACACTTCTCACACACACTCAAAATACATGAAAGTATATAATGTGAAACACGCGTGATAAACGCATACAGAAACACACGGGAGTGAATGCTTACTAAATGTATTAGTGAAAACACGAAAACTCTTAGTGAAAATTCACAACTAAGGCTCTAATGGGGAAACGCATTCGAATAAATAATACAAGAAATGTTTAATTATCAAATACATAACGGGATTTTCAGTATTGCGAATACTAAGTAAACTTGCGATGGGTACTATCAAAGATGCTAAACTTACATGTTCTCACTTTAAAGTTGGTGGGGTCTAATAAAGGTTCTTCTCGTACTTTGAAAAGATTCAAAAGGGTCATTATTTCAAAACCCATCGCTCACAAACACCCGTGCACAGATAGAGTCAAAGCCGAGGCAAATTAAGAAAACTAATTATAATAATGAGACCATTCTAAAACATAAAAGTACCACCGCAAGCTGTACCGACTTTGATTAAAATACAACATTTAAGATCTTTGTATGAGAAACAAATAGTATATCTTAAATCTTCTGAAATTAGCCTGTTTGCGAAGGAACTTTGTTTAAGTGGTAGACCATAAGAAATAGACAAAAACTTAATATACAAATAGTATAGATCGCTTTAAAATACACATTTTATTTCGAAGAAGTTTTTTGGCATCAGCCATTTCGATATATCCGGTGTTGTTGGTTTGAATTTGCAACATTTTGTTATTTTTAACCTAGTATCGCTTTTCGGTTGTTTCTCTCGATGTCATGGAAAGAGTATGGAATTTCTAGGCCAGCATATAGGAATCTGGTTTGTAAATATCTGAGTAACAATTCAGTTGTGTCTATCCACCTTACACCTTCAATGCAACGTGTAATGAAACTACATCTGTAAAGATTTATCTCAATTATAATGAAGATGATTTAGAAATAAACTATCATAAGTATAGTCTGCACAGGCTATATAAACCAGACGGTATTAGGTAGCAAAAGGCATGTGAATATAACATCGGGTCTTTTTAATGGTCTCCAGTATTTATCTTGCACTAAGTTTTCGTTTGCTCTTGTGTTTTTCTAGTTATGCAAATTATATCAATTAAAGAGTTAGCTGTCTCTTTTATCAAAGTCTTATATTCAAACCATGTATTCCAGGCTATCAACAGAAGATTCAGATGCATGTATTAATTGTCGAGCAAATATGAAACAAATCGTATTTTAATAAAATCGTTAGAGATATTTTTTGAGAAAATAAGAAGTAACTCGAGTTTTTAATGTAAAATATTAGTTTGGAGTGAGGGGATCCTTAAGATCATCATGTCTTATCCTTGGAACATACTGAAATGTATACTTTTATAAGTGAAAAGCTCTTAGTATAACAGAAAAATAAACAAAACCAAACGAAATGAAGATATCTTAAATGTAGAACCTCACTTTAGAGGATTTCTTACTTAACTTAAAGTGTACAAATTTTATAAAAAAAAAGAAATATGTATCAATGTGAATATAGCAAGCATTCAAGCTAAAAAATATAAATGCTGGTTCATTATCTGAAACGTTAAAATTTCAACTAGCCATATTAAAGTTTGTGCAGTACAAAAAGTTGTACTAATAAATGGCGTATGAAAATGCAGTTTATTCATATTGCCATTGTTGATGACTACAAGGTACATTAATGATTCCGTATTTTGTAATGTGTTGTAATCAAAGAAGAAAATACAAATGCTGCCTAATCAACTCTTTTCATTTTCATACAGTTATTACATATGTGGTATCTTATTATTAATTCAATTACGCTCTGCTATGTTCGTTCGAATGGATTTTTCATATGTCAACCTGTAATGCCTGGAAGATATTACTAGTAAATGAAGCCTTTAAAAGCAATGTTTTGAAAGCTTGTTCTGAAAGAATGGACGACATTTATAGTTAATTCAATAAGTCTTTGATAATTATATAAAAGAACATAGTTTATAAAGAGAATGTACAATAAAGCAAACGAAACACGTCCATATAGTGTTACCTAAAACAAAAGACGTCTTTGTGACTAGAAAACCTTTAGACAGGGCAGTCAACAGTGAATTAAACGAATATTACTGAAATTAGTGCAAGGAGTTTATTCAGGCGTAAAAATTCTTCGCATGGACTCCTTCGGAAGGGAAGTAAAGCGGTGGCTCCGTGTAGTAGATTTACGGCACGTAAAAGAACCTCAAGACTGAGAGGCCTGTGAGCAAAATTTTCGCTTTCGCGGCCAATATAGAATGGAACGCTAAGGACCATAGTAGTTAAAGAGCGTCCTTAAATAAAACTCAAGTTTTTACGTGGCGAAAACAGTTTTTAATATGACTTTCAGTCTATAGTACCGCCGATTTATCTCCGGCTCTGAGAGTTTACGCGACCGAGAAAGCCAGTGTTGCCAATTCTTGCCCCCTACTGTTAACACGTGTGTATACATGTGCCACGTCTTTGCAAAGTGCAAACAATGAAATAGTTGTCTATATTAGAGTATTTAAAATATGCGAATAGCATTTCCAGGAAGCTTAAACAAAGAGATTTAAATTACTCACACTTAAAATGTCAATAGTCCAGCGGATAGACGTCGCACTCCTCGTAGATGTCCATTTCTTCATCATTAGTGTCACTGGAGTCATCACTGTCAGCATTTAATGAAATAACTAATTCTTCTACGCGTTCTTCCAAAACACCTTGAACTTTTTTGCTTGAAGCAGAAGTTCCCAAGTATGTTTCACAACACTCTGTCACTTTTCAATTCTGAAGAACCACTAGCCATAGCGATATAACAACTATAACGATAATTATAACAATAGTTATAATGGTAACTATAACAAGAATAAGGCATTAAATCGCACACGCACAAAAAAACCAACCTCACCTGAACTAAAGCAAATTGCTACTGACCACACGTGCTTCACTTACAAGAGAATTTGCAACATAGTCCAAAATGCAGTGGACTCACACGGGGAAGAAGACTGTAATTGGTCCTAGCAGACAACCTCTACCCTTTGCTGTGCGAGTCAATCTAGTACTGCAAACCTTGCCAGATTTTCGTTTCTTTTCTTTCGTGTTGTGTTTTGCGTGTAGTAGCAAAGCTCTAAACAACAACAGTAAACTATATTTATTAAAAATGTTAGAAGAAAGCAAATTATAATCCTGATTTATCTGTTGAAATGAGACAGAATAACTTCCTTTACTGCGAAAATTCACAGCGCCAGTATTGTTAGAGGTGTCCATTCTGATATTTACCCTCACAAAACGTCAGGGCCGGAGATACAGCGGCGTGATTATAATGATGGTTAATCACTATGAACTAAAAATGTGATTTTATAGTGGTATTTTTCTGTTCAGTCCTGTGCATACATATAGAATAAACATTTTCATAACAATGAAATAAAATGACGAGTTCAAATTATAAACTGTCAGTATATCATTGGCTTGTCAACGGTGAACTATTGACATTCTTACATTACCTTTGTACTTGTGTTCGAGATTCACTGGGTAGTTCTAGAAGCCGGTCTAGCAAGACTAAGAAGGAGGGTTCCATATGTACACTCGAAAGTGAAAACTTTGAAGCATATATCTGGCATTATTTAATTTACTTTATATATCAGAGAATCGCTTTTGGATTTGTGTTGCGAAGAAATATTCTATGCCTGGAAAATATTAGAGTACATTTGCCCTCCTCGCAAAAAAATTTTCTAATTATTCTCACTAGAAAGTGATGAGAACTATGGATGACATTCCAAGAATTTTTGGCAAAATTGGTTTAGAGAATGATTTTGAGAAAACTGACAAAAACTCTTGACTCTTCAATTAAGTTTGCAAATATCCTTTTGTATAGCTTGCTCGAGTATTTTTTTAACTTCCTGCAATATTTAGATACCCAGCGGGATGGCTCAGGCGGTAACGTCTGTGGCCTGCAGTCAACAGGTCGTGAGTTCAATTGCCGTGGTCGAACTTCCTGACCCTTGGGTTTTTTCGGGATTTCCCGAGGTTGCCAGACAAATGCTTACATGCCCGAATTTCCATTCTTATTTCACTTCACCTTATACCTGTTTGGTTTCTTTTAGGGTTGCAAGTGTCGGCGGGAGGTCTCGGCGTGTGCATGGCAGGAGAAAAGGAAACTCTGAGTAAATCTTCATCCCCCGGAATGCGAGCGGGGTTCGCCCATAGGAGGAGAGGGCTGCCGACTGCACCAGTCGCCGCACGGGGAGTTCAAAACTGTAAATGGTAGGGTCCCTACTCTCTGCCTGTCGTGCCTCCTGGTCCGGCCGTCCTCTATCTCCTCTCACCTACTCTCTCCCTCCCAGGGAGCACCCCGTAAGGGGTCTAAGTGCAAAAAATCTGTGTAGGTCGATGTGCTAAGACTTCTCCGCTTCTAGTCCTATCCCATCGTATATTAAGATACTTATTTTACTGGTTCTAAACCTTTTCTTAAAAGAATTACTTTTTAAAAAGCCGGAGTACTATGCGACTATGCAAACAAATTATTCTAGTAGTAACATAACAGTAATGCAAATAAATTATTAATATAAAACATAGCTTTGTAGTGTGTCTTTGAATATCTTACGGAGTTTTAAACAATCCATCTTCAAACAAACTCATCTTCAGTCATCTTGGACTCGCACTGTGGCCAAAAAAAAAAAAAAAAAAAAAATAAACAGGAAAAAATAAAATCTTCCACATTTAAACTTAAGCCAATTTCGCATGAAGGAGCGGTAATATGACTCATTTGACAGCACCGTTAGAATAATAGGGGCTCCGGCCGTTGTCACAAAGACACTAGCATACCACTCCTGGTAGCTTAGGGTTCTGGTCTAGGTCATCTTCACATTCCGTTTGACGTTGAATAACGGAGCTGTTGGTATCTATTTCCAAGAAGGTGTTATAAAATTACGTCAGTATATAATTGTTTACTTGGACGTGAATGTTGAAACAAGACCAAGAGGCGAAAACGAAATATTCGCTGCTATGTAAAATATCATCGTTTAAAAAATATTTTCAGTAACAAAGGATGATATTTAGTGAACCATTGCTCCTTCTTACTAAAGCTGCGAACTTCAAACAAACGAGATTTGTTCTAATAGCCCACACTATATCAGCAAACGTTCGATTACCAAGAGTAGATTATTTCCCAATTTCTCAAATTTCAAGGCGTACATTTATTTCGCTCTAAAGTAGCGCAGTTTTAGTTACTGATATTTAAAATATAACAACTATTAACAAGGTTACTTTCTTTGTAAGACCAACACAGATAATGCTATACCCGCAATATGCTGGTTAACCTCTATGTTTATTTGGTATTCATATTCATGATTACGGATACTATTTGAAGCAAATTCATAATTCTGTTCCTTACATGTGTACATAATCACTAAAAATACCTCACCTTGTATCGCCTCAATGATTTCTACATTAAAAATTCTGATATGGTGCACTCACATACGTTTTTCTACTCACTCTTGTATAAAGTATTCTTATATTCGCTTATTCTTCTATCCACTTCATTTTAATCGAGATAAAAATTTGCAAATTGTCTTAATGTATTGTGTAATGGATTTGAGGAATGCAGTAAACTGAAACGATGGCCTAATGCAGAGGTGGCGAAAACGTGACTCGCGAGTTATTTTGACTCGCAGGCGAACGTTCTCTCTCTGCAACCGTCCGTTTGTTTTTCACACGCTTCTGAGTGATGCAATGTGTGTTGCATATTTGGTGACTCGCGGAAGAAAGTCGTTTTCGCCACCCTTGGCCTAATGTTTTAAGAGTGGGTCGCTATACGACGGCTTTGAAATTCCCTTCTCTTTGCATGGCCAAGAGAGAGAGAGAGAGAGAGAGAGAGAGAGAGAGAGAGAGAGAGAGAGACAAAAGCTTCCTATTTGCGAAAAGCATAAGCTTTTTAAAATTCAAGCCACTAACTAGGAATATCTTGTAAAGGGTTAACTCAACAGAAAATAAAGTAAAAATATTTCACTTAAATTGTGCGATTTAATGAGATATACATTCTTGTGTAGTAGTATTTCGTCTATCTCTTAGGGTTTACCAGTTGTGTGAAAGTCATTTAAAATGATCTCGGAGGATACTCCTAGAAAATTCAATATATAAATTTTGTCTTTAAAATAACTTAAAATTTACACTATGTGATCAAAACTATTCGGACACCCCCACAAACATTCGTTTTTCATCTCAGGTGCATTGTGCTGCCACCTACTGCCTGATACTCATTATCTGTGACCTCAGTAGCCATTAGACATCGTGAAACAGCAAAATGTGACGCTTCGTGGAACTCACGGACTTCGAACGTGGTCAGGTGATTGGGTGTCACTTGTGTCAGAAGTCTGTACGCGAGACTTCCACACTCCTTAAACATCCCCACGTCCACTGTTTCTGATGTGATAGTGAAGTGGAAACCTGAAGGGACATGTACAGCACAAAAGCGTACAGGTTGACCTCATCTGTTGACTGACAGAGACCGCAAACATTTGAAGAGGACCATAAAGAGTAATAGCCAGACCTCTATCTAGACCATCACACACGAATTCCAAACTGCACCAGGATCCACTCCAAGTACTATAACAGTTAGGCCTGAGGTAAGAAACGTTGGTTTCCATGGTCGAGCGGCGTCTCATAAGCCGCACATCACGCAGAAAAATGCCAAACGACGCCTCGCTTGGTGTAAGGAGCGTCAACATTACACGATTGAACAGTGGCAAAACGTTGTATGCAGTGACGAATCACAGTACACAATGTGGTGATCCGATGGCAGTGTGTGGGTATGGCGAATGTCCGGTGAGCGTCATCTGCCAGCGTGTGTAGTGCAGCAGAGAAATTCGAGGTGGTGGTGTTATGGTGTGGTCGTGTTTTTCCTGGAGGAGGCTTGCACCCCTTGTTGCTTTGCGTGGCACGATCATAGCGCAGACCTACATTGATATTTTAAGCACCTTCTTGCTTCCCACTGTTGAAGAGAAATTCGGGGATGGCGATTGCATCTTTCAACACGATCGTGCACCTGTTCATACTGCACGGACTGTGCCGGAGTGGTTACACGACAATAACATCCCTGTAATGGACTGGCCTGCTCAGAGTCCTGACTTGAACCCTATACAACACCTTTGGGATGTTTTGAAACGCCGACTTCGTGCCAGACCTCACCGACCTACATCGATACCTCTCCTCAGTTCCGCACTCCGTGAAGAATGGGCTGCCATTCCCCAAGATACCTTCCAGTATCTGATTGAAAGTATGCCTTCGAGAGGGAACGCTGTCATCAAGGCCTAGGGTGGGCAAACACCATATTGACTTCCAGCATTACCATGGAGGGCGCCACGAACTTGTACGTGATTTTCAGCCAGGTGTCCGGATACTTTTGATCACGTAGTGTAGTATTGTCGTAACCTCTACATTTTAATAACTCACGGTGGGGGTAGAGCAAGGTACAGGTTTACAAACACATCACAAACTACAGGAGGTCCGACAGGGGTGAGCTCAACTAAGTTCTTAAATACCTGAAATTCCTAGAAATATATCTAGATCATGGTGTGGAAGGATAGAAGGAATTAGCTACTTCAATAATCTACATAGTAAAAGTTTAGATGGAAGAATTTAATAAAGATTGGAATTGATACATTGTTACCTTCTGCTGATGGTGGAGCGTCCCTTCCTACATTTGCACAACTCACTGCATTCCAAGAGACTGACTTAGCGTCAGACGCTACTACTGAGAACCGGCTTTTCCCCCACTACCATGACGTCATTCCTGTCTGTGTTGCCAACGCAAGAACGACCCAAACAAGCATTACCATAACTAAGTGTTAATACATATATTTCCACAACAAAATGCCACAGTATATCAATCAAATTCGTTAGACATTTTGGCAAAATCAAAATTTTCGAATAATCTTCTATATAAAGTGTAGCTTTAGTAGGTTTTATTCTTTAAAATATTCTTGTTGCATTCTTGGGAGATGTTGAACTTAAATTGTAAGGCTAGTATTTAATCCACTTTTCGTTTGAGTTATGGTGTTCATAGACACACACAAACTCGTGAAGCTTTTTCTAAAAATCTTTTTTGGGGATTCAGGGGACTTCAAAACCCTTTTCTGATGTAATATCGACATCGAAGTTTTGAATGTCGATTTTATTTCCACGTATTAAAGAGATAAATACGTATGTTTCCTCCTAAACGGCTATTGTGTACAACGTACAGTGGTTTAAATTTTATAATTTTCTATGATGGTAACCAATATCAATATAGTTCCCTGAATTTTGATAAAAGACGGTAAAAGCAGAATGTATTGGGAGACAGTTTGTTCTCACCTTTTCTTGTAAGCGCTTTAAATGAACTTTAAATGGAGTAGTAAGTCAATTCAAGTGGAATACTGATGATTCAAAAGAAGTCGTGCACTTATTGAACTGCTGATATTAGATTGTGTAGCGAAGTACGCCAAAACTTGATCTTTCCATTCATACCCGAATGTTTTCATTATGATCTCACTCCAGAAAGCTTCGTAATATGTAACGTTATTATGAGCAGTTGGCTGAACTATATACAACTTAAAACAGATATTTATGGGGCACAAGGTCATAGGGGATGAGATAAATAGACCGTTCCTGCAACACAAAGGCGTGGCAATGTGATGTGTTTCCAAATTATATGTTTAGGGGCCTTTGCACAAAACGTTACGAATTAATATTAGTATTACTATTTGAGTTTTTAAAATATTTCGTTTGCAAATTGCACTGAAGGGAAATTATATTAGTAATGCTTAATACTATCAGTAACTAAATACTTTTTATAGCCTCAGCATCTGTCTAAGAGTATAGTAGGTAGAGGAAGTGTTGCATTTCACCGAAAATACAGATTTTGAGATCCCTTAATAGAGTATGGTGTAGCATTTTTAAGAAAGTTCAGCACGCGATCACGCACATTTGTGAGTGAGTGAGAGAGAGAGAGAGAGAGAGAGAGAGAGAGAGAGAAGGAGAGCATTAAGCTTGGTATTTAACTTTAGTATCATCCAGAGATGCGACACGAAGCTTTTGAAGAAACTTCTTACCATTGCCAACTGCCTTTGAATGGAAGAATTTGAGCTACTTTTGATTCTTTAAAAATTATCCTAACGACTTATAATTGAAATACTAACCGTGTTAATTTTTGTCCGTGATTTCCTGCGTAGGAATTGACGTCATCGATGCCCTCGATTATGAGTTAAATACTGTCTCTCTAATTTTATACTTGATGCGATGCCACCGACGATGAGGCGAGATTAATACTGTCCTTTAAGCGGCAGGAATAATTATTTGATGCATTGTCATCGATGATGAGGCGAGTTTAATACTAAACCTTAGTGCCAGGAATTCATAATTGAATGAACGCAATCATTAATTTTTAGTATAAGAGGGATAGGTAATTGTATTACTTAACAGGTCACCCATATACTGAGCAGGATCCTCTGGATATTCTAACGGATTTGACACTGACATCCAAAATGCGGTCGTTCGTGGTGTGAATTTGGGAAATACCTTAAACAGATCTTGTCTACACTTACTACTACTCCACAGTAAAACACACTAAACGTGGCGTAAGGACAGGTCTTTTGTGTATATTATGCTTTGTTATACACAAAAACACTGTCTTAAGAGTAAACTAAATGCAATTTATCATTAAATGGTAACCAATGAAATACATAACGTCAAACAACATTCATTCAGGCTAGTGTTTTGTATGCCATAACTTAACAGTATTTATAAACTGCAACTACATATTTAAATTACAAACGACATGGCATTATAAACTGCAAGCACATTATTACTTTAATATTAATAGTTCTGTTTCATGCAAATTGATACTGATTGGTTCACTCAAAATTGTCTGTCACTATTTGCACTGTTTATCACACTTTACACGATAATATATACACAAAACATACACTGGATACTGATGCACGAAATACTGTTGTTTACAGTAATTAGCTATTGAATTTAGAAGCTTTAGAGTGAAATTTTGCTTTTGCTTTTACTAAAAGCTTTACATTTCAGGTCTGCAATTAATCAAAAATATACCTGTCACTTAGGAGCATATTGCACTTCTTTACTAGACTATTTAGGAGAATTCCACAACGACAGACTGAAATATAACAAATAAGTAACCTCACGCCAGCACTGCAACTAAAATATATGAAATATATAACCCTAAACCAGCACTGCAAAACAAGATTTCTGTATTCTGGAGTTTAACATGCAACAACATAACAAATATACGATGGTTAATTTTAAAAAATTGTCGGAATGCTTAATTCTACACTTTAATCCTCTTTCGTGGAATTCTTATAAAAAGCATCATCGCAAAGGAATTTATCCTTTCTTATAGCAAAGTCGAAAGCAAAATGATATATGCATACAGTGAATCCTTCGAAGGCGTAGTGTTCACGATTTATGCATCTGATCCGTTTTTTTCTCTTAAATCTTTATTTATCTTTTGGAAATTTGAATATTGGTACCAATGGTTTATCTTTACTTAATTCGATTTACAACCGGGAATACAAGTGTGTTATGTTTGCGGTTAATCATGCTGTTACACATCATGGTCTAAAAGTGGAACTTCTTACACACGAGGTAAAAGCTTTAGATTATCGCACTAGTGATTTCAAGTCCAGTTACATGGCAATTACCCTTTGTATTTGCATATGCTTAATAACTCGACTTGGTTTAGTTAAGTTTTACGTTTGAATGCTTTTTAGATGATTCCTTTCTCATGATGCTCGCATTTTCTGTTCATAATACAAGTCGTCATAATGTTGTCGAGTTAAACTATACGTTGCATCGGCAGCCTTTCGGTTTCTTTGAGTAAGACGTTATTCTTTTATCTAGTATAACCCACATAAAGATTAAAATGTGGCAATTATGAATTCAAAAGAAACAAATGGAAAAGCAGCAGAAAGAGTAACACTAGAAGTGCTTACCCAAAAAATTCAGAAAGCGATACGGTACAGCATTTAATCGCTTCGTTGGCTGGTGTAAGGCAAAACATATTTAAAATTATTTCACTGAAAATGACTGCTAGCCATCAAATAAAACTTCTGATATTTCGCTTTTTTCATAATTTCTCTTTTTACTTTCTCTACTACGTATAGTAAGTAGGGGAAGTATTGCATTCCACCCAAAAATTCGATACCGAGATTTCACCGGAAATACATGTTTTGAGACCTCCTGAATCCAAAAAAAGCATTTTTGGAAACATGTCCGTGTGTGTGTCTGTGTGTGTGTGTGTGTGTGTGTGTGTGTCTGTGAACAGCATAACTCAAAAACAAACAGTCGGATAAGCACCAAACTTGGTATTTAGGTTCAGTATCTTCCAGAGATGCGACACGAAGGTTTTCAAGAAAATTCTCCCACCCCAGACTACCCTTTACATGGAAGATTTTTCGAAAATTTTAATTTTCTCAAAAATGGCTCTAACGATTTTGATGAAAATATCATATGTTTAAGATAATGTCATGAGAAATGAAATGTATATCTCGAATTTTCTGGGAATGTCTCCAAAAGTATTCTTCATTGTGAACGACTTTTGCATAACTGGTAAACCATAAGAGATAGACAAAATTTTACTACACAAAAAATGTAGATCGCGTTAAAATACACAACTTATGTCATATACATTTCTTTTGTTGAGTGAACCGTTTTCGAGATATTGCTTGTTATTTCCTTAAATTTTACAATACTTATACTTTTTCTCAAATTCGTTATTCATTTTTTTATGTCCTGGACATGCAAAGAGAATGGAATGCGCCACATAGCAACCAGCGTTAAAATATTTGACTATCGCTTAAAAGCTACCATATATTACCAATAAAATTGACATCTCGATATCTCGATTAACATGAAGCATATGGAGAATAAGCGTTTGTAAAATTAGATTGTACAGGAGTAGAGAAAGTCATGTGAGTGTAACACATCAGATTTTTTCAAGAACAACCTCCTAAACATGATCTATGTTAGTTTTAGGAATCAATATAATATTATTATCAATATTTTAGAAGTTCGAGCGCTGTGTAAAAAATAGTATATGCCACATGTGTTAAAGTGGTTTTATCCCTTGCATCATAATCTCTTATTGTAATAACCTCCACTACTATAACAATTTTTTCTTTATATCACCATAGCATCGTGACGAACTACATATTCTCAAATTGATAAATTAAGTAATATGTATTTTACATGTAATGTAGGCTAGTCTACATGGAATATACAAGTAAACATTAGTAACACATGGAAAGCACATGGCACAGATAACACATGATTGGGATCATTCCCGTTTCATAAATTGCACAAATAAAGTCTTGTGGCTAAAAACTTATGCCAGAGTTACTAAAAGGCAATAAATCACAGACATCGAAAACACATCATAGCAGCTAGGGTGTGCGAACAACTCTGGGATCACCATCAACTACCGGAGCCATTTTTCTCAGTCTCGAAGCCCAGTTCAGAGAGGATCTTGATGCCTTCCTTTTCTGCAAACGATCTCCATTCTTCCCAGGAAGCTGGACTGTGGTTGCTTTCGCTTCCGTAAGCCATCAGAAGTCTTTCAAGATACAGAGCGCTATGGTTTCGAGATAGGCTCACAATCAACACTGCCATTCATGCTCTACCGGCGGGCGGGAAATCATGGATAAAAATTAATACCGTGTGTATATTTATTTCCATGAACAATAACATGTATATATTGTGACGTATGCAGAGATTATAGCACATACGTCTCTCTGGTCACCGGAATTCGAGATGGCAGTTAGAGTTTGGGTAGGGGGAACTAGGAATCTTAGGAGGGGATGAGTTGTTTGGCGTCTCTGACGCTTTAGTAGCGTAGCTTGGGACAAGTGAGTCAGTGGGCAACCTTCAAGTAGCAAGGACGTGGAACTGCCATCTCCGTGTGAGGCAAGCATGGCGACCTCGCCCGGCAGACATGTGGGCTATGAGTGTAAAGGGTAAGACTTTTATCTTTATCTATTAAATTGGTATCCATCCATTCTCTTGCAGTATTAATTATGGTAGAGTAGAGTTCCTTCCTTGTGAGCCATGTAGCGTCCCTTTTTGCCAGTGATTGATAATATTTTCTGTACTTTCTTCAGCTGCGTCCCTCGTCGTAGCCTCGCCATGTAAGAAGTTGGTTAATTTTCTCGGTACCCCTTTGCAAGCGAGTCGCTCACCATCATTTTGAGTAATTAGTAAGAAGAGGCTACGACAATATTTAAACTTTTTGCGATTGGCCTCTAAAGTAGTTTTCATTCGGAATGAATTTCGTATGACGTCCTATAACTCAAACCATGAGAGATGGTCAAAGGCATACCACATGAAAGATTAAATTCTCGTTGAAATGTAAAATTTATGTCAAGTATATTTATTTGTGACATTAACTATTTCTAAAATATTGGTTGCTATTGATTTGAATCCAATATTTGATCATACATTTTTTTAAGTTCTGTCAACAGTCTTGCTTCTCACGTTTTCATGCAAGGAGAATGAATAGATAGAAAAATAAACTTTTGTAAAATACTTTGTAGAAAGCATACAGAACGTAAACGAAGTGAGTAGAGACACACGGGTGGTCGAGGCTGTTAAGGCTTGGACTCATCAACGGGAGATCCACGGTTCAAATCACGCCAGTAGTCTTCACTGACTGAGTAGCTATTTCCAGGTTTTCTTCAGTACTCATGACTGACAAATACCACAGAGGTACCCTAAGCGTAGGCCTGGAGCGTGTCCCTACCAAATTTCCCTTCTCAATTATCATTTAATTTAACTTCAATGTATCATCAGTGTCCATCACCTGTGGCAACGTATGTAGGAATTTCAAACCTACTCAAAAAATCTGATGTGTTACACTCACATGACTTTCTCTACTCTTGTACAATCTATTTTTACAAACGCCTATTCTCCATATGCTTTATGTTAATCGAGATATCGAGATGTCAATCTTATTGCTAATTTTCTTGTAGATGCAAGGGGAATATGGTAGCTTTTAAGCGATGGTCAAATATTTTAAGGCTGGTTGCTATGTGTCGAATTCCATTCTCTTTGCAAGTCCAGGACATAAAAAAATGAATAACGAATTTGAGAAAAAGTATAAGTATTGGAAAATTTAAGGGAATAACAAGCAATATCTCGAAAACGGTTCACTCAACAAAAGAAATGTATATAACATAAGTTGTGTATTTTAACGAGATCAACATTTTTTGTGTAGTAAAATTTTGTCTATCTCTTATGGTTTACCAGTTATGCAAAAGTCGTTCACAATGAAGAATACTTTTGGAGACATTCCCAGAAAATTCGAGATATACATTTCATTTCTCATGGCATTATCGTAAACATATGATATTTTAAACAAAATCGTTAGAGCCATTTTTGAGAAAATTAAAATTTTCGAAAAATGTTCCATGTAAAGGGTAGTCTGGGGTGGGGGGATTTTCTTGAAAACCTTCGTGTCGCATCTCTGGAAGATACTGAACCTAAATACCAAGTTTGGTGTTTATCCGACTGTTCGTTTTTGAGTTATGCTGTTCACACACACACAGACACACACACACACACAGACACACAGACACACACACGGACATGTTTCCAAAAATGCTTTTTTTGGATTCAGGAGGTCTCAAAACATGTATTTCCGGTGAAATCTCGGTATCGAATTTTTGGGTGGAATGCAATACTTCCCCTACTTACTATACGTAGTAGAGAAAGTAAAAAGTAAACCGACATATCAATAGGTATGCCACATTAGGGTTTTCTTCAATAACCCCATAAGATGGGAAGGTTTAGAATAATGTATTCATTTAAACTAAAGTTTAGACCTTTCTGCAAAACAATACTTGAGAAAAGCGGTTGACATAAAAAGATGCAGATAGGAGCGTTTCACATATTTGCTTTGTCTACAGTAATAATATAATTTTATGTGTTTACTACTTACCTACAAAAAGTAGAGGAAGTTTTGCATTTCATCCAAAAATGTACACCGAGATTTCACCGGAAATACACAATTTGAGGCTCGCTGAATCTAAAGATTTACCAGGAAAAGCTAAAAAAGGTAAGTACGTTAAATTACAAACTTAGTATCTATGTTCAGATTTTCCCAAGGATGCAACATGAAGATTTCTAAGAACCCCTCCCCAAATTTAAATCCTTGATTTTGTTTTATTCAAAATGGCTCTAACGATTTTGAGTAAAACATCATATGGTTAAGGTATTTGAAAAATAAGTAGAATGTATATGTTTATTTTCTGTTAATAGATAGCCTGTGAAGATCATTTCAGTTGAACGAGTTTTGTATGACGTGAAACGCTGGAAATACACCAATGTATTTACTGTAAAATATATGTATATTTCATTAAAACACACAGTTTAAAATTAGCTATTTTCGGGATATTATGTATTATTGGGTTGAATTGTCAAATGCTTAATAGTTTTTTCAACTCTTGAACAACTGCTTAGTCGCTTTTCTTTTTGTTTTCTTTCTTTTCTATTTTATTTTCTCTACCTCATACCTAAGAGGTAGAAAAGACATTGCATTCCACCCAAAAATTGGATACCAACATTTCCAACAAATTACGTGTTTTGAGGCTCCCTCGATCCGAAAGAAGCATTTTTAGAAAAATATCCTTGTGTTTGTGTTGTGAACAACATAACTAAAAAAGAAAAGTCGGATGAACACCATACTTGGCAAGTTTCAAAACCTTCCAAACATGCGACACGATTTTCAAGAAATTCCTCCCATCCCCAACTACCTTTCTATGGAACATTTTTCAATTCTTTATTTTCTAAAAATGGCTCTAAGATTTTGATTAAAATACCATATATTAAATACATTTACAGGACAAAATTTATATCTTGAATTTATATCTGTGATGTCCTGTTCATTCAGAAGGAATTTTTTATGATCTTGTATATTTGGTAAACTTTAAGCGATAGAAGAAAAGGTACTACACAAAAATGTATATCTCTTTAAAACACACAATTTACATCAAATAACGTTTTTGTGATATGAGCCATTTCCAAGATATCTGTTATTAATGTTTCGAATTGTTCAATACTTGGCATTCTTTTAAGCCCTGTCAATTTTCAGCTGTTTCTCGCACTGCCATGGAAAGATATACAGTTTTAGGATCAGCACATAACGTCCAGTTCTACTACGTTTGACTATCGCCATTTTCTTTGTATCTATAACGAAACGTGTAATGTAGCTATTTCTGGAAAGGCTTATCTCGGTTAAATTATGTGGATAGGAAAATAAACATTCGTAAGAATAATTTGTATACCTACTAATAAACGACAGAGGGTACAGAGGATCAAGTGAATGTAACACATCAGAAATTATTTTTCCCGTAGTGGTCATGCAAAGCAAAGGGAATTAAAACGTCATGGCGTTACCACCCGCTTTTAAAAGAATTGTCTATCGCTTTTTTTATCTTTTTTTTCTAAAAGTTTCCTTGTTGTACCCAGTTTATACTACTGTGTTTTACTGTTTTCATACCGCTTATTTCCGCAACACACATACACACACAAACACCCATGCCCATGGCGGGACTCCAACCCGTGACTCTCAGCTTGGCGGAGCGACCACGGCTACGAGGGCCGGCTCTTTTAACTACCGTATTCCCCTTGAACCTACAACGATATGTATAATAAAAGCATTACTCAAATATTTATCTGAATTAACATGAAGCAGATGGAAAAATGAGTTTTTTACTTTCTCTACTACGTACAGTAAGTAGGGGAAGTATTGTATTCCACCTAAAAATTCGATACCGAGATTTCACCGGAAATACATGTTTTGAGACCCCCTGAATCCAAAAAAAGCATTTTTGGAAACATGTCCGTGTGTGTGTCTGTGTGTGTCTGTGAACAGCATATCTCAGAAACGAACAGTCGGATAAACACCAAACTTGGTATTTAGGCTCAGTATCTTCCAGAAATGCGACACGAAGGTTTTCACGAAAATCCCCCACCCCAGACTACCCTTTACATGGAACATTTTTCGAAAATTTTAATTTTCTCAAAAATGGCTCTAACGATTTTGATTAAAATATCATATGTTTAAGATATTGTCATGAAAAATGAAATGTATATCTCGAATTTTCTGGGAATGTCTCCAAAAGTATTCCTCATTGTGAACGACTTTTGCATAACAGGTAAACCATAAGAGATAGATAAAATTTTACTACACAAAAAATGTAGATCGCGTTAAAATACGCAATTTTTGGTCATATACATTTCTTTTGTTGAGTGAACCGTTTTCGAGATATTGCTTGTTATTCCCTTAAATTTTCCAATACATATACTTTTTCTCAAATTCGTTATTCATTTTTTTTATGTCCTGGACATGCAAAGAGAATGGAATGCGCCACATAGCAATCAGCTCTTAAAAGATTTGACTATCGCTTAAAACCTACCGTATTCCCCTTGCATCTACAAGAAAATTACCAATAAGATTGACATCTCGATATCTCGATTAACATGAAGCATATAGAAAATAAGCGTTTGTAAAAATAGTTTGTACAAGAGTAGAGAAAGTCATGTGAGGGTAACACATCAGATTTTTTAAGAATAGTTTGTAGAAGGGCTGGTAGAGGAAGTCATGCGAACATAACACATCAGAGTTTTAATTATATCAAAGATAACATTATGCTCAAATAGGAATATATTAATTTTTCGCCGATGCTTTTTTCCCCTTAATTTGTAATAAACTGATCCAGATTTATTCGTTCCCATTCATATGCTATTATTACTTTAATAATAGATACCTCCCAATTAATGAAAATTTTTATTTAAATTTTGTGCATGGGATTTCTACGTCATGGGTGCTTCTCATTCTGTAGGTTCTGTGAATGCTTCACTCCCAGAATCGTCAGTTAAGCAATGCTTTCTTTTTTCCTTAATTTCCATTAAACGGACACCAAATTTATTCGTTCCTATCCGTATGCTATTATAACTTTAAAAATGGATACATTTCACTGTATGGAAAATTTTATTTAAATTTTCTGCATGCGATTTCTTCTTCATGGGTGTTTTTCATTCTGTGGATTCTGTGAATGCTTCACTCCTAGAATTGCGACTTAAGCACTTTAATTTTAATTATTATTATTATTATTATTATTATTATTATTATTATTATTATTATTATTATTATTATTATTGGGTACAAAGGTGTAATTGCTGACAGAGTTACAAATGAGGCGGTGACAGCATAAAGGGAGAAGCAAGTGTTGGGAGGGAGAGAGGGGAGAGAGACGGTGTATATTTTGGGGCGTGATTTTTTTTATAATTTTGTGATGTGGTGCTATGCTTATACTGGCGATTTGCTTATGTGATATTAAGTTGGTATTACTTGCATTTTAAAACGCTTTGCCACCACTTGTGGTAATCCAAAATAGTAATATATCACTTCACTGCTATCTGCTTAACTAAAGGCACTCCCCTTCACTATGTCCATTAACATAATATTCTCTTTCCCATACTAATTTACCTAAACACCGGAAGCTACCCAATCCAAAAGCCGGAGATTTGATCGGTGAATAGAAGTACATATCTATATTATTATTCAATTTTTTACCTTTAATGTGAATGTGAAATTTACAATAATATTCGACCGAGAAAGTTTCTAACATATGCATAACATTTAAAAGAAACATGATAATACTTTAACATTAATAAAATTTCTCTTGTTAATATAACACAGAATGAATGAATTATTTTCTGTCTATATTGCTTATTTCTTTCATTTCTTACTTCAATCATTAAGATCTTTGTAAATTCACTAAGTGTTATCTTCACATACTCTAGTTTTGCAAGATACCTGCATTTACGTCACATAATATATTCCTTATAATCCAAACTTTGAACACGCTTAAATTTCTTTATCATAGAATTCTTTACATGCTTTTACTACAATTTTATGTTTTCCCATTCTACCACCGATTCTTTGTTCACTGAGTGTTCGAAAAGTAGTCTAAATTTATTTGGAACGCCGTTACCGGATTTATTGTCTGCTCCGCAATCCAGGTGATGATATCCGAATAAACGCCAACACATGAGAAGATCTTGTAGAACGTCGTCTTCGTTTCTTCGTCTAATGGCCTCATTAGCCATTTTTGTGGATGCAGGAGTTCACCATTTGTTGGCCTCTGCGTAGTGAATTTCCTTACCATCGAATCTAAATACAACCTTCCTTTACTGCTGTTATATCTTACCATGCCAGGCCGTACATCACCATCCATTTGTTTAAGTTTACTATTGCCATTTCGCTTTGTATCTATTAGTTACACACATGACCTTAATTACTCTACGTCGGATTTCATAGAAATGCGAAAATAATTCTGGAAAGTGATGTGAATAATTTGAATAGGTCTCCCTGAACTATGTAAGACCCGTGTAGTCAATGTTATCTTGTAAGTATGATTTATAAAATGCCAACTCAAGCAAGAAGTTATACCTGCTTAGCTCATTTCACGGCGTTATTTCAAAATACATGTGTGCCCAATTCTAGAAGACTTCGATGTTATGTTCTCAGGAACTAGAATGCGACTGCCCCTATGCATTGGCTCGTATATTGCCCCATACGCCTAGTTGCGAGAGCTGACCTACTTCATAGCGACTGTTCATACCAAGCGTAATCATCAGTGACGGCGTGCTATGGAAGTTTGTCGTTTTATCACGCAGTCTTGAAATTACGTCAATTTATGGTGCAACTCGTAATGTTTTAATTTGTCCTGATCGTGATATATATACTGCGTGAGTCTTCTCATCCTGGTGATTGGTAACTAGGCAACTTTCATTTTACAGATGATGCGAAATGCAGGTGGTGACATCGCATTCACCAGCCCGCTTATTAGGGCTACGGTGTTGCTCACTGTTAACGTGCTCTAGTAGCATAATGATTAGCATCCTTGAAATTCAGGGGCAACGTCAGACGCTCAAATCGCGCGAATAAATGAGCTTTTTATTCATTTCTGTTCATGTTTCGAGAACGTTTAAGCAAATCATGATTTCTTTCGGAATGAACTAGAACGTGGATTTACCTATAAATATTAAGTTCCAGACGTTCGTGCTCACTGTGGAATGTTTTAAAATAGAGAGTATCTGGACATGCTGTTAGTATACGGAGAAGCGCAGCAGAATGCAACGGATGTATGTCGTCTATACCAGCAGAGGTTTCCCCAGAGAACGCCTCCTACAGATCAGAAGTTTTTGCGAGTTGCGAACTGCCTTTTGGAATCAGGAACAATGCCTAAAACCCACATCCACGAAGAGATCACCCTGTCTGTGACCAAGCAACAACGGATCGTATGACTATGTCATTCAGCATCCGCATTGTAGTACGAGGGACATTCACAGGATTTCAATATCAGTCAATCTTCCGTGTGGAGAATACTACATCATGCAAAGTTTCAGCATTAGCATCTTCAACTACACCAGGAGCTACTGTAGCTGGACGGAGAGTGGCATTCACTAGGTGGATCATACGACAAACTGAACAACAGATCCACATATTTTTGCCAACTGTGTTATTTACAGACGAAGCAGGTTTCCACAACACAAGCCATTTAAATCTCCACAGCATGCATCACTGGAGCACTGTAAACCCACATTGGATGCGAGAGGCGGCCTTGCAAGTCCGATTGAGTTTCAACGTTTGGGCTGATGTATTCGATGATCATCTAATAGACCCATATTTTTATCATGGCCAACTCACTCGGAATCGTTATATCCACTTCCTGCAACACCAGCTGCAGGAAGCGCCGTTCCGAAGCGACTAGCTATGTGGTACCAACATGATGTGGCGCCAGTTCATTCGGCCCGTCGTGTAACGGCTTATCTCAATGCCACCTACCCCGAGCGATGGATCGGACCGCATGAACCAATAGGGTGGCCAGCATGCTCACCATAGATTTTTTTCTTATGGGGTTATCTTAAAGATATCGTGTACCATGAGCGGCCAATGACCCCTCAACAGCTCAGGAAACGCATCATCTTAGCTTGCCCTAACACCACACCGGCCATGTTGTGCTGGGTTAGGCTGGCGATGATGGTGAGACTGAGATCTTGTATCCGCCGGCATGGTGGCCATTTCGAACATCTATTACAACCAAGTGGGGGAAACGGGTAAATTGTAAATGTTTATCTGTGTAATGGTATAGCATGATGTCATAGTCACTGTTAAATGCATACCTTGGGATCCAGAGAGGTTCACAACGATCATAATATGGGCTTGCAAACGTTATCTAGTTTGCATGTACGTACTGCGTTTTGTAAACTCTCAGCATGCACAGCGGTGCAAAGCAGTCATTTCGGCAGAAAGTGATACGACGTGATGCAGTGGACAGTGTTTGCGTATAACCTGTACAACGCCGGGACTACATAACTTCTCAATCCGCAGGCTGAGAAGACTCACGGTATATATATATATATACATACAAATATACACATACACACACCTAGTTGCAGTGGTTTTCAATATGAAAAAGTTATATCAATTGTTCAAACAGTTTCCGAGATTAGCCTATATATATATACAAAAATATGCATACACATTCACACACTTGCAATGCTTTTAGTAGTGAAAAAATTATATAAATTGGCCCAGCGGTTTTCGAGGTTATTCTCTCTCTCTCTCTCTCTCTCTCTCTCTCTCTCTATATATATATATATATATATATATAATATATATATATAATATATATATAAAATATATATATTTAAACATTAATTGTAAGTTGGCCCTACGGTTTACGAGAACACACTATATATGTGTGTGTGTGTATGTATGTGTGTGTGTGCTTTTTAATGGTTTTTAATCAAAATCCTTAAGAGCATTTTTTAGAAAATAAAAAGTTTCGAAAAATATTCCATGTAAATGGTAGTTCAGAGTGGAGGTATCTTCTTCAAAATCTTCCTGTAGCATCCTTGAAAGATACTGAACTCAAATAGCAGGTTTGGTAATTATCGTTTTTATGCTGTTTACAGGTAACACACACGGACATGTTTCCAAAAATGCTTTATTGGGATCCAGGGCACCTCTAAACATGTATTTACGTGAAATTATGGTATCGATTTTTGGGCGGAATGCATAAATGCGTAGTACTCGTAGAGAAAGTAAGATTTATATAAATTGGTCCAGCGGTTTACGAGATTATTATATATATGATAAAGTCGTACCACACACAATATGCAATGCTTTTTTGCAGTAAAACAATTTATACAAATTGGCCCAATGGTTTGCGAAGTTACCCTATATATACATGTACACACACACAACAGAGCCACACTCAAATGTTCTCGCTTTATAATATTAGTACAGACAAGCAAAAATAAAAATGGCAGTCTTTTCTACCTTACTTCCCTTAAGGACTCCATTGAAAATTTGCTACTTTTCCCTTTGTAATATTTGTAGCTTGCTTTAATAAACACCAGTAACAAAAGAATATGGTTGGCGATATTTAGACTTCAATCACTCTTATTGATATTGGAGATATTGAGGTGTTTCGCACCCTAAGACTATGCGATCCTATGGTAGTAATAATAAAACCAGCACTAATAAAAAATGATAATGCTATGAAACTTCATAGATTACACCTTCATGATAGAACGATAGGTGAAATCAGAATCAAAATATGTGGAATAGAGGTTTAGCCGAGTGAACAAAGGAAAGAAGGGCAAGATGTACTAGAAACTATTTCAGGAATGCATAAATATATGTGCCGAACATGGGCATGGATGGAATAACACCAAACATCTCAATGTCTCCCTGACGAATTTCAAATAAAGAAATTTTTGATCACTGCTGGGAGAAAACAAGAATGTCAGTAGTAGAGCGGATTACGAAGGATAAAGCATATTATGATAACTATGGCCTGGATTTTTATGATTTAAAACGTTTGAAAAATGACCTATGAAGTGATTAACCTATTCTAAATAATGACATAATAGTTATAGAATGACCCGAATCTCAAATGTATTTAATTTACTAAAATTATTAAACAGGAATTTGTTAATTAATTTAAACATTGGTATAACCGCTATTCAAGTTAAAAGGTAGGTAGGTATAAGAATAATATGAAATAATGTATAAAATTAATTAAAATCATATTTGAACCATGTGCTTGTTTGAAAAAGTCTGAAAGTTAAATAAAGAGGATAGTTTTTGAAGCAGGAATTTCAGCCCTACCATTAACTCTTTCGAGTTTTCAGATTATACAAAATTCACAGTTAATAAAGACTGCTCCACAGCTTGTGACATGACACAGGAACAACCTCACTGTACGCGATATTGACCCAAAATGGAAAACTCGCCCTTCTCATCTATAGTTTCATACATGAATTCATAACTAATTATATCTACTCCCCTGATAATAGCCATCCCTTCACAAGTACGCAACACTTTCCACATTAACCATTAAATAGGACTGGGATTTTTTTTTCCCAAGAATGCGAGTATAAAATGTTACACTTATTTCTCAGCTGAGTAGTGAAGTTTGTAACGTTTTAGGGTATTCTTACGTAAAATGGCAACAATATAAAACTCTTTACACAGGCTGAGTCTCTTAAAACTTGCGCCGTAAATATCTGTGAAACAAAAATATGAATTGAAAAATGACTTTCATAGGCATTAAGGCAGGGCAAGAGCTCATTAAAACAGATAATATAGGCCAGTCACAAACGTAAACAAGTATGTTCTACAGCATAAACGTTTGTTTTTTAATTGTAAACCTTGTATTATTTTTGACGCATAGATAACATTAAGTGACGTTTGTTACATCACTAATCAGTTACATCCCAAGAAACTTTAACGTGAAGTTCAACACTTAAGATACATTGAAAGAGGTGATCTGTTGATTTTCTTTCTTAGTGATTGTAACTATTATTATATCCAGCACAATTAATGAGTGGAAATAACATTAAAAATGCCTTTGTTGCATTGTAATAAGTCAATCGCGATTAACTGCAATGTGAAGTTTCACTTGAGAATCAAAGACGCGGCAGAAACTTAGACCGTGTAACACATAAGCGTTTCGTTGAATCCCTACTGTCAAATTCAGTTTGAAATTTCTTAGGATGTAATTGATGTATTACGATACCACAAATGTCACTCTTAATGTTATTCTCCACGTTATTAATTGCATCAATATAGTAAAACATTTGCAAAATACATGGCTTCCATAAACGCAGATTTATGTTGTAAATCAAATTTGCTTTTATATTTGAATGACCTATACTTGAATAAGGCCCACCCCAGCCTTCATTTCTATGAAAATTGTTTTTCAATTTGTCTCTTGGTTTCACAGATATTTACGGTGCACGTTTTAATTGACTCACTCGGTATACTGAACGTAAATTCAAGAAAATGACAAATTAATTAGCTAAAATCGAAAAAATGCCTTAACAAAAATTACATAACAAATATGCATTTTCATAATCATAGCAGTAGGGTATATAGGACAGACCTGGCGCAGTTTTTTGCGTTTAAATGGGAAAGGATAGGGAAAACGAGGGTATATGCGGAGGTTCACGGAGGAAAATGCGTTTATATGGAGAAGATAGGGACTACGAGGATCGATGCTAGGCTAGATAGAGGTTGAAGGAATGAGGATGTGCTTTATATGAGAGATACGTGGAATACGAGGAGAAGTGTTGGACTAGATAGGGGTTGAGATATGGAATATGCATTTATATGGGAAAGATAAGGAAAACGTGAACAGAGGCTAGGATAGACAGATGCTGAAGCAGGGGGAATATGAACATATTTACAGGAGAGATAGGGGATACGTGGAGAGGTACTAGACTATTCAGGGTTTGAAGGGTAGAGTATGACTTTTATATGAAGAGACGAGGAAAACGAGGGCATATGCTAGGTTGAGAGAACCTTCAAGGAGGAAAAAATGCGTTTATATGGGTGAGATAGGGAAAACGAGGAGAGTTCTGAGGTAGAGCAGGGACTGAAGGAGGGAGAGATATGCTTTATACGACAGAGATAGGGCATGCGAGGGGAGGTGCTAGTGCAGACAGAGGTTAAGGAGTATGGTATACGTTTATATGAGGAATATATGGAAAACGGGGACAGGTGGTATGATAGAGAGAAGCTGGGCCACTTTTGCGTTTATATGGGAAAGGATAGGGAAAACGAGGGTAGATGCGACAGTTCAAGGAGGAAAATGCGTTTATAGGGGAGAGATAGGGAATACCAGGGCTGATGCTAGGCTAGTCAGATGCTAAAGGAGGGAGGGATATGCTTTATACGAGAGAGATAGGGAATACAAGGAAAGATGTTATACTAAACAGGACTTGAAGGGTAGAATATGGCGTTTTATATGAGCGAGATAGCGAACCGAGGAGAGGTATTAGGCTAGGAGTTTTGAATGATAGAGTAGGAGTTTATATGCGAGAGATAGGGTATACGAGGGTCGATGGTAGGCTAGACAGGGTTGAAGTAGGGAATGCGTCTTATATGAGAGAGGTAGGGGAATATGAGGAGAGGTGCTAGTCTAGACATGTGTCGAGGAGCAGAGTATACGTTTATATGGGAGAAATATGGAAAACGGGAGAGATACAAGGATAAACAGGGGTTGAAGGAGGAGGAATGTAGGTTTATACGGTAATATAGGGAGTAATTCGATTATAAAACTTTTATCATCCAACGTTACAACACTTTTATATACTTTTTCTAAACCTTACAAACTTTATATATGTTAAACTAGGGCGCGAAACGGAGAGAGACAAACTGTATATCGGTTTACAGTGAAGTATACGTCCTAACCTATGCCCACCTTGTATGTTCGACATCTTCTCATTGTCTATTCATTCCTAACATAATCACGTAACAAGACGTAACCAACAAACGTAACCACGTAACAAGACGTAACACAACGTAACATAACGGCATGACAAGACGTCACACTAAGTAACATAAGCACGTATCCTCAAAACATCACGTGAACATCACGTAACCAGAAACGTCACACGACGTAACAACACGTAGCAACTATGTAACCATGTAACAAAACGTAAGAACAACACGTAACCAGCCCATTGCTAAAGCGATCTAAACTAATTCATCCTTCATAACTTAGACAATAAGTACGAGAACCTAGGCTAGATTAACCCGATCAATCCTAAACGTTCCTCTCATCATCCATTCTAGTCAGGCATCGCCTAACCTAATCTGTCTAACCAAAGATAACCTCAACTTTCTTTTAGTGAAATTGCAAGGTTTTATTCAGGTTTTATTATTCGAGAGTTTTAATTTAAAAGTTTACGTCAACATACCTTTATTTTAATTTGTTGTAGGCGTCTCTCCCCTTTTTATCTAGGCTTGAGACTAGCACTAGGATTGCTCCTAATGGCAGGGTTACCACCTTCCCTTCCATCTTCTTCTTTCTTCATTGGTCGTCAGCTAGCTGCATATACAGCACACGAATAACCTTCATTTCTTTTTAAGATTGTAGACTCACGAGAAAATCTTCATATTCGACTTACATTCTCTTATGCACTACTTGTAATGCTGTAATGTCCATAGGCGTATGTCGTTATACCGTCCTCAGCAATAATTCTTTTATCGTCGTATGGTGTCAATGTAATTTTATTCACTTGTACTGTGGCAAGAGCATGCTGTCGCGACAGGATCAGATTCATGGGCGTTCTGATAATTTCTCTGGTTTTAAGGCAGTCAGTATAGCTCTCGAACGTGACGTACTGCTTAATAGCACTACGTTTTATGCCTTTAATCTTTTTTATCTTTGAACCGCCGATATCTAGGGCATACATTTTAGGTCGTAGCCCTACAAAGCGTTGAATGATTTTACCATTAGCCTCATCTTTAAATTTCCCAAGCACCTTCTTGTTCTGTGTAGAGTAACATATATGGTTGACAGGATAATCAGCAGTATCGAGATGCTCAAGAAAACGTAACTTATCCTGGTACACATCTTCAGTTGTAACACGATGAATGAACGAATCAGTGTCCATATACATAAGCTTCAGGTTTGCAGCTCCATAATACGGTAGCAACACATCATAGTGATACAGGTACATTAATGTCTTGGAGATATCCAACACACTCATACCAATGTATATAGGCTTGTTGAATACAATCTGTCGGGAGGCCATATGTACTGCAGCTAGATTAGAAGCATATATCGTCCTGTCGATAAATGTTGGCTTTGCAATTAACTGTTCCAGAGTCTTCTCATTTGTCACCAGCCGTATATCCATACGATTACGCAGGTTCTCCATAGTTTTTCCGAACATAGCATTGTTGAACAATTTGTAGAGATCCTTCTCAAAATCATTTGCAGCTTGTTGTCGTAGTCTGTTGTTAAATTCCACATACGGTTTTAACCATCGAGACTGTTGGAATTGTAGCACACGATGGATTTTTGTTAACCGTAGTCCATGATCAAGAGCTTGCTTCAAAGCCATGTAATGCACTACATACTTATTTCGAGGTCCTAGATGAGGTATCAGTTTCTTTGTAGGAGAGTCCTTAGGCGTCATACACTCAGGCAGGAAAGGTAGATCGTTGTGTAGATCGTGAAGTTCTGCAGGATACTCGACGTCGACTTCTAATATGTAACCGTAAGGATCATCTTCTTGTAGTCTTTCTAAGTCAATTTTTTCAGGTGATACCCACTCAAATCCACCATAAGGGAGAGCGTGACTCATTGCCCACCCATATTGGTTGTTGGCGTCCTCATAGGTAATAAATTGGGTTGGTCTCGACGGATCATACTTCTCCATGTAGGTGTTATTAGCCTCTGCATAGCGGTGGGAAACTTGACATAAACCTCCTCTTATACCAGATTCCACCATGAGTAATTGATCATAATCCTGTAACAATTCCAGCTGAATTCCAGTGTACAGTAACATGGCATCCCATGTAAGTCCTGGAGAGGTGAAATAATGTGCAGGGTCGACTTTGTGTGTTTTTAATGTGTTTGCTCCCTAAATATCTCAAAGACATCAGCTAGGAGAAGCACATCAGAGATTAAGTAGAGGTCGCTGTACTCGCCCAGGTTTCTGACATTAAACAGCTCCCATACATTTTTAGCATGATCGTAGTCAGCATCACTAATTTCCTCTTCATTTAATTTATTGTAGAAGGAGTCCATAGGAGGTAAGCAGGTTTCGTTCAAGACGTCCCATGAAGTGATGTAATCATAGGGAAATACACCCTTACGGGTCATCAACTTCAATTTGTCTTCTCCAAAGTACTTTAGCGTTTCAGGATACGAGGTTAGATTTTTTACCAACTTATCCAAGCTTGTACTCAGGAACCGAAAACTATCTACAAACCGTAGCTTTATATCTCCGACATACTTGGAGAATGATATATAGCTTTCTTCAGAGCTAGGAATTACTTCCACCCGCTCACTTGTACAACCCAGCTCCTTAACAATGAAGTGTGAGTCATATCCACTGAGGTTGTGCATGAAGACAGGGATATATTTAGGTGTTTTACAGGCTAAATTACATTCATTATGAAGACTTCCACGATATTCACCGCTGATGTGATCATGGTCGCGTACTTTATAGTTCTCTTCTGTAAAGGGTTTTCCACACAAGTAGCATACTGTAGAGGCGCTGAAATCCAACGGCTGTTGATCTGTAAATTTCAGGGGCATGACAGATTTGTATATATTGTTAATCTCCTTTGCAAGGAATGACAGGTATTCCATAAACTTCTGAGCAGCATCAACACCACGATATACATAGGGATGCTTAGGAAGACCAGTTTCCAGATGTCCAACGTTGGTTGATGGTTTAACGTAAACACAGAAGTTCATTGCTGTGTGCTCTTGATAAGGGATTATATAGGAAGTTTCAGGACTGGGAATACACGTATGACATGGAGTGAGAATACTTTCAAAGTCTGCGTAGATGACGTAAGGTAGTTTCAACATCCTTTCAAAATTTTTAAACTGTACAATTGATTTCTCCTTTGTAGGCATAACTACCCTTGCAACACCATGCTGATTACAGATGGATGCATGTTCTTGCTGTTTTTCCAGCCCACTTTGTCCATATCGATTGTCAAAATGTGTAAAGCACCGCTTACAGGTATATATCACTCCATCATGCTTAGTTTTCTGACATCGAACGAGCTTCTCAAAATTCTTGATATATACATAGTGATGTTTTCCACTACTGTCACTCAATAGTAGGAGGTCGCGGTGGTCAGGTAGTTCAGTGTCAACAACCTTTATCGGATACACTTCATGCTTCTCATCCAGACCGAAAACGTTGATAGACATCCTATTAAGCTTCTCAAATTTAGGTATTTGAGAAAGTGGAGTAGGATAGGAAACACAACTGACGTCGTACTTATCTCGAAGTTTCTTATGTTTGCTTACCCGTTGTGCATCCTTCTCAAAAAATTTGGCCAATACAGAGTACATGAAACATAGCTCATCAGTTAAATTCTGGATGTTAATGCAGGCTTTTCTTGCTTCAACAGATGGAGGTAGGGGTATGTAGCTACTTCCTCGCAACGGATTGTACTTGTTAATACGAAGTCGAACTCCTTCCACAGCAAGCAAAGCCCAGCTGCTACCCTTAAGCTGAGACTCCTCCATTTCAGTCACCAATTTCTTGAATTTCACTTCCATCGCTGACTCCAGATCAGTTTCCAGGAAAACAGCTTGATTCCGTGTTTTAAATGTTTTGTCACAGGTTTCACCAATACTGTTAACAAATCGACACTCAGCCAGCAGATTAATTTTAACACTCTTATGAATGCTAAGCTCTTTATGCACAGCCTGGATTATCCGTTGTTTTGCCTCTTGCAGATACATATTCAGGTCCTTAGGTGACTCGCATCGTATAAAATACGATTTCAATCGTCCTTCGAATGAAGTTTCGTATTCTTTCATATCACAGTCCTCCATTGTTGACAGCAACTGATGTTTAGTTGGCTCCAATCTTCTTTTCTTCTGAGGGCTGCTTATTTCACATATATCTTCGTGTCGCTGCCCCTTATAACCATCTTTGAAGGTTACATTACAATGTTTACATTTGAAGAGCTTCTTGCAGCTCATCTCGTGTCTTCTCTTGTCATAACCTCGGAGGAACTTCTTCCCACATTTTCCGCATGCATATCCAGTAGCGCTTGGAATAATATCCTTATACGCTGAGTTATTCATCTTTATTCTTGATGTAATAACGTATTAATCACTGATCAATGAAATGTAGTCCTCTTCACCTTGATACCACTTTACAAAGCTGATTATTCTTGGAGAGAACACGATGTTAACACCTCAGAGATGATCAACAGAATGAAGTCCAATGCCCTAGTTCACCATATTTATAGAGGAGCACGAACCATTTAGATCAATCATAAACTCGTTTCATAACCAGATGTATATGATCACTCAACGTGTATTAACCCCCCAGCCATATAACCTCAAGTCCAAAGACCGGATGCTTATGACGTCACACCCAGAGACAGGATGTCTGGCAGCATCAAACACGTTTAAACTCGTCTCATAACTACCTGCTTATGATGTCACACCAGCAAGAGAAGTATTCCCCACACGCTCATTCAGGCATATATTTCAAATTCAAAGCCTACCACCACCACCACCACCACCACCACCACCACCACCACCACCACCATTACCTATTGTACGAAGGTTAATTCCAGCTGTATTCGATAAAACATTAAAATCTTCCGGGCTGGAAGGCCGTGGTCTAAGGGTAAAACTACTATAACCCGACGTTTCGGCCAACTCTGTGGTTGCCATCTTCAGGAGTCTGACACCCAGGACAGCTTGATAACGACTGCCGACTAGGCAAGAGATGTTCCGCAATATATAGCTCACGTCAAGGTCAAAACTGCCGCAGTGGGTCTGCAGTTACGTGTCATCGCTGGTATCCACGTACGATTAAGCTTAAATTTTTCTTCCTTTTTATTAAAGTTATTGGAGTGTTTATAAATTTCTATAGCTTCTCTATGAAGTCTAGCGTGATAATATTTTGTAGAGGATAGTACTTGCGTGTCTTCATATAGGATACGATGACCCATGGTGACAAAGTGTTCAGCAACTGCAGACTTATCTGTTTGAGCAAGGCGACAATGTCGTTTATGCTCTGTTATTCTGGTATTTATGCTACGTTTTGTTGTTCCGATATAAACAGAGCCGCATGTACAAGGTATTCTATATACCCCTGGAACACATAAGGGGTCTCTTTTGTCTTTAGCAGATTTTAAAGTTTGTTGAATTTTTCTAGTTGGTTTATATATTGTATTTATTTTGTGCTTTTTAAGTATTTTTCCAATGCGATCTGTGACGTTTTTAACATAAGGTAAGAAGACTTTTCCCTTATATGTAGACGATTCGTGGCCTTGACGTGATATCTTCTTAGGGTGAATTGCTCTGTTAAAATCTTTATTCGTAAATCCGTTTTGTAACATAGCCAGCCTAAGATGCTGTATCTCATTACTTAAGTATTGCCCTGTACAAATACGTTTGGCTCGGTCCACTAGGGTTTTGATTATTCCTCTCTTTTGTTGTGGGTGGTGATTGGAGCTTTTATTTAAATATCTGTCGGTATGGGTGGGTTTCCTATAAACAGTGTGAGACAGTGATCCATCAGCATTTCTTATTACCAGAACATCTAAGAAGGCTATTTTATTGTTATGTTCTGTTTCCATATTAAATTGAATCTTGGAATTCATGTTATTAAAATGTTCCAGAAAGTTTGCAAGTTGTTGTTTACCGTGAGACCACTGGAGGAAAACATCGTCAATATAGCGATACCAACAGCTAGGTTTTAACGGAGCAGTGTCTAATGCTTTAGCCTCAAAATGATCCATAAAAAAGTTAGCAATGGTGGGTCCAAGAGGATTTCCCATAGCGACGCCATCTTGTTGTTGATAAAACGTTTCGTTCCATTGAAAATAGGAAGTCGTCAAACAGTGTTTAAAAAGATTAAAAATATCTGTAGGAAAAATACCCTCAATCTGAGTTAAAACTTCGTCTACAGGTACATTGGTAAAAAGAGAAGTTATATCTAAACTCACTAAAATGTCAAATGGTGTACAATTTAAGGAATCTAACTTCTCCACAAAATGTTGTGAGTTTTTTATATAGCTGCCGGATTGTCCAATGTGGGGCTGTAGTAAGGCCGTCAAATGTTTAGAAACAGCATAAGTTGGAGAGCCAATCGTGCTTACTATAGGACGAAGAGGAATATTTTGTTTGTGTATTTTCGGCAGTCCATATAGACGTGGCGCATATGCTTCTGATGTACATAGTATCTTTTTTCTATCTGAGTTTATTGAAGTAGACTCTTTAATTAATTTGTTTGTTTTTCTAAGTATGCCCACAGTAGGATCTCGCGTAAGCGTTTTATAAAGCTGAGGGTCAAGGAGATCACTAATCTTCTGCTTATAGTCCGACTTATCCATTATCACGGTGGCATTTCCTTTGTCCGCGGAAAGAATTAAAATGTTAGTGTCAGCACTCAAATCTTTGAGAGCCTTCCTTTCTTTAGAGGAAATATTGCTTACTGGAGCCTTAGCTTTACGTAAAATTCTTGATGTTTCGGATCGTATTTCATCGCCCATACTCGATGGTAAATGAACTAAGCCTGCTTCTACATTAGCAATAATGTCCTCAACAGGCAATGTGATGGGTGTAAGAGCAAAATTTCCACCTTTGGCAAGAACGTTATACTCATCCGTGGAAAGTTGTCTGTCGAATAAATTGTGAATGATTTGTTTACATTCCGGTGGTTTGACCTTAGATGGACGTAGACGGTTGAACTTTTTCTGTTGTCGAGCGGAAGAAGAAATCAATACTTTTTCCATCGAGCGAAAAGTAAGCGCGTCGATATTATTCCAGTCGTTCTTTTGTACTGAGTTACTGATCTGTAGATGAATGCTTAATAACTCGCAGTCTAAGTGTGCAAGGTCTTTTCTGACCTGATGAATACGATCCCGTAACAAGGCAGATTCAGCACGATTATATATTCGGTGGGACTGTGCGGAGTGAAAATTCCGCTTCATCCTTACAAAATTAGGAGTGATAGATTCGTCCCTGCAGCGTAACAGGAAGGTCAAAGATGACAGCAAGCGAGCTTTTTTCTTGCGAAGATTCTCTAAACGACGAAAACGTCGAAATATATCCTCCCCGTAGAGGCGGTTTAAATAAGTACGAAGGCTTTCACGGCCGGAGTTAATCGATAAAGCATTAAAATCTTCCGGGCTGGAAGGCCGTGGTCTAAGGGTAAAACTACTATAACCCGACGTTTCGGCCAACTCTGTGGTTGCCATCTTCAGGAGTCTGACACCCAGGACAGCTTGATAACGACTGCCGACTAGGCAAGAGATGTTCCGCAATATATAGCTCACGTCAAGGTCAAAACTGCCGCAGTGGGTCTGCAGTGACGTGTCATCGCTGGTATCCACGTACGATTAAGCTTAAATTTTTCTTCCTTTTTATTAAAGTTATTGGAGTGTTTATAAATTTCTATAGCTTCTCTATGAAGTCTAGCGTGATAATATTTTGTAGAGGATAGTACTTGCGTGTCTTCATATAGGATACGATGACCCATGGTGACAAAGTGTTCAGCAACTGCAGACTTATCTGTTTGAGCAAGGCGACAATGTCGTTTATGCTCTGTTATTCTGGTATTTATGCTACGTTTTGTTGTTCCGATATAAACAGAGCCGCATGTACAAGGTATTCTATATACCCCTGGAACACATAAGGGGTCTCTTTTGTCTTTAGCAGATTTTAAAGTTTGTTGAATTTTTCTAGTTGGTTTATATATTGTATTTATTTTGTGCTTTTTAAGTATTTTTCCAATGCGATCTGTGACGTTTTTAACATAAGGTAAGAAGACTTTTCCCTTATATGTAGACGATTCGTGGCCTTGACGTGATATCTTCTTAGGGTGAATTGCTCTGTTAAAATCTTTATTCGTAAATCCGTTTTGTAACATAGCCAGCCTAAGATGCTGTATCTCATTACTTAAGTATTGCCCTGTACAAATACGTATGGCTCGGTCCACTAGGGTTTTGATTATTCCTCTCTTTTGTTGTGGGTGGTGATTGGAGCTTTTATTTAAATATCTGTCGGTATGGGTGGGTTTCCTATAAACAGTGTGAGACAGTGATCCATCAGCATTTCTTATTACCAGAACATCTAAGAAGGCTATTTTATTGTTATGTTCTGTTTCCATATTAAATTGAATCTTGGAATTCATGTTATTAAGATGTTCCAGAAAGTTTGCAAGTTGTTGTTTACCGTGAGACCACTGGAGGAACACATCGTCAATATAGCGATACCAACAGCTAGGTTTTAACGGAGCAGTGTCTAATGCTTTAGCCTCAAAATGATCCATAAAAAAGTTAGCAATGGTGGGTCCAAGAGGATTTCCCATAGCGACGCCATCTTGTTGTTGATAAAACGTTTCGTTCCATTGAAAATAGGAAGTCGTCAAACAGTGTTTAAAAAGATTAAAAATATCTGTAGGAAAAATACCCTCAATCTTAGTTAAAACTTCGTCTACAGGTACATTGGTAAAAAGAGAAGTTATATCTAAACTCACTAAAATGTCAAATGGTGTACAATTTAAGGAATCTAACTTCTCCACAAAATGTTGTGAGTTTTTTATATAGCTGCCGGATTGTCCAATGTGGGGCTGTAGTAAGGCCGTCAAATGTTTAGAAACAGTATAAGTTGGAGAGCCAATCGTGCTTACTATAGGATTCCGCGGACTTTTAATTCTTTCCGCGGACAAAGGAAATGCCACCGTGATAATGGATAAGTCGGACTATAAGCAGAAGATTAGTGATCTCCTTGACCCTCAGCTTTATAAAACGCTTACGCGAGATCCTACGGTGGGCATACTTAGAAAAACAAACAAACTAATTAAAGAGTCTACTTCAATAAACTCAGATAGAAAAAAGATACTATGTACATCAGAAGCATATGCGCCACGTCTATATGGACTGCCGAAAATACACAAACAAAATATTCCTCTTCGTCCTATAGTAAGCACGATTGGCTCTCCAACTTATGCTGTTTCTAAACATTTGACGGCCTTACTACAGCCCCACATTGGACAATCCGGCAGCTATATAAAAAACTCACAACATTTTGTGGAGAAGTTAGATTCCTTAAATTGTACACCATTTGACATTTTAGTGAGTTTAGATATAACTTCTCTTTTTACCAATGTACCTGTAGACGAAGTTTTACCTCAGATTGAGGGTATTTTTCCTACAGATATTTTTAATCTTTTTAAACACTGTTTGACGACTTCCTATTTTCAATGGAACGAAACGTTTTATCAACAACAAGATAGCGTCGCTATGGGAAATCCTCTTGGACCCACCATTGCTAACTTTTTTATGGATCATTTTGAGGCTAAAGCATTAGACACTGCTCCGTTAAAACCTAGCTGTTGGTATCGCTATATTGACGATGTTTTCCTCCAGTGGTCTCACGGTAAACAACAACTTGCAAACTTTCTGGAACATCTTAATAACATGAATTCCAAGATTCAATTTAATATGGAAACAGAACATAACAATAAAATAGCCTTCTTAGATGTTCTGGTAATAAGAAATGCTGATGGATCACTGTCTCACACTGTTTATAGGAAACCCACCCATACCGACAGATATTTAAATAAAAGCTCCAATCACCACCCACAACAAAAGAGAGGAATAATCAAAACCCTAGTGGACCGAGCCAAACGTATTTGTACAGGGCAATACTTAAGTAATGAGATACAGCATCTTAGGCTGGCTATGTTACAAAACGGATTTACGAATAAAGATTTTAACAGAGCAATTCACCCTAAGAAGATATCACGTCAAGGCCACGAATCGTCTACATATAAGGGAAAAGTCTTCTTACCTTATGTTAAAAACGTCACAGATTGCATTGGAAAAATACTTAAAAAGCACAAAATAAATACAATATATAAACCAACTAGAAAAATTCAACAAACTTTAAAATCTGCTAAAGACAAAAGAGACCCCTTATGTGTTCCAGGGGTATATAGAATACCTTGTACATGCGGCTCTGTTTATATCGGAACAACAAAACGTAGCATAAATACCAGAATAACAGAGCATAAACGACATTGTCGCCTTGCTCAAACAGATAAGTCTGCAGTTGCTGAACACTTTGTCACCATGGGTCATCGTATCCTATATGAAGACACGCAAGTACTATCCTCTACAAAATATTATCACGCTAGACTTCATAGAGAAGCTATAGAAATTTATAAACACTCCAATAACTTTAATAAAAAGGAAGAAAAATTTAAGCTTAATCGTACGTGGATACCAGCGATGACACGTCACTGCAGACCCACTGCGGCAGTTTTGACCTTGACGTGAGCTATATATTGCGGAACATCTCTTGCCTAGTCGGCAGTCGTTATCAAGCTGTCCTGGGTGTCAGACTCCTGAAGATGGCAACCACAGAGTTGGCCGAAACGTCGGGTTATAGTAGTTTTACCCTTAGACCACGGCCTTCCAGCCCGCAAGATTTTAATGTTTTATCGGTTAACTCCGGCCGTGAAAGCCTTCGTACTTACCCAGCTGTATTATCACAATTCTTAAAGTAAAAGCTTAATAGGTAACGTAGAAGATTTTTCCCTTATTTACTTAAATATTTCATGTTTTCATTCCCTTTTCAATTCTTCCTTTCCACCTTCCCACAGAAAGACCATTACATTTGACTGCAATCACGAGAAAAGCAAACGCTCATTCAGGCATATATTTCAAATTCAAAGCCTACCACCACCACCACCACCACCATTACCTATTGTACGAAGGTTAATTCCAGCTGTATTATCACAATTCTTAAACTAAAAGCTTAAAAGTTAACGTAGAAGATTTTCCCCTTTATTTACTTAATTATTTCATGTTTTTATTCCCTTTTCAATTCTTCCTTTCCATCTTCTCACAGAAAGACCATTACATTTCACTACAATCATGAGAAAAGCAAATTTTCCAGAGTTACACAGACTCTAAGCTTCTAGAATCGAACTCGGTAATACTTTTAATAAATGTGTTTTAGCTCCCCAATATCAGCATCTACCATTTAATCTTTACTCGAACCTGATAGGATTCATAGGCTTGAAGATATATGAAATCACCCCTTCGGGATTCGATCTGAGTACCTTAAAGTAGTTATTGTCATGAAAACGATATTTCAGGACTAGATACTCTGTTTACGTTTACCTTGACATGTCTATCTAAATTAAATTACGAGTTATTAAATGTTTGCAAGTAAATTTCATTGAATCGGTATTCGAACCCTGAACACCAGGAACAAAATAATTTATAATATTAGCCTGACATGTTAAACAAATCTGTATGCAGTTACATCATCGATCTAAGTGATATATTCTAGTGTACAGAGGAAAATTAAGGAAGTCATTAAAAATTGGGATTCGAACTAGAGACAACTGATACAGTAAAAACAGACCTCATTAGCACTCGTCATGCTTAAGCACGTTAACTTTCACCATATGACGTCACAGTCGGGGACAGTTTGACTGTAGCAGCCATGTCAGGACATGCATATTTTAGTCATCTCATATTTTAGAGTCATATACAGAAGTTTCATACCAACGTACTCACTACGCTCGCAAAGATAATCGAAAATTTCATCGTTGAAATACTTTGGAAGTAGTGTAGAAGTTTTTCCGCCCTTATTTAATTAAATTCATGTATATACCCTATTATTTAGTGATTTTTTCAATAATTTCTTCTTCTCATTCGTCAAAAATCAGTGTACAATACGCATTTTTATACGTTTTAATGTCCGTTTATTTTTAAAACCGCTGCATTTGTCCGTAATTATGAACAATAATTTTTTTCAGATTTACTCAGATGTGTAGCTTATAGAATGAATAAGGAAATGTTTTAATATGTGTATTGTATTTTTTAGGTTAAAGCATCTACATTTTAAAGCTGCCATAACCGTTATTTGTATTTAGTATAAAGATTGTTATATTTTCATTTTTAAGACTTCCTTTGTTAAAGATGTCTTGCAATCTATTTTAAATTTCTTTTAAAACCACCTGAACCCTAGATTTCACGTGAAAAAATACAAATAAAAATGGTTGAAAGGGAATCGTGATAGCAAATACCGCTACTGCATTAGCCAGCCGACCAGCGAAAATCGTGAGAAACGTAAGGTCAGAGTGCTCGTCCCTACGGGAATCGAATCCGAGACATCTCGAATGCAAAGTGCTGCCGTTATTGTCTGAACAAAACAGTAAAAACAGACCTCCTTAGCAGTCGACAGTGCTTAAACACGTTAACTTTCACCATATGACGTCACAGTCGGGGACAGTTTGACTGTCGCCATCATTACGGGACATGCATCTCATATACAGAAGTTTCATACCAACGTACTTACTACGCCTGCAAAGATAGTCTAAGATTTCATCGTTGAAATACTTTGGAAATAGCGTAGAAGTTTTTCAGCCCTTATTTAATTAAATTCATGTATATACCCTATTATTTAGTGATTTTTTCAATAATTTCTTCCTCTCATTCGTCAAAAATCAGTGTACAATACGCATTTTTATACGTTTTAATGTCCGTTTATTTTTAAAACAGCTGCATTTGTCCGTAAATACGAACAATAATTTTTTTCAGATTTACTCAGATGTGTAGCTTATAGAATTTATTAGGAAATGGTTTAATAAATGTATTGTATTTTTTTAGGTTAAAGCATCTACATTTTAAAGCTGCCATAACCGTTATTTGTATTTAGTATAAAGATTGTTATATTTTCATTTTTAAGACTGCCTTTGTTAAAGATGTCTTGCAATCTATTTTTAAATTTCTTTTGCAAAGATAATCTAAAATTTCATCGTTGAAATACTTTGGAAATAGTGTAGAAGTTTTTCCACCCTTATTTAATTAAAATTCATGTATATACCCTATTATTTGGTGATTTTTTCAATAATTTCTTTCTCTCATTCGTCAAAAATCAGTGTACAATATGCATTTTTATACGTTTTAATGTTCGATTATTTTTAAAACCGCTGCATTTGCCCGTAATTACGAGCAATAATTTTTTTTCAGATTTACTCAGATGTGTAGCTTGTGGAATCGAAATGTTTTAATAAATGTATTGTATTTTTAGGTGAAAAACAACGATCTTCTTCCGACTGTGTATAATTATAATCAAGACCGATTTGTATTTAGTATAAAGATTGTTATATTTTCATTTTTAAGACTTCCTTTGTTAAAGATGTCTTGCAATCTATTTTAAATTTCTTTTAAAACCACCTGAACCCTAGAAATTCACGTGAAAAAATACAAATAAAAATGGTTGAAAGGGAATCGTGATAGCAAATACCGCTACTGCATTAGCCAGCAGACCAGCAAAAATCGTGAGAAACGTAAGGTCAGAGTGCTCGTCCCTACGGGAATCGAATCCGAGACATCTCGAATGCAAAGTGCTGCCGTTATTGTCTGAACAAAACGGTAAAAACAGACCTCATTAGCAGTCGACAGTGCTTAAACACGTTAACTTTCACCATATGACGTCACAGTCGGGGACAGTTTGACTGTCGCCATCATGTCGGGACATGCATCTCATATACAGAAGTTTCATACCAACGTACTCACTACGCCTGCAAAGATAGTCTAAGATTTCATCGTTGAAATACTTTGGAAATAGCGTAGAAGTTTTTCAGCCCTTATTTAATTAAATTCATGTATATACCCTATTATTTAGTGATTTTTTCAATAATTTCTTCCTCTCATTCGTCAAAAATCAGTGTACAATACGCATTTTTATACGTTTTAATGTCCGTTTATTTTTAAAACCGCTGCATTTGTCCGTAATTACGAACAATAGTTTTTTTCAGATTTACTCAGATGTGTAGCTTATAGAATGAATTAGGAAATGGTTTAATAAATGTATTGTATTTTTTAGGTTAAAGCATCTACATTTTAAAGCTGCCATAACCGTTATTTGTATTTAGTATAAAGATTGTTATATTTTCATTTTTAAGACTTCCTTTGTTAAAGATGTCTTGCAATCTATTTTTAAATTTCTTTTGCAAAGATAATCTAAAATTTCATCGTTGAAATACTTTGGAAATAGTGTAGAAGTTTTTCCACCCTTATTTAATTAAAATTCATGTATATACCCTATTATATGGTGATTTTTTCAATAATTTCTTCCTCTCATTCGTCAAAAATCAGTGTACAATATGCATTTTTATACGTTTTAATGTTCGATTATTTTTAAAACCGCTGCATGTGCCCGTAATTACGAGCAATAATTTTTTTTCAGATTTACTCAGATGTGTAGCTTGTGGAATCGAAATGTTTTAATAAATGTATTGTATTTTTAGGTGAAAAACAACGATCTTCTTCCAATTGTGTATAATTATAATCATGACCGATTTGTATTTAGTATAAAGATTGTTATATTTTCATTTTTAAGACTTCCTTTGTTTAAGATAATGTCTTGCAATCTATTTTTAAATTTCTTTTAAAACCAAAGCGAACGTTATCAACTATAATGGCTACCTTCATGTATCGGAAAGCTAACATGGCCGCTTCAGCCACCTTTTAGAAGCGTACCTTTCATGTCAGCATCGGACGGGAGCGAGCAGCTGGCGGAGAGGAGAAGGCTTGCGAAAGGCTGCTGAGGGGTGGCAGCTGGAGGGAGTATATGTAGGATGAAAGGCTGGCTTCATGAATCGCTGAGAACTACAGGAGACCGCCAGTACGGTATGGCACGCCGTAAGGGTCGGACCTATACGTAGTGGCATGCATATACAGCTGCAGCACGCGTCAGCGTCTTACGTAATCTAGTTTTTTACGCTCACTATACCATTTAAATATACATTCATCTAAGAGTTATAATATTCGCAAGGATGACAGATGTCCAAATATACATAACAAAGAAATTAGTTACTGATATAAATGTAACATCGCACGTTCACCATTTTATTTTTAATTACTTTTTTTATTTTATTCGAGGATGACTTTGTATTCATGTCACGGGATTCAATCCTAGCCCTCCAACCCGACTTGGAACAACAATCAATAACGAGCTACAATCCAAGGATATAATCGGTAATAATACAAATATTTTTTTTGATAAAGACCGTCAAATAGAAAGGCCTGTAAACGTATGTATTTCCCCTCACTTCCCCTCTTCCCCCCACCCTACAGTAGTCATATCATAGCGACACGCAGCTTCGAAGCCGATGTCAACCACTGATAAGTTCCTTTCTTCTATGCCGCCGACTCCCACCCCCGCTTTTTGCTATTCCGACACCGCCATTTACGATGAGAACAATAATGCATTGTCCTGTGTCTTTGTTTTGCGGTGAAAGAATAGCACACGTGAAAACACTTAACTTTGTTGTTTCACCCTTAAAAGCTACTTGAGCATGCACCCCCTCCTCTCTGCTCTACTCCAACGCTGGCTTAGGCGATTTGAACAATAGCCCATTGTTCTCCAATACCGAGGCCAGCGTTGGAGTAGAGCACAAAGAGAGGGCGTGCCCAGTGTACGGGATAGGATTAGAAAGGATGGGGCAGGGGGATCGGGTGTCCAGTAGCTTTTAAGGGTGAGGTCACAAGGGAAGGGGTGGGGGAGGGGTGGCCGCCAGCACGTGACCAGACCACATGGGGGGAGGGGGCGGGGCTATTGGCACGTGCGACCAGGCGGCATATGAGGCCTCAAAGGGAGGCGGCGGGTCTTGTCGGCAAAGATCAAAGAACCTTATCAGATGGCGGCATATCCTTGTGCGCTGGAGTCGCTATGATATGACTACTGTAGGGTGGGGGGAAGAGGGGAAGTGAGGGGAAATACATACGTTTACAGGCCTTTCTAGTTCACGATCTTTATCAAAAAAATATTTGTATTATTACCGATTATATCCTTGGATTGTAGCTCGTTATTGATTGTTGTTCCAAGTCGGGTTGGAGGGCTAGGATTGAATCCCGTGACATGAATACAAAGTCATCCTCGAATAAAATAAAAAAAGTAATTAAAAATAAAATGGTGAACGTGCGATATTACATTTATATCAGTAACTAATTTCTTTGTTATGTATATTTGGACATCTGTCATCCTTGCGAATATTATAACTCTTAGATGAATGTATATTTAAATGGTATAGTGAGCGTGAAAAACTAGATTACGTAAGACGCTGACGCGTGCTGCAGCTGTATATGCATGCCACTACGTATAGGTCCGACCCTTAAGGCGTGCCATGCCGTACTGGCGGTCTCCTGTAGTTCTCAGCGCTTCATGAAGCCAGCCTTTCATCCTACCTATACTCCCTCCAGCTGCCACCCCTCAGCCGCCTTTCGCAAGCCTTCTCCTCTCCGCCAGCTGCTCGCTCCCGTCCGATGCTGACATGAAAGGTACACTTCTAAAAGGTGGATGAAGCGGCCATGTTAGCTTTCCGATACATGAAGGTAGCCATTATAGTTGATAACGTTCGCTTTGGTTTTAAAAGAAATTTAAAAATAGATTGCAGGAAATTATCTTAAACAAAGGAAGTCTTAAAAATGAAAATATAACAATCTTTATACTAAACACAAATCGGTCTTGATTATAATTATACACAGTCGGAAGAAGATCGTTGTTTTTCACCTAAAAATACAATACATTTATTAAAACATTTCGATTCTACAAGCTACACATCTGAGTAAATCTGAAAAAAATTATTGCTCGTAATTACGGGCAAATGCAGCGGTTTTAAAAATAATCGAACATTAAAACGTATAAAAATGCATATTGTACACTGATTTTTGACGAATGAGAGGAAGAAATTATTGAAAAAATCACTAAATAATAGGGTATATACATGAATTTTAATTAAATAAGGGTGGAAAAACTTCTACACTATTTCCAAAGTATTTCAACGATGAAATTTTAGATTATCTTTGCAAAAGAAATTTAAAAATAGATTGCAAGACATCTTTAACAAAGGAAGTCTTAAAAATGAAAATATAACAATCTTTATACTAAATACAAATAACGGTTATGGCAGCTTTAAAATGTAGATGCTTTAACCTAAAAAAATACAATACATTTATTAAACCATTTCCTAATTCATTCTATAAGCTACACATCTGAGTAAATCTGAAAAAAAACTATTGTTCGTAATTACGGACAAATGCAGCGGTTTTAAAAATAAACGGACATTAAAACGTATAAAAATGCGTATTGTACACTGATTTTTGACGAATGAGAGGAAGAAATTATTGAAAAAATCACTAAATAATAGGGTATATAAATGAATTTAATTAAATAAGGGCTGAAAAACTTCTACGCTATTTCCAAAGTATTTCAACGATGAAATCTTAGACTATCTTTGCGAGCGTAGTGAGTACGTTGGTATGAAACTTCTGTATATGAGATGCATGTCCCGACATGATGGCGACAGTCAAACTGTCCCCGACTGTGACGTCATATGGTGAAAGTTAACGTGTTTAAGCACTGTCGACTGCTAATAAGGTCTGTTTTTACTGTTTTGTTCAGACAATAACGGCAGCACTTTGCATTCGAGATGTCTCGGATTCGATTCCCGTAGGGACGAGCACTCTGACCTTACGTTTCTCACGATTTTCGCTGGTCTGCTGGCTAATGCAGTAGCGGTATTTGCTATCACGGTTACCTTTCAACCATTTTTATTTGTATTTTTTCACGTGAATTTCTAGGGTTCAGGTGGTTTTAAAAGAAATTTAAAAATAGATTGCGAGACATCTTTAACAAAGGAAGTCTTAAAAATGAAAATATAACAATCTTTATACTAAATACAAATAACGGTTATGGCAGCTTTAAAATGTAGATGCTTTAACCTAAAAAATACAATACACATATTAAAACATTTCCTTATTCATTCTATAAGCTACACATCTGAGTAAATCTGAAAAAAATTATTGTTCGTAATTACGGACAAATGCAGCGGTTTTAAAAATAAACGGACATTAAAACGTATAAAAATGCGTATTGTACACTGATTTTTGACGAATGAGAGGAAGAAATTATTGAAAAAATCACTAAATAATTGGGTATATACATGAATTTAATTAAATAAGGGCGGAAAAACTTCTACACTATTTCCAAAGTATTTCAACCATGAAATTTTAGATTATCTTTGCGAGCGTAGTGAGTACGTTGGTATGAAACTTCTGTATATGACTCTGAAATATGAGATGACTAAAATATGCATGTCCTGACATGGCTGCTACAGTCAAACTTTCCCCGACTGTGACGTCATATGGTGAAAGTTAACGTGCTTAAGCATGACGAGTGCTAATGAGGTCTGTTTTTACTGTATCAGTTGTCTCTAGTTCGAATCCCGATTTTTTAATGACTTCCTTAATTTTCCTCTGTACACTAGAATATATCACTTAGATCGATGATGTAACTGCATACAGCTTTGTTTAACATGTCAGGCTAATATTATAAATTATTTTGTTCCTGGTGTTCAGGGTTCGAATACCGATTCAATGAAATTTACTTGCAAACATTTAATAACTCGTAATTTAATTTAGATAGACATGTCAAGGTAAACGTAAACAGAGTATCTAGTCCTGAAATATCGTTTTCATGACAATAACTACTTTAAAGTACTCAGATCGAATCGTGAAGGGGTGATTTCATATATCTTCAAGCCTATGAATCCTATCAGGTTCGAGTAAAGATTAAATGGTAGATGCTGATATTGGGGAGCTAAAACACATTTATTAAAAGTATTACCGAGTTCGATTCTAGAAGCTTAGAATCTGTGTAACTCTGGAAAAATTGCTTTTCTCATGATTGTAGTGAAATGTAATGATCTTTCTGTGAGAAGATGGAAAGGAAGAATTGAAAAGGGAATAAAAACATGAAATAATTAAGTAAATAAGGGGGAAAATTTTCTACGTTACCTTTTAAGCTTTTACTTTAAGAATTGTGATAATACAGCTGGAATTAACCTTCGTACAATAGGTAATGGTGGTGGTGGTGGTGATGGTGGTGATGGTGGTGGTGGTGGTGGTGGTGGTGGTGGTGGTGGTGGTGGTGGTGGTGGTGGTAGGCTTTGAATTTGAAATATATGCCTGAATGAGCGTTTGCTTTTCTCGTGATTGCAGTGAAATGTAATGGTCTTTCTGTGAGAAGATGGAAAGGAAGAATTGAAAACGGAATAAAAACATGAAATAATTAAGTAAATAAGGGGGAAAATCTTCTACGTTACCTTTTAAGCTTTTACTTTAAGAATTGTGATAATACAGCTGGAATTAACCTTCGTACAATAGATAATGGTGGTGGTGGTGGTGGTGGTGGTGGTGGTGGTGGTGTGGTGGTGGTGGTGGTGGTGGTAGGCTTTGAATTTGAAATATATGCCTGAATGTGCGTTTGCTTTTCTCGTGATTGCAGTGAAATGTAATGGTCTTTCTGTGGGAAGGTGGAAAGGAAGAATTGAAAAGGGAATGAAAACATGAAATAATTAAGTAAATAAGGGAAAAATCTTCTACATTACCTTTTAAGCTTTTACTTTAAGAATTGTGATAATACAGCTGGAATTAACCTTCGTACAATAGGTAATGGTGGTGGTGGTGGTGGTGGTGGTGGTGGAGGTGGCGGTGGAGGTGGTGGTGGTGGTGGTGGTGGTGGTAGGCTTTGAATTTGTAATATATGCCTGAATGAGCGTGTGGGGAATACTTCTCTTGCTGGTGTGACATCATAAGCAGGTAGTTATGAGACGAGTTTAAACGTGTTTGATGCTGCCAGACATCCTGTCTCTGGGTGTGACGTCATAAACATCCGGTCTCTGGACTTGAGGTTATATGGCTGGGGGGGTTAATACACGTTGAGTGATCATATACATCTGGTTATGAAACGAGTTTATGATTGATCTAAAAGGTTCGTGCTCCCTCTATAAATATGGTGAACTAGGGCATTGGACTTCATTCTGTTGATCATCTCTGAGGTGTTAACATCGTGTTCTCTCCAAGAATAATCAGCTTTCTAAAGTGGTATCAAGGTGAAGAGGGCTACATTTCATTGATCAGTGATTAATACGTTATTACATCAAGAATAAAGATGAATAACTCAGCGTATAAGGATATTATTCCAAGCGCTACTGGATATGCATGCGGAAAATGTGGGAAGAAGTTCCTCCGAGGTTATGACAAGAGAAGACACGAGATGAGCTGCAAGAAGCTCTTCAAATGTAAACATTGTAATGTAACCTTCAAAGATGGTTATAAGGGGCAGCGACACGAAGATATATGTGAAATAAGCAGCCCTCAGAAGAAAAGAAGATTGGAGCCAACTAAACATCAGTTGCTGTCAACAATGGAGGACTGTGATATGAAAGAATACGAAACTTCATTCGAAGGACGATTGAAATCGTATTTTATACGATGCGAGTCACCTAAGGACCTGAATATGTATCTGCAAGAGGCAGAACAACGGATAATCCAGGCTGTGCATAAAGAGCTTAGCATTCATAAGAGTGTTAAAATTAATCTGCTGGCTGAGTGTCGATTTGTTAACAGTATTGGTGAAACCTGGACAAAACATTTAAAACACGGAATCAAGCTGTTTTCCTGGAAACTGATCTGGAGTCAGCGATGGAAGTGAAATTCAAGAAATTGGTGACTGAAATGGAGGAGTCTCAGCTTAAGGGTAGCAGCTGGGCTTTGCTTGCTGTGGAAGGAGTTCGACTTCGTATTAACAAGTACAACCCGTTGCGAGGAAGTAGCTACATACCCCTACCTCCATCTGTTGAAGCAAGAAAAGCCTGCATCAACATCCAGAATTTAACTGATGAGCTATGTTTCATGTACTCTGTATTGGCCAAATTCTTTGAGAAGGATGCACAACGGGTAAGCAAATATAAGAAACTTCGAGATAAGTACGACTTCAGTTGTGTTTCCTATCCTACTCCACTTTCTCAAATACCTAAATTTGAGAAGCTTAATAGGATGTCTATCAACGTTTTCGGTCTGGATGAGAAGCATGAAGTGTATCCGATAAAGGTTGTTGACACTGAGCTACCTGACCACCGCGACCTCCTACTATTGAGTGACAGTAATGGAAAACATCATTATGTATATATCAAGAATTTTGAGAAGCTCGTTCGATGTCAGAAAACTAAGCATGATGGAGTGATATATACCTGTAAGCGGTGCTTTACACATTTTGACAATCGATATGGACAAAGTGGGCTGGAAAAACTGCAAGAACGTGCATCCATCTGTAATCAGCATGGTGTTGCAAGGGTAGTTATGCCTACAAAGGAGAAATCAATTGTACAGTTTAAAAATTTTGAAAGGATGTTGAAACTACCTTACGTCATCTACGCAGACTTTGAAAGTATTCTCACTCCATGTCATACGTGTATTCCCAGTCCTGAAACTTCCTATACAATCCCTTATCAAGAGCACACAGCAATGAGCTTCTGTGTTTACGTTAAACCATCAACCAACGTTGGACATCTGGAAACTGGTTTTCCTAAGCATCCCTATGTATATCGTGGCGTTGATGCTGCTCAGAAGTTTATGGAATACCTGTCATTCCTTGCAAAGGAGATTAACAATATATACAAATCTGTCATGCCCCTGAAACTTACAGATCAACAGCCGTTGGATTTCAGCGCCTCTACAGTATGCTACTTGTGTGGAAAACCCTTTACAGAAGAGAACTATAAAGTACGCGACCATGATCACATCAGCGGTGAATATCGTGGAAGTCTTCAAAATGAATGTAATTTAGCCTGTAAAACACCTAAATATATCCCTGTCTTCATGCACAACCTCAGTGGATATGACTCACACTTCATTGTTAAGGAGCTGGGTTGTACAAGTGAGCGGGTGGAAGTAATTCCTAGCTCTGAAGAAAGCTATATATCATTCTCCAAGTATGTCGGAGATATAAAGCTACGGTTTGTAGATAGTTTTCGGTTCCTGAGTGCAAGCTTGGATAAGTTGGTAAAAAATCTAACCTCGTATCCTGAAACGCTAAAGTACTTTGGAGAAGACAAATTGAAGTTGATGACCCGTAAGGGTGTATTTCCCTATGATTACATCACTTCATGGGACGTCTTGAACGAAACCTGCTTACCTCCTATGGACTCCTTCTACAATAAATTAAATGAAGAGGAAATTAGTGATGCTGACTACGATCATGCTAAAAATGTATGGGAGCTGTTTAATGTCAGAAACCTGGGCGAGTACAGCGACCTCTACTTAATCTCTGTTGTGCTTCTCCTAGCTGATGTCTTTGAGACATTTAGGGAGCAAACACTCAAAACACACAAAGTCGACCCTGCACATTATTTCACCTCTCCAGGACTTACATGGGATGCCATGTTACTGTACACTGGAATTCAGCTGGAATTGTTACAGGATTATGATCAATTAATCATGGTGGAATCTGGTATAAGAGGAGGTTTATGTCATGTTTCCCACCGCTATGCAGAGGCTAATAACACCTACATGGAGAAGTATGATCCGTCGAGACCAACCCAATTTATTACCTATGAGGACGCCAACAACCAATATGGGTGGGCAATGAGTCACGCTCTCCCTTATGGTGGATTTGAGTGGGTATCACCTGAAAAAATTGACTTAGAAAGACTACAAGAAGATGATCCTTACGGTTACATATTAGAAGTCGACGTCGAGTATCCTGCAGAACTTCACGATCTACACAACGATCTACCTTTCCTGCCTGAGTATATGACGCCTAAGGACTCTCCTACAAAGAAACTGATACCTCATCTAGGACCTCGAAATAAGTATGTAGTGCATTACATGGCTTTGACGCAAGCTCTTGATCATGGACTACGGTTAACAAAAATCCATCGTGTGCTACAATTCCAACAGTCTCGATGGTTCAAACCGTATGTGGAATTTAACAACAGACTAAGACAACAAGCTGCAAATGATTTTGAGAAGGATCTCTACAAATTGTTCAACAATGCAATGTTCGGAAAAACTATGGAGAACCTGCGTAATCGTATGGATATACGGCTGGTGACAAATGAGAAGACTCTGGAAAAGTTAATTGCAAAGCCAACATTTATCGACAGGACGATATATGCTTCTAATCTAGCTGCAGTACATATGGCCTCCCGACAGATTGTATTCAACAAGCCTATATACATTGGTATGAGTGTGTTGGATATCTCCAAGACATTAATGTACCTGTATCACTATGATGTGTTGCTACCGTATTATGGAGCTGAAAACCTGAAGCTTATGTATATGGACACTGATTCGTTCATTCATCGTGTTACAACTGAAGATGTGTACCAGGATAAGTTACGTTTTCTTGAGCATCTCGATACTGCTGATTATCCTGTCAACCATATATGTTACTCTACACAGAACAAGAAGGTGCTTGGGAAATTTAAAGATGAGGCTAATGGTAAAATCATTCAACGCTTTGTAGGGCTACGACCTAAAATGTATGCCCTAGATATCGACGGTTCAATGATAAAAAAGATTAAAGGCAAAACGTAGTGCTATTAAGCAGTACCTCACGTTCGAGAGCTATACTGACTGCCTTAAAACCAGAGAAATTATCAGAACGCCCATGAATCTGATCCTGTCGCGACAGCATACTCTTGCCACAGTACAAGTGAATAAAATTACATTGACACCATACGACGATAAAACAATTATTGCTGAGGACGGTATAACGACATACGCCTATGGACATTACAGCATTACAAGTAGTGCATAAGAGAATGTAAGTCGAATATGAAGATTTTCTCGTGAGTCTACAATCTTAAAAAAAATGAAGGTTATTCGTGTGCTGTATATGCAGCTAGCTGACGACCGATGAAGAAAGAAGAAGATGGAAGGGAAGGTGGTAACCCTGCCATTAGGAGCAATCCTAGTAGTAGTCTCAAGCCTAGATATAAAGGGGAGAGACGCCTACAACAAATTAAAATAAAGGTATGTTGACGTAAACTTTTCAATTAAAACTCTCGAATAATAAAACCTGAATAAAACCTTGCAATTTCACTAAAAGAAAGTTGAGGTTATCTTTGGTTAGACAGATTAGGTTAGGCGATGCCTGACTAGAATGGATGATGAGAGGAACGTTTAGGATTGATCGGGTTAATCTAGGCTAGGTTCTCGTACTTATTGTCTAAGTTATGAAGGATGAATTAGTTTAGATCGCTTTAGCAATGGACTGGTTAGTGTTGTTCTTACGTTTTGTTACATGGTTACATAGTTGCTACGTGTTGTTACGTCGTGTGACGTTTCTGGTTACGTGATGTTCACGTGATGTTATGAGGATACGTGCTTATGTTACTTAGTGTGACGTCTTGTCATGCCGTTATGTTACGTTGTGTTACGTCTTGTTACGTGGTTACGTTTGTTGGTTACGTCTTGTTACGTGATTATGTTAGGAATGAATAGACAATGAGAAGATGTCGAACATACAAGGTGGGCATAGGTTAGGACGTATACTTCACTGTAAACCGATATACAGTTTGTCTCTCTCCGTTTCGCGCCCTAGTTTAACATATATAAAGTTTGTAAGGTTTAGAAAAAGTATATAAAAGTGTTGTAACGTTGGATGATAAACGTTTTATAATCGAATTACTCCCTATATTACCGTATAAACCTACATTCCTGCTCCTTCAACCCCTGTTTATCCTTGTATCTCTCCCGTTTTCCATATTTCTCCCATATAAACGTATACTCTGCTCCTCGACACATGTCTAGACTAGCACCTCTCCTCATATTCCCCTACCTCTCTCATATAAGACGCATTCCCTACTTCAACCCTGTCTAGCCTACCATCGACCCTCGTATACCCTATCTCTCGCATATAAACTCCTACTCTATCATTCAAAACTCCTAGCCTAATACCTGTCCTCGGTTCGCTATCTCGCTCATATAAAACGCCATATTCTACCCTTCAAGTCCTGTTTAGTATAACATCTTTCCTTGTATTCCCTATCTCTCTCGTATAAAGCATATCCCTCCCTCCTTTAGCATCTGACTAGCCTAGCATCAGCCCTGGTATTCCCTATCTCTCCCCTATAAACGCATTTTCCTCCTTGAACTGTCGCATCTACCCTCGTTTTCCCTATCCTTTCCCATATAAACACAAAAGTGGTCCAGCTTCTGTCTATCATACCACCTGTCCCCGTTTTCCATATATTCCTCATATAAACGTATACCATACTCCTTAACCTCTGTCTGCACTAGCACCTCCCCTCGCATGCCATATCTCTGTCGTATAAAGCATATCTCTCCCTCCTTCAGTCCCTGCTCTACCTCAGAACTCTCCTCGTTTTCCCTATCTCACCCATATAAACGCATTTTTTCGTCCTTGAAGGTTCTCTCAACCTAGCATATACCCTCGTTTTCCTCGTCTCTTCATATAAAAAGTCATACTCTACCCTTCAAACCCTGAATAGTCTAGTGCCTCTCCACGTATCCCCTATCTCTCCTGTAAATATGTTCATATTCCCCCTGCTTCAGCATCTGTCTATCCTAGCCTCTGTTCACGTTTTCCTTATCTTTCCCATATAAATGCATATTCCATATCTCAACCCCTATCTAGTCCAACACTTCTCCTCGAATTCCACGTATCTCTCATATAAAGCACATCCTCATTCCTTCAACCTCTATCTAGCCTAGCATCGATCCTCGTAGTCCCTATCTTCTCCATATAAACGCATTTTCCTCCGTGAACCTCCGCATATACCCTCGTTCTCCCTATCCTTTCCCATATAAACGCAAAAAACTGCGCCAGGTCTGTCCTATATATCCTACTCATAGCCAATAAGGATTTGCGTACACGTTAGTAATCAAATCGGACTCTAGTGATAACTGAAAATAACATCCAGAAAAAATATAGAAAAAATACCAAACCTAGAATTCCAAAAGCAAAGATGAATATAAATCCCAGAGCAAACAGGAATCCTAGAAAATTGAGGAGGAGATAATCTACGCCAAGCCTAGTCCGAAAAAGAAAAGAAAGAAAATACATTAAGGAAACAACAGAAAAATAAGGCTATATTCAATAACGGGCAGATAAAAACAAAGTTCGTTGTCTTTTGTGGAAGAAGATACATAAGAGCAATAACGTTAGAAGCTTTTATAACCTAAAAAAGCTATGTAAATTTCAACATAAGTGTTGAATATTTAATTGGATGTAAATATAAACGAAACAGAGATAATAGATATATTCATTTATTTAAATGGGACAATGAAGATAAACTTAGGAAATAAATGAAAACTAGAAACACAAAGTAAGTCCAGTTATTAAACTAGGTGCCCACGGATGCGCAAATCGCCATCTTTATACTAGGGGAGACTCTTCTTCCGTAAAAGAAATCAGAAAACGATAAAATTAAATGGCCAGAAATCAATGAATAACATTTATAATATGCACACACACACAGAATTTGATCGTTTAGCCCCTCTACGATACAGTATGAATGTCTGAAAACTTTATCTTTATAATCATTTCAATAACATAGTTTTGATAACGGGCCATTGCAAGTTATAAAGCAATTAACTAAAAATAGCGTTGGTAGAAGGTGTTCATCAACACATGCTGTTGCTGTGAGACTGAAAATATCTAAATATACCAGTGAATAATTATTTTAATAGTAAGCAACATTGGAACCCCTAAGCTAAGCTGCAAATGAACCTAACATGTATATCGCTTTATATAGAACTCAGGATAGATGTAAAAGGTTTAACACTTTAGCAGTAGTTTCAACGCTGACAGCTGAATTCTATTGTTTTCTGAAATGACGGACATCGACTATATTAAAGCAGGCATGCTGCCACTAACGTTTTTGTGCAAGTCACATTATAATAAAATAGAGAGCACTGAAAACACTTCTAACATGAAAAGTTTGATGAATCGAAGTAACAGAACGCGACAGTGATAGAGACTGTAATAAAATCGGTATTCATGTCGTCACTTCACTAATGCTGTCAGCATAGAAACGTTGATTTAACATCACATTTAATAGGTACACCTAAAATGCAAAACAGGACAAAATGCTATCCAGCAATCTAAAACATACGTAAAAAGGTTAAACGAATGAAATGAAATGAAATCTTCATCTAATAAATACACCATGACCAAGAACTACATGTTCACAAAATGCAAGTTGGTCTGTTTTTCCCAAGATAAACGCTAAGACACATGAGTAGCTTATTTAGAGGGATTCTGGCGCAGTTTTTTTGTGTTTAATTGAGAAAAGATAGGTTAGTTGCTAGGTTGAGAGTCTTCAAGGTGAAAAATGCGTTTTGAGATGTTGGTTTGTTACGTTATTTGCACCACGCTTTGGGCGTCAATTTGAAGTAGTTGTATTAAAGGAGTTGTATTACCTATATTTCAACTGTTGGGGAGCCAAACTTGTAGTAGTTGCAACCGACAGTATAGTAAACAGTTTCCGTTAGCCTTCCCCCAAATATACTTTCAGGTGGCCTTTGCGCCAAGTTTAACTAAAATATTAACTTTGTAATATGACTGTTTCTTTAAATATTATATATTTATGTTTGCCTCGGCTGCGTCAGTATTCTGTTAGAAACATGGATGTCTTGGCAGGGTTGTGGTGCGACTCAGAATGCAGTCTTACACAGAATATAATTTTACTTCACTTCTTTTATTAATGCTTGATACGATTTCATTAACACTTCACTGATAGAAAGCTGTGAGATTCTTTTATTAACTACATGCACTTTTTAACACGTAAACTATTTTCGTCTCATACGAATACGTATTATACTTCTCGAGGACGTGTCTTGCGACCGGTTAGAAACATTGTATACAGGCAACTACTTCTAAATTTGTAAATTTTTCTCCTTTTTAGTTCCTATTGGCAAATCCTAGTCCAACAGAATACCTTCACTTAACTAAAGATTTTTCTGGTTGTTGATTGGCTATTTTATAAACTGTCACTAAAATTACATTATTGTTGCTCCAATAATGACCAGTAGCATTATTAAACATTCTTACTAATTATTGCTTCAAGGTTACCTCATTGTTAGCTCATTGTTAGCAACGTTTAACCTATAATGCTCACAGCTGCTACATTATTAATTTACGTAATACATTTACATAACATTATTACACATGTATACAATAATATAAACATCCACAATGATTGCAATACACACTTTTTATATATTGTTACACACACATATTGCTTTAAGGCGGGCTGTTATTGAATTTATATTTATATTAGACTGAAATTGTTTAAGTGTTAAAAATACTGCCTCAGTTTATATGGGAGAGATAGGGAATACGAGGACTGATGATAGGCTAGACAGAGGCTGAAGTAGGGGAATGTACTTTATATGAAAGAAGTAGGGTATACGCAGAGAGGTGTAAGACTAGACAGGGTAGAGCATTAGAGTATGCTTTATATGAAAAGACAGGGAAAACGGGGGAGATGCTAGGCTAGACAGTGGCAAAAGGAGGGGAATGCGCGTTGTACGAGAGAGCTAGAGAATACGCAGAGAGGTGCTAGGCAAGACAGATGCTGGAGGAGGGGAAGATGACTTATACGGGAGAGATAGGGAATACGAGGGAGGAGCTAAGATAGACGAACCTTAAAGGTGTAATATGTTTATACGGGACAGATAGGCAATACGAGAGCTAATAGTAGGCTAGACAGGGGTTGAAGGAGGGAAATGTGTTTGTATGTGAGGGATAGTAAAACCTCCGTTTTTATGCTAGAATTAGTTGCAGGAGGGGGAAATGCATTTATATGAGCGAGGTAGGGAAATCGATGATAGGTGTTACGAATTGTAGTTAAAAAACTGAAATACAAAGAGCCGCATTATTCAAGAACTTTAACAACAAAAAGGTCTAAGTATAGATCATTTGTATGGTATTCGAGGAGGGGTCTTTAGTGAAAAAGTCCTAAGTCAATAGTAAAGAAATGAGATATCCAGCACACTTAATATGCAGGAATATGCAATTAATATGCTAATTAGGCCACCCCCTCCACTGGCCACGCCCACGGTACTTTTAGGTGGCAGCTGAGGTCATAAATTTTGTGATGTATAATGGAAAGGTTGACAGGTAAGTTATTAAGGTCTTCCATCGCCTGTCAAAATGAACAATGGGTAATAAATTATGCTTCGTTCCAAAAGAGCAGACGCTATTCTCCCCATCCCATTCCCGCTCACACGTGCGCGTTAGAAAAGCATACCTGAAACAACCCCCTCCCCTTCTGCATTCTATTGTCTGGTATTTTATACCTGACTGCACCTTCAAGCACCTGCGCAATAACAAAGAGCTAGACTGTCGCCATACCCCTCCCCTTGTAAAAGCTTCATTAACAGAGAATACCTGGGACCAATCAATTTTTCTGCCTGACGGAGAGGGTGACCTGCAGCTGCGTAGGATCAAGGAGTAATAAATTACGCCTCCAATTACGCCTATATTTTTTCATACGGGGCAGCCTTCATTAGATTAAAATGTATTTAACAAAGTAGCTACAAACGCATAACACATTCTAACACATTCTGCACGAGGAGCTACGGACACGATCGAACATTGATATAAATGCTCAAAACATTAAAACAAATCTCGCTCTGAGCACCCGAAACTTCACGAAAAAGCTGGGAATATGCCCAATCGCCTATTTCAACACGTATTTCAATATAAGAGATATCCCCATTAATCACCGTTTTATGATTAAAAATTCATTATATGATTGTACTAAAGAGGTCTGTGCAAGCTATATATTTAAGATACCTTCATCACCAGTCTTTATTGTGCTAATGAGTCTAGATGTGTTTGGAAGATAACAAAGTAAGATTTTGAACACTAATTTAAATGACTGTGTAGTACTTTTAAATGGTGATGAAATTTGCACCCTAAAAGGACTTGAATCATGCATATATTACCATTTAGGTAACTTATCTATTGCAAGTGAAACGTCATATGCAGAAAGGAGGAGTTGGAGGAGGAAAATTCTGGAATTGTATGATAAAAAATAATGAAGGTATGCCTTTTCATCATGCTTTATTCATTAAGACTCCTTAAATTCCTAATGAAAAAAGAACTCCTTACATTACAATGATTAGTTTAAAATATAAGCTGCACCACATCAGTCAGAGACTTGTATGTAAATACTTTATCATGAATTATTAAACAATACAATGAGGTCTGTGCAGGGATATTTGCACTAGCTTGAATTTCATTCTGATGTTGAAAGCAGCATTTACAACTTCCTCTGGCTGATGAGAGCAATCTATAACAAACACAGGATCAAATTTTAGAAAATCTTTTCTCTTCAGTAAAGTATAATTCTCTTTTTCATAATAAGAGTTTTGAAAGTTTTAGTACATATCATACAATGATGCAAATCTCGAGTTTCCAAAATCAAAATTCATGTCATGTTAGGGATAGCATTCACTATTAAGATAAAGTCTCAAATTAGTTATGCTACAATGATCAAAAAGGGAACAGTCTTTAGATGCTTTACACGATCTTAAAGTCTGAGCACCCAAAATGACAAATCTCGGCTTCTCCATTTTTGATGTGGTGGCGACATTCCAGGTGAATGATTTAGTTTGCGACACAGCAGGTTGAGTATGTAGATCCATGCTACTTAATGGGAGATACAGAGCCTTGTCCGACTTGACAATCGTGAGAATTTCAACCTTTTCAGCATCAGAAAGTTCAATCACAGGTATTCTCCAGTCGATTCGTACAAGTTTAATACTGGCATTCTCTACACCCTGAGGCGCTATAATACAGTTTTAGAGTCCTTGTATCGAATCTGCACCAACTCAAACTTGCTACTGAGTGTGAGTTCCTTGTGGACGTCAACAAATCCCAGAAGCATCGAAAGCGGTACTATAGCATTGAAGGCTCCATTTGCTGCATGCAGAATGTCCATGTCTTCTCCAGGATAGCACCATCCAGCATTCAGCAAACGATCAGATTCCATTGGTTTGAGAGCAGCATAATTGGGTTAAGTTGATGCGATCCCGGGGTTCTTGGTACGATCAATAGTTGAACCGTTCATACCCAGCCGAAGCTCCACAAGCATGAATGCAATAGCGTTATTGGTAAGCTTTGCAGTTGTAGCTGCTCCATAAGGTTAGAAATACTACCCTTGATGTATAGATAACTTCGATTAGGTAATGTATATAAATCCTCAGCTTGACAAGGGGTTCTAATCTCGTCATTAGAGTCCAGAGCTGAATATTATACGGCAAAAGCAAATGTTCCTCTTCTTTAGCCCTCCGTCAGTCGCTAGGAGCCTGAGAAACCCCTGGCATTATATAAATGTTATAATTTTCGAACGAACGCACCTATGCAATTGCCTGACTAGGACATCTAACATTACACCTTGCGCGATTATTTGCTGCAGCGATAAACTTATCTGTTTATTTGTTTGGCTGCAGGAATGAATAATTATTAGTTACGTGTCGCACAGGTCAACCAGGCCCCGCGCGCCTGCTCTCGTTACATATTGTTGACATATTTGTTTCTCATTAGCTTTTGTGCAATATTGCTTTACCATTGCTGTTACTGCTTCGTCTTGAATGAGTAAAAGGTACGATCTACAGAATCCGAATGATTTGGAAGAAGTACATCGCCTACTTTGCGATTATGATGCCTTGCCCGTGGATGACAACTTATATGAATAAGATGACTCTGGTTCAGAAGATAAACCGAAACGAGATCTTTAGATTCAGAAACTGACCATGAAGATGAAGAGGAAGACGATGAAAGCAGCTTGTGTGATAACATGTATTTTATAGGTAACATCATATGCGTATCATAGTAATTCTTTTTCTTCTTCTTCTTCTTCTTCTTCTTCTTCTTCTTCTTATTATTATTATTATTATTATTATTATTATTATTATTATTATTGACAATACATTCTATTGTTATTCACAGGAAGAGATGGAACAAAATGAAAGAAAACATCTTTGAAAATAACACAGACAAGGGCTCACAATATATTGACCAAACTTCCTGGTGTGGTAGGAGCTGCCAAAAATGCGAAAACGGAAATTGATTGTTGGAACCTTTTTGTTACCGAAGATATGGTTTATTTGATTGTTAAAAGCTCAAATACTTACATTAGCAGTGCGTAGCACAAATTTGATTGTGAAACAGACAGCAGACCTACAGATGTAATAAAAATAAAAGCTTTCCTAGGCTTATTGTACCTGGCAAGAATTTTTCGTGGTGGACACCAGAATATTCACGAGTTTTGGAGAACCGATCTTGGAATTCCTCTATTCCGAATGACTATGTCCGAAAAACGATTCCGTTTTCTAATACGCTGTATTCGCTTTGATGTCAAAAGCTCAAGACTGGAGCGACGAGGATTGGATAAATTGGCTGTTGTTAGAGAAATGTTTACATTGTTTCTGAACAACTGTCAGAACCATTATCCTCTTGGACAAAATGTCACTGTCGACGAACAATTGCCGGCATTTCGTGGTCGATGTGCTTTTAGACAATATATACCATCCAAGCCAAACAAGTATGGCATAAAGATATTCTGTTTGAGTGATGCAAAACTGTTTTATACAACTAACATGGAGATTTATTGTGGACAACAGCCGGACGGACCCAACTTGCAAACTAACTCGGCAGAGGCTGTAGTGTTGAGACTAACTGAACATAATTTCTGGCACTGGAGAAACGTTACTGCAGAGAGCTGGTTTACCAGTGTTTCGCTGATGAATGAATTGCGCAAAAGACAACTTTCTTTCGTCGGTACAGTGCGAAAGAACAAAAAAGAGTTACCCACTAATTTCACTTCTCCAAAAGATCTCAGACAGTACGAAAGCATATTTAACTTCACAAAAAATGAAACACTTGATGCATATGTTCCAAAAAAGAGTAAAACAGTAGTTTTGCTCTCAAGTCTACATGTTTCATTAACACAGCTAGCAGAAGGTGCTGAGAAAAAACCTGAAATAATCCTACATTACAACGACACTAAATGTAGCCAGAACATCGAGAAGGTGGCCCATGGTAATTTTGACCATATCTTGAACATTGCGGGTATTAATTTTAGGGTTATCTTCCTTGGAAACCAAAATAAATATTCCACAAGGCAGGAGTATTTGAAATCACTGTTTTTAGCTTTACTGTTGCAACAGCTACAAAGGAGAGCAACAGCATCAAATCTATCGGATGATTTGAAAGGACTTTTGACAAAATATAAACCCGAAGAATTCGGCGTAGATGAATTGTCAAATACACCACTATGCACATTGAAAAGGAAACGATGTGAACCCAGCAACAAAGACAAAATGAACTGCAAAACTAAATATGCATGTGGGAAATGCAACACCCCCCTCTGTTTGAGCAAACATGCTAAAATTATTTGCGATAGTTGCTTAGTCTGGGAAAACACGGGTGAAATAGTAGAAGGTTCTGAGTAACTGAACATTTGAAATTACAAGTTGTATGTATACTTGGAAATGACAATGTATTTCTTTATACTTACTGTAATACAATTTATAACGTATATGTACTCATATTTTAGCTTGTATTTTTATGTTGTAAGATAATACCTATTAATGAAAGCCTTGTACGCTTAATCTAAATAAAGGTAAAAACAGGAAAAAAAAGAAAATAAACGAAAAAAAACAAAAATACAAACAATAACAACAAAAATATAGCGCGGGTCTACTAGGCCCCGCGCGACTAACGGCGTTCTACCGAAGCGCGCGCCTGACGGAGGGTTAGTGATCTTGTCGTCGAATCTCGGTGTCACGGTAACATTAAAGATGTCCATGATCATAAGATTCTGAAGCACAAAGCCTGGGGGTACTGACGATTGCGCAATGTTAACCCGATGGGTGTGAAAGGCAGAGTATGACTGCGAGCGTCGAATCACTCAATTATTATATCCTCCACGTCGCTGATTTCTTCTAAAATGTATTACCATTGCAACGGATGTGAAGTCTTATGCTTATATCTTCGTTTCTTAAGTCAAAATATATTACCGTTCTGGTCCACTACACGAAGACTAGTTTTCTCTGCGACATTGCTGTTTATAATTAGAAGGTAAATTGGATTTGATGACTCTTAAGAAATATGCTATCCAGGCGGAACAGATGGGAAAATCTCATCGATCGGGTGTTCACTTTTACCGTCGATGAAAGAGCCTGTTGCAATGCTGCCCTCGATTCGTATGATGCTCAGCTTAAATATATTCACCAGGAAATCAGATTCAGTCACCTGATTAGCTGGAATAACTTTGTCATTGAAGCCCAAGAGCGATTCTGTAGAACGATTATTTGAAAAGTCAACGATGAAAGGACATTTAATTTCAGCCTTCATTGTGTTATTATTAGGTCTAATAAAGAAAACATCTCATCCACCCCCAGGTTATCTCTGGTGTATTCATTAATATCAGCAATCTCGTAAGTTCCATCGGTTATATCAATGATGTTAATGTCATAATTGAGAATGTAATGAAATTGATTATTACTGTGATCAACATTGGGAATGGTATAGAAGGTTTCAAAGTTCAATAGAGGAATCTCATAATGACTCTTAGGATCTATCTGAACGGGGGGATTCCGGTATATAGTAAAAACAGATTCCGTGCAAATAACAGCAATAGTGTAACCCATTGCGATGGAAGTTGCAAGCACAAGCGCCCTCAGATGAATGAGCTGAAACTCTGAAACCTCCTAATGTTATACAATACCTTAATGCCTCTGAGGTACCTTTCTATCTCTTTTGGAGGCTTCAAGTTTCCAAAGCTATCGAAATAAAATAACACGTTGCCCTCCTTCTTTATAGCAACACAACGAGGGCCTTCATTCTCTGAAGTATCGAGGTTGACAATCATTCTCTCTGTAACGAGGTCTTTAAGGTAGCTGATCGATCATATATACACCTTTAAAATGAGGAATCTCTAAACGTTGGGCATACAAGTCGAGATCTACGTTACTTAATGCCTTTTACGGGACAAGTACAGCCCTCTGCCGGAGTTCTTTCAATTCTCTCCCATGCTCTCTCTCCTCCTCGTTTGGTATTCCTCGCCTTATTCTTCACTCGAAGGTCTCTCCCTTTTGCTTCAATTTCTCTGTTAGCCACATCATTTCAGCAATACGTTTATCTGCAGCCTTTTTCTTATTTACGGCTGTAGCAATTTGTAGTGCACCTCCAGCGGCAGCACCTAGAACAGCAATAATGGTGATGAGAGGTAAGAATCCTCCGCGTTTCTTCTTCATGGATCCGGCCCCAACAGACACCTTTCCCTTCATAATTGTTGGTACTAACCGCGCTGCTATCTTTTCGCCAATGGAGCATCAGATCATTGCATTCTTTTCCATGCCTTTTCAGCCAAGGTCTTGTGCGCAATGTTTCTTGAACCAGAGTCCATATGGTGAGGGTAGGCAATATCGTGAAGTTTGCACGCTTCGTCTAATTGGTTGATTCCGGGGTCTCCTCTCTTTAATCTTTTTGCTAGGTTTGTCCCATGTCCGCAGTATCTGTAACAAGGCGAATGCGCTTCAAATGGCAGCCGGTTAATGAGAGAGGTATATAAACCGGAACCTCTTGCGATCTTAACCCGGTATGCTCTCATGGTATACTAATTGATTTTATTGCTGTATTCTACTTTTATAGTCTGCCATTGCCTACGGGTTTTAGCATATATACATTAAGCATGATTTATTTTATTTGCTACGATGGAGCTTGTGAAGCAAGATTGTTCACTGCTTATTCAGGTGGTAGACTTTGAAAGTGGCTTTAGGAACTATCGTCACAGAAAGCACTTTCCTGTCAATACTAGAGCACTAATTCTCACCAGCTCCAGCACGTAACCCGCTCAAGTTAAAAGGTAACACGTCTACGCTAAAAAAGTTGACCAACTCTCGCTAAAAGCTGACCCACTCACGCTAAAAGGTATCCCACTCTCGATAAAGAGATAACCCACTCTCGCTAAAAGGTAAACCACTCACGCTAAGAAGGTAACCCACTCTCGATAAAAGGTAAATCACTGACGCTAAAAAGGTAACGCACTCTCGCTAAAAATGTAACCCACTCTCGCTAAAAGGTAACCCACATACGCCCAAAAGGTAACCCACTCTCACTAAAAGGTAACCCACTCACGGTAAAATGGCAACCCACTCACATTAAAAGAGATGACCCTCTCACGCCAAAAGGTAACACATTTTCGCTAGAAATATGACCATTCTTCTCCAGGATAACAAGGTGATTCCGATGGTATCAAGAGTATTTAGGTTAATTCAGATACTATCACAATGAGGATAGATTGCATGGTTTGGAAGACGGCGTAGTTTAGCACGCATTTCAAACAGATAATTCTTCTTGTGTCGTAAACAGATCGATTTCAGGAGTTGAGTGCAGCACAGCTCCGTATGGTTTCACAGACAATTCAGTGGTATTGTTGGTATTTAGTGAGATCAAAGTAGTATTACAGGTATTCGGGATAATTTTGGTCAGCGATTGTACCATAACTGTTTAAGTTAATTTCCGTATGATTCGGGTAGTATGCCAGGTATTAAATCATTTTAACAGCTAATTCAGATAGTGTCGCAGGTATTCAACCGCTACATACTTTTTTCTAAACCTTACAAACGTTTATGTGTTAAACAGTTAGTATATGAAACGGTAGCGTTTAAACAGCGAGGGTATATAGAAATAGCATAAACTAGCGCATCTGCATGGTTGAATAGATGTTAAAACGTTTTAGTCAGATTTACTGTCCTATAAGCTAACATTTTTTGTCCAAGTGTAGCAGCTTTATGAGTTGAATCATTGCTTCATTAGACAAGGATTGTAAGAGTAGACTCATGTCCGTTTATCTAGGCTTGAGACTAGCACTAAAATTGCTATTAATGGCAGGGTTAACGCCTCCCCTTCCATCTTCTTCATTATTCATCAGGTATCTGCTAGGTGCATACACAGTACATGGGCAAACTTCCATTTTTTAAATTGTAGACTCACGGAGAAAAACTTCATCTTCGACTTACATTCTCTTATGCGCTGTTTGTAATGCTGTAATGCCCGTACGCATTTGTCGTTATTCCATCCTCAGCAATAATCCTTTTATCGTCGTATGGCGTCAATGTGATTTTATTCACTTGCAGGGTGGTAACAGCGTGATCGAGTGACGGGATTAGATTCATGGGCATTCTGATGATTTCACGGGTTTTAGGATAGTCCGTATATCTGACAATGTACTGCTTAACAGCACTACGTTTTATATAGTTAATTCTTTTATCATACAGCCTTTAATATCTAGTGCATACATCTTATGTCGTAGTTCAACAAAGCGCAGGATGATTTTGCTATTAGCCTCTTCTTTAACCCTTTGCTGTGCATAGAGTATTAGCTAGTTGTTCTCCAAGCAGAATTGTATCCATTTAAATTCTGAGCTACTACTACAGATGGTAAGCTAAAAGTGACCTATATACACACATAATTATATCTTTTAGTAGCTAAATTAAATTGATTAATTAACAACTCATTTAAATTGTTTTGACGTACATTAAATTTTATTTCAATAATTTATAACTGCAAACATCAACCCCTTTGTAGACAAACAACACTTATATACATGCACCCCTTTGTAATGCATCTTAATAACTCCGCAATATTAATGGCAATGGAATTCGCTACTTCAGGATATTAAAACCCGGAATAAAATCTGCTATACCTAACTAAAATAAATACAATAATTTCTGCAAAATTATTATGGTACTCACCCTTAAAATGTTTACATCCCTGCCATCATTGCAGCGAAGACACTGCAGCATGTCCATAACACGTTAGCTAGACTATTCTCTTGCACCATACAAAAGCTATATATACACTTAAGATTATTAATGGTTTCGTATGTACACCCTTGTGTTAGTTTTGAATTTCCACTGCCTTTGCCTGATGGTAATTGAGGAAGCACCCAATTCTAAACAACGCAATGTCACACTGTTTGCAATTGTATTGTGGCTGTATGCCACGACCTGATTGTGTTTTCCTTTTCTTCACTATGCACTGAGCACACGATTTCACCCGGCCTTGAATTTTTACGAGGTTGTGAAGAGAACTTGGTACAGGAGTAGCAGAAGGTAGGCTACGCCGAAATCCCGCTTGCTTACGTGACGTGAAGTCTGCAATTAACTGTTGCACCAAATTTTGCCTGTAGTAAAGAAGTCTATTGCCATGAGCTGTAAAAGTAGGTCTATTCGAAATGTCGTATATAATTAAAACTATTAAGAATAGCAACATTCACTACGAAATAGAACAGGTATTTCCACCATTTTTTGAGGGTTGGCCGACACCATAATACTCCCTCCTTTGGTCTGCCGGATCAATCCCTGCCATATTACGAGTATAGTTTATCACTGCATTAGGACAAGGTATCTTTATTTGTTATCTTTCCTTGCCACGCTTCCTTTTTACATCTCCATCAGTTCTAGGATCGGAGTTTGTAGACAATAAAAGAACGATCCTGTTATCATGCCAAACAACCGCAGTTACACCTTTATGTTGCAGCTTGCAAGATTATCCATTTTCAATTTAAGTTGTTTTGGCTTTGAAAATTGTTTTGGTCAATCTTTCCTTCCAGCACGAGTTGTACCACGCGCATACATTTTCCTGTCCAAAAGCAATTTCATTAGCCGCGTGGAAGTAAAAAGGTTATCAAAACATGCGTGATGCCAAAACCCCGTATATTTTTCACACATGTCTAAAACAACCTGTTCCCTAAGTAGAAGAGCGCTGTTTCTCGCCTCCTTTCTTTCCAGATAGATTTTACATTCCAGACCCTTTTTTACTATCTGCAATACCCCATACCTTTATCCCCCATTTTGTTGGTTTAGCAGGCATATATTGTTTTAAGAAGAAGCGTCATTTTAAGTCTATCGTCGCTTCGTCAACACAAAGTTCACGATTTGTTTTGTAGACATTCGCAAACTTTTTGATTATGTCTAAAGCAGGTCGTACTTTATACAGATAATCGTAAGAAATTACCCCTAATCGTGGCCTTACAGATTCGTCATTCTGCGATATCTTTTGAAAGTGGAGCAACGTCATTGCTTGTCTTACAATTGTACAAATGCAAAAAGTAATCTCTGGTTTCAGGTAAATCCACCATTCCCATATATATCAAAATACCTAAATAAGCCTGTATCTCCCTTGAATTTGTAACTTCCCATTTTGGATCCGCCTTTTTAGCTTGGATCTGAGCTGCATATCCGTTGGTTTCCTCCGCAATTTTGGCACAAAAATTGAAATCTACAAAAACTTCAAGATAATCTATTTCTGGTCTTTCTGTAGGAATATAATCATTTGCACCTGTAGGGGATGAAAATGTTTCTAACGTATTGAAAGGCAAATTGGAGGTCCACTGTGCAGGTACTAGTTTAGTTTTAATTTGCCTTTCACTAGCATTAGCCCTCTGTTCTCGCTGACACTTTGTTCCTTATCACTGTCTTGCACTAACTCACCAAACCAAGATTCGTCGGAGCTAATTTCGCGAAATAATTACTCGTAAATTTCTACAAGTATTTTTTCGTCTGTTACCAACACCTTTTCACTACAACGTTTTTTAGACCGTGATGTACGTGGAACAGCCTCCATGGTACTGATATGCGACAGGAAATTGCTTACTTACACAACTGCACCCGGCTGTAAACAGAGCTATTTATGGTTTATTATTACATTCTGGGTTGCGAAATCGCTGGAACAATGCAGCAGGAGTACGTTTACATCAACACAGCTCCTAAAAGCTGAGTTCCACATAAGCAGAACCTTAATGAAACGATAAACACATTTACTGCGTTCTACTGCGCTATGCGCAGCAGGACGTTTATGATTTCAATACGCTTTACTACGCTATGCGCCGCAAAGGGTTAAATTTCCACATAACCTTTTTATTCTGAATAGAATGGCATATATGGTTGACAGGATAATTAGATACTCAAGATACAGATACTCAAGAAGACGTAGCTTGTCCTGGTAGAAATCTTCAGCTCTTACACGATGAAAGAATGAACCGGTATCCAGGTTCAGTACTATAATATGGAAATAACACATCATAACAATAGTGATACATTAATGTCTTGGAAATGTCCAACACACTCATGCCAATGTATATAGGCTCGTTAAATACAATCTGTCGGGAGGCCATATGTACAGCAACTGGATTAACAGCATATATTGTCCTATCGATAAACGTGGGCTTGGCGATCAACTTCTCCAGAGTCATTTGTCACCAGTCGTACATCCATACGGTTACACAGGTTCTCCTAGTTTTTCCAAATGTGGCATTGTTGAACAGTTTGTAGAGATCCTTCTCAAAATAATTTGCAGCTTGTTGCCGTAGTCTTTTGTTAAATTCAACGTAAGGTTTTAACCATCGAGACTGTCGGAGTTGTAGTACACGAAAGATTTTCGTTAGCCGTAGACCATGATTAAGAGCTTGCTTCAAAGTCATGTAATGTACTACATACTTCTTTCGGGATCCGAGATGAGGTATGTTTCTTTGTAGCTGATTCCTCGGGCTTCATACACTCAGGCAGGAAAGGTACATCGTTTTTTAGATCATGAAGTTCTGCAGGATACTCGATGTCAACTTCTAATATGAACCTCTGAGGTTCATCTTCTTGTAGTGTTTCTAAGTCAATTTCTTCAGGTGAAACCCACTCAAATCCACCATAAGGGAAGGCGTGGCACATTCCCCAACCATATTGGTTATTGAGGTTCTCATATGCAATAAGTTGAGTTGGTCCCGACGGATCATACTTATCCATATAAGTGTTATTAGCCTCTGCATACTGGTGGGAAACTTGGCATAAACCTCCTCTTATACCTGTTGCACCATGAGTAGCTGATCATAATCCCGTAACAGTTCCAGCTTTATTCCTGTATACGGTAACATGGCATCCCATGTAAGTTGTGGAGCGCTGAAATAATGTGCTGGATCAGCTTTGTGTGTTTTCAGGGTTTGCTCTCTGAATGTCTCAAAGACATTCAGAGAGCTGGAAAAAGTACATCTGAGGTTAAGTAGAGATCGTTGTATTCTCCCGGGTTTCTCACATTAAACAGCTGCCATACATTACTAGCATGATTGTAGTCAGTATTAGTAATTTCTTTTTAATTATTTATTGTCGGAGGTGTCTTTAGGAAGAGGGCAAGTCTCGTTCAAAACATCCCATGACGTGACGTTATCCTAGCGAAAGACTCCTTTACGAGACATCATCTTCAATTTGTCTTCTCCGAAGTACTTTAGTGTTTCAGGATATGAGGTTAGATTTTTTACCAACTTCCAAACTTGTACTGAAGAATCGAAAGCTATCCACAAACCGAAGCTCTATATCTCCTACATACTTGGTGAAAGTGATATAGCTTTCTTCAGACCTAGGAATTACCTCCACCCGCTCACTTGTGCAGCCCAGCTCCTTGAGAATGAAATGGGAGTCATACCTACCGAGGTTGTGCATAAAGACTGGAATATATTTAGGTGTTTTGCAGGCTAAATTACATTCATTATGAAGACTTCCACGATATTCACCACCGATGTGATCATGGTCGCCTGCCTTGTACTTTTTTTAAGTAAAGGGATTTCCACAAAAGTAGCATTACGTAGAAGAGTCAAAATCGTTCTGCTGTTGATCTGTATGTTTCAGAGGCTTGGCAGATTTGTACATATTATCAATGTTTTTTGCAAGAGATGTCAGGTGTAGCACAAACCTCTCACCAGCATCAACACCCCGATATACATAAGGATGCTCAGGAAGATCAGTTTCCAAAAGTTTGACAGATTGTGCAGGTTTCACATAAACACAGAAACTCATAGATATATGGTGCTAATAAGGGGTTGAGTAGGAAGTTTCAGGATTGCGTATACACTTATGACATGGAGCGAGAATACTCTCAAAATCCGCATAGATGGCACAAGGTACTTTCAGCATCCTTTCAAAATTTTTAAATTGTACAATTGATTTCTGCTTGGTAGGCATTACTACACTTGCAGCTTCATATTGGTTACAGATGGTTGCATGTTGTTTCCAGTCCACTTAGGCCACATCGAATATCAAAATGTGTAAAACAGCGCTTGAAGGTATAAACGCGTTCTTTACATTAATTAGTTTTCTCACATCGAACGAGCTTCTCAAAATTCTTTATATACACGTAGTGATGTAGTGTCACTCAATAGTAGCAGGTAGCGGTGTTCAGATGCCTGTAAACAGTGTTCCTAGACGGACGCAAGACACGTCCTCGAGAAGTATAATACGTATTCGTGTGAGACGAAAATAGTTTACGTGTTAGAAAGTGCATGTAATTAATAAAAGAATCCCACAGCTCTCTATCAGTGAAGAGTTAATTAAATAGTATCAAGCATTAACAAAGGAAGCGAAGTAAAATTATAATCTGTGTAAGCCTACATTCTTAGTCGCACCGCAACCCTGCTAAGACATCCATGTCTCTAACAATAATACTGACGTAGCCGAGGCAAACATAAATATATAATATTGAAATAAACATTCAAATTACAAAATTAATGTTGTTTTTAAACTTGGGGCAAAGGCCACCTGAAAGTACATTTGGGGCGAAGGCTACCGGAAACTGTTTAGTATACTGTCGGTTGCAACTACTACAAGTTCGGCTCCCCAACAGTTGAAATATAATACAACTCCTTCAATACAAACTACTTCAAATTGACGCCCAAAGCGTGGTGCAAATAACGTAACAAACCAACATCTCAAAACGCATTTTCCACCTTGAAGACTCTCTCAACCTAGCATCTACCCTCGTTTTGTCTATCCTTCCCCATATAAATGCAAAAAATTGCGCCAAAATCCCTCTAAATAAGCTACTTACATGTTAAACAATAACACACGTTTTTGACTAGGAGCAAAGAAGATAAAGAAATTTCCGCAAGTGCAATACTGATCAATTTCCTCTCAGTGAACGTACAAACCAGAACGAAAATAAACTTGATGAGAGGTTAAAATATTTCCAGGGCAGAAATTGTCGCGCCCACTAAATGAGAGAAAATCGAACAAAATATACCTCAAGAAATGGTGCCATACCCATTTACATCAGTTTTCAGTCCAGTAATGCGAACTAAATACGAATTTAAAATTCACAGATAAATAAACCATAAATCAATGCAGAATACGAGGGCTGTCCCAAATTACTCTACCTAACAAAGCAAACAAACAAGTTGAGAAAACAGCATCTTTATTTCTCGACATAGTCTCCTTTCAGCTTGATACACCTTTTCCAGCAATGTTCAGTATTTTTGATACCCTGTTTAGTGAGAACCATCGAGTTCTGCAAAATATCCATGAACTGCGAACTCCACCTCTTCGTTGTTGGAAAATATTTTGCCATCAAGGCATTTCTTCAACTTTGGAAGCATAAAATAATCAGAAGGTACTAAGTCTGGTGAATAGGGTATATCAGGGATAATTTCGAACTCTAACTCATTATTTTGACAATGACGATAATGTATGTGTGAACTGGTGCATTGTCTTGATGAAATAGAACTTTATTTTTCGCTAAATGCGGCCGTTTTTGCTTGTTTGATCATTCAAACGCTGCAATAGGTTTGCATAATAGCCAATGATTGCTTTTCCTTTTCAAGATAATCTACACGCATCCCAAAAATCTGACGCCATGACTTTGCCTGGAGATGGAACTGCCTTCGTCTTCTTTGGAACTGATTCTCCCCTTTCAAACTACTGTTTTGACTTTTCCTTCGTCTCAGGTGTGAAGTGATGGACATATGTTTCATACATGGTTATGAATCGACGCAAAAACGCGGCTTTATTGCAGCGAAACATCGCCAAACATTCGAATGAAACATCCTCACAATTCCGTTTTTGTTCCATTGTGAGTAAACGCGGTACCCGTCTTGCGCACAGCTTTCTCGTATCTAAATTTTCAGTTAGTATGCGATGTACAGCACCTTTAGAAATGCCTACGATATCTGCTAGCTCGCGCACTTTCAGTTGACGGTCATCCAATACCACTTTTGTAGATTTTCTACACTGTTTCTGGCGTGGTCACCTCATTTGGTCGACCAATGCTATGTTCGTCTTGGCAGCTCGTACGGCCTCGTTTGACCTCTGCCACCCAATATTTTAGTGTTGTAAATGAAGGAGCAGACTCCCTCAGAGTAGACTGTAGCTCAGCTTTAATATTAGTTGGACTAAGACCTTTCAAATGAAAGTATTTTGTCACATAACGATGACCAGTTTTATCCATGCTTAAAAATTCGCTGAGTGCTCACTATTATGGCTGCCAAACAATTACTAAACAATGTAGCATTGTCAAACTTCAAACTAAAGCTTTATAAGGGTGATACTTTCTAACATAGTCATTTGTTTGAAACAACAACCGCTATATATACGTCAGGTCAGGTACTTCTGGGACTGCCCTCGTAGCTCCACCATACTCCTATGTTGACTTAAGGGAGTGTTTGTCCACACATTAATAAAATGTAGCAGCTAATCTAACGGGAAAAATCACATTTTAAACTACAGATACAAGAAACCTTTGTACAGCGTGAACATTTTCAGGACATTAAATTTTACGTTTTATAATCTTTTTGCAACTGTTACGATGTTTCATTTGTGATGTTTACAAAATTATTTTACACACACTTACTACAGGAATTTTTTTCAGTATAGTACTCGAAATTGCGGTGAAAATGTGTTTTTATCTGACCAAGGAGAAAAATGTTCGAAGTCAGGACTTATGAACGGTTTTAATAAAATACCTCATTAGCGCATCGGTTTTTGTGACTTTTATTTCAACAGCAATTTAAATTATATCCAGTGGCATTGTAAAATCAATTATAAAACGACTCTATGCTTATAAAATAATTTTGTAAAAGCCAAACATGAAGAAATTGAAAAATTTGAAGTACTCAATATAAAAGGAATAGAATAAAAACCTGATATGTTACATTTACTCTCTATCGCTTATTAGTGGCCATACTAATTATTCTTAGAATGTTGATTTTCCTGCCTACTTCATTTTAATCCATATGAAACTTTCTAGAAACAGATGCATTCTGTTATAGAGACAAAGGGAATTGCAACAATCAAATGTTTTAAGAACTGGACGCTATATATTGGCCTTAAAATTCCATACTATTTCCGTGCAATCCAGAGAAATGACTGAATGTTGCCAGGAGTTTAAAAATGGCTAGGTATTAAAGAATTCTAACCATTTATAACGCATATCCTGGAAATGGCTGATGCCATAAAAACGTTATTTGAAACAAGTTCTTCGTTTTAAAGGGATCTACATTTTATGTACAGTGCTTTTTATGTCTGAAGCTTATCAAGATTATATAGAATTCCTTCCGAATGAAGAGAACTGATAGGCTATTCAGAAAATTCAATATACACCTTCTATTTGTCATGTAAATATCTTTAATATACAACATTTTAATCCAAATAGTTACTGCCACGTTTAGAAAATAAAACACTTGTAAAAATGTTCCATGTAAAGTGTAATTAGGGGTGAAGGATTTTCTTTTGAAAATCTTCGTGTCGTATTTATGGAAGATAGGGGTATAAATACCAAGTTTGGTAGTTATAGGACTTTTCATTATTTAATTACGCTGCTCATAGACAAACTCACTCACTCTCTCTCTCTGTCTCTCTCTCTCTTACACACACACACAGACAGAAGTGTTTCTAAAAATGCCTTTTTAGTATTCACGAGACCTCAAAACGTGTATTTCATGTGAAATTTCGGTATAGAATTTTTTGTGAAACGCAATATCTTCTCTGTCTACTATGTACGTGTAGAGAAACAAAATCTGAAAAACGCCAGAACATATTAACTGTAGTAAATTAATCTTTCTGCCTATTAAATTTTTCTTTCGTTAATAGGGCTACTACCTGAATGCTTGTAAAGCAGAGAAGAATATTTTACGGAATCGCTGTATGTTTTAGCAATTAAAATTTAAAATAACCCACTGAGTTGAATCTCCAGCCTGCCGAAATACTTGCCCTATGTCGCAATAACGAAATTTAACAGTAAAACAAGCAAAGGTTTTGAAGATACTAAAGAATGACATTTCATTATATATGTTAATTTATAGATAACAGTCGATAAATTTTCTTGCGATTGTTATCGCTTTAAAACTGATATGCATTATCTCTGAATACAACTTGAGCTAAGGTGTGTACTTGATAAGGTCTTATAGGATGAAGTATATGTAAATCCATATACATGCATTTACGGGTAAAGTTTAACGATTCATTAAAGAATTGATGTTGTATTCTAAAAAAGCTTGATCATTTTATTTATAGAGTACATGTAGTGACTAAAGTAATATATTGCTTAATTTATAAGCACTTTGGTTTAATGTGAACACATACAATTCCATGTTAACATTGATTTAATTATAAAACATGAGAATTTCGAAATTCATTTAAAGCAATTTAAATTCCTTTAATGTCACTCATGACTTACATAATCTGAAGCTTAAACATGTACATTATTTGGTCTAAGAGCTTATACAGCCTTCAAGAACAACAGCTAAATGGCCTGATTAAAAAAGTTAAATACTGAAATTTGTAACATTAAAATGCTACAGATCAATCAAATCTTTTACGTAATTTTAACACTATTTCTTTGCCAATTACGTGTTTCTTTTGGATGTGAATTCCGTGCACATTTCAAGTGTGAACCTTAATATCTATAGTATTTTTTAGACAAATGCATTTCTCTCAATTTTGGTTTTTCTACTTTAATATGAAAACTAAAGATCTTAAAACAAATGCGTGAAGTGTATTAAAGCAATTCCTTCAATTTTGAAGTTTGGTTAGACCCATTACGATACTTTACTTAAAATATTTAAGCAATTCGACAGTTGAAAAAATAGCATAAAATATAAACTTGTATGAGTCTACTAACATTCTCATCACCCTGCCTTTGGAGGTAATGGACCGCCATCAGGGTGCATTCAGCAGATAAATTGGTCTAGCCATTGCTTGGTGGAATGAGTTGTTTTAAGGCATAACCCTTGTATATACCTTTAATCTTTTCTTTCGTCAGACTACCAATGTGTTTTGGAATTAGACTTTCTGAAAGCATTTGACCAAATAATGCTCGCAAGCAACTGGACTAACTTCATACTAAAACTAGGAGAATATTCACATCTTTGATACTATAATCATTTAAATGACTGGGTTATGTTTTAGGTATACTCTACTTACTTCGGGCACGAAAATCTGCAATCTTCTGTCTAAAATTAACATCTTGATGGTGGTTCACTAAAATTTACTGTCCGTTAACCCTCAAGGCTACTCTGGTTGAATTTTCCCCGACGGAATTTAATTTGATAACCTTGATATAGAACTTTGTCCTTTCATGTATAGTCAAAGTTTCTCAGTCCGTATAGGATACAGAACCTTTCCGTTGTTGCGGGTTGTTTGCATATTGCTAAATTCAGCGCAAATTTCCACCCTGTATAGTGGACGCTCTTTAGCTGCTGTGGTTCTTAGCGTCCCATTCTGTATTGGGCGTGAAAGACCGGAAATATTGCTCAGAGGCCTCTTTATCAGCCTCGAGGTTCCTTCATGTGCCGTAAATCGACGACACTGGACCACCGGATTTACTTTCCTTCCGAAGGAAACCATGCTAAGAATTGTTACGCCCGAAAAAGTCCATCGCCTTCCGCCGAGTATGAACCCGCGACCTCGGGAACTGGAGGCTAGCATGGTACCCTTAGATCGACGTATAGTTGCAGTGTGACTTTAATCGGCTAGTGGTATTTATTAACAAAGTGATCAAATATGTTTTCTTTATTACAAATAAATTAGTTCTAGTGATCTGGTGGATATACCTATATTTTAAGTATTGAAACAAAAATTACAATTATTTTGATTAGCAATAGATCTCAGAAATATGATTTTTGCAATGCTATTTACGAAACATTTCTGATTACTACTACATTACATTTCGATGGGAAAGAATCAAAGTAGATTTTAATCCAACAATATCGGTTGATACGGGAACGATGGTCGTGAGCACTTTTGAAGCGTTATACTTTACCTGCTTCTGATGTCGTTATCTCATAGCTCGTTCTGTTGTATCGTGCGCCAGCTGCTCCGGTGGTACAACAATGAGTGTTTTCTCAGGGTATGCGTAAATGTATTGTGAAAGGACAACGCCAGTTCAAATTGAGTGAGAAATTTATTGTGAGCTAATACTTGAGCTTTTGAAGCGAATTGGCGACCGTTTGAAGATAAAGAATGAAACTGATTATGGGTCGCACCACTCGAAAAGTATAACAATTGACTTGTTATACCTGCTAGCTAGTGCAATGTCAACTTACGGTTTGAGACAGCAGTTTCCTCTAAAGAAAAGTGGAAACGTAAGTTGCCGTGGGTTGCCAAACGTTGCTTGGAAAGTTCTCTCGAGATAGTCGCGAAATCTTGCTACAGCCGCGAAATCTGGCTCTCACAAGCGTGTCACTAAACGCTTAAAATATACGAGCAGCAAGTACCGTAACGGTACCAGAGGAAGTCTCTGATTTATATTGTGCGTACATTTATTAATTTTAGTTCCGCCTCATTTATTACTCCCTACCAACGTTGATACTTGAACTCTCTTCATCCAGGTATATTACCTTGTTACTAGGGGGACTGGCTAAATCTCAGAAATACATTTCACTTCTCTTTCTTCAGATTTGGACGTTGTGCCTGTTCATACACGTCTTTAACTACAACTTAATAGCCTTCCAGGAATTTTCAGCGCTAATGCTTTGTGTATTCGGCTGTCGCTAATGACTTTCGTTAACACGACTTCGTAAATATCTTCTTCTTTCCCGACAAATCTTTCAACTCAAACTTATCATATATAACATTTCTTTAATATATCGAAATTACTTAATGCGATTATTTCTCTATCATCACATTATACCTGTATTTAATTATTTATATATTCCCGTATAAAGGTACTTAAATGTCTCAAAATTGTACAAAACAATAGACTTCTAACCGAAAATGGAACATTTTAAGAAATACTTGAAAAGTGACAAGCGTCTTTCGGCAAGTTGTTGCCCTTCTTCAGGCACCCTTATTTTTTAAAAAAACTTGTGACACCTGATTTTAAAGTAATATAGGGTAGTTCAATTAGAATTTGCCTATTACTTCTTCACATTATTAATTTTTAAAGAATAAGGAAGGATACAATCTGAATTATTTCACAAATTTCTGAATAGTTTATACTATTATTTTTCTGATGTATGCATTTCACAGTTTAGCTCCTGCATTTCTTTCACAAATAAAAGAACATAGTAACAGACTTGTACAAAAAGCTCATTCAGATATCTAAAGTAGATAAAATATAATATTAGCATGTTATTTGCGGAAAATTAAACTGAGAGGAGTTGACACATGTGAGAGTAACTGTGGCCTTCAAATGTTATTAAACGTAAATGCTAAGCATCTTCTCAGAAAATAAAAGGAAGAAAATTAGATAACAGCTTAAGCGCTCAAAACAAAAGCCTAATGCACATCTGTAAGTAAAATTGAACGGGAGGAGTTATCGGTGAAACAAACTAGCAAGAGTAAGCAGGGAGATTAGAGAGGCTCAATAATTGAACAACCATACTTTAAAGTTATATGGAGAGTGGTTTGAAGAAGAGCGTAAAGATACGTACCGATAAAAGTAGTACATTCTAGACGTAATTACAGGGGTGATGTAACCCAATGTTAGACCAAAATTATATAGGCCTTTAGTTTAAAAACATAACTGACCATGTTCTTTGCAAGAATCCATAATTTTGCTTTACGAATCCCCTTTAGAAGTGTCAAAAAGGGATAATTAAACAGTATTTAAATATTCCACACAGCTTTTATTGTACTCGTATGTATGTTCAAATGCTTAAGTTTAGAGATTTTCTAGGAATTATTATATTTGATTTATTGCCCTTTTTTACTAGTTGAAAGGGATTTCTCGAAGTACTTCTGTTATTCAACATCAATGAACATGTGGATATCATTGCTTTCTTTATGAGTTAGATAACGGTGAATTGCAAAATCCAATTACAGAATCGTCCAACAGTGTAAGGCACAAAAATAAGCGTAATTTACAAGTACAATGGCAGTAGAAAAGGAACCAAAGATGTCAAATAAGGATAGGGATAATGATCGTGAATCGAAGTGTGACTCGTACTTTAAGGAACTCTCAGGGGTACAGTGGTTACGTTTCCGTCTCTCATTCTGAGGGTCCGAGGTTCGGTTCTCGATTATGGGGTGGCGATTTTAAAGCCTACACCTCTGACTTGCTCAAGTGAAGTATCCCCATGGCCCAACGTAGTTCGGAGTCCACGGTAAAAGCTGTAGGTCCTCTCATTCCACCGCTATTTTCATCAACACCCTACCATCGGAAGCAAGGGTTTCCGCCCGCTGGGTGCCTCCACCTCAGAAATGAGTCCAACCATCGTTTGGGGAATGAGGAAACCCCCGAAAGTTATAAGCCATATATTGGGAGCGTTAGAAACGACGACTTTAAGGAATTGTTCGCTTTTACCATTTTACTTTCCACCACATTCCTGTATACTTTTTACTTTTAAGCTGTTATCGGGTACTCGGTTAATATATAGTATTTTTGGACACTAAGTTAAACATATCAGCCAGACATTCTTATTCGTTCAAAATAGTAACCAATAATTACATTGAAAAGAACCTGTAAATGTCTATCTAATATTACGATGAGCTTACCGAAGAACTACAGTGAATTCGGAAGAATTAAACCTACGTATATTCACACAAAATTTCGTTAATGTAGTTTTAAAAACACTGCGAAAACTGTGTCGGAATTTGACAAAATTATCATCTAAATAGTAGTCACATCCTCCCCTTAAGACTCCAATAGCTCTTACTACTTTATAGATGTAAGCATAGGTAAAAGCATACCAGTTTAGCCATCAAGCCACATGTAAAAAAACAGAGCGTGAAATACATACCTAATTCGCTGGTATTTGTTTATTGGTTCATTAAATCTGAACACTCAGATCTCTTCAAGTTATTGTATTAAATACAGAAATTTCTCCTTTCTCTCCCTCTCTTTCGGTTATGCGCCTTATCACTACCACTACTACTCCTCCTCCCCCGTCTTTTTCCCTCATAAAGCTTTCTATTTCTTTCTCTCCCTCTCTTCTCTCTCTCTCCCCTCTGTGTAACTTACACGCCATGTGATGCTTTGAAAACCGGTAGTTAAATTAGCTCTTCAATGACGTTACTTAAAATAAAAAATAAAAATAAGTATAACAGTACAATTAATTATGACTGTTTCTTATGCATATTATACGATAGAGAGTATATTATTTTCCATAGTAACCGGTTTATGTACATCAGTAATACCTACTAACGAAAGGTGTGGATAACGTCTTAAGTATTTATCTTGTCGAAGATTTTTAAATAAACATATCCGAAATATTATTCCAGTAATGTCTTCTAGTGTAACAGGTTTAAAAACTGAAAATAAGCGGTGTATATCCCTTTTTTAATTTGTGTCCTATTAGAACACTCCTTTTAGCAGAATTTAGGGGCATGTCGATGTCTATATTCTAAGTTGGGCCTTAAATGTCAGTTACTAAGTATGATCAAAGTATTTTTAAAATGAAATTAAGAAATTCAGGATAAACCGTAATAAAATATAATATCAATTATTAATAAAACACTTATAATTATACATATTTCCCGCTACAGTTTTATTATACTATAGAATTGTTTTGCTAAACTAGCAAAAACTGTTTTAAGTGGTGAAATTATTCTTATTTCATTGATTAAAAGCGAAGAAATCGGGTGAACGTTCATGACATCAAAGAGCACAGCCCCTTTAAGTGTCACTCCACTAGTGTGTCTACATTTAAGTCAAAGCGCAAGTAATAAATGATAATTACATCCGTAGCATGGTTTTTCTTCCTCCTCTCTGCGCTTGATATAAGGTTAAGTTCTTGGCCTGGGCACATTGCTTGCCATAAAGCGTTTCCTCTCATTTTTCTTCACGAGAGGGGCTAAAGAAAGAAGTTGGTGAAAATCTTTGCGGCATGACCATCTTTCCCTCCCTCGGAGCAGAATTCAATTACAAGACGACGTCGGGACGGGTGTAGACAGAAGTAATAACAGTCCCCTGCAATAATTCACACCTTGCCGGTGATATTGCACTACCTTAACCTCTCCTCTCCTCACCTCACCTTACATACTTCCCTTTCCTTCTTCACCGTTAGGGTCGCCAACGGAGAAAATTGAAAAGGCACTAAATCTATACGTTAAAGATTTGACAGATTTCTTTAATAGCTCACGTACTTTCACATCTCGCCGTACCGTCTGCGATGACGAATTTCTAGCGACGATAGAAATCTTGATGAGAGTCCGTTGTTCATGTGATTAACTCCACCTTATTTAGGAGAGATATTTGTTTTCCGTTTGATTATATGGACTTAAGTCCTATCACTCATAAAAGCATATGAAAGAGATAACAATTATAGGTTAAATAAATGATGAAAAAATACAAAAAAACCCCGAAGGAGTCAACATTTAAAATGCGGAAAGGCATCTAAAAGCTGAAGGCGTGAGCGATATAATGGTAAAAGAAAATATGATTAAAGTACTCATTGTACCTAATCAAATAGAAATGAGGTATTTAACGAACCTAGCGATATGTTCTTTAAGATAATTCTAATAATGTTTGCCAGTGTTACTTTTTCTACTGGAAGCCCAGCTCTTCCGCCTGGTCTCTAGTTAGCATTTACTCCCCTTTAATTTTAACCTAATTTAAACTTCTAAGTGTTGGGAACCAGCATCCTAAATGTGCAATTAGTAAATTGACGCAGTATTTTATATCACAACAATGTAAATGCCAGAGTGATTATAGTGTAAATAAGCATTATTGTTTGACATTGATTTGAGATGTTTGTTAATTATAAGCATTGTTAGGAAATAAGTTTACACGGCCTCACTGAAACTGACAATAAGAGCGGGTAACAATGAGCGAGGGGGTGAGTTGTTTATCAATTATTAGAGACAAGCAAATGACGTCAGATTAGCGCGCTTTTCTGTAGAAATGGAGGGAATATCTTCCCTAGAGCATATGTGTTCGTAATTTTGATTGGATATAAATATAGACGCTAATGTTGGCGCGCTTTATTAACCAATAGCAGCTCCGTTATAATGTTTAGGCATATCGGGGTGTGGGAGTATAAAAAGCTAAAGCCAGCGTCGGGTAACGCTCAGTCCAACAGAAACATTCGTGCATTATACGTCGCTCAGTCCAATAGAATCATACAAAGGTTATACGTCGACAGTTTAAGAGAATACGTCGCGCAATTCTACAAAATCTCTCGCGTTGTAAAGTTAGTTATAAATGTGAAATACGCGAATTAATAATGTGCAGCAAAGAAGTGATTATAGTGATATTAGAAAATATAGCAGTTTCAGTCTGGCGTGTATCAAGAGTCAATATGCGTACCTACACCGAGTGGTCCTTTCGTGCCATCTCAAAAAGGTTTCGGTGTTTTACATTCACATAACATTCTCTACACACTTTATTTCACGTTGATATAACTTGTACAAAATATTGTTAAATTTTTTTATCCGCTCCATTATAATCTAGATAAATAGTTGCAGAAACAGTTTGACTGCACATTCCGTTGTAGGTACAAGGAGTATAGAGGAAACCGAGTCATAGTCAGGTGTTTATAAGCCGGGTTGCTTGAACAACGTTACATTGTATTGCTGAATTTTGCTAAATCAAAACAGAAACTTAGACCTAGGGAACCTGGCAACCGCGGATATTCGGAAAACCAATAACAGTCCAGCTTAAAACTTCTCTTTATTAACAAATATTAATAAAATATTTTTGAGCTAAGAACAATGAATAAGTGAATAACAATTAATAAACAAAGAACCCCAAAACGTCATCATAATTAATCGAATTACGTAAATGAAAACTTCTGTTCATTGCTCAGTCCTACAAACTGCTGAGTTTTCTAAGTAAGAAAATTGAACTACTTAAGGAAGGCAATGCATTTCAGTAAATGAGATGGTACTGAAGTCACCCAAGCACTGCGAAACAGCGGCTTAGTACTGTGTTTCACCACATCGCAGTACTAACACTTTCCACCATGGAAGAGATTTAAGAATGAGTATATGTGTGTATGTAGTATGTGTGTATGTATGCATATGCATGTATGTATGAATTAATAATAATAATAACAATAAAGCGTACTGAATCGGAATAACAGGCTGCAATTCTACTTTCAGTAGCACTGAAATAATTTGGCCCGTTACGAGGAGCAACAGGTAATCAATTGCTTTGTACTAGAATAGTTCAGCAGTTGCAAGTTTACTTTACATTGTCACAAAAATTTAGCCAGTAAAGACATTTAACGGGTGATAAATCGCAGTGAACTGAAATGGTTAACCAAAGCTTGCAAAAAACTTATGCGGGTACTATTTGTTTTCAACCTGAAATACTAAGTATGCAAATGCAAGCTCGTTAAATGCAGAGAAACACACTTAAGACTTATGGGGAAAAGTGAAAGCTCGCAATATGATACCAAGTGTTTGCAAAAATCATCTCCTTAAAGTTATTAATAATGCATATTAATTACTACAACCATGACTATGATGAATGCATAAATATTAAATAGTTCACCACACATCCACTTAATTCCGAATTAGCTGGCAGAATTTATACACTGGAACTACCTTGTCAAATTCACGCAACATGTATATTTTAAGTAAACCAGAAAAACCATGCCAAATAGGATACCAGGCTTAAGTGAAAATAAATGTCCCAATTATTAAATGTGCCACGTACTAAGGTAAACAGAGCAAAGCCGAATAGTCCAGTTTAAATGCTAGATAACAAACTTTAAACTAGCAATAGGGATGACAATAGTAGTGCCAAGGTCTTTGAAAACTTTCACCTTGAAAATAATCACCTTAGGATTAACTCAGTGCTATATTTAAAAAGAAGCTTAATAGAAGCTACATATAAGTATGAAATGACCGAAGCAGGTACGCTTTATAACTTCCCAATATGATTTCGTACTAAATTACAACAGGTCTTATGTACATACATTTTACGAAAGGCAAGAAGTTAAAATGGAACACAGCTAAAATTGGATTCCCAAATAAGGCATATATGAAATACAACTGGCATAAATCATGAAATGTGGCTCAAGTATACGTATAAATATACTTATATATCCAAATTTCAAAAATATGTTTTATCGGTAAATATATATAATATTAACTACCGGCTACTTCACCCTTTTTTTAAAAGACAGAACGATGCAAATGTGGATGGACAAGAAATCGGGCAGCAATAATTACCCCATTCACCGGTTTGGCTGAAAATTTTGTGTTTACTCTGACGATAAGCAAAAACATGCATAAATCAGGAGGAAATGGCGTTTAACAATTTAGCAAATAGCCGGAAAAAGTTAACTGATTACACTTCTAAATAATAAAGAAAATTTTCACTCAGTTAAATAATCAATCAATTGGATTATTGGACTGGCATTACAAATTTAAAATAAATTAGAAGCTACAGCTTCCATTTTTATTAGATGCAGGCCACCACAATAGAAATTCATGACACAACTGCAAATTGCCATGGAGCAGACCAGAATAGTCAAGTCAGCCACTAGTTATTGCCCCAGCACACACAGGAAAGAAAAAATGGCAAGCTGTCCCTAAGAAAGCCTTCTTCTGTCACGTTTCCAGCACTTAAAAGGACCTCACTCGGTTTGCTAAGCTAAGAAAAAGATGAAGTGTGAATTACACGACACTTGTGGCAAAGAAATCTACTGCAAGTGAAAAGCGGGATAGCAAACATACACAAAAAAGACGCGGGAATAAACATCGCGAACTTTCCAGCTGGAAATAGAAAGTATTGGATAAAAGATTTGGACAATTACCGGCAAATAACGGCACAGCTAATTGGTGGTATAGAAATTTCCATAACATAGCGAGAAAGATTTGAATAGCAACACCACGGTAAAATATAACAAAACTTGAAATATGTAAACCAAAAACAACGGATATATGAAAAATAACTGATGCCGCATAAAAGCTATTCTTGTCTATTTCCTACAAAATTATATGAATTTCCTTTCCAAAGAAGAGGCCATCACAGGCTATGTGCAGAAAATTGAAGATATACCTTCTCAATGCAAGTGTCATAAACTCTCACAACCCACGACCTGAGAGGAAGTAAAAAGCATATCAAGAATAAAGTAAAATCTAAGATAAAGCTGATCTTGTGGTGAATTCATAATTATCTTAAATAAATGCATCCAAATATAGTAATGCCTATTTCGCAAGTCAGTAGTCATAGCTGTACGCTTTAACATATGAACAGAAATACGCGAATTAATTATTGAAATCTTATTTACACAGAAAAATAGTATAAGACATTTAAGAATTGCTTTTTGAAAGAAGCATATTCTGAGGGCTTTCACTCTTTATTAATGGTCTGTCAGATACAGAACTGTTGTCATTTAAATATCAACAAAATGTAGAGACTATTTAAACACAAGGCTGACTCTAATCAAATGGATTCGTAAACAATCCAAAAGTGCTCCGCTCCTTTTCGTTTTATAAAATTTCAGCAGATAATCCTTCCCCATTTACTTGTAGTCTTATTCCGCGGTTAGTGAATGTGTGATCAATATTAACTTTCGCTCTACTGATTTTGTTATAACGTGCGGACGTTTTAAAGTGAGACCACTAAGCGGCTATTTGCGTAGCAGTGACCTCGATATTTTTCCGATGCACAACTGACGGCGCATAACGCGTTCAAGGTTATCTTCTTCAGCTGTGTTTCAATCCCTGTTGTGTTCGTGTTGAAAAGAGAGTTGACATTGTGCATTTAAAAAGTAAAAGTTTATTCAAGAATCTGTGTTGTGTGTGTTTTGCTTAAGAGTGTTAATGTCTTGCTATTCGACCACTGCAATGCCTGCCGAAAATTCATGCACGATCAACGAATTTTTATGTACGATACGCACGAAAAACCGAATCATGTAGATAAGTGTGTAGGTAATTTCAGGGGAAATATCCTGGTATTCCATTTCCAAACAGAGAATCTTTTAGACGTCTGGTTAATAAGTTTAAGACAATGGAATCACTAAGTGCTAAATCTAAGAAATGAAAACGTGAGAAGCGTTTATTTTATGAGTGTTGTATTTCGACAGTTGGGAGCCGAACTTGAAGTTGTAGCAACCCCACGTATGGTAAAAAGTTTCCGGTAGCCTTCGCCCCAGGTTTAAAAAAAATATTAACTTTCTAATTATGACTGTTTCTTTAAATATTATATGTTTATGTTTGCCTCAACCGCATCAGTATTATCGCTAGAGACATGTTTCTCTTTGTAGGGTTGTGGTGCGACTGAAGAATGTATGCTTACACAGATTTTAAGTTTTTATTCACTCCATTTATTAATGCTTGACACGATTTAAATAACACTTCACTGATATAGAGAGAGCTGTGAGATTTTTTTATTTAATTACTTGCACTTTTTAACAGGTAAACTATTTTTGTCTCACACAAAATACGTATTAAATTTCTCGAGGACACATCTCGCGTCTGATTAGTAGCATTGTCTACAACCAACGCGTCCAGTTATGAGCACTGTCTACAAGCAACTGAATTAATTTCTACCGCCATAATTTTAAATTTCTGTATTTCAAGTCTCTGATTGGCTATTCCTAATCCTATAGAATACTTATATTTAACTTAAGCTTTTTTCTGGTTGTTGATTGGCTATTTTATAAACTGTCACAAAAATTACATTATTGTTGCTCCAAGAATAACTAGTAGTATTGTTAAACTTTCAAATTCATTATTGCCTCAAGGCTACCTCATTGTTAGCAACTTTTAACCTATTATTCTCACAGTTCCTACATTATTAAATTACGTAATACATTCACATAACATTATTACATATGTATACGATAATATAAACATTTACAATGACTGTAATATATACTTTTTATATATTGTTACATACACATATGGCTTTAAGGCGGGCTGATATTGAATTTATATATTATACAATGAGACTGAAATCATTTAAGTGTTAAAAATACTGCCTCAAACGAGATGTTCTAACCGAGGAAAAATTTAAAGATATTGGTGCATCTGTTTGTAGGGAACCCCAAAAAAGGTTTACAGGAGCAATCCTTACAGCATAGACGAACTTAAGGACGACATAAAACCATAAATTATGAACATTACGCAAGAAGAACGTATGCATGTGAATGGAAATTTCGTTCGAAGATGTCAAGAATGTTTTCACGCAGATGGACACCACTTCCAACACGACTTATAACAAGGTTAGCGCACGTTACAGTGCTTGTTACTATCACTCGTGAGTAAGGTGGTAGTTACGGAACGAAAAAACCTCTGTAACAGTGTGCACAACACTTATACGCTCTTCCGTGCCTGACATTAACACATCGCATTGTATAACACTGAAATGCTGCAATGAAAACAGTATGTGTAGAAGTTAGGCGTTTTGTAGTTAAAGATGTTACTTCTTGCTGTCAATAAAAACACCTTACCAAAGTTTTATTAGCTGAATTTTCCCGTCCTTTTGTACTTGTGTACATTAAAACATACTTGTCACGGGTAGTATAAAAGACACCCTCTTACTCGCTTGCTGCGGGAATTGGTCGTGTTAAAATGCCGTTATTTCCAGCTAATAATGGTTTGGATTTGTAGAAAACGAGAAACTGGCTGTTTTTATTCATAACACAGCCCCTTAATGGAAAAAGTTTGATGGTGCGGCTTGGTTGAAAACGTGCATTGTTTCACAGATTAAGTCCCAGGAGACCAGGTGGGGTCGTGTGGGAAAACAACGAGTACGGCAAGATAATATAATCGATACAAAGAACTCCTGTTTTGTTGAGAGTCAAACCACGTGCAAATGTCTCTCCTGTACTGCTTTCTGTTGCTACTCATTATTGAGATTATAGCCCATTCTGGAAATGAAAGCAACTTGGAGATACTAACTCTCCAAGTGGCTCTTTCACACAAATGAAAGTGGCAGTATATTGTAGACTAAAATGAGTGTAAACTGTCAAAACTGCCATCACTGTCATGTGTATTGCAATATTCAAATAAAAAAACTGCAATTAATCAAAGGAACCTACAGAATATATGTACCGGAATAACGAGTGTTATGACTGAGAGAGATGATTCCCGCCAACCACTCACCTTGACTTTGGGTATTTCGTGGTTTGTTCTGGTCAGTAGGCGAATATTGGGGTGATTTTTCATGGACCACAATTTCGATTCCATAATTTTCCTTTCATTTCGTTTCCCTCTCATTTTTTGCTTCTGGGTTTCGTGGCGTATGGCGGTGCAGACGCATAAAAGGAAAGTACTCCCCGTGGACACCAGAAGGCTGCTAGGTCGATGGGTCGTTGGTCGCCCTTTCTAGGCAGCTCTAGTACTGGGAAGGGTCTTAGAGCCAGCCTGAAAGACGTCTCTGTGGCCTGTCTGCGGCCTTTGGTCTCCTGTGGTTCCTATATTTCATCCCTTTCTCCTGGGAGGGGGTGACAGTTGGAATAGATGTATGTAGGTCGCAGTGTGTGAGGTGTCCCCTGCGTTGTGTACCCTTATATACATATTCATAAAATAATGTCTCTTCTCAAATTATTGTTAATCACACCAAGTATTTGTGATAAATGGCTTCAAATCGGTTATTCTAAAGTAAATCATGTATGCTTCTGGGAACTATTAGAAAAACTAGTCCCATATCATATGCTAGCTAAGTTATTTCAAACATTAAGCAACAGCTCACTAAAAAGACGAGTACTTATATTGTCAAAGTGAAGAGCTTTAAGTGGGAGGAAATACACTACCCAAAATGCTTCAGAAATTATTAATATATTATCGTTTTCTGGACCAAAGTTTAATTACAAATTCAGCCTCCTCTTTTGTGGTTTTCTTCGCTTCCACAAAGTATATCACATTTTTATATAACGGTACCTACATTAAAACGAGAGTTACACTTGTTATTTTAGGTTTAATATATTTTTTATAATTTCCCATGTATATGAACCTCAGAACGAAGATTATTTTATCGCTTACTTACAGGAAATTCTAGATATGAAGTTTACTTGCCTTTTTATCAAACATGCTATAATACGAAAAAAATATTAGAGGCAATTTTTAGAATATAACAGTAACCAAATAAGGCTTCAGGGTAGCGCAGTGGTTTCATTTTCGGCTCTCGTATTGAGGGTCCATGTTTCGATTCCCGTCTCTGGCATGGCGAATTTAAGTCAACCCTATCCACCACACCTTCACCTCTGTTTTGTCCATGTGAAGTATTTCCAAGACCCAACGTGGTTTGGAGTCCAAGTTAAAAGCTGTAGGTCCTCTCATTCCACCGCCATCCTCATCATCACCCTACCATCGGAGGAGCGGATTCCACCCACTGGGTACTAGCCATCGCTTGGTGGAATGAGGTAGCCTCCGAAGGTCATAGACCATATGGGGAGCATTAGAAAACGACGACAGTAACAAGGTATTGTCAGCGTGAAAGGTTGATTTGGGAGAAGAAATTCGATGAAAACCTTCGCTTTGCATTTTTATAGAATTACCGATTTAAAGCCTTTTATAATTAATTGTTTAAATATTCGCTTATGAGTTACGCTGTTCAATTTGTAAAACCAACTTTTAAAAGTTTGAATAGGCCATGGCCTTATCTCTTGATTGATGGGAAGTATCTATTGAAAAAGTGAATCAGAAGTTATTATTAAGTCATTCTAGCATTTCTACCACCGGTGCCTGTGTTATGGAACCTACTGCCAGCGCTGATACAACGCCGAGGCAGCCTCCGCCGTCACGGAGGTCTATTCATACTTATTTAACGATACTCATAAAGTTAGGAAGTATGCAGCTTATATTTCTCGTTCACATTTCAATTAAAACCTTTATTAGCCATTGTCATCCTAAAAGAAAGCGTTATGAGCAAACAGGGTATGACAAAATACAGTATACCAAAAAGGTGTCGAATTCAAAAACACTAGCTCTGAAGACAGCAAAAGACATGTCATTACAGAGGAAAAGGGAAGGAAACCTACATGGTCCCAATAACAATGAAGTAATAGAGAGTAGGTTTACAGAACAACTCAGGGGAAGGCCAAAAGGACGTGTCACAAAAGCAGTGGTTCCCGAACATTCCCAGCTATGTTCCTTTCCTCACTTAGGCTCTGAAACTTACTAATTTATATCCTTCATTTAGAAGGACTTATTAATTAGGAATAATATAGTTTGAATGAGAGGTTTTTGAAATTCACGACTGCATAATTATATTGAGAAGCAATTTTCACTGATTAAGCGTCTACAGAATGTATTCCTGAAACAAGAATAAAACAATATATAAAAAAATTTGATGTGTTATACTCACATGACTTTATCTACTCTTGTCCAAACTATTTTTACTAACGCATATTCTCTATCTACTTCATGTTAATCGAGATAAACGTTTGCAGAATCTATCATATTGCTAATTTTGTTGTAGGTGTAAGGGAAATATGGTAGGCTTTAAGTTCTTCCAGGAAAAATATATTTTCAAATATATTTTTTCTATCTATTATGGTTTACCAGTTATGCAAAAGTCATTCACAATGAAGAATACTTTTGGAGACATTCCCAGAAAATTCGAGATATACATTTTATTTGTCATGAAAATATCTTGAACATATATGATATTTTAATCAAAATCGTTAGAGCCATTTTTGAGAAAATTAAAATTTTCGAAAAATGTTCCATGTAAAGGGTAGTCTGGGGTAGGGGGATTTTCTTGAAAACCTTCGTGTCGCATCTCTGGAAGTACTGAACCTAAATACCAAGTTTGTTTTTCCGACTGTTCGTTTCTGAGTTATACTGTTCACAGACAGACACACAGACAGACACACACACACAGACACACACACGGACATGTTTCCAAAATTTTTGTTGCATTCAGGGGTCTCAAAACATGTATTTCCGGTGATATCTCGGTATCGAATTTTTGGGTGGAATACAATACTTCCCCTACTTACTATACGTAGTAGAGAAAGTAAACAAGCATTACAGTATATTTCTTCTCTTAACAAGAGGTACTCAACGTGTCATGTGTTTCCTATCTCAACATTTTCTATGTTACAAAGATAATAAACTCCATTTTTATTACATTTGAGGGTTTCAGTGACATCATTTGAATATGTAATTTAACAGAACTAAATTCTATCACTTCCAATGAAGTTGCTTCATGACTATGGTTAAAATTAGTGTACAGAATACTATGATTAAAATTAACTCTTTCAGTCTAACTAGAGGTCCATTTGCGGTTGTAACGTCACGCCATGAATAAAAAGTAAAATTTGGTCCTTTATAAAGCAGTTTAGGGGTTATGAATGCAAGAAATACTTTAGGTTCTAATTGCTGAAATCGCATTAGGATTTATAGTTATTACACTAGTAAAATGGAACAAACAACCTGTTTTATAAACGCTCAATAAGTTATTATTTTGTTAAATGTTTGCACCAGAAACTTAAGTTCAACGAATAAGTGTGTCATAGTTTCATTTTGGAATAGGTAATTGTTTATAAATAAATCACTTATTATATTTAACTTCGGCATTTGAGTTGAAAAATTTATAAAATTTGCCTATGTTCTTAATTGTATTTGAACAACAACAGTACTTACTTGTCTGAATAACATGCTGTTATATGAGATATACATCCCTTGATGGTCTTATAGATTGAAAGCTTTACTCGATTCCCCTGTGGTCGCCCCTGTGAGCCCACTGTTTCTTCTTTTCTTACTCCTCCCAACATCGCCAATTAAATGCAGTCTTTGAATACCAGACATTCTCTTCGCCATCGTATTCTGTCTTCTCAGCCCTCGTCATTCCACTTGCAACAACCAGAACTGGCTGGACGTAACCTTGCAACCTTTACTGGATTCCCGCATACAAAGTACTTTCCCAAATGGAAGGCTACAGAGAGATGCCAGAGAACATGCTAAAATGCTAAAGCTGTTGTTCAAAGACAAAAGACTTATAGATATGCCCTTCGCTTAAAACAGTTAATGCTGCTTTGTACTGCGATATCTTTAAAGCTTAAGCAGTTCTAGTGCTTCTAAAGTTATTGTTGCAACATATCTGAAGCTTAAACCTTAAAAGTTTAAATCTGAGTGGATCTTTAATATCAGCGATGACAGATACATAGGGTGTTATGAAATTTAACAGACAAAATTTCAGGATTTAAAGAGGGATGATATAGCAACACCTTGGTATAGGTTATCCATGGTCTGTGACGATAGACTTTGAGATTACCTAATGATTTAATATCCGTACTGATAAACGCACGTATTTAAAGCCTTAATATGGATTTAATGTAGTTAATTTCTCTTCCACAGAATCTAAAGCAGCTACATTTCATTATTTTCAAAACTATAAGCTTTGCTTTTTCCGGAAAAAAATATTTCGTCAGCATGGGCTAGTGCACCACTGATACCCCCACTTTTCTGTGGAAAATCATACTTACCAGAGAGACAAACAACCCTTAGGTGTACATAGTACTCGCGTTAGTGCAGTCATTAGCGTACTGTTGGTGCAGGTCAAATTGATGTGCTGACCCATTATAAGCGGTTAAATATTTCTTTTTCAGGCAGATGAATGGCGTAGGTTTGGAGTGAACACAATTTTTATTTGTGATGTTGATTTCAAGGTTTAAGTACATGTTGCGGAGATATTCATTTCAAATGTTTGAACATAGCATCACCGTGAGTTGCTACTAAGGCAGATAATTAGCAAACCGTGTGAAGCTTTAGCATTTCGCACTTTTTGCAGTTTTATTTATTTGTTAAAACTTAGTATTGGTCGTTTCACATATGCTATTGAGCACTGCATGAATTCATGTAGAATTTGAATATTTGTTAGTGCTTATTGAGTTTAATAAATGCTCAACTTGAAGCACCTCTCAGTAGAATGTGTGACACTCGTTTTATATTTAAGTCATTGAATTCTAGGTACATAAGATTAGCGATGATGTTATAATATTATCCGAGAAAATGGTACCATTTAACACTAAAGATTAATGGCTTAACCCTATATACTAAATACATTATTTTAAAACAATATTTTATATTACATCTGTAATATTTGAAGCAGTCTTTTTAACACTTAAATGATTTTAGTCAAATTATATAATAAAAATATAATAACAGCCCGCCTTAAAGAAAAATGTATATGTAACAATATATAAAAAGTATATATTACAGTCATTGTATATGTTTATATTATTGTATACATGTGTAATAGTGTTATATGAATGTATTACGTAATTTAATAATGTAGGAGCTGTGAGAAAAATAGGGTATAAAATGCTAACAATGAGGTAACCTTGAGGCAATAAGGTATTAGAAAGTAATAATAGTACTGGTAATTCTTAAGGCAATGCAATTTTGAGACAGTTTAATAAATAGCCAATTAACAACCAGAAAAAGTTTTAGTTAAATGAAGGTATTCTATTGAAATAGGATTAGCCAATCAGAAACTGAAATAAAGCAAAATTTACAAATTTAGAAGTCAGTTACTTGTAGACAGTGTTCCTAACCAGACACGAGATGCATCCTCGAGAAATTTAATACGTATTCGTGTGAGACGAAAATAGTTTACGTGCTAAAAAGTGCAAGTAATTAATAAAAGAATCTCACAGCTCTCTATATCAGTAACGTGTTATTTAAATAGTGTCAAGTATTAATAAAAGGAGTGAAGTAAAACTATAATCTGTGTAAGCCTACATTCTTCAGTCGCACCACCTCCCTGCTAAGACCTTCATGTCTCTAAAAAAAATAAGAAAAAAAAATACTGACGCAGCCAAGGTAAACATAAACATATAATATTTAAAGAAACACTCAGAAAATTACAAAGTTAAGATTTTTGAAACATTTGGGGCAAAGGCTACCAGAAAGTACATTTGGGGCGAAGGCTACCGGAAAGGGGGTACTATACGTGCGGTTGCAACGAACTTCAAGTTCGGCTCCCCAACATAAGAACTACAACACAACTCCTACTTCAAATCGGCTTTCCACACGTGAAGCAACAACCAACTTCAAATTGGCTCCCAAAACGTGGGGCAAATAAACAACTTCTTCATATTTTAATTTAATCCAGTCGAATTTCTTAAAGTTATTACAAAAATATATCGTAGATAATATTGCGTACTCATCTTCTCTTCAACTGATAAAATGAGTGTGCTTTCTATGTCTCTCCTACATGAAGACTAAAATTGAACTGAATAGTATATTGCTACGCTAGTGTGGTAAGTACGAGAAAAAGTATAAATATATGAAATGATGACGTCCAGATTTTAGCTTTTGAGATTCTCCAATGCAATTAACGCGTGTTTATTGCATACTACCTTTTTGACGATAGTGAGTCATACTGCAGGAATTAATTACTATCAGTTGTTTAACATTGCTTTCCAGTAGCAAGGTCACCTTAGTGGTGAACTGGTGATAGATTATCCACGCCTGGTAGTTTACTTTAAAAAATAATTGTAGCTCATAATAATTTGCTGTATGAATTAAATGGTAAGTAAATATCAGAAGGAAAGCAAATACAAAGGCAAGATTTAAATAATAAAACTCGTGTTTCAGATGCTCTATATAGGCAAAAATAAATATATCATACACATACGTGCACTAAAATAGGCAAAACATACGGGTACGTTATGTTACCAGCATCGAATGTAGGAAATTCAACTTTCCACCATAACAGCATGAACGGAAAGTAGATAAAACATACTATCATCAAAAATACCTCTTTACGAATGTGAGACCACCATTTTGTTGTTGGTTATTAAAATCGTTGTTATGCATAAATGCATTTACTAAAAACGTCGAATATGATAAATATGTCATTTGAAATAACATACAATAAAACGAAAAACCCATATAATTAAGCTAATAGCAATTAAAAGGGCATAAAATGTTAATTGAACACATAATGAGCACTAGATATGGTTTTAAGCACAACTAAAGTTACAAATAAATAGATAAATTGGCAATAAGTTCTCAATTGATCATTAAATGACATATAATGTTTCTAGGGTCGCATTAAGATAAAGAAATGAGCAACCTGTCTTTAAAATTAAAATAGAATTGCGTGTGATATACACTTACAACGTTTAACATATATGTAAAAATAAAAATTCTGATGTGTTACACTCACATGACTTTCTCTACTCCTGTACAAAGTATTTTACAAACGCTTATTCTCCATATGCTTCATGTTAATCGAGATATCAAGATGTCAATCTTATTGGTAATTTTCATGTAGAGGCAAGGGGAATATGGTAGGTTTTAATCGATAGTGAAATATTTTAACGCTGGTTGCTATGTGGCGCATTCCATTCTCTTTGCATGTCCAGGACATAAAAAAAATCTGATGTGTTACACTCATATGACTTTCTCTACTCTTGTACAAACTATTTGTACAAACGCTTATTCTCCATATGCTTCATGTTAATGGAGATATCGAGATGTCAATCTTATTGATAATTTTCTTGTAGATGCAAGGGGAATATGGTAGGTTTTAAGCGATAGTCAAATATTTTAACGCTGGTTGCTATGTGGCGCATTCCATTCTCTTTGCATGTCCAGGACATAAAAAAATGAATAACGAATTTGAGAAAAAGCATAAGTATTGGAAAATTTAAGGGAATAACAAGCAATATCTCGCAAACGGTTCACTCAACAAAAGAAATGTATATGATATTAATTGTGTATTTTAACGCGATCTACATTTTTTGTGTAGTAAAATTTTGTCTATCTCTTATGGTTTACCAGTTATGAAAAAGTCGTTCATAATGAAGAATACTTTTGGAGACATTCACAGAAAATTCGAGATATACATTTTAATTACCATGACAATATCGTAAACATATGATATTTTAATCAAAATCGTTAGAGCCGTTTTTGAGAAAATTAAAATTTTCGAAAAATGTTCCATGTAAAGGGTAGTCTGGGGTGGGGGGATTTTCTTAAAACCTTCGTGTCGCATCTCTGGAAGATACTGAACCTAAATACCAAGTTTGGTGTTTATCCGACTCTTCGTTTTTGAGTTATGCTGTTCACAGACACACAGACAGACACACACACGGACATGTTTCCAAAAATGCTTTTTTTGGATTCAGTGAGTCTCAAAACATGTATTTCCAGTGAAATCTCGGTATCGAAATTTTGGGTGGAATACAATACTTCCCCTACTTACTATACGTAGTAGAGAAAGTAAAAATGAATAACGAATTTGAGTAAAAGGATAAGTATTGGAAAATTTAAGGGAATAACAAGCAATATCTCGAAAACGGTTCACTCAACAAAAAAAAGTATATGACATGAATTGTGTATTTTAACGCGATCTACATTTTCTCTGTAGTAAAATTTTCTCTATCTCTTATGGTTTACCGGTTATGCAAAAGTCGTTCACAATGAAGAACATTTTTGGAGACATTCCCAGAAAATTCAAGATATACGTTTTATTTGTCATGAAAATATCTTAAACATATGATATTTTAATCAAAATCGTTAGAGCCATTTTTGAGAAAATTAAAATTTTCGAAAACTCTTCCATGCAAAGGGTACTCTGGGGTGGGGGATTTTCTTGAAAACCTTCGTGTCGCATCCTTGGAAGATACTGAACCTAAATACCAAGTTTGGTGTTTATCCGACTGTTCGTTTCTGAGTTATGCTGTTCACAGACACACACACACAGACAGACACACAGACACACACACACGGACATGTTTCCAAAAATGCTTTTTTTGGATTCAGGGGGTCTCAAAACATATATTTCCGGTGAAATCTCGGTATCGAATTTTTGGGTGGAATACAATACTTCCCCTACTTACTATATGTAGTAGAGAAAGTAAAAAGGAAAGGGCTTGAAAACAATGCGCTACGGTAACAACGTCGAGATCGGTTCAGTGTCCCTAAGATATGCAAATTGCGAAGTGCAAAATCCCAACCGGTGTTTTTAAATCGATGGATGGAAGAAACATATTTCAGTAAGATTTTAGAAATAATCTGATGACTTGCATTCACAAGACTCTCTCTACTCACCCTGCTACAAAATATTCTTACAAAATCTTATTCTTCTATCTACTTTTTGCTAATCGAAACAAATTTTCACTACACATATTTCCCACTTCGTTGTAGGTATAAGAAGGATACAGCTATACAGCTGTCGCTAAAGCGATAGTCAGATTTTTAAAAAGGGTAGTTATGCGATGGCTTTGAAACTCCAAGCTCCTTGCATGACCACCTAAAAACGTATGTTGATTTACCAGTCAGGGTAAGTATTCAAAATTAAAACCCATAAAAGGAATATCTCGGAAATGGTTAACGCTACAAAAGATAATTTATTTGAAATAAAATGCGTGTTTCAAAGACATCTACATTTGTTGTGTAATAAGGTTTTGTCTACGTTTTACTAGTTATAAAAACGTTATACAGAATGAAGAAGGCTTCACAAGTCATTGCAGAAAAGTCAATATTACATTTTATTTGTAATCTAATGTGTTAATCATGTGCTATATTATTCATAATTGTTGGGTAAAAGTTTTTCGAAAATTAAAAATATACAACCGTTTTCCACGTAAAGGTGCCTTGGGGTGGAATATTTTCTTGAAAATCTTCGTATCTTATCCGAAGCTAAACTTAAATACCAAGTTTGGTGTTTAACCAACTTTTCGCTTATGACATAATCTCCATAGACAGACAGGCATAGAAAAAAATTAGTTTTTATTCATGAATCTCTTTAACTACTATGGTTCTTAGCGTTCAATTCTTTATTGGGCGAGAAGGACCGGAATCTGCCTCTTTATTAGGCTTGAGGTTCTTTTACCTGCCGCAAATCTACGACACAGGACCAACGGCTTTACTTCCTTTCCGAAGAAAGCCATGCTAAGGATTTTTACGCCCGAAAAATAATCCAACGCCTTTGAACCCGCGACTTAGGGAGCACGGTACCCCTAGACCACGGAAGACAATCAAACATACAGCTACACACACGTACAAGAATTTTTTCTAAAAATGTTTTTTTATTCAGGGAGTCTAAAAACACCCATTTCTAATAATAATAATAATAATAATAATAATAATAATGATGATAATGATAATAATAATGATAATAATAATAATAATAATAATAATAATAATAGAGTTTTATTTTTAGAGGCCCATTAACTACAACGAATCTTAGCGTCCCATTCTCTAGGGCGTGAAAGACCATAACGTTGACTCAAAGCTTTCCTTATCAGACTTGAGGTTCTTTTACCGCCGTAAATCTGCTACACGGAACCACCGGATTTACTTTCCCTTCTGAAGGAAGCCATGCTAAGGACTTTTACACCCAAGGAAATCCATTGCCTGCCACTGGATTCGCACCCACGACCTCGGGAACTAGTCGGATGAAATTTCTGTATAGAATCTTCAGTTGGAATGCAATACTTTCTCTACTTTCTATAGGTAAGTGGTAGAGAACGTAAATATCAAACTGAATTCAAATGCATTTTAGTGTGAGTAATTTAAAAACATGCATTTTTCGTGTCGAGCTTTCACAGGAGATAAAAGGAGAAAAACCGGGTAGAAATATTTTCCTTCATACTTATATATTCATATTGCTCGAAAAGGTAAAGCCATCGTCTTAGATTTGTGCTCAAACAAATCCACTCCGTGTGCTCTTCAATCTTACCCATGGAAGTTAGATGCCTATTAGATGCTGACAACAAAAGAAACGTATTTTCGACAGGTGGATTTTCCTCGTTTCCTTCATCCGTGTTTAAGCATAGTGTTTCTTAAAACACAACATTTCCTACGTTTGTAAAACCGGAAGAAAAGGAACACTTTGATTAATGCCTCATTTACAGGAATCAACTTAAGTTTCGCGTAGATTAAGGAATTATTTGTTCCAACTGTCATGTGAAGATAACACATTTGAGTACGTTTCTTTGCCCACTCATTATTATGTTTTTTAGCTGTAAGATATTTATATATATATATATATATATACTATATTCCTTCCTTTATTTAGATGGCGCATATTTCTTAAGTTCCTTTCGTGTGCATTCGCATAATATGTAAATCTTGATCCGTACCAATGAAAGATAATTAAATTTAATGCCCTTAGTTTAAATATGCATCGGGTGTAGATATTTTCAGAAGTTATAATAATACTAATAAACTCTGGAAAAAATGGCATGTTAGTTCTTCGAATTTTTCATACACGTGTGACGTAGCGAAACATTGTGCTGCTGTTACTAATTTCCTTCTCCATTTAAATCCTTAAAGGGTTTTGATTCCTTAGAAACATGCATTTTGAATGTATGGACCACGGATTTCTCATTTGAAAGTGCATTTTTGGATTAATTTAATGCTGTGTTATCCATTATCTTACTTTTCAAAATAAGAAATTAATTGTAGCCTGTCTAACGTTAAGATAATGCTCGTATGTGTATTTCGCAGCAAGTTTGCCCCACGTTAACGTGTAAGGCTCGCATTCCGTAGGTCCCAAATTTAATTCCAGTCCACCGCACACTCTGACCTTGACTTTTTCGTTGTTTTCCCTTGTCAGAATGACGAACGCTGGGGTGGTTTCTCATCTATCACAATTTGCTTTCCCTATTTCCCTTTCGTTCCGTTTCCTTCTCATGTTTCACGTAGGCTTCTAGATTTTGTAGCGTATTTCGAGTTCTAAGAAAAGAGTATTTCCTGTAGACACTAAAGGCTTGATTGGTTGAACGGGTCGTTTATCGCCCTCTCTGGGAATCTCCAGTAGTGGTACGCATCTTTGAGCCAGGAACTATTAGGAACGAATGGGTCTGTCGTCTTTGTGGCCTGTCTGTTTGAGGCCTGTAGCTTCCTGTGGTTCCTTCAGTTCATCGTTTCCTCTTAGGGGGGCGGTTGTATACTCTATACCCTATATCTTATATATCTGTAAACATGTTATGTCAAGATGTGGTGAAGTATATTATCTCGCGACCAGGATATAGATCTGTTATACTTGAGGAAGGTTGCTACAGGCCTGCTGCAGGGAAAGAGCAACAGATCGGAGCTTAATAAGTCTCTAGCTGCTCCATATCAAACATCAACGATAAACACTTTCATATTGTGCCCCTTCCTCCAACAGGGCATGGGCTCGACCCAGCACAAATCATGCACGCCAACTCCTAATTTGCAACAACATAGCATCTTATGGGTAAATCTAGGCTAGACAACAACAGATCAAAATGCTATGAAACTGAAATAGATAAAATTAGAGTGTAAATATGAGTTAACCCAGTCCACTATTCGCAGCTTTGGCAATATTACGATTAGTACTACTACTACTACTACTACTACTACTACTACTACTACTACTACTACTACTACTAAAAATAATAATAATAATAATAATAATAATAATAAAGCAGTCGGACTTCGAACCGTGAAGCACTCGAATGTGAGCTACAAGAACTACCACTTAAGTCATTTTGTTTGATATCTGCTTCACACTATAGCAGCAAAAATACACAGAAGTTTAGGGAAATTTCCAGAGACTTCCATTTCATAAGAACCGAAGGTGTTTCATAAAACGTAAAGAACTAAGAAATCTAGTTTTGATATCGGGAACACAACCTTGAAGCTTCAGATTATTTTGCACTGTAGAGTGTGTTTGATTCTGGTGCACTGGATATAACCTTGTGCCAACCGTGAAGCTTGCTACATGTTTCCAAGGAATCTAATGTCCTAGTATCCAAAAGATAGATCATAACGTTGATTGGAAAATTATTACTTGACGATCTAAGATTATTTTCTGTGATGAACATTGCTTTTGCTAAGGGACTAGAACAATCATGTAAATAATATATTTGAGATTGTCAAAAACAGTGGTTCAGAAGCATGTTCAGAATGACTAACGCTCCACCGGCAAACTTTCAAAGGTTGTTCAAGGATACCTTCTGAGCATTTTGGTATGAGGGACACATGGTCTATAACAGCTCGTTACAGAGTAAAACTGCAATTTGATGCAGTAATTTGTATCACAAATTATTTAAATGTAAAGAATGATTATAGTATGAATATGCATTATTATGTGACATTGATTTGAGATGTTTGTTGATTGTAATTATTGTTGGGAAGTAAGTTTATACTGCCTTACTGAAACTGACAATAATAGCGTGCAATAATGCAGCGAGGGGGTGAGCTGTTTATCATTATTCGAAACGAGGAAGTTACGTAATGTTGGCGCGTTTTCCTTTAGAATCTTCTGGAACATTTCCCTAAAGCATATGTATTCATAATTTTCATTGGATATAAAAATAGACGCTAATGTTGACGCGTTTTATTAGCCAATTGCAGCTCAGTTATAATCTTTAGGCATATCTGGGTGAAGGAGTATAAAAGGTAGGTTAGAGGTAAAGACCCCGTCAGTTCATCAAAATTCTTTGTACACTACACGCCTTCGGTCCGTCAGTTCGTCGAAAATATTTTGTATGATACACGTCGCCTTCAGTCCAGCAGAAATATTACACGTCGGCTATTGATTCGCAAGTTACGCGTATAAGAGTTATGAAAAATCTCAAGTATGGTAAAGTTAATTATACAAAAAGTTGAAGTACGCGAATTAAGAGTGATCAGTAATGAAGTTATTATAACAGTTTCAGTTTGGCGAGTGTCAAGATCAATGTGTAAATGTGATAGTAAATGTGTTCGACAATAAAAGTGTAAAACAAATTCCTTCATCAGTGTTATCTTTGGATAAAAGACTCCTTTCCGTTTACACAACCTGTATAAAGAGAAGTGCTTGACCACAAGATCATAGCTAGCCGGAGGACAGTGAAACAAAATTAAATAAAATAAAAGTAGCATTCTTTCAAACAAAAACTAATACTGCCGCAAATTGCTAACACTAGATGGAGCTACAAACCTAACAAAGAATCACGTCACAAAATGGCTTCACCACATGAAGTAAACACACATATACAAATACATTAATAATACCATCGCAAATTGGCTCCCGAACGTGGGGCTAACAAAACATATAATAATGTTACGTCAAATTATAGTTTAATCGGTTTGTTACTCCAATTACCCTTGTCTCTGTGAAAATACTTCCAGAATAATGAAGAAGCCTGTTATATAGGCAATGACCAAAAAGTACAACACACAATACAGAGTAATGCAATATCCCGTAGACGGAACATGTACATGTTTATTACGGTATGTTTAATCTGGTCTGTCAGTGCACAGTGCAGTACGTAACAAATGCAGAACTGCTCCCTTAGAGGTACTGTTCAAGATGTCTAACACCATAATTACGGAGAGTGTACAGCGACACACCATTGGCTGTCTTACACGCTCAAGCATTCCAGGAGTTTGGCGTACTACTTCTACGGCTGCGATAATCCTAGCAACCAGGTCCATGCGAGTATCTACCGGAGTCTGGTAAACTAGGCTCTTAACATGCCCCCAGAAGAAGAAGTACATCGATGTCAAGTCTGGTGACCGAGCTAACCATGGAGCAGGATCAGCTCGACCAATCCATTATCGCCCAAGCTGTACATCAACGTGGTTCCTAACATCGTGTGCAAAGTGTGTCGGCGTCATGTTGAAACCGCATAAGCTGACGAATACTGAGCGGCAAATCTTCCAGGAACTGTGGGAGGACATGTTGAAGGAACGTTTTGTACACGATTCCGTTCAGTGTATCAGGAAAAGCATAAGGTCCACTTACAATATCATTTACAACACCAGCCCATGCATTCAAAGGAAATTGCTGTCTATAGGATCAACACACCAGTGCGTGCGGATTTTCGTAATTCCATATGGCCATTCCTACTGTTGAGCATGTTCTCTTTCGTAAACTTGATCTCATTTGTAAACAACACCAAAGCAGGAAAATAGCGGTTTTCTGTACATTGTTGTAGGAACCAATTTGCAAACTCCACTCGAAATTGGAAGTCGGCTAGCTACAATAACAGTACCATGTGGATGATACGACTGCAATTGTGGAAGTATCCGTTTGTCATAGGTGCTTCTATGCAGATGCAAAAGCACTGTAATGTGATTGCCAACGGTGCGGAAACATCTCAACATAGCATCATGGAGCCGCTCTTCCATTGCATTCAGTGAATCTGTCCATACTGCAGTATGTCACTGTTTACATACAATTAACACTGCCGGAAAAACAAGACCCTAGACAGGACCGACCAGCACGAATGCAAACTTAAGTGCAACGAGTTAAAGAGGGCACTATTCTTGACAACAGCAGATACTGTTGTGCAGTATTTTCAGTGCGTTACAGATATAAAGCTAACTGGTGTAAAAAGCCAAACGAAATGAAATTGCTCTGTAACGACGAAATGAAATTGCTCTGTAATGAGCCGCCAGAGACCATGGGTCACTTATACCAAAATACTCAGAAGTTATCTTGGACAATCTATGAAAGTTTTTCGGTGGAGCTCTGTTTCATCCTGTATAACTATGTGTATATAGAGCAAATCAATCAATCAATCGGAAGTGGCTTGTTGCACGCTGAATATTGTGACGTATGCAGAGATTATAGGACATACGTCTCTCTGGTCACCGGGATTCGAGATGGCAGTTGGTTTGGAGTAGGGAGAACTAGAATTTTTAGGAGGGGATGAATTTGTTTGGCTTCACTGACGCTTGAGGATGGCGTGGCTTGAGTAAGAGAGTCAGGAGGTAACCTTCGAGCTGTAAGGGTGTGCAACTGCTTTCTCCGTGCTAAGGCATGATGGCCTCGCCGACAGACATTGGGCTGAGAGTTAAGCACTACGTTATCTATCTCTATATAATAAATTCAGTAGCCATCCATTCCCTTGAAGTTTTAATTATGTTAGTGTAGAGTCCTTTCCTTCCTTTAAGCCATGTATTGTTTCCAATTAGTAATATTTTCTGTATTTTCTTTAGCTGCGTCCCTCGTCGCAGCCTCGCCGTGTAAGAAGTTTGATTAATTTTCCGGTACATTCTCTTACAAGCGAGTGGCTCCCCATCATTTTTGAGCAAATATAAGAAGAGGCTACGACAATTGTTGGAGGGCCGGGCATAATATAATTTTTTTGTGAGATTTTCAAGTGCAAAATTTTTTTTCTCTATAAAATTTAACGATTATTGGTCCTCCACGTGGTCGCTAAAATGTGAATCTGTTTCTTGGCTTAAGGGTAAGGATTTTGATGGCATAATTTTTGATTTCTATATTCTAAATTTTGTTGCTTTAATTTCTGAAAGTTCCGTGTCTAAATTTTAATTTTGAGTTCATTTTTGTATTTTTTCCATTGTCTGTCGGCGTGATGCAAAACTCCTGACTCCATTTTCCCCTTATTTTGGCTTCATTTCTATTAAATTATATCACTGTGCTAAGTTATTCGTGCTGGTTATTTTGAAGTATAAATTTTTGTGAATTGTGAAAAGTGAATTGTGAAAATTGGATGATATTTGTAACGTTGATAATGTGGTTGCGTGTGTGAGCTGATTTACGTAACATTGCATTCTGGATTGCGTTATATTGAAAGTATTAACGACTCGAAAGTGCAACAAATTAGTTTAAAATTCGTGTGTTGCGTGTTTAAAATCTGCGTGTGTATAAAAGTGTGGTGCATCTGTTCAGAATAATAAAGTAATAAAATGAGAGAAGTCACGTATATATATATATATATTGAAAATTTTTTGCATTGTACACTCGCGGAAAAATAGTGGTAAAGATAATGATGATAATTTTGCTTCACCGTTGCCATGCTTGGTTTATTTAATTACGCAATGCATATTTTTTGGGGAAAAATGTTTCACAATTACTCATGTAAGTAAAAGTTTCAGGAGCTACTATCAGCCTTGTCAGTATCTTCACCTAATTAGGTTTGATGTGCCTCTAATATGGACCAGTACGATGTGGATGTTGATGAATCAGCTATATCTGTGTTACCAGATTTTGGAAAATTGAACTGGAATTTTGTGGTAAAAAGAATAAGAAAAAAACATAACCTGTAAGTATGTAAACATTGTGTGTGCTAAAGTTTGGACGAATGAAACAGTTTCACAACTCAGACAGGTATGCTAAGTTTTTATTATTTCACTGACTGATGCTTAATTAAGCTTTGCTTTTCAGGAATAATGTGTGCTACGAATGTCTCTGCTAAATTAGAAGTGTATTATTATTTTGGTGTAACTTAAATTTTAAATTATGTTTTGGGAATTGCAAATCATTTGTTTTGTTGCGTTATGCTGCAGGAATGTGTTTGGGTACCGTGTGCTTAATTGAGCTTTCATTTTCAGAAATGTTCTGTGACAGTATTGTTTTGAGTAATGATGTGATTTTGTTTTGTTGCATTCGATGTGATTCGATTTGATATGATTTGATTTGATTTTGGGTTTCATTATGATGCTGTGATCTTTATTTGCAGAAAATTGTTGCATAAATAGTGTGTGTATGTGTGTGTATATTTGAGGTTATGTGATATATGTGAGATTTGTCTCGGTGGAAGTGCCAAAGTGTAACCCCGATGGCGTAGTGTGAGGTTATATAAGAGATATGAGTTGATATTTGCCTCGGTGGATGTGCGTAAGAGTAACCCCGACGGTGGTAAAGAGAGGAGAAGAGATGAGATGATCTCAGCTTCGGTGGAAGTGCCAAAGTGTAACCCCGACAGTTGTAGTATAAATGTGTTGATTTTTCAGGAGGGCTACATGTACCTGGAAAGTTGATGTGATGTGATGATTTCAGAAATTTTGCTTATTGGTGTTGCTGTAACGTGCCCAGTATAGCGTGTGTGATGTATTCACACGAGTGAGTTAATGTATTGAAGTGAATGCAATGAGAATAATTTCTTTTGTGTTTATGCAACAAGTTTATTACCATCTTAGATAGCAAGTGTTAATACCACCTGTTTTCCAGCTTAATTTTGATTCGGAGGATGTGGATGCAACAGTATAATATCATGTTATTTGTGTCATTGCTGAAATGTTAATGTGATTTCTTTAAGGTTATGCCTATGTTAGATATTTTTGACTTTGCAGCATGTTAAATGAGACACGTCAGTGAAGATGTTTTGTTTTCGCAGTAATTACTGTCCAAGAGAAAATTGAAAGTTGAGATAAAGATTATGATGACTGAAGTAATGATGATGATTGAAATATTGATGATGATGATTATGATTGAGATCGAGATGATGATAATAAGGAGATGACGAAGATAGTAATGTAGAGGAGAAATTGTATTAGTGACAGAGTATAACAATCGTAGCTGAAAGCATGTCACGTGGTGTAGTTTGTAGTAATGCATACAACAGTTTTCAGTAGCTAGTTAAGTGAGTGTTGTGCATAATTTGGGCCATGGTCAGTGTGAATGAGTTCATTTCATTGTCATGTGTGATTGTCTTGTAAGTGCACTTATTTTCTTTTTTTAGTGGTACCAGCTGGTCATTAAAAGTTAATATTGGGATCCCAAATATGTTTTTTCTGTCATGTTATTGTATGAAAAAATCAATGTTACTGATATAATGCTAATGTATTCTGATTTTGTTCTAATGTTCTATTTGGATTGTGAAGCATTGTGTGTTAAATTTTGGATGGCCACCCCCTATAAAATTTAGTTCTTATGTCAATATGTAGTCATTTCTTTTTTTCTCTCTCTCTTTGCCCCATGTTAAAAGAATTTTGAGTGCTAACTTTTAAACATTTCAAATATCTGATTGTACATGACATACATTTTTTATGTGTGATTATTTGTTGGAGCACCCTTTCTACTGTTTTTTGGTGTTTGTTGTAGATATTTTGCTGATGGCGGAGCTCGACAGGATAAGACGAGCATCCCCACGTTTCACGCCAGATGTTCCAGAGTCACCACAGGAGAGCTTTCGGGCAGCTACTACACTGCTGTGGCATAAGGAGCCACTATTTTGGGGGGCAGTCCAAGCCAGCGACTGCCCACCCCGTTGTCATCACCAACGACATGCAGAAACAACAACACTACAGCCAGGATAAGTCGTCGTTGTGGGTACACTACAAACTTACCCACAAACAGTTCCATCGGACCTTCACTCTCAGGTGCAATGTAGTGTGCGTGTGACAGAGGTAGCGTGGTGTGTGTGCATATGCGGGGTGCTCGAGCTTAAGTGCTCAATTAACACATTATCCGAAAAGACTCGAGACTCTTAAAAAAGCCCACTTTGATTTCTTTTATATCTTCGTGTGGGTGTTCCATACACATATATAATTTTTTCTTTGTATGTCATTTTTGATTTTGTAATTTTTCTGTGATTATTTGCCTTGTGTCGACGAGGGCGTCGATCTCGGTGGCCAGGGGGAGATGTGACGTATGCAGAGATTATAGGACATACGTCTCTCTGGTCACCGGGATTCGAGATGACAGTTGGTTTGGAGTAGGGAGAACTAGAATTTTTAGGAGGGGATGAGTTTGTTTGGCTTCACTGACGCTTGAGGATGGCGTGGCTTGAGTAAGAGAGTCAGGAGGTAACCTTCGAGCTGTAAGGGTGTGCAACTGCTTTCTCCGTGCTAAGGCATGATGGCCTCGCCGACAGACATTGGGCTGAGAGTGTAAGCACTACGTTATCTATCTCTATATAATAAATTCAGTAGCCATCCATTCCCTTGAAGTTTTAATTATGTTAGTGTAGAGTCCTTTCCTTCCTTTAAGCCATGTAACGTTTCGAATTAGTAATATTTTCTGTATTTTCTTTAGCTGCGTCCCTCGTCGTAGCCTCGCCGTGTAAGAAGTTTGATTAATTTCCCGGTACATTCTCTTACAAGCGAGTAGCTCCCCATCATTTTTGAGCAAATATAAGAAGAGGCTACGACAATATAATGTCTATGGAAAATATATACACAAATACATTAAGATGTATAATTCCAATGAAGCAACGAGGAATAAAATGGGTACGGATAATATATTCAATTAGGTTTCCGCGGCCAGTGGCATTCATGTAGCTACTTATACGCAGAATAATTATAGGCATATTTTATAGATTATTATTTTTATATTTTCACACATAAGTAATATCACATATTGCAGAATGTTCGTTTGTTCTGAGAAGGGTTTATCTTTATTTGGCTGGTAATTTGCGTATGAGATATTATCTTCATACAGAAAGGAATGCCAAGTTTTCTGGTAAACGTAATGCAGCGCTCATATGCAAATAATGATATAAAAATCAAAAGACGTATAATGAAGATTCTGGAATAATTTCAGGAATTATGAGAAGTCGTCCTTTTCACCTCTTTTATTCTGCCTATATTTAGATCAACTCAATACAAAATGTCTAATATCGACCACCATGACAATCGCGGGTCTTAAATACTTGAAGGAGCTGTTGTTGATACATTTGACATGGCTGACACATTTGACCAGGCTTTCGCTCAGGTATCTAGCTCAGATAACGATTCGCCAGAGTTTCTTCCAGTTAACACTCAGGTGGAATCTCAAGGTTTCTCGTTTCGATCTGGAAACCTTGGAGGTTACAGTTGTATTTTCACCATGGCGGAGTTAGAACATGCTCTTACATCTTCGCGACTATCAGCCCCAGAACCAGATTGAGTCCACGTACAAATGTTGCAACAGCTCTCTCCGGAGCGTAAGGCTTTCTTGCTCGAGATCCTATAATCGTGTATGGTTTGACACCACTTTTCCAGAAAAGCGGCGGGAGGCCACCGTAATACATATTTTGAAAGCTGCAAGGGACCTCATTTTCTGTCACCTACCGTCCTATTTCCCTCACCAGTTGCGCTTGCAATGTGATGTAATGCATGATCAATAGACGATTCGTATGGTGGTTGGAAACCCATAACCTACTGGCCTACACCCAGTGCGATTTTCACTTTATGTTATTATCGACGCAAATCATAAACCGATTCGTGAAGAATTATGAAACTGTTGCGATATTTATTTTTTGTTACCTTGAGAAAGTTTATGGTACGCGTTGGCGAGCAGGGTTGCTACGTTTCCTACACACATGGAACACATGTTGACGCTTACTACTGTTTGTTCAGAATTTTATTAAAGACCGCGTTTTCCGATTAAGGGTCGGATCGATTTTTTTCAAACGTTTTATTCGGGAGAAGATTGCCTCGGGGATCCGCTCTAAGCGTTACTCTGTTTGCAGTAGAAATTAATTCTATCTCAATTTGCATTACTCCAGGAGTATCGATTGTTTACTCATTGACAAATTGAACGCCGATTTTGGAACGTTGTATGTAGCAATGTTTAGACACTCTTCAAGAACGGAATTCAGAAAACAGCTTCGGTTTAACAACTGAGAAGGTAATCTGGCTAATTTCTGGCGACATAGGATACGATTACCATATTCGTCATTTTCGTCCAGATTTACTTCTGAGATCCGACGACATTCACGGGGTTCATGTTTATAGGAGACTTAGCTGGTAATCGCATATAGTGCAGCTGAAAGCGCGATGTGGCTTTCTCTGATTATCTTGGGGTATTAAATGACACATTTTGGGAAGCGGATCGACAATTTTACTGCGACTATATCGGGCAGTTATTCTACCCAAGTTAGACTATGAGGGTAACGTTTATTCTTCAACACTACCATCTGTGCTGAGAGGATTAAACCCAGTCCTTAATTGGAGCATGCGTGTGGCTATTGATGATTTTCCAACTAGTCCAGTTATAAGCCTTTACGCCGAATTGGCAAAATCTCCTCTGTGATATCGGCGTGGTACTCTGTTAGGAAATTATAGCTGTGGGCTTAACTTACATCATCCAACGTTAGCTTCATTTTTTTATCACCACGCTGGAGGGACATTATAGAAATAGCTTCATTAATCCAAGGAGCTCCATTAATTCTTAGTTAATCTGAAGGTGTTCGTTTCCGGGAGCTTCTTAGAAAGCATGACATTGAAATGTCAAGCATGTTTCCTAAGGAGGAGAGGGTGTACCCCTCTCCCCTTGGTTACGTGCGACATCTCGCGTAGATATTGGGATGATGGCATACCGGATGTCTACGTTGCCTACGTTTAGTATCCACACTTGCGTATTAGAATTTCTGTCAGTTTCTCGCCCAATTTCTATCTACACCGACAGGTCTAAGTGCTCCAACGGTGTTGGGTGTGCTTATGTGCATATGGAACCGAACCCCATCCATTCGGTTTTCAGGATAGCACTTTGAAAGGGAATATATTATACACATACAGGAATTGTACATATGAAAGTCAACCATACATATACGAATTGTACAGTAATAATTTAAGTCACTAACATGTTAATATATTCAACATCTAACATTTGCACAGAGCTGATTGTAAGAAACGGGCGAGCTAGCAAAATTCCAGGAAAGTGTATCTTTCACCAATCCAACAGGCAGGGAACCGGTATGGGCACGAAGAAATAGAAAGTGACAGATAGAGAAAAGAAAGAGACGGAGATATGGAACTGGCTCCACAACGCTTCAAGGTGACGTGTATGCGCACGGACTTGAATAAACACCTTCTCATACATGTTAAGGTAACGCGGACTGAGGACCAATAGGAAACGTCGTTACATTTTTAAACGCAGAGGAGAGCGTCACTAGGCTCCCTTATATAAGGGCAGACAAGTCCTCAGGGCCCACTCTCTATCACTGATCTTCAAGAATTCACGTCGACATGAGGTGCTACAAATGCACGTGTGTGCATAGAAGGGTGGGAATGCGTGTGCAGGTAACTAGGCTCCTGACTAATTTAAAGTGGTGGGATTATAATAATGGGAATAGCTGGCCGCCCATAATTATTTCAATTGTGAATAAACTTCATTTATTAAGGGAAAACTGCAGTATATTTCTTAAACTTACCTCACCCACTATAACCTGGAAATTAATAATTAGATATATTTAGGAATGGAATGCGCAACAACCGACGAGCATCACTAGCCGAGGAAGAACACTGCTGAAGACCACATCAACCCAAGAGTTGACGATTTCCCGCTACAAATGGTGCCAACGTGGTTTCATTAAAGGAGGCATTACCACGCAGTCAAGCAGTCAACGCACATCAGCTACGATGGAGTCACCACCCACGCACCTAGACCTTCCAGAACTTCAAGTCTACACACAGTAAAGTAAGAAAATATAATTTATAACTTATATCGGTCTCAATTGCTATAATTTAAAATTGCAACAAAATTATAGTCATGGCTGAAAAATCCAGTTCTGACACCCATGTAGAGGGAGAAGACAGTGCTCCACCTCTTGGCCAGCACAATAATCACATACTACCTGAGTCAGATACTATTGCTACGAAAAACGTACCAGATGCGCCCACCATTAATGTAATAGAATCCGGACACACCTCTGCCAATTTAATGCAGATGCTGCAGTCGATGCTCACATCAACATTGAGAGATGCGAATAGACAATTTCAAGAAAGAATCTTAGCAAATAACCAACAAGTACAGGAAATGTTAGTTGCTAGTAAACAGCAATTACAGATCACAACAAAGAGCCAACAATTACAGGAACAACTACATTAAAAATAATAAAAAATAGCCAACAGGTAAAGGAAATGCTAGAAGAAATCATTTTAGTGCAAGAAAACATTAAAACAGAGGTTTTAACATTTAAACAAGAGTAGCTAGTAAACCAAGGTGAAATAGCCACTTTGTCCGAATTTATCACTGCACAGGTAGACACATTAACAGCCAAGAACGAGATAATGCAAAACCAGTTAGGGCAGGTAAAAGAAACTTTAGCACAAAGCCAACAAGCAATAGAAGACAGGGTAGATTCGGAACTCATAGCAGTTAAGAAACTGGTAACTGCGTCTCAGGTAGCCAATTCATACGAAATTAACGAACTTAAAAGTGTTGTGCAAACAATGAATGCAGTACATGTCAAAGACATTAATGAGGTAGGAATTCTGTAAAGAGATTAGAACTGAAAATTACTGCAAGTCCAAGTTCACCTAGTGAATGCGAAAACTCGGCGGACCCCGGCAGCACTCCATTGTTACTGGACGAGGCCACCTACAATGTAGACAATTCATGTAATTATAATGTGCATGCTAGAAGTGTAACATCACCGGTCACCTGCTCTCATAGCAACAGTAATTTCAATTCACACTTGTTAAATGAGTTGTCACCTCCAATATTTGATGAGGTAAAAGCGGATCACGCAAAAGAATTTATTAGCTAATTGGAACAATATTTTAGACTTAAAGCCACTCCAGATGAGATAAAATTAATTGTTGGCGAAAATGATTAAAAAGGATGTGCACTGAACTGGCTGCGTCTCACGTTGGGGGATTCTTGGTCATACAGTGAGTTTAAACAGGCTTTTCTATTACGTTACTGGGGACCAACAGAAGCTAACAAACTAAGACTACAACGCAACAATGGCCGCTATAACCAGAATATTCACAGCAGCTTGATTGATTATGTACTCAAATTGGCACAAAAGAGCAGAAAAATGAGCCGCCACTATCAGACACAGAAGTGATTGCTCTACTCATCAATCATTTTGATCCTCGAATAAGAAATGCTTTAATTGTTGCACAACCGCAAACGATTTCCAAAATGCTGGAGCACATCACGGCTTTCGACCAGAAGCCCTGCACAAGCACCACGTGGCACACACAGAGGAGCATATTTACACAAGATGGCCGCTAGTCCCCACCATTTTCGGGGACCGTGGCATGAGCCCCTCGGTATAACAATGAATGACACCCGACGTCACCAAGGACAAGAAATTGATTCCAGCCACCACGATATGAGAGAAGACAGCAATCATATCAACCCAGTAGACAACAGAGGCCACAGGGTATAGCAGAACACATTAACAATATTCGCTATACAGGACAGAGCCATTATCCCCCAGATAACCGCAACAATGGAGGCAGAAGCTCGCCTGATAGAAACGTGCACCAAGGAAACCGTGACAGACGCCGGAGATATTCCAATGGATCAGGGACACACAGTCCGGTACATTCACAGAGCATTGAAAAACACAAGCATTGGGAGAAAATGGGGATCAAAACCGGAATTAAACAATCACCATCCAAACACAAGCAACAATTAGAATCCGGGAAATCAAGCCCAGGTGTTTGTAGGGGCCAGGTAAACACCTTACACACTGCTGAAAGAACAAAATCGTCAAACTCAGGGCCTATTGCTTCAATACAAAAGTGCGTTAATGGCGTGGAACACAACAATACTACCAAGAGATTAGGAAATAAGGAAAACAACGAGTCGCCGAGAATTACAGTGGAAATAATGGATATCACTACAACAGTACTATGAGACACTGGAGCAAATATTTCTTGTGTGCGGAAGATTAATTTCAACAATTGTTAAACAGAAAAATTAAAATAATATCATCAAAAATGTTTATTGTACTGTGGCAATATCAAATAGGGCAGAACAGGTAAAGCACCAAGCCATGCTTTTCATTAAAATAGGAAACAAAACATTTAATGTAATTTTCTTAATCGTGCCACGGTTGCAAAAGGAGTAATTACTGGTGCAGATTGTTGGGGAGCCTTTATCAACTTTGAGAAAAAATGTATATCGTTAGAGCAGGGAACTATTCAGGTACCGTTCGACGAAGAAAATTTAAATAAAAACAGTGATCCCACCTAGGAGGAAAGCCAGCTTCACCAGGAGGACCCTTTTGTGGAACAACGGTACAAAATGAATTTATGATCGACATTATCAATGTGAATAAGGAATCACAGAATATTACTACAGAAGGATTGCGAAGAAGCACTTTATGTCCACACGCAGGCCATTAATGAAAGGTCTGAACACTTTGACCTGTATACGCTGCATACCGACCGGCTGCCAAAAAAGAAAAAACGGTCCAGGCCCCGCGTCAAGAGGTGTTGACAGCCGATAAAGAGCTCGCGATTCAGATAAGACGAAAACGACCGCGCGGCTAAAATAAAGAGACATCAGTAAAACTTTGAAGGTTTAGTTCTAATAAGAAATGAGAACAAGGAAAAATCGTCAGCCTGGAGCAAAGATGAGCATCGAATGTATCTACTGTACAGAGGGCTAGCGGAGATAGCAGCCCAGTTAGGTCCACACACTTCCCAATTAAAGGGTTTAGATGACAAAATACCTATCATCGGCTACTGTTAAAGCCGTTTACAAATTAAACAAGTTGTTCCAACTCGCTGAACTTTCAAGACAAATTCTTATAATTTGTATATATATAGTAGGAATATTTAGGGTATATTTTATGCCTAATGCCATTGATCACTTTTTGACCAGTCACCGTTTTTGTAAAAGTAGTAAAGTCGTCCCGGGCGAGAGAAAAGAATTTGTGAAGAACATTAGTAATAAGAAATTTAAGCAAATATTTACGCTCATTTATGTATGAAAACAACTTTGACTCTTGCAGACAATAACCTAATATGTGAATTTAATATTTATGTTGTGTATATTAGTTTTATTATTCCAAGTACATTTCAGATTCATTCAAATAATTTGTATTTTTCAATAGCTAAACACTAAATGTAATGCATTATGAAAAACTTAGTAAAATCCAACAAATATAATGAACTCAAATTCAAGAGTTAGTTGAGAATGATTGAAACTTATTTTTCATACGTTACAACTGCAATGTATTGTTAATGTCACATCAGAGAGCAGGCACTACGACCGACACTGTATCATCTTAAGTAGCTACACAAATTTATAATTAGTTCTAAGCAGTGCACACAATATGCGTGTGAAGTGGCCTAGAAATACAGGCAATCAAAGGGCTAGTGCAAGTGAATCAGTGAAATAGTAAAAAGAGCCCAAAATACCAGGTTTCAGTAAAGTGGGAACAGCAAACTATAGTGAAACTACTTCCTAAAAACAAAGAGCAAAACAGTGGTTTTTTTTCTCTTTTCCTTGTGCTACTTAAACAGCACACTAACAAAAACCAGTCCTGCTGGACACTTAAAAACAATAAGAAGATACCTCATATTACAACACAATTAAATTATTAATGTCTACAATATTGTACATACTTGTCATTACTTCTTTTAATGTTAGTTTTAAGCAGATTATTTGTGTATTATGCATTTATTGTGTTTTGTTCGTGAACATTCATCTATGTTCCGAAAATGTCCATGTTGAAATTTTAGCAACATATCTGCGGGGCATTTGAAAGGGGATATATTATACATATATAAGAATTGTACATATGAAAGGGGAACCATACATATAAGAATTGCACAGTAATACTATAATTCACTAACATGTTAAAATATTCAACATCTAACATTGTACACAGCTGATTGTAAGAAACGGACGAGCTAGCAAAATTCCAGGAAAGTGTGCCTTTCACCAAACCAACAGGCAGGGAACCGGTAACGGTACGGAGAAATAGAAAGTGACAGATAGAGAAAAAAAGGAGACGGAGATATGGAACTGGCTTCAAAACGCTTCAAGGTGACGCGTATGCTCACGGACTTGAAGAAACACATTCTCATACATGTTAAGGTAACGCTGTCCTGCTACAAATGCACATGGGTGCATACAAGGGTGGTAGTGCGTGTGCAGATAGCTAGGCTCCTGACTAATTTAAAGTGGTGGGATTATAATAATGGGAAAAGCTAGCCGCCAATAATTATATTAATTGTGAATAAACTTCATTGATTAAGGGAAAATTGCTGTATATTTTTTAAACTTGCCTCACCCACTATAACCTGAGAATTAATAATTAGATATAGTTAGGAATGGAATACGCAACAACCGACGAGCACCAATAGCCAAGGAAGAACACTACCGAAGACCACATCAACCCAAGGATCGACGAATGCCCGCTACAACTTCCATTTATCCCATATACCGAGGCATTTTATAAATGCGCATTCGAAAATTAGGAGACTGTCTCATTTAGAGTGACTCCCTTAGTGCACTTCCGAGCCTTCGTGAGCTTTACAGCTACCATCCCATTGTTCAACGGATCCAGGATGCCCTCCATGTTTTATACGCTTCAGGCGTTAAAGTGGAGTTTGCTTGGTTACCTGGTCACGTTGGCTTGTTGGAAAATGAGATGGCGGATTTGGCAGCTAAGGCAGCAACCACAGAACCCAGTGTTACGATATCTCGTTTAACGTCGGAAGGCTTGGTGTTGTTCGGAGAGCGGTGCTATCTTGCTGGCGCGAGGAATAGTTAACTATGCACGGATATGAGCTTACAGCAATGATGCACATTCCAATAAACTGGGTAACTTCCTCTTGCGTATCTCGTCGTGAGAAGGTGACTTTGACTCGGTTGCGTATTGGCTACTGCAATTTTAAGCACGGTTATCTCTTTAAGGGGAACCCTACTACTCTTTCTCCGCAGTGGAGCGAAAACCTGTCTGTACGTTGCTAGAATGTATTCCTCTAGCACATCTTCGGGACTCTCTGCAACTGCTGGCCAGTCTAGCAGAAATCTTAGCTGACGATATACAAGCGGCTGATAGGGCTTTCAAGTTTGTCGGAGGTAAATTTTTAAATGCGGCATACTGATATCAGGTGTTTCATGTTTTTCGGTTTAGTTTTATATATTTATGTTTAATTTTGACTTTTTCTATTATTTTTAAAGTTATCTTTATCTCTCGCCTTTGCCATGATATTTTGTTCTGATCTTTTTTGCTGACCTTTGCCATTGGCTGTTTTACAAGGGGCTAACGACCCAGTAGCTGACCACCCTTAAAAAAATAATAATCATCGTCATCAACACAAAGTTCAAAGCAGTATGAACTGCACTCCTAAATCCAACACATGCATAGTACTTGTAAATTTGGACAGACAGAAGGACAGATACGGACTAAATGGTGTTTATAAATGTAATACATTAACAAACGCACCTACGAATAAGTTAACGATAATAAGCCCCTCCACTTCAACCACTACAAAGTTAGCCGTGAAAAAATTGTGGAGAAGCTTCGTTGTTACTGTTTTCTATTTGAGATTGTCTTATCGGAACCAAATATGTGAAAACTAATAAAGCACATTTTGGTCATTTTCTAAACCAAGTGGTACGAAATTGAGTTACAAGAAACATTGGGCTCACTATTGTTGCAAAATAGCACAATAGCATGCTTTCTGTCATAATATTATGCAGATTACACATTAAATCAGATAATATTAAGATATCTGTAACGATAGATGTATATAGTTTAATAATAATAATAATAATAATAATGAGAATGGTGATAATGAGGAATGGCTCTAAATTGTTTTAAAATGACGTAATAATCACAAAACATTACCCTGAATCAAAAGCTATTTAATTTATTATAATTAATGTACATAAAGCAATGATTTAATTTATACAGGAGTATTACTGCTACATAAATAGAAAAATTACGTATAAGAATAGTGATGAGATAATTTAGAACATTAATTTCAAAATACATTTACTCCATTTTCATGTTTGTTGAATCTGAAAACAAAACTAAGAAAATTGTTTTTGAAGCAGGTATTGCGAAACTGTAGCACTAAATCCTTTGATTTTATAGATTATAAAAAATTCATTGCGAATGAAAAGAAATTCACAATCTACAACACGATACAATGACAAGGACAATAGCAACCTGACTATACACAGTTATTAATTTGAAAAATAGAAAACTGACCTGCCTCATTCCTAGTTGGGACATGAATTCTTAGGTGTAATTTTACCGACCTCCTGACAGTACAAATATAGACAGTAGACTCAAAGGTCACGAAAATGACAAAACAATGGCGTAAAGTAAAAACATATTCCTAAAAATAGAAAATGACATAAAATGGCATAACGCAACGCTAAATTACCTATAAATATGAATTTTCCATAATCTGGGACCGATGATAGAGGCTTATATTCAGGATATCAGTGCCTATGAAGCAACAATTAAAAGATGACATCGTCATAATGATGATCCTGATTATGATAGCACAGATTCTCAATCCCGCAGCCTCCGTTACTTTCTCCTTATTCACTTTTATTTAGGACTTAGTTGAAATCTAGCGAAAGAGGACTTTTAGAGAAGAAGCAACTTTTTTCCCCCTCTGTAAAGGACGTCCAAAGAGGAATTAACTGCAGGAAGTGATTAGACAACGCGCAAGATGGGGAAAAAACCACAGATCTCTATCGAAAGTGTGAAGAGGCGGAGATTCGGAAGAAACATTCCGATTCTTCCCAATACACTCCGGAGAGTTAATGGAAACAGGAGCTCTACATCGGACATTCCGTGCTTGTTGCTAGGATTACAGCTCGCAAGAAAATCCCTTGTCTTTTTAATTGGAACCCTTGCTTGTTGCCAGCACAGTAGAAAATAAATCACATAGTATAAAATTATTCCATTGCAGATCAATCAGTCACTAATGTGTCCATGCTATATTTGAGGCAGTATTTTTAACATTTGAATGGTTTCAGTCAAATTGTATAATATGTAAATTTAATAACAGCCCGCCTTGACACAATATATGTATGTAATAATTTGTAATATGTATGTAACAGTCATTGCATATGCTTATATTATTGTAAATATGTTCAATAATATCATGTGAATACATTACGTAATTTAATAATGTAGGAGCTGTGAGAATAATAAGTTAAACGTTGCTAACAATGAGGTAACAATGAGGTAACCTTAAGGCAATAATGAATTTTAAAGTTTAAATGCTAATAGTCATTATTTGAGCAACAATAATGTAATTTTGAGACAGTTTATAAAAATAGCCAATCAACAACCAGAAAAGACTTTAGTTAAATGAAGGTAGCCAATCAGAAACGGAAATATAGCAAATACAGAGTTCAGTTGCCTTTAGACAGCACTCATAACTGGGAGTGTTGCCTCCAGACAGTGCTCATAACTGGATGCGTTGCTTGTGCGTCCTCGAGAGATTTAATATGTATTCGCGTGGGACGAAAAAAAAGTTTACGTGTTAAAAAAATGCAATTAATTAATTAAAGAATCTCACAGCTCTCTATATCAGTGAAGTGCTGTTTAATTTGTGTCAAGTATTAATAAAAAGGAGTGAATTAAAGCTTAAAATAATAGTCTGTGTAAGCCTACAGTCTTAGTCGTATCACAAACCTGCCAAGCCATCTGTGTCTCTACAATAATACTGACGCAGCCGAGGCAAACATAAATATATAAATACTTAAAGAAACAGTCAAATTACAAAGCTAATATTTTTAAACTTGGGGCGAAGGCTACCGCAAACCGGGTACTATACTTGCGGTTGTAACTACTACAAGTTCGGCTCCCCAGCAGTTGAAATACGATACAACTCCTTCTAAAATAAACCTTTCTCAAATTGGCGCCCATACGTGGGGTAAACTATAACAATAACAACAGTCGAAATATAAAATACTACTTCATATTAAAACGCTCGACATTGTTTAAACCACAATAATAAAAACCCTGTTTCTTATAATCTTGCCCCGCAGACATGTATTCTATCGCCCTTCGCCAATCAACCTTTCCTATGGTTGAATAAAGTACACCTTCGAATGGTGACAAACAAACCGTGTGCAAGGATAGGCAATAAAAGTTATAAAACACATTGTCATGATAGATGTACGTGTTTCGTCATCCTGAGAGGCAGGCCTAACTGAAGGATTGTGCTATCTATTTTTAATAGGAATTAACATGCTTTTCAGATGTATTAATTCTGTTACGTAATACATTTAATTCATACGTTTATAAAAATGTAAATTTCACATCTATCTTTGAATATATTAAGGCAAATGAACATGTTAAATAAGGAAATATTTTGTATCTCATAACTGCCTATTCCACGACAGTTGGGTTGTAAAGTATACTCATTAGTATTCAGAATGTTTTGAGTTGCTGATGTATCCGGTTGGATAAAGCACGTTTAACACTGCGAGAATTTTAATGTTACCAACCTAAATATTCATATTTATTTTCCAGGCTTAAGTTTTAGAGATTTTAGCCAATGAATGCATTGGTCCACGTCTTCAGCTATTAAGCTCCAAATAGAAAAAAATGTGATTAGACAAATCAATATCTTAAACCAAATCATTGAATTTTCTCTGCATTTTTTTATTGTAATAGTTTTCTTACTATTGTAATTGATCTTCATTAAACATTATATTTGTTAGGAAAAATTTTCTAAGCAGTGAGATAAAGTGAAAATGTCTCCAAAGTTTCATTTTTCTTATATTTGGGAATATAATTAAAAAAGTTCAGGTAGAAATAAAATTATATGTATAAAAATCAAGTAAAGAACTCTACAGAAACGAGTAAAACTGTCTGCACTGAAATAAACTACAGCACTGTATTTCCAGTACTACAAAGATGTACATATCTCAATCTCTTCTTAGGTAACGTTAAGGTCAAACCAACTAACATGCAAAGTAGAAGAATTAAGTGATAACTTTCTAAAGAAGTGTAGAAAATTATGTTGCTAAAATGACAAATCGTATAATTCTTAAAGCACATAAAGTGTATATACACACAATATATATTGTGATGTTATTTGATTCGGATTTTAATAGTATCATTTCGACGTAGTGAAGTTTTGAGGATTACTTGAAACTGTTACACTAAATCAGAAACGCTGATCACAGGGTTTATAAATTTCTTGTTGATATGACTCAGAAGAGTTTATATAGGGTCTTTCAACAAGAGTGTCCTATCTTTGAACTTAAATAATACACGTTCTATAAATGATAGAGGTTTATTTCTTTTTTATTTTGGAACATAATTAATGTTATTACGTGTGGAAGGGAACATCGGTTAAGTGACCGCCGCGACTTCGTTGGGTTGCGCGTATACGGTTGGCCCAATTTTCAAAGACAGAAGCACGTAAATTAGGTCCAACTTCACGAATAACACGCCTGATATTATTCATAATATCATTTACTGTTTCTGGCTTGCTGACATAAACTCGAGATTTAACATAACCGCACAAGTGGTAATCCAACAGTGTTAAATCACATGACCTCGGGGGCCAGTTAACATCACCACCACGGGAAATGTTGAAACCTCTGAACTTCTCCTTCAAAAGATCGATTGTTTCGGGAGTAGTGTGGAATGTGGCACCATCTTTCTGGAAACAGATGTTTCTGAGATCCATACCATCCAATTGAGGAGAAAAATAGTCCCTTATAATAGCCCGGTATCTTTCTCCATTGACAGTTAGATCTTCTCCATCTCCATCTTGGAAAAAATATGGTCCAGTGATTTCACCATACAAAACTCCTAACCTCACAGTAACCTTTTGGGGATGAAGTGGTCGTTCTTGAATCCACATTGGATTGTAATTGCTCGAATAGAGGAAATTTGGTTTGTTAACAAACCATCTATCCAAAAGAGGGCTTCGTCGCTGATGATGATTTTTCGACAAAAATCCGGGTCAGCTTTCAATTGCTCCATAGCCCAGTCAGCAAATACACGGCGCAACTATGGTCGTTGGGCTTTAGTTCTGGAGTGGCCACCTTTTTTAAGCGTGAAACATCAAGTCCAGATGCAGAATTCGCCAAGTTGTGGTCGGCGAAAGCCCCAATTCTTGCACTCGTCGAGCAATTGATTTGTTTCCGTTCTCGCGTAAATTCTCACGAACGGCGTCTATGTTTTGGTTGGAGAGCTTACATAAATTACGTACAGGCGTTCTTTGATCGCTGACAGAACCACTACTTTCAAATTTATCGATCAAACGCCGAATCATTCTCTCGCAAAGATGATTATGCACACCGTAAACTTCATGCAATACACGGAAAGTTTGGTGAACAAATGATACATTTTGATAGTAAATTTTCACAAATTCTACGCGTTGCTGAATGCTGTAACGTTCCATGGCTATTTGTCAATAACAACTGTAACCACATGAAAAAAATGACTGCTGTAACTCAATAAAAACGACAGCTATCACATGTTAAAGATAAGACACTCTTGTTTGAAGACCCTTTACTTAGCCTACTTTTGTGATAAGCTAATTAACTACCTGGGAATATGGGTGTAACACAGCATTCGATATGAAACAGGATAAGAATAAATAAAGTATGCGTAAATATGAATTAATTTATTGAAATTACTAAACGTGTGTAATACATCTCTGGGCAACAAATACGAAGTTTGTAGGTCTGCTGAATTTACTTTTTACATATCAAGTAAGCTTTAGTGCTTAAAATTTAAACTTATATATATCACAGAGGCCAAACCTTCAAAATGTACACTTGACGTGCATAAAAGGTAACAGATTCCACTAGATCGCCATAGTGTTTTTCTCTCGTTAGGTTTCCACCAACTTTTGAACAGTCATATAAAAAAATCTGATGTGTTACACTTACATGACTTTCTCTACTCTTGTACAAACTATTTTTAGAAACTCTTATTCTCCATCTATTTCATATTAATCGAGATAAACATTTGCAGAAATGATCTTTTGACATGCAAGAAAATTTTACACATAGCGACCAGTTGTAAAAATATTTGACTATCGCTTAAGCCCTTATGTTCCCCTTGTTTTGTATTTGCAAGGGCACTATAGCACTACAGCCTTTAAGCATAGACACATCTCTTAACAGCTGGATGCTATGTGCAGCACCATTCTCTTTGTCACATATTAATACTCTTTGCGTATCCAAGACAAAAAAGTGAATAACGAATTACCATTTGAGAAAATAAGTATTGAAAACTTTAAGGGAATAACAAGCAATATCTCGAAAATGGTTCATTCAACAAAAAAATAATGCATATGACATAAATTGTGTATTTTAACGCGATCTACATTTTTTGTGGAGTGAAATTTGGTCTATCTCTTATGGTTTATCAGTTATGCAAAAGTCGTTCACAATGAAGAATGCTTTTGGAAACATTCCCAGAAAATTCGAGATATACATTTCATTTGTCATGAAAATATCTTAAACATATGATATTTTAATCAAAATCGTTAGAGCCACCCCAGATTACCCTTTACATGGAACATTTTTCGAAAATTTTAATTTTGTAAAAAATGGCTCTAATGATATTAATTTCAAAGCTGTGGAGATAATACTTAAGGCACCTTACGACGTATAAAAATATAAACTCCGTGGCGTAACAGCTCGTTGCTGGGCCAATTCATACCGCCAGGCCGCTGCGTCCCCCACCTCTGCCCACAACAGGCGTCAGGAATGGGGTACAGTTCTGGGTGGGACGTGGTCACCGCCCCGAGAACCTTTCGGCCGGTATGTGCGTCCTCCTTAACCTGGAGCCGCTAATTTTCAATCAAATAGTTCCTCAATTGGCTCCTCAGGGATATAGCGAGGCTGAGTGCACCCCGCGCCAGGTCTCCCAGCGGGAGAAAATCCCTAAGCCGGTACTGGGAATCAAACCTGGGCCTGCCGCTTGATAAGCAGTAGTCCTAATGAGGCAACCCAAGATGCATAAATCATATCATTATCTCCTAACGTAGCTTAAGTTTGATCAACGGGTTGTTACTTATACGACCAGTGCGAAAGAAGAATTTTCCTCTTTCAGTTGATAAGTGATGTGTTATTTCGATACTGTTGATTAGAGGCGTTAGATTGACTTTTATTCGTTCTACTCCGGGAGAGTGCAGGATCTGCTATACAGGTCTGCGTGCTAGTCTCAATATGGAATCTAGATGTCGGGTATATGCACTTACTCGTAACCTAGCATTAGTTAATAAAAGCTTTCCGGTGTAATACTTTTATAGTCCGGGACGATTACTTACAAGATTGTAAGTAGCCATCGGGTATGTTATCTGAAAATTAATTAGAGGATAATTTGTGATTTACCGGAAAAGCTTGAGTCATTTGTCCTCCCGGATGTTACCATGGTAGCTCATTTGGTTAGAGGTACAGAAACCCGAAGATCCACAATTCAACCCCGACTACGGCATTGATTTTTTCAGTCTGATTCTACCTTTCCAATTTTAGCCTACACTCTCATATGTCAAAGAACGATATCAATGCATAAAGTAAAGGTAAGGATCATGGAGCTGGGGCAGAACACTACAAGTTGGCCGTAATGGCCCTTTTTGCTTCCAACGTGATCCCTGCGAGGGAGGGATGAGGGGAGAGACCCGAAGGGCAACAAATCCGGAGGTTGACGGGCGCAAGTATGGATAGGACCCCTGACGTTTCCGGATTGAACACATTCTGGCGCCGCCCGGTTCTACTCACAAGCCAGCGAACCTTCGGCAGTCTCCCATCGGGTGGAACCCACAAGGAGATGGAACTGAGTAGTACCCGCAGCGACGCCAGGAAGATACTTCTACCGAATCTAAAGACACTGCCCCGTCGCTGCCTGCCAAATACCGTCGCCTGGTCCTATAACCCTGAAACAGGTTATATGGAAGATGCATCATTCGCCTGCCGACCCGGGGGAACCATGAAAAAGGCATGGGTCAGAGGGGGCATTTGCCGGGGATCGAACCCGAGAATTCCCGAATGTGGGCCACAGACGTTGTTGCCTGAGCCATCACGCTCGGTATGCATAAAGGTACTTCCACAAAAACAAAACGTTGGGTAGAATGTGTCCCATAGGCGAAACAAAATCTGCAAAACTATCGACTCTAGAGCAAACTAGTGTATTCCAGCATTGTTTGTATTTGCTCCTCATGTTCATGCTCCTTTTGATTACGGGGAATGTCTGAGGCTACTATAGTGATGAATAGTGATTAATGCAACAGCGGTACTGTAAGTGCAGTCTTTTCGCGCCCTCTTCAACGACACCCGACAGCTCCGGAAACGCGAGGGTTGAAACACGAAATTGAATGAGACGAGTACAGAATAATAAAGATAGTAAAAGGTTGAGAGAAGCGTTCTAAAGGGGAAAAGGAGCGAAGGGGAAGATTGATTTGGGGTGAAGGGGCGCGTTTTTTGTGCAGTGGCTGATGGAAATACTCCTGTTGTTCTGTCTTGTTTATCCCTTTGAGAAATTCAGATTAGTCCTCTGCTCTGGCTTATAGCTTAGAAAATTAAATGCAGCGAGTAAAATAAAAGTAGAAACATAGGAGTATACCACTTTTTAAAAACATTTAGGAAATAGCGTAAATATAACTCAAAAATGTATTTCAAAATAAGTATATCCTTTAATTTATGTTGAACAACGTTAAAAGGTTTCTAATGAGCTCATGCAAAGGGTACATAATTACATAACAGTATAAACATATTTCTTTAAACAGGTGCTGTTTTTTCTCAGGGTACAAAATCTGTATTACCGTATAACAGAAAGTATTTCAGGCGAATATTTATGGTGTTTAAAGGAAGCTGTATAAAATTGAGAAATGATATTCATAATTTTGCATGAAAATAAATGGTAAACTGGAGAAAGTTGTGTGAATATTGCACATCAGTCATACCTTTAACTGCATTTCGATTCGCCAACCTCAGAGAACACTAGAAAACATTCTTCTCATCCACTTTCAAAGAACCTCTTTTGACAAATAAAAAAATAAAATAGTATTTTAACACTGATCCAGAAGAGCATAGTCAAGTTATTACGCTGAAGGTTTTGATCACTTATTTAAAATAAAAACAGTTGCATGAAGTTTAGCTTAACTCATATATTTATTAGAAATATTTTCTGCTGTCTGTAATTAACATTCGGCAGTTACAATAGTGGCGTTTCAAATGGTTGAAGTAATAATATTTTTACGTTGTTTGCACCACGTTTTGGGCGCCAATTTGAAGATGATTGTTTCTTCACGTATGGAAAGTGAGTTTTAAGATTGTGTTTTATTGTAGTTCAAATGTTGGGGAGCCAAACTTGAAGTAGTTGCAACCGCACGTATGATAAAAATTTTCCGATAGCCTTCGCCCCAAATGTACTTTCCGGTGGCCTTTGTCCCAAAAATGTTTAAAAAAATATAAACTTTGTAATTTTGACTATTTCTTTAAATATTATATACTTATGTTTGCCTCGGCTGCGTCAGTATTTATACTTTTTTTAGAGACATGAATGTCTTAGCAGGGAGTGGTGCGACTGAAGAATGTAGGCTTACACAGATTATAATTTTTACTTCACTACATTTATTAATCCTTGACACAATTTAAATAACACTTTGCTGATATAGAAGCTTTTATTAATTACTTGCACTTTTTAACACGTAAACTATTTTCATCTCACACAGAATACGTATTAAGTCTGCTTAGAAACGCTGTCTACACGCAACTGATTTCTGAATTTGTAAATTTTGCTATATTTCGGTTTCTGATTGGCTAATCCTACTCAAATAGAATACCTTCACTTAACTAAAGCTTTTTCAGGTTGTTGATTGGCTATTTTATAAACTGTCACAAAAATTACATTATTGCTTTCAAGAATTACAAGTAGTATTGTTAAACTTTAAAATTCATGATTGCCTCAAGGTTAGCTCATTGTTACCTAATTGTTAGCAACTTTTAACCTATTATTCTCACAGCTCCTACATTATTAAGTTACGTAATTCATTCACATACCATTATGACACATGTATACAATAATATAAACATATACAATGACTGTAATATACACTTTTCATATCCTGTTACATACTTAAGGCGGGCTGTTATTGAATTTATATATTATATAATTAGACTGAAGTCATTTAAATTTTAAAAATACTGCCTCATGGTATAATGAACTAAGCAATTGCATTGCAAACTCTGAGACATTTATTACATTAAAACTCCATCCTGGGCAACGCTCCTACATACTCAAAGGATCTAATGAAAAACCAATTGCCTTCTTGATTCTAGATATGAAATTAAAATTACATATAACTATTAGTTTTATAGCTGGTAAAGTGAGCTATGATAATTTTCACTCATTTCTATCTGCATATGAATAAATAAGTGGATGAAGTTTGCTGTGTAGCAATGTCAATATTTGAAATACTTTAAAAACTTTCCCTACTGCTTATTTAAAGTTCAGTTAGATATAGGTGATTCAACGGGACACCTCGCGCGCTGCAACCTGCACAGATCTAGTGAGGCTACCACCTCCGATGAGGAAGGGATGACGTGAAGCAACTACAGGAGGCTACAGGCCGGAGGGAGACAGACCACAGAGACCTGTGGATGTCGCTAACATTTCCAACCCGCAGACAGTCCCAGCCTTGGAGCCGCCGAGAGAGGGCGATGAAGGACCCACCAAGCAAGCAGCGCTCAGGGAGTATTATTTTCTTTGAGCATGCAGTCGCGCCATCTGTCTGGCACCACCATATACCACGAAACATAGAGGCATACTTGAAAGATGAGAAGGAAACAGAATGAAAGGGAAACAACCCGGGGAAAACCACGAAAAACCCATGGCTCAGAGTGGATGGTTACCGGGGATTGAACCACGAGACCTCTCGAATGCCAGTCACTCACGTAATCACGGGTCACCTCGCTCGGTACTGCTTACCTATCTGTTCGGTACTCCACTCAAATATTCGTTATCTAGAACTCTCCAGAAATACACCTTTTGAAGTATATTGAATCCAAAAATGCGTGTTAGAAAAAGGACCGCTTGCGTCCAAGAGTGTGTATACTAGCATATGTCCATCTGTGCATCTATGAACAGTATAAATCAAAAGCGATCCAGTTTACATGTGAAAAATTGGTTATTTTTATTACTTTCTCTACTCCGTGTAGTAGGTAGAAGTGTTGTATTCCATCCAAAAATCCGATTGTGATATTTCCCCGGAAATGTATGTTTTGAGGCGCACTGGATCCAAATAAATAATTTTTGTAAACATGCCTGTATGTGTGTTTCTATCTGTGAGCGGACTAACTCAAAAACCAAAAATCGGATACACATGGATCATAGCTAATTGCATCATATTGGTTTCTTGTAATTCGTGAACAATCTAGTCATAGTAACAAATTGTTAGATAAATATGGAACCATAAGAAAGAAAAATGTGTTATTGCGATCTAGGCAGTAAGCCAATATTTTACAACAAGTGGTGCATTTCCTATATGTTAAAAGTATAATTCAGAATACAGAATGAAAAATATGCAATTAAAAACTAAAATATTCCAAAATACATGAGCCGATAAATTGAAATTTATTACCCTAAAATTTAACACCTTATTGAAATGAAATATAGAAAGACCTGGGAATTGGTGTGAGTGCTGACTATATGCTATATTCTGTGCTAAACTGAACAAAAGTGTAGTATTTTAGTTGTTATGCTAACTTGTGAAAATGGGAAAGCACACACTCACATTCTGCCTTTCAGTACTTTTAGATCCAGATGTTATAATTGTTCATTAACTCTTGATTCTGTTTATGTAGTCAGTATTTTTGGTTAAGTGTTTCTGAACACTCTGCTAAGGTGACTCTGCCAGGATAGACAGAGAAGTCAGGACATTAGTTTTGTCCAGAGTAGACGCCGTCTCCAGAGTATTCCGCTGCAGGTCCCATACCAAATTCGTCTTCCATTTACAAGAGTTTGTGTTTATCTCTTAAGTTTTCCTTTCCCATCCCTGCCTTGTTGAAGCTTCCCTCGGGCAATTCCCTTTGGACCGCAATGTCTGTCTTTATATTCTCAGTCATCACTCAATTTCTATTCCCGGATGGTAGGAAATCTACATTTTAATATGGGGGCTTTCTTTTGTACACACAAGAAAACCTCTAAGGGATTCATGTAGAACTGGAGATGCATAGACAAACAACATAAACTATTTCTTGTGTCCCCACGCATACTTTAAACAATGCGCTCAATGCCAATAAGGGTATTAAACAGATTGTGGCACAAAGTAGATAATGAGCTCTGTTCCATATTTTACATTGCAGCGCTGGAATACAAAATAATTGGACAATTAAATATGACATCATTTCTTATTTCATAATTTAGGCTGGGCACACTAAATAAGTTTACCAAACGTGATCAAGCTAATTTGATAAAATGTCGTTATATAAGTATAAATGATTCTGCCCTTTTGTTCAAGAGGACCATTGCTGTTTTGGGAATGTGGAAATCGATCCCATTTTTACTTTCTCTACTACGTATAGTAAGTAGGGGAAGTATTGAATTCACCCAAAAATTCGATACCGAGATTTCACCGGAAATATGGAAACATGTTCGTGTGTGTGTCTGTCTGTGAACAGCATAACACAGAAACGAATAGTTGGTTAAACACCAAACTTGGTATTTAGGTTCAGTATCTTTCAGAGTTGCGACACGAAGGTTTTCAAGAAAATTCCCCAACCCCAGAATACCCTTTATATGGAAAATTTTTCGAAAATTTTAATTTTCTCAAAAATGACAAACGATTTTGATTAAAATATCATATCTTTAAGATATTTTCATGACAAATAAAATGTATATCTGGAATTATCTGCGAATGTCTCCAAAAGTGTTCTTCATTGTGAACGACTTTTGCATAACTGGTAAACCATAAGAGATAGGCAAAATTTTACTACACAAAAATTATAGATCGCGTTAAAATACACAATCTATGTCATCTACACTTTTTTTTTTTGTTGAGTGAACCATTTTCGAGATATTGGTTGTTATTCCGTTAAATTTTTCAATACTTATTTCTCAAATCGGGATTCGTTATTCATTTTTTTTGTCTTGGATATGCAAAGAGAATGGTGCTGCACCTAGCAACCAGCTATTAAGAGATATGTATATACTTAAAGGCTACTGTATTTCTATATTGCCCTTACATCTACAAGAAAATTAGCAATAAGATATAGTCTGCAAATGTTTATCTCGATTAACATGACGTAGATGGAGAATAAGCGTTTGTAAAAATAGTTTGTACAAGAGTAGAGAAAGTCATGTGAGTGGAACACATCAGATTTTTCCTCAATGCATCTATCATTTTTCCTTTCTCTACTGCTCACCTAGGGTAAGTAGAGACGGTATTTTATTTAACAATAACAAAAAGCAAATGGATCTAGATTTCACCTGGAGTGCATGTTTCGATATGGTTTACAAAATAGGACCGTGCGTGAAAAGCATAACTGAAATAACGAAAAGTCAGTTAAACACCAAAATTGGTATTTGAGTTCAGCTTCTTCCAAGGATGCGGCACGAAGACTTGCAAGAAAATTTCTACACTCCAAGCTACCCTTTATGTGTACAGTTTGTTCTTACTTCTTACTCTCAAAAACGGCTCAAATGATTTTGATGAAAGACCTTCTGCTTTATGTATTTAGGTTATTAGACTTATTTCCAGACAAAAGAACTGATCTATCCATCTGTTTCTGGACTTCTCGCGTTCCAGAATCTCTTCGGTGTTTTGTTAGTTAAAGCAGATGACTGTCTATTAGAGTTCATTCTATTCATGAGTTCAATCCAGTTAATATGCAATGGATTTATACTGTCTACAATATTAAATACGTTTTAGTCCTTCCTAATTTGTTCACTTCCTTGCTTCTCCATAAGATCACACCTGCTATAGAGACTAAGAAGCCTGCCGCTTCTATCCTCCTTTTCTCCGATCGGTAAAATTTCAAATTTTCACAATCGTATATTAAACGCCTTATAAAGCTTAAGGTGTGTGCTCTTTAGGTTTTTATATTTAAATGTTCGGCTTATTGTTCCACACATTCTATATTTTATGTTTTATCGCTTTTTTGTCTATAAAACACGATATATTTTAAGTAACTAAAATTGTTTACGTGTTCTACTGTTTTATTATTACTATTTTGCATCTCATTAGTTCTTCACCCAGAAGTTACCAGTTTCGTTTTCGTTTCTGATATTTTCAAGATACGCTCTGCAACATTTTCATTTAATTAGTAGACAGCTATTTGTAAATTATTTTCTGTATTACTTAATATCACATGGTCATCTAGTTAAAGAATAGTATCTAAAATATTTCCTTTTATCCTAAAGTCCCTTATTTTAGACTCACATCCTTTGATGCCGTGGTCAAGTTATAGACCATATAGTGTAGGAGGCATAGGTCATCCTTGTTTAACTACTTGGTTGGTTATTAATTACTTTTACTAAATGTGCATCCGTTGTCAATAATTATTTCCGTGTTGAAATATATACATTGTACTACTTTTACCAAGGATTTCTGTGATATCTGTTGAGCATTATTCCCCACAGTTTTGTTAGTAACACTCTGTCAAAGGCTTTTCTCAAGGTCTACAAGCAGCACATGCATGTAAATTGTATTCTCTTCTTTTCTGTATTCAGTGTTCTATGATAAGTATAGGTCAATATATGATTGTCCTTTTCGGGAACCACTCTCTCTTCCGAAAATAAGCAATGTCGATTGTATTCAATTTTTTTGTAATGATTTTAGCATATATCTTATAAGAAGTATTTAACAGACATGTTCCCCTTTAGGTGTTACAGTAATTTCTGTTTTCCCTTTTTAAAAATAGGACATATGAGCCAGTTTTCTATGTGTCTGTGATTACACGTTGCTTCCACAAATTAATAAAGTCCAAAATCTAGTTTGGATTTCTTCTGGTGCGTATTCCAACAATTCCAAATTTGTATTTTTCCTATCAGGTGATATACTATTATTAAAGGGGATCAGAATATCTTCCAATTCTAGTTAATGTATTTCGAAATATCTGTTTTCGTGTACGAATGATTTCACTTTATTATCCCTTTGACCATAGTCTGCGGTAATGTTTTAGACAATTTATTTACAATTTATTTTTGCTGTATCTTATATAAGCCATATCCTGTGAACCATGGCAATCATATTGCACTTATATAATTTTTCCAAATTAAACATTTTAATTTTCCTATTTATCGTTTAACAATGGCACTTCTGTAATGGTATTTTTGTTTTATATTCATTTTATGTTCTTTGGAGATATCTAATATAAGCAGTTTTCTTATTTTTACCATTTCTTGAATTTATTCGTTCCATATGTTCAATCCTCGCATACTCCTTTGATTGTTTCCTTCCGTAAACTTTTCCCCGCTTCCTTAAGTAACATTTGTTTTAAATCTTCCCATTCCTCTATTACATTCATCTTTATAGCTCGTCCCTGGTCTAAATATGGTTATAACCTCGTTGAGTATAATCTCCTTATACCCTTTTGTATTAATAGTGTACTTTATAGTTAGTTTTGGTTCAGGAGTTTTTTTCCTCCTATTTATATTCATTTAATGCGTAAGTTTAATTTAGAGACCACCAAATGGTGGCTAGAATTAATATCGTAGCCTATATACACTCTTGTATCAGTAACATGTAACTTCACATTTTTATTTGCTGAAATATAATCGATTATAGACTTTGTTACTCTTGCGATCCATGAACACTTGTAAGTATCTCTGTGTTGGAAAAACGTATTAGTTATTTTCAAATCGTTAAATCTAACGAAACTTAATGTACCGCTATTAGATGTCATCCAACATAGCAGAGTCAACATCAAGGCGATGAAGTATACGTCCAATATGGCTGTGTCATACAGTCACTGCTACAAAGAACTCCTCCAATATGGCGAGGCTTCAACATCCAGCAGGGCAGCTGCAAAACGTGGCTGGGGATCAACTCCTCCTGCCCTCACCTCTTGGGGGTATAAAACCGCCCAGCCAGAGCTGAAGAAGGAGATCCACCAGCTTACTCCCAACCGTCTCAAAAGTCCCTGAGCGGTTGCTCCTAGTCCGCCTTATACCTCTCTTTGAGGAAAAGCACCTCCTCCCGGGCCACCAGTTTGGTTTTCGCCACGGGCACTCCACAACCCTGCAGCTACTGCGATTGGCCAAGAAGGCCTCCCTGGGCTTCCAGGAGAACTTCAAGACCATAGCAGTGCTGCTGGACGTAGAGAAGGCCTTTGTCACAACGTGGCATCAAGGCCTTTTGTACAAACTCAAGGAGTCAGACATCCCTCCCGCCTATCTCGCCTTGATAAGCAGTTTCCTCCAGGATCGCATATTCAGGGTGGGAGTGGAGGGGAGGGTTTCCTCAGTCCGTCCCATAGCCGCTGGGGTCCCGGAAGGCAGTGTATTTCCCCGCTTCTCTTCACGGCCTACATGTCGGACTTCCACACGGAACCCAGGACTGTTACGTGCCAATATGCCAACGATGTCCTCATAATGGCACAGAACAAGAATGCCCGATTCTGTTTCCCTCTACTACAGCGACAGCTCCTAGCCATTGGCAGGTGGAGCGAAAAGTGGAGGATGTCCATCAGCCCGGGGAAGAGCTCTGCGCTTCTCCTGGCGAAGGTAGGTCGGTGGCGGCCCAAGCGTTCTCTGAGGTTGCGGCGGAGGAGAATCCCTTGGGTTACCTCTGCCAAATACCTCGGAGTCACGCTCGACCGCGGCCTCACTTTCGCTCCACATGTTAGGGCAAAGGTCGGCCTCGGCCACTCCGCGCTCAGACAGCTGTACCCTGTATTCCGCTCCACAATGCCCATCCGCCTCAAACTACGCCTATATCAGGCGATTATTCAGCCTCTGATTCTGTATGGCTGCGAGGTCTGGGGATCGGCGGCAGCGTCCACCATCCGCAGGCTACAAACCGTCCAGAACAGGGCGCTTCGGATGATCTATGATACCGGGCGTAGATTCCCGTCACACATCCTACACACCCATTCCGCTCTTCCATAAATCGTGGATGTGGTGCGGGAGAGAACCCGTACCATGTACACGAAACTCACCACACCAACCAACTGGTGAACTCTTTGGGCCGCTATGAGCACAAGGCGCCAATGCGGAGAAAGAGTTACCGGTTGCCGAAGGACGGCTTGGGCCCCCGAGGCTGAGGTCTGCCAATCCCTCACATCCAAAGCACCCCCAAGTTAAGCAGCATTGGGCCTGGTCGCTAGCAGCGACCCGCCCTGCTGCCAACTTGAGTACCCCCATATCATTACCCACTTCTCCCATCACGCTTGCTGCCATGCCGGCCTGCTTAGCTTGACGACCACACAAGCGGTCGCCAAGTTAAGCAGTATTGGGCTTGGTCACCACGTGGTCCCTAGTCCGCCCATGTGGGAATACCGAGACCCAGCAATTGGTAGAGCAGGAAGCTAAACACCGCCCGAGACAAATTGACAAAATTCTGTAAATTCTGTAAAACCTTCTATATTGCACAGGTAAAGCCGTGTAAGCGGCTAGGTACTGTGGCGAACACATTCCGCCCAGGTGAACCTGGACGACCTGTTCTCGATTGCTGGAAGAAGAAGAAGAGTGCTGGTCGAGACGCACAGGAAGTAATACCGCAAAATAGTTCGCCACAACGCAAGGAAGTCTACCAAGAGCCGACGAGAGCCCAGTGAGGCAAAACGTTTTCAGAAAAGGGCAGCTTGGAAACCGTCGTATTTAAGAAAATACCACAACAGGGTTATGCTGCAGTTTGCGACTGTTATATTGTCGCGTACCTCAATAATTTGTAATTTATTATTTAACTTTCAGAGGAGAGCTACTCGCTACGAGAGGGATCGTTATTCAAACTAAGGAAACTTTACTTTAAGAGGCACCGACACAAAGGGACGCAGCTAAAGTTAAATTCACAAATATTCTTACACTCACATAATTCCTGGCTGAAGGGAGAGGCAAGGATTCTATACTACCATAATTAAAAAGTCAAGGAAGAAGCATAAGTAGAAGATTTATTAAATATGCTTACCCATGTGTCTGCCGGGACGAGGACGCCCTATCATTGCACAGCTATCCGTACATCTCAACACCGCGAAGACTAGACACTGACTCTTGAAAAAACTCGTTAAGCTTGGCGTCCTAACGCCATATCCCCTCCAATGAGACTATTTCCCCTCAAACGCCCCTCCTCGGATAAACTGCCAACCTTCACCTTGGGTAACCAGAGGGCACGGCTATTACTATAATCTGTGCACATGCCACATCTCCCCCTGGCCACCCAAGTCGACGTCCTCGTCGACAGAAAGAACATAAGTACAAAATACAGGAAAAAACAAAAGAAAGACATACCAAAAAAAAAATGACATAGAAATGTGTGATGTAAAATAAAAGAGCATAACATATGTGTGGTTGCACCCAGCCGACGACAGAATATTGGTGCTGGGTGATGTGGTGAGAAGCGAGAGCGATGTAAGTGCAGTCGACGTAATATTGTTAATGCACTAGCTTTGGCATCCCGCACACGCACACACCACGCTGCCTTAGTTCACAGGCACACTACACTGCGCAATAGGGTGATGAACTGCCGTAACTGTTTGTGGGTGGTTTAGACAGTGCCCACAACGACGATTTGTCCTGGTGAAGAATTAGCACCGCAGGTCTCTGGTGATGACAACAGGGTGGGCAGTCGCTGGCTTGGACTGCCCCCCGACATGGTGGCTCCTTATGCCACGGCAGTGTAGTGGCTGCCCGACAGCTTCCCTGTGGTGTTTCTTGACTTCTGGTGTGCTCTGGGGATGCTCTGGAGATGCTGGTGCATCTTCTCGCTCTCTGTCAAGTACAATTCTAAAACAAAACCACGACACAATAAACAGGATGCTCCCACAAAGAATCACACAGAAAAGAAGGGTATGTCCTTTACAAATAAAGATTTTAAAGTATGAAAAGTGTACACTAAAAATTCTTTTGACATGGGCAAGTAAAGAGAAAAGAAAATTAGAACAAATTGGCATAAAAAGAAATTTTACATAGTTGCCATCGAAAATTGAACTTACAATGCTTCATAATCCAAATAACAGTAAAACAGACTCAAAGTACATAAACATGACAGAAATGAAACATAACCTTATCTTGGGATCCCAATATTACATCTCAAGAACCAGCTGGTATCACTAACAAAAGAAAGTAAGTGCACTTACAAGACAGTCACACATGACGATGAAATGAACTCATTCACACTGACCATGGCCCCAAATTACACACAACAGCGACTTAACTATCTACTCAAACTAGTGTATACATCACTACAAGCTACATCCACAATACATTTCCAAACTACGCCACGTGACATGCTTTCAACTACTAGTGTCCTACTCTTGTCATCAATATAACTTCTTATTCACATCACTATCTTTCTCGTCGCAGTTTAACCATCATCTTTCATAATCATTAGCAGTAGCAGTAATAGTGCAATCTCGATCATTACTTCAATCATCATCATCTTTCAATTTTCTCTCCAAAACAAAACATCTGCACTTACGTGTCTCATTTAACATGCTGTAAATTCAAAACATTTGACATAGGCATAACCTTCAAGAAATCACATTAATTCAGGAATTACACAAATAACATGACATTATAATGTTGCATCTACATCCTCAAAATCAAGAAATAAGCTGGAAAACAGGTGGTATTAAAATTTGCTATCTAAGATGGTAATAAACTTGTTGCATAAACAGAGAAAAAAAAATTATTTTCATTACATTCACTTCCATCTATGTAATCTCTCGTGTGAATTCATCACACACGCTATACTGGGCACGTTACAGCAACACCAATAAGCAAAATCAGTACAATCATCACATCAACTTTCCAGGTACATGTAGCCCTCCTGAAAAATCAACACATTCATACACTTCAACTATCGGGGTTACACTGTGGCACCTCCACCGAAGCTGACATCTCATCTCTTCTCATCTCTCCTCATCAACACCGTCGGGGTTACTCTTACGCACATCCACCGACGCAAATCTCAACTCTTATCTCTCACATAACCTCACACCACGCCATCGGGGTTACACTTTGGCACTCCCACCGAGGCAAATCTCACCTATATCACATAACCTCAAATACACTCATACATACAAACACTATTCATGCAACAAATTTTCTGCAAATAAAGATCACAGCATCATTATGGAACCCAAAATCAAATCATATCAAATCAAATCAAATGCAACAAAACAACATCACAGCATTATTCAAAACAATATTGTCACATAACATTCCTGAAAATGAAAGCTCAATTAAGCACATTGTACACCTAAAACACATTCCTGCAGCATAATACAACAACAAAACAAATGATTTGCAGTTACCAAAACACAATTCAAAATTTAGATTACACCCACAATAATAATACACTTGTAATTTAGCAGAGACATTCATATCACATATTCCTGAAAAGTAAGGCTTAATTAAGCATCAGTCACTGAAACAATAAATTTAGCATACCTGTGTGAGTCGTAAAACTGTTTCATTCGTCCAAACTTTAGCACTCACAATGATTACATACTTACAGGTGATGTTTTTCTTTTCTCTTACTCGTTTACCACAAAATTCCCGTGCAAATTGTCCAAAATCTGGTAACACACGTACAGCTGGTTCATCAACATCCACATCGTACTGGTCCATATTAGAAGCACATCAAACCTAATTAGGTGTAGATACTGGCAAGGTTGGTAGCCCCTGAAACTTTTACTTACATAAGTAACTGCGCAAGATTTTCCCTTAAAAATATGCATTGCGGAATTAAACCAAACTTGGCAACGGTAAAGCAAAACTATCATCATTCTCAGAGCGGCCAATAGCAGTAGTAGCCAACATTGCAACATTCTAAAATAACTCATACGGCGACAACTCGTTGGAATGCTCCATGTGAGAGGGGTCAATGACCGGCGGCAGCCAGCTGATAACTGAGTAACAGTCGTACCAACACTGGACAGATTCCACCACACTGTGCTCGCCAACTGGAGCAATTACTATATCAACTTTCTGTGCAGGACGTCGCTTATGCATGATTGCAGCACAAAAGATAACACAACCAATAAACAAACCGTAGGACCAAGCAATTCAGATTACACCACACTAAACACTTATAGCAACACATGAATGTAAGTAGCAAGAGTAGAACATAACCAAATAAAACAGTTGCAGAAAGAACACAATTAAGGCGCCCGAGGCGAAATATCAGAAAATTATACTAACACACGGCTACACAAGCCACTTGGACACAATACCAAGATTTTTAAGCAGAATAAACATATGGAAGAGAACCAAAATGATAGCTGCAGTGAGAAACCTCGAACTGGAACTTAAAAAACTACGTCACACTTACTGTGACCACCGCGAAGATTCTCAAAAGGAGCAGAATACAAACTTGTAATTTAAACTTGCACACAAAACTTCTCTTTTTTTCTTAAATCAAATGTAAATAATCTGATATGCACACGGAAATAAACGCGCCAAAACACGTGCTGAGGAAGACTGGTTTCACAAGCTAAAAATTATAGCTGAAATGCACGACCACGCGGGAATTACACAACACACGTGCGTACATAAAAGTTACACGAAAAATAACTCAGACAAGTGCAGTAAATAGCTAGAAATCACAAGCACTGGAATATAAAGTTATACATTTCCAAACCACTGCTAATAAGCACAGAAAACAAGATTTGCAAACGGATAGCCAACACGTGACGAGCACATTTTGAAACAACTATATCGCTCGTTTCTTCTCAAATTTCACAAAAACATTTTTTTTTTGAAAATAACCAGCACAAAGAACGGAACACAGTGATATAATTTAAAGGAAATGAAGCCAAAACAAGGGGAAAATGGAGTCAGAAGTTTTAGCGTCACCCGGCAGACAATGAAAAAAAATGCAAAAATGAACTCAAAATTGAAATTTCGACACCAAACTTTCAGAAATGATGGAAACAAAATTTAGAAGAAGAGAATCACAAATAAAAGTATAAAAATCCTCACCCTTTAGCCAGAAATAACTTTACATTTTTCACGACCACGTGGAGGACAAACCGTTACATTTGGAGGGAAAAAAAAATTTTGCACTTAAAATCTCAAAACAATTCAAACTAATTGCTCGGCACCTCCGCCAATTTGTCGCGTACCTCAATAATTTGTAATTTATTATTTAACTTTCAGAGGAGAGCTACTCGCTACGAGAGGGATCGTTATTCAAACTAAGGAAACTTTACTTTAAGAGGCACCGACACAAAGGGACGCAGCTAAAGTTAAATTCACAAATATTCTTACACTCACATAATTCCTGGCTGAAGGGAGAGGCAAGGATTCTATACTACCATAATTAAAAAGTCAAGGAAGAAGCATAAGTAGAAGATTTATTAAATATGCTTACCCATGTGTCTGCCGGGACGAGGACGCCCTATCATTGCACAGCTATCCGTACATCTCAACACCGCGAAGACTAGACACTGACTCTTGAAAAAACTCGTTAAGCTTGGCGTCCTAACGCCATATCCCCTCCAATGAGACTATTTCCCCTCAAACGCCCCTCCTCGGATAAACTGCCAACCTTCACCTTGGGTAACCAGAGGGCACGGCTATTACTATAATCTGTGCACATGCCACAATATTACATTAGTCAGACGATATTTTCCAAGTTATTTATGTGCTAGTTTAGTAGCTTTGGTATCACGGTAATTATCGTGGAGAAATTATTTATATTGACTCTCACCAGATCACCTTTGAACTTAAAAGCAAGTTGCTCAAGTTATATTATAACGAAGAAAGTTCTGTTAAATACTTTTAAATAAAGTTCTTTAGAAAGTATGAATTTTGTGAAGCAGATAAAGATAGAGTAGTTGCTGTTTTAAGCATAGAAATATAAAAGTTCAAGTAAACGCAAGTTAAACGTATTACTGATGAGAAAGCATGATTCCTTTTAGTGCTCTGGTCTCTCTCGTCAGAAACGTTAGAATTGCTTAGGATTGAAATCTCAACGGTAAAAATTGTAAGTTGCTTCACGTTATAAAATGGAATTACTGCTGAAAGAAACATTTAGAGAGAATTCGGTAGAGACGGACGTACGCGCTGCGAAAGAGTTTGGTTTAGTATTTTGTAGTCATGGGTGCAAGTACTGTAAACCATTTGTTATGTTAGTAGCTTTACTTTGTGTTTACTGAAAGGAAGGTTTTATGAAGTAAAAGATAATAGAGCAAAAGCAACATCTGACTAAATTGCGAAAAGGATTTAATTTAACTTGGCAGTTATCGTAAGGAAGAAATACCCATTTAACGTTTTACGCGAATGTTTGTGGCAATATTAATTGCAATGTTGTGGTAATTTTGTAAGGGTTACGTTTTTTGTTTATTTCTTATTGTACTGTCCACTTTCATATTGAGCAACTACATTGTTTATTGACCTAACAAGAGTGGTGTTTATAGAAGAAAGAATTATTCCTCCTAATCTCAATACTGACTTATGCTTTGTATATGTTTGGTTTCCCCTTCTATCCATTGCCTTTACGTTTTCTCAATAATTGTTACCAGGTTGTTAGTGAGAAGAGTCCAATAGTGGTAAAGGGCAAAAGAAAAGAAAGCACACAACACGTAACAGTGTGTCAAGATTTGGGAGTTAACTTAAAGTCAGATAATAGCAGAACGGGATAAATAAAGCTGGTAGGTTTTTAATATTATCTTCAAATGTACAAATAGGCTTCATGGTAGCACATTCACTTAAGTCTGTGGCGCAGAGTGTCAGTTAAACAATGATAATTTGAACAAGCAAGTGGAGACGAAATAAATTTGCCACCCCGGTACATTGACATTTAAGCATTTGGTTAGATAACATATGATTCTCCGAGCTACACTGGAATATAAATATTTTACGAACAAAGAAAGGAAGCTTCCCTCTAGTTGTTTTATAACATTTGCTAATTTCTTACGTGTATATTCTTACTACACTTGATTAAAAGAGTTCAATACCTACGAGTAGCGTTTTCTAACTACTCTCGGGTTTAAAGGTCTTATAATGAAAGAAACGTGTCCTTTAACACTCTAAAATAAACATTTATAACAAATAAATTTTCCCTAGCTGCACTAAAATATAAACGTTTTACAACGGAAGAATGTGTTCTGCATTAGAATGTAGCAATTTTAAAGCATAACGAATATGTTTTAGCGGCTTAATATTTCAGAAATTAAGGAATGTATCGTCTAGTGGCAATCAAATATAAATACTAAAAAACATAAAACATTTTGTCTTATAGTTACAATCCAAACATCTCAAAATAAAAAATATGTCCTGCAGCTGCACTCAAGAACGAATACCTCAAAGATTACACGTATTGCATTTTCTAGCCACTCTAAAACATACATATTTCAAACTGAGCGATATGGCTCCGCGATAATTTGTGAGGCTCGCTTTCGGGTTAGATTCCCGGAGACCGTCACTCTGACCATTGGTTTTTCGTGGTTTTTCCCTAGTTGGCGAAGGCGAATGCTGGAAGGGCGTATACTACCACGGATTTCCACTCTCTCCCATTTCCGCTCATTTCATTTCCCTCTTGTTTCAGGTTGACTCCGGGCTGTGGTTCGGTCGGCATCGGCAGATGGCGCAGAGGCCCGCGAATTGCAAGTTCTTTTCGGCCCGGCTAGAGGGAAGCCTGTTCAGCCTCCTCTGCTGGGTCATGTTTACGGTTCTGCTAGAAGGAGGTCTCTGTCACCTGTGGCCAGATGGTCAAGCCTGGAGATGTTAGGGAACTCTGCGCGTCTCTTTCGGCTTGCACTGACCTCGCCCTGCAGTCCATATGTCTCCCGCGGTTCCCTAACCTCATTCGTGCACAAAATATCCATTGGGGGTCGAGATGCTAAGTGTCTTCTTCGTCAACTGGTCATTATCATTGTCATACATATTTCAAAGCTTAATGTGCCCTCAAGGTAAGCTCGTAAAGAATGCCTCAAACATATATTTTTAGATGTACTCCAATTTCAAGTTTTCAGAACAACACCTATGTATATTTTCACAAATACCATTCGAATTTACAGATCTCGAAATTTAAAAAAATTGTTATCTAATTAAACTGAAATATTAACGCTTCAAGATACATAGCAAACGATTCTTAGTGTGGCACTGTAATACAAACATTTTTATTGTAAGAAATCCTTAACAAAGTACATTCGAATATAATAATTTAAAAATGTAAGGAATGGTCCTCTAATGCACTAATGTATAAACGCTTCAAAATTGTCGCGGTATTCTGTTCGTGTTATCTTATTGTTTTACTATTTTGAATTCTGAGTTCTTTGTCCTCCGGCTAGCTATTATTACTCAGTTGAGCAAATATCTCTTGAGCAGGGCGTGTAAACGGAAAGGAGTAGTTACTAAAAGATAACACTGTTAAAAGAATTTGTTTTTACACATTTATTGCTGTCACACTTGATTAATTTCATAGATTTAATCTTGATACAAGCCTGACTGAAATTGTTATATTTTCAAATGTAGCTACAATCACTTATTTGCCGCGCACTATTAATTCGCGTTTTTCACATTTTGTAACTAACTTTACGACGCGAGAGATTCTGTAGAATTGCGTAATGTGTACTTCGTGAATGCTTCCTTAGAACTGCCCGACGTGCAACTCACGAGAGAGATTTCTTAGAACTGCGCGACGTTTACCTTGTGAATGATTCTGTAGAACTGCGCGATACTTGCATTTGGCTCAAGAATTTATACTCCCTCACCCGGATATGCCTAAATATTATAATAGAGCTGCTATTGGTTAATAAATCGCGCCAACATTAGCGTCTGTTTTATAAACCAATATAATTACTAAAACATATGCTCTAGGGAAGATATTCCCTCCATTTCTACAGAAAGGCACGCTACCCTGACATCATTTGTTTGTCTCTTCTAATTGATAAACAACTCACCCCATCGCTTCATTGTTACCCACTCCCATTGTCAGTTTCAGTGAGGCCGTGTAAACTTATTTTCTAACAATGCTTATAGCTAACAAACATCTAAAATCATTGTCATACAATAATGTTAATTAACACTACAATCACTCTGGCATTCACAGTGTTGGGATATAAAATACTGCCTCAAAATATAAGAATTGCGTCATGTAACCAGTATCTAGTATAAACAGTTCAAAACTACAAGAAACATGCAACAACGAAGTTGCATCCAAAGTTCAAAACTTAATGAATATGTTCTCTTAAGAACCCTGGTAGAAATGTATCATTCTACTTCGCTCGAGCGTAAGCATTAAAAATCCCAATAAATGTGACACCTAGCTGCGCTCCAAAATGACCACTGCCGAATACAACATGTGTGTGCTATTGAGATGCTCACATTTGCGGAAGAAAAACATTGCTCCCATTAGGAGAATTACTCATGTATATGTTCAGTACAAGCAAACCATTTGTGTAAATCTGGAAATGAAGCGCATGCCATGAAGAGGCACAGGGATCTTCATGTCAAAAAGCAATTCTACACTAACAAATTGTGTCGCATTCTTGAATGATTTAAGATAATAATGATCTTCCTACTACTAAAGGTTATTAAATTATTCTTTCTTAAGCCTCACACGCCAACACTACTCCTTTACTCTTAGTTCGTGCGTATTGTTTGTACTCGCATCTACAAATGGAGGAGTCTTTGGTGGAGAAGTTCGGATCATGAAAGAGCGGTCAAGGAACCCCTATAAAATAGGAGATATGCTCCACAAAACATATAGTAAAAATCTGATGTGTTACACTCACATGACTTTCTCTACCCTTGTACAAACTATTCTTCAAACTCTCATTCTCTATCTATTTCATATTAATCGAAATAAACATTTGCAGAAACGATTTTTTGACATGCAAAGAGAATTATATTTTACACATAGCGACCAGTTCTAAAATTATTTGACTATTGCTTAATGCGTTCTATGTTCCACTTGTTTTGTATTTGCAAGGGCAATATAGAAATACTGTAGCCTTCAGGCATCGACATATATCTTAAGAGCTGGTTGCTAGGTGCAGCACCATTCTCTTTGCCACAGATTAATAGTCTTTGCATATCCAAGACAAAAAAAATTAATAACGAATTCCCATTTGAGAAAATAAATATTCAAAAATTTAAGGGAATCACAAGCAATATCTCGAAAATGGTTCACTCAACAAAAAATGCATGACATAAATTGTGTATTTTAACGCCATCTACATTTTTTGTGTAGTAGAATTTTGTCTATCTCTTATGGCTTGCCAGTTATGCAAAAGTCGTTCACAGTGAAGAATACTTTCGGAGACATTCCCAGAAACTTCAAGATATACATTTTATTTGTCATGAAAATTTCTTAAATATATGACATTTTAATCAAAATCGTTAGAGTCACTTTTGAGAAAATAATTTTTTTTAAAAAATGTTCCATGTAAAAGGTAATCTGGGGTGGGGGGATTTTCTTGAAAACCTTTGTGTCGCGTCTCTGGAAGATACTGAACCTAAATACCAAGTTTGGTGTTTATCCGACGGTTCGTTTCTGAGTTATGCTGTTCACAGACAGACAGACACGGAGACACACAGACACACACACGGACATGCTCCCAAAAATGTTTATTTGGGGGGGGGATTCAGGTGGTCTCAAAACATATCATTCCGGTGAAATCTCGGTATTGAATTTTTGGGTGGAATACAATACTTCCCTACTTACTATACGTAGTAGAGAAAGTAAAAAGGCGGAAGCCATAGAGACAACCCTAAGAATACAATAACAACACCTTTGGTCACATGTATACAAAAACTCAACATGACAATAAAATGAATCCTAAATGTATGATGTTTAGGTCTTTGGTAACATATCACAACAATCAGAATTATCTGTTCACATTACACTTCTCTCCACAGCTCATACAACACACGGTAGGAGAAGGGATCACACATCAGGTAAGGAATTCACAGTAGTACCGACAGCGTGACCTCACATTCAGCAATAACAGCTCGGGCCACCTCTCATGAATAATGGGCCTTACGTAAAGTTTCCTACATATTGGTAAAAGCAAAATACGTATTCACACAATCCAACAAAGGTACGTATATAACGTGTTCCCGTCGTCAGGGTATCACACATCTCCCGAATTCCTCGTAATTCTGGTGGATTTTGTTTTGTGTGTGCGTTAAAATTTCTGCAGTACAGAGATAATCCAGGCGAAAACGTCTGTCCCTATTAAAGAAAAAAGGGAAAATGTATTTAAAGTCACATAATGCAGGAATTTTATATATTTGATACAGAAATATCTAATTAATTCGTTTCGTCGAGGGGGCATCATCATACTATCATATTCCAACTTAGAAAAAACTAATGGTAGAAGCAAACACAAAAGTACAAGAAGATGCGTATCCCAATTACTCAAGGCTACAGCTGTAAAACGTGTTTTGAAAGGTCCTAAGGTAGTCAGAACACTCAGGTAATGTTTTGTAAAATCCAAGGTTTTTGGAGTAAAGCTAAAAATGGGATGAAGTTGTAGCCCAAAACTTACTGTCATTTATGGCCATGTCTAAGCTGGGGCATCTCATAGTCCTCTAAATTTTTATAAACTCATTTTCCGAGCTCTTTCAAAGTTATTCTACATATTGTGGCCACTCTTTGACACTCTAGGTAAGTTGACCTAAATGGATAACAGCTCGAGACAGTACAAAAGTACATCATGCGCACATTGTAATACATTTATTGAAGGTCGAACCTTCTGATAATTCAGTAGAGGTGTGGGGCGTGTTATATCCTATAATTAGTACCAAAAGCCGACAAATAGATTCGTCTATCCTTGAGTCTCGCTTTGGCAAGCCTATGAAGAAGCACAGAAATGTACATGCACACAGAAGCACAACATATATCTAAGTTTTAAGCCAAAACATATTATTTTTGAAGAAAACCAATCTTTTCATCCGTATGTTATTGAGGTTAAGGCAGTCCTAAGGATTTCTCGAATGCAGTATTGGATTTAAATACATACACGTTCTAAATACAACCGCATAATACTTTGTGAAGTTTTTCCAAAGAAAACCTCACACAGTAGAGAGTAGTGAAGTGCTTCAATAACTTATCCGAAACGCCGGTATTTAAAAACTGGGTGAATAATAACATTTTTTTCAGAACATAGGTTCATATCCGTCAAACGAATCCTACAGGAACGCTCATATATCAAAATAGGGTTCCGGTAGCAATTTTTACTTTCCCTACTACGTATAGTATGTAGGGGAAGTATTATATTTCACCCAAAAATTCGATACCGAGATTTTATGGAAATACATGTATTGAGACTCCCTGAATCTAAATAAAGCACTTTTAGAAACATGCCTGTTTGTTTATCTGTGCATCTGTGAATACGATCACTCAAAAAAGAGAGGTCGGATAAATACCAAACTTGGTATTTAGATTCAATATTTTCCAAAGATGCCACACAAAGATTTTCAAGAAGATCCCCACTCCAAACTACACATTACATGGAACATTTTTTAAAAAAATATTTTCACAAACATGGCTATAACGATTTTTATTATGTTTAAGGTATTTTTATATCAAATGAAATTCATGTTTTGAATTTTCTGGAATGTCCCCCAAACTACCCTTCATTCAGAATGACTTTTGCATAACTGTAAACCGTAAGAGATAGAGTGCTACTGCACAAAAAATGTAGACATCGTTAAAACACACAATTTATATCCTATACCTACATGCTTTTGTCCAGTGAACCATTTCCGAGATATTCCTTGTTGCTTGAACTTTCCAATACTTATGCTTTTTCTCAAATGGGAATCAGTTATCCTTTTTATTTATGTCATGGACATGCAAAGAGAATGGAATCCTCCACATAGCGACCAGCTCTTAAAAAGGTTTGACTATCGGTTAAAGTCTACCATATTCCCCTTGCACCTACAACAAAATTAGCAATAGAGAATTTCTGTCAATACTTATTTCGATTAACATGAAGGAAATGGGGAATACGCGTTTGTATAAATAGTTTGTACAAGAGTTGAGAAAGTCATTTGAGTGCAACACATCAGATTGTTTATTAAGCATACATCGTACTGTGTTTTCCTGGAGGCGAATGTCTAGGTTGTAATTTTATTTCGTCTGTGCGAAACTTTGTAGATAGGGGATCTGGTGAAGAAATCATAGTGAAACGATAAAAATCGAGTGCAATAATACAATGAACCTCTTCTTGTAGGTTCTTATCGCTATTAATATAACGAAGGACGTAACTTATGACATTTTCATATACCAAGCTGATTTCTTCCACAATGTCCCAAAATGCATGTCTTGAGTAATCGTATTACAATAAATAGGCAACGCTTTCCGTTTGACTTTTAGTAGCAGACGTTTTTACGGATACAGGCAAATGAGTCCATAATTAGTTTGCTACCATTCTTTGAGCGGTAAATTGAGTTCCATTTTTTTAATTCATGCGTTAAATTGAATCCGCTACGGTTGGCTATACCGGTCGCACTCAGCAAGCTGTGACACCAGGGCATTTACGGCATGTTGCAGCATAGAATCAGTGTATAGCCTGCACTCATATCGTTAAGTGCAGTGAACAGATAGTGAATGGGTTATTATGGAATCAGTGAGAAAAATAAAACACCTTCTATTGTTGATGGCTACAGTTTTCCTACCTTAAAACATTCAAGGGTGGAATTCAACGGTGGGCCTACCTCTTGAAATCGTGTAAGTATTATATAAAATTAAGTGAAAATGATTGTTTTAGAAAGCTTTCTGATTCACAACCATGATAGACCAGACTTACAAAAACTAAACAGACAAAAGCTTAGAAATAATTTAAAGATAAAAGCAACAACAGATATTTGTAGTAAAATATCAAAACTGTTACACAGTAACCTAAAGCAAGGTGACATACAAGCTTTAACGATGGCAGATACGACCCTCATTAAAAGGAATATACGTAATACACGCGCTCGCACTCATCCCAATCTCAGCAACAGTGCCACAAATACACATGCTGCACTACAAGAAATGAAAATGGTCATTAACACGGTGAGCCTTTCCTAATGATAAATGATAGTGAAACCAATATAATTAGTTCTTCACTACAACAAGCTTAACGTTATTTGTGGAACGCCTGCAGTTTACGTATATGGCACATTTAAAAACTCTCCCAAGTTTTATACATAACTGTTTACAATTCATGCACTAATAAAAGACGTTTACATGTCACTTGCATCCCCTATGCCGCCAAATAAGGCAACTGAAACCTATGTAAAAGTGTTCCGTCGTATTGAAATCGTTTGTTCGATATTTGGCTTAAAATTTTCGCCAAAAATGATTTTTATAGTTTATGAAGTAGTTAATCACAAGGCTGCAACGCTTGTTTGACCTTCAATTGTGATAAACAGACGTCATTCCCATTTAGGGAGAATTTGTGCCGCAAAATACAAGCGCTTGGTCTATCAAAGAAAGACATATCGAACTCAGAAAAACAAATCTTTAAAACACTTCTTTGGACTTTCATTTTTAAACCAAGACGAAGTAGAGGATTGCTTTGACGAAGATCTGATGGCTGTACAACCACGAGACACAAAAATACAAGAGTTCTGTGATACATCCTGGAGGCACATATTGCGGTAGATTAAATGTTTCCCCTGCCATTTTGGGCTGATTTCACAGCTACCACAAAATGGAACAACAAATAGTTGTGAATCTTTCGATGCAAAAATTGATCGGCTTGTTTTACACATCGCACCCGAACATTTACAACTACGTTGACGTTTTGACCGGCATATTTTCAGTTAAGTAGTACAGGAAAAAAGAGAAACAAAATAATGGAAAATAAACTAAACATATCTCGCCAGACATTTAGAGGAGTCCACATTCCAATAAGGTAATTTATTTATGGATATCTTAGGCATTTCGGTCAGTGGATCATACTGGTGCTAATAAAACGCGAGTACGGAGTCCAAATTCTCGTATGAAACCGTGTCCTCCATAAATTGATCCAGTGCATCATAACAGCTATTAATGGCATCCGTCTGTAAAATTTAAAGAATCCACAATCTGCGTTCGATATATTTCAAATTTTAATACAGAAATTATGGTTTAATATATAATACTATGTAGACCAAATTTCATACAAGTTTTTAAAGTAGTTCCAGGGGTATTCATTTTTTTATTTTGTTTTACGATTTTGAAAGAAAAAATGCTCCAAGATGCAATACTTATCCAAAAACTTGATAACTTATAATTAAACCCTTTTATAGTATATAAGTAAGTGTATCCATTAATTACAAATTACCATACTAGTTTGGGAGGAAATAAATGTTATACGCGAAAATTCAATGTTTGATTAACATTTTACTCGTACACAGTATGAAAATCATTGTTAAATAAGGACTCAACTAAGCATGTTAACAAACATACATCACATAATTTCTCTTATTCTGTTATTAACAAGAAGATATACAAAATTTAATTGACTTATACCGAAAAGCACATCGGTCCTGTTTCAAAATGAGAATGTGCCGTGAAAAGAGAGTTTAAAAATAATAACTCTAAAGTAACATTATTTCTGACGTTATGTTGTTTCAAAGTTCTTTAATCGAAATGTAGATACTACTTCACACTTTCTGTTCCACTGCAACAAATTTAGTGTTTAAAGTTTTCTGGGGCCTCTTGAATGTTTCTTGTGTATGGTGCGAGATCTCTCGCGCACCATGTCCAGGATGTATTCGAGTTCGGAATGGGTGTGTAGGACATGAGACGGGAATCTACGCCCAGTAACATAGATCATCCGCAATGCCCTGTCCTGGACGGTCTGCAGTTTCGGATGGTGGTCTCTGCTACCGATCCCCAAGCCTCTCATCCATACAAAACCAGGGGCGGGATTATCGTTTGATATAGGCGTAGTTTTAGGTGGGAATGAGAAACAGGGTACAGCTACCTGAGTGCGGCGTGGCTGAGGCTGACCTTTGCCTTGACATGTGGAGCGAAGGTGAGACCGCTGTCGAGTAGGACCCCAAAATATTTAGTAGAGGTAACGCAGGAAATTCTTGTCGGCCGCCATCTTAATGACCGCGTCGGCCGCCAGCAACATACCTTGTCCAAGATAAGAGAAAAGCTCTTTCCCGGACTAATGGCCATCCTCCAATTGCCAATGGCTTGAAGCTGTCGCTACAGTGGAGGGTAACAGAAGCGGAAATTCTTGTTCCGTGCCATAATAAGAACACCGTCCTGGATTCCTTTGGGAAGTCAGACATGTAGGCCACAAAGAGAAGCGGGAACAGTACACTGCCCTCCGGGACTCCTGCAGCTATGAGTCTGACTGATGAAACTTTTCCTTCCACTCTTAGCCTGAAAACACGGTCTCGCAAGAAACTGCTTATCAGTGCAAGATAAGGAGGAGAGAGTTTGTACAAAAGGCCTTGATGACACGTGGTGACCAAGGTCTTCTCTGCTTTCAGCAGTACCGCTATGCTCTTGAAGTTCTCCTGGAATCCCTGGAAGGCCTTCTCGGCCACTCGCAGTAACTGCATGGTTGTGGAATGTCCATGGTGAAAACCAAACTGGTGATCCGGGAGGAGGTGCCTTTCCTCATATAGAGGAACAAGGACGGATCAGAAGTAACCGCTAAAAAACTTTTCAAACTGCCGGAAGCAGGTTTACTGATCGATAACTACAAGGGAAGACAAGGTCCTTTTTGGGGGGACAGGAATAAAGTTCTGAGGAAAAAACAAGAATATGTATATAAGTATTACGAAGGAAAAAGGAAGAGGAATAGAAGGATTTGATGCTGTTGTGGCGCCATTTATTGGGAGCATAATTGGTGGCATGGTGGCTGGTACCGCCGTAGCAAACCTGCGATTCGTGAGTGATTTCTAAAAACCGGAGAACTCCTAAGTGGACGAACTCTTCAGTGGGGAATAGGTAAAAGTCATGGCCGGGTCTGTTACCTTCGGGCATTCGGGGTATGTCCAGGGAAGTCTGGACAGTGTTGTCGTGTGTGGTGCTGCGGTGATGGTCTTGGAGGTGTCGTGATGTCGGGTTGGAGAGTGTTGATCACCCTGGTTGCACGGTTGGCGATCCTATCATGTAGGTACCCGTTTCCCATGCGAATGGTAGTGCGGTGTGTAGACTCGATGTCCCTGATAGTCTTGGTGTGTTGTGTTGTTATAGCGTCTGTGATGGTGTTGAAGTGTGTGGTGAACTCTTCTTCTAGTGTGGTGAGTTTGGGAGATACAGTCAGCAACTCGCCGTGAAGATCCTGAATTGCTTCGAGGATGCTGTTGTTGCTGGCCGTGTTCTGCTCAACTAGCGCATTGGTGCTCGTCAACTGGTGCTCTAGTTGAGAGGCGTTGAACTGAGGTGGTATAATGAAGTTCTGCGGTGGTGGAATGTTGGTCTGCGGATTTTGTAGATGGTGTTGTCGGCTATGGTCTACGTGGGTAGACGGCCTGGCCGGTGAAGTGCCCCTTGCCTCCACAGGATACACAGAAGCGACGGCGATGTGACAGATCGTGTGCCCTGCAGTTTGAGTTGAATGTCCCATTGCCACAGAAGTGGCAGCGGGGAGCGGCGTCGCTAGACGCGTCGGTATGCCCGTAAAGGCAGCAGCGGCGGCATGGTGTTGGACGCACACTGTGGCTGGCCTCGAGCGACACGGTTTGCCCTAACAAGGTAGTCCTGCTCCCAGGGCCGCCGAGTGTTCGTTCTCGTCCATAAAGTTGAGTCGGACCAGCTGTGTTGGACCTCTGGTGTTGCGAATTCTAGTCGCCTTGGCCGCAAACGGCTAAAAGCGCTGAGCAACGGTGAGCAAGAGTGTGTCAGGAAGCTGACGGTGCACTCCCCGGACAACAGCGAAGTAACGTGCAGACACGCTGTTCAGCGACGTGTGACTGGCTGCGCTGGCTGGAGAGATAGCGCTGGGTGCTTCGGCTGGCGGCGGCGGTGAATAGGTGGAAGCTGATCTTCTTGGGCGGTGCTGGCGGTGTTGGTGGCTTCCTCACGAGGAGGAAGCTTGGAGGCTGCGGCATTGTTCTTCCTTCCCATGTTGACTCGATGAGAGCTCGAAGGGAAGTTTTGCCAATTGCGTGCCCTTATATACCTTCTATGCTAGCGACCCGTTCCGACTAGCGATGAAAGTACCAGTGGCGTCATTTCATTTATTAGTCTGAACTACATAAATTAATGCCACTGCGGTGCGCTTACTCACTAGTATGTACATTGCTGTTACTGTGGTGATCTTACTAGCTAATATATAGCGAAACATTGCTACAGATATTTTAACCAATCCAGACTCCGGAACACTTTCCGTCTATCATATACGAAATAATAATATTGCAATATAATATAATTCACATTGTGGGAGAAGGAATAATGTTAATTGTCAAATTCTCAGAATGTCTAGGAGAATCAGTCTGTAAAACAACGTCAGATGTCACGAAAACGGCGAGTTATGCCTTTGTATTGGATAATCTAATAAGGTCCGAAAATGTGCGGGCAACAATGCCAACTAAACTGACCCCCAAATACAAAACCGGGTGTGGATTGTGTTTCCAAACTGAAAACGAGAGAAACGTGAGAAAAACGAGCAATGTTAAAATTCCCACAAATAATCAATTGCTCAGATGTTGGACTCCATTATGGCTAGCAAAAATGAAATAACCGTTTCATAAATACCCACAAACCAAACCTATGTAATAAAAATTATAGTGCTACAAAAAACGGCGAAATCCGAATATCCCTGTTACAAGTCAGAAATTTTAGGATAGAATGGGCCTCTATCAATACGACCACTTCAAGTGTAGAGTGATTTTTACGAAATATATGATAATTCAGCAACGAAAATGTAGCATGTAACTATACCCAATTTTCGACTATAATCACCACTTGAAATGTAGAAGAGGCTAATAGCTGTAAATGTTCATTTGTTTGTTTAGTCAGACTCTTCGCATTCCAGTATACGAGTAGAAGGCACAAGTGCTTCATCATCGGTAACGTTGCAGTGAGTACTAACAGATCTGTTGATTTAACAGTTCCAAAGAAGAATGTAAATATACTGGTACTTCCGTGTTAATTATATTATCAATGCTCACATACTCACCCTTCGGTACTCGGAAATGGAGCACGTTAAATATGTATTTTTTGTGCAATATCAACCTCTCCCAGTGATGTGATCTCGAGCCCTGGGAATACCTGTGAATATATGCTCGGATTAATATTCATTTTCATTATTTTCGACGCCATCTGCCCTATTTAGTTAGTGTTATTTTCGTCTGACTCGACCCGTAGGTGACCGGCACTGACGCGCATTGCAAAAAATGTCCCCATTGTCGTGACAAACTTCCTTCGGCATGAAATAATTTTCTTTTTGTTGATAGTTGTTCTACCCTTCTCGGTTCCCCGTTCGAAGGGAGGAATATGGTGATGTTAAAGTTGTCATTGTTCCAATAAACGAACAGGTCCCGAGGGAGAGGGGAGTTCGTTTGTACTGTATCCACGAAAGATTGTGCTCTTTGAGTAATTGATGGGACTCAAACCATAAGATCGTAGCACTTGAATTTCGGCATTAATATGCTTTTCTAAGACAAATGTTGACCATATACTGACATCCAAAGTACCATGCGATGATTTTCAATTTATACTGCGTAATGTGACTGTTAAAAATTGTAATGGAAGGGGCGTTGCAGCTTATTGCGTTCTCTGATCCGGTTGTGTGTGCCCCTCCGTTTCTCCGAATCTACCACTGAACAATCTAATTGGACATCGGGGCTATTTCATCCACATTTTAGCACCGACTAGCATTTCAACGGTACTTTTTCTTATGACCATAAACGTTCCCAATTTTTCACATCCAAGTACGCGTTCTAGTTGTTTACCACCACAAACTTCTGATAATATGAATAGAGTTACGTGTGTAAACGCTGAGATCCAAAAGCTAGTTTCATAGTTATGGTTAGTCAGTATTTGGTTTCATCATGTTCCACGACCCTGCGTTAAAGCTGTATAAATTAGTAACTTTTATTTGTTGATTTTACCAAAAATGTTCCTGAATTTCTTCTTAAGTGGCATGAAAGTCCACTTCTTATCAGTTTTGTCGATATAAGTCATAGTGCGTGATGCTACAGGTTTTTCAGGTCCTGATCAAAACATTAATCTAAAAGTTTGTTAGAAAACTATGGACTACTAAGGTTGACTTCAGCTTGTTTAAAACCACTTCGGCGTAAGTGAGTCATTGCTTCCGCATGTTTAAATACATATCTACTGCCTCACTGCCTCACTTTTAAGGGATGTAGTCGATTGACATTTCGCTTCAACTATGGCAAAAAGCACCGCCACCGTCATATTTTTATCGTAATATGGTGGAAAAAGATTCATTGTTTCAGTTATATTCACGGCCATAGGTGTGCCATTTGACAATTTCCTAGACATCACCACAGTCTCCGCAGCCTTTAGAATTCCTCTTCTGCTAATGGTGATACAGGTAATCCACGTGTATTATCATATCGTTAATGTAGCTGTGTACTACCTCAATTTGCTATAATGTCATCTGTTTCCATGTTCACCCCAAAATATCCAACCTAGTGGTTTTTCAACCCATCACAATATAAACGGTGTTACCTTATAATCGTGGAAAGCACATAAAAATATCGAATGTAACACAAAGAAAGTATATAGGCAAAGAGAACCAACTTCCAACACCAATAAAGGAAGAACGTTCACGTAGACCTTTAAACACTTTCTCATTACATACGGGAATATAACAACATCCAATGCTCACGTGGCTGACTCGCTGTTTTTAACATAAGACACCCTTTCTAGCACAATCTCTTCCTCAGCAGGTAGGTACTGGCAACCTGTTCAGGTTTGAAATTTGGTGTTCCCAGTACTATATTCTCAAATGTTACTGTTGGCTTGGTTGAGCGTTTTAGATGCCGGTGCATAGTCACATTCGGATACAATACTGTTACTACTTCTTAAATTGTCCGCTTATAGTATGACTATATGGACTGCTACGACATACATCGGCAGAGAGAAGATTCTGTGTTGGATCTGAATACGAATATTCTTTAAAATATAACAGAACATTATTTTCCAAATATTGTATTATCACTGAGTACCTTATATTCGACACTACTTACCTTCATAGTCACTGCCGTTATTCAGGCTCTTATTTCCTACTTGAGAAAATTATTTCTCCACTTGGGAAACCAGCTTTTGTGTGCCTTCATTAAACAATGATGCGGTCTGCGATGAAAGCCAAGTCTGCAATTCTTGTTTCACATCATCGTCGTTGTTGAAATGTTTTCCACCAAAGAATTTCTTCAGTGAAGAAACAGATGAAATTGCTTGGTGCCACATGCGGACTCTAGGGAGGGTAATCAAATTGTTCCCAACCAAATGATGCGATCAGTTCTTGAGTTTGGCTGTGTGTGGCCGGGCATTACCACTCATTATTATTATTTCCCCATAAAGCTCACACAACTGGTAATGTATGTTTGCTGGCGTAACATTTCTCGAATTCAAAAAACGAATCACTGATCTGAATTCACAGTCAGTGGGTCCTTTGATTATTCTGAACATTTCGAAACGCTCAAATAACAGGAAAACACAAAGTCACGGTCGGTCACAGCTGCGCCTGACTTCCTAATATATGTAGGAAATGATGTGCATGCTCAAAAAATTACGACTGTAGCGCTGAAGCTGCAAAATATTAAAAGTACTTACTTTAAAAACGCGCCGCGTATACGCTATAGATCCCACCAAGCATTTAACTATTTTCGCAGACAGTTTTCTCCCCTAAGATTTCTCAGCCATACATTGAAATCTTTAACACTGCGTTTATTACATACTTGTATGTGCCTTTCGCTGTCATATGCATCTGTATACCCTATAGTTAAGGTTTGCTTTTATGCACTGCAATCATTATTTAATAGTGTCTTAGGTAAAGAAATAACATTAAGAAAAGTAAGGCGGGGAAAATGAACTAAAAATAACTAAGTGCAGTAATTATTCATATATTATGTTACCTTTTACTCCGTCCTTCCTTTCTGCATCATAATAGCACTTGTAATTCCTCAAACAGTATAAAGAGTTTATTTTGTATAATTCAATTATTATTGTGAGTTACATCGAGATGATTTATAACCGGTGTCAATTTAAGTTCTTACTTTAAACCGTTAAAACGAGACACCATTCCATAAACGATTTACTGTTAATCTTTTTGTATGCTTTTAAATGTAATACCTCATTAACGTACTTCGCTATCAGGTCTGTATAGCTAATTCAAAAGTAGGTCAGCATTCCTGCCCGAAATATTTTTACTCCTAGCCATTTAAGGAATACCCTATCACACAACATCCTTATGATCTAGCGTAAGGTAGGAGCTCCTTCAATCTGGTGCATTCTGAACATAACTTATCATTGTACAGCTAACGACAATTCAAAGTGCATAGAAAATATATTAATTTGATAATGATGAGATTATTTCTCTCCGAAAGCTTGGAGTTGAGGGACAATAATGAATCCGCTGGGGAAATTCAGGTACACTTGTTTACATGAGGCCGTCAGGAAAGGATTAAGTTTTATTTACCAGATAAACACATTACTGTAATCATTATTTTAATATGAACAGCTACAGCATATACCCTCTATCATATATGAAATGTGTGGAAGAATTTTGCTGCCTCTAGTCAAGTCTTGTCTATACAAAACACCAATGGGACATCTGGCTACTTTGGGCAGCGTTTCTGCAGGAAGTACTGCACATAAGTGGAGGTGGTTTCTGGCAAATCGTTAGGGTAGTTTTTATTTTGGGGAAGTTATATAAGCATACAATCTAACTTTCTCAAATGCTGAGTACACTAGAGGGGATTATTATTACCTATGCTCTTTCATATATGAACTCACGCCTGTCAATATATATGTTATTAATGTAGGGCAGGAGATGCTACGGATATAAAATTGCTATGAATACGTCAGTTGTAATATTGCATGATAAATTAATAGAACTATAAATATATTGTTGAATCAATTAATTTGTCAACTTATTACAACCCTTTTTATCTATATATTGCTTTCCGGATATGTCTGGGGATATTTCATGGAGCAGAGAGTTAGGCCATATTTGGGCGCCAAACTTGAGGGAGATATGTTTCTAGGAATGTTCGCCCAACGTACGGTACAAAATTTCCGGTTGCCTTCGCCCCACGTTTAAGAATCAACTTTTTATTATAATGTTTATTTCTTTTTGTATGCCTCGACTTCGTTAGTAGTATTTTTTTAGAACATGTATCTCTTAACAAGGCTGGTACGGGTAAAGAATAAGGCTTACACAAATTATAATTGTATTTTACTTTTTTATTAATCCTTCACACGATCAAATAACACTTCACTGATGTATCTTACTATAGAGCTGTGAAATTATTGTTAATTACACTTTTAACAGTTAAACTTTATATATTATCCTCACCGCAACGAATTTTCATGTCTCACATACAATCACTGACCCGTACCGAACCGAACTACTTGGGTACTACTTGTAGCGTCTACCGTTTGAATTTGTACATTTCCTCTATTTCTAGTTTCTGATTGTCTAAGCCTACTCCAATATAATGTCTTTATTTAACTTTTAGCTTTTCTAGGTTTTGATTGGCTATATATAAACTGTTTTAATGTTACATTATTATTGTTCCAAGTACTAACAGTAGCCTTTTTAAACTTTCTAATTTATTGTTGTCTCAAAGTTACCTTATTGTTAGCAAATTTCGGGTTTTACTTTTGTAACTCTGTTTTCTACGGAAAGCAGCTTGCTTCTATTCTCACAGCTCCTACATTGTTAAACTACGTAATACATTCACATAACATTTTATACATGTACATAATAATATAAACAAAACACAATGACCGTAATATACACTTTATATATTATAACATATGCATATGTCTTTTAGGCGGGCGGTTATTATATTTTATATCATATAATTAGACTGATATCATTGAAGTGATAGAAATACTGCCTCAGACACTACAGTTATCTTGAGCGTTTTAAACAGTAGATGGCATCTAAAATACCTATAGTGGAAATTAGTGGAGGATATTCGCAACCAATTCTGTAATGACTATTACAAGCGAATAAAGCAATGTCTTTTAATTTCTTTTCACATAATGAACCCTTTGAGTGAATATTTTGGATTGTTACATACACGTCATATTCTGCGTTTGTGAATTCACCTGTTCACCATTGTATGTGAATTCGGGATTTTTTCAGCTTCTCCTTAGCAATATTACTGCAATACGACCATTAGTTTCGTTCATAAACCGAAACGAAGGGCCGAGAACGTGTAATAAACCTTATACTGTATAATTTGTTAGATGCATCTATTTACCTCCAATCCCGTAAACGATACTACTTTACAGTGTTAAAACTTGAACCAAAATGTGTTCTTGTTATCAAAATAAAAGGAGACAATGTCTCTCAAATTCAGGTATTTTAGCTTTAAAACCATATTATATTTAGTGTGCTTTAGTATTGTTCTAAGCATAATTTTGTTGCCCTTCCATATCCTAAAATATTACTGTATTGTAATTTCTTAAAACTGATGGAATTCGCTACAAAAATTCTGAACCTCTTTTCTTCACACTTCCTTCTATTTTCCGTTGACTTACAACGGCATTAGAATGGTTCAGAGCTTATCCATGTTTCAGAATTAAGGGGAGACCATTAGTGCCCGAATTAGTTTTCTGAATATTTGATTAGCTGTTACTTTTCTATCATCCATATGTTCTGAAGCGACTAAGAAAAGTAATTAAAAATTATACTATATACCACGTCTTGATAATAAGGCGTGTTCTAATGGGCACACTCGTATATAGGGTTGTCAAAATGGGAATACAAGGAATATATCAAAGAAATATTTCCTTCTAATTTTATTTAAGAACAATTTTCTTTTAATAAGTTTTAATACATGTATGTTATGAAAAAAAATTATGTTTATGTTAATAAGTACAATTTTTTAAGTTATTACTAACAGAATTCCTATATCTTGCACTACCAAATTTTGTGGTACTGTACCTGATATTCTTGGAAACATTCAATGCATAAGCCAACATCACATTTTTGGCATGCTGTCCATACCGCAGACTGTTTTCCTTTGCATTTTTATCTTCGGCACCTCGATTTCTTCTCTGGTTTCTTTATAAAGTGTCGTAGACACGCAAATCAGAGTGGAATAGGTTCTTGCTGTCTCCTGCACCTATAGGCAAATCTTGATACTTAGTTGGGCACACTTGTACAAGCTCTCGGATTAAGTCAAGATGTGTTAATTTTTTTGCCTGAGCTTCGGAGAAGAAGCCATGTGTTGTGCACTGCAGCAGCAATCATTCAAGACAAAAAAGCCAGTTCATTTACAATTTATAATCCGAATTGCGTATTTTGAAATATTCTCGTCTAATCTGTCAACGCCACCCATAAATGTATTATACTCTGAGAAAATTTTGGGGCGCGTTAATTGTACACTTGCTTTTTCTTGTTCACTGTATCTTGTAACACCAGATGTTGGATGAACACCTGTGGTGTTACTGGCTGTAGTCACAACCGAATTGCCTCTCCACGTTGCAATCATTACTCCATCTTCTTTGCTAATTACACATTCAAAATACCCACGGAGGTGTTAAGAAGAACACTTTTATCTGAAAAGCATTCTGTTCGTGGCATTTTTTGATCCTTAATAGTCACCTTCCTCCATAACCCCTATCTCTATGATATGCTGCAGCTAGAAGCCAGTGAAAAGATTATCAGAATAAAAATGGAATGGAAGTGATGGTACCTCGTCTTTCATTGAATCTATCATTACAACTAGGGTGCAGATGCACTCTCAAAATAATTCTCATAACCTTCATTAAGATGAACAAATTTTCCTTTGTACATTTCAAAATCAATTAAATATCCACTGGAGTACAAAAGGACCAAACTTTGTATATAAAGCGGATTGGTTTTTCACGTATAAACTGCTTACAGGAGTGATGGTAAAATTGTCTTACCATGAATTCATCGTATGGTAAATTTTGTTCTGAAACAAAATGCCTTTGACACTTTTCTTCCTTACAGCTTATTAGTTTCCTTATTTTCTAGTACCTGTCTGATAAATAAGGTTTAGTGTTGTCGACCAAATGTAAGAATCTCAATATTTCCCCAAACCTATTTCATCTCATTGTTTTGACAACTAGTTCATTATAAGTATCTTTATGTTTGTCATTCCAGTAGTGTCTTTGAAAGTACACGGTTGTATCCATTTAGTATGAGAATACCTGTGAAGCATTTTATTTCATCGGCAATTATTTGTGGATGTGGATAATTCTTTTGAATATCATACCTAGTTGATTCATCCACCAAAATATTTACCACTACATAGTCAAAGAAGTGTTCAGACACTTCTACAGCAGAACAATCACTGTAATCAGAATAAACCCATTGTTGAGGAAACGGTCAGAGAGAGGAAACAAAATCCCCATCTACACAATGGTGTTTGATAATTTTTTCTGGGAAATCCAAAGAAGCATCATTTATATAACTTCAGCAGGGGCAACAAGTTGTTTGAAACTCAAATTATGTACAGTACGCCCTTCATTTTCATCCCTGCTGTCTTCAGGGATGTGAATTTCTGGTTCTGAGGGAACCATGTACAGCACACATAGTCGTCTCCATCACTTTGTCTCCATCACCAAATAGGCCGTCCAGGGCTTGGTTTATTGTAAAATCTCTAGCTAGCACTGCAGCCCTGAAATAATTTAAATGTATTACAATTTGATGTTGATGCCTCTAAGTAAAAATGCCTTAGAAATATGGTCATTAGCTAATTCTGATTTAGCATCGTTAGTTCGTAGCGTGCCCATATTCCTTCTAGAACCCAGGTCCACTCTATAACAACTCAATTGAAATAGTGAACACATACATTAAATGTACATTTTATTTGCTAATTAAATACATAGTCCATATATCATTGCACAATATTATATGGGGGAAGTAATGTACTTGCAATTCAGTCGTGTCTATGCTGTCTGCGTTCTTGATTCTTGGCAGTTTCCTAAGCAACAATGAATTGAAAACTATCTGTTGCTCAGTGTTAGTAGCAAAGACAAAACATTCTCCTTGAGGGCAACCACCAACATTAGACAGTAAAAGCAACCAAGTGCCTGAAACATTTTTTTAAACGTTACTCTGCACACTGCGTTCATATGGACACGCTGGGATGTAATAGGTTAAAAGCCCTAACCCACCAATCTGCTATATTGATGATTTTTCCAACAATAGGATTCTCTTCCTCGGGGTTGTCATATAATTCACCATAGCATTAGGATCCTATTCGATGTCGGCAATAATTTCAGACATGCTTTTAAGTTCTGTTTTAGAAGAAGCGATTATGCATTTCAGCGTTCTTTATCACCCACTCCTCCTTGTACGACGTCGAGTTGCTAATCATGTTACATTGGGGCAACAAATTCAGAGTAGACTTAATTAAAACAGTCTAATTCTAGCTCCTTTGTTTCACACCGGATATAATATCTCCAATCGATTCAGATATGTTTCTTGGAGCCTATTTAAAGCCTGTCATTAAAATTGGTGCCAAAGCCTGCGTGGAAAGAAATATTCGGTAAATGTAGAAAAGAAATAAATAAAGCAAAACACTATTTCTATCTAAGGAACTCGGTCACCAATTTTGCTTCTAAGTACATATAAAGACCAAATATAAATGCAAACATTTTGCCAAAGCAAGACAATAATTCTCCAAAGCAAGACATTTCGAAAGCGTTCCGTTTGACCGATTAAGATGGTTGGTTTATGGATTTAAGAATTTGGTTAACATTTTGGAATTATACCAACAGCGGTGATAGAAAGACAAAGCTTACCAATCTCTTTATGCTTAGTTCTTCACTCCATTTAAATAAAATCACTTTACCAAATTAAAGGTGCGCCTGAAATGCAGTGAGCGTGTATGTTTTTGACTGTTTGGTGTATTTTTGGCTCTGTGATTAAATGCAGTTTTATAAATTATATAACATACCCCCAGGAAAAGGTGAAAGGAAACGAACTGAAAAAAATAAAAGGAACTGCTCACAGGAGAGACCAAAAACGAACAAAAGAGAGGTACCCTTTTTTACTCTACCTCGCCGGTGTAGGAAAATAAATCGCAGGCAATTTAACATGAAACACCGGCATAGTAATGTTACTAAATTATAAATACTGTCCTTTTCCCTTAACAGTAGACAACATTCCTGCATCTTTCAAGATTGCGTTCACAAACACGCATTATTCGCTATTAACACACTTTCAGTGGCTAGCAAACAGCGTACAGGCTGATTGCATAATCTCCCTACCTGAGGCCTATATGGAATCATCATGCTCGATTGCCAAATAATTAGGGTAGTATCCATTAGTTAGCACGTAATAGGTGGTTGCCTCACAGATATTTGCGCTTGAGTAATAACACTGAGTGGCTAGAGCCTATGTTAGGAATTACACCATGAAGCATTCCAAGACAAACAAGTGCAAGTGAAACATATACCACGTAGTTATTAAAGCAGAGGTGATGAGTGAAAAAAGGTTTGAAAATAGCTTTGATTTGAAATAAACGTCAAACGCTATTCACTAGTGATAACTAAGACTGGTGAAGTTTTTTCTTGTAGATTCTCAGTGATGACAGCCCTTGTGGTTTTGACATGATAATTTGTGCTGCATAGTTAAAGCAATGTTTATTTCCGCTAATATATTCTATTGTTTGCGCATATTAGCTCTGTTTACGCCATTATTCATCAATGACTAGCATTAATTGCGGTTCCTCATAATTACTATAATCTAAGCACAATTCTTTAGGAATTCCTAATTCCTTCAGTATTATTCTTAATAGTTTAAAAATAAGTCTTAAAAGTCCCCTTTATATGTAATATTGTCACAAAATATTATTGCAAACAAGTCACAGAAATCTTATCATGATCACAATGTACACATGGAGTCATATTTCAGGTGCGTTCGTAACATTTTGTATTGTGCAGTTTATTGAACATTTTAGTGAGAACTTTGCAGGCATAGGGTTTCATTGCTTCGTTTTTCGTTGTATGTTAGAAGGCTTTGTCCAATGAGATGCGCCAGGTTTTAACTACTTACTTTACTTTGTGAAAATATCTTAAAGTGTACCCAAGAAACATGCCATTTAACTTTAATTTTACCTCTTTGCAGACACAGCAGCAGTCTACCTGTGTCAGTCCAAATTTCAGATTAAAGTTATCTTTGAAATATTTGAAATAGAAAGAATAGCTCTCTTTGGCATCTGGAAACTTCTCTTTGAAGAGCTTATACACCATATTTACATCCAAATCAGAGCTAAGATATTTAATTGTCTTGCCATTATAATAACTCTCCTGAAATGGAAATTAATGTTCGTGAACCTTTATTTTAGTGTCAAGGGGTAGTGTGAAACTGGTATGCTTCCCACGCTTGTCCACAGGACTTTTACCTTGAAGTTTGAGCATTCTGTCTTCAAACGCACACAGCTAGGGTAGAAAGAAATGCAGTTAAACATACCTCTGTTCTTTTTGTGCCTACCATTAAGTAATACTTAAATGAACTCTTTCTGCTTTGTTTGCCTGGATCATTTCTTAATCTTCTTCTTTGCACATCTTCAGTGTCTATTAGACTTGTAGAAATGTGTCCTGTTCATCCTTGGAGGAAAAGTATTTATAAAACTTACTGCAGATATCCAGCCGAGTCTCCTCAGAGATAATAGTATCAAAGCATCTCTTTTTGCACCTAGAATCAGAATCAGGTTTTTATAAGTATTTGGATATAACTACATATACTTAGATATAGCAACTGTACTCATTCCCAATGTTTTACGTGTGATAGCTTTCCCAGCATGATTATTATATCCTTTAACCACTAATCTAGCCATTTTAACTATATTTCATTTATATCCACTAGTATTAGCTCTTCTCTTTCCAATAAACCCTTCTTTATCTTCAGAACCACTCATCTTGAACAACAACCGTTATCTGTGAGAATACGTTATGTGAACAAATCAACAATGAACAGTATTGCATTATTGTGCACCATTTACTCACTATCTTTTACCAGGTTAACCAACCTTTAATATAATCAGAAATATATTTTTTTTTGTTAAAAGGCCAGAAGTCAAGGACATCCGCCCTTTTAACACAAAGTATTAAATTTTAGACACGAGTTTAACTATTTGTAAGCCATTTTAAGATAAAACGATGTGTCTGTGGTAGGAGAACATATATTTAAACAAAAATGCATTTTGAAAAAAATGGGACTTCCAACCTTTTAACAAATAGCGATTCAACTATCCTTTAAATGAAAAAATTCCCACTATTTTTTGTTTTCTCAAAAGTGGTTCTAACAATTTTTATTAAAATACAACATGTTTAAGATATTTCCATGGAAAATAAAATGTGTATATTGAATTTTCTAGGAATAGCCTGAGAAGACCTCTTAGCTCTAAATGACTTTTGTATAATTGCTAAACCGTAGCTAAAAAAATCCGATGTGTTACACCCACATGACTTTCTCTACTCTTGTACAAACTATTTTTACAAACGCTTATTCTCCATCTACTTCATGTTAATCGAGATAAACAATAGCAGAGTCTATCTTATTGCTAATTTTCTTGTAGATGTAAGGTGATAATATATTTACAAGGGCAATTTGGAAATACAGTAGCCTTTAAGCACATACATATCTCTTAATAGCTGGTTGCTAGGTGCAGCACCATTCCCTTTCCCACAGATTAATACTCTTTGCATATCCAAGATAAAAAAAAATCTGATGTGTTACACTCACATGACTTTCTCTACTCTTGTACAATCTAATTTTACAAACGCCTATTCTCCATATGCTTCATGTTAATCGAGATATCGAGATGTCAATCTTATTGGTAATTTTCTTGTAGATGCAAGGGAAATATGGTAGCTTTTAAGCGATAGTCAAATATTTTAACGCTGGTTGCTATGTGGCGCATTCCATTCTCTTTGCATGTTCAGGACATAAAAAAAATGAATAACGAATTTGAGAAAAAGTATAAGTATTGGAAAATTTAAGGAAATAACAAGCAATATCTCGAAAACGGTTCACTCAACAAAAGAAATGTATATGACATAAGTTGTGTATTTTAACGCGATCTACATTTTTCGTGTAGTAAAATTTTGTCTATCTCTTATGGTTTACCAGTTATGCAAAAGTCGTTCACAATGAAGAATACTTTTGGAGACATTCCCAGAAAATTCGAGATCTACATTTCATTTCTCATGACATTATCTTAAACATATGATATTTTCATCAAAATCGTTAGAGCCATTTTTGAGAAAATTAAAATTTTTGAAAAATGTTCCATGTAAAGGGTAGTCTGGAGTGGGGGGATTTTCTTGAAAACCTTCCTGTCGCATTCCTGGAAGATACTGAACCTAAATACCAAGTTTGGTGCTTATCCGACTGTTCGTTTTTGAGTTATGCTGTTCACAGACATACAGACACACACACAGACACACACACACACACACAGACACACACACGGACATGTTTCCAAAAATGCTTTTTTTGGATTCAGAAGGTCTCGAAACATGTATTTCCTGTGAAATCTCGGTATCGAATTTTTGGGTGGAATGCAATACTTCCCCTACTTACTATACGTAGTAGAGAAAGTAAAAAATGAATAACGAATTCCCATTTGAGAAAATAAGTATTGAAAAATTTAAGGGAATAACAAGCAATATCTCGAAAATGGTTCACTCAACAAAAAAAATGTATATGACATAAATTGTGTATTTTAACGCGATCTACATTTTTGTGTAGTAAAATTTTGTCTATCCCTTATGGTTTACCAGTTATGCAAAAGTCGTTCACAAATAAGAATCCTTTGGAGACATTTCCAGAAAATTCAAGATATACATTTTATTTGTCATAAAAATACCGTAAACATATGACATTTTAATCAAAATCGTTAGAGCCATTTTTGAGGAAATTAAAGTTTTCCGAAAAATCTTCCATCTAAAGAGTAATCTGGGGTGGGGGGATTTTCTTGAAAACCTTCGTGTCGCATCCTTGGAAGATACTGAACCTAAATTCCAAGTTTGGTGTTTATCCGACTGTTCGCTTCTGAGTTATGCTGTTCACAGACAGACACACACACACGGACATGTTTCCAAAAATGCTTTTTTTAGATTCAGGGGATCTCAAAACATATATTTCCGGTGAAATCTCGGTATCGAATTTTTGGGTGGAATACAATACTTCCCCTACTTACTATACGTAGTAGAGAAAGTAAAAAGAACATAGATAACGTTAAAGTATACAGTTTATGTAAAAAAAATTGTGGTGATAACCATTTCCGAAATATTCTTTGTTTGATATTATTGATTTGAATGTTCAAGTACTTAAACCTTTTTCAAGCGGTAAGCCTCTATTCCCTCCTTATTTATATAGCCATGCAAAGAGAACGGAATTTCTAAGCCATCACGCAAATATGGATTTGAGTATTGCTTAGGCTTACTCTCTTTTCTTGTCCCCGCAACGAAATGTCTAATGAAACCATTTTTGCAAATGTTTCTCTCGATTAATATGAAGCAGATGAAGAATAAGGTTCTGTACATTAGTTTGTACGAGGCTTGTTTTTAAAGTAATTACCTTTTTAATATTTTGCCTATGTAGTTGCTATTTTTAGCATGCGCGATCACTTCTTCATTCATTAGGAAGCCAGAAGCAGCTGTGAGTGGTCATCACTTTGTGTTTTCCTGTTGTTGGAGCGTTTCGAAATTTTCAAAACAATAGTACAACCCGCCGCCAAATCAGTGATTCATTTTTGGAATGCGAGAAATGTTACGCCAACGAACATTCATCCCCAATTGTCAGAGTTTATGGGGAAACAATAATGAATGACAATGCCCGGCCACACACAGCTAAACAATCTAAAAATCTGATCGCATTATCTGGTTCGGAACAATTGGACTACCCTCCCTACAGTGGCACAAAGCGATTCTCATTTGTTTCCTTATCTGAAGAAATTCCTTGATGTAAAACATTTCAACGATGATGATGTTGTGGAACAAGAAGTGCAGACCTGGTTTTCATCACAGGAAGGAATACAAAAACTGGGTTCCCGTTACGACAGATGCCTGAATAACGGCGGTAACTATGTGGAGAGGTAGTGTAAAGTGTAAGGTAATGAATGATTTCGAAAAAGATTTTGAAGTATTTGGAAAATAAGCTTCTGTTGTTTTTTAAAACGTTATCGGTACTTTAAAAGCACGCCTTGTAGAAAAGTGGTTGGAGAAAGTCATGGGGATCCAACGCATCAGATATTTGTTTCCAAATGATAAGTCTCTATTCGTTTTCTTTTTCCTCATGGTCATGCAGAAAGCATTGAGTTGTAAAGCCATCACATAGTGTTCCACTTTACATTACTGTATTCTTGTTATGCATGCAACAGAATATGTAAACCTGTAAGCAATGTTTATCTCTAATAACTAGAAATAGATAGAAGAAGAAATCTTTGTGATGTCAGTTTAAAGTGAGCATATGCAACAACCAGAGGTTCTACTTTGGATGCAGTGATAGATTTTTCGCTCCCTATAATTCTTGGCAGTGGGTAGAAAAATAAACTATGTAGCACGCTTTAAAAAACAGACTAGAAAATCTGTGTTATTCTAGCAACAAGGACAATATGTTTTAAATAAACCTCCCCTAGTGTAACCTAGGTTGCTGAAACCGCTCTTTCACTGTGTGTGGGATACTTGTCTATCTAAGTACGTATTTGAGTTGTAAGATGATTGATAAAGACGAAATAAAGACACATCTGCCAATATAGAGATTCGTTCATTCACTTTGTGTACTGCGTGCACAATAAACCCTGTATTTTTGCATTTCATTTATCATTTTTCTGAAACTACTTTTACAGACTATGCCACTCATAATTTAATTTGTCAAACTTAGCTGACAGTGAGAAAAGTACTTGGCGGTTTCCTGGTGTACAGGACATCCCTTTTCGTTGAAAAACAAGAAACAACCATATACATCCACAATGTAATAAAGCGTCCTGTATGTGAACCGTAAAGTTAAAAAATAAATAAAAAGCTAAACGTTTCGCAGACAAACTTTGGATGTCGGTCAAATCCTGTTATGGCAATTAACTTTTACAAAGTAATAAAAGCACTAAACCAAAAGGTGTGTATGTGTTTTTCTAGGAAAGCCCGAGTTCCCTTAATAGCTCTACATCTTTCTCCCTATACCTTTCTCTCTTATGTCTCGTTCCCTTACTCCTCTCCCTCCTTCTCTGTTCACAGACGCACTCGTCAACCAACGTTTACATCTTAAATATTCTTCAATGTGTAATATACTTTTAAAAAACATGTGCTTAATTTAAAAAGATAAATTAATTCCATTAACAAACCATTTATTTTTAATTTCCATTATCATTACCATCACTATCTATATCATCATCATCATCTTAATCCTTAATAAATTATGTATATTTCAAAGTTAAAAACGAATCCTCTTCCTCTTTTGCCTTGTGTCGTTTTTTTAAACTTCATACCATGCTGAAATGTTTATAAATGAATTGTATTTTATAATGTCTTGTTCTTATATGCGGTTTATATGTTTATTCATTTTATCTTTAAATTCTTTAACACCTGTGATATATTTTTGATTTTTAATACTTAAGATTTGTTAAAAATAATTAAAGAATGGAAGATGACACACGGGAGTAAATATTAAGAGGATCATAACTAGCTTAAACATATCAGCTGGCACAAACAAGCCGTCCTTTGCGGTTTTATGTTTCCCGTATACGTAGGTGCAAAAGAAGTTGCCGCAATACTACTGTTCAAAGGGGCAGTGCAGATACAAACGAAAGCTCACTGAGGTAGTGCTGCTGTCTGCAGGTGTTTAAGTGGTAGTTGCGTACTGATAATCGTCGCATGGTTGCCTTCATGCAGTTCCATCCAAGTCATTCAGCCAAAAAGGCAACGTTCACCAATAACGAAAACTCGGATATGGTAACGATGTGTGAGGAAACGCACCAAAATATAGCTGAGGCTCAAAGGATGTGTTCTGAACATTTTCAGACGGGCAGCTGTCTTCTCTCTGTCTTTTAATGGAGTTCAGAAATAATATTAAGAAGGGATGGATCATTCCAAGCAGAACGTGAGACTGGGAGGTCCTTACATCAATTCCTCTACCAAGGTGGGCATGTTTTTGCACCTAATTATTATGAAAAATGCACTAACGGAAAATAATTTAATGCTGACGCACCTTTAAGGGTATGTAAATATAATAAATATAGAATTTTGTACAAACTTGTTAACTTTGTGGTACCAATTGGTGCCATGTAGTTGTGCTGATTGTAGATTAACTGTCATAAAACAAAATGAAGTCAGGTATTGGTCAAGCGGCAATCCTGAATTCTTGTTAATGAGCGAATTACTTATACAATAGCCGATAACACTCTCCCTCCTCCACATACACATAGGTATTCTCACATTCAAATACCAGATATTTAAAGACAACTAGCCCAGCCGGGAATCGAACACGAAACGCCTTGTATAGCAAGCAGCTTCTCTATCAAATGAGATCTGGGAACAGTAATAGCGGTTAAGGTGCTCGTTTTTAAACATTGGTCTTTCATTAGCGGTCCTTTGCAGTTCTGCTTTGGTAAACCTTTTGGCGTCCGCGCTATCCGTATAAATTAACTTCAACTAGTTTATGTGGGCCATGTGGTATATTTGTTTGTTACTGGATTTTTTTCTGCAAGCAGATTTCATCTTGGTCTTTCAAATTACCACATACTTTGCATTGGTTTTATACTGGACAGAAAGGAATTCGAAAACTGATTTAAGGCATACGAGATACGGAAATATGACAGTAGTAGGGAAATGGGCATTCTGAAACACTTAATTTATGCATGGAATGCAATTAATATGCTAATTAGCCCCGCCCCCTCCCCTCTCCCCCCGCTGTGCCTTGGTAGTTTTACTTGCACCTGAGGGTCATAAATCTTGTTGAGTACAATGGAAGCTTGACAGTTAAGCAATTAAGGCTGTCAATCAACTGTCAAAACGAACAAAGAGGCCATAAATTTAAGGTTCTGTAACAAAGGCGAGATGTTTTTCCTACCCATTCCACATCCGACCACTTCTGCACTGTTGCAGTTACCCACCCCCACTTCCATTGTTTATCGAACACGTGGCATACTCATTCCACTAGCTTTTAACAAAAGAACAATGCTTACCCTTCAGCTGTCAAAATGAACAAAGCCCATGATGAATTAGGGTTGTGACAAAGAGAACCTAAGCCAATTAACAGAGAAACAAGTTCTATTGTCCGGGGCAGGCCTTTATTTCTCATTCCACAACCCTATAACAAAGCCGGTCCCTTTCCATTGTGGAAGAGATTCTATTGTGTGTGCCTTTCATTGTCCCGGGGGCAAGCATTCTTTAGAAAGACCATCTGGCATACTCATTCCACAACCCTATAACAAAGCCTGACCCTTTCCATTGTGTAAGAGATTCTATTGTGTGTGCCTTTCTATTGTCCTGGGCAAGACTAGTTTAGAAAGACACCTGAGGCGTTCCCATCCCACTACTCCATAACAAAGCCTGACCTTTTCCATTGTTTGACCACCTGCTAGTTAACAGAAGAATTCGAGGGTTGCTTTATACTCGTCCTGTCCTTGTTTGCGTGAAAGAGAGAGAAACTTGTTTACCAACTCTGCGTAACAACGTCAGAGTCGCCATTATGATTTTGCCTGAGGGACTGTGCTCCCCGATGTTTTACGACATCCTACGAATATACCCGAGCATAGTTAACAAGTATTCTGTTCGGTTTATTTCAGTCAGCGACTCTGAAAAAGCGTCTAATATACATTTCATTACATGCATTAAACCTCTGCCTGATATCGATAGATCGGTGTTCGATTCTTACTGTAATCAAAAGTTTATTGCTAATGAGAAATTGATGATTGATATTATTATATCATTACCCTAATTAATAAAAAAGGTGTTCAGAGAATTCTAACTCGACTCTTACCAAGTGAAACTCTAACGCGTAATAACTATTAAACTATGCAAGGTCAGATTAAAACGCATTTAACAAATATAATTTAATTTCTATATAGCATTACAATAATTAATAAAAGAGTGTTCAGGGGGTTCTAGATCGAATCTTACGCAGCGAAACTCTAATGCTTAGTAAATATTAAACTATGCAAGGTCAGATTAAAATGCATTTAACAAATATAATTTAATTTTTTTATATATCATTACCCTAATTAATAAAAGGTGTTCAGGGAGTCCTAGATCGAATCTTACCCAGTGAAACTCTAATGTGTAATAACTATTAAACTATGCACGGCCAGATTAAAATGTATTTAACAAATATAATTTAATTTTTTATGTATCATTACCCTAATTAATGAAAGAGCGTTCAGAGGGTTCTAGCTCGAATCTTACCCAGCGATACTCTAATGCTTAATAAATATTAAACTATGCGAGTATTGGGCGATCAGATTAAAACGTGTTTAACAAATATAATTTAATATACACGACATTACAATGTTTAACGAGTTGTATTCTTAGGAACCAGAGGTCCCTAGTTCGAATCCAGCCCTGCGAAACGCTATAATAACTATTAAGTTATTGAAGCAGCGGGCGGTCGGATTAAAATTGCATTTAACAACTATCATTGTTTATATTAAACCACCACGTATACTTACATATCCCGATGCCTAGACAACATTCTTTCTTCTTCTCCCATCTTTTTTTTCTATCTATCTCTTTCTTTCTCCACGACTTGTACACATTCAGGCGTTCACATATACACGACCACGTGTACACACATCAGCAAACATACACTGGTGCACGCATGCACAAACACGCACACACGTACCTGTAAGTACACACATGCACACACATACACACAAGCACATACACACACGCACATACATACACCAACACACACACGCCAGTGCTCTTACACTCACACATACATATACATGGACACACACATAAACGCACACATAAACGCACACACACAACGTACATGCATGCATACACCGTTACACTTGCACATATGCACACACACACACGTGCAAGCACATATGACTGTTCACTTACACCCAACAGCACCAACCCACACACGCTCACACCAACTCACGCGCATGTCCTGAATGAAAAGAGACAAAATGATGCAATAAAAACTAATTATAGCTCGGGATGCAAGGCTCCATTTACGATTTGCTCGAAACCGGTCTTGATGAATGGGTTCGAATCCTAGGAGGGATTACAAATTCATCTTCTAATAACTACAAAAATATTTAAAATAAAGACAGTAAATAAACTTTATTACTTTTATGTCATTAGCTCGTATCTTGTGCGTGTATATTAGAGTACCGGGTGTCATGAATTCGATCCTTAATTTTAAAATCTCAATTATCTCAGAAACTAGCAGGGATTAAGGTGCGGACCAAAGCACAATTTTTATCCTACGATGAACAATGAATGCTTTATATAATTTCCAATCAGTTGTCTCTAGCTCGAATCCCGTTCTTTCAGTGACTTCCTTAATTTTTCACTGTGTTCTAGAATATATCACTTAGATCGATGCTGTAACTACATACAGGTCTTTTAAACACAAGGTAATATTATAAATAATTTTGTTTCTGGCGTTCTGAGTTCGAATACGATTCAATGAAGTTTACTTATAAATTTAACAACAGTAAATAATTAAGACAAAGGTACCAAATAAACCTATTACGTTTATGTCATCAAATAATATCTTGCGGGTGTATAATAGGGTACCTGACGTCCAGGGTTCGATCCTTAAGTTTAAAACTCAATTATCCCAGAAACTAGCAGAGATAGAGCTGTAGACGAAAGCATGTTTGATAGCTCATACAATGAACAATTAATGCTGTATATAATTTTCAATCAGTTTCCCCTAGGTCGAATCCCGATCTTTCAATGACTGCACTGATTTTCCTCTGTACTCTAGAATACATCGCTTAGATTGATGCTTTAACTGCATGCAGCTTTGTGTAACGACATTATGGATGTACTCTGTGAGAGAGAGAGAGAGAGAGAGCGAGAGAGGGAGAGAGAGAGAGAGCGAGAGGAAGTGAAACAAGTAGGGATAGAAGTGCAGAGAGCCTCTGCGCATGCGCAGCAAGAGATGATGCCATTGGTTGCAATAATCATGTGACGTGTAAGCATCACAGCCATGATGACGTGCCGGCATCGAATGGAGGGGTTTAGATCCCTATATAAACTGATATCTGCCCATGTTAGAAATGTCGTGTACTTATTAACTTTACATTCAAGTTATAAAGAGCATTAAAAGCAACGTGAACTGCAGGCCGTCTACACATTCAGCACATATCAAAACGTGACAATGCAAGGTGAGTTTTACATAACTATACAAAATCACTGTTGGCTTTTACAATACATTTAATTTTGTTTAAGCGTTACAGTACATGAAAGACGATTCGTTACAAAGAGCATCATATTTTCTAATCTGTGCTTTACATTCACATGGATTTCACTGCATACTCTTCTCCAGTTCACATGACTTTCGCCACACATTCTTCTTACATAAACATTCATACGATTTTCCACCTCATTCTTTGTTTCACTATACACTCATATGATTTCCTCTACTAATTCTTTGTTCCCCTACAGGTTCATGCTCTGTTAACATTCACACGACTTTCTCTGCACATTCTTTGCTTCCATTAACATTCACACGATCTTCGCTACACATTCTTCTTACTTAAACATTCATACGATTTTCCCCTCATTCTTTGTTTCACTATACATTCGCACACGATTTCCTCTACTCATTCTTTGGTTCTCTGGTGGCTCATCTTCAATGAACATTCACATGATTTTCTGTACTTATTCTTTGTTTCTCTACACATTCATAGGCTTACTTACAAAACATGCACACCCTAGTTCTAATATAAAGAAGTGTATAACTCGTTCTTCAACTTGAATAATGTAGTGAAAATAATTCATGGCTATGTCTGTTACAGATTGTTTAGCTGATAGACTTAACAAGATGGTTGAAGAGCGTAGTTTCCTACCGACTCGTCGAGTTCAAGATCTCGAAATAGGTCTTAACTATGAGATAAAGTCCTTAAAGAGAGTTCAAACAAGATATGGTACCAGGATCGTATCTTCGCTGGAGGATTGTCAAGTGTTCTTGCCAGAGCGCTATAATTCGTTAACCGATCAAGAGATTACAGAAATACCTGGGAACATATACCTCCAGTATAACGGCATGGCAGAGATGGGGGAATTTAAGACATGTAAATTGTCTTTTTTACACGCAAAGAAGGTGCGTAGAAGTGTCAAACTTAAGTATTGAATGTTCTCCCATTTCACAATGAAAAATTCATAAATAAAACAACTGACTCATTGATATTACATATAAAGATACAAAAGATGCATATTATAGAATTTTATAAAAAATTTACGAAATCACAATATCACATGCTTTGAGTTTAATTATATCTAGCGCATTGAAATAACTCTAAATATCCGAATGTTTATACAAATCTTTGTGCTTCTTTTTACATGTGCCATATGCTTCATTTTACATGTATCATAACGAAAAATGTAATTCATTTAGGTTGCCTTTACTTGACCAAGATAGTTTTCTAAGACTTTCATTGTACAATGTTTCAGGGTGTGCATTAAGAGGAAGAAGAAGAGGAATAGCCCGCTACCATGCAAAGGATGCTGACGCTATTGGAGGGTGGAATAAGCACCATCGGCACCTACAACAAACATTTCGGCAAGAAACGGGTGCTGAGACATCTACATCACCGAAACACATTAAGACAGGTTCCATATATAACATTACAGGGTATACAATGAAAAAATACGGTCAATTTTGTATACAAATCAATGCATAGCTGAGAGTTAGCTCGAACTTGTCTCCCTATATTCACTGAAATTAAGCATTGTGAGCAATAATTTAAGTGACTGTGAAAATACTTTACGTAATGGTGAAATTTGTATCCTAAAATACTTGAGTCCTGTATACATTAACAGCATTAAGACTGTTTACCACGCTGAAATACAAATTATGAAAATAAAAAGACTTTCATTTAAATAATAAGGAAATTTGCATAACCTGCTGTTACAAGTGTAATGACATATACAGAAACAATGAGTCGGACGAGAAAGTGATGGAAATGTAAGATAAATAATAACAATAAAAGAATTAAGGTATGCTTTTACGTAGTGTTTTTATTCATTAAAAATCCTTGAATTCCTAATGAAAAATAAATCATTACAATGATTAGTTTAAGTTATGTCACAATGATCAAAAAGAGAACCGTCTTTAGATGCATTACTCGATCTTAAGTCTGAGCACCAAAAAAAGACAAATCACGGCTTCTCCATTTTAGATGTGGTGTCACTATTCAGGTAAATTCCTGTAACACAGCAGGTTGAGTATGCAGATCCGTGGTCCTAAATGGGTGAAACAGAGTCTTAACCAGCTTAACAGTCTTGAGATCTCAGCATCAGAAAGTCGAATCACAAGCCTTCTCCACTCGATGAGTACAGGTTTAACAACAGCATTCTCTTCACCCTGAGACGATGTAAAGTATATAAATGTTCAACTTGACAAGGTATTCTAAACTCGTTGTTAGGAGTCCAGAACTGATGTATTATATGGTGAAAACACATGTTCCTCTTCTTAGTGATCTTGGCGTCGAATCTCGGTGTCATTGAGGTGTCGATAACATTGAAGATGCCCATGATTATAGGATTCTGAAGCCCAATATCTGTAGGAACTGCTGATTGCGTGATGTTAACTTGATGGGTGTCAAGGGCAGAGCATGATGTGTGCGTCGAATCATTCCATTATTATATCCTCGACGTCGTTGACTTCTTCTAATAACTATAGGCATTATGCTTATATCCTTGTTTCTAAAGGCAATGATATTGCTGTTGTGCTCCCCTGTTTGCTCTATGAAGCGGATCTTTATGAACAACAGGTAAAATTTGATTTGATGGTTCCTGTGAAATACGGTATCCAGCCGTAACAGATGGGAAAACTGGTAGATGGAATGTCCACTTTTACTATCGAGGAAGGAGACCGATGCAATACTGTGCTAAATTCGTATGATGCTCAACTTAAATATATTCACTAGGAAATCAGATTCAGACAGCTGATTAGATGGAATAACTTTGTCACTGAAGGGCCACCGAACGTTCCTATAGAACAATCACTGGAAAAAATCAAGAGTGAAAGGACATTTTAATGACATTTTTATTATTATTATTATTATTATGATTATTATTCACTGAACTAATAAAGAAGACATTCGCATCCTAATATGAGGAATCTTTAAACGTAGGGCATACAAGTCAAGGTCTATGTTACTCAATGCCTTTTCCGGGACAAGTATAGCCCTCTGCCTGAGTTTTTTGAATTCCCTTTCAGGCTCTGTCTCCTCTTCGTTTCTGTGTTTCTTCCCTTATTCTTCTTTACTCGAAAACCTCTCCCTCTTACTTAAATTTCTCGGTTATGTCTCATCATTTCGGCAAGTTGTTTTTGCAGCTTTTTTCGTATTTACAGCTGTAGCAATTTGTGATGCACCTCCAGCGGCGGCTCCTAGTGCTGCAATAATTGGTATGAGCGGTAGAAATCCTCCTCGTTTCTTCTTTTTGGAACCTCCGCCAACAGATACCTTTCTCTCAATTTATCTCCTATGCCTCATCATTTCGCCAAGTTGTTTATCTGCTGCCTTTTTCTTATTTACTGCTGAGGCAATTTGGGCTGCACCTCCAGCAGCAGCGCCTAGAGCTGCAATAATTGGTATGAGAGGTAGAAATCCTCCTCGTTTCTTCTTCTGGTTCCTGCACCTGGAGCTACCTTTCCCTTCATAATTGCTGTTACTAGTCACGCTGCCAACGTTTTCACCTAATGTAACATCAGATGTTTGCACGCTTTTCCAAGTCGTTTCAGCCAGATCTTGTCAGCAATGTTTCTCGAAGCAGAGACCTTATGTTGAGCGTTGGCAATGCCACTAAGATTACACGAATCGTCTAACGGAATGATTCCAGGGTCTCCTCTCTTTAATTTTTCTCTAGCTCTCTCAGTTCCTCAGCCTATGTAACCAGGTAAATGTTCTTCAACGGTTGCAGGCTAGCGAGAGAGTTAATTAAACCGAAACCTCTTGCGAGCTTAACCACCTTAGCTCTCACGTTATACTAATCGATTTTTATTCAGGATAGTTCTTTTATACTTTCTCATTAGCGTATATACATTAAGGGCGATTTATTTTACTTTAGCTGTCAAGCTAGAGAGGATGAAACAAGAATGCTCACAGCCTATTCATATGTTAGACTTTGAAAGCGACTTTAGATGTGAACTTAGTGGAAGACTGTTTCATGTCAATGTTCTTGACTTGCCTATCATGTAACCCATTCAGGGAAAAGGTGACCAGCAAAGGGAAAAATGTTACCGGCAAAGGGAAAAACGTGACCAGCAAAGGGAAAAAGGTGACAGCATAGGGAAAAATCTGACCAGCAAAGGGAAAAAAGGTGACCAGCAAAGGGAAAAACTTGACCAGCAAAGGGAAAAACGTGACCGGCAAAGGGAAAAAGGTGACCAGTAAAGGGAAAAAGGTGACCAGCAAAGGGAAAAAGGTGACCACCAAAGGGAAAAATGTGACCACCAAAGGGAGAAAAGGTGACCAGTAAAGGGCAAAACGTGACCAGCAATGGGAAAAAGGTGACCAGCAACGGGAAAAACGTTACCAGCAAAGGGAAAAAGGTGACCAGAAACGGGAAAAACGTGACCAGCAAAGGGAAAAAGGTGACCAGCAAAGGGAAAAACGTGACCAGAAAAGGGAAAAAAGGTGACCAGCAAAGGGAAAAACGTGATCAGCAAAGGGAAAAACGTGAACAGGAAAGGGAAAAAGGTGACCAGCAAAGGGAAAAATGTGACCAGCAAAGGGAAAAAGGTGACCAGCAAAGGGGAAAAAGGTGACCAGCAAAGGGAGAAATGTGACCAGCAAAGGGAAAAATGTGACCAGCAAAGGGAAAAAGGTGGCCAACAAAGGGAAAAGGTGGCCAGCAAAGGGAAAAATGTGACCAGTAAAGGGAAAAATGGGACCAGCAAAGGGAAAAACGTGACCAGCAAAGGGAAAAACGTGACCAGCTAAGGGAAAAATGTGACCAGCAAAGGGAAAAATGTGACCAGTAAAGGAAAAATGGGACCAGTAAAGGGAAAAATGTGACCAGTAAAGGGAAAAATGGGACAAGCAAAGGGAAAAACGTGACCTGCAAAGGGAAAAACGTGACCTGCAAAGGGAAAAACGTGACCTGCAAAGGGAAAAATGGGATCAGCAAAGGGAAAAATGTAGCCAGCAAAGGTAAAAAGGCGGCCAGCATAGGGAAAAAAGGTGACCTGCAAAGGGAAAATGACCAGTATCTCCCTGAACTCTCGCATTCTCTGTGCTAACTATCAAAAAAACTTGTACTCTTACCTCTATGAATCCATTTCTTGCTACTTGAATCTGCTTGTGCTTAATGAGATAGTTATAGTTAACGGAATTACAACTATTATGCGCGAATGCTACAATATTTTGCTTAGTCTAATTCGACATGGCTGTTTATATACATCAAAGCCTGAGTACATATATAAATACATAAATGTTAAAAAATAGCTCAGTCTCGTGTTATCGTATACGAATTCAACATCTACAGTATACATTGACTAGTTTATATATACTGCTTGAGCATGAACACTCACAAAGACGGACAATTACAGTCAATTTACGAGAATCTTGATTTTTCGTATGTTTCCCAAGGGGGGAGTAATCGCTTTGTTAAGTGCTGCATATGTAATAGAACTTTAAAAAACAGGACAATTTCAAGGCTTAAGCAACATAGGAGAAGATGCTGTAAAGCAATGACCAGCTGTGCATTGACTACAACACCCAAACGAGATCCTGAAATCTTCTCAAGTCCCGAAGAGCGGGATTCAAGATGTACCGTACTTGGAGCCAGTTCAAGCGACCCTGTAATAACATCAAGAGCTACCACTGATGAAGCAATGAGAGCAGTTTCTTTGAATGAGCAAGCTCTGAATAAACACACCAATGAAAGCAAGCATACTAGTGTCAACTCACCTAGATTACAAGATATATCCAAAGCGAATACAGAGGAGATGCTATGCCGCTACACCGATCCTAATGATTTGGTAAACATGCTAAGGGTACTCATGATGCTTCATACACCTGATAAAAATGACTTTTCCGATGCGATTAACGACATTATTCAGGATTTAAAGCTGGGTGGTTTTATAGCGTGATTAGCATCTACAGAACCTTGAAACCATGAAAGAGTTAGAAAGATTCCTCATATTAGGATGCGAATGTCTTCTTTATTAGATCAGTGAATAATAATAATAAAAATGTCATTAAAATGTCCTTTCACTCTTGATTTTTTCCAGTGATTGTTCTATAGGAACGTTCGGTGGCCCTTCAGTGACAAAGTTATTCCATCTAATCAGCTGTCTGAATCTGATTTCCTAGTGAATATATTTAAGTTGAGCATCATACGAATTTAGCGCAGTATTGCATCAGTCTCCTTCCTCGATAGTAAAAGTGGACATTCCATCTACCAGTTTTCCCATCTGTTACGGCTGGATACCGTATTTCACAGGAACCATCAAATCAAATTTTACCTGTTGTTCATAAACATCCGCTTCATAGAGCAAACAGGGGAACATAACAGCAATATCATTGTCTTTAGAAACAAGGATATAAGCATAATGCCTATACTTTTTAGAAGAAGTCAACGACGTCGAGGTTATAATAATGGAATGATTCGACGCACACATCATGCTCTGCCCTTGACACCCATCAAGTTAACATCACGCAATCAGCAGTTCCTACAGTTATTGGGCTTCAGAATCCTATAATCATGGGCATCTTCAATGTTATCGACACCTCAATGACACCGAGATTCGACGCCAAGATCACTAAGAAGAGGAACATGTGTTTTCACCATATAATACATCAGTTCTGGACTCTAACAACGAGTTTAGAATACCTTGTCAAGTTGAACATTTATATACTTTACATCGTCTCAGGGTAAAGAGAATGCTGTTGTTAAACCTGCACTCATCGAGTGGAGAAGGCTTGTGATTCGACTTTCTAATGCTGAGATCTCAAGACTGTTAAGCTGGATAAGACTCTGTTTCACCCATTTAGGACCACGGATCTGCATACTCAACCTGCTGTGTTACAGGAATTTACCTGAATAGTGACACCACATCTAAAATGGAGAAGCCCTGATTTGTCTTTTTTGGTGCTCAGACTTAAGATCGAGTAATGCATCTAAAGACGGTTATCTTTTTGATCATTGTGACATAACTTAAACTAATCATTGTAATGATTTATTTTTCATTAGGAATTCAAGGATTTTTAATGAATAAAAACACTACGTAAAAGCATACCTTAATTCTTTTATTGTTATTTTTTATCTTACATTTCCATCACTTTCTCGTCCGACTCATTGTTTCTGTATATGTCATTACTATTGTAACAGCAGGTTATGCAAATTTCCTTATTATTTAAATGAAAGTCTTTTTATTTTCATAATTTGTACTCCAGCGTGGCAAACAGTCTTAATGCTGTTAATGTATACAGGACTCAAGTCTTTTAGGATACAAATTTCACCATTACGTAAAGTATTTTCACAGTCACTTAAATTATTGCTCACAATGCTTAATTTCAGTGAATATAGGGAGACTAGTTCGAGCTAACTCTCAGCTATGCATTGAATTGTATACAAAATTGACCGTATGATTTCACAGTATACCCTGTAATGTTATATAAGGATTCTGTCTTAATGTGTTTCGGTGATGTAGATGTCTCAGCACCCGTTTCTTGCCGAAATGTTTCTTGTAGGTGCCGATGGTGCTTATTCCACCCTACAATAGCGTCAGCATCCTTTGCATGGTAGCAGGCTATTCCTCTTCTTCTTCCTCTTAATGCACACCCTGAAACATTGTACAATAAAAGTCTTAGAAAACTATCTTGGTCAAGTAAAGGCAACCTAAAAGAATTACATTTTTCGTTATGATACATGTAAAATGAAGCATATGGCACATGTAAAAAGAAGCACAAAGATTTGTATAAACATTCGGATATTTAGAGTTATTTCAATGCGCTAGATATAATTAAACTCAAAGCATGTGATATTGTGATTTCGTAAATTTTTTATAAAATTCTATAATATGCATCTTTTGTATCTTTATATGTAATATCAATGAGTCAGTTGTTTTATTTATGAATTTTTCATTGTGAAATGGGAGAACATTCAATACTTAAGTTTGACACTTCTACGCACCTTCTTTGCGTGTAAAAAAGACAATTTACATGTCTTAAATTCCCCCATCTCTGCCATGCCGTTATACTGGAGGTATATGTTCCCAGGTATTTCTGTAATCTCTTGATCGGTTAACGAATTATAGCGCTCTGGCAAGAACACTTGACAATCCTCCAGCGAAGATACGATCCTGGTACCATATCTTGTTTGAACTCTCTTTAAGGACTTTATCTCATAGTTAAGACCTATTTCGAGATCTTGAACTCGACGAGTCGGTAGGAAACTACGCTCTTCAACCATCTTGTTAAGTCTATCAGCTAAACAATCTGTAACAGACATTGCCATGAATTATTTTCACTACATTATTCAAGTTGAAGAACGAGTTATACACTTCTTTATATTAGAACTAGGGTGTGCATGTTTTGTAAGTAAGCCTATGAATGTGTAGAGCAACAAAGAATAAGTACAGAAAATCATGTGAATGTTCATTGAAGATGAGCCACCAGAGAACCAAAGAATGAGTAGAGGAAATCGTGTGCGAATGTATAGTGAAACAAAGAATGAGGGGGAAAATCGTATGAATGTTTAAGTAAGAAGAATGTGTAGCGAAGATCGTGTGAATGTTAATGGAAGCAAAGAATGTGCAGAGAAAGTCGTGTGAATGTTAACAGAGCATGAACCTGTAGGGGAACAAAGAATGAGTAGAGGAAATCATATGAGTGTATAGTGAAACAAACAATGAGGGGGAAAATCGTATGAATGTTTATGTAAGAAGAATGTGTGGGGAAAGTCATGTGAACTGGAGAAGAGTATGCAGTGAAATCCATGTGAATGTAAAGCACAGATTAGAAAATATGATGCTCTTTGTAACGAATCGTCTTTCATGTACTGTAACGCTTAAACAAAATTAAATGTATTGTAAAAGCCAACAGTGATTTTGTATAGTTATGTAAAACTCACCTTGCATTGTCACGTTTTGATATGTGCTGAATGTGTAGACGGCCTGCAACTCACGTTGCTTTTAATGCTCTTTAAAACTTGAATGTAAAGTTAATAAGTACAGGACAGTTCTAACATGGGCTGATATCAGTTTATATAGGGATCTAAACCCCTCCATGCGATGCCGGCACGTCATCATGGCTGTGATGCTTACACGTCACATAATTATTGCAACCAATGGCATCATCTCTTGCTGCGCATGCGCAGAGGCTCTCTGCACTTCTATCCCTACTTGTTTCACTTCCTCTCGCTCTCTCTCTCTCTCCCTCTCTAGTTCTCTCTCTCTCACAGAGTACATCCATAATGTCGTTACACAAAGCTGCATGCAGTTAAAGCATCAATCTAAGCGATGTATTCTAGAGTACAGAGGAAAATCAGTGCAGTCATTGAAAGATCGGGATTCGAACTAGGGGCAACTGATTGAAAATTATATACAGCATTAATTGCTCATTGTATGAGCTATCAAACATGCTTTCGTCTACAGCTCTATCTCTGCTAGTTTCTGCGATAATTGAGATTTAAACTTAAGGATCGAACCCTGGACGTCAGGTACCCTAATATACACCCGCAAGATATTATCTGATGACATAAACGTAATAGGTTTATTTGGTACCTTTGTCTTAATTATTTACTGTTACTAAATTTATAAGTAAACTTCATTGAATCGTATTCGAACTCAGAACGCCAGAAACAAAATTATTTATAATATTACCTTGTGTTTAAAAGACCTGTATGCAGTTACAGCATCGATCTAAGTGATATATTCTAGAACACAGTGAAAAATTAAGGAAGTCACTGAAAGAACGGGATTCGAGCTAGAGACAACTGATTGGAAATTATATAAAGCATTCATTGTTCATCGTAGGATAAAAATCGTGCTTTGGTCCGCACCTTAATCCCTGCTAGTTTCTGAGATAATTGAGATTTTAAAATTAAGGATCGAATTCATGACACCCGGTACTCTAATATACACGCACAAGAAACGAGCTAATGACATAAAAGTAATAAAGTTTATTTACTGTCTTTATTTTAAATATTTTTGTAGTTATTAGAAGATGAATTTGTAATCCCTCCTAGGATTCGAACCCATTCATCAAGACCGGTTTCGAGCAAATCGTAAATGGAGCCTTGCATCCCGAGCTATAATTAGTTTTTATTGCATCATTTTGTCTCTTTTCATTCAGGACATGCGCGTGAGTTGGTGTGTGCGTGAGTGGGTTGGTGCTGTTGGGTGTAAGTGAACAGTCATATGTGCTTGCACGTGTGTGTGTGTGCATATGTGCAAGTGTAACGGTGTATGCATGCATGTACATTGTGTGTGTGCGTTTATGTGTGTGTCCATGTATATGTATGTGTGAGTGTAAGAGCACTGGCGTGTGTGTGTTGGTGTATGTATGTGCGTGTGTGTATGTGCTTGTGTGTATGTGTGTGCATGTGTGTACTTACAGGTACGTGTGTGCGTGTGTGTGCATGCGTGCACCAGTGTATGTTTGCTGATGTGTGTACAAGTGCTCGTGTATATGTGAACGCCTGAATGTGTACAAGTCGTGGAGAAAGAAAGAGATAGATAGAAAAAAAAGAGAGGAGAAGAAGAAAGAATGTTGTCTAGGCATCGGGATATGTAAGTATACGTGGTGGTTTAATATAAACAATGATAGTTGTTAAATGCAATTTTAATCCGACCGCCCGCTGCTTCAATAACTTAATAGATATTATAGCGTTTTGCAGGGCTGGATTCGAACTAGGGACCTCTGGTTCCTAAGAATACAACTCGTTAAACATTGTAATGTCGTGTATATTAAATTATATTTGTTAAACACGTTTTAATCTGATCGCCCAATACTCGCATAGTTTAATATTTATTAAGCATTAGAGTATCGCTGGGTAAGATTCGAGCTAGAACCCTCTGAACGCTCTTTCATTAATTAGGGTAATGATACATAAAAAATTAAATTATATTTGTTAAATACATTTTAATCTGGCCGTGCATAGTTTAATAGTTATTACACATTAGAGTTTCACTGGGTAAGATTCGATCTAGGACTCCCTGAACACCTTTTATTAATTAGGGTAATGATATATAAAAAAATTAAATTATATTTGTTAAATGCATTTTAATCTGACCTTGCATAGTTTAATATTTACTAAGCATTAGAGTTTCGCTGCGTAAGATTCGATCTAGAACCCCCTGAACACTCTTTTATTAATTATTGTAATGCTATATAGAAATTAAATTATATTTGTTAAATGCGTTTTAATCTGACCTTGCATAGTTTAATAGTTATTACGCGTTAGAGTTTCACTTGGTAAGAGTCGAGTTAGAATTCTCTGAACACCTTTTTTATTAATTAGGGTAATGATATAATCATGTCAATCATCAATTTCTCATTAGCAATAAACTTTTGATTACAGTAAGAATCGAACACCGATCTATGGATATCACGCAGAGGTTTAATGCATGTAATGAAATGTATATTAGACGCTTTTTCAGAGTCGCTGGCTGAAATAAACCGAACAGAATACTTGTTAACTATGCTTGGGTATATTCGTAGGATGTCGTAAAACATCGGGGAGAACAGTCCCTCAGGCAAAATCATGATGGCGACTCTGACGTTGTTACGCAGAGTTGGTAAAAAAGTTTCTCTCTCTTTCACGCAAACAAGGACAGGACGAGTATAAAGCAACCCTCGAATTCTTCTGTTAACTAGCAGGTGGTCAAACAATGGAAAAGGTCAGGCTTTGTTATGGAGTAGTGGGATGGGAACGCCGCAGGTGTCTTTCTAAACTAATCTTGCCCAGGACAATAGAAAGGCACACACAATAGAATCTCTTACACAATGGAAAGGGTCAGGCTTTGTTATAGGGTTGTGGAATGAGTATGCCAGATGGTCTTTCTAAAGAATGCTTGCCCCCGGGACAAAGAAAGGCACACACAATAGAATCTCTTCCACAATGGAAAGGGACCGGCTTTGTTATAGGGTTGTGGAATGAGAAATAAAGGCCTGCCCCGGACAATAGAACTTGTTTCTCTGTTAATTGGCTTAGGTTCTCTTTGTCACAACCCTAATTCATCATGGGCTTTGTTCATTTTGACAGCTGAAGGGTAAGCATTGTTCTTTTGTTAAAAGCTAGTGGAATGAGTATGCCACGTGTTCGATAAACAATGGAAGTGGGGGTGGGTAACTGCAACAGTGCAGAAGTGGTCGGATGTGGAATGGGTAGGAAAAACATCTCGCCTTTGTTACAGAACCTTAAATTTATGGCCCCTTTGTTCGTTTTGACAGTTGGTTGACAGCCTTAATTGCTTAACTATCAAGCTTCCATTGTACTCAACAAGATTTATGACCCTCAGGTGCAAGTAAAACTACCAAGGCACAGCGGGGGGAGGGGGAAGGGGGCGGGGCTAATTAGCATATTAATTGTGTTCCATGCATAATTAATTGTTTCAGAATGCCCATTTCCCTACTACTTATGACAAACACTTTTTTGAAATGCTGACCAGGAAAAGAAGGGAAAACTTCACACTTCGGTAAAAGGCGGATCGTTTGCGCTTACCGCCTCCAGGAGGAACGGATGAGATGAAGGAACCGCAGGAGACTGTAGGCCAGTCGGTGAATTCAGCATCTTCCCGATAAGCCATAGCTAATAGTGAGACACCTTCTTGTTTAAAGAAACATTTCCTGGCGTAGAATCGAACCCGGCACCTCTCCCACCACATGCAGGATCTCTACAAATTGTGTTAGGGATGTGTCAATTATTATCTATTTAATAAACAGAAAATTGTACACATATGCGGAATATCGAACCGTCTCCGAGATATACTTTGTTATACTAATTAATTCCTTTGGAAATACTAATGTAAAACGCCCCTTCTACCAAACCATTTTTTTTTACATTTGGTTCCTTACTGGGAGGCAGGGACTTTGTTTTGTTTTACATAACTTATCCTTTTTTAAAATTCATTCGTTGCTGGTTGTAAAAGTGGTTCATTATTTATTCTTAAAAAGCATTCATAATTTCTTGATCCTTTTTTTTTAAGACAATAACCAACCACCATTTCATCACACCAGGAATTAGGCTATCTAGCTGCTCCGTCATCACAATGAATCCATACATCGCTTTCGTGGCCTACACACACACACACATATATATATATATATTGCTGGACAGAGGCCTAAAGTATCACATAAAAAATTAAATTACTTGTTACTACCCAGCACGTACATTGAGGGGACGCATACTCATTTGGCCGTGGAGAACCGAAACGTGGTGTGGAAATTAGGAGGAAGGCGTGGTTTTTTCGCTGTACAAAATTATAATAAAAATATACTTACGCATTCCTAGATTTATTTCCCAATCCTTTTGGGTTCCTACATTATTAAATATGAAAGGTGAGGGGAGATGTCCACCGATCCAAATACCGGCTTGCACACGCGATACGCTTCTCTCGGCATCCTCAACTAGACTGACGCTACCCCACCATTCGTGACTAGCAAAACTGCCAGCCAGGAGTGACGTCACGAAACAACAATATGTCTGGTAATGACAATGCAGAGCAACAAAGGTTTGATAATGAGAATGGAACACCCAAATCATTAGTACACCACAATATATAAAGTATTAAATTAATTTATTCGTATAGTTTATCGCTTATTTCTAATTATATCTATAGCTTCTGATTTACTTCCCTCATACATTATTATTATTATTATTATTATTATTACTTATTACTTATTAAAATAATACAAAGTTTCTAATACTTTTACTAGAACATTTGGATATAATAGTTGCTTCAAAATTTAACATAACGTTTGTTTTCTACATCATCGAATGTTTTTTCGGAGTGTATGAAGGCAGCACGTGTCCCTAAATCGTATTAACCTTTTTATTAAATACCAGCGGGTAGCAAAACATTATCAATTGTACGTTTACCCTCATGGAATACACTTAAATTTTATTCTGCCGATAAAAATCCGGATAAATTATTGTAAAGACATTAAATATTTAAAGTTAGAAGATATTGTATTTATAAGTGTTACTGAACTTTTTGTTTTAGAAATTTGAGTTATTAAATTTCATTGATATTCTCTAAGAAGTGCACTAACATTTTAATTCGTTATTGCTCTCCGCAAACTTACAAGCACATCAAAAATAAAAAATGGTATACAGGTATTTGAATAACGAAAAGTACTAAAGAAATAAAGAGTTGAGGAAAATAGAATTTGAAGTTTAACACTATGGTTTACCTACCTTACATAGGGTTATATAAATTCATACCTGAAACTTCAGAAATGGACATATTATGAAAATAATAGTGTAGCGTGAACGTACGAGTGTAAGGACAATAGCAAAAGGGAATTGTAAACTTTCCTTGTTTTCGGAAAATTTAATCAACTTATATTATTAAACCTGTGTTATGCAAATATTTATGTTTTATGTCGTTTTAATAACTTAACTTTAAAAGTAAACCTTGTAATTACACTGTTTTAACAAATCGTTGTTCATTTTTTGATAGAAAATGTTAGATTTCAGACTTATTTTAAAATCAAATGAAGGAAAGTATTAGTGTTAAAGTAAATAATGGAGTAAAAATAACAGCAAACATTAGGTAGCATACAGCCAATGTGTTTATACTGTAACAAAATTCAATTAGACTCCAGAAGGTTTAAGGTTCTAGGTAACTGTACTGTCCAAGGGAGGGGCCCCTGAAACGTGGGCAGAGTTCCTCACGCAGGCCATTCGGCCTCTTGTGCTTCTACCGTGACTCCTGGGAGGGAGTGGTGAGGGAAGAGACCCGAAGGGCGCAAGCACGGACGGGTCCCTAATGTTTCCGGATTAAACGCCCAACACCGCCCGAGGCCGCCCATTGAGGCCCGAGCCTCGGAAGTGTCCTCGAAAGAGCGCTTGGAATGGGACGCTAAGAACCATAGTAGTTAAAGAGTGTCAATACATAAATCTCAATGTACTTCCCGAAAGCACCCAGAGACGGGTATCCAACCGAGCAGTTCCTGGATGACGTGAAAAAATACCTCCACAGATCACACAGCCACCGACCAGCTGCAAACCGCCGAACACCGTCGCCTGGTCCTACCACCTTTTGTTTTTATTTTTAAGTTCCCTTATTTTACCCAGTTTATGATACTGTGTTTTTACTGTTTTCGTTACCGCTTATAACTGCAATTATACAACACACATATACCCATGTCTATGGCGGGACTCAAACTCGCGACCCTCAGATTGGCAGAGCGCCGGAGATACACACTCCAGCGACCACGGTTCACTTCCTGAAGCACATTTCAAGGAAGATAACGGGTACAGGAAATGAGGGGCAGAGGAGTCGTGGTAGAATATGAACCACCCTAGCATTTGCCTGCCGATCCGAAGAAACCAGAGAAACCCATTGATTAGTGTGGACGTTTGCCGGAGATCGAACCCTGGGCCTCCAGAATGAGAGTTGCACACATTTCTGCGCCACTCGCTCGGTTGCAGCAGAGCTAACTGGAAGATAAATTTTGAAAAGAAAGGTAGAAATAAGTATTTATAAACATACACAGTTTTAGGTGAAGGTAATCACAAAAAGCGGATTTCAGGAAAAGGAAAATCTACCCCGCATTGATCAAAAATAAAGGAAAACCCAGACTTTCTTCTTTTATTTTTATTTAGTTTAATGTCCTTTAACCAGTTAGGTCATATCCGACGATGAATGAAATGGGTAAAATGATGCTCAAATGAGTCCGCGATCACAGACTTTTAAGTTACGCGATATTCATCTTTTCAGGAATCCCAGAAAACCTTTTCGGGGTAATTCACCCTAACCGAGATTCGAACTCGGGACCTCTTTAATATGAAGAGAAAAACTACCCCATCAGCATATAGCCAAGCGACTTTCTTTTGTTCATTATCCTTAATCGAAGACAACAAAGTCGGCGCATTTAGGTTTACACAGATTCTTAGACATGGCTAAAGTCCTTAATTTTATGTTTATTGTATCACTGCATAGTATCTGTGAAAAAACCTAAAAATTTTAATTCATTTATTTCTGTAAAAGTGGATTGTTGATTCGTTTGATGTACGTTTAAGACGCTCGAACGTAATAAAAGCGTGATTGCAGCAAACAGCAGGCTTAACGGATCCGACTTGATTTTCAAATTATCTTTCCTGGAAAGTATGGGAGGATGTTCGTTAATGTCCTCAAAAGTAAACAAATAGGAACTGTGTATTAAAATACTCTCGAACTTCTCTGGCGAGTCCATCAACTTGGCAATTACGAAGCTTGATTCAGTAACAAGTTAATTTCATTTTATGTTCTTGGGAAGGGATTCAAAACATTGCAGGAAAACACATTAACAAATATCGCAAACACTACTGCTTACTTCAGGTTAAAAGTTCACGTGTAGCTGTTTTCTCGACAGCAAAACTGTGGCGGAGTCTCAAAAACCATTCTGTGGCAACGCTTCTTATTTTTTCTTTCTTTTTATCCTATGTGTAATTTTTCTGCGCGTTAGCTAAATAAAGCATTGTAATCCACCCAAATACCAAGTAGTTATCTAGATATCACCAAAAATGTATAATATTATGCGTACTGAGCCCAAAATTATTATTCAAGAAAAAAATTCCTACCTGTTCGTGTATGAGTGAACAGTACAACTCAAAAACAAATATGAGATTTGGATAAATGCCAAACTTATTCTGCAGCTTCCATTAATGCCACATGAAGAATTTCAAAAAAATCGCCCCACGCAAAACTATTGTTTATACAAAAGTTTTTCTTTACTTCATCTTTTCTTTAAAATGGTTGTAATGATTTTTGCTAAAGCGGCATATGTTTGAAATACTGCATGGTTAATATCCCATACTTTCCCTAAATGCCCCCTTCCTCCCGAAGAGAATATTTGTACTCCAGATAAACCATAGACAAAAATCTTCCTACGTAAAACATGTGTAGGATTCTCATGAAAATAAACACTTTATGTCAGTAAACCCTTTGTGGCATTCATCATTTTTGAGATACATTCTGTTACTTGTGGTGCCGTAATTATTGGTAGGAAGATATAAGTAACTAAACAAAGAAATAATAGTAAGATAGAGAAATAATTACAATAAATAATTTCTGTATATTAAATCAAGGCATATTGTAATAAGCTTAAGTTTAAAAGATTTGTCCAAGGAAAAGGTCATCAGCGAGTCATGTTAAATAAAGTCATTAGTAACAGCCAAAGTAACGAACACATTAGTACAAAAACTCTTGGTATTCAGTTAGGTATGCGTCACTCTCAATATTTGTGACGACTCGTGTGTCATCTGGCGCTTGTGTGTGTAAGATTTAGCGGTAGCCGCGAGGGGTTTTGCCGGTAAGCGTTTTAGCGACCTACAGTAATTTACGCTTCTGGTTTCTTTTATTGCGGAAACAGATATTTCAAACGTAAAATTGTTACTGTAAAGGTTAGCAGGTATAATAAGTCAACTGATATAGTTTCCAATGCCATTAGTCATGTTTTATTTGGAGGAGATTATGATGGCCATTTTAGCGTCAATTTAGTTTCACCCTAATTGTAGGTTACCATTTAAAAAATTAAACTTGCCCTGAAATGATCATCACAACGTCTTCCAAATAAAACACGACTAATAACATTTACTTTCCCCCGTAATAATAAGAAACTTTTATCGAAAACATTTCTTTCTACAACGCTTAGTTTTCGAGATATTGTAGTCTCAACTTAAATGATCCACTCTGTACTTATACTGCAGCTTATATCCCACTGAAATATTAACAAAATCTTCAAAAACTACACTTTTTCCTTTTAAAAAAATCTCCATACATTATGAACTCGCAATATATTTCTGTTTTTGGCTTACTTTGCATTTAAATGCCTTCAACGGTTTTTACATAATAGGAACTATAATAGGGAATTTTCAGCTTAATTTCAATTTTTAAGAGAACACTATTTTTTCAACATTCTCTTTCTTTAAAATGTTTCACACGGTTGAGTGTTTAAGATTTATAACATAAGTTCTTCAAAAATTAACAAAGAAACCTAAATATTTTTTTTTCTTTTTCGTACTTGAAACAGCTCGATAATTATAGCTTTATTTTCAAATATATTTGAATTTATTTTATGCTTATGATATATGTGAAATATTTTATTTTTTCTGGAAAACCATAAAGGTATGGCTGTTTTGAAGAAGGAATGCATAGAAATATATTATTATGTGTACAACTTAATTTTTACAAATTTCCATCTTTTGAGACTCTTGTCATAAGTTTACAAAATGTTCTTTTGTTAATTAATACAACTTTAGTGCTGCTAAAATGGAATTTAAACTTCACCTTTATGCACATCAGATGAAGCGATGAGAAATTTCATTTAACTTAATGAAAACTGCACAATTTAGCTTATCAGTGGAGGTTCCTCTAATATGTGCTATCATCAGTATATTAAGATATTCAGCTTATTATAAAGCGTATCCCGTGTAAGGTTTCTTGAATTTCGCCAAAAGTCTAACTTCTATGGGCGATTAGCGAAGTTGGTATAACACTTCTCATAGCGATCACATAAAAAATCCTTCCTACCGTGCATTTTGAACGGTAGCATTTTCGTATACACCTATGTCAAAAACCGATACACATATTTTATTTTCTCCAAAATCCATTTTGGCTAAAATATAATATGTGTAAGCCATTTTCATGGCAAACAAAATGTATACCTTGAATGTTCTGGCAATAGGCTCTTTGTTTTATTTATTGGCTTTAAAGTTTAAAGTTGCAAGTTAAAAAAAATTAAAACGATTGTTTTTATTTATTCTGAACTAATTGTGTATAATTTATAAACCTTAGCACTAAAAGTCAACCATTCTCTTATTACGAGGGCGCTGATATTTCGGCGATCTGCAATCCTCGTAAATGAATATTTCAACTTTAATATGCGTCTTGGAGGACCAGCGACGGCATATAACACTTCTTGGTGCGCTGATAACTAAGCACAAATGCAGATAGGTAATGTGTGTCGGTAGCACGTGTTTGAATCAGAAACAGCCTTTAACAATAAAAATCCTATTTTAGGATGGACACGCAGCAAAATCACTCCGGCTGAACCTCAGTTGAAGTAGGAGTTGTTGTTGTTGTATGTGAGTCTGTGAAAACCATAAATCCAAAACGAATGTTGGTTATATATCCAAGTTTGTATTTAATATGAGGAACATACAAAGATGCCACACGAAGAATTTTGAAGAAATTCTTGACCTCAAACTACCTTATATGGTGGAAAATTTATCTTGTTTTTTATTTTATTAAATATAGCTGTAAGGATTTCGATTAAAATATAATACACGTAAGCTATTTTAATGGCAAATTTTATCCTGAATCGCTCTTGTGCTATTGGTAAACCGTAAGAGATAGACAAAATCTTACTACACAAAAATGTAGGTCTCGTCGAAGCACACAATTTATGTCAAATAAACGTGGCGATAACCATTTCCGTGATATTATTTGTATTAGCTTGAATTTTCAGATACTTTACACTTTCCTCAATCGGAAATCGATATTATTATTTCTTCTTTCTTTGTTTTTCTTGTTCGTGCAAACAGAACAGCATTTCGAAGCCATCACATAGCGACAGGCTTTTAAAATATTTCACTAACACTTTAGCTTACTGTCTTCTTATACACACAACGAAATGTTTAAATTAATAATGTAGTTTATCTACAGGGTGGTCATAAAGTCACTATTTATTTTTAAACGGCTTTAGTGTTATCAAAAGTAGATAGATTTGCAGAAAATGAGAAGTGGTCTGTTCTCAAGTTCATGAGATTCATTTTGGTATGCTAAAATTCCACATAAGCGCCTGCCTTATGAACCAGGCGTTGAAATGTGCTGGTAAGTCATCAATTGACTTTTGAAGAAATTTCTGTGGAACATTTCCCAATACGGAACTGATAGGTTCGCTAATTCTTTCAGAGTGCCTGGCTTTATATGGTAGATTTTGTCTTTTGCCCAAACTCGAAAAAAATCACATTGCGTGGGGTCAGGACCTTTGGCAGGCCATTCATGTGGTCCCGTTGACCCAACCAACACCTAGTAAAGTGTGCATCAGCCACTCACGAACAGCGATAGCGAAATGGGGAGGAACCCCGTCCTGTTGGAAAGTAAGATTGTCAGCATTGTCCTTTGGGAGATCACTAGCCAGTATCTTGGCGTAACGCGTTTAAGTATCGAAAAGGTAGAATCAGACGACTGAAAAATGCAATATCATAGCCGGGATTTGAACAACGGACCTCCAGGTTTCAATGTTCTACGGTAAGTTACCATGGAAGCTTAGTGTTTGAAACAACCGGACGGAAACCGAGAGATCCGGAGAGATCCGAGAGTTCAAATTCCGTCTATGGCATTCAGTCGTCAGATTCTACCTTTCCAACCTTGTCCTACACAAATGGCTAATGTAGAATAACAATTAATACAGTTCAAGTATCGTTCACCGTTCATGGTATTTTGCATGAGGGCAGGACCAATGACACGGTCCGAAGTCATTCCAAACCATTCCATGCCTTTGGACGATACTGCATTTTCTCAACTGTTCGTTTTGGATTGTATTTTGTCCAATTGTGACCGTTGCGGCGATTCAGGAAGTCACCGACGTGGAAAACTGCCTCATCGCCAGATAATGTTCCGAAATTTATCCGCCCAGTCGTTATCACGAAATCATAATCTCTCAAATTCCCCGTGCAAATCACAGTCCTCCAATGATAATTTCTTCTACACAATGACGTTTTCAGAGGCGAAAGCACAGGTCTTTCTTCAAGACTCCTCGCATAGTGTATTGGGAGAGTCCACACTCACATGAGGTCTGTCCCGTTGATTTTTCTGAGCTGTGTGTGAACAGTTCCATTACTACCGCAACATTCTCCGGCGACCGCACTGTCTTCGGTCGTCCACTTCTTTTTGCATGTGCAACTGTCCCAGTGGTCATTAATTTTGTGTACCAATTACGGATCGCGTTGGAATGACTTGTAGCATGTTGACCGTAAACACCTCGCCACCATCGCTGTACAAGCACGATAGGTTTCCAAACTTCATAACGTGATGCAATAATAGTACGATTACACAAAGGCATTTCTTATGCAATTTCTCAATTAGATGTACTAATAGAAGATTTTTTCAGCAAACCTTCAACAAAGAAAGAAAACAGAAACAAATTTGCAAATCGGTCAACAATTAAAAGAAACATGGGTATTAAAAAACGCAGTGACTTCCCGCTCACACTGTATATTAACAAATAGATGGGAAAATAAGGTTCCTAACAATAGTTTATAGAAACGTGAGTAGAAAATGTCATGTAGATGCAACACATTTGAATTTTTTAATGTTAAGAGTGCTAACTGATAGAAATGAAGAAACGAATTAGTGTAATAATCTAATTAAACATATTTAAAGTTTTGTTGCATTATTACTGTTATTATATTAATTTTTCAAATCAATTTGCGTTTTGTTCTCCGAAATGTGACTAAACACTATTTAAAAATGTATTTCATCTTGTATTACATTATTGTTTTGATATTGTACCTACACTCATAGCTAGGTCAAGATTTGCGACTGAAAACCAGCACGTACCTACTTTCAAATTTTTGCTACTTCCTGCAGATAGGTTACCTCATTCTTCTCTGCAGCAAAGAATTGTCTTTTTCTTAAAATCATAAATGCAGGAATGTATCAACAAACAATACTAGCTTGGGACATGCCTTAACTTTATTAAAGCTACTCTCCAGTTGAATACGTTTACCTTAAGAGCGCTCTGTTTGTAAAACAACGACTAACTACTCTTATGAACCTTGGAACGAAAATAAACATGAAATGCAGTTCGAATTGTGTCACGTTGGCTGAATCAGCCTGCTTTCATTGCATTAAACATCCGAATGATGCTGCAGGATTTTTGGTGAACATCATGCATAAATCGCGTAAATCGCTCTTTTCGTTAACATTTTCTGTTATAAGGATGAACATCCTACCACTTCACCAAGTTAACCAGCTTGGTTAACTTAATTGTAATATTTTAGTTTTATAAAAGTCCAAAGACACCTGAAATAAGTAAAACCTCTGTGCAGTTATTATTTAGATATTATAAAAATAATTAGCATATGCTGCAATAAAATAAAAACTTCCATATTCAAAAGAGATTTGGTTAAATATTCTGAAAAAAAGGGATTTTGGATTTATGATCGCTTAAGATGGCACAATATGTAATAATGTGCTACTTTATTATTAACAAGGTTTTATATTAGATAATAATATTTGATTAATATGTTTTACTTAACATGCTTCATTAATAAGAAAAATTAGAATTGAAGTAAACATGAGTTGTTTTTTGCTGTTCGATTTCACATGGAATGTCGCATATAAGAATATACCGGTCTTCCTAATTTTCTGAAGATTACACTTAAGGATAAATTTCTTTATTTATAACTTTGATGGGTATTAGTTTGTTTAATTTAAAGTCTTAATACATTGATAAACACAGTTGATGATAAAAAATTATCGCAATCATTAACATCTAATTGCAAAAATTAAAGATAGCGAACTTAATGCCAATCTAAGCCCATTCGAAATTGTTTGTCAGCACGATAGAGTAAGTTGGAACGCAAATGTTAAAGAAGATATTAACCTATAACATTTATCTTGTTGGAACGCTGTTGCTACAGCTTTTAGTTCCCGTAATATATACACGGTTTGAACGCGATTGCCGGTGAAAGCTTTTTATCACTAGGTATTATTAGCGTGGTACAGAGAAACGCTATCCCACGTAATTTCGTTGAGCATCATAGACATTGAAAGAGAATTTTGAAGTAATTAAAGATTAATATAGAAGATAGGCAGTTTTACTCAAATAATGAATAATTGCATCGTGAAGAGTACAATGAGAACAAAAGACTTTAACGTTATGTTTATTTATTATGTTGACTTTTTCTGATTTTAACGTCCTTTTACCTGGTGGATCATATGAAATGGTAGTGGTAGTGGTGGTATTTATTAAGTACTTAGTATTACATTAATTGCATAACACAGTCGCATGGGTCATAAGACCGTACATGCTCTCTAGAAAAATACCTGGTCTGTATACGTGACTTGCAGAATCGACCACAAACAACTATGTTTATAATCACCACATTATGTACATACACATAAAATTGAAAAATACTCTGAATCACACACACAAAAACACACACACAAGTGCTCAAGCACCACATATATTTAAATAAAATTTACATAAACACCTTATCTCTTAGCACACGTACTTCCATTAAGTATGTGCCCGAGCTTGGCCAGTTTTGACTGTTTAGAATCAAGTCCCAGCATGCTGCCCTCCGTCTGTTGGAAGCCAAAAATACTTCCGGTAATAATGTTTTCCTAGTACTCTCCGTCTGCACGCATGCTGCCAAAATATACGTCCAGTCTTCTTGTTCCCCGCATAATGGGCAAATCCTCCTGCCATTATTATCAGCAATATTGCGAGCTTTCCAGCCTCCCAACCTTAGCCATGCTATTCCCGTCCTGTGTTTTATACCTAATTCCAAAATATATGTTTATTTACCCCACATAGTTTTTATTTCATTTTGTAGCTCCAATGTTGATCTTTGTCTACATTCAGATTCTATTTTCTGCCTGTTTATATCACATAGTCGTCTTTTGACTTTTTCACGGCACTGTGTGTATTTTCATTACCCCTTTTCCAGATACCATTTAAGCCAATTTTTTATAATTCGCGTTGCAACCCCCCGCCCACCATTTTGAATGCTCTATGTTGTTTATTTGATGACGATAACATATTGCACTCACAGTTGTTTGATCACCTTTAATTATTCGCAGCCAGTACCTAACTATGTTTATTTTAGCAAATGCAGCATCTTCCCAGCATCCTACCTCACAAAGAACTCCGTAGTTTGAAGTATCCCTCCCCAACCCTAGAATACGCTTCCAAAAATTACATTGTACTTTATTTACAATATCCACCCTCTCCCATCCCCATACTTCACTGCCGTATAGTAATGAGGACCTAACCATTGCTTCATACATGGTCTGTAATGTTTTTACTGGCGTATCTGGTACCCGGGTCAAAATCCTTAATACTTCAGAAAGTTGTCCAATACATTTGTGTTTTATAAACTCCATGTTCTTGTTCCATTTTCCACCCATATCAAACCGTAATCCTAGGTAATCGAAATGTTTGACATTTTGAACTTCTTGCTCCCCGTAGGTCAACTTTTCATGTTGGGCGTACACATATCCATTTTAAAGGCGGCTATTTTAGTGTTAAGAATATTTACCTCCATACCCCGTTGCCTACAATATCGTCGAAGAGCGTTTAAACCAGACTGCAAACCTTTTATCGTTTTAGAAAGAATTACAATGCCATCCGCGTACAAAAGAATTGGTATTTTTTGGTCTGCGATTGTCGGTGCATCTATGTCTTCCTCCGTCATCACGCTAACAACATCATCTATAAACAAATTAAAAAGTAACGGAGATAGTATACAACCCTGTTTAACCCCCCTCTGCGCTATTTTACATTCTGATGCATTGTGCTGATCGGTCTTGATAACAAACTTAATTTCTTTATACATTGCCCTGAGTACTCTAATCATTTTCCCCGAAAGTCCTTTTCGTGTTAATTTCTCCAGAGAGCACTGCGTTCCACAGTATCAAATGCCATTTTAAGATATACAAATACATTATATACCTTACCACCTTTATTTCTCAAATTGTCATCAATTATTGTTTTCAGAATAAAGAAATTGTCAATAGTCGAAAAACCTTCCCTAAATCCTACCTGAAATTTATAATTCCTAAAATCATGCTTAAACCAGCCGAGGCCCTAGAGCTTAGAGTTACCCTATATTCGCTTAGGATAATCAAAATTAGCTCATAAACAATAAATTAAGAAAACGTATTAACAAGAAAACACCGTAAAAACCACAACTATAAACATATTATTTCAAACAATTGAGGCTGTTTTGTACCGCACTTTAACATTTTTCTCACCACCTGTGTAGTAAAATTGTCTTTTTTATGCAACAAATGTTTTCAAGTCACTATTTCATAAGTAATTAAGGAATAAATCACAGCACGTGTACTTATATTAGGAAGTTATTTTTAAAGTGAACAACAGTGTAAAATTAAACCACACAATTTTTATTTTGCTAGATTCTGTGGTTTCATTGAATTCATTTTAATTCCTTATTTTCTGTGTCCTTTTAACTTTAATATCAACAAAAGTAATGTACTCGTGGATTTTTATACATTATACTGGTGGAAGGTGAATAGACTGTCATCCTCTAAACCACAGAGAAATTTCAGCGAGTACACTGAAAAACTTTATGAGCGCTGTATTTTATATCAGTTAGAAAAGAGTTTCGAAAGAGGAAGCGTATGACAAACGCGTATTTCACCTTGCAGGTGAGTGAGAATACGCGTTGGGGTGGTAGGTCACGTTAGCTCACAGCAGAAGATGTGGCGGTAATCCGAAAGCGGCTGAGCTTGCATTATATGAGTGATATTGTCGTATCCTTACATATTAAACACTTAAGTTTAGATAGTAGAGTAGAAAGGTACCGGGGATCTTACATTCTTTTACATTAAACACGAGGCCGACGGGGGCGAGCCTAAAAATGCATTAAAATATACTTAATAACACTTAAAAATTATAAATATCATGGAGTAAGGTTACCTGTTCAAATAATCAAACCATATTAAACTTCCACTATATTACACCGAAATTCAAGATTACATTTTCTATTTGCTTCTACGAGAACCTCCATGTCTACCACGTGTTATCCCTTCAGTTGCCTTGCAGAAAGAGAGAGAGAGACACTTTCTGGCCTCACCGCGATTAACAAGTTATCCCCTCCCTTATGGCACGTCACATCCTTGTCGTGTTGCCAACACTAGCATCCCCAGTGATACCAACACGTCACAATATTAACTTTGTTTTTATGATATTTAGCTGTCAAGGATTTTCTGTGCAGTAGCTGTGAATTAACGAAAGAAAGTAAACCTGAAAATTTTGTCTTAAGTTTAAACTAATTACGAAAGAGTATAGAACCTTCTTAAAATTTATTTAAAGTAGAAATGAAATAGGTACAGCAGCCTTTAAGTGTGCGATACAAGAGACAAACAAATTCGTTGGCTCACCTAAGCGAATTTGATACCTTATTTTGGAATTTATGGGAATACACGTCAAAACTCATTATTTTGTTTAAACATTTAATAGAAGCGACTAAAACCTAGCCGATTTACTTTTATTTTTTCTAAAATAAAACAACGACGCGACGTGAATTATTAGTACTGCGGTGCATAACTAGCTGTATCACAAGTTCCTGGTTCGAGTGCTACGTTATTTCAGCACAAAGCGAGTGGTTGCAATCTATTGCCTATTGCGAAAATCAGAATGTATGCAGGAATTTATAAACTGTGACGAAATTGGTCGCTTATGGAATATAATCAAAATAAGAAAGGACGATCTATTCTACCATACAATTCAACAAGATTTGGCTTAAGTCATATTTATTTGAAAACTATGGTGATACACAAAATCCGCAGAAGATTCTTTTTCTCCTCAAATATGGGTTCAAAGACTAAGCGATAACATTCCTTAGCATTCATCTCTGCAAATGGAATTATTTCCCAGGAGGATATCTACATCCCATCCTATGGTATGTTGGTATTGAAGCAGTTAGATGGTGTACTCAAAACAATACTGATATCACTGATAATGAACTTATTCAATACGTTTAAACGTTAATGCTATAATACAGGAAAATGCACTAGTTAAACATTTTTATGGTGAAGAGAAATCATTGATATACACTAGACCGAAGTTACCCAAAATTTTGGCTTTTACCAGAATGCTCTTTATTTCTCACCGCTATGAATATGAATTATAACCATCAAATTAAAGGTATTATTTTGGTAAAAATTCAATGTTATAGCCCGAATTTTAACTATGTATATTTGAGTTTCCTTGCCGCTGCGCTCCTCTGACAAACTGACTACCATGGCGTCATGGCGGCACGACATTAAGTCCTCCAATTGGCTCACATTTTCCCATATACATCATAAAGCGTTCTCAAATTTATTTTGAGATAACATGCCCCAATGTCCCCAAATTACAATTTCTTAAGCACTTAAGTTTGGGCTTCATAGTTAACCAGTATTATGTCAACCACTTGTTTCTCCACACAAGCCGTGTGTATACTAAAGTTGCAAAGGTAGAGTCAGACTGAAAAATTCAATGCCATAGCCGGAATTTCAAACTCGGATTTTAGCTTTCGACTCTGACAAGCTGAGCTACCATAGCATCATGCAACTACGACGTTAAATTTTCCACAAATGACTCTCGTTTATCCCGATAAACCACAAGGCGTACTGAAACTAATTTTTAGATAACATCCTCCAATGACGACTTACAGTCATCTAAGTATTTTAAGTCTCTTGCTAAGCACTATTACGACACTCGATGTTAATTAATTATATTTGTTTCTTACCTGATAAGTATTATGTAGATATTAAAACTAATATTGAATGTCAATACCATAGTAAATATTTTATTTGTTGCTTGACGGACAACATATTTAGGAAACTCGTGCATGATTCTCAGAATATTTACTACTGTCCTCTTGAATATACGGGGTTATTAAAAAAGAACGAGAAACTTTAAATATTTATTTCTAATGATCGACAATAGATTGCGACACATTCGATATATTGCTGAATACAGAAAAGTTCAAAATGTTATTTTATGTGTCCAAAAGGAGTACCATTTGTTATGCGAGGACGACCAGTGCTTTTCCGTTTGCATACGCAACCATCTTCTATGATTTTATTGTGTCAATTTTAAAGTTTTTATGACAATGTGGCTCGTTGTTGAACTTACAACGAAATGCACACTGTAATGAAACAATGGATTCACTCTTTGCATAATACAGCATACAAAACGACTTTACCTGTGGCGTCGCCATTTTCTCGTAAGGACTCAATGGAACTAATAGGTGGGGCTTAAAACTTTCAACTTTCCTCTATTCAATGTGTCGTATGTGTCGCTATCTATTGTCGTTCCTTAAATATAAACATTTAAAATATCATCCTTCTTTTTGAATAACCCTGTATTAACTGACATTTAGTGAATGATACTATAAGCGAGAATATTTATCAAAAACCATAAGTGGTTAATCATATTATCTTTTGTACAGATTTACATTTTACTCCTGGCAGAGTTATCGTTGAAATAAAGAAGAGAGAGGGAACGAGTTCGCAGTTTAGAGCTTTGTTCCATCTTGCAGCGCAGGCTTTTTATATCCAAATTGTTATTCAAGGAATTTGTATGCATAAAGCGATATTGGTGGTTTAGTACTGCAGGAGCTATTTGCGATGATAAAGAACGGCAAGACAAGTTTTTCCGTCCTACCACACAATATTTGATTTTCCGATTGTGATCCTCCCCATCTCAATACAGTCTCTTTTGTCGGATATGTCCACCTTGGCCATTTATCTCCCTCTCCCTCCCTACCTCTTTCCTGTTCACCCAACACTTTTTTCTGTCTTTCCCATTGTGCTTCTCCGCCAAAGGCCAATCGTCGTTCCTTTCCAGAACTTGTGCTTTTTCCTCCAACTGGTAAGTATTCCTTCTCAATATCTTCTATATTGCCAATCGATTCTTAGGTGCTCACTAGCATTTGCTATCTTCATGTTCAGCTCAATCAAGAAGTAGGAGTACCTTTATTTTACCCCAATTGGCAAATCCCCTTCCATGTATTCCATTATACCTGCTTCGGATCAGATTTCCCATGACATTTTGAAGATTGTTACATCTCTAAATGGAAAAAAAATCTTAGCCAGAGAAAATAAAGCCATGAAAATCAGGATTCAAGCTTCGGGCCTTCAGGTCTCTTCGGGTTCGAATATTTGTCTCTGTTTCAATCTTGTTCTTCCAGCATGACTCTTACCAATATGTTTATAATTAACATTAGTGGTAGACCTCTATCTTTTCTATATATTCTCTCAAGCTATTTAATACCCCTTACTTCTCTTTTTACTTTCCCAACTACGTATGTATAATAAGCAGGGGCAGTATTGAATACCATCCAAAATATTGATGTCGAGATTACACAGAAAATATATGTTATGGGGCGCCCTAAACCTACAAACGCATTTTTATAAAAAAATCCGCGCTTGTGTGAGTCTTTGAACGCCATAATTCAAAGGCGAAAGGGCCGATAAATATCAAACTCGGTATTGAAGTTCAATATCTTCCAAAAATACGATACGAAGATTTTAAAGAAAATCATTCCACCCCTAACCACATTTACATGGAACATTTCTCGCAATTTTTTATTTTTCAAAAAATGGCTGTATCGATTTTGATTAAAGTATCATATATTAAAGATACTTACACGATAAATAAAATATATATGTTGAATTTTCTGGAAATAGCCGTGAATTCCTCATCATGTAGAAGAAATTTCATGTAATCTTATATAACTGGTAAATGTTAAGCGACAGACGAAAATGTACTACACAAAAAATGTGGAGTTCTTTAAAACACACACTTTGTTTCCAATAACTTTCTTTGTGGTTTCAGCCATTTCTGATAAATCCATTATTAATGGTTGGAATTATTCAATAATTGGCCATTTCTTTCAAGTTCTGTTGATTGTCAGTTGTTTCTCGCGATGTCATGGAAACAGTATGGAATTTTAGCATCCAGTTCTTAAATATTTGACTATCGCTATTCCCTGTGTGTCTATAACTAATGTGTAACACAGGTATTTCCGATAGGTTTATCCCAATTAAAATGAAGTAAATAGGAAAATAAACTTTCGTAAGAATAATTTGTTAATAAGGGATGGAGAGTAGAGAAAGTCATGTGCATGTAAGACAGATATTTATCTATTATAGAGCCGATAAGGCCCTATTTCTTCCTTTGTTATTCTTTCTTCGTTTTTGCTTAATGTCCACATTTAGTATCGTCGATTAGTATGGGGGTTGCCACAACTGCACAGCTTAATTTCTTTACTTTTGCTACGTACACAAAGTTAGATTAATTATTAATCTTATTTATAAAATCTTAGTTTATGAAGTATATGTTTTGCAGCCAAGATAGCTAAAACCAGTTTCTGGTCTACAGTTTTATCTTCTTATATTATTGTTGCTGTTATTGTTTGTGGTCTTCAGGCGAAATGTTTTGTTTTATGTAGTGAAAGCTTAAAAAAGTACCCTCTGCACAAGTTATTGAATCTATCTAAGAATAAAACTGTATCTAAAAATGATTTTAATTTTAAACTCATCTATGATTCTGCCGTTTATGCGCAGTATTATCCATAAATAAACAAAGGATAGCTGGAGAAAGAACACACGTTGTCTAGAGGTATAACGAGAAGTTGTGTCGAAGATTAAATGTGAAGACTTCAACAATGTACAGAAATTAATGACAATAATTGGCAATCGGCAAAAACTGAAGAGCGGAAGTACACCTTTCCACCAATGAGGAACAAACAGTAGGCGCATATACAGTAATAAGAGAGAACTATCAAAATTCATATAACTGAGAAGAAACCTCCTTTTGGCGGTACACTTACTGCCTCGGAGTATAACCACACAGATCAATCGCTGACAACCCTAGCTAGCACCGTCAATAAGCATTTAATAACAGGAAGAACTGAAGTTATACAAATCTGAATCTAAAGCCCTAAGACGTATAACAAACAAAGAACTAGAGGTAAAAGATAAATGTATTTTTCTACTTTGCTGAATACCTTTTCTGCAGATTATCCAATAATTAGATGAGAAGCATAGGATTCAGTAACTCATAAAATAAATCTGATTGCAGTCTTAGTTATGAACACTTGCCCTAGCATCTTGAAGTTATCAATCATTCTACTCTCACATTCACTTTGGAATGGACAGGGAAGCATATAACATCGCAGAATGTCGCTTATATCTCAGAAATTTATATCTGGCTTGCTCAAGTATGGGAGTTGCCGTTAAATTTAAGTAAATTTAAGTAAAAGTGAAACATAATCCTTACTCTGAGAAATAAAAAAAATATTTATTCTGCACATGACTCTCTTACTGAACATATATAGCAAAGTTGTGATATCTTAATGAAAAGTACAAGTTATTCACTTTCACGTGCTTACTTTCTCTCTGAGCTTTTCCTTAGTTTGTCGTTATTTGTACTGTTAATGGTATTTTTACTATTATTTCTCCCCTATCCTTTGAACTCGTTTTCTTTTTATATCTGTAGCAAATGTGTTTTCGAAATACTGTGATGCTCGTATAGCTCCTAAGATCGTATACATTATAACTATTATTGTTACTATTATTATTATTATTATTAGCAGCAGCAGTAGTAGTAGTGGTAATAGTGGTAATAGTGGTAGTAGTAGTAGTGGTAGTGGTGGTGGTAGTAGTGGTGTAGTAGTAGTGTTGATAGTAGTGGTGGTGATAGTAGTGGTGGTGGCGGTAGTGGTGGTAGTAGTAGTGGTAGTGGTGGTAGTGGTAGTAGTGTAGTAGTGGTAGTGGTGGTAGTAGTAATAGTGGTAGTAGTAGTCGTAGTAGTAGTCCTAGTGGTAGTGGTAGTGGTAGTGGTGGTAGTGGTAGTAGTAGTAGTAGTAGTGGTAGTAGTAGTAGTAGTAGTAGTAGTAGTAGTAGTAGTAGTAGTAGTAGTAGTAGTAGTAGTAGTAGTAGTAATATCCCATTACCATGTTCACTTTATGCTGTTCGTTTCGTCTTCATAACGTTCAGGTTAACATTTTCCTGGATCTTCTCATACTTGATTTCCTTTTAGGTATAATAATAATAATAATAATAATAATAATAATAATAATAATAATAACTATAGTTGATACTTTTTCTTTGTCCTTTTTAAACATAAATATGTAGCTCTTCTCTAATATCTTCGTTTGTTATATGGTTCTTTATAGTATATACGTTTATTTTTCTTACAAATGTCACTTTCTATGCTTATATTTGCTTTTTACTAATCTACTGAAACCACGTGGCCTAAAAGTCACTTGACAAATGGCAACGCTACGGATGCTACCAAACGCCCAAATTACCCCACTTTACTCCAAATAACAACGCTTTATCATAAATAAACACTTTTTTTAACTTTAATATCTTTATGTGCTGTTACATATGTTTTGCTGCACAGAAGATATATTAAAATGACCCGTAAACTTCACATCAAGCTTCTTTAGGCCTTTTAGAATCTAATTAACTACAGTAACTGGAATGTGTTAACAAATATTAAATTACTAACGCAGATGCTCGAAGTCCTCTCCATTAATCTGAGGACAATGCCTCGCTCGATCCTGCAGTTCTTCAGTCCCATTTGAAAGTGTAGACGGTAAATACTATGAATGGTAAATGCGTAAATACTATATTGCGTGTCTTCCAGAGATGCTGATTGAGTGTAAAAATTGTTGATTCACATACCCCCAGAAAAAGAAATCTAGGAGCGTCAAACCAAGTGGGAGGGCTGGCCAAAGGCATGGACCATCCTACCCAAACCATTGACAATCAACCAAGCCGTCCAGTCTTCGTGGAACTCTTACGCCATAGTGAGAGGAAGCTCTGTATTATTGAAACTATAATCTCTTTCACCTGTCCAACAACATGTCAGCTAGTAATCTAGAATTAGTAATTCACTGTACGGATACTTGTTACGGTTACTTTCAAAGAAATGTGGGCCCACCACTACTTCACCTAAAGGACCCATCACATCATAACCCTAGGATTCATTTGGGTCTTCAGTCACATGCATCCAAGCTTTATTTAGCACAGGCCTGTATCGTGCATTTTGAGCTTGGGCATGACCGTTCAAATAGAATAAGCACTCGTTACTAAAAAGGATACATTTTAGAATATCATGTTGATTATGCATTCGGTCGATGACGCAATTGCAAAATTGTTGCCTGTGTAGAGTATCATCCTCTTGCAGTGTGTGGACATGTTGGAACTCATACGGACGAAAGTGTGCAGCTTTTAAAATTCGCCAAACAGATTCTTTGCGTACTTCACTATGCCTAGCCATACAGAAGATTAATCTCTTAGGGCTCACTGTGATCTTTGCAATTAGATTAATGGTACTTTCTTCATTAGTTGTTGACCTTGTCCTACCACAATTTTTTGCACCTAGCACAGAACAGAACCTCTTAAATTTATTTGAAATGTTATTTACTGCTTGAAAAAAACTGTTTTTTTTAATTTCAGAATGTTGCCTATGAAACTCCTCTTCAGCCTGCCTCACAGTTCTGTGGTTGTCAATACAAGTTCAACTCGCTGTTCAGGGGTGGGCATGATTAATATGAAATGGTTTAGTTGAAATACAGTCCTTGTGCAATGCAATACAATTTGTCTTCTGAATTTGTTTTATAATTTTCGTTTGCTTTATAATATTACTGACAAACGAGTCATTGTCTGCATTGCTATCATGTGGCCAAATGATACATCCAAAAGCCACTGCAGTTTATCAGTTTCTAAAAGGCGGCCAATAACACTCCATAATACTACCATTTGTCAAGTATTTTTAGGCCACACGGTATAAGCTGGTACTGACATTATCATGCAGAACTTTATTTTTATTCTTATTCGAGTTATATCTTTCAATATTCTGTCACATATTTATTGGAATCTATTATCATTGTTATTATTTCACATTAATGGTCAAACTACTTTTTTCACACATGTACATAGGTTACGATAAAACATATACGCTTGGAGGATTTTATATATTACTAATTTGGGTCCACAGTCCTCCGCACTAAATTCTGGTTTAATTTATGGAATATTAAACTATTTGAGTAGTTTCTGGTAACTTAGGTCATTCAAAATGCATACTTTTATTCATTATAATGACCCGCAGCCAAGAACATTTATTGCAAGAGTGAGATGAATATTGTGATTCTGAGGATTTTAGTCGAGCCTTCTCTCAGTAAATACTTCAAACTTTGGCGAAGTGTTATTATCCTGCTATGTGCATGAAAACCCATTTGCTTTGGACTTTCGAGAACCTGCAACGGCGGAATATTAGACATGGGGATTGGAAAATAATTTATAGAATTACTTGAGAAATAAAATTCAGAATCACAGTGTAGAAACAAATGTTCACTTAAAGTTGAGTTAAAACACATAATATTTATAGAAGGTTGGTGTACTTACACGTCTGTATTTGAAAGGCTAAGGCGCAGTAAACCGTTTATGAATAGACCACAAACATCAGTAAATTTATTTAGTTACAGGAGAGAACACGTCTTAAAGACATATCCTAAAAGAGTTAGGGTTATGAAGGATTATATACTAATGCAGTTTCTGAGTACCAACTGAGGAATGAAGTATATATAAGGTTTAGCTAAAGCTGCAGACATTTCTGGCAAAGTAGTTAATAATTGTAGCCTAAGGGGTGAAAGGGACTGTAGGTCAAAGTAAACGAATGGGTTTTATTTATCTCATATTGTATTTCAAAGACTCTAGTGTTTATAATAGCTTTACTTTTCTTCGACCTCTTCTTGAAATTATTATGTTTATTTTTGCTTGGTAGATTTATGACCCTGTATCGGAATTCCCAATTCAACTCAGAAGAAACACAGAGTGGAGTACATCAGACTACGCACGACCCTCTGACTTTATTTGCCAAGTTGAGTTATTTATATTTGTAACTTATAGTTTATTAAGTACTTCGTTTATATTTTCCGGCGCTACAGATGGGCACGATGGATATTATCAGCGCAGAAGGCGGAGCGATAACGACAATACTGTGGGGCTAGGAAGTTTTGTCAATATGCAATAAGTTCTAAATAAGATTTTTAACAGCTTTCTTTCGTGGTTTAAAAGTACCATGCCTGATTATTAATTCAAAGGGCATGAGTTCGTATCCCTGTTGTGAATGAGTTACGTATATATTTATTTTCCGTAAAGATTTTCCCTTATGCTGCAAAGACAGGAAGCGGTAACTCTAAACCTAGTTATCAATTTAACCCTAAATGTTTCTCATTGGTTCGTTCATTCATCCTCTCTGCAGATTTTAAATATAATGGACTTTATAAGTTTTGTTTTGTTCTTCATCCACACATGAACTTATAAATACAAAAAGGCATAAGCACAAAGAGCATCAGCTATTTTCGAAGTTTAGTTGTAATGTTGTATCGGAGAGAGATTTTATTTTCAATGCGGGCACCTCGAAATAATACGGTAATGTGTTCAATATTAAATATTATGACGCAGCGGCTAAGCCTAAGGTTATCGGGAGCAGGATAGTCGGAGATGAAAAACGATAAGTAGCGCTCGCCAGCGTAAACATAGGATGCGCCATAGCTAGATAACCAGAATCTTCTGGATGTTTCTTTTTCTCGAACGTTAGAGAACCATGTGGAAATTTCCATTGGTTGTATAAGCGAGCGTTTTCACGAGAGGATTAAGTCAATCAGTTAGTGAGCGAGTTAACGAGTGCGACATCAAGTGCGGTGCTACAAGTATGTTTGTGGCAACAATTGTGAGTACTGCTGCTGCAGGAGAGATTAGGGAAGTCTTGTATTCGACTCCCCAGAGAGTGAACCGTTCGGAAGAATTGGCTACGTCGTGTGTATTGTATTACGCCGCTACGTCAAGAAGGATAGTGAAGTGACGAAGAAACTGAACTAGTTCACATTAGTGAAGTGACAGTGTGAACTAAGTGAACTCCCAGTGAAGTTGAACTACATAAAAAAGGTGAAGTGACTGAACTAAGTCACAATATAATACTGTTTTTTTCAAATTATCGTATATACCTCGAGGGAAATAACTACATATATTTGGCATTTGCTAATTAAAACAAATGTGATACAATATCATATCCCTTTCATATTGATTTTATTCTGTTATTTAATGAGACTATTGCTGTGACGTGCACTTCAGCCGTAATGTGTTCCAAGTGAATGTGGTGCATTAGACATACTCACACTTCTGCCTACGTGCTAAACTCTATCTCATAATAATATTATATTTACTTAAATTATTACATATATTTATGTTTATATATGGTGGACCATTTAATTTGATACTGTACAATATCTCCATAGCTAGCGTTATAGAAAGAAATGTCTTTAATAAAAGCTGCTTGATATTATGGGGGAAAGTAAATACCATTTGTCGTGTTTTATTTATATGTGATTGTCATTAAATGATGCAGCCTGTATGTAGTCCATCTGAATTAACATAAACTAGAGCAGCAGCTGGCATTTGAAACACCAACAATTGTGGTTCATTCGTGGAATTTTTAACACACTCTTGATATAAACGGGTCTGAAGTACGGGAATGAAAAACAGTTACAAGAATAGATTGGTAAGGAAACTTATTCCCATTTATGAAATCACTTCCCTTTTAGCGTTATTTAATCAGTCCTCCTAAATGCCAGTAGTTAGCAAGGAAGGTTTCTGAAGTTGAATAAGCCGGCATACGACTAAAATATGGATACTTAATGGGTTTGAAAGAGCACCTTTGAGCACAATAATAGCAATAAGAATAATAAAATATGTAGCACGATTTCAAAATATAATTTGAAAAGCGAACGTAGCATGCAATCGTACAAATGCAACACAGCCATTTATATAACTTAAAATCGCTCAGAGTGTGTGGAACTTCTAACGGAACCTTTGGATTTATTCCTATTCCATTCAACTTTAAAATAACTTAAAATATGCACATATTTCATTAAACTCTGATTTTAAATAGACAAAGTCTGTCAGATTAAGGTGTCCCATTCGACTTGCTATTAATATACAACAGTTAACAAGTTCTGGTTGAAGACAATGATTCCATCACATTTAATACAATTTGAGCAATATACTTAATTTGAAATAACTTAAAACAATATTCTAGCTATATTACAACAGTCATCGCTTTACATATAAAATGAAATGTTTCTATATTTTGTCTCATTTTGTTCCGTTTGCGTGTTATACTGATATTCAGTTCATGGAGTTATTCTATAGCTGTGTTGACTAGGCTTTTCGGTTGACGCCGCGTCACTTCTTTACCGACCTTTCAGCCATCGAGTTTTTGCTTTAGATTTTTTTGTTTTGTTTATTTGTAGGGAGAACAGAAATAACGAATTTAGGAAAGGTAAGGTAAAGGCCCTGATATAAAACTTCCGAGACGCAATAGAATTTTGGGCACAATGCAGACAAGTCTGCTAATAAGTGTGATCAAGGATACAGTTGTAAATCTTTACAACAGAATGACACAGCAAACGCTATTATATGGATCAAAATTATGAACAATGACAGAACAACAGAAGTGGAAAATATAACGTACAGAGAAACATTTTTAAGGCAAATAATAGGACATTCAAATTTAGATCATCATTAGAAATAAAATATGCCATGTGTGCTAGGAACATAAATAAACACACAGTTAAATGTAAAACTAATATTTTAAGAATAACTGACGATCGAGTATCTTAAAGAGATTACATGCCATGAGGTCGAAGAGTTGTCGGCAGATCAAGAGAACGCGGAAGGTACCAACCTTAGCTTTGGAGAAGGAACAGCAGGACAAAAGACATAATCCATGCTGCCAAATAATAACCGGCGCTGCTCTCGCCATTGTAATAGCGGGAAGAAGCTTATATGCCTTTAAAAAAAAGACCCTATGTTACATTCACGCGATTTTCTCCAGCCACTATCGTTTATTCATATACATACAAATTTTTCTTATGAAGGTTTATTTTCCTATCTCCTCATATTAATCAGGTTAACCTTTCCGTAAATAGCTCCATTACATATTTCGTTATACGTACAGAATAGCGATAGTCAAATATTTAAGAACTGAACGCTATACATTGGCCTTAAAATTCCATACACCTTCCGTGATATTGCGAGAAACAATTGAAAATCGACAGGAATTTTACAGAACGGCTAAGTACTGAACCATTACCGAGCGACGTGGAGCAGCCAATAGCGCGTGTAACTTGTATTCGGGAGGTCGTGGGTTCGATTATCACGGCCGACTTTTTTTTAGGTTTATTTATGGACGCTCTTTAACTGCTGTGGTCCGTAGCTTCCCATTCTATATTGGGCATGAAATACCAGTAATTTTGCTCAGTGGCCTCTTAATCAGGCTTGAGGTTATTTTACGTGCCGTAAATCTACGACACGGGACCACCGGCTTTACTTCCCTTCCAAAGGAAACCATGCTAAGGATTTTTACGCCCGAAAAAAATCTATCACCCTCCGCCGGGTTTGAACCCGCGACCTCGGGAACTAGAGGCTAGCATGGTAACCACTACACCACGGAGGATGACAAGCCGACCTTCCTGATCCATTTGTCGTTTCGGGGTTTTCCCCGAGTTGCTAGACAAATTTTGGGAAGTTTAATTATATCCCCGAATTCCCTGTCCCTCCTTTTCACTTCCTTTCTCATTTCACTTCACCTTTCATATGCTTGGTCCTTTTAGGTTTGCAAGTGTCAGCGGGAGTCTCGGTGTTGAATGGCAGGGAATAGGATGCTCTCTTTAAAACTTCTTCCCCCGGAATGTGGGAGGTCTCCGAGTATCAGACCCCTCAGTGGGACGTGCAAGCCTGCAGGGAATGGGAAACGGTTGTATCAGTTCCAATCAGGGAGTTCAACCTGGAAAAGTAGGGACCCTGACCTCTCCTTTGTCGTGCCTCCTAATTTAGCCGCCCCCGTCTCCTCTCACCTCACCCATCCCTTCCGGTGACGCCCCTTTAGGGGCCCAGACACAAAAGTTCTCCTTATGTCGAGATGCGAAGTCCTCCTCCGTTCCTGGTCATACATAATTGAACAATTAGAATTATTAATAACAGATCTCTCGAAAATGGCTGATGGCACAAAGAAATTATTTGATATAAGTTGTGTGTTTTAAATAGAGTTTCATTTTCATGTGGTACGTTTCTGTCTGTTTACCTGTTATACAAAATTATGCAAAATTCCTTCAAATGAAGAGGACACACAGGCTATTCCTAGAAAATTCAATATAAAAATTTTATTTGGCATGTAAATATTTTAATATATAATATTTTAATCAAAATAATCAGAGCCATTATTTGAAAAATTAAAAATTTCAAAAAGTTTTCTATGTAAGGTGTACTTTGCGGTGGGGCATCTTCAAGTCGCATCTTTGGAAGATACTGATGTTAAACACAAGTTTGGTCTTAATCCGACATGGACCTTTTTCTTAAAATGCTGTTTTTAGATACAGGGGGTCTCAAAACACTTATTTGCGGTGAAATTTTGGTTTTCCAATTTTTGGGTGGGATGCATTCCTTCTCTACCTACTACGTACGTGGTAGAGAAACTAAAAAGAAACCTGTTTGCACTCTCATGCTTGAGAACTTGAAGACATAGCAAGTCAAATGACTTCGGTAGAGAGAGGGAAGGTTGCGGGTATTCAATGAAATATGATGAAGCACTAATGAAACGATTACAAACTGAGACGTAGCATGCTTAAGGTGCTGTTATATAGTAATTACTGATTATTATTAAGACGCAATATATCTTCTAAACAGTGAACACATTTAGTACATACGCCTTATCCACCACAGAGCTCTTAGTTAATGCTGAAAATGTTTGCAATCATTTAGTCGCTTTTAGTCACTGTTCATTTGTACACATCGCCCACATGTTCTTCCTAATTAGTTTTCAATCATGCAATGTAGAGACTTAACTGCGAAAATACGGTGTAGCACAGTATCACTAGTGAGTTTGTGAATGTCTTGAAAGCCATGTGTGACTTTTACGAATTGAAATTATCTTTAAACCTAAATTGTAATCTCGGACTATCTGTGTGGTACCCATCAATGGCTCGATGCAGTCTACTAAAACTTTTAATCTCCATTTTGTACAATTACTATCAGGATTATCCAACAAAGTACGTATTCTTATTACCAATCTTGCTATACTTGTGGCTAGATGAAATAAAACTGTCTTTCGCTTTTATTCTTGCTGTTGTTCTTCTTTTTCTTCCCGGTTGTGCCACAAATACCTTCTTTTACGAGTTGATGAATCATATTTTTATTGAAAATGTTCCGAATAGCCATTCTATCCTTCAGTAGCCTTTCTTTACTGAGTGCTGCAGAGGACGGTCCGCCAACATTTTCCTTCAACATGACGTCAGTCTATTCCCTCTTTCCTTTTCCGTCATTTGCTGCCCTTTTTCGTCTCTAAGCTGGGCTCAGGGCTTTTTTTCTTTTTTCCACAAATGTTTCTTCTCTTTCCAACGTTCCCACTGCTTTTCAACTTCAACCTCTTTGCACATTTCGTTACTTTCAACCCCTCGTAGATCTTCTCCTTTCAGTTTGTATATGTGCATGTGAGTGTGTATGTGTGCGCGCGCCTTCGTGTGCGTGTGGATATCTACGTGTGTGTAGAGGATAGAGGAACGGAGGAAACCTTGGTCTCTTTTCTATGGTTCTGAGGACTGATCGCCCCAGTCAAAATCATTTCTTTTCTACGTACAGTATTCTTCGTTTAGCTCGCTTCCAACTCATACCTTAAGTTCTATCGTACTAAACATACATTTACTCTTTAGTTTCTCAAGGAACCCCTCGAGCCTTGGTATCATTTATGGTTTGTATTGAAACAATTAGTAATAGTATACGAACAGAAGCACTAGCAATACGACCAGCAACAAATATAAATACCGGACGAATTTAATAACTCTATTAGCAAATACTGGAAGAACATTGTATTGTTCTTTGCTGCAACTCAGCAGTGATGATTTCTATAAACGGAGTAAATACCTCTTAGGATGCGCGTGTTGAAGTCTGGATTAAGCTATAATGCTTTGATAGAAGTACAAGCTATTCAATTAAATTATAGTTTGAAATCTTCAGCCAAAGCCAACTTAATAAATTCCGAAGTCGTGCATTTCATACAATGGTGGTTAAAAGGAATAACATTTCTCCAACATTAAAGCTGAACGATTTATTCTAAATTTAATAAGAAAATGGGCTGATTATGTATTTTCTGGTAACCAATGGACAAAGATGTTGCAATGAATATTAAAAAGTATTATTTGTGGAGGGAATGAAGTCACTGTTACTCATGATATTATAAACATAGTCTTCTTTAAATTTAGTACTATATAGTTATAAAAGTTTTGTGATTATTTACTTAAAGCTGTCATGATTGCTATTTATGAGAAGCATATAGTATAAAAATCTATTTTATTACAAACCTCTATTTAAATGAAAAGGAAAATTAAAATATATAATTGACATAAAAACTTAAAAATTCAAATAAATGTTTTCAATTTTGTACCGTGTGATTACTATTATACTAGGAGAGAATACTTCCTAAAATGAAGCATTCATTGTAAAGTAAAAATATTATTACATGTTTAGAGATACAATACATAACAGACTCAAGGCTAGAATTTTTTAAGAATTTGTGCTTTAAGGTATATTTTGAAGGTGAAAAGTACCTTTATATTTTCGAAAGCATAATCCAATTACCCCGCGCACCTTTAAAATATTTTTATATTCTGGTCTCTCATAGTCCAATTTGTATAATCATGTTTCAAATAAAATATTTTACTACTGCAAGCTCGAATTACTTTGATTCAAAAGCATATTGTTTTAATGGTTTTGACAGAAATTCTTTAATTCTGTATTTTTCTCCGTTATATACAGTTTTAAGTGCAAATTTAACTATTTTAATATTCGGTTCTAGAGGTTGGGGAAACAGAATCCAGTTTCAAAGTTCTGGGTTGAAGTAGCCCGAATTCATACTTTATACTTTATGGTTTTGCTGCTGTGGAACGTATTTCATATAACATGAGGGAAGTTTACACTAATGGCACAATCATTAATTGAACCAGACATTTTATATTCTTATTCTTTATAAATTATTACCTTGTCTGCCATACGCCTATGGAGGTAGAGGAAGTATAGTATTCCATCCAAAATTACCGTTCTGAGATTTCACCAGAACTATGTTTTGAGGTCGCCTGAACACTTCCGTCAAAAATAATTATTTACAAATAGATCCGTATCCCAGTCTGTCTGCCTGCCTGCCGGTGTGTGTGTGTGTGAGTGTGTGTGTGTGTGTGTGAGTGTGTGTGTCGGATACTTTCGATACTTCGTATACAGGATGGAAGGGAACTTATTACATCCCTTCTAGTAAGTACTTCATACAGATATTACATACGCACACCTATATATAGGTTGTGTGTGTGTGTGTGTGTGTGTGTGTAATACCTCTATGAAGTACATATAATAGATTTCCAAATTAGGTGGCTTTTTATATGATAATATATTAAGATAACAAATTGTTACTTGTAAGATGGGAAGAGTAACGTATTTCCGATCTAAATTCGATAGTAACTATGCAATATCATAAAGGATTTTGAAATAGTTATGACTTTCCGAATACCATTTTGCAGACACGCTGGGGTTTTAGATATAGGCAACGTTGTTAGGTCAAAGTAGCTGAATATGAGAACCGGCTCTTGGATGTAAATAAAAAGGCATACCTGAACTGGGAGGTGGGAGACTAGCGGTTTTGTTTTCCGCGCAACTCTTAATCCAAATAAACACGACCAAAGCATGGTGGAAGACTGAGGAAATGACAAGTACAACTTGGTAGCTATTGGTCTGCACTAACATTATGGAAGTAATGCCTTCATTGTCCAATAAGCGTTTTGCGGTCGCTAAGTGAAAAGCGCGCCATATTTTTGTCAGTTCTGCTAAAGGTTCAGTCATTATTAGAATAACAATTGAAACTCATAGTTTTAGTGATAAAAGAGCTCGAGATATATTTAGTAGATAAATATACGTATAGGATAAGGTTTACGAGATGCCAGCCTTTTTAAATCGTGAGTACCTTGATTACGTTTATCTACACTCATGAACCACGCACCATATAGCGAAAAAGAGGTGACCTCCTCCTGGTTTTAGAGTGAGCGGTCACCCACGCTCGCAGCTACCAGTGGCCGCTGCAGCAACGTTGTCAGAGTGTGAGTTTTATGTTCTCGAAAAACATAACATATGTCAGTAGAAAATTGTTATAGAAAAAAGCTTAAAGATACAAAAAAAAGATGTACCTAATAATGAGATGTGTTACTGGTTTAAATTAATGTAATGACTTCCCTTCCACCCAGTATAAGGCCCGCATCTTCCCTAGATACTGCACCAGGATTTTTCAACAAGCCCTCTGCTCAAATCTACCCTTTAGATGCCAAATGGTTTCGTATTTTCTCACTCAAAATAATGTTTTGAATAACATACCATATATTTAAGCTATTTTCCTGAGAAATAGTACATATATCTTGAATTTTCTGCTAACACCTTTTCAATTCAAATTATTTCTTCACCTTTAGTATAGCTAGTACATAATAGGGATAAATATAAGCTTCTCCACACGAAAAATGTGGATTGCATTAAAACACAAAAAATTGTCGTTTTATATATGTTGTTCATTATTTCAGAAATGTATGTTAGTCTGAAATTGCACTTTTCAATACTTTATGTTTTTTTATGTGAGGTCACCATTCTTTTCTTTCTCGCGATGTCAACCAAAAAGCGAATTTCAAAGTTAGCTTACAGAGATTAGCTTATTAAAGATTTGACTATCACCTCGGCCTTCTGTACAAAACATGTACTTGTGCCGATTCGGTACATAATTCATAGTTCTGTGGGTAAAGTCCGCGTGACAGTTTATATTTTGTGGGTGATCGGCGTTTCTGTATTCCTTGGATTCCTTTCCTCGCCGTCCGCAGGGCTACTCACGTCTTCAGTTTGATGTGAGTTAAGTTGAGTTGACTTCCGAAGAGTGAGTTGTACTTTTCTTTTTGGCCGAAGTGAATGGATCTTGGGGTAAGTCTCCATTAATAGCGTAATTGCGATTTCCATTTTGTTCCTGGGGCTTTGCTGGCCGTTACCTTTACTTGATTTTGCTTGTATTTTGAGGTATTTTAATATTATAAATGTCCTAGTATTAGTGGGTACACGGAGGCACAGACCGTGATTACGTCATATATGAATTTTTAGCTTGTAAATTATTTGTATGGTGTTATTTATCTTGTTTCATTTTATGGTCGATTGTGATACTCTTGTGGTTGGGAGCTTATTTAATTTGCTGAACGTTTCATAAAATTTGGATTTTGCTTATGTATAAAATTTGTTTCAAGGAAATAAATTACAGTATTTTCATTGTCATTATAATGTAATATTTGTCATTCTAAAATGTGGGCAATTATGTAATACAGACTTTTCCATGTGGCCCATTTTGTCATGAGGACGCGGAATGGGCTGATATCGCCGAGTGAAAAGTCAGGCTGTGTGCGCGTACTCAGTTCCCTTCTCGAACTTTGTTCCTTTTCCTGAACGTCTATTATAAAGTGTTTTGTCAGGAAGTGTAGCATACCCACATATTCGTACTTGTTAAATTATTGTCTTCTTAATATCGGGATATTTTCAATTAGTATTTACTTCCCTGTTAAACGAAGGTAACTATTGTATGTAACCCAGTGTATTCATATATTGATATTAACGGGCAGTTTTCTTGACTTCCGTATTTTATCCATACATTACCGAAGGACATTTCTCTACTTTGTAGTGGATTTGCCATGAACTCGTTCCTTGATCCAAACGTTTCCATGTTGGGCTCCTCCATCTGTAGATGTGAGTAAAAGTAGGAAGCCACATAGCACAACCTGCAACATAATTTGTAGTGAAACCATCTCTTGCAAATTTCATCTCGATTAGCGTGATTTAGAGAGAAAACTTAGTTTTTATAAGAATAATTCGCAAAGGAGAGTAAAAATAAAATATAATGATAGTCAAAATCATATGAATGTAATATATTTGATTTGTCGTATTAATCTCGAAATGAATATTTCTGTTTTCAAAAACTAGACAGGTATCAAGAAATGAGATTTATTTATTTCATAGATAAATCAGAAGTTATTTTTAGACCCGTTATAGAAAATTTTTAATCCAACTTCTTTCTTGCCTCTCTGAATTCAAGAATAAAGCAAGGTGAGATTTTGATTCACTACCTTCGTCTATTGCTACAACTTCATCTTCAACCACAATCTTCTGCGGCGTTGAGGCACTCCAACAACATCTGTTGTTGACAATTCGCACCCGAACTTAGTACCTAGTTGTAGGCCACTACGGTAGCTCCAAACATTAAGAGTTAACGCCTACCTTTGCTGTGCTCCTCTATAAAAAAATGTAATATGTTACATTCACATGACTCTTTCTACCCACTCTACTAGAAACTGTTTTTACAAAAGCTTATTCTTCCGTGTGCCTCATGTTAATTGAAATAAACTTTTAAACAGATGCTCTTGTTACACATTTATTTGCAGGTCTAAGGGGAATGCAATAGGCTTAAGTGATAGTCAAATTCATCGTCATGTGATGCTTTAAAATTCACGCTCTATACCTGACCACGGAGAAAGAAGGAATAGCAATTTAGTACTTGAAAAAGGAATAAGTACCTAAAATTCAAACCAATAACAAAAATATGTCCAAATGCAGAACGTTACAAAACCTTTCATTTCATAAAAAGATACGTCCTTTAAAGACATCTACATGTTTTGTGTAGTACTATTTTGTCTATCTCTTACAGTTTGGCAGTTATACAATTTTTTTTAGAAAATTCAGTCATATGTTTTATTTTTCATGCAAATAACTTAAACGTGTGTTATTTTAATCCAAATTGTTAGAACCAATTTTTGAGAGAAACTTAAATATTAAAAAATATTCCATGTGAAGGGTAGATAGGTTTTGCAATATTTTCCTGAAAATCCTCGTGTCGCATGTTTGAAAGATGTGCACTTAAATACCAAGTTACCATTTAACCGACTTTTGTTTTCTGTTCACAGAAAGGCACACACAGAGACACATACACACAGACCGTTTTCCAAAAACGATACTTTTGGATTCATGCAGCTCGAAAATGTGGAAATCTCAGTAGTGTGGACTTTTTGGTTGGAATGCAATACTTCACCTGTTACAGGTAAACAGTAGGGATAGTAATATCATCGTGCTGTTGTAGGGCCACATTCCTATTAAATGCTAACTAAGGGTTCTACTATGCTACCTTAAATATTAGTTACCTTTTACTAAAGAATCTGCCTCAAGTCTTTAAAGCCTTCTTTAAAACTCGTGCTTACAATATTTCTATGTATGAGGACGTTTTATAATAGAAACCGAGCGGAATGGCTCAGGCGTTAACCTGACGAGCATTTGTGAGGTCCCGAATTCGATACCGGCGAGCCCCCATTCTGGCCCATGGGTTATTCGTGGTTTTCCCCGGGTCGTCAGATGAATTCTGGAGTGGTTCATCTTCTATCACGACTCTCCTCCCTTTCATTCTTGCATCCATCATCTTCTCTGTCCTCCCTTTAAGGGTTGTAGGACTAGCGATGGTATTCGCCGGTTGCAGTTAGATGGTGGCATGTGCACTGTAGAGATTTCTTCCCTGACGTCGATGTGGAGTCTGCAGAGTTGTGTCTCTCCTCCGAGTGGCTCCGCGTCGGGGGGCCCGCAGGAGTCTGGTGCCTTGTGGGCGGGTCCGGGTGGCGTTGGATGCGTTACATCTTTAAACATTACGGACCCCGTCTGTGTTGCGCCCCTCGTCATCTGGGTCTGGTCGCTCTTCGGTCTCTTCCCTCATTCACTCCTCCTGGAGATTATTGTTAGAAGCACAAGGGGCTGACTGACCAGCGTGCGGTGCTGTGCCCCGTTTCGGCTCCCTGTTTAACTTTGCGTTTTATAATAAAGCGTTTTTTGTTGAAATATACTATAAAGTTAAGGCCTTTGAGTAGTATAGAATTGCGGGGACTGGCACAATTAATATGCATGGAATGACAATTAATATGCTAATTAGACCCGCCCCCTCCTCCTCCACCCTCCCCCCGCTGTGCTTTGGTAGTTTTACTTGCACCTGAGGGTCATAAATCTTGTTGAGTACAATGGAAGCTTGACAGTTAAGCAATTAAGGCTGTCAATCAACTGTCAAAACGAAAAAAGGGTCATAAATTTAAGGTTCTGTAACAAAGGCGAGATGTTTTTCCTACCCATTCCACATCAGGCCACTTCTGCACCTGTTGCAGTTACCCACTCCACTCCTATTGTTTGTCGAACACGTGGCATACTCATTCCACTAGCTTTTAACAAAAGAACAATGCTTACCATTCAGCTGTCAAAATGAACAAAGCCCATGATGAATTAGGGCTGTGACAAAGAGAACCTAAGTCAGTTAACAGAGAAACAAGTTCTATTGTCCGGTGCAAGCCTTTATTTCTCATTCCACTGTCCCCATAACAAAGCCGGTTCCCTTTCCATTGTGGAAGAGATTCTATTGTGTGTGCCTTTCTATTGTCTGAGGCAAGCCTTCTTTAGAAAGACCATCTGGCATACTCATTCCACTGCTCCATAACAAAGCCGGTCCCTTTCCATTGTGTAAGAGATTGTATTGTGAGCCTTTCTATTGTCCTGGGCAAGACTAGTTTAGAAAGACCCCTGCGGCGTTCCCATTCCACAGCCTCCATAAAAAAGCCTGACCCTTTCCATTGTTCGTCGAGTACCTGGTAGCTTAACAAAGGAATCTGAAGGTTGCCTTATGCTCGTCCTGTACTTGTTTGCGTGAAAGAGAGAGAAACTTGTTTACCAACTCTGCGTAACAACGTCAGAGTCGGCCATCATGATTTTGCCTGAGGGACTGTGCTCTCCGATGTTTTACGAGATCCTACGAATATGCCCGAGCATAGTTAACAAGCATTCTGCTTGGCCCATTTCAGGGAGGGACTCTGAAAAGGCGCCTAATATACATTTCATTACATGCATTAAACCTCTGCGTGTGGATATCCATAGATCGGTGTTCGATTCTTACTGTAATCAAAAGTTTATTGCTAATGAGAAATTAATGATTGATATTATTATATCATACCTTAATTAATAAAAGGGAGTTCAGAGGGTTCTAGCTCGAATCTTACCCAGCGATACTCTAATGCTTAATAAATATTAAACTATGCGAGTATTGGGCGGTTAGATTAAAACGTGTTTAACAAATATAATTTAATGTATACGATATTACAATGTTTAACGAACTGTATTCTTAGGAACCAGAGGTCCATAGTTCGAATCCTGCCCTGCGAAACGCTATAATAACTATTAAGTTATTGAAGCAGCAGGCGGTAGGATTAAAATTGCATTTAACAACTATCATTGTTTATATTAAACCACCGCGTATACTTAGATATCCCGATGCCTAGACACCATTCTTTCTTCTTCTCCTCTCTTTTTTTCTATCTATCTCTTTCTTTCTCCACGACTTGTACACATTCAGGCGTTCACATATACACGAGCACTTGTACACACATCAGCAAACATACACTGGTGCACGCATGCACACACACGCACACACGTACATGTAAGTACACACACGCATACACATACACACACGCACATACATACAACAGTACACACACATACATACACCAGTACACACACGCATTCACGCACCTCATGCGTATACATACATACATACTATAGTGGTCTTACACTCACACTTACATATACATGGACACACACACATACACGCACACACACTCGCGTACATACATACATACATACATACATACATACATACATACATACATACATACATACACTGTTACACTTGCATACGCACACGACCACCCACACACACGCACACACACGTGCAAGCACATATGCCTGTTCACTTACACCCAACAGCACCAACCCACACACGCACACACCAACTCACGCGCATGTCCTGAATGAAAAGAGACAAAATGACGCAATAAAAAACTAATTATAGCTCGGGATGCAAGGCTCCATTTACGATTTGCTCGAAACCGGTCTTGATGAATGGGTTCATCTTCTAATAACTCAAAAACTAATTAAAATAAGGACAGTAAATAAACTTTATTACTTTTATGTCATTAGTTCCTTTCTTGTGCATGCATATTAGAGTCAAAGTGTCATGAGTTCGATCCTTAATTTTAAAATCTCAATTATCTCAGAAACTAGCAGGGATTAAGGTGCGGACCAAAGCACGATTTTTAGTTCCTACGATGAACAATTAATGCTTTATATAATTTCCAATCAGTTGTCCCTAGCTCGAATCCCGATCTTTCAGTGACTTCCTTAATTTTCCACTGTGTTCTAGAATATATCACTTAGATCGATGCTGTAGCTGCATACAGGTCTTTTAAACACAAGGTAATATTATAAATAATTTTGTTTCTGGCGTTCTGAGTTCGAATACCGATTCAATGAAGTTTACTTATAAACTTAATAACATAGTAAATAATTAAGACAAAGGCACCAAATAAACCTATTACGTTTAAGTTATCAGATAATATCTTGCGGTGTATATTAGGGTACCTGACGTCCTGGGTTCGATCCTTAAGTTTAAATCTCAATTATTGCAGAAACTAACAGAGATAGAGCTGTAGACGAAAGCATGTTTGATAGCACATACAATGAACAATTAATGCTGTATATAATTTCCAATCAGTTGCCCATAGTTCGAATCCCGATCTTTCAATGACTTCCTTAATTTTCCTCTGTACACTAGAATGTAACTGTATGCAGCTTTGTGTAACGACATTATGGATGTACTCCGTGAGAGAGAGAGAGAGAGCGAGAGAGGGAGAGAGAGAGCGAGAGGAAGTGAAACAAGTACGGATAGAAGTGCTGAGAGCCTCCGCGCATGCGCAGCAAGAGATGATGTCATTGGATGCAATAATCACGTGACGTGTAAGCATCACAGCCATGATGACGTGCCGGCATCGCCTGGAGGGGGTTTAGATCCCTATATAAACAGATATCTGCCCATGTTAGAACTGTTGTGTACTTATTAACTTTACATTCAAGTTTTAAAGAGCATTAAAAGCAACGTGTGCTGCAGACCGTCTACACATTCAGCACATATCAAAACGTGGCAACGCAAGGTGAGTTTTACATAACTATACAAAATCACTGTTGGCTTTTACAATACATTTAATTTTGTTTAAACGTTACAGTACATGAAAGACGAATCGTTACAAGGAGAATCATATTTTCTAATCTGTGCTTTACATTCTCTGCATACTCTTCTTCAGTTCACATGATTTTCGCCACACATTCTTCTTACATAAACATTCATACGATTTTCCCCCTCATTCTTTGTGTTACTATACACTCACATGATTTCCTCTATTCATTCTTTGTTCCCCTACAGGTTCATGCTTTGTTAACATTCACATGACTTTCTCTGCACATTCTTTGCTTCCATTAACATTCACACGATCTTCGCTACACATTCTTCTTACTTAAACATTGATACGACTTTCCCTCTCATTCTTTGCTTCACTACACACTCACATGATTTCCTCTACTCATTCTTTGTTCCCCCTGCAGGTTCATGCTCTGTTAACATTCAAATGACTTTCTCTGCACACTCTTTGCTTCCATTAACATTCACACGATCTTCGCTACACCTTCTTCTTACATAAACATTCATACGACTTTCCCCCACTCATTCTTTGTTTCACTATACATTCGCACACGATTTCCTCTACTCATTCTTTGGTTCTCTGCTGGCTCATCTTCAATGAACATTCACATGATTTTCTGTACTTATTCTTTGTTTCTCTACATATTCATAGGCTTACTTACAAAACATACACACCATAGTTCTAATATAAAGAAGTGTATAACTTGCTCTTCAACTTGAATAATGTAGTGAAAATAATAATTCATAACAATGTCTGTTACAGATTGTTTAGCTGATAGACTTAACAAGATGGTTGAAGAGCGTAGTTTCCTACCGACTCGTCGTGTTCAAGATCTCGAAATAGGTCTTAACTATGAGATAAAGTCCTTAAAGAGAGTTCAAACAAGATATGGTACCAGGATCGTATCTTCGCTGGAGGATTGTCAAGTGTTCTTGCCAGAGCGCTATAATTCGTTAACCGATCAAGAGATTGCAGAAATACCTGGGAACGTATACCTACAGTATAATGGCATGGCAGAGATGGGGAAATTTAGGACATGTAAATTGTCTTTTTTACATGCAAAGAAGGTGCGTAGAAGTGTCAAACTTAAGTATTGAATGTTCTCCCATTTCACAATGAAAATTCATAAGTAAAACAACGGACTCATTGATATTACATATAAAGATAAAAAAGATGCATATTATAGAATTTTATAAAAAATTCACGAAATCACAATATCACATGCTTTGAGTTTAATTATATCTAGCGCATTGAAATAACTCTAAATATCCGAATGTTTATACAAATCTTTGTGCTTCCTTTTACATGTGCCATATGCTTCATTTTACATGAATTCAACAAAAAATGTAATTCTTTTCAGGTTGCCTTTACTTGACCAAGATAGTTTTCTAAGACTTTCATTGTGTAATGTTTCAGGGTGTGCAATAAGAGGAAGAAGAAGAGGAATAGCCTGCTGGCATGCAAAGGATGCTGGCGCTTTTGGAGGGTGGAATAAACACCATCGGCAACTACAAGAAACATTTCGGCAAGAAACTGGTGCTGAGACATCTACATCACCGAAACACATTAAGACAGGATCCTTATATATAACATTACAGGGTATACGATGAAAAAATACGGACAATTTTGTATACAATTCAATGTATAGCTGGGAGTTAGCTCGAGCGAGTCTACCTATATTCACTGAAATTAAGCATTGTGAGCAATAATTTAAGTGACTGTGAAAATACTTTAAATAATGGTGAAATTTGTATCCTAAAAGACTTGAGCCCTGTATACATTAACAGCATTAAGACTGTTTGCCACGCTGGAATACAAATTATGAAAATAAAAAGACTTTCATTTAAATAATAAGGAAATTTGCATAACCTGCTGTTACAAGTGTAATGATATATACTGAAACAATGAGTCGGACGAGAAAGTGATGGAAATGTAAGATAAATAATAACAATAAAAGAATTAAGGTATGCTTTTACATAGTGTTTTTATTCATTAAAAATCCTTGCATTCCTAATGAAAAATAAATCATTACAATGATTAGTTTAAGTTATGTCACAATGATCAAAAAGAGAACCATCTTTAGATGCATTACTCGATCTTAAGTCAGAGCACCAAAAAATGACAAATCACGGCTTCTCCATTTTAGATGTGGTGTCACTATTCAGGTAAATTCCTGTAACACAACAGGTTGAGTATGCAGATCCGTGGTCCTAAATGGGTGAAACAGAGTCTTATCCGGCTTAACAGTCTTGAGGATCTCAGCATCAGAAAGTCGAATCACAAGCCTTCTCCACTCGATGAGTATAGGTTTAACAACAGCATTCTCTTCATCATGAGACGGTGTGAAGTATATAAATGTTCAACTTGACAAGGGATTCTAAACTCGTTGTTAGAGTCCAGAGCTGATGTACTATATGGTGAAAACACATGTTCCTCTTCTTAGTGATATTGTCGTTGAATCTCGGTGTCATTGAGGTGTCGGTAACATTGAAGATCCCCATGATTATAGGATTCTGAAGCCCAATAACTGTAGGAACTGCTGATTGCGTGATGTTAACCTGATGGGCGTCAAGGGCAGAGCATGATGTGTGCATCGAATCATTCCATTATTATATCCTCGACGTCGTTGTCTTCTTCTAAAATCTATAGGCATTATGCTTATATCCTTGTTTCTAAAGGCAATGATATCGCTGTTAGGCTCCCCTGTTTGCTCTATGAAGCGGATGTTTATGAACAACAGGTAAAATTTGATTTGATGGTTCCTGTGAAATACGGTATCCAGCCGTAACAGATGGGAAAACTGGTAGATGGCGTGTCCACTTTTACTATATAGGAAGGAGACTGATGCAATACTGCGCTAAATTCGTGTGATGCTCAATCTAAATATATTCACTAGAAAATCAGATTCAGACAGCTGATTAGATGGAATAACTTTGTCACTAAAGGGCCACAGAACGTTCCTATAGAACAATCACTGGAAAAAAATCAAGAGTGAAAGGACATTTTAATGAAATTTTATTATTATTATTATTATTATTATTATTATTATTATTATCATCATCATTATTATTATTATTATTATTATTATTATTATTATTATTATTATTATTATTCACTGATCTAATAAAGAAGACATTCGCATCCTAATATGAGGAATCTTTAAACGTCGGGCATACAAGGCAAGGTCTAGGTTACTCAATGCTTTTTCCGGGACAAGTATAGCTCTCTGCCTGAGCTTTTTGAATTCCCTTTCAGGCTCTACCTCCTCTTCGTTTCGGTGTTTCTTTCCTTATTCTTCTTCACTCGAAAACCTCTACCTCTTGCTTCAATTTCTCTGTTACGTCTCATCATTTCAGCAAGTTGTTTATCCGCGGCTTTTTTCTTATTTACAGCTGTAGCAATTTGTGATGCACATCCAGCGGTGGCACCTAGTGCTGCAATAATTGGTATGAGCGGTAGAAATCCTCCTCGTTTCTTCTTTTTGGACCCGCCGCCAAAAGATACCTTTCTCTCAATTTCTCTCTTATGCCTCATCATTTCCGCAGGTTGTTTATCTGCTGCCTTTTTCTTATTTACTGCTGAGGCGATTTGGGCTGCACCTCCAGCAGCAGCGCCTAGAGCTGCAATAATTGGTATGAGAGGTAGAAATCCTCCTCGCTTCTTCTTCGTGGTTCCCACACCTGGAGCTACCTTTCCCTTCATAATTGCTGTTACTAGTCACGCTGCCAACTTTTTCACCTAATGTAACATCAGATGTTTGCACGCTTTTCCAAGTCGTTTCAGCCAGATCTTGTCAGCAATGTTTCTCGAAGCAGAGACCTTACGCTGAGCGTAGGCAATGTCGCTAAGATTACACGATTCGTCTAACGGAATGATTCCAGGTTCTCCTCTCTTTAATTTTTCTCTAGCTTTACCCCAGTTCCCCAGTATATGTAACCAGGTAAATGTACTTCAACGGTTGCAGGCTAGTGAGAGAGTTAATTAAACCGAAACCTCATGCGAGCTTAACCACCTTAGCTCTCACGTTATACTAATCGATTTTATTCGAGATAGTTCTTTTATACTTTCTCATTAGCGTATATACATTAAGAGCGATTTATTTTATTTTAGCTGTCAAGCTAGAGCGGATGAAACAAGAATGCTCACAGCCTATTCATATGTTAGACTTTGAAAGCGATTTTAGACGTGAACTTAGTGGAAAACTGATTCATGTCAATGTCCTCGGCGTGCCCATCACGTAACCCATTCAGGGAAAAGGAGACCAGCAAAGGGAAAAATGTTACCAGCAATGAGAAAAACGTGACCAGCAAAGCGAAAAACGTGAACAGCAAAGGGAAAAATGTGACCAGCAAAGGGAAAAATGTGGCCAGCAAAGGGAAAAAAGGTGACCAGCAAAGGGAAAAATGTGACCAGCAAAGGGAAAAAGGTGAACAGCAAAGAGAAAAACGTGACCAGCAAAGGGAAAAAGGTGACCAGCAAAGGGAAAAAGGTGACCAGCAAAGGGAAAAATGTGACCAGCAAAGCAAAAAGGTGGCAGCAAAGGGAAAATGGTGACTAGCAAAGTGAAAAACGTGACCAGCAAAGGGAAAAAGGTGACCAGCAAAGGGAAAAACGTGACAAACAAAGGGAAAAAGGTGACCAGCAAAGGGAAAAAGGTGACCAGCAAAGGGAAAAACGTGACCAGAAAAGGGAAAAAGGTGAGCAGCAAAGGGAAAAACGTGACCAGCAAAGGGAAAAACGTGACCAACAAAGGGAAAAATGTGACCAGCAAAGGGAAAAAGGTGAGCAACAAAGGGAAAAAGGAGACCAGCAAAGGGAAAAAAGGTGACCAGCAAAGGGAAAAACGTGACCAGCAAAGGGAAAAACGTGACCAACAAAGGGAAAAATGTGACCAGCAAAGGGCAAAAGGTGAGCAACAAAGGGAAAAAGGAGACCAGCAAAGGGAAAAAAGGTGATCAGCAAAGGGAAAAAGGTGATCAGCAAAGGGAAAAAGGTGACCAGCAAAGGGGAAAACGTGACCAGCAAAGGGAAAAAGGTGACCAGCAAAGGGAAAAACGTGACCAGCAAAGGGAAAAACGTGACCAGCAAAGGGTAAAAGGTGACCAGCAAAGGGAAAAACGTGACTAGCAAAGGGAAAAAGGTGACCAGCAAAGGGAAAAACGTGACCAGCAAAGGGAAAAATGTGACCAGTAAAGGGGAAAAGGTGACCAGCAAACGGAAAAAAGGTGACCAGCAAAGGGTAAAACGTGACCAGCAAAGGGAAAAAGGTGACCAGCAAAGGGAAGAATGTGACCAGTAAAGGGAAAAAGGTGACCAGTAAAGGGAAAAATGTGATCAGCAATGGGAAAAAGGTGACCAGCAAAGGGAAAAAGGTGACCAGCAAAGGGAAAAAGGTGACCAGCAAAGGGATAAACGTGACCAGCAAAGGGAAAAATGAGACCAGCAAAGGGAAAAATGTGACCAGCGAAGGAAAAACGTTGACCAGCAAAGGGAAAAAGGTGACCAGCAAAGGGAAAAATGTGAGCAGCAAAGGGAAAAATGTGACCAGAAGAGGGAAAAAGGTGACCAGCAAAGGGAAAAAGGTGAGCAGCAAAGGGAAAAACGTGACCAGCAAAGGGAAAAAGGTGACCAGGAAAGGGAAAAACGTGACCAGCAAAGGGAAAAACGTGACCAGTAAAGGGAAAAAGTGACCAGCAAAGGGAAAAACGTGACCATCAAAGGAAAATACGTGACCAGCAAAGGGAAAAAGGTGACCAGCAAAGGGAAAAAAGTGACCAGCAAAGGGGAAAACGTGACCAGCAAAGGGAAAAAGGTGACCAGCAAAGGGAAAAACAGGACCAGCAATGGGAAAAACGTGACCAGCAAAGGGAAAAACGTTACCAGCAAAGGGAAAAAGGTGACCAGCAATGGGAAAAACGTGACCAGCAAAGGGAAAAAGGTGATCAGCAAAGGGAAAAGCGTGACCAGCAAAGGGAAAAAGGGGACCAGCAAAGGGAAAAATGTGACCAGCAAAGGGAAAAAAGGTGACCAGCAAAGGGAAAAAAGGTGACCAGCAAAGGGAAAAACGTGACCAGCTAAGGGAAAAAGGTGACCAGCAAAGGGAAAAATGTGACCAGTAAAGGGAAAAAGGTGACCAGTAAAGGGAAAAATGTGACCAGCAAAGGGAAAGAGGTGACCAGCAAAGGGAGAAAGGTGACCAGCAAAGGGAAAAAGGTGACCAGCAAAGCGAAAACGTGGCCAGCAAAGGGAAAAATGAGACCAGCAAATGGAAAAATGTGACCAGCAAAGGGAAAAAGTTGACCAGCAAAGGGAAAAAGGTGACCAGGAAAGGGAAAAATGTGAGCAGCAAAGGGAAAAATGTGACTAACAAAGGGAGAAAGGTGACCAGTAAAGGGAAAAATGGGACCAGCAAAGGGAAAAACGTGACCTACAAAGGGAAAAAGGTGACCAGCAAAGGGAAAAATGTGACCAGCAAAGGGAAAAAGGCAGCACAGGGAAAAAAGGTGACCAGCAAAGGGAAAATGACCAGTATCTCACTCAACTCTCGCATTCTCTGTGCTAACTATCAAGAAAACTTGTACTCTTACCTCCATGAATCCATTTCTAGCTACTTGAATCTGCTTGTGCTTTATGAGATAGTTATGATTAACGTAATTACAACTATTATGTGCGAATGCTACAATATTTTGCTTAGTCTAATTCGGACATGGCTTTTTATATGTATCAAAACCTGAGTATATATATATAAATACATAAATGTTAAAAAATAGCTCAGTCTCGTGTTATCGTATACGAATTAAACATCTACAGTATACATTAACTAGTTTATATATACTGCTTGAGCATGAACACTCACAAAGACGGACAATTACAGTCAATTTACGAGAATCTTGATTTTTCATATGTTTCCCAAGGGGGGAGTAATCGCTTTGTTAAGTGCTGCATATGTAATAGAACTTTAAAAAACAGCACAATTTCAAGCCTTAAGCAACATAGGAGAAGATGCTGTAAAGTGATGACCAGCTGTGCATTGACTACAACACCCAAACGAGATCCTGAAGTCTTCTCAAGTCCCGAAGAGGACAAAGTTATTCCATCTAATCAGCTGTCTGAATCTGATTTCCTAGTGAATGTATTTAGGTTGAGCATCACACGAATTTAGCGCAGTATTGCATCAGTCTCCTTCCTATATAGTAAAAGTGGACACTCCATCTACCAGTTTTCCCATCTGTTACCGCTGGATACCGTATTTCACAGGAACCATCAAATCAAATTTTACCTGTTGTTCATAAACATCCGCTTCATAGAGCAAACAGGGGAGCCTAACAGATATATCATTGCCTTTAGAAACAAGGATATAAGCATATTGCCTATAGATTTTAGAAGAAGTCAACGACATCGATGATATAATAATGGAATGATTCGACGCACACATCATGCTCTGCCCTTGACGCCCATCAGGTTAACATCACGCAATCAGCAGTTCCTACAGTTATTGGGCTTCAGAATCCTATAATCATGGGGATCTTCAATGTTACCGACACCTCAATGACACCGAGATTCAACGACAAGATCACTAAGAAGAGGAACATGTGTTTTCACCATATAATACATCAGCTCTGGACTCTAAAAACGAGTTTAGAATCCCTTGTTAAGTTGAACATTTATATACTTTACACCGTCTCAGGATGAAGAGAATGCTGTTGTTAAACCTATACTCATCGAGTGGAGAAGGCTTGTGATTCGACTTTCTGATGCTGAGATCCTCAAGACTGTTAAGCCGGATAAGACTCTGTTTCACCCATTTAGGACCACGGATCTGCATACTCAACCTGTTGTGTTACAGGAATTTACCTGAATAGTGACACCACATCTAAAATGGAGAAGCCTTGATTTGTCATTTTTTGGTGCTCTGACTTAAGATCGAGTAATGCATCTAAAGATGGTTCTCTTATTGATCATTGTGACATAACTTAAACTAATCATTGTAATGATTTATTTTTCATTAGGAATGCAAGGATTTGTAATGAATAAAAACACTATGTAAAAGCATACCTTAATTCTTTTATTTTTATTATTTATCTTACATTTCCATCACTTTCTGGTCCGAGTCATTGTTTCTGTATATATCATTACACTTGTAACAGCAGGTTATGCATATTTCCTTATTATTTAAATGAAAGTCTTTTTATTTTCATAATTTGTATTCAGCGTGGCAAACAGTCTTAATGCTGTTAATGTATACAGGGCTCAAGTCTTTTAGGATACAAATTTCACCATTATTTAAAGTATTTTCACAGTCACTTAAATTATTGCTCACAATGCTTAATTTCAGTGAATATAAGTAGACTCGCTCGAGCTAACTCTCAGCTATGCATTGAATTGTATACAAAATTGTCCGTATTTTTTCATCGTATACCCTGTAATGTTATATATAAGGATCCTGTCTTAATGTGTTTCGGTGATGTAGATGTCTCAGCACTCGTTTCTTGCCGAAATGTTTCTTGTAGGTGCCGATAGTGCTTATTCCACCCTCCAAAAGCGCCAGCATCCCTTGCATGCCAGCAGGCTATTCCTCTTCTTCTTCCTCTTATTGCACACCCTGAAACATTACACAATGAAAGTCTTAGAAAACTATCTTGGTCCAGTAAATGCAACCTGAAAAGAATTACATTTTTTGTTATGATACATGTAAAATGAAGCATATGGCACATGTAAAAGGAAGCACAAAGATTTGTATAAACATTCGGATATTTAGAGTTATTTCAATGCGCTAGATATAATTAAACTCAAAGCATGTGATATTGTGATTTCGTGAATTTTTTATAAAATTCTATAATATGCATCTTTTGTATCTTTATATGTAATATCAACGAGTGCGTTGTTTTATTTATGAATTTTTCATTGTGAAATGGGAGAACATTCAATACTTAAGTTTGACGCTTCTACGCACCTTCTTTGCATGTAAAAAAGACAATTTACATGTCCTAAATTTCCCCATCTCTGCCATGCCATTATACTGTAGGTATACGTTCCCAGGTATTTCTTCAATCGCTTGATCGGATAACGAATTATAGCGCTCTGGCAAGAACACTTGACAATCCTCCAGCGAAGATACGATCCTGGTACCATATCTTGTTTGAACTCTCTTTAAGGGCTTTATCTCATAGTTAAGACCTATTTCGAGATCTTGAACACGACGAGTCGGTAGGATACTACGCTCTTCAACCATCTTGTTAAGTCTATCAGCTAAACAATCTGTAACAGACATTGTCATGAATTATTATTTTCACTACATTATTCAAGTTGAAGAACAAGTTATACACTTCTTTATATTAGAACTAGGGTGTGTATGTTTTGTAAGTAAGCCTATGAATATGTAGAAAACAAAGAATAAGTACAGAAAAACATGTGAATGTTCATTGAAGATGAACCAGCATAGAATCAAAGAATGAGTAGAGGAAATCGTGTGCGAATGTATAGTGAAACAAAGAATGAGTGGGGGAAAATCGTATGAATGTTTATGTAAGAAGAATGTGTAGCGAAGATCCTGTGAATGTTAATGGAAGCAAAGAATGTGCAGAGAAAGTCATGTGAATGTTAACAGAGCATGAACCTGCAGGGGGAACAAAGAATGAGTAGAGGAAAACATTTGAGTGTATAATGAAACAAAGAATGAGGGGAAAGTCGTATGAATGTTTAAGTAAAAAGAATGTGTAGCGAAGATCGTGTGAATGTTAATAGAAGCAAAGAATGTGCAGAGAAAGTCATGTGAATGTTAACAGAGCATGAACCTGTAGGGGAACAAAGAATGAGTAGAGGAAATCATGTGAGTGTATAGTGAAACAAAGAATGAGGGGGAAAATCGTATGTATGTTTATGTAAGAAGAATGTGTGGCGAAAATAATGTGAACTGAAGAAGAGTATGCAGTGAAATCCATGTGAATGTAAAGCACAGATTAGAAAATATGATGCTCCTTGTAACGATTCGTCTTTCATGTACTGTAACGTTTAAACAAAATTAAATGTATTGTAAAAGCCAACAGTGATTTTGTATAGTTATGTAAAACTCACCTTGCATTGCAACGTTTTGATATGTGCTGAATGTGTGGACGGTCTGCAGTTCACGTTGCTTTTAATGCTCTTTAAAACTTGAATGTAAAGTTAATAAGTACACAACAGTTCTAACATGGGCAGATATCTGTTTATATAGGGATCTAAACCCCCTCCAGGCGATGCCGGCACGTCATCATGGCTGTGATGCTTACACGTCACGTGATTATTGCATCCAATGACATCATCTCTTGCTGCGCATGCGCGGAGGCTCTCAGCACTTCTATCCGTACTTGTTTCACTTCCTCTCGCTCTCTCTCTCCCTCTCTCGCTCTCTCTCTCTCTCTCTCACGGAGTACATCCATAATGTCGTTACACAAAGCTGCATACAGTTACATTCTAGTGTACAGAGGAAAATTAAGGAAGTCATTGGAATGATCGGGATTCGAACTATGGGCAACTGATTGGAAATTATATACAGCATTAATTGTTCATTGTATGTGCTATCAAACATGCTTTCGTCTACAGCTCTATCTCTGTTAGTTTCTGCAATAATTGAGATTTAAACTTAAGGATCGAACCCAGGACGTCAGGTACCCTAATATACACCGCAAGATATTATCTGATAACTTAAACGTAATAGGTTTATTTGGCGCCTTTGTCTTAATTATTTACTATGTTATTAAGTTTATAAGTAAACTTCATTGAATCGGTATTCGAACTCAGAACGCCAGAAACAAAATTATTTATAATATTACCTTGTGTTTAAAAGACCTGTATGCAGCTACAGCATCGATCTAAGTGATATATTCTAGAACACAGTGGAAAATTAAGGAAGTCACTGAAAGATCGGGATTCGAGCTAGGGTCAACTGATTGGAAATTATATAAAGCATTAATTGTTCATCGTAGGAACTAAAAATCGTGCTTTGGTCCGCACCTTAATCCCTGCTAGTTTCTGAGATAATTGAGATTTTAAAATTAAGGATCGAACTCATGACACTTTGACTCTAATATGCATGCACAAGAAAGGAACTAATGACATAAAAGTAATAAAGTTTATTTACTGTCTTTATTTTAATTAGTTTTTGAGTTATTACTAGATGAACCCATTCATCAAGACCGGTTTCGAGCAAATCGTAAATGGAGCCTTGCATCCCGAGCTATAATTAGTTTTTTATTGCGTCATTTTGTCTCTTTTCATTCAGGACATGCGCGTGAGTTAGTGTGTGCGTGTGTGGGTTGGTGCTGTTGGGTGTAAGTGAACAGGCATATGTGCTTGCACGTGTGTGTGTGCGTGTGTGTGGGTGGTCGTGTGCGTATGTGCAAGTGTAACAGTGTATGTATGTATGTACGCGAGTGTGTGTGCGTGTATGTGTGTGTGTCCATGTATATGTATGTGTGAGTGTAAGACCACTAGTGCATGTATGTATGTATACGCATGAGGTGCGTGAATGCGTGTGTGTACTGGTGTATGTATGTGTGTGTACTGTTGTATGTATGTGCGTGTGTGTATGTGTATGCGTGTGTGTACTTACATGTACGTGTGTGCGTGTGTGTGCCTGCGTGCACCAGTGTATGTTTGCTGATGTGTGTACAAGTGCTCGTGTATATGTGAACGCCTGAATGTGTACAAGTCGTGGAGAAAGAAAGAGATAGATAGAAAGAAAAAGAGAGAAGAAGAATGAATGGTGTCTAGGCATCGGGATATCTAAGTATACGCGGTGGTTTAATATAAACAATGATAGTTGTTAAATGCAATTTTAATCCGACCGCCTGCTGCTTCAATAACTTAATAGTTATTATAGCGTTTCGCAGGGCAGGATTCGAACTATGGACCTCTGGTTCCTAAGAATACAGTTCGTTAAACATTGTAATGTCGTGTACATTAAATTATATTTGTTAAACACGATTTAATCTGACCGCCCAATACTCTCATAGTTTAATATTTATTAAGCATTAGAGTATCGCTGGGTAAGATTCGAGCCAGAACCCTCTGAACGCTCTTTCATTAATTAGGGTAATGATACATAAAAAATTAAATTATATTTGTTAAATACATTTTAATCTGACCGTGCATAGTTTAATAGTTATTACACATTAGAGTTTCACTGGGTAAGATTCGATCTAGGACTCCCTGAACACCTTTTATTAATTAGGGTAATGATATATAAAAAAATTAAATTATATTTGTTAAATGCATTTTAATCTGACCTTTTATAGTTTAATATTTATTAAGCTTTAGAGTTCCACTTGGTAAGAGTCGAGCTACAATCCTCTGAACGCCCTTTTATTAATTAAGGTAATGATATAATAATATCAATCATTAATTTCTCACTAGCAATAATCTTTTGATTACAGTAAGAATCGAACACCGATCTATGGATATCCATACGCAGAGGTTTAATGCATGTAATGAAATGTATATTAGGCGCTTTTTCAGAGTCCCTGCCTGAAATGGGCCAAGCAGAATGCTTGTTAACTATGCTCGGGCATATTCGTAGGATCTCGTAAAACATCGGAGAGCACAGTCGCTCAGGCAAAATCATGATGGCCGACTCTGACGTTGTTACGCAGAGTTGGTAAACAAGTTTCTCTCTCTTTCACGCAAACAAGTACAGGACGAGCATAAGGCAACCTTCAGATTCCTTTGTTAAGCTACCAGGTACTCGACGAACAATGGAAAGGGTCAGGCTTTTTTATGGAGGCTGTGGAATGGGAACGCCGCAGGGGTCTTTCTAAACTAGTCTTGCCCAGGACAATAGAAAGGCTCACAATACAATCTCTTACACAATGGAAAGGGACCGGCTTTGTTATGGAGCAGTGGAATGAGTATGCCAGATGGTCTTTCTAAAGAAGGCTTGCCTCAGACAATAGAAAGGCACACACAATAGAATCTCTTCCACAATGGAAAGGGAACCGGCTTTGTTATGGGGACAGTGGAATGAGAAATAAAGGCTTGCACCGGACAATAGAACTTGTTTCTCTGTTAACTGACTTAGGTTCTCTTTGTCACAGCCCTAATTCATCATGGGCTTTGTTCATTTTGACAGCTGAATGGTAAGCATTGTTCTTTTGTTAAAAGCTAGTGGAATGAGTATGCCACGTGTTCGACAAACAATAGGAGTGGAGTGGGTAACTGCAACAGGTGCAGAAGTGGCCTGATGTGGAATGGGTAGGAAAAACATCTCGCCTTTGTTACAGAACCTTAAATTTATGACCCTTTTTTTCGTTTTGACAGTTGATTGACAGCCTTAATTGCTTAACTGTCAAGCTTCCATTGTACTCAATAAGATTTATGACCCTCAGGTGCAAGTAAAACTACCAAGGCACAGCGGGGGGGAGGGGGAGGGGGCGGGTCTAATTAGCATATTAATTGACATTCCATGCATATTAAGTGTGCCAGTCCCCGCAATTCTATACTACTCCTATGATTACGTTTATCATCATAAATTGAATGCCACAAAGAGGAATCGGAAATACTTTCTTTGCCGTGGAAAAAAATGTTCAACATAAAGCAATTCGTGGAGCTAAATTTTGAAGCCGTAACATTTGCTTCAAATTTTTGATGCTGCGTCTCGAAGTTGCATCCATTAGATAACGTTTAATGTTACCCGCTTTGTTGTTGAGTTCTACAATGTTGTCATCTCCTTGCTCGTTCTGCGTTGTCTGGTGCTTCAATGGTATAATGGTTATCTCAGGGTATGCGAGAGTGCAGTGTGAAAAGATAACACCTGTTTAATTTAATGTGTACTCAAATATTTTGTTTGGAAGGAGTCGCCCACTGTTGAGTTAAAGAATTACATTATTTGTATAATAGTAAAGAAACGAAGTCTCGGTTGCGTGAATCGCAGAAAATTTACTCGGAAAGATCCCTTACAACAGCCGCTAAATCTTTCTGACTCAAGAGTGTCACTGGACACTACACACCTTAAGATAAACTAAATACCACAATAGTAATCACTAGCGTCGTCACAAGAGTACGTCATGATTTAGTTAATAAGTGTAAGTCTGATTTAGAATGCACACTCTTTTCATCACTTAAGCTCCGCCTACTTATCGTTACTCCTACTAACGTTCCTACATACGCGGTCCAATCCTAAAACTCTACGTATGCGTATCTGATACTATTGCTCTACGGTGTCTCCTCGAATCTCAGAATTTTATTCCCTTTCTGATTTACAGAATTACTGTCCGCGTGACTTTGCAAACGTATTCAACTCAACCCTTAACCGCATTCCAGGAGCGTTTATGTTAACGTGTTCGCTACTCGGCTATTACAAATTTCTTTCCTTAACATGACACGCTAATGACCTTTTTCTCCGGATAAATGTTTTAACTCAGGCTTATTACATTATAAAGTGGTTTATCAAGAAATTTTTCATTGCAATTATTTCTCTATCTCACTGCCATTTCTTTATTTAATTATTTATATCTTCCTGTCAATAATTACGGTATCAAACTTTTGTTGCTGAAATTTTCAAATTCATAAAATGGATAGGAAATACGAAGGTCTGAGGTACCGTGTGTATAATATAACGTACAGTAACGCCATGGAAATCCCGATTCTGGAAGAAATATTAAATTGCATCTTCAACGTACTAAACTTTATGCATATATGGTGGGGGTGGATCTTCAGATTCAATAATTTTTAAACCAATTTTCGACACATGTTTATGAGGCGACATTGTGATCATTGCGATAGATCATATATAAGAATTACAAAACATCCGTTCAGGCATCTGCCAAGCGGGAACGCTAATTACGCTATTTAAACATCGAAACAGACTCAAAACACAGTGATATATAAACAGCAGGTTGTGGATATTTACTTCTAATTTGATAAAGGCGTTAATATGTACAAGAAGCGCTTAATCTACCAAATAACCAATATAGAGCGTTAATGTATCAATATATACAATATAAATATATACATATATTCATTCGATTGATTATTTTAATAGGTTGTTATTTACACTACAATATACTTCTCTAAAGTGAAATTATAAATTACAATAATTAGGATTGTGAAATATAAAAATGCAATGCTTTATTAATGTTTACTGTTTAGAATATGACAAACTACCATTATTTAATAGCTTTTATTTCTATTAAGGAAGTTCAGGGTATTAACAAGATTAGTGAACCGACCATATAAAACGTCTATAAACATGGCAAAAAGAACTGTAGATTATAAATACACCTATATATTAATTCATGCAATAAATGTAAGGTTTAGTTTCATATTACTAAACAAATGAAAACAACTAAGTTTTGTAGGCTAAACTACCATAAAATCTAAGTCCATGAAATAAGAATAGCACTTTCTAAAACCAAAACTAAAGTAAACAAATAAATACATTTGGGAGGAGTGACAATGCACTGCGAGTAATTAATTAATCTGTGAAATATAATCATATATCAGATTCCAAATTTATAGAATTTAGTAAACAGGTATGACATAAATATAACTTATTAATCACTGTAGAACATTTTCTTTAGGATTTGGGGATTTTAATAAAAATCTGCTATACAACCATGACAACGTGGCACCTTGGAGCCTTTACGCCCAAATTCCGCCATGCTCAGGAGTACGATTCTGCATAGAAATACCTAGCAGAATATCTATTACCCAACTTGCTCCTAGCCTCCAAGTGAGATAAAGTAACATTGGTAGTGTAATCTCATCCCTAAATAACTGTTTGTCCTAATTTACTTTGTTTCTTGTACCTTAAAACTCCAACGTGTCAAATTGCCTTTTCTTCTCATGCCGGTGCTCAACGTTTCAGTTTTTCACTTTGGCACAGTTTGAGCTCTAACTAACCCGTGACTTGTTTTTCGCTTTTCCTCGCATTCCTTCAACATTTTCTTCTACCCCTTGGTCCTCTTCTTCTCTTAGAGCACCTCGCTAAGAAGTGAGTATAGGTTTCTTTAGAGTCATTAAAACCGAGTCGTCACTTCATCTTTACTTTCCTCAATGCTGGAAGAAGATAATTTGAAGTTGTTTGGAAGCTGCTTGTAAAAATCTGAGAGACAAAAAAAAAGCTCGGGAAAACAGATGGTTCTTCTTAAAGCCCTAAACATCTAAAGGAATCGACTGTTACTAGCCCCTTGACTAATACTGCTAAAACATTCCAGCATCTTTAAACCTGCTTAATAAGATAGATTTTAATTCCAGGTGCTTTAGTTGGAAAGGATCGTTATTATGCGGTTCTTCACCCTATTAACAATAGGAGAGCATATCTGGGGAACATATGGTTATTACGTAGATTACAAGCAATCGAAAAACTATTTTAAAAAGTTCTGGATAAATGTCTATGTTATGTGACAGTTACTACTTACAACCGAGTGGGTTGTGTGTGACCCGCATTCAGGAGGTATGGGGCTCGATTCCAGGCGACCCCCACTTTTCGAGGGTTTTACCAGGTAGTCAGGCGAATGCTGTATTTTGGTTTCTTTCATCCTCCGAATTTCCTCTTCCTCTATTTCGTTCCATTAATCATTTAAATCATCCCTCACCCCGTTTGTTGTTTTAGGGTTGGAAGTGTTGGCGATGGTGTTCCGGTGCAGCGTTGCAAGGAAAATGGATGCTTTCTGTGAACTGTCTTCGTCGCTCGGGCTTCGGCTAGTTAGTGGGGTATAAGGGCGGCTCCTTGGTGGGCATCCCATTCTGCTTGTCCGACTGCCGAGGCGTCTATATCTGGAAACTGCAGGGACACTGTCATTGCCGTGTCGTCACTCCTGGTTCCGGTTGGCCGGTGTCTCCATGCACTTCATCCCTCCCTCCCCGCGGTACCCCCTCATGGGGCATCTTTACAATATCCTCATTCTTGGATCGGTGCCGAAACCCCTTCGATTCACAATGTAATCTTATATACTCATAATACTGTTATAATCAGTATTTAGTCCCTGTGTATACTGGTTAGGTTTTGAAAATCCTTGCAGATAGCAGATACACTCTGCAATTTATCAGCCTAGGTGGAAAAGAGGAAACGAGAGCACCTGGAACTCCGGATAACACTAACTTGTAAATTTGTATATCTACGTTTTCCTATCAGGTAGAGAAAGTATTGCATTCCACTTACAAATTAGATATAGAGATTTCATCGGAAATACGTGTTTTGAGGCCCCTTGAATAAAAAATACTTTTAGAAAAATATACATGTGTTTATGTGAGTGTGTGTGCGTGTGTGCGCGCGCGCGAGCTGTGTCTGTGTACACCATAGCTCAAGAACGAAATTCCCGGTAAATACCAAGCCTGGCGTCTAGGTTCAGCAGCTTCCGAAGATGCGACATGAAGATTTTCAAGAAAATCTATTACTTTTACATGCATACAATTTTCAACATTTTCAATACTCTCAAAAGTGATTCTAGGATTCAGATTAAAACACAACGCTTTTGACATACTTATGAAAAATCAAATTATATCTGTAATTTTCCGGGAACATTTTAAGTCCTCTTTATTTGCAGGGAATTTTGAAAATGTTGTATAACTGATGAACCATAAGAGACAGGCAAAAACGTACTACATAAAAATTTAGTTCTATTTAAAATACACAATGTGTTTAAAATAATCTCGTTTTGATTTTTTAATTTCTTTTCATGCTTTAAAATACTCTCACTGTGAAGTACTTTTTCGCGATGTCATGGAAAGAGTATGGAATTTCTAGGCCAGCATATAACGACCCGGTTTTTATACATCTGCTTTCGATTTGGTTTCTTCTATCCCCCTTGTACCTGTAACGTAATGTATAATGAATATATTTCTACAAAGTGTATATCGATTAACATGAAGTAGACAACAAGATTTCATAAGAATGGTTTGTAGAAGCCACATAAAATAAACAATATTAGAATGTGAATATAACGTAAGATTTTTTACATAATTTACACTTGTTTTAGCCTTTATTAATCAGGAATGAAAGTCGCATTCACGTTTACAAGTTCCTTAAAAGCTACTCTCGGTAAAAAAATTTAACACAACAATGTTATCTTTAATCTTACACATTTCTAGAATCTTTGTCCCTCCACGTGCGTCCCGCTTTTCAATTTTCGAGTGTGTAAGACTGGTTGTCTTATCTAATGTTGCACATATGGTTTTACAAAGTAAAGGTTTGAAGGCAAAGTTAGTTTTTGAAAAGCTGTCAGTAGTCTATTGTTTTTGTTGAAGCCTATAGCGTAACTACATCATCCTTTCTCCAGCTGGTCAACAGCTCGCAAAGTGTTAGGTAAGAAGTTAAAATACTATTAGGTTTAGTTTTGAAAGTTGTAGGATAATCAATCTATAATTCTCGCCGATCCTATAACTGAAGTGGACAAATTTGTGACCTGAATGCCCAAGTTATGGAGTTTTGTGTTATAAGAATTCAAAATAAGGGCTTTTAACCACACTTTAAAGGCACAATTTAACATGTTTTCCAGAATAGGATTTTGGTTCAATCAGATCATTAATATGATGGCAATTGAGCTCATTAATCAGATATACCATTTCCGGTGTATTTAAGTGGGTTTGAGAAATTTAATCCCTAAAACACCCCCATATATGAAGAAAATATACATTTTTAAGACTTGATACGTCATTTACAAAGTGTAAGCTTTCAGGTTGTAGAAATTTGATGTATGCTGTGCATTTCAGACATTCCAGCACACAAAGATTCATATATATGGAGATGTCCTTTATATAGATTATATAGAATATTTCAAAAATGTTTCGCCTAACTTCAGGTGTGCTTCCCTATATGTACACAATAAAAAATTTCATTACAGCATGTATCTGGAAATGCTTGGTTTTTGAGTTATGGCCTTCAAAATAGTGCTATTGACCGCAACGAGTTTCTTATCGCAGATTGTTTTCTTTACAGAATATGTTTCAAAGTGTCCACCTCTTGCTTGAATATAGACCCACATCGACGTCTCGTGGCCGTACGAACACGACCCCAAATCCAAGGAATATTGCACATTTGGTCACAACTTACCACAAATCCATTTTGAAGGGATTCCATGTCAGGCATCGGGGATGAATACACCCACGCTTTTAAATGGCTCCCACAAGTAGAAATCGATGGCGTTCAAATCGGGTGAGCGTGGTGGCCTAGAAATTAGGCCACCTCTACCTATCCATCAATCAGAGTACCTTTGATCCAAGTGCTGGCGAGCGGTACGACTGAAGTGTGCAGGGGCGTCATCATGCAAGAAGTGAGCTCGTTGACTTCACGACAGTAACTGTCTTCATACACATGAGGTGTGGTGTTTTCCAGGAAGTTTGTGTACGTCTGCCTGGTAATTCTGTTTACAAGTATATGGGGTCCAACCAACCGATCACAATGATACGGCCCACATGTTGAGAGCGTAACGCACTTGATGAAGAGATGAAAAAATGCATGTGGGTTTACATATGGCCGTATATGCTGATTGTGGCAATGTATAATGCTATCTCGTGTGAATTGCACTTCTCTGTAAATAATAATAAGGCAAGGAAGCTCAGATGTGTAGCACACTGCTGCACGAACCACTGGAAAACATCAATCGAGCACGGTAATCTGCTGGTGACAGTCTCTAGACAGTCGTATGAGGCACATTTACTTGCAACAGTATCCTTCGTGTACTGATAGAAGGAGTCATATGCACAGAATCCAGAATCTCTTCTATATTTGAAGTTGTAGATCCTGGTCCTCTCTTCTCCATACCAGGAGATGCAAACTTGCAATGAGGCACAGACGGCAATGGAGACGTTCAAATGTCTTCCGATCTGAACACCTTCGCCGTGGGTACCTCTCTTGGTACAAACGACGAGTCAGCGTACATAAAGTGAACTTCTACCAGCTCCTAATTTGAGCACAAAGCGCTCAGCCGAATGACAAACACAAAACTCAATGTACCTTTGAATGAACTGTCAGAGGTGTCCTGTTAATATCTTCTGTCACGGCAACTACCTGCGGGAAGAAAAACCTTCCGATGAATATCACTGTTTTGAAAACATTACTCGGAAACTAAACATTTCCGGACACATGTTGTAACGGACTTTTTTGTGTACATATGGGAAATGCATACCTAATGTATGCCCTCTATTTTTGAAACAACAACTGCAGGTAGCTATGGATCACTCCATTTTTAATGGTTGTTGCACCTTGTGTGTGTCTGGATAATTTTCTCCCAGTATGACGTTAGACTAACCTGCTGGTTTTGAGCTTTCAAATGCATAAATTAATCTAACTGTAACTTTTATAACATTTTTCTAAGGAAATAAAAAGAAATTAGCACTACGATATTGATGTAGATGTCTTTAAACATTGATACCCATGACTATATTTCGATAGATTATATTTCTACAAAGAAAAAATAATTATGTGACGTTATTTCAATGACGAAATTTGTAGAAGTTAACCCCCTCCAATAAAAAAGCTTAAATCGAATTCTAAAGTTGTAAATTATTAAGAGTGAGCGCAATATTCAAGATGAAAATTCACAAAAGGTGTCGAAAAAAGCTTTCGTTTAAATGTTCTTGTTCGGCGTGTCCCGACATGGCCACCGTATTATAATTTGTTAAAATTGTGATCAGGCGTACTAGAGGGATCTCAGTAAGGTTAAGAAGATAGGCGTCGTCATGATTTAATTTTTCACAGTAAAGAAAATCACTCTATAACCTATAATCTCAAAAACGTTTGACAAGTTTAAAACTGCATTACTCGCATGGAACTCATGTCTGAAAGTTGAAACAGAATGGATCAAACTTAGCAGGGCAAGCTTGAGGTATGAAGAACCGAAGCTTATTTTAAAATGGTGATTCAATCTTAAAAATATCGCTGAAGTTCAATGCGCGTGGAGGAGTGACTTTGTTAAACAATCACCAACACGCCTGACGCACAGCTCTGTGAGATGCATGGTACCGTTTGTTCTGTGTACAATGGAAAATCCAGAAAACCTGCTGTACAGGCTTTGCTTCTTAAGATTAGGCCTTAGAAAAGTTCACAATTTTGTCAGAGGTTGCCTATGAAATGTTTTCGTGAGACTGGACTTAGCAGTGCGAGTGTACAGCGCATTCTGAAAGCCGCTGAGTGGATAATGTACGCACCAAGATTATTGCATGCATTATATGAGGATAATCCTAATCGCTAGAGCTGTGTGAATGGTTTCAGCACATGGTATAAAAGATAAAGATACGCACGAAGGGAGGGGCCCTCGCAACCGGGGCAGAGCCGCAACTAGGCTGCAACGGTCCTTTTTGCTTCTACCACGGGAGGGATGAGAGGAGGGACCGAAATTACGATCAGATCCGGATGACAGAAACTGGGGGGTGCGACCTAACTGAGCAGTCCCTCAACGACGCCAGGGAAGAAACTCTACAGAGTGCACAGACACCGCCCAGTCGCAACCCGTCGAACAACAACACCTAGTCTACAAACCTGAAACAGATGACAAGAAAGATACTGTGTGCAGGAAATGAGACACAGGAGAATCGTGGTAGAATATGTACCACCTAGCATTGGCTTGCGGACCAGAGGATACTACGAAAAACCCATGGTCAGAGTGGGCGATCGCCGGAATTGAACCTTTCCAAATGCGAGTCGCATACGTTACCGTAGCGCCACCTCGCTCGGTCAGCACATTGTGAATGAAGTTAAAGGGTTTGTGATGGGGACTGGTCTGATGATGCCAAGTTCAAACTTAACGGAACAGCGAATCGTCATAATTGTTTAATGGGCAGCAGAAAATCTACACGTTCTTGTCGACAAGGAAGTTTATCAGCCGGAGGTAATTTGCTATTGTGGACTGTCATCTAGTGATTTACTAGGACCCTTGTACTTTGAAGGTACAGTCACTGATGTCAGGTATCTGGAAATGCTAAATACATTAATTGGTACAACTACACTTGCACTTTATGGAAAGAGTGAATTGTTGTATTAAGAGGAACTTCACAACATCACCGAGGTTTGCGAGCTTTCCTAGATGGGAATTAACACCAGACTTAACATCTCTGGATTTTTACTTTGGGCAATCCTGAAGAATGCTGTGTTTCGTAGGAAATCATCTACACTGATCACCAAAGTTTCCAGACCACATTTTCACTGAATACTCTTGTTGGCGTGATCTCACGAACACTGCATGAGTGTTCTTAACATCCCAGATGTGGCTGTTCTTGCTGCTGAAGTATCCGTGTCGTGTGAAGCTAGCATCATCGGTAAACAAGGCGTGCGCGGGAAATGTAGGATCTGCGATACTTGTTTACAGAAACCACTGGAAACACTGAACACGAGATGCGAAGTCCTTCGGCCCCAATCCCTGTACTTTCTGAATCATCTGCTGGGACCTTTCGTTTTGCCACCCTGTTTGAGTTAAATTGGGCTGTGCGTCTCAGACCTACCAAACCTAACCAGACGTAAGGGACAAGAAAGAGGCGATGTCACTTGACTCAGCGGTTGTAAACAAACAAAACGTCAAAGTGCAACGGCTGTGCCTCTCAAATCTATCCTACCGGATACGCTTCAAACAGGGATGAATAGCTCCATAACGATGCGTCGGAGGATGATGGTTACTTCACAAATTTATCGTCCCTCAGAGTTTGTCGCAGAGGTCCTGAAACATCCTGTAATTGGTACATTCTCGCAGTTCGTTCTCCTTGGACTAGTGGTACCGTGCTAGCCTGTGGTTCCCAAGGTCGCGGGTTCAAACCCGGCAGAGGGCGATGGATTTTTTCGGGCGTAAAAATCTTTAGCACGGCTTTCTTCGGAAGGGAAGTAAAGCCGGTGGTCCTGTGTCGTAGATATACGGCACGTAAAAGAACCTCAAGCCTGATAAAGGGGCCTCTGAGCAAAATTACCGATCTTTCACGCCCAATATAGAATGGGACGCTAAGAACCACAGCAGTTAAAGAATGTTCATAAATAAATAAAAAAAATTAAACACACAACAATGCCATTATCCGTTGTGTAGTAGTTACCATGCTAGCCTCTAATTCCCGAGGTCGTGGGTTCAAACCCGGCGGAGGGCGATGGGATTTTCGGGCGTAAAAATCCTTAGAATGGCTCCCATCGGGAAGTCTTGTGTCTAGATTTACGGCACGAAAGAAACCTCAAGCCTGATAAAGAGACATCTGAGCCAAATTACCGATCTTTCATATAGAATAGAAGTTAAGGAGCGTCCATGAATAAAGCTAAATGTTAAATTTTTAAACATACAAGATACTTAAGGCGTTTCATTATCGTTTGCATACAGTGAGTGCTGAACTTAGGTATTAGGGCATGCACAAAATAAACACTGCGATTCAACCTCCTTTTAGACATCCGTTGATAGTCTAAGGAATATTTACATAGGAATGTATGTCTTCACAAACTGAGCCTGGGCTTGGTTGTTCAATTGATATTTGGGTGCTGGCATTTTAAGTATGTTTAAATGCGATAGGCTCCTCTCATTACAATTTTACTGACATGTAAAAAGACCTCGTTGGGATAATACACCAGTGATGGTTTCATTACCTGTCAGATACTGCGTCGTAAAGTAGACAAGTCTTGGATTCAAACCATGAATATTCGACCTTCCTTGCCTACTCAACTTTCCAACTTATTGCCCTACATACGGTTATTAGCGCGAAACAATAATTATGAAGGATAAATTACCCGAAAATTAAAGTACTTGTTAAACTTTTAGGTAGATATCCGAAACATTTACACCAGAGAGAAGATTTAAAATCCCACAACCATCTCCTAATGGCTCAAAATACGGTACAGAACTAAAACACTTAGGAAAGGAAATCCCTACTTTAGGAATGTTATGGATACTTCACTCACCTAGCGTTTCAGATAGGATAAAGGAGAAATGACTAATGGTATGTTAGGTTATACAACAAAAGGAGACATCTCGTACACTTAGATCTATATAGATCCATTGCGGCCACCATCCAGCAGGAGGAAAGGATGAAGTGAAGAAACTGTCTACAGGCCACAGGCAGACAGGCCACAAAGATGCGCGGAAGTGCTTAACAATTCCAAGAGCTCTAGAAGACCAGCTAGAGCTGCCTAGATAGGGCAATGAACGACCAAGCAGTCTTCTAGAGTCCACGGGGAGTACCCTTTTCTTTGAGCAATCAACCGCAGAATCTGTCCGAGACCGCCATACGCCACCAAACCTAGAGGCACATCTGAAAGTCCTGAAGGAAAGGGAGTGTGAGGGAAAGAAAGTCGTGATTAGATGACAAATGAGCCCAGCATTCACCTACCCACCAGGGAAACCACGAAAAGTCCCAAGGTCAGAAAAACCCGGAACCTCCCGAACGCCACCCTCACTTGGTATTGTACAGTTTTACTTCGGTGCTATATAGGAAATTAATTTTGCTCGGTTCTCATAAATGCAGAAATGAACATTAAGCAAAATACTGTACAGCACTAAAATACTAGGAAAGGAAATCCCTACTTTAGGAATGGTATGGATGCTTCAGTCACCTAGCGTTTCAGAAAGGATAAAGGAGAAATGTATATTTCATTTCCACAAAAGGTAAGTAGACCGCAGGAAGATGCTGTTACAAATTGAATATTCGTGAAAGGTACTAGAAATGCTTTACATAGATATGCAAGGTGAAAACGTTTCAAAGAGAAAGGAAATACTGTAAAATGTATACCAAAATTGGATTTCTTAAAGAGACAGAAGATGTGTCTATATGTAACTAGGTAACTCGTAGGCTCAAGACGGGATATTTCCTTTTTATATCTTCATATTTCTGTCTCTCTCTCTCTTTGCACATTTCTTTCTCTTTTGCTTCCATGGCATATGCCGTCCTATGTAGAGGTCCAATCGTTTGTTTGAATATCTCTCTTCGTCAGTTTGTTTTAAGCGCCACGCTGTGTGTACATTACTCCACAGCTTCAGTGTTAATATTTTCTTTTTTTTTAGGTTTAGTTATTTTTACTTTCTTTTTGTTCTTGCTATTTACCAAGACCTTAAATTAAGTTGCAAATAAGTAATACCAAGAAAAGCGGTATTTTAGTTAACATCTTTTTGGCATTAATCTGACAAATGTTGAATCTTTTTTCCCTCTCTTCATCACATTTTTATAAATGTTTAACTTCCTTATTAGGGCTGGTAAAGCGGTGAATAGGACCGATTGTGTTCAAAAGAGGCGAGGTAAACTGAACTGAGATTTGCAGTATATTTGTGTGAAGAGGATAAAGGAAAACACAGGACAAAATATGTACATTGATGCAAATTAACCCATCCAAGCTTTTTACTAAAGCCAAACTAACACAGCACGGATGGAATATATATTGTTTCCAGTGTACATATTGTGCCATTTAACGTACCTAGTACTAAACTAAGTTTATAGTGTATATATGTCATTATAATAATACTTTTAAAATATCTACATATCTTTCATGACACAAAAATGCATTATTTTGGAATTTCTAATACAAAATTTAGCGTAAAATCCTATTTTTATGATAATAGTTGGAGTTGCCTCGTTTATGTTATAAGACTAAAGGCATGTGATTAAGTAAGCTTCATTCCATTGCATATTACACCATAATCATAATAAGAAAAAAATTGCACTATGTGGATGCAGCCTGTCTGACACTCTTTGGAGGTTCGAGGTTGAATCTTTATTCGAGTAAATTTAGGATCAGGATTAGTAACACGGGCAGGGACTCAGGAATTCAGCAGCTCCCGCAGGCCTTTGCAGTCTCTTTGTTACTTAAGTGACTTTGAGAGTAAGGGCGATCAGATCCGGACGACGATATGCGCCAGCAGGGACGGGATCCCTAATGATTCCAGAATTACACCAATCCTGACCTCTGCGCCGTCCTCAACACAAGAGTCCCGGGAACGAGTCCCCCTGGCCATCGAAGCGCCAGAGATAAGTGTTTACACAGTGCAAACTCCATTGTCCCGCCGCAAGGCACCAATTACCATAGCGTCGTTCTCTGTAGTCCAGAGATACAATGCTAGCCTCTGATGCCCGAAGGCGCGGATTCAAACCCGGCGTGGATATTTTCGGGCGTAAAAATCCGTATGCCTTCCTTCGGAAAGGAAATAAAGCCGGTGGTCCCGTATCGTAGATTTACGTCACGTAAAAGAATCTCAAGCCTAACAGAGACCCCTGAGCAAAACTTCCGGTCTTCCAAGAGGAATATAGAATGGGACACTAACGACCATAGTACTTAAAGAGCGCCCATAAATGAAACTCAATTTCTATTACCGTCGCCTGGTCAAGCAGCTCTAAAACATATGAGGATAAAACAGATGAAATAAATATTGGGGACAGGAAGTTCGAGTAGAAGGGGAAACATCTCAACATTCGCCTACTAACCCGAAAAAGCTACAAAAAACAGGACACAGTGGCCATCCCGACGGAATTCGAACCGAGCGCCTTCGGAATGCGAGCCTCACATGCTATCGCAGAGCCATCTGGTTCAGTTTCGGGTAAGTTACAACCTAAATGTTTTCCGAAGTAGATGGATGTCGGTTAACTAAACTTTAGAGTTAAAGTTTAATTTGAGCATCAATTCTACCATTTCGCTCATCCATGTCCGATATTGCATGCCAAGTTAAAGGAGGTTTAACAAAAAAGGGATAATAATATTTATGTTATTTTTTGCTAGTGGAATGGAGATTTTAAAATACAAGATGCTCTGCATTTAATTTTGCCTAAGAAAACTAAGCTTCAAACTGGGACAACAAGAAATGGTAGCACAAAAATAAATTATATAATTAGGCGTGTAACTGCTCGACAACCCAGACTGTAGTACCCCTCTCTAAGAGTCTACTAATAGGGTAACCAAATGGAACAGGATACTTAATGGGACCCACGTATTTTCCGCATATAGAACCTAAGAGTTAGCCTACGCATTCGTTATCAGAAAATATTTTCGTATCACATTTTGTTCTTACTAAACTATTTATAAAGCACTTAGTATATTTTTCCCACATTTAAAATTCCTAGAAGTAGTATTACTTCATATAGATGGTCGATTTTCATAGAAATTATGTTTAGTACTAGCTGGATTATCCGGGGTTTCATGAGTATCATTTTAAATCTCGAATGCCAAGTTTATTACTTCCTCGTTTCTCTATAGCTTTTTATGTATTTTATCCCTTATAACTGTGATATCACAATACCCCATAAATTTATAATAACGCGGACATCGTATTTCTGAGCTACTTAACATTCCAAGTTCTAGAAATCTTGTGTTGTCCATAAGCATCTTTAAGCAATGTTGAAGTAATTAGGTAAATATTGCAAGAAATGTTCAGGGTATTTTTCTTGAAAGTATCTTAAACATATGGTATTTTAATTAAAATCATTAGAGCCATTATTGAGCAAATCAAACTAAGGAAAAATTGTCCATGTAAAGCACAGTTTGAGTGGAGTTATTTTGTTGAAAACTTTTTGTATGATATACTAAGTTTGTACTGACCGAAATTTTAGTTTTTAAATTATGATGTTTACAGACACACAGGTGTGGGCGCGTACCTTTTTCTAAAAATGCTTTGTACTTTCTCTACCACGTACATAGTAGTTAGAGAAGATATTGAATTAATCCCAACAATTTGATATCGAGATTTCACCGAAGGACATGCTTTGAAGTCCCTTGTATTATAAAAAACAATTTACAGATAAAGTTCCTGTGTCCGTGTGTGTTGTGCGTGTGACTGTGAAGAGCATAACTCAAAAACGAAAAGTGTGATAAATACCAAACTTTGTATTTTAGTTTATTATCTTCCAAGGATGCGACAGGAAGATTTTTAAGAAATTTTCCAAACTTAAATTACCCTTTATATGAAAATGTTTCGAAATTGTTAATTTTCTTAAAAATGGCTCTAAGGATATTGATTAAAACATCGTATATTAAATATATTTTTATGACAAAACGTATATTCTGAATTTCTTGGGAATTGCCTGTGATATCTTCATTCGTAAAGAATTTTGTATAATCTTGTATATATCTGGTAAACGTTAAGCGATTGTTAACCCTAGACAGGTGGCGCATGTACGTTTTACATTAGTGGTGGCGCGGGGTCACTGGCGACCCCAGGAATAAAACGATTGTTGTAAATGGACCGAATTAATAAATTTATCTAATTATTGCTTACATATACCGAGTAATACATTATGTATTAAAATAACTGTTGGTTGTAGAAATCTACTTTAAAAAATAAAACAAAAACTTAGAATTGACAGTTCCTTGCAATTTGGACTGATGCGCAGCACAAAAATATATTTAAATGTTCACTTCACTCATAATCATAAAGTATCACAGTTAATGTGTTTTCTTTTCATCTCGACAATAAGAACATATGTTGATGCTCATATTATAATTCACACACAGCTCCTACACACGACTACACTATGGTCTTTGCACACCTGCTGCTTGCATTTTACACACGAAAGTTTTGTCTTTCTGTCTGCATTCTCGGACACACATTACACCTCATTCTTTTCTTCACTGGCAATTCCTGTTCTCGATTTTATGGTTGTGCTGCATTTATAAAATGCCGTATTTTCTCAAGCAGTAATTCTGTAGGAGACTTTGCATTTTTAGCTGCAGATTTTACACCTGGTAAGTGAGTCACTATCTTGTGGGAGCGAGTGCGTTAATTTTGAGGAGGCTGAACCATTTTCAATGCCGTAACTCGAGCCTCTTCTGCACTTTTCTCACTTTCAGTATCTGATCTCAGTATTTCAAGTTCATCTTCGGTTCCGCTGCCTTCACCACCTAATGCTTCCTCTTCTTCCACTTCCCTTATTAGGGCTAATAACCTTGCCTGATGTTCCTCATAACACATATTGATATAAAAACAGCACTACGTTTAAGACTAAAAAATACGTAAATAATATAACCACAACTTCTCGACGGTTCAGCTGAAAACACACTGTAACTACAGAAACAATATGTAGACATAACAGGCAACGGGAGAGGTGGCGTGGGGTATTTCCTGCCCTCATTTCAGCCGAAGAACACAAATAGCCTATATTCTAGGAATGTATGACCTGTATTTCAATGATAATGACCTCTAACAAAAGCCAAGGAATGCAGCAAAAGGTAAGGGAAAGGCAGGGTTCAGGTATCCGAAACCATTATATATAACTTGCAAATAAAACTGACTGGGGTCAGAAAATACCCCGCGCCACCTCTCTAGGGTTAAGAATGGTTTTATACCCATTAATGAATTATACAGTGTAGAGAAAGTCATGTGAATGGAACACGTGAGATTTTATTTTATTCAGGAAGTCTGAAATTATGTTTTGTGATAAATGCCGATATCAATGTTTGGGTGAAATGCAACCCTTCCTCTGCTAACACTAGTTAAATGGTAAAGAAGGTAAACAATACGTTGATTTTCAGATCACCCTCCCCGAACTAATCTTTCATGAACAGAAAATATATAATTTTGTATTTTCTTAGAATTACACTATTTTCATTAACGTTTCAAAATATTGAGATATTAATACTTATAGTACAATGTATATCTTGAATTTTTAGTTAAATGTCTGATTAATTCAATTTATTCGGACTACATTTTGTATAACGTTTTATAACTAGAAATCATAAGAAATAAAATAGGCTTACCCACGGAAAAATATATAGCTCATTGAAATATACCATTTGTGTCAAACAAAATTTGTTAGGGTATTAATGTTTTCCAAAATATCATCTTTATATGTGCATATTTTACCTTGGTGCTAATTCAACATATCAACATGGACGGCATTCATTTGTTTGCTATCAATAGTGTTCATACGCGTTTACTACCTAAGTTCCCGCTTATATTCAGAAATTAAAACAAGCGGATGTATATAATAATCTAGTGAGTTATAATAACACGAATTTCTCTACCCAATGTATTGTTATATGTTCTCTATTCTGAAAATTAATTATCAGAGTTTGTTTCTTCTCTCTTGCTTGTCAATTATGATAAATGTTTTCTGAAAATTTTAATTACACATTTTATTGTAGTTTCATAAAAGAACATAAGACGTTACAGCAATCAAATATTTAGAAAGACGTTTATAAAATTTATGTTGGAGTTATGTATTAATTCCCTTTGGGTGTTATAAGAGAAACAAACGAATCGATATACATTTTAGAACTGTGTAGCTTCAGGTACTCGAAAGTTCCGATAAGGAACGAAATACAACATGAGCAACTAAAGCTGCAAAAATGGCAGATAATACAAACTATATCATTTTAATGGCATCTACTTTTTTTGAAGTAATGTTTTCCTTCAAAATTGTTTGCAAATTATGCAGAATTCAACCATGATGAAGGCCTAAATATGTTATTCACAGAAATTCAAGCTATGCGTTAATTATTCGTCATATCGGCATGTGAAACACATGATATTTTAATAAGACTTGTTATAGAATTTTTTTACAAAATTAAAAGTAATTACAAATGTTCCAGTAAGGGGTAGTGGAAGAATACCATATGACTGTGCTATTTAAATTCATACTTAAATATTTTTTTGAAGTGCTGATTTCCAAGTATCCAATCTTTTATTTGTTTTTTTTTTTCCTTTTCATTGCTTGTGTTTTAAGACTTTTCACAATGATCAGTAAGAAAAGCACAAGCTTAATTTTAAGGCTAAAACATTCTTTTTCATGGAACCAGCAAAGTAATTGCCCGTTCTCTTGGCCAGAATAATGATAAATTGTTGAGATTAAAAATACGCAGTGCATAAATACCTCAGTGTGGTAATTATGTTTATCAACAGTGATAAACTTAATGCTTGGAGTTCTGGTGTTATGATAAAATGCAGTAATTAACAGCTGAATTTGTTCTTTAAACGACATTCTCTTGAAGGCGTTGAAGCACTTGGTTTGACTGTCAGCAGTCAAGAAAGTATTAGTAACTATTTGACAAATGTCCTTGTCCTTATCAACTGCTGCATAAAGTTAAAAATTGTATATTCTCACCCTCATCTTAATCCTTAATGAACTAAAAATTCCTGCTTTTATGCCTAAAATCCATTCTAATCTACGAATGTTCTGCATATAAACAGAATAACACTGATAATGAATTCTGCCAAGTCTTCCTTCCTTCATACATTTAATACAATATATCTGTTGACTATAAAAGGCCACAGTTTGATGATGAAGGCTATATAAAGTGGGGGTTTAATTTCATTACTCTTTTATACAATCTCGATAGTAATAAACAGGTAATGTATACGGAACCATTCTTTTCGAAAGTCCTTTGGTTAAAATATTTTCTAGCACCATAGCATACACTTTGTGGTGTTTAGTGGATACTAAATTCATCCTTTTATTCCGTTTTTTAAAATGGGTAATATGACCACCCCTCTTGATTCATTTGGTATATTCCTTGTTCTCCAGCACACGTTAAAGAATCCCAGCAAGGTGTTTTGTAAAAGGCAAGGTAAATATTTTACGTAATCGCGGTGAGTGATTAGTTCCTACAGAATTATTGTTTTAATTCGTTTATAACGCTATACTTCCAATATTTTCAGTATGATGTTTATATTCAGTTTTAATGAAATGCAGAGAGAACTTTATACTTAGCCAGATTGTATAGCTTTATCCGAATTTTAATGAACGAGTTAGTATTAAATAAGAGATTTCGCGTTTTAAACGAATTTAGTTTAATATTTTGACAGAAGTGATTTGGATTTTTGAATACTACTCCGAATAAACTAAATAAATAAATATTAACTATTATAGAACATAGGGATTTACGTGCTGATATTTGACACAAATAGTTTCCTGTGTCCTATACAAAAGTAAGAACGTAGCTTGGAAAGAAAACATATGAATGCTTTGACGTTGGATTTCACGCGGAAGGCCCGCATGTCTACAAGCCAGTAAACCCTTACACCTGCTTTTGGGCTTGGTTTGTATACAGGGTAATATTATGTACATTTAATCAGGTTAACAACTATAGGTCCTCCGCCGTAGCACAGTGTGTTGGAGCGTGGTACTCCGGTTTAGGCACTGAATTCACCACCATGTGGGTGCAGATATTTTGGTCAAAAACTAGTGGCCACACAATCTTGTGATACTTTTGAGGAGCCACAATAGGTAGCGGATGTGGGTTACCAAAGCCTATCAAGCCTGAAGGAAGCATTGGTGCTGGTCACATCTCACCGAGCGAGATGGCTCCGTGGTAATGTGCGAGACTCGTATTTGGAGTTCCTGGGTTAGATTTATGAAGCCAGTCACTTTGACCATAGGTTTTTTGTTGCAAGGAAAATGTTGGGGTAGTTTATCTTATATCACGAATTTCCTTTCCCTCATTTCCTATAATTTCGCATTCCTTTTCATACTTCAGTTAGGCTTAAGGTCTGTGCAGTGTCGTTCGGCGTCAAGACAGACGGCGCAGATTCTTGATCGTGGGACACTTCGTAGTTTCGTCCCTGCCAGGTCGAGTTCTCCCCGGTTCCGCCAGAGGGAAGCGTCACTGAGCTGCCCGCCGGTGTGACTAGGTCACCAAGCTTTATACCTTTATACCTTTGTCAGTCGGCCTGCCTGCGGCCTATAGCCTCCTGCGGTTCCTTCACCTCGTCCGTTCCTCCTGCAGGTGGTTGGCACGTGATCCGCGTTGGTTAGAGATGCGAGGTGTTCTTTAGCATTGTCATTGTCATCGCATCATCCCCCCATATTCGACTGTAGATCGTCTACCTCTGCTTTGCATATCTGCATGTGAAGTCGACACCCGGGTTTATTAGTGGAAGGACCAAAGAGCTTTAGTGTCACTGATTTATATATTTTATAAGCAAAAATAATCATGGTATAGAGAGAAAGAGAAAAAGGAGAGAGACACAGAGGCAGAGAGAGGGATAGAAATAGAGAAAGAGAGGATTCGCCAAATGAAGAACAAAAATTGTGTCCAGTGAGACTGGCTTATATCTATTTTTCAAAGTAAACTAAGTATACTTCATCTTACCTAGAGGTATGATGGATAATGTGGTACCGCAACAATGAGCGGTTGTTACGATAATGAATTTTATAATTTCAGAAAGCTTTAAGCGTAAATGTGGATTTCCATTAAAAATATCTTGATGTGTTACACTCACATGACTTTCTCTGCTCTTGTACAAACTATTTTTACAAACGCTTATTCTCCATCTACTTCATGTTAATCGAGATAAACATTTGCAGAGTCTATCTTATTGCAAATCTTCTTGTAGATGTAAGGGGAAAATATATTTACAAGGGCAATATAGAAATACAGTAGCCTTTAAGCACATACATATCTCTTAATAGCTGGTTGCTAGGTGCAGCACCATTCCCTTTGCCACAGATTATAACTCTTTGCATATCCAAGACAAAAAAATTAATAAGGAATTCCCATTTTAGAAAATAAGTATTGAAAAATTTAAGGGAATAACAAGCAATATCTCGAAAACGGTTCACTCAACAAAAGAATGTATGACATAAATTGTGTATTTTAACGCGATCTACATTTTTGTGTAGTAAAATTTTGTCTATCTCTTATGGTTTACCAGTTATGCAAAAGTCATTCACAATGAAGAATACTTTTGGAGACATTCCCAGAAAATTCAGGATATACATTTTATTTGTCATGAAAGTATCTTAAACCTATGATATTTTAATCAAAATCGTTAGAGCCATTTTTGAGAAAATTACCATTTTCGAAAAATTTTCCATGTAAAGGGTAATCTGGGGTGGGGGGATTTTCTTGAAAACCTTCGTGTCGCATCTCTGGAAGACACTGAACCTAAATACCAAGTTTGGTGTTTATCCGACTGTTCGTTTCTGAGTTATGCTGTTCACAGACAGACACACACACACACACACACACACACACACACACACACACACACACACATAGACACAGACAGACACACACACGGACATGTTTCCAAAAATGCTTTTTTTGGATTCAGGGTGTTTTAAAACATGTATTTCCGGTGAAATCTCGGTATCGAATTTTTGGGTGGAATACAATACTTCCCCTACTTACTGTACGTAGTAGAGAAAGTAAAAACACACCACTCGAAAGCAATGAATCCCTTTCGAGCCTATGGGGTCTAATGAAATGTCATACTGATGTTCCCATAGACACTGTTTTCCTAAGACAACCACAGTTATGGAATTTCTGTCTAATCCCTAGCATTTCCAGGCATCACATTACATTAGCAATATTACTGCATGTTCGCTAAATCTGCTTACGCCAAGCTAGAGAAACATCTGTTGCGTCTCAATTTCGATATCATTAGCAGGATCACGGAAAGGCACGCCAACTCGTGGGTTTCGGTGGAAAAGAGAACAATGAAAGCTTTTACCTATATAGGTTGCTTCCAACTTGCTGTCGTTTTCTCTTTGTGTGCTCGTTAGCAACTGTAAATGCTGCACGCAGGTAATGAGACCAATAATTCCTTTCATTAAGTAATTTCTTCGTCTTATTGTTTTTCAAGGAGCTTAAGGCTAAAGGTTTCATCACACAAGATATTGCCGGATTATTTTACAAAGAAATTCACACTTGATAGATAGGCCATTTCATTAAATGTACAATGGCAACTCCAGTAAAGTGTCTCGCTGAGAATGTCCCTACGCAGAATGTTGAACAACGTATGTAATGGAAAAAAAATTGTATAGAAATTATTTCAGGATATTTTTAACGGAGTCAGCATTTACGATTTTCATAGCTCTACTGTAAAAATAAATGACAATATTAAATAAAATGCAGGAAAAGGAGCGCCGCCCTGCTAAGGAGTATTATATAACCTTAAATGTAAACATTGTATGTAAAATCTTATTAATTTCTCTAGCTTTCTCTACTACGTATAGTAAGTAGGGGAAGTATTGCATTCCACCCTAAAATTCACCGGAAATACATGTTTTGATACCCCCTAAATTAAAAAAAAAGCATTTTTGGAAACATGTCCGTGTATGTGTCTGTGTATGTGTGACTGTGAACAGCATAACTCAGAAACGAACAGTCGGATAAACACCAAACTTGATATTTAGGTTCAGTATCTTCCAGAAATGCGACACAAAGGTTTTCAAGAAAATCCTCCTACCCTAGATTACTCTTTACGTGGAACATTTTTCGAAAATTTTAATTTTCTCAAAAACAGCTCTAACGATTTTTATTAAAATATCATATGTTTAATATATTTTCATGCCAAGTGAAATGTATATCTAGAATTTTCTGGGAATATCTCCAGCAGTATTCTTCATGTGAACGACTTTTGCATAACTTGTAAACCATAAGAGATAGACAAAATTTTACTACAAAAAATGTAGATCGCGTTAAAATAACCAATTTATGTCATATACATCTTTTTTGTTGAGTGAACCATTTTTGAGATATTGCTTGTTATTCCCTTAAGTTTTCTAATACTTATAATTTTTCTCAAATTCGTTACTCAATTTTTTTGTCCTGGTAATGCAAAGAAAATGGAATACTCCACATAGCAACCAGCTCTTAAAATATTTGACTATAGCGTAAAGCTTTCCAATTCCCTTTGCATCTAAAAGAAAATTAGCAATAAGACTAACATCTCGATAGCTCGATTATCATGAAGCATATGGAGAATAAGCGTTTTAAAAATAGTTTGTACAAGGGTAGAGAAGGTCATGTGAGTGTAACACATCAGATTTTGTTTATGAATCGCAATTTCAGAATGGACCTATGATTCACCACAACATACCCTTTTGGAGTGTTTATTGAAGCAGTACTATTGGTACCTCATTAATTAAGGTCAATTAATTTAATAATGCATATGATAATTAACCAACTCTAATAATATATGGACATAAAAAATATTCATTAAGGTCTGACTGAATACCGTTTCTTATGTATGTATATGTCTGTTAATATTACTTTAAGTGATTGTGTATAAGTAAATCATTTTTGGTGGAAACTGATGGCAGCTAAAACTTGAAGAATGTTGTTATTTCGGTGTAGAGAGAACTGCTAGGTAGAGAAATATACATTAGCTTAGCCTCGTTCTATTGTGTGTAGCATGCCGAGGGTGATTATTCGAAAGTGCCCTTGTTTTACCCAGTTAATCTTTGTGTGTTTTTACTGTTTTCGTTACAGCTTATTACGCAATTATACAACACACAGACACACACACACACACACACAAGCACATTCCCATGGCGAGACACGAACTCTCGACCCTCAGCTTGGCTGAGCGCCGGACCACGGCTACGAGGGCCGGAAGTCCCTTAGACGGTTGATAACAGAACACACAACAGACGAAATTAGTATGTCATGTGATTACTAGCAGCAAATGGTAGAGTTTTAAATGCTTAACGTGAACATGAAGCCACCAATGAAAGTTAAACAGGCAGATTTAAAATATTTTAATAAGGTGATAGTTGGTACCCACGCGTACGGGATGCTAGTTTAGCGCAAAGATGTAAATACGTGTTTTGTACTGCATTGAGTATGTAGTGTAATAATTCTGCGTTAATAATGTACTTTCACAACAAATACAGTATACTCAGATTAAGTAACAATATCTATGTTCGTCGAGGTACATTGTGTAAGCAGGAGATTTAATTGCAACAGCTACACGGGAACATAGAATTTTTTTTACTGTTACTGTTTACTGTACCTGCCCATCAGAATATAAGTTTAACCAATAGATAATTCATGTGTTATCAGCAAGAGTGTTAACCTTTAACATTCATTAGAAATAAATCCATGAGAAGTTTAATTCCACCCACTTGTCTTATTGTTCTGAACTGTGTACCATATATCCATACAAGTTCCTTCCGCTACTACGCCCTGATAAAGAGATACTTGTTCGACCGTGATATAAGCAGCAAGAGAAACAACATCTACAAGACAGTTCCTACATTAACATAATTAAATATTTAGGATTTCAGTAATTATGTGTTCCAGATTCAGCTTACAACAACGCGCCCAGATAATTATGTATAATCGTGTAGTGACCGTTGCATTATAACCCGCATTTTGTTGGGTAATGTTTAAAGTTCAATGGGGAGTTATGGTGTGGTATTTTGAGCAATCACCTAGTCAACATTTGACTTAGGCATTTCTATGGGCAAGCCGTACATGCACTGGAACCGTAGAACTCTAGTAACCTTAGTAGTTGTTCACATACACTACATAATTCCGGACACCTGGCTGAAAATGAAGTACAAGTTCGTGGCGCCCTCCATCGGTAATGCTGAAAGTCAATATGGTGTTGGCCCACCCTTAGCCTTGATGACAGCGTTCACTCTCGCAAACAGACTTTCAATCAGGTGCTGGAAGGTTTCTTGGAGAATAGCAGCCCATTCTTCACGGAGTACGGAACTGAGGAGAGGTATCGATGTAGGTCGGTGAGGTCTGGCACGAAGTCGGCGTTCCAAAACATCCCAAAGGTGTTCAATAGGATTCAAGTCAAGATTGTGTGCAGGCCAGTCCATTACACGGTTGTTATTGTCGTGTAACCACTCCGCCATAGCAAGTGCAGTATGAACAAGTGCTCAATCGTGTTGAAAGATGCAATCGCCATACCCGTATTGCTCTTCAACAGTGGGAAACAAGAAGGTGCTTAAACTATCAATGTCGGTCTGCGCTGTGATCGTGCCACGCAAAATAACAAGCGTTGCAAGCCCCCTCTAGGACGACCACACCATAACACCATCACCACCTCCTCCGAATTTCACTGTTGGCACTACACACGCTGGCAGATAACGTTCACCGGGTATTCGCCATACCCACACCCTGCCATCGGATCGCCACATTGTGTACCGTGATTCGTCACTCCACACAACGTTTTGCTAAAGTTCAGTCGGTAATTTTGACCCTCCTTACACCAAGCGAGGCGTCGTTTGGCATTTTCCAGCGTGATGTGTGGCTTATGAGCATCCGCTGGATGATGGAATCCAAGGTTTCTCACCTCACGCCTAACTGTCATAATATTTGGAGTGGATCCTGATGCAGTTTAGAATTCCTGTGTGATGGTCTGAATAGATGTTTGCCTATTACTCTTTATGACCCTCTTTAAATATCGGCGGTTTCTGTCAGTCAACAGACGAGGTCGGCCTGTACGCTTTTGTGCTGTGCATGTCCCTTCACGTTTCCACTTCACTATCACATCAGAAACAATGGACCTAAGGATGTTTAGGAGTGTGGAAATCTCGTGTACAGACTTCTGACACAAGTGACACCCAATCACCTGACCATGTTCTGCTGTTTCGCGATGTCTAATGACTACTGTGGTCGCAGTTAATGAGTACCAGGCAGTAGGTGGCAGCACAATGCACCTAAGATGAAAAACGTATGTTTGTGGGGGTGTCCGGATACTTTTGATCTAAAAGTGTGTCTGTTACATCTCTATGTTACATGTTAGGATGCCGTTTTACCAAAGTGCAATGAGTATCAATGAAGGAGGACATGAATATTTGCAGCATTATGCTCCTTAAAAGAGAAATAAGAAACTTTGTCACATTTTGTTTACGTTTAGAGTAGTTTTAAACCTCCTAAAACGGTATTAGGTATTCATGCGTATGTATTTAGGTTATAAACGAGATTTGTTTTACTTTGCTTAAGTTTTGCCCTAAATGTATTTTGTCATGCATTTTCTTTATCAAACAACTTCCAGTACATTATTTTTGTGGTTAAGTTCATGGTATTTTATTATATTGGATATTTACGGTTGGCACGTCAAGTTGCATTCAGGTAATTAATGTGTATCACAATATGCTTTCCACTAATTAGAGATTTAATATAGAAGATGTATAAAAACACTATACAAGAAACCAAATAAACGTTCAAAATAATAGGGGAACTCAAATTAAACGAAATCAAAGAAAACAAAAACTCAACATTTCCCATCTGTTTTAACGCAGTTGGGTTCTGAAGAGGATGAAATAACAAAGAAATAAAACAGAGGATTCCAAATTATATTTGCATATCTGCATGCATGTATTCTTTGTCCAACTGAGCCACTGTGTAGCCTGAGAACCGTCAGGTGGTATACAAAGGCTTGTCCATAGCCTTTCTCACTAAAGTAAGTCTTATTGGCATTTGCAGACATATTAATTATCAGATTACTTATTTTTAATTCTAAATTTAATCCCTTGGCACTGACTACTTCTATCTTCCACATATAGCGTCACCCTAATTACATATATCCTACTTCTAATTCTATAACCCATCCTTATGTCTATAAACTTCGCCCTGAATAACACCAAGTTATAAGGGACTGCTGAACTTCTGCAATAAAGTGTGCTATTATTTATATGAGCATATACTTTTCTATCAATCAGGATACGCATTCATTTAAAAAAACTCTCAGTTAAGGCAATATGACTTAGTTGCATGCATGACGAAGAAATAAAACGTTTTTTGGCATATAACTTTTGCTGCGAATTAGCTTGCACCCTAAACACGAATAATCGTTTGATAAAACCGTATTGTTGAGCTTGGAAAGTGTTGAAGATGCAACAACAAACAACTAACTGGTTGTAGATTACTTTCACTGTTGTTATGGGATTAAAACTTTTTGTCAACTATGTTTTATGCTCTTTAACGGTGATACCTTCAAAGTCAGAGACAAGCCTACCGATAATTGCATCATCTTTAACGTCCTAGTAACTACATTAATTTAAACGTAGTTAAACATGTTGCCAAGTCTAAAATTCACGCGTTTTGGGAAGAGGTTTCTTCTTGTGTAACAGCTGCCGTTGATACTTTTATTTTGCAGTGTACATGCAGGGAGGCAAGAAGTTCCCCGAGGGAGGTAGGAGAGAGTGAGAGACAAAAATAAAAACAAAGTTAACCTGTCTACTTTATCTGTAATATCTAGAGAAAGAGAGAGAGTGTGTGTATGTGAGAGAGAGAAAGAGAGAGATAGAGAGCGAAACAGAAAATAGCATAGTCAAAATGAAAAATTTAATAATACCAAGCTTGATGTCTATGTCGGATGGGTTTTAACCATACAAAGCGAAGATTTTTCTATACATTTTCTCACACTAAAATACTCTTTACGGAGAAAAAGTTTTTCATTAATTTTTATTTTCTCACAAATAGCTGCTAACGATTTCAATTAAATGTTCAAAAGCTGGCGAACAGAGAATAATATGAATTTCTGTAAATACCCAGTTATGTAATTTCATTAAATTTAATGTAACTGAGCAACCACATATAAACGAGGGCTTACTGTGGAAAAAACATGTTACGTAGCATTAGTGGAAGATTAAAGCCATATTCTGCAAACATTAAATTTTTTAAACTCACGATCTTGAAATGCATTATCTTAGAAACCGATTAATATATCAAGCCAAAATATTTACAGGATGTATATTCCTATCGTATAAGTTTACTGATATAATTTTATACAATTAGTGTGTTTATTAAGGAAGATGGGATGACTTTCTTAATCATTGATTAAAGTCAATTGATTAAAACTTATCACCAATTATTTTGTTTAAAAACAAAACATATTATTAAGACCAAAATACATTCACAACAAAACTTTAAAAAGCTGTTTTATCATACTGAAACTTAATTCCGGTTTCTGAAATAATTTCTGAAAAAAGAGTAACCTATATCCGAAAATGTTATTTATAGTAAAAACAGTTCAAAGAAAAATGTAGAAAACGAAGTTGTATATATTTACGAAGAAGGAAATCCCATGTCTTGACCACTCAAAAGTTGATATACGTAACTGTAAACAATAGCACAAATTTCAACAGTGAAACCTCATCATGTTTTGGGCTAAAATGTACCTCTCTACTCCAAAGTGTGTAATAATTAGATTTATTTCTGAAGTGATGCAGAATTCACTAACATGTCAGACATAGTATTATTTTAAAAATATAATTAAAATATTATATATAAAATTTAACAGGAAGATACAATTAATAAGAATCCACAAAACAACTAAGTGTCAGTTTTGGCAATTTCAGCCATTTAGCCTCCCCTTAAACGCTTCCCAACATTTAAGTTTTCTGAGGTCAAAGTTTACTTCAGTGTGACATTCATGAACATTTGAAAATGAGCGATTCTTTTTATCTCCGTCTTTCCCTCTCTCTCCTTCCTCTCTGCCCCTCTCGCTCCCTTCTTACACTAGCTCATATGCAGAAACTCTGTCATATCTCTGCATTGTTCATACTGACCAAATTCAGCTAACACTTACTTTCTGTTTCACGTTCATAGAGAAGGTAATGCACTGCATCCAAAAATTTGATACCGAGATTTCAACCGATTTACATGTTTTAAAGCCCCTGAATAACAAAAATAAACATTTTTATGAAATAGTCTGTGTGTGTATGTGTGTGTGTATGTGTGTGTTTGCGTCGTCCTCCGTGGTGTAGTGGCTACCATGCTAGCCTCTACCATCCGAGGGCGCGGGTTCAAACTCGGTGGAGGACGATGGATTTTTTTGGACGTAAAAATCTTTAGCATGGCTTCCTTCGGAAGGAAAGTAAAGCCGGTGGTCCCGTGTTGTAGATTTACGGCACGCAAAGGTACCTCAAGCCTGATAGAGAGGCCTCTGAGCAAAATTTCCGGTCTTTCACCCCCAATATAGAATGGGACGCTAAGGACCACAGCAGTTAAAGAGCGTCCATAAATAAAACTCAGTTTCATCGTGTGTTTATGTGTGTGTGTGTGTGTGTGTGTGTGTGAGCAGCATAAATAAGAAACGAAGATTCCAATAAATACCAAACTTGGTATTTAGGTTAGGTAGCTTGCAAACATGCGACACGAGGATTTTAAACAAAATATCCTACATCAAACTACCTTTTACATGGAAAATGTTTCGAAATTTTGATTTTATCAAAATGTCTCTATCGATTTTGATTAAAATACACTATATTAAATGACAAATAAAATGTATATCTTGAACTTTCTAGAATACGCTGTGAAGTCCTCTTCATTTGGAAGGAAATTTGTATAATCTTATATTGCTAGTAAACTTTAAGCGATAGAGAAAACGTACTGCAAAAAAATGTACATCTCATTATAGCACTCACTTATTTCAAATCACTTTTTGTGGCATCAGACATTTTTGAGATATCCGTGAAGAATGGTTCGAATTGTGCAATACTTGGTCATTCATTTTAAGTCCTGTCGATTTTCAATTTTTGTTCGCGATATCATAGAAAGAGTATAAAGTTTTAAGGGCAGTGGGTAGCGTACAGTTCTAAAACATTTGACTATTATTATTATTATTATTATTATTATTATAGCTCTATTTATTTTACGGCGCCTTATCTGCATGGTCATATCGCGACGGATCTGTTAGTGGGTAACTTTTAGAGCGATGTGTGGCGAACAGTTAGCCTTCTAGGTCTCATCCCTGTTGCCACTTGCTTCGTCATGTGTCCACAGAGAACCTACTGCATTGCAAACGGATCTTCTGCTTTGTGCCGTGCAAATGGCATTAGAGTGCCGTCCAGTCTAACTGCTTTCATATAGAAAGGCAGTTAACCTTCCAGATCTCATCCCTGTAACCATGTCATCGTGCTTTGGCACGTATCCACAGAGACCCAAGTGAATAGCAACTGGATCTTCTGCTTCATGCCGTGCAGATAGCATTAAGGTGCCGCCCAGTCTACCTGCTTACATTGTCTGTGAATAAATGGCACAGCATTCGCTATTAACATCTTTTTTACCATTTTTACTATTGTTTTAGACTTAAGGTGGGACCTTGGGTCGTGGTATTAAATATCCAATCCGGTATTTACCTTAGCGGCTGAGGGAAACCACGAAAAAGCCTCAGTCAGATTGGTCGGCTCACAGGATTTGAACCCGGACCTCACGTATGTGGACCACAGACGTAATTATTTCCGGAAAGGTTTAACTCGATTAAAATGAAGCAGATACAAAAATAGGCCATAAGAATAACTCGTATACCACTAATAAGCGATAGAGAGTAGACAAAGTCATTGCTAGGTGAATTAATCATAACCTCAGGTTAGTGTTAAGGCCAATTGACAACCTCATCACTAGTCCATCACTATTATAGTCAAGTGAAGTCAAGTCGTTGTCATACAAATTTATCCCTCATCTCTCTTCTACACATTCGCTGATTTGAAGATATACCGATAAAGTGTTACTTGTGGGCATTGAGTTCGTCTCTGGGTGGTACCCGCATTCGCGTTGCTGTATTCCTTACTTGAAGTACTGGCTAAGGCTGATGTATGGGGATAACTCCAAACAACGATCCAAATGTTATAAATACCAGCGAGAAAACCTGTCACTTTAGTTTTGGGCAGCTGATTTGGAAAAGTGTTTGAGGATAATAGGAATGGGGTCAGTATGGCTAAGAGCTGAAACAAATGACAAAAACATATGGAAAGGTGTTAAAAGAAGACTAAGAGACCTCAACCAACAGGAAATAAAATCGAATTGTAAAATTAAACCATCTCTAAGTCTAGCAAATGAAACAAAATTGAATTGGGGTAAAGAGGCATATATACTTAATTTAGAAGAAAGGAAAGATTAGGAATGGCATGGTTTGGACTGGGGGGCTGGAGGGCACAGAAAATGACTGACGATTCTGGCAGGAGAATCTGCCCATTCTATGATTTGGATGAGGACTGGGTACATATTTTGGCGGAATGTGCACAGTGGGAGAACCAGCGAACGATTAAACTGAAAGAAACGTTCTAAGTCTCTCAAGAAAGAGATTGGCATGTTGGGAGCTACTGGCTGACCAGAGGAACTGACAAAACATGGGAAAGTTTTTGGCTAAAGTGCGCGAAGCTAGCTCAAATTTGTTCAGTTAGACAAGGGTAATTTATCTCTATTTCCCTTTTTCTTGTTCCATTTTGTTGTGCTTTCTTTCTCTGTTGTTTATTTTGTCACCCTATTGTATCTTAAATATGCATGTACGGTCAATGACCCATGCAAAACATACTTGTGAAATAACTTCAATAATTTGAAACCAATAAAGATACCTTATCTATCTATCTATCTATCTATCTATCTATCTATCTATCTGTCTATCTATCTATCTATCTATCTATCTATCTATCTATCTATCTATCTATCTGTCTATCTGTCTATCTGTCTATCTGTCTATCTGTCTATCTGTCTATCTGTCTATCTGTCTGTCTGTCTGTCTGTCTGTCTGTCTGTCTGTCTGTCCGTCCGTCCGTCGGTCCGTCCGTCCGTCGGTCCGTCCGTCCGTCTGTCTGTCTGTCTGTCCGTCCGTCCGTCCGTCTGTCTGTCTGTCTGTCTGACTATCTATCTACTTTGATCCCAGTTAAGACTACTATAGCTCTCAGACATGGGTCTGTTGGTTGTCGATAAACTATAACCTCTGTGTAAGATATATAAAGGGTTATATACATATCCATATATACATATACATAAACATTTGTATATATACATATATATCCATATATATAAACATTTATTGTTCCCACTACGATTTAGATGTCTTCTTATTAAGCATTTTAGTTGAATACAGCTAAATTATACCTATCTCGAATATAATATTTTAATCACGACGTCCGTAGTCCCACTTTGTATTGAAGGAGATCCCCCCATTTTGAGATTTTATTAATCCCTCCGGTACTGCGTATTGCACATCGTTAAAATTTGCACGTCAAAGCCTGTATCGCTCCTGTAAAGCCTGTATATTCGTGCATCGCAGTTTTGTTGCAGAAATTCCACCTCTAATCTTTCATTTCTATTCCCCTTTACAACTGATACTTTTAGTGGATTTTATTTTCGCACTTTTTGATTTGGTAACTTATTTACACCTTCCCTTAAATCTTGAAGCTATACACAAAATATACCTTAAAAGTCTTACATGTTATTCCTAGATTCAAAGTTTCATCACATAATTTCGCAACCTTGTACCTTCTTTGCTATAATATCTGCATGGTGAGTGTACCAATTTGACCAAGCAACAAGAACATTTCTTCAGGTCTTTCACCTACTTTTATACACTAGCTTGTAGTCTACTCGTTCGCCAACCCTTGTGAGTGCGAGGGAACTGCTTTGCAACTATTTGTATGGCAAACGTATAACAGCGCCCGAGTTTACTCCTCATTAAGCTTATGCGCTACATAATAAATAAATATTATATATATTCTTATTAATATTCTGGTTATTTCGGTCTATTTGTCCTTTTTAACCTGTGATTTACCAGACTACTGAATGTTTATTTGAATATAGAAACCGAAAATTAGAGAAATTATGTATGAATACAGAAATGGCAAAAATGACTTAAAAATCCTTAGTAGAGAGATAAGCATTAGTATGCGGTAAAAGTAAACTGAATCCTGAATGTATTTGAATATACCGGATTATGGAATGACGGACTGGGAAACGAAAAAATTGCAATGGAAAACCTCAGTAGGCTGCATGTCCTAACCCGGTTCAACTGGACTTTAGGGATATGTCAATGAAGCGCTAATAAATTACATGCAGCTGCATAAATGTTATTTTCAATTATTCCTAAGGGATTTACTAATATGAATAAAGCTATGTAATCGTAGGTATACTCCGCTGCGTAATTCTAATGATTATTTTGATTAATGAATGTTCATAGGTTTTGTTAGGTTAAAATGAGCACAGGGTGATTTAAAGACTTGCGGAGACCTGCTGATTTCAGATTCTGCTTTAGGATTTCCTAGGGAATTTGTAGGCTAGCAGCAGTCGCGGCTAAATGAATGGTTGTTCATGTAAACAGTAGGTTCGTATATTAAACATTACAAGATATAATTAAAAAATAATAATCGCCATTAAGGCACAGACTCGTGAACGGGAAGTTTGAGATCCAAATCCCGCTAGAACTATCCTCTGTAAGGCATACCTGCCAAATACCAGGGAGATACTCTAAACTTAGGTCTAGAATGTTTTGTTCCCAAATTTACTTTCCCAATTATCATTTCATTTCATGTATCGTCAGTATGTACCCTTTGTAGTGCCAACTGCTATAAAAACGGCGTGTTAAACACTACTTAATGTGCACAGCTTTTACTTTCTCTACCCCTTACATAAAACAGATAGAGGAGTATTATGCTTCTCTAAATTATAAAAAAGCAATTTAAGAAAGAGCTCTACGGGAATTAAGATTTATTCGGCCGTTGCCGCCAGTCGGTTGTCTGCACATGACGTCAATACTTAGAAGCGAGTTTATCGCTAGTGCTTCAAGCAGAGGACTAGAGAAAGATAAGTGGAAGGGGTGGATGTTAGCTGTCCCGAGGTCACGTTGGTGAAACGGGACTTTTACTGTGCCTTTTACTTTGTCTCATAAGCTCGCAATATCAGCATGTATGCTGATAGGTAACTGAAATAATTGAGTGTTTTTTGTAGCATAGAGTGTCTCGGCTTTAATGGCAAAGCTTTAGCATTTTAATAAAAAAATAACTAAAGTAATCATTATAAACATTTTAAATTTTTTTAAATGTGTTTAAATATTTTAGTTACTTCTTCTGTTTTTAAAATAAAAACCAACCCGTTATGATTATTTTTCATGTTTTGTCTCGGGATTAGATGAAATTCTTGTTACAAATGGAGAATATCATTCACACTGAGGCTAATATCGTAGCGATAGACATACGGAAGTAGCACTTAACCTGCAAATTCCGTGATCGGTGATCACTTCCATCTCGCGTGCAATGTATAGTGAAAACCAGTTCTGCACCGCCGCTTTATATCAACCTGTTTATGAAGTCAGAAACGCATACAGTCCGAGGTTCAATTCCGCACCTCGCCTTTGAGTCAAAGGACTCCCTGAAATAATAATGACGTCATTCATTTAAAACTTCTAGCGGTAAAGGCGGAAGAAATTTGAAGACCCGTTATAGTGGGAAATTGTATCTACGCGTATCTGTCGCGATTATTGCAGGAAAACCCAGCATTATTCTCTTGTTGTTATTTTAACCTTAGTAAAAGAGAAGATCTGTCATTTCATTGGTTTCCTATTCGTTAATTTCCATCTATATATTCAAATTCTGGGTAAAGAAATTCTAGAAATTATTTAAGCCTTCAAAAGCTAATACAGCGTGTTTGCAGCGTTTCTCCCGGATGATTTCGGTAGTGAATCAAAGTTTAACAAGAGACTACTAAATTAAGATTTCACTTATAAGATCGGTGTATAGGGTTTATCCAGTTTATCATCCAGTTTACCTAAATTTAAAGAAAGTGCCAATATACTGAAGAAAACGTATGGTGAAGGGGTTTGGGCTGGTGGAAATTAAATTAACTTTAATTATTTTTAGAAATTATTTCTGCATATTTGGAAAACCACAAATTTAACAGATTAAATGAGAGATAATGTTCCATTCTTACGCTTCAGTGAGACATATTAAATAACGCAGAATAACAGTAAATACCATTATCGGAATCTAGTTTATTACCAAGTTATCCTCATGTATGTTTCCACTATGTGTACATGAACGTTAATTTGAATTTGAGTGAATTAAATCGCTACAGTTTCGAATAAAAAAAAACGCTTACATAATAAGATGGTAACTAGGAATTTCTATTTCATAAGGGAATTGCTGTATTAGCATAATTAACAATATATTGAGCAGGTTCAGTCATCGCTTGGTGGAATAAGGTATCTCCGAAGGTCACAAGCCATATGGGGAACGTTAGAAACGACGACGACAATAGTTCATGTTGTAAACGCGAGATGATTATATATATATATATATATATATATATATATATATATCGAATCGTGTGTTGTCATGACCTTCAGAATATAAAACATAACTGTGTGTGTGAGCATTATGTAAATATTCCTTATTTATTCGACAAAATGATCCTTGATTCAAAGGTGATCGTTTTAAAGCAACAAACTTAGCATGCTCTTCAAGTGCTTGTTAGCAATATTTTGTTTAATTTTGTTTAAAGCTGTGCTTGTAGTGCAATGAAATGACCTGTTTTAACTATTGTTTAGCCACAATACGACCAAGCTGTCAGAGCAACTTAAAACAAATATTAAGTGCTTAGCAATTTTAAAAATAAGTGTAAATTAATTCAAAGAGTTGGATATCTGTGACAAACACAAAGCTTTGAGAGTTTAATTAATTCACAGATGACAATTGGTATTAAAACAGTAGGTATAGCAAATACTACAAGAAATAGCTTCCCCGAACCTGATGGCTTAATCACATATTTTGAACTGTGAAGGATATTCTATCAGTGATCGGTTATTTATTTGACAATATGATGTGTGTTATTCACATGAATTTCTCCACTCACTATTTTACAGAAGAGAATTACAAAAATTCCGTTCTCTTTGCATGTTCACGAGGTAAAAAAAGCAATAATGTGTTTGTAAATTCAAATAAATGAAAAAGAATATCTCGCAAAGGGTTAGCACCACAAAATTGTTTCTTTCCCATACGTTGCAAGCTTTCACAACATTTACACTTTATGGGTAGCAAGATTTTGTCTATCTCTTACAGGTGACCAGTTATACAAAGGTCTTTCAGAATGAAGAAGTCTTCACAGGCTTTTACCAGAAAGTTCAACGTATACAGTTTAATTATCATGGAAATATCTTAGACATATTGTGTTTTAAAAAATATGAATACAGACATTTTTAGAAAACCAACAATAACGAAGCATTTCACAAGTAGAGGGTATTTTAAAATTGGGAAATATTTTTTGAAAATCCTTATTTCGTATCCTTGTAAGACACTGGACTTAAATACCAACTTTGGTGTTAAACTCAATTTTTGTTTTTCAGTTATATTGTTTGTTGAGTTTGAGGCAATTTCACACCTACGCACATACATACACACAGACATGTCCATATTGATTTTTTTATAAACTTATTTTTTGGTTTAATGCAGCCTTAGAATGGGTAATTCCGTTGAGTATTGAATTTTAGGGTTAAATGCAATACTTTCTCTACTTACTATAGGTAAGTAGTACAGAAAGTATAACTACATTAAACATAATTTATACCTTACTTTGCAGGACAAATATTGTGTTTTAGAGGGTATTTCAGTGATAAATCCTACGCTAAAACGCTTCTTTTATACCTGCATCTGACAGTAGTTGGAGTATTCGCACCGTGTTACGAAAAACAATTTCCTATGTGTTACATGCATATAACTTTTCCAAACCTCTATCGTTTATTAATGGTGATACAGATTATTCTACCTTTCCAACACGACTAGTGTGGAAGAACAGCTAATTCTCTTCTTACGAAAGCTTATTTTCCTATCTACTTTATCTAAATTGAGATAAAATTTACAAAAATAGCGACGTTACACTTTTTAGTTATAGATACAAAGGGAAAAGCCACAGTCAGATGTTTAAGAACTGAACACTATACGCTGGCCTTACAATTCCATGTTCTTTGCGTGCAATCACCAGAAACAACTGAATGTCGAAAATAATGGCAAAGTGTTGAGCAATTCGAACCATTAATAACGGATATCTCGAAAACGTCTGATGCCATAAAAAGATATTTGAAGTAATTGTGTGTTTTAAAGATATCTTTATTTTTTGTGTAGTACATTTTCTTCACCACTTAACGTTTACCAGTTATACAAAATTATACAATTTCCTTCCAAATGAAGAAGACTTCACAGGTTATTCCCAGAAAACTCAAGGTATACATTTTATTTCTAATGAAAACATCTTTAATATATGGTATTTTAATCAAAATCGTTACAGTCGATTTTAGAAAATAAAAATGTTCCATGTAAAGAGTAAAATACGAGTTGTTGAGTTTGAGGCACCGACAGACACACACACACAGACATGGAACCTTTTTTTTAAAATGCTTTTTCGGTTTAATGGAGCCTCAGAATATGCACAATTTTGCTGAAATTCTGTTGGGTATCGAATAAATTGTGGGGAAGAATTTCTTGAAAATCTTTTCTTGGAAAATACTGAACCTAAATACCAAGTTAGGTACTTATCCGACCTTTCATTTATTTAGTTATGCTGTTCACAGAAACACACAGGGACCTTTTTCTAATTTTTTTTATTCAGGTGGCCTCAAAACATATATTCCTGGTGAAATATCGATCCAACTACTAGTTACGTGGTAGAGAAAGTCAACATTGCTCAGCTTCCTTATAATTCCGTCCTCCCCCCTGAAAATGGTCTCTTCCTTTAATACTCAACTACACAGTTTAATGCATTTTTTCTAAAGAGGGATATCAACATTGCCTTCTTTCACAAATCACTAAATGTGTAACACGCGCTACACCACTCAACAGCATGTGAAAAAACGGACAGTCCTAGAGGAGCTTCCATTTGGAGTCGTTTTCATGTACCACTGGCGAAGGAAAAGAAAGCGTGTTGGTTTAACGGAAGGGTGACTTATGAACTGAGAGATTCAAAGCTCATCTTATCTCTTCCGTTTATTGCTTCATAAGCATTTAACTTTAAAAGTGTCCTTAAGTGACAAAAGGTATTTAAGCGGTGCGAAATCGCAATCTAGATATTTCAAGGCGCAGAGTATCAATGATGTTAATTCATTTTGTATTAAGTGTAATTACTAATGGTTTTGAGATAAACAGGGTTATAATTTACAGTAATACAAGAATATTATTAGAATTAATATTAATAACTAATGTTATATTACTACAATTTTATAATTTTCAATAATAATAACAGAATACTCATGTAATCTTTTGTTCTAAGCACAGGGATTCGACTCCAATAATAATGAACTAATGTATTTCCTGATTAAAATACGTTCTATAGCCTAAAAGGAGAATGTCAGATGGTTTCAGAAGCTAATGAGAGACAAGGATAATATATATTCAGTCTCGCTTTATCGAGCACTTTACTACGAAAATATTTCTTTTAGTGACAAGAACCATTCGCAATATGTATGTATAATAAGGGTTTTAGAACACAAAATGGTATACTATATCCCATACTATTTTGCTTTATATTTCCACAGTTACTGCATACAAAATACTAAGGTTTCATAGCATCTATTTTTGTCAAATATTTTATCAGATTATAACTTGAAGATATAGAATAAAATATTTTTCTGAGAATTATTCAGATCCAATAAACGAATGAACGACAATAACACTTTGGGACGTTGAAGATCAAAAGGTTTTCTTCGTGATTTTTATCCTACAATTTCTGTAGTATTTTGTTTCTCTGGTTAGCCTTCCAACAACTAAACGATACATTTGGATAACCATAGACATCATTGTTGAAGAGATACTGCAGAAAACGGCTGGTTTCATCAGGTACGCTAAATCTTTACGACGTGTAGCACAACAAGTCAGTGTTTCAAAAACCTCAGTACAACTCTCAAAAATGGAGTCTATGGAAATAATCCTCGCACCATAGATGATCTTAAAAACAATATAAGAACAGAAATTAGGGAGATTACCAACAAGAACTTATGCGTGTGAATGGTAATTTCATCAGAAGCTGCCGAGAATGTTTATCTGCCGAAGGACACCACTTTCAACACCGACTGTGAAAAGTAATTATGTTTGTTCAATAGGTAATCAATATATCGCAATAATCATCATAAAATCAGTAATAATATAGTATCAGTATCAATAATGGGAATAATAAACAGATACACTGAATATAGCGCGCGGAACACGCATCGCGACTACCGGCCTGATGGCTGTGGTACCGAACTGTACTAGGGGTGACATGCTACCTGTCCTTGGCTGCTTAGATGTGGATTGCACAATTTTGCCTCAAATAGGACCTCAGTGTACCCAATAGCAAGCTTTCCAGGAGGGAAGAAAACCCATATTGCTACAGGGAATCGGACGCGGGACTTCTCGCAATATAGGTGCAACCTCAGCACTTTTGGTGCGAGTGAAACGTATTTGAAAGTGTGCTCGTCTATTAAAGAAAGGAGGGGACCATGGGAATAATCTTTGTTACAATTAGAAAATCATTTTGTAGAAAGGTTCTTAAGCATATTAGATCTTCTACATTAATAAATTATAGCTCTATTCGGTTTTTTAGTTACAAATAATAAATGCTTTGGTAAATAAGAAATTTAAGAAAAGAAGTACAATATAAATGTATCTGAATGCCTAATTAGTTTCTCCTCCTATTCTAAAGACGAGGAAATGCTTCCAAACGTTCTTAAAAGCTTCTGCGTAAAAGTCTTATCGTTCTTTAGAACAGTAAGTTTGTGTTAATCAACAATTTCTGCGTGTAATTGTCCATCTACGTATAAGAAATAACGGGTCTTAACATTTATTCGGCCTTTATCGCCATTCGGTTTGAATGAATGACGTCAGTATTAGTTCAGCAAGGCCCTTGTCACAAAGGAGTAGTGCGGAATTGAACCCCAGATTGCATGCGTTTTTGACTTCGTAAAACAGCTTGATTCACTGCGGCGGTGGGGAACTATTTTTCACTAGGACATTTTAGCGTTCTTTTCACGCGAGATGTAAGTGGCCGCCAATTACACAATTTGCATGGTTGAGTGCTAAGCCGAGACTCTCTACGCTACAAAAACCGTCCAATTATTTGAATTATTTGTCATCATACATGCTGAGAGTGCAGGTTTACGAGACATAAGCGAAAATGTTCTAAATGTAAATACTGTAATGGTAGGAATCAAGCCCCCTTTTCACTAAGGTGACCTCCAAGCTTTGATATTCATTCCTCCCTCCCACTTATCTACACTGTGCTCTGCCAGAGGCACTGGTGATAAACTAGATTAAAACTATTGACGTCATGCGCAGGCAACCGACTGGCGGCAGCGACCGAAAAAATCTGAAGAGCCCGTATGATCAGCTATTATAGCTCAAATTCTGTCCGTAAACTTTAATGACTTGTGCAACATTAATAAATTTTCTTAAATTACAAAATAAAAGTAACTGATATACTTTTGGAGGGAAGGAAAGGTTCAGTTAACTCCTTGGCGTTGCAAACAATTTATTTCCAATTTTGTACATTTTCTAGGTTGATGAAAAAGCCTAGCTTCAGTACAACAAGGGTAGATGTTTAGGAACAGAGCGTTCTGTTTTGTTTACATTCTTATTATATGATGCTATTACATTCCATTCCTTGGACTACTGGAGCTAACACAGATCTTGCTTCTGAAGGTTTTATCGGTGTTGCTAGGTGAATAGGTGAAGAGTAAAAGGGAGCTGCTGAGAGCATTATGCACATTAAACCGTGTTTCACAAACCCAATTTCTGTTTCACACTCCATAAAAGCTCATTCTGAGGATGTTTGAGAGGTAGTTATACCCTCGCTACAGCTGTTGGTGCATATGGTTAAACTTTGAGTATGCGTCTGGAGACTGTTCTTATAGCAGGTGAAGTATCAGTAAGCTGAAAAGCCTAAGGCTAGCTAAACTGCCAGCTTCAGGTAAAATATGCAAATGTTACTATAGCACTGTTCAGTCAGGATGCTTTTGAAGTAAACTCATAACCATGGGGGTAGTTTATTCGGCTTTAAGTGTACTTGCAGCTACAATTGCGAGAAATATTGTGATACAAGCTAAATTACTGACGTTAATGTTTTACAGAAGTGTGTTAACTAATGCTAGCTTCTAAACAACTTCATAATAGTAGTAAATTATGTATTGTTATTCTATTAAAACAATTAATATCCTGCCTTTGGGTATCTGTGAGCAGCGTAATAAAAGAATCGGAAGATAAGGAACATTCAATTAAACACTGCTTCAACTAAGATTCTCAATAAAAACTCCCCACGCCCTAAACTACACTTTATAGAATAGAGTATACTTATTGGTCTTAAATATTTTTCACGTTCAAACTCTTACATCGTATGGGTCAGATAGACTGAACATCCTTATGTAATACACATGCTTCAGTCTATATTCAGCACACTGTACTTCAAAGTTAATAATATTTCACAAGAATTGGAAAGAAAAGAAACCGAGAAACTAACAACAAAAAGCACACAACAAAGCAGAAAAAGAAGAAGAAAACAGCTAGTTCACAAGCAAATGCTGTTGTTAACAAATAAATACCCGCCCCTAAGCTATTAATCCTCTCCCTCACAACCTTGTCCCTCTTCCTTACACTCCGACCTGAGCTGCATAGCCTTTTGTAAAAAAATGTACAAATTGCTCCCCCTTCCCCCTCCCATCCAGCAAGGTCCAGCAACCTTGTAACCCTCTCATTGAGTTAACAAGGGTGACTTGGGTTTGCAAGATTTTCTTGAAAATCTTTTTGTCGCATATTTTGAAGATACTGAACTTAAATACGAAGTTTCATATTTATCCTGCTTTTCGTTTTTGAGCTTTTCTGTTCACAAACGCAGACACACACACATACATACATACATATATAAGCATTCATACACACACACACACACACACACACACACACACATGCCTTACTAAAAATGCTTTCCTCTTATTTGAGAGGCATCAAAACATGTATTTCCGATGAAATCTTGATATTGAATTTCAGGGTGGAATGCAATACACACGTTGAAAGTAACACACCTTGGAGTAAGTAAAAGTGAATGAATATATAATGCAGCGTAAGCATATCTCACCCAACCCTGTTTTACGTTCAAGAGTGAATAAATTTTGCTCAGAGAATTACGTCAGTTGGGAACAAGCAAGCAATATTTACAAATATTTCTCTGGGCTGTTCTGTCCTAATACAATGTGCCAGATATAAATCCAAGATTCTCCTCTTTACACACGGTACAGACGCTTATGGCTTCTTTGTTAATAAATTTGATCGCTCGCCATGATCCCAGTCTGAACCAAGCAAGCTCTCGTTTGCTGATTCTATTTTCGGACAAAGTATGTTATTCTACACCCCATTCTGGTTTTAGTTTCGACGTAAGCTTAATGACATTTTCTCATTTCATTGTAACTGTACCTGCTGTCGATCTATATTTTTCAGTCGCTTCTTTACTTTTCTGCCACATTCGTTCTTCAAACAAAATATCACCCATCCCTATTCTTTCCAGCCCTCTCTGAATTTTCGCTGCTCACCTCTTGTACCATCCCGTTCTAAGCTTTTCCTTATAGCATATGTTCTTATAAGTGATTGAAGAAGTTTTATTTATTTTCCATATTTCCCAAAAATAGTTCTAACTATTTTGATTCTAATATCGTATATCAAATACGTTTCTATGAATTAATAAACATAATTATTGAATTTTCTGGGAGTCATATAACATAGCCTTCATTCTGAGATTGTAGTTTCCTGTAACTAGTCAAACCAATATCTAGGGTTATTTAAAATATACAATTTATGTCAAATAACGTTTAGTGTAGGACTAGTCGTGTTTTAAATATTTTATGTGATATCTTTAAGTTTTCCAAGATTGAGTGGTCATGCGTGTTGCGCGTCTATAAATAAATAAAAAACTCAAGACAATTCTCTTTCTCGCCACCCCCATGGGCTGATAACAAAATATAATACAAAAACAAAAGAAAACAAAAAACAAAATACGATATGCGAACGGTTACTCTTTTCCATATCATTCATGCACCAAGTTCATATTGTTTAATTTGAGATTATTTATAGTAAACAAAGTATCATGAGTGTTTGAAGTGAGTAGAAAAGTCATATTCTGTTTTAACACAATAATATATAAAGGATTAGATGAAGTTTTAATATTCATTTTGGCTAAATTGCCACACAGAGGACTGTGATTGGTACAAATCCAGCTAAATTTCTGCTTAAACAGTACAAATGGATAGCGGTTAAACACTGCTGGTCAGTAGCTTTAACTAACCAGTGTGAACTTCCGTGACATTGGGATTAATGAGGGGTATTCTTTGGGCTAGTTTCCCTTTGGGCGAGAAAGTGTTTGCGGTTGTTGTCCCTTGGCACTGATTTCACACTTTTCGGCAACAGGCTGACCGCTTCCTATTGTTTTCTAACGCAGGAAACAACTTCGATCTATAATTCTGCGTGAACGTCTTGGTAAATTACAGTGCATTTAATAAAAACGAAATTTACAGACTACGAGGTAACACACCAATGTGAATATTCTACTAGTTTATTTTATTTTCGTGAATTAATGAATATTTCAAAATCGTTATAAGCATCTTTGTTAAGGCTTTTAATCCTGGGATAGAAGCACTTGAGGGGACAAGGTCTACTACCCGAATGCTGCGTCATCTACCTCTTTCAAACACAAATTCATTTAGTATTAGGAAGTAGGCAATATCGGAAATTAGGCTGCATAATGGCGCTTTCTTTATACTTGTTAACCCACTCACGTTTTTCGAAATGTGAGAAAATACTACAACGTATTTCTTAAGAAAACTGTACCCATATATGTTTTGGGCAAAGAAGTTGCTCTGTACAAAACTATAATTCTAATAGCTTCCTAAATTTGCCATTTTACTTTGCAATACTGATAATTTCTCTTCGAGTGATACAAACCAGGTTTTATTTTATTCTTAAATGTATATGATATAATGATGATTAAACATGTTCATTGTGCTCCTTTTTACTTTCTCTATCATTACTGTAGAAGGTAGAGAAAGTATAGTACTCTAGTAAACTATTCATATCTAAATATCACCGCAGACACACGGTTTGAGGTCCCTGATTAAAAAAACATTTTGGTAAAAGATTCGCCTGCGCGTATGCGTGTGTGTTTCTGTCTGTCTGTCTGTGGGCAGCATAACTGAAAAAAAAATGCTGGTATTTTAATTCAGCATCTCTCAAGGATCCACCACAAAATACCATTTACGTGATAGTGCTCCTTTAATTTTGATTTCGTCAAAATACCTCTAACGATTTTGATTAAAATAGTATATGTTTAGGATAGGTATTTAGAATCTAATCAAACGAATATCTTGAATTTTCTGTGAATAGTCTCTTCATATATATAACGTTTTGGGTCCAGCCATCACTTGGTGGAATGGAATTTCTCCAAAGATCGTCAGAGACCATATGGGGAATTTTGAAGCAAACAGTATAACTACTCTTGAGGCTCAATATCCAAATATATCTATTGTTATGAGGAACATTTACTCAGTGATTAAAATTTACAGAATAGGTTTGAATGCCAGAAATTCCCACCTTTTGTTACTTCTCCGACTATAAATTGTACATTTCTATATAAGGAATTGTATGAGAGTTACAGCAAATATATTTTTAAGTGCATGAGTCGTAAACAACTAAAACTAATGTTTGCGCACCTCTGCATACGTGAGAAAACATAAGTATGGAATACAGTACCGTGTATAAAACCTGAACTCCGTACTTGCAGGATAGGCGAATTGTTTCATGCAAGTGTTACTCGCGGATGGACAGACAACACGATCTTAATACTCTTTATTATTACACTAATAATAAACAATGTACGCTCCGCAGTACGCACCTAGAAAATGAGTAACAATGTTCGTCGAAATCCGAAAGATTATCTATTTAACATCTTCTGCACTTCAAAGGTTAGACAAGAATATTTGTTCGAGCTTCAAAGTGTGTGTCTCACCATTCTTTGCTTGGACATCCTGGATGCCTTTTGTCTTTCGGATTGAAATTTTGAGTATCTGCTCTTCATGAGATGCCACCTTGCGGTATTCTGTGCGTCTGTTGTCTCCATTCGTTTCTATATTTGTTATTATTTCTTCTGAATAGCATATTTCGAAATTTTATTATACTTTATAATTCGATAATTTATTTAATCTAGGCTTTTACTGATCCTAGAAACCTAATTTCGGCAGCTTATATAATACTTTCTTCTGCTACAGTCAGTGTGTGTGTGTATGTTTCAGGTACATAAGGAAAAGCAGGCACGCTCGTTACTCTATAAAAACTCATTTGAATTTCTTTTCTCCTCTTCGAAAACATGGTTAGCGTACTTTTAAAATCGCATTCATATATTATATGGCTGATATAATTCTTATACTTTAAAGCTTCTGACTTGCTCTCAGAAGTATCCTTTAAGACAATTTTGGTCCTAACGCTGTATTTATCTTGAAAAGACATTAACTGAATTTTAATGTGTAAAATATTTTAGAATAATTTTTCATTGCAGTTTTTCTTTTCCCAAAACAGAAATAAATAAAACATTGCTGTAGCTGCACTTCTTTTAACACACATTTTAAACGTGCTTGTAGTTAAGCTATGATGCGTAAATTTAAAGAAACTGCAGAAAACTTCGAAAGCTATAGTTTGGCCTACAGCATATAGGCATATATCGTTGCAGAATATTTAAGCAAAGTTTGAGTTACTGGAGTAGATTGGCGTGCCGAAACAAGCGAAGTGAACTCGAAGATTCGTGATTCAAAGTTAGTCCTTGGATAAGCTATTATAATTGTTCAATTTTGATACTTTATTCCCTGAAACGAAGACTTAACCATATCGTAATTATGTTCATGAACTTATAAAGAAACATTTTGACACATATTGAAATTGAGAGTACTTTGGATAGCCTTCTAAGCAGCTAATAGTGCCCAGTTTTTTAAACATTTGAATATAATTTCAGTCTCTTATATTACCATTATAACTCCACTGAAAAGTGAAATTAAAGTATTTCTACAAACGTTTACCTCATTAACGTGAAGTAGATAGAAAAGCAAGATTACGTAAGAATATTTTGTATAAGATATGTAAAATATAGTGCGTAGAGAAAGTTATGTGAACATAATACATCGGTTACCGACGGAGGCTTGATAACGTGTGCGAGTCGCTTTCTGGATGTCCCGGGTTCGATCCCCTTCTCTGACCAATGGCTTTTTGTGGATTCTCCGGGGTCGGCAGACGAATGCTAGGGTGGTTTGTTTCCTAACACGATTTCCTTTCCAGAATGTCCCCTTCGTTCCGTTTCCTTCCCATCTTTCAGGCGTGCTTCTAGGTTTCGTGGCTTATGGCGATGCCGTAAGATGGCGCAAATGCTCAGTGGAAAGAGTTATGCCCGTAAATATCAGAGGGCTGGCTGTTTAGTGGGTCCTTCATGGCCCTCTCTCAGCAACTCCAGCGGTGGGACGGATTTGTGAGCTTGGAAATATTAGAGACTTCCGCGCGTCTCTGTGGCGTGTCTGCCTACAGCCTGTAACCTCCTGTATTTCCTTTCCTTCATCCCTTCCTCCTGGGGATACCAGCCGCAACAAATCTGTGCAGGTAGCTGCGCGTGATGTGCCTCCTCCTTGAAACACCTATACATATACATAGCTTTTTGTTTGTTTGTTTGTTGGTTTTTTGTGGAGGGAACGCTTTTTGTTAATAAATTCTGAAACAGGCTACAAGGAACGATCGTAGAAAAGTATTCTGAATCATCTTGGTGGTGGTTGTGAAATGGGTTTTCCAATCGAAACATAATGGGAAAATTTCCTTGGCATAGCTCTCAGCTGTGTATTTCACCAAAAAGACACCCTTGGCGCACTATGCTGGAGCCTGAAATTACTGAAGTGCGAGGAAGGAGTTTGACACATTCTTATCGCCGTTCGTTGTCATGTCTCAGTTTGTAAATATTGCTTGCTTGTTCCCAACTGACGTAATTCTCTGAGCAAAATTTATTCACTCTTGAACGTAAAACAGGGTTGGGTGAGATATGCTTACGCTGCATTATATATTCATTCACTTTTACTTACTCCAAGGTGTGTTACTTTCAACGTGTGTATTGCATTCCACCCTGAAATTCAATATCAAGATTTCATCGGAAATACATGTTTTGATGCCTCTCAAATAAGAGGAAAGCATTTTTAGTAAGGCATGTGTGTGTGTGTGTGTGTGTGTGTGTGTATGAATGCTTATATATGTATGTATGTATGTGTGTGTGTCTGCGTTTGTGAACAGAAAAGCTCAAAAACGAAAAGCAGGATAAATATGAAACTTCGTATTTAAGTTCAGTATCTTCAAAATATGCGACACAAAGATTTTCAAGAAAATCTTGCAAACCCAAATCACCCTTTATATGGAAAAATTTTGATATTATTGATTTTATCCAAAATGGCTCTAACGATTTTGATTAAAATCTTATATATGTAGTAGGTATTGTCTTTACGTTGGAGTTGTTTATTTAGCTCCACATATGGACGTTAATTTGAAGAAGATTGTTTGTTACGTAATATACTGCTACGTATGAGAATCCGATTTGAAGATGTATTTTTGTTATTACGCTCCAAGTTTAAAAAAAAATATTTATTAACTTTATTATTAAACTGCTTCTATAGATATTATTTATGTTTGTTTTTGCCTTGGCTGCTTCAGTATTACTTTAGAGACACGTTTCTCTTAATCAGGGCGTGGTGCGACAAGAATGTAGGCTTGCAAGGATTTTAAGTTTAAATTCACTTCTTTTTATTAATCCGACACAAATTAAACAGCACTACACTGATATCAAAAGCTGTCAGATTCTTTAACTTAATACTTGCACTTTGTTAACGCGTATATATAATTTTCGTTTCACACGAATACGTAATATTTCTTTAGAGAAAACATCTTTCATCCGGTCACTACCAAGGTCTGCAGGCAACTGAACATATTTCAATCGTCAAAACCCGTAAGCTTATGTTTTTCAAGTCTCTGATTGGTTAATCCTATTCAAATAGAATACCTGCATTTAATTAAAGCTTTTTCTGGCTGTTGATTGACTATTTTAAAAACTGTCACACAATTTACGTTATTGCTGCCCTAATCATGACTAGTAGTATTCAAACTCTCAAACTCATTATTGCCTCAAGGTTATCTCATTGTTACCTCATTGTTAGCAACTTTAAACGTATTATTCTCACAGCTTTTACACTATTAAATTACTAATGTATTCACATAACATTATTAAACATGTTTACAATAATACAAGCATTTGCAATGACTGTTACATACATTTTAAAATTATTAGATACATATTGCTGCAAGGCGCGCTGTTATTGAATTTACATATTATATAATTTAGTTGAAATTATTCATGTGTTAAAAATACTGCCTCATATATTTTATATAAATGGATATTTATACAAATAATAATAATAATAATAATATATATATATATATATATTGAATTTTATGGGAATTGTGTGTATAATTTTGTATAACGGGTATAAGAGTTATACATTATTTGTTTAAATTGCTATCGCTTTTCAGTTCACGCGATATAAGTTAAAGAGTATGGCATTTAAAGGCCCCCTTTTAAACCCTAATTATCTATTCGGTTTCCTCTATCCCCCTTGAACATACAAGGAAATGTGTAATGAAAGTATTCCTGCAATGTTTATTTCGATTAACATGAACTATATAAACAGGCTTAAGGTCTATCTTAAACATAGAAGATGATAATAGTGATGATGATGGTAGTGATGAAGTATATTGTAAAAATAAGGCTTTCTTATGAACGTGTATAGAAGCTATGCAAATATAAACGATATTGGGTAGAGAAATTCATTGACGTGTAACACACCCGATTTTTCGATCGCTACCCTTTAATGTTAGGTGATTAAGATCTTTATCGTAGAGATATGTGTGCAGAAGTTATAAAAATTACAAAACATTTTCACTACCAATCTTTGACTGCTGATTCTTTCTTCTTTACCTTTCTCAAATGAGGGTGAATTGCATAATGGAGGAAAAGGGATTAATTAAGGAAGCTGACTGTCGAGGGTTATTAGCATACAAAATTCTCTTATAAACTATTAAAATCAGCATAAGTGCAGGAGCAATAAATGATGAAGGAATTAATTACATTATAACACTAAAAGGCACATATTTGTGTAGGTTTGTTCATATGCCTATCGGTTTATGAGGTTGGGTATTTAAGAGTGGAAAACTGTTACAAAATGGTATGCAATTATTCTGATTTATATTAATACTCCCTCAAAATGTATAACTTTCTGGCGAAACACTTCACACAGGAATTAAGTTTTTATTTATAAATAAGAATTTGAAAAAAAATTGTATAAACACGTCTCTCATAAGTTGAAATCGAGATAGAAAGGTCACTTTGTGCGATTTTATGCGAATCACTGCATTCAGAGTTAACATTTTCTGCATACAATTCTAGAAAAAATCAATTTTAAAAACTTTTCTTGTCATTAGAACAAAAATAAACACACTTTATAAACAAAGCCTGCCAAGAATTTGCAGCTGGCAAAATGCCGCAGATAAGAACTGAAATTCTAATAATAGGACTGAGTAACAGTCGTAAGGAAAATGTTAATTAATTCACTATTAGTTTCAGATTAGTTTTTATGGAAGACCTTCTAAATTGAAAATTCTTTATAAAATGAATATAATAACATTTAGTAGTACCATTGTCGTTAACGCACCTGAAATTTAGTGCTACACTTACATTCACAACAGTCTTCGTTTCTTACTATCATGCATACGCAAGAGCAGAGAATTTGGTAATATACTCCATTTTTATCCTGAGCTTAAGTTTTCAGAAAGCAAACTTTTCTTGCGCTGTTCTCCCTTTTCAAGTCTTACTTTGTATTCTTATAGAAGCTTGGACTAGACCTTATAAATCCTATGCTGAAATACTGCTTTCATGCCAGGCTGCTTAGCTTACCATCTTTCTCTTGCTACACTTCTGCTAGCGCATTCCAAGCAAGAGAAAGAAATGGAACTTTTACTTTTGTATAGTTGTTATATATGTGTTAAATTCTATACACTACTAAGAGGAATTATAGATAAACATAAACCGTGTAAAATTTAATATTATAGGCGGATACATTCTGCTATGGGAAACATCCTGACAGATGTAAAAATGATGATGATATTGATGATGCTGTAAAAGATGATCATAGAACTGAAAACTCATTAATGCATCAAAACCAAGAACAACAAGAGAGACATATGATCATTTCTCAATACTAAATTTGTTGTTTTCACCACAAGTTAATCTTCTTATCATGCTATCTCGTTTTCGTAATAAATTACTACTCCAAACTGTCATGTTATTTTATGCCAGTAATATCGCTGGTATTAATCACTTACAACTCGTTTCAAACTCCGCATTTCTTGTGTGTTTATAGGGTTTAACAAATTGCTGACGGAAATCTCATCATAGATGTTCATATTTTTGCTTCCTTGTCGTTGATTATTATTGAAAACTATCTTGGTGTTAGGAGAAACGAATTTAAGGTAATATTTAAGTAAAATTAATCACTATGAATATAATATAATGAAATATTTAAATAATCGAATATAAATATCTATCTAAATACCACTTAAGATTTGTTTATAAATATGGGAGACAACAAGAACAACAAAGAACTAATATTGTGGAAGTTATTGAAACATTCTTGTATATTTTATAATTTGGTTTCAAATTTATAAATAATCACAATCATGCTGTACTACTTTCTCCTTTAAGCAACACACGGTATTCCTATCCCTTATAATGTGATAATCTGGAAATGTCGAACTACAAGCATAACTGCCCCTCAGAGATTTTGGCAACAGAAGCTTGCTGCATATCGTTCGTACAGAAAACAAATCTTTGGGCCTTTTAATACAGTTTGGACACTTACTCGGACCACATTTACTAATGATGATGCTGAAATAGAAGGCAAAGGACGTGGATGAATGGTGATCTGATGAGCTGCTAAAGGCTGAAAAAGTAAGGCATCACTATCATTTCTCTATCAGTATATCGCAGGCACTCTTGTTTTATTGTCTAATTTGTGTAGTCAACCTAAACTTCTTTGATGATATCGGAAGCTTTGATTTGAGAAACAACTGATGGTGACTTTACTCGAACTGTAGGCTTGCTTCGTTTTGACTGTATCAGTATTTTATTATTAAACTCCCTCACATTTACTCATGCATTCATACTTTCAGACTGGGGGGATAGGGAATGATTCTGGTTAAAGAAACATTCCTCGCTTGAAATCAAACCCGAGACCCTTGGTTTGAGAAACTAGGGAAACTCGACCATGGAGGCAGTCTGCAGGAACGTTTAGTGACAGATTGGTAGTACCTTATTTTTTATTACCGATATTACCTGGATCAGTGAATACTAAAGACGTTAATTTTGCTGAGGGACTAGCCATTCCAGAAAATGTGGTTCATGCATGCTGGCGCCCAGGCGTATTCTTTCCACATTTTTGGATGAAAAATTAACGCTAATATATAAGCAAGGGCAGATCGGTAGCAGGAAGTTTCTCGCTTTAGCCTACTCTTTCCTCAATAGTAACTACCTTAGACTTAGATGGCGACTCCCAAAATCCAACGATGGTATGCTGATGCTTCAAAAATACTTCTTCGTGGAACTTCAGCAGGTACGTGAAGATGAGAAATACAAATTCTTACGGCGCATTTATGGATGTATTCCATGAATGCAATAGCATTGAGCACATTCCTGTGTACGTATGAGTACATGTGCTCGTATATCAGAAAGTTGCATTATAGGACCTATGTAAATTACACATTTATTTGGTTTAGTTGCTTTCACCGCCCAAAATATTGCATTTTGGTTGCAAACACCTACAAAATTCGTTCGGCATCGCTCCGACAAATAAAGCGCAGAGCTTAAGATATGTGTTAACATTTCTGGACCAGAGCAACCGTGAATTCAAATATGATAATGAAATAGGTAGTTATACCGAAATAAAAGAAAGCATCACAGTGTAATTTACTGAAGGGCTTGTTCATTATTGCATACAATGTACTAGCTGGGTGCAAGCCACTATGTTTTCTACTAACTTAAGTAAGTCATAGGTGTTCATCGCTGTTCCATTGCCTCAATTCGACCTTTGCGTTGTAATGCCTGTGCTTTGAACCTCAGCCCCATTCCATAAATTAGTTACTTCAGTACCCCTGTGCACTGCGCTCTTAATGAAATTGCCGGGGTGGGAGGTTGTTTGTGAAAGGGGCCAATTTTCTCTACCAGCAGCAATATTTCTTAGCACCTGGTTGAGCTACTCGGTTCGGTTTCGAAGAGGCCCTGGGAAGACCCAGCTCCATAGCTGGTTTTCCGAGAAAAGCCTCGACACCGCTTCACTAAGCTTTGAACATAAAGTAGTGAACCACATTCCGAAGCTGGTGATTTCGAAATAACTTTCCATTGAATTTTAACTGAGTTAAAAGTCGGAATATATATTTTTTTAGCATTTTATTAATTCACTAGTTTTCCTTTTTGAAAGATAGCCATCTCATGAATTTTTGTCCCTCAAAACGCCACAAAATGCTGTTGTTTAATTCTAATCTATTTAGGAACTATATTAAATGCTGTTCGTAGATAAACACATAGTTTCCGATAACTATAAATCAGTTTACTGAATCTCATTATCCTAATTTTAATTCTGCTATTTTCATTTAACTAAATTATGAATGGAAATCAAAAGCGAAATAAATTTTAAAATTGATTCAAGTAAAAATATTATAATCTCAAGGACTGATTAATTTAATACTATATTTAAAAATAGGATGTGTTACATTCATTTGATCCAGCGAGACGGCTCATGCTCAACGTCTGTGGCCTACATTCGATAGGTTCCGCTATCGACCACAGCTGATCGCGCACTGTGACCTATGGGTTATTTCGGGGTTTACCCTGGTCGTCAGGCGAAAACTGGAGGGGTTTCTTTCATCCATCTGAATTTTCTGTCCCTCAATTTCGTTCCATTCATCTCGTTGATCTCTTTCAGGGTCGGAAGCTTTGGAGATGGTGTTTCGGTGCAGCATGGCAGAGGAAAAGGATGTTCTTTGTGACTCTATCCATCCCTCGGCTGGTTGCTGGGGTATCCGAACCCCTTGAGAGGCACTGGACCCCCTTGCGTGGGCTGGGGTCCCCGGTTTGCCGGGTGTCTCTATCTGGAAACTTAGGGACCCTGATATTGCTGTGCGTCGCTCCTGAATCCGGCCGCCCCGTGTCTCCTTACCGCATCCTTCCTCCCGGGAACCCTCGTAGGGTGTAAGTCCAACATCCAATTTGAATCGTGCCGAGCCCCCTCCGTAGTTAATCCTATCATATCCTATCCTACATTCACATGACTCATCTACAAACTATTCCTCCAAAAACTTGTTTTCCTATCTAAGTAGTTCTTGTTAATTGAGATAAACATTAATTACTCATTTAAGCATTTTGTTGTAAGCATAAGGAGGATACATTAGGACAAATCAATAGTCAGATATCTAAAAAGTGTGTCACTATGTCATGGCTTTGAAATTCCATGCTCTTTGCATAACCACAAGAAACATTTTATAGCGATACTTGAGAAATGTATATGTAAGTATATGAAAATTCAAAACAGTAACAAAAATATCTCGGAAATAGTTAACGTCTCTTACGGTTTACCACATATACCTATAAAAGTCATTCAGAATGAGGAGCACCTCATAGACTATTCACATAAAATTCAAGATATACACTTTATCTGTAATCCAAATATCTTAAATATATGGCAACCTAATCAGAACTGCAAAAGCCACTTTTTAATACTAACAAATAACAAAATTGTTTCTATTCAAAGGGAATTTTAGGATGGGAAGATTGTTGAAAATCTTTGTGGCCATCTTTGGAAAACGCTGAAATTAAAATACAAAGTTCGGTGTTTAACCGAATTTTCGTTTCTCAGTTATGCTGCTCACAGACACATACACAGACACATTTTTTCTAAAAAAATCTTTTTCTCCTTGTATTGAAGGAGCCTCAAAACGTATTCCAGTGAAATCTCGGTACCGAAATTTTTATTGGAATGCAATACTTCCGCTACTTATTATAAGTAGGCAGAAAGCAAAAACCGCGTCGCTAAGCGATGGAAATGAAATTATTTTGCATGGCCATGAGAGAAAATTAATTGGCGACGCTTGAGAAAAGTATATGTAAGTAATTGAAAATTTCAACCAAGAACAAAAAACTGATCATATGACTTTGTCTACCCTCTATCTTTTATCAGTGAATATATAAATTATTCTTACGGTAGCTTATTCTCTGTATCTATTTAATTTTATTCCAGATAAACCATTGCAGAAATAACTACTTTATGCATTTTCTTATAGTTACAAAGGGAGCAGCACATACAATGGGCTTAATTGGTCTTAAAATTCCATGCAATCGCAAGAAACAACTGAATATTGAAAGGACTTACAATTCGAATCATTAATAAAGGACAACTCGGAAATGGCTTATGTCACAAAAATGTTATTTGAAATAGGCTGCATGTATTAAAGGAATGTGCATTTTTTGGTTAGTTCTTTTTCGTCTGTCGCTTAATATTTAACAGTTATACAATATTTACTAAATTCCTTTCGAATACAGTGGATTTCGTAAGCTTTCTCAGAAAGCTAAGGATATAGATTTCATTTGTGGTGTATATCTTAAATAATATTTTAATCAAAATCGTTACAGCTGTTTTTGAAAAAATTAAACACTTCTAAAACGGTTCCATGTAAAACGCAGTTTGGCATAGGAGTATTTTGTTGACAATATGAGGCAGTATTTTATATCCCAACATTGTAAATGCCAAAGTGATTGTAGTGTAAATTAGCATTATTATATGACAATGATTTGAAATGTTTGTTAATTATAAGCATTGTTAGGAAATAAGTTTACACGGCCTCACTGAAACTAACAATAGGAGCGGGTAACAATGTAGCGAGGGGGTGAGTTGTTTATCAATTAGAAGAGAACAGACAAATGACGTCAGAGTAGTGCGCTTTTCTTTAGAAATGGAGGGAATATCTTCCCTAGAGCATATGTGTTCGTAATTTTGATTGGATATAAAAATAGACGCTAATGTTGGCGCGTTTTATTAACCAATAGCAGCTTGATTATAATCTTTAGGCATATCGGGGTGAGGGAGCATAAATTCCGAGCCAGAGACGGGTAACGCGCAGTTTTACAGAATCATTCACAAGGCAAACGTCGCGCAGTTCAACAGAATCATTCACGGGTTACACGTCGCGCAATTCTACGGAATATCTCGCGTCGTAAAGCTAGTTACAAAAATATGAAATACTTGAATTAATAATGTGAGGCAAATAAGTGATTATAGTTACATTCGAAAATATAACAGTTACAGTCAGACGTGTGTCAAAAGCAAATCTGTGAAATTAATAAAGTGTGAAGGAAATAAAAGTGTAAAAACAAATTCTTTTATCAGTGTTATCTTTTAGTAGCAACTCCTTTCCGTTTACACACCCTGTTCAAGAGATTTGCTCGACTGGGTAATAATAGCTAGCCGGAGGACAAAGAACTTAAAATTCAAAATAATAAAACAATAACAGCCGCTCAGCAAATAAGATAACACGAAATAACCGCAACAAATATTAATGTCACATCTTTGGAAGATACTGGACTTAAATTTCAACTCGTTTTTGAGTTATACTGTCACAGACACATAAATTCTTCTAAAATTGTTTTTTTAACGCCTTCAAAGGCTATTCGTATAAAATTAAAATTAATATGATTTTCTCTTGTCACATAAGTATCTAAATAATAATGTTATTTCAATAAAAATCGTTAGAAACGTTTTGGAGAAGGCCAAAAATAAAGGAACCTTTTCTGTATAAAGGATGGTTTACGGTGGAGGGATTTTTTTAAAAAACCTTCATTTTCCATTCATGAAAAATGCTGAAACTTGAATACCAAATTTGGTACTTAACCGATTTTGTTCTAGAGTGATGCTGTCGAAAGGCATACGGACATAGAGGAATGAAACAAATTACCTATCTCACTGTCACCGATAAAGCTCGATTTGGATATTATTTTTAACAGAATCATCAGTTGTTCCTATAATAGCAATAATAGTAATACTAATAGTAATAATATGCACATATATACAATGTATCAATGTTTTTGTGGAGTTAACCAATTTCGAAATATTTAAATATTAGAATATAATGATTTCAATTTTCCCTTAGGTATTTTCGGCAGTGTGGTTTTGAAATTTTATGCATCCCTTCTTTTGTTGCTTTAAGTGTTCATGTTAATAGTATATAGCATCATGTTTGGTATCAAGTGGCCCATACTACCAACTGGAAGGTGAATATAAACAGCCATTCAAACAACGGAAAGCATGAGGGGTGTTCTATATTGAAAGGATAACATAAATAAGACTGTCGCTGTTTTAGGAAAATCATTAAAGGAAACGCATTACGCCTTTAACTTCGGCAACTTTTAGTATAGTCTGTACGACGAAATCCTAATGTAACACAGATTGGTCACGTGGTATAGTCTTTGTCTAATTGTTATTCATTTGAGTATTTCTCAGACTACAAATTGTATATTACCGTGATATTCAACTGAATTCACTTCCAACGAATATATAATGGGAGCTGCATAGAAAAATGTGTGTTTTTACGGATGATTTATAGAATCAGTTAAATAATAATGATAATACATACAAAATATCTGATTTGTAAGATCGTTAGACTTATTAAGCAGAAACCTTGTTCTATACTGGGTAAGGAATTACCACATTTTAATATGTTATAACGATTAGCCTACGCTTAAATGCAATCTGCAATGCAGTAGTAAACAGCAGATGCAGTCCTCTTGGGTCTCCAGTGAAAGGCTTATTCGTTGTGAATGGTCTCAAATTTTATTTATTGCAACCTCCAATTTCCATGCAAGTCCCAGATTGATCTTATTCCTGCAGATTTCCCGGAACTTGGAGACGTCCGTTCACTAGGGGAAACCGCAAGCGTCGTGGAACGCGAGATTGAATGATGATGGGAAGGAAATTCGTCGCCGCTGGGGATGACGAAGCAAGGTCCGAGTTACGGGTTGATGCACGACCCATCACGCTCGCAACTTGGGCAATATGTCACGATGCAAAATATTGCGATGCCCAGGGGCCATGGCGCTCCTGTTTCCTTTATGGATAGTCCTGTGATATGTCTCGTCTCTGGAGGGTGTAACATCGAGCTGTACTCTTCTACATTTCATCAGCTCTCCTCTGAGTGCACACTAACACTACAGAAGTATGCCATGATAGTAGGGTAATATATAATTGGAGCGGCTTCAAGAATACTTTAACAATTTTTAGTTTTACCAGCGGTGTCTAAGACCATGCCTTCATTACTTCAGCGCGTTGAATGAAGCAGCAAGTACACAGAAACCGGTTCATTTCTTCCGCTACTTCACATTATTTTTATTATTATCTTATTTTAATTAATAAGCAAATGAGCAGCGTCTTTACTACATAGCAATATGTTTTATTCTTTTCCATTCTTGACAATGAACAGTTACTTCAAGGATGCATTATAACGGTTGCTAAACAGCAATGAAAGTGAAGCCACATTGCTACTATCACTGAACAAATAAAATTGCTACAGGCAGAACGGGCCATTTATAGTACCGTTTATTTAATGTAGTGCTTTATTTTATTTATATTATTGTGAACCATTTTGGACCTTTATAGTCTCTTTTAAGTTCGTCCAATCGAATTAAACACATCGAATGATTAATGGAAATATTAACCGGTCTGGTCTGTTGATTGTTGGCTTTGCTAGAGTGAAATAAATAATAATAATATTTTAAAGTGTCTAAGTGATTTATAGCAATTTTAAAAGTAAAACTCGGTTAAGGATTTAAGTGATAATGTATCAGCACTCCCTGAGGAGAGTTTTCTGACTTACATATAATATTTATGCTAAAAGTCTTATAAAACACTAGATACATTTAAAACATTCAATGCGTACCCTACATAATCCTTTAAATGTAGAATGAATAAGTTTTACTTTAATGAACTTCGCATACATTCAATCAATTAAATAAGATCCATCGGTTTATTCGTGCAGTTGAGTTACAATCCCACCACAAGTTACATAAAAGCTACTGGGTTCTTCTAATACGAATGAATGTTTGGTCTAAAACTAATATATACTTTTTACACTAGCATATGCTTAGTTTAACCTTTGCATGTATCAACTAAATGCTCATAGAAATGTTATACAAGTATTATAGAATGCTGGTAACATATTGTTGTAGGCTTCTCGTGCATGAGCGTAGAAGTGTAAAATTATATTTGCGAAGTGTAGGGAAAATACATCCAACTTAACTCACAAGGTGTACTTAGACGTTCAAGCTCCATTACAGCTTCATTGTAGAAGATCAAACTTCACTACCAAGGTCCAGAGTTTCATTCCAGATTCAGATGAACAGAAGTAAAGTATATTCAACAGGAAGGTGATTACGCAAATATAGATTCCTGTACAATATTAAATAAAACAAAAATATCTTTGGAATTAGGCACAAAATTAAGGAAGTTTCATAATTAACTACTGTTAGCAATGATAGTGCTAATATTTGCTTAAATGGTAATTCAAACAATGTAAGTTGCCAATACCAAGTTCTCTATAACCCAGTGGAAGAAATTGCACCCACTAATAGTAGGTGGAGGAAGTGTTGCATTCCATCCAAGGATTCTATTTCTAAATTTCTTTGGTAATACATGTTTGAGGTCCCACAAGTAAAAAGCGTTTTTAGAAATAGGTCTCTCTGTATATGAACAACGTAACTAAAAACCGAAAAGTCGTGCTTAAAAGTTTTTAAATCACTTTTTTATTTATTTTTGCTTTATGTCCATCGTTGGTAGAGAAAGTCGTGTGATTGTTTCAAATAAAATTTTTAAATATCTGCTGAGCTATTCTGTGAAATGTTTACACAGTTGAGAATATGTTGCGGTGTCGCTTCCGTAAATCATGATTTCGAAACCTGTCTCAATTATCTTTACACGGTTTTTAAGGATTCTTACTCATAGATGTCCTGTCTAAACTTTTGATTTTGCTGTTTGTTCTTTTCACAGCAGTGCATATCTGAGATTCCAGTATAGTTTATACGAAGTACCCTATGGCGGAGATTTACATGTTTTATGTAGTCTAGAGTAATTTATAATAAGAATAAACTTATTGATTTAATTAATAATATACCTATCAATAATAAAAATATATACCTTTTAAGTTTCTGTGATGATTTCCTAGTCTATACTTGTGGCAATTATTATTAATTTATATAGCAGATGGAATGGAAAAGTATTAATAATAGATATGAAATACTTTGCCTACATTTCTATTTCTTTTGCATTCATATTATCAGTTCCGGTGTATATACATATATAATATTAAAGGATTGCAATGCCTTTCTCGTCATTCTACAGTGTTCATCAATACTTTTGTAGAAATCGCGTAATATTTGTATTATGTCTGCTCCATTTTCTTTAACAACCACAACATCAAAAATACCGAGCCTGTGTCTTAGCCTCTGAAAAATATGCTGTTATTACTCTCTAATACATATTATCGTAATTTTACTGTCTCCATCAGCACTGCAATACAACTATTTCTATACTGCACGTACTCAAATGGCGTCCATATACGCGAGTCAGTTCATCGCTGAAAATCAGTGCCACTACACATTAGCATTCGAATTTACTTCCGTTTAGAGTCCGATATAGACTCCGCAGTCCAGTTATCATGGTTGCATTACCCAGCACGCCGACATGAAAGGCACTTGTGTGCATTGGAGAGTCGGAAGATTACGTTGAGTCCTGAAATTGAAAGAGCTGATATAACCGATGCAGGGGCGTAGCGTCAAGGATGTGAGAGATTTGTTACATACCCTGTAATTTTCCTCAAACTGGTGGCAAAATTGGTGTTCATTGTAATTTTGTAGTACACAACGTTCTAATATCATTAAAAATCGAGCTTTCCTAAATATTACAACTAGAATTCGCGTCAGGCTGCGATAACTTGAACGCAGTCTGTATCGAGACAAGGCTGTGGTCAACGGCACCTGCCGTCAGCAAACTGGCGCTGTGTGCTTGACCCTGGTGACCCATGGTGTGTACTCAGTTGGAGTGCATCTTGTGTTAAGAATAGTGCTCATACAATAGCATTTATAAACGTGAATAGGGAGTAATTCGCGAGTTGTTTTGTTTCTTGCATGTGTCTTTCTTCAATTGTGAAAATTTGAGCGTGCTTTGGACACTTGGTTACTCATTATCAAAGCAAATGTAGGTTAAGATTTGCGCGGGTTCTGGGAGGAAGGTATGTACACAGGCAGTGTACATCCGAGAGGTCACGAAGCGCAATAGCTAACAATATATTGTTTCAGTGCGGTTGTAGCAACGAAAATGGAAACAAAACTGTTATGTGATCGACAAGCTCAAGCTAAGAAGCTTCCAGTCATTAAATTTCTCTGAAATGGAAGTTGTAATTAAAGTAGGTTCTCCAAAGCCCATACTCAGTATTACAATTAAGATTAAAAAATGTGTAAGGCATTTCAACATCAAAGTTTATGAAAGTGAGTCATGGTTGTGTTTTGTTGGTCATGTCTTTTTTCAAATGAAAAATGCATCTGGAATTCCAACGGTTATAAAGATTTAAATTACATTTATAAGGCAGCCAAAAAACAACTAAAACTTTATGGTAAAACTCCCAGAATATAATTTTTTGGATAGTCAGTATAAGCTCTCAGTTGAACAGCATAACAATAATGTGAAAAGGAATAGAGCTTTATGTTCTCAGGTTGTAGGGGCTATAGTTGTTTTTTAGGAAAACAAGCACTTGCTCTTCGTGGTCATAATGAGAGTGAAGAATCTTCAAACAGGGACAACTATATTGAGTATTTAAATGGATTAGCAATATAATATGACACCTCTCTGAACGAGCACTTGGAAAAGTGGACTGTTTTTTGTGCAACTTCACCTGATATTTAGAATGACTTAATTTAAAGTGTGAGCGCCGTCATGATGCGTGGAATTAAGAAGGAATTTCTAGTGCCTTCTTTGTTTCATTGATATTTGATGAAACTCTGACATAAGTAGTAAACAACTCTACCGTTTTGTATACATAACCGTTGACGGAAATGTTGAAGACAGATTTGCAGATGTAAGTTCTGAGAGAAAAGAAGATTCTCTAGCTCAGATTAAATATGTAGATATGGGCAATGCTGTTTAGTTTGGGTCAGATTCTAACGAATTTTACAATATACGTTGAGTTGCATACCCGAGTCTGATAATCAGGCTACGCCACTGAACCGATGAGATGTCTCTTATTTGCATTCAAAGAAGCAGAAGACAAAGAATTTCTTACTATCATATAAACAGTATGACACGTTTGTCGCTATAATACAGTGCCAGCATCATTTATACAAAAAGACAATATGATATCAAAAGACTTTATTTCCTACTATAGATGTACTATTACTCTTAAAGAATCCGATAGATTTTTCCTTTACTTTTATTGTAATTTTAATTCTGGCTAAAGACTAACAGTGATATTAACCTCACTGTAGATTCCTTCCAGACTCCTGTTCGATTTTAGAAAATTAGCTGCCTCCAGCAGAACGTAGAAGAAAATCTGTGGCTGAGAAGTGCTACAACATCTAAAATCAGGTCACTAAATGGAACCAATCTCCAGAGTTGGAAAGCTACATGGTAGCAGTCTTGTAATTGACCTGCTTGATGACGTGTAACGGAATCGGAAACCAGGGAGAGGACCAACTTAATTAAATATGGATCTTTCCCACACCGCCTGCCTTTGGGTCTGCGTTACCTGCAGTACACTTCTTTGAACAACGTCTCGAGACTTAATTGAATAACGAAAACTGGATTTCCACTAATACTGAATTTATTGGTGCTTTAATTTTTGTTTTAATAATTCACTTTGGAAGCTTTCATTTCCAATTTATGGGTAACGAATCGTTAAATCATTCTTTTTAAACAAGAATATACGTTATATATTTTGTTTTGTCTGCATAAACTGTCCTATATCATTATACGATTTAATGTGAATTTCAAATAACATTATTGTTTTTAAGTGAAACTTTAAATGAAAGGTGCTTTATTTTAAAACGCTATATTAAATTAAAGCTCTATTGGAACATAGTTTATCCATCTCTTCATTGAACATTTATTTTTTGAATTTATTGTCCTTCTTAAGTGTATGTGCTAAATTAAGCATATTAGTTTATGTCTTTGTATGTTATTTATAATTACTTTGTTCTGATATCATGGTCAAACTAGATGATAACTACGCGCAAAGAACTCACCTGTACATAGCAACAAACAACATAGTGCTACTACAGCATATAAAATGGTTTCAGTAGTACCTAAATCTTATTAAAGGATAAACATGAGCACTTAGTAAAAGAAAGAAAAAAGATACTAACTCAAAATCATGCTGTTTCATTCTAAGAGGAAGAGAGACGCGGAAGTACGAGACGTGTTTTTAAAGTAAGCTACGATAATTTTTTAAAAATAACAGGAAATTATTTTCGAAATACTTTTTATCATTCATTTCCTTATACCTTTCACTACATCTCGAGCAAAATTACCGGTGTTTCACGCCCAATATAGAATGGGACGCTAAGAACCATAGCAGTTAAAGAGGTCCATAAATAAAACTCAATTTAAATTTTCACATAGTCATTGCTGTTGTTCAGGCAAGTTTTCCGCCGAGGAATTTCTTTACATGAAGAAACAGATGAAAAACACTTGGTGCCAAACCCAAATTGTAGGGAGGATGGTCGAATTGTTCCCAACCAAATGATGCGATCAGGTCTTAAGTTTGCTTGGATGTGTGTGGCCGGGCATTGTCACTCATTATTGTTTCTCCATTGAAGGAGTTTATCTTAACGTTATTAGCACCACGCTTTGGGTGCCAATTTGAAGGAGGAGTTGCATTGTAGTTCCACTGTTGGGGAGCCAAGCTTGATGAAGTAACTGCCCCACGTATGATACAAAGTTTCTGGTGGCCTTCACCCCAACGTTCACTTTCCGGTGGCTTTCGCCCCAAGTTTAGGAATCAGCTTTGTATTTTAATGTTTCTTTAAATATTATATATATTTATGTTTGCCTCGGCTCCGTCAGTATTAATTTGCAGAAACAAATCTTAATAACCAGCTGGTATCACTAACAAAAGAAAGTAAGTGCACTTACAAGACAATCACACATGACAATGAAATGAACTCATTCACACTGACCATGGCCCAAATTACACACAACACTCACTTAGCTAGCTACTGAAAACTACTGTATGCATTACTACAAACTACATCCACAATACATCTCCAAACTACACCACGTGACATGCTTTCAACTACTATTGTCCTACTCTTGTCACCAATACAACTTCTCGTCCACATCACTATCCTTCTCATCTCATTATTATCAACATCTTTCATAATCATCATCAGTAATAGTGCAATCTCGATCATTACTTCAATCATCATCATCTTTCAATTTTCTCTTCAAAACAAAACATCTTCACTTACGTGTCTCATTTAGCATGCTGCAAATTCAAAACATCTAACATAGGCATAACCTTCAAGAAATCACATTAACATTTCAGGAATTACACAAATAACATGACATTATACTGTTGCATCCACATCCTCCAAATGAAATTTAAGCTGGAAAACAGTTGGTATTAAAATTTGCTATCTAAGCTGATAATAAACTTGTTGCATAAACAGAAAAAAAAATTATTCTCATTACAATCACTTCCATCCATTTAATCTCTCGTGTGAATTCATCACACACGCTATACTGGGCACGTTACAGCAACACCAATAAGCAAAATCTCTGAAATCATACAACAACTGTCGGGGTTACACTGTGGCACTTCCACCGAAGCTGACATCATCTCGTCTCTTCTCATCTCTCCTCATCTCATTAACACCGTCGGGGTTACTCTTTAGCACTCCCACCGAGGCAAATCTCACATATATCACATAACCTCAAATACACACATACATACACACACTATTCATGCAACAAATTTCTGCAAATAAAAATCACAGCATCATTATGAAACCCAAAATCAAATCGAGTCAAATCAAATCATATCAAATCAAATCGAATGCAACAAAACAACATCACATCATTACTCAAAACAATATTGTCACATAACATTCCTGAAAATGAAAGCTCAATTAAGCACATAGTACACCTGAAACACATTCCTGCAGCAGAATACAACAAACAAATGATTTGCAGTTCCCAAAACATAATTCAAAATTTAAGTTACACCCACAATAATAATACACTTTTAATTTAGCAGAGACATTTATATCACATATTCCTGAAAAGTAAAGCTTAATTAAGCATCAGAAACTCAGACTTTACAGTCTATAAGGACCCACAGGATCATAGTAAGGGTAAAGGCGTGACACATGAACACTCTGATGTTTGGTACGGGGAGCATGAGGTCGACCAACAAGGTAGGTAACAGGAGTGATCTGTCGGATAATTTCAAAAGGGCCAAAATATCTATGTAACAACTTTGTACATTTACCGTTCTTCCTAATGGAGTGAAAACTTTAACTAATTGACCTACATTATAAACCACATCTCTATGTTTAGCATCAAATGCTTCTTTTTGCTTCACCTGCTGCTTTGTAATGTTAGCAACAGCAACCTCCCGTGCCTTCTGAATCTCTTGAAATGTCTGTCTCACAAAAAGGTCATTAGACGTAGCTTGTAGCTGAACCTGGTTAGGTAAAGAAGGTTCTCGACCATATATCAAGAAAAAGGGTGAAAATTTAGTAGACTCTTGAACACTCGAGTTATATGAAAAGATGACATAGGGCAATATTGAGTCCCAATTCTTCTGATTATTATCCACAAAATGGCTGAGCATATTTAAGAGGGTTTGGTTAAATCTTTCAGTAAGTCCGTTGCAAGCTGGATGATAAGCACTGGTGAAATTGGAAGACACTGATAAAGATCTCAACAATTCTTGTGTCACCTCACTTAAGAAAACTGAGCCACGATCACATAACAAGGCAGCAGGGGCTCCATGCTTACAGATGATGTTATGCAAAATAAATTTAGCAACTTGAGGGATTGTTGCTGAAGAAAGCGACGCAGACTCGACCCAGCGAGAGGATCATCATGACATGAAGAAAGAATTTCATGTTTTAGAGCTTCTGGAATAACCAGCAGATGGAGAGGGCCAGTGGAGCCAGCATTTTTACGATAAAGAACACCTGATTTGAGTGTGTAGTTGGAAATTTGTCTCTGAAACTTAGCAGGGGCCGACGGAGGATCATGGAGGGCATTAATAAGCTCAAGTAACCCAGTATCTTTCTTCTGGTGGTCACCAACTTCAACTGATGACAGCAAACATGTGGGGAGTTCATCAAGCTGTTCAAGATCACTTTCTGTAGGTTGTAACACAGGAAATCTCGATAGAGTATCAGCATCATGATGTTTCTTGCCAGATTTATAAGAAATGGTATAATCAAACTCTTGCAATTTCAAACTCCATCGTGCCAAACGCCCAGTCAAATCTTTCAAATTATCTAAATAACAAAGGGAGTGATGATCAGATACAATATGAACCTTGTAGCCATAAACAAAACTGCGGAAGTGGGTAAGTCCAAACAGGATGGCCAACAATTCCAACTCAGGAACACTGTAATTACGTTCACATTTAGATAGTGTCCTCGAAGCATAGCCCACTGGTTTCAACACATTATCAATCTTCTAATACAACACTGAGGCAACCCCTAGCCCACTGGCATCAGAGTGTAGTTCGGTATAAGCACCAGGAGTATAGTGAGCTAAGACAGGGGCCGAAACTAATAAGTCTTTCAAATTTTGAAATGCAGTTTGCTGATCAGATCCCCAAATAAAACTTTGATTCTTCCTAGTTAACTGAATTAGAGGTTGAGCAATATTAGCATAGTCCTTGATGAATTTCCTGTAAAAATTAAACAATCCCAAAACTTTTCTCACATCTCGAACATTTTTAGGACGAGGCAAATTTTGAATGGAAACAACTTTGTCAGAATCAGGTGAAATGCCATCTTTAGAAACTTCAAAGCCCAAGAGTTTGATCTTTTGCATGGCGAAGAAACATTTTTCTGGTTTAAGTTTAAACTTGTGGTGATCCAGACGTTGAAAAACAGCCTCAAGATTTTGTAACAACTCCTCAAAAGTTTTAGCATAAACAATAATGTCATCCAGATATGCAATAGCCTTTTTAAAATTCAAATCACCTAACAACTTGTCTGCGATGTAACTGAAAAACCTAGGGGCATTTGCCAACCCAAAACTCAAGCGTGTAAATTGATATTGACCCTGAAAAGTGACAAAAGAGGTGTACTTCTGGCTATCCTCTGCAATAGGTACCTGAAAGTATGCTGACAGTAAATCTAATGAGACAAACCATTTAGCCTCCCCCAAATAACTTAACAAATCATCTATCAATGGTAAAGGGAAAGAGGTGGTCTCTGTAACAGCATTCAATTTTCTATAGTCAACACAAAATCTCATGGAGCCATCTTTCTTTTTGACAAGTACTACAGGAGAAGCCCAGGAGGACTGTGATTCCTTGATAATGCCAGCATCTTGCATCTCTTTAACTTGCTCAGCAATAATTTCCTTTTGTTTATGAGGAACTCTATATGGTCTTTGCTTAATTGGCTTAGGGTCATTTACTTTGATATCGAATTCTGCAACATCCGTAGTACCAAGTTCTTGTAATGTTGTGGCAAAAAGATCACTATATTTCAATAACAAAGCATGTAAGTCAGCCTTTTGGGTTTCCAAGAGTTTACCATTAACATTAAAATTACAATTTGGAGCTGGCAGAGGAGTAACATCGGATGACAAAACAGAATTACTCTGAACGAGTGCAACATCATAAGCTTTAGCTAAGACTGTATTTGCAAACAATGTTTGTGGAACTGAAGTATTATTATGCACTGGAATAGTAAGTTCAGAGGCAGAATGACACAATAACGGTGGAATGGAAAGATTCTACTTTTGCATTATGTTAAGAGCAGGTTCAAACATAACCTCATTATTAATGGCTGACAAAGGCTTAACTGATATATAGCATGTAGACAGAGGTGGAATTTTAACATCATTCATAACTGCCATTTTAATACCAGAATCTGCACAATCATTATCTTGGAGAGAGTTTACTGCCATATCAACAAAAGGTCCTTGTGTTAGGGTTATTGGTATACTGAACGCATCATTCTTAGAAGATTTCAGGTTATCAGATTATGTGCATAGTCAATTATAACATCATGGGTCTGCAAAAAGTCATTGCCTAAAATCAAATCATGGGACAACTCTTTCACAACTAGTACATCCTCCTGAAAAAGAACATCATTAATATGGAAATATAACACAGTGTGGTAAGGTGCATCAAGTAACTTGTTTCCTGCAGTGCGGAGCATCATCTCTATAGGTTTTAATGTAGAATGATCAAGAACATGTGCAGCATTCACAATACTCACTGCGCTTTCTGTATCGAGCAAGATGGACAGCTCTGTCTGGGCAATACGACCAGGAACTTGCAATATCTGACCTGATAATGCAGACACATCCCGTTGAGGTGTAGCTATGTCCCGTTGAGGTGCAGTCATGCTGGTGGGCGGTGGTGGTGCTGCTATGTCTCGTCGCGCGAGGCTCGGCGCCAGTCGTTTTTTGACTGCGGGAGGCGGCTCCGGCAAAAGCGAGCCAGGTGGCCCTGCCTGTTGCATCTATAGCAGGTGACGGGTGGATCCCTCCGGTTGAAGTCAGATGACCGTGGAAGCTGTGAATGCTGGGAAGTTCTCTCCGAAGATGGTAACTGAAACTGGTTAACTCTGTTACATAACTGTTCCACACAATCAATCAGCTGATGCATAGGATCGATAGGTACGCCCACAAGAGAAGAAGCCTGAGAAGGCTGAGGAGAAGCTGGTAAAGTAACAGCAGGAACAGATGCAGTATTAAATATAACAGAGGGTGGCGTAACCACTGCAGCCTGAGATTGAGCAGACACTAGCTGTTCACGGTTCTGCATGTAAAACTGTGCTTTGTCCACTCGTCGAATGATTTGTATTACCTCATCAACAGTTTGAGGATTTAATGGCAATAAAGATTGTACATACAGAGGTCTAAGACCTTTAAGCAAGTGTTTAATTTGTTCCAACTGCAACATAGCAGGGTTGACTTGGTCACATAAAGATAGCACGTCATAGATGTAACTAATAACAGGTTCATCATCCAACTGTACCCGCTGTCTGAGTTTCATTTCCAGAATATCACTCTGGTTTGTTATCTGAAATGCATTTAAAAATTGTGTAGACAAGAAAACCCAATCATGGTGAGGGTGCCGATGGCGAAAAGTTTGAAACCATGATGCAGCAGTATCTCGTAGATAGCATGGAAAGCATTTCAATTTCATTTCTTCTGACCAGCCATTAGCAGCAGCGACCATTTCAAAGTTCTGCATAAATTCATGCGCCGACAACCTACTGGAATTTTCAAAGTAAGAGGGGTCAATGACCGGGCGGCAGACAGCTGGCTGCGTTGCATGGGCTACGACAGGCGGATTAGACATCACTGATAACTGCGTAACCACAGGCGTACTAACACTGGACATAGATTCTACTTCACTGTGCTCGCTAACTGGAGCAATTGCTATATCAGATTTCTGTGCAGTACGTCGCTTAGGCATGATTGCAGCACAAAAGTTTACGCAACCAGTAAATAAACAGTATGACAAACCAATACAGATTACACCAAACTAAACACTTATAGCATCACATGAATATAAGTAGCAAGATCAGAACATAGCCAAATTAAACAGTTCCAGAAAGAATACAATTAGGCGCCCGCGGCGAAATATCAGAAAATTATACCAACACGCGTCTACACAAGCCACTTGGACACAATACCAACATTTTTAATCAGAATGAACACATGGAAGAAAACAAAATGATAGCTTCAGTGAGAAACTCGAACTGGAAGTTAAAAAAAAACCACGTCACACCTACTGTGACCACCGCTAACATTATCTCAAAAGGAGCAGAATACAGACTTGCAATTTATACTAGCACACAAAACTTCTCTTTTTTTTTTCTTAAATCAAATGTATATGATCTGATAAGCACACGCAAATAAACGCGCCAAAACACGTGCTGAGGAAGACTGGTTTCACAAGCTAAAATTATTGCTGAAATGCATGACCACGCGGGAATTACATAACACACGTGCGTACATAAAAGTTACACGAAAAATGTCCCAGAAAAGTATAGTAAACAGCTAGAAATCACAATCACTGGAATATAAAGTTATAAGTTTCCAGAACCACTGCTAATAAGCACAGAAAACAAGATTTTCAACTAAATGGCCAACACATGACGAGCACATTTTCAAAGCTACAACTATCTCGCTCGTTATCTCAGTCGTTTCACAACTCAACTTTCACAAAAACATTTTTGAAAATAACCAGCACGAACCACTTAGCACAGCAATACAATTTAAAGGAAATGAAGCCAAAGCAAGGGGAAAATGAAGTCGGAAGTTTTAGCGTCACGCCGGCACACAATGGAAAAATGCAAAAATGAGCTCAAAATTAAAATTTCGAAACCAGACTTTGAGATATGATAGTAACAAAATTTAGAAGAAGAGAATCACAAATTAAAGTATAAAAATCCTTACCCTTAAGCCAGAAACAAATTTAGATTTTTTCGCGACCACGTGGAGGGCTAGAAAGCGTTACATTTTAGAGGGGGAAAAAATTTTGCACTTGAAAATCTCACAACAAATTCAATTATACCTGGCGCCACCGCCAATTGTCGTATGCCTCACTTAATATTAACTTAGAAATGCAGATGGGAGCAACTCGCTTGTGAGAGGGATCGTTAAATTAACAAAGAACTTTAAACTCGAGGCAACGGCGAGGACGCAGCTAAGTTAACTTTACAAAAATAATTACTACACCAACATAATTTCTGGCTGAAGGGAGAGGCAAGGAACTCTACACTATCATAATTAAAACTGCAAGAGAATGGATAGCTGGTAGATCTATTATAAAAAGTTTTCTTACCCCATGTGTCTGCCGGGCGAGGACGCCATGTCTTAGGCAGTTGTCCGTCTAACTCACTCGAAGCCTACTCACAGAATGACCGAAGCCACGCTAACACCCCAAGCGTCACTAACGCCATATCCCTTCCAATGACACCGTTTCCCCTCATTCGCCCCTACTCACGGACAAAACTGCCGAGCTTCGGAGTCCAGAGAGCGTCTTAACATTAATATCTGTGCACATGCCACAATATATATTTATGTTTGCCTCGGCTCCGTCAGTATTAATTTGCAGAAACACGTATCTCTTAGCAGGGGGTGATGTGGCTAAACAATGAACGCTTATACAATTTATTATTTTTACCTGACTCCTTTTTTTATTGATCTTTCACACGATTAAATAACACTTCACTGATATAGAGAGCTGTGAGATTATTTATTAATCACTTGCACTTTTTAAGACGTAAACTTTATAATATTCTAGCCGTAATTAATTTTATATTCTCAGACTATACCGAGCGAACTGCTCAGGAACGTTGCCTTCTAGCATCCGACTTCTACTGCTTAAATTTGTAAATTTCTGTATTTCAAGTCTCTGATTGGCTAATTCTACTCCAATAGTATACTTTTATTTAACTTAAGCTTTTTGTAGTTGTTGATTGGCTATTTATAAACTGTTTTAAATATTACATTATTGTTCCAAAAACACTAGTAGCATTTATAACTTTGTAATTTATTCTTGTAGGAAGGTTACCTCATTGTTAGCAACTTTCGGCTTCTATTCTCACAGGTCCTACATTGTTAAATTACTTATTACATTCACATAACATTATTATACAAGTACATAATAATATGAACATAATACAATGACTGTTACATACATTTTATATATTATATTATACACATATATTTTTAAGGCGGGTTAATATTTTTTATATTATATAGACTGAAATAATTTAAGTGTTAAAAATGCTGCCTCACCATAGACGGCGATGTATGCTTGCTGGCATAACATTTCTCGCATTTAAAAAACGAATCATTGATCCGACGATCAATGATTCGTCGGAGTCGTTCGACTATTTTGAACATTTTGAAGCGCTCTAACAACAGGAAAATACAAAGTGACGATCGCTGCATCTGGATTTCTAATGAATAGACGAAGGATCGCGCATGCTCAAAATCGCGATAACAGCGCTGCAGCTGCAGTATATTGAAACGGTACTTACTTTAAAAAATCGCCTTGTATGAGTATACTGTCCATAGCGTCGAGTTATTAAACATATTGAAATCAAGCTGTCAGCTGTAGTTAAGAAATAAATACTGAAGATTAAAAACAACTTCAGTGGAAGCTTATTAAGAACATTATAAAAGCATTTAAAATGAATTGTCTGAAGAACATATTTCATGTTAAAGAATAAATACTTCTTATTTTAATTATATAAATGTTGTACTGTATCATGCCCGAGTTAATTTCATAAATAATTATTCTACACCACTGGTGTCGGGGACTTGTCACATCCTTGTTTAATAATGCAGCAAAGAATCTTCTCATTTCACTTTCCAGATCTAAATGATAAATATGGACACATATAATTAATAATATCCCTAATATATGCTATGTAAAATAATGACGTGAATCATACAAAGTAGGTAATGTATTTTCATATACTTCTGCATCATACATAACACGTTTCTCATTTTATGTGCATTAAGTGCGAAGAAATTCTTTCAGCTGTGGTGAGCCGAGGAAACATGAATGAATTATCTTAGTATATGTGTTCCCAACACACTGGTAATACACCTGGATAGATAACTCCTCGCAATGAATTACGCATTTCAGTAGTTTTCGTAGAAGAAGTGAAGTATCCGCATTTAAAGAAAAACATAGTATTTTTGACTCGTAAATTCCGTGAAAATAAACCACGAATAACCATAGGGTATGAGCTTAAACCGCAAGGGCAGTTCCTTATGTCTTTGTATTGAACAGAACGGAAGCAGACAACGATTCATCGCAAGCTTTGTCAAAAGAATATTCAAACCTGCATACACTGCATACCAGAAAGTTGTCTTTTTCTACTTGATGCACTACCATGGCAGTCGGTGACAGTGAGTATATTCATCAGGCTTTCCTAATATATCACCACATTTATTTATTCTTTACCTATGGTTGCCTAAAGCAGGATTAAGGGAAATTAATGATAGAAATTTAGCAATTTCTAAATTTACTATCAAAGCTAGTTAATTTTTTAACAGTTTAAAAATATTTACATTATTCAGTGAAGACATATGCTGCAAATCTGATATTATTTTGGGTGTCACCAACTCCGGAGCAAGCGTTGTCACTATGACGCAGCACATATGTCTCTGATAAGCAGATTTCTGCTGCTCACGCTTGTATGACATCTTCCTTCCACCTGAAGGTATGCAGAGTCTCGAATCGCCTCATTATCGAGCCTTGTTATCGTGCACGGGATTGCTGGGTGTTAGTCTCTTACAGTGACACTCTCATACGTATACGCCAGAGAAAAGACGAATGTATTTTTGACTTGCACCCCTCTTATCAATAAGCAACGTTATACCGTAGCTATTAACGGGGAGATATAAGCAGTTAAATAAAGAAATAATAGTAAGATAGATAAATAGTTAGTATAAATAATTTCCGTATATTAAATCAATGCATAATGTAATAAGTCTAAGTTGAAGGATTTGTCCTGAAAGAAAAAGGTAATTAGCAAGTCATGTAAGGAAGACATAGTAACAGCTGAGTACAGAATACATTAGCTTACAGATTCTTGGAATGTAGTTAAGGATTAGTTCAGTACGTTTCCAAAATCCAGTAAGCAGCAATTCTATAAATCAGAAAACTGAAAGGTGCTGCTTAGCAAGAAGGTAACAGACGCATACATAGGATTTTAAGATTGGACTGCGCGAGAAGGAACATTGGTGGGAGTACTGATATGTGTGCACAGCTAAGTTAAGAAAAGGGCATACATTTTAATCAGAAACACCTTCGTGCATATATTCGTGACATATTCGTGACTCTCCTGAGATTACCGACTCTCGTATGACTTACTCTGTGTGGAATTTTTAAGTTGTGTAGCGCACAGAACGCGCCGGCGTTAGAAATATTTACGGCTATTGATAAAGAGCTTTCCGAGCCGTATTTCTGTAACTTGCGACAACTGGCCCTTAATTATTGTTATAAAAGTAGTTAATTCGTAAATTCAACACTCTGCAACTCTTATCAAACTGAAAATGTTAGTCAACATTAAAATTTATCAGTTAACTAAACTGGTGTTATCCTTTTAAAATATACTCACGCATGCCCTGAAATAAAGAACTCATAGCTATACCACTAGCGCAGTGGTCGCACTAGACGACATAGAACGAGCTATGATGACATCATAAAAATCATCAACAAAGCAGGAAACATTAAATGATATAAAGATTTGTAGCAGGGAGCGGCATCAAAGTTGTGGCGCTAAAAACGGCTTCAAAATAGGGCACCAACCCGAAACTTCGAACTGAGGACCAATAAATCCAATAAACAACAGCCCGAGAAGGAAGGAAGGAAGAAAATCTACAATAGCGATACCTCAGGCTATACAGGCGCGAGGCGATCAAGAAAACAACAACAGCAAACAAGGCACTGGATGTACAACATTTATTAGAGTTGACTAATTTAGATGTAGTTAAGGAGTGGAAGACTGTTGCGTAAAAATAATTTAGTAGAAGTAATGGAAGAGTATAAAGAGAAAGTAGTAGCTGACAAGAAATTGTACAAAATGGGGTAACATAAATAGAGGGAAATAGTCAAAATTTGTAGATTAGCTCAGAAAAAGGAAACAATAGAATTCAGGGAGAAAGATTAAATAATTCAGGAGTGGGAGGAAGTGATTTAATGGCAGTAATGGGAATGTTAAAAATTATAGGGGAAAAGATGGAGAGTAATCATCGAGGAAAGAAGTTAGAAAATACTCAACAGAGATTAGAGGAAAAGATGGATAGTAATAATCAGAAATTAGAAAATACTCGACAGAATTTATGAAAGAAGCTAGAACATTAACACCATGCATAGGAAGCATTCAAGGATGAAATTAGAGGGAAAATGAGAAATGTTAGAAGTGCAATAAATGAAAACAGAGAACAGGTTAGGTGAGAAATAGAACATTTTAGAAAAGAAACTAGCCAAGAAATAGAAAGTAAAATTGGTACACAAATTAGTGATAAATCGGAAATAGAAAGTAGAAAATTAAGGAAGGAAGTGTAAACAAATTTGAAACAGCAAAGGAAATAGCAAACAAAGAAAGTTAGGCTGGGGAACTAGTTAGAAATGAATTAGGGAAAAGTAGAAATAGACATGTAAAAACAGAAAGGGAAAGTAGGAAACGGGTTAGAAGTTGTCGCAGTAATCTGTTCGTGTTATCTTATTTGCTGAGCGCCTGTTATTGTTTTACTATTTTGAATTTTGGGTTCTTTGTCCTCCAGCTAGCTATTATTACTCAGTCAGCAAATATCTCTGAGCAGGGCTTGTAAACGGAAAGGAGTTGTTACTAAAAGATAACACTGATAAAAGAATTTTGTTTTACAATTTTGTTTTATTGCCGTCACACTTAATTAATTTCACATCTTTAATCTGGATGCACGCCTGACTGAAACTGTTATCTTTCCGAATGTAATTACTGTCGTAATAGTTGTCGCGTACTTCACATTTTGTAACTAAGTTTACGACGCGAGAGATTCTGTAGAACTGCATAATGTGTATCTAGCGAGAGATTGCTTAGAACTGCATGTTGTGTACCTCGCGAATGATTCTTTTGAACTGCGTGATGTGTACGTCTCGAGAGATTGCTGAGAACTGCGTGATGTGTACCTCGTGAATGATTCTGTAGAACTGCATGATGTGTACCTCGCGAGAGATTTCTGAGAACTGCGTGATGTGTACCTCGTAAATGTTTCTGTAGAACTGCATGATGTGTACCTCGCGAGAGATTGCTAAGAACTGCGTGATGTGTACCTCGTGAATGATTTCTTAGAATTGCGCGATACTTGCTTTTGGCTCAAGAATGTATAGTCCCTCACCTCGAAATGCCTAAAAATTATAATAGAGCTGCTATTGGTTACAAAATCGCGCCAATATTAGCGTCTGTTTTGTCAGCCAATCACAATTACAAACACAGATGCTCTAGGGAAGATATTCCCTCCACTTCTAAAGAACGACACGCTACCCTGACTCATTTGTTTGTCTCTTCTTAGTGATAAACAACTCACCCCATCGCCTCATTGTTACCCACTCCTATTGTCAGTTTCAGTGAGACCGTGTAAAGTTATCTCCTAACAATGCTTATAGCTAACAAACATCTAAAATCATTATCACACAATAATGTAAATTTACACTACAATCACTCTGGCATTCACAGTGTTGTGATATAAAATACTGCCTAAAAGTTTGCAAGAAATCACCGATCAGGTTAAGGATGTAGCAACCGAAGTAACAAAAATACAATGTGTATTAGAAAATTTAAGGATAAGTTTAAATGTACCGAATTCAAATTGAGGTAATATAAATGAACCAGCAGCAAGAGTCGAAGCGATGTAAAATGTGTTAGCGTACGTCTCTTTGCAAAATGTAGGTGCAAGCACTTCCAGTAACGAACCTAGACGAAATGTACAGAGAAATGAAGATCATAACCATAACATATACTGGCTTACCATGTCATAAACGAAATTGCACTGGAAACTTTTGAAAATGAGGACTCCGACGAACCAAAATCTTTCATGCAAAAATTTCAGCAATACTTACTGCAAAATGTGCACCGGAGAAGTACAAAATGACCGTATGAGGAAATTTTTAAGAGAATTTCAGCAAGGTTAGATATAGCTGTATGAACGAATAAATGATTTATTGTCTGCTTTGAACTAACATGCAATTTATACAATGGAGTTGCTTATTATTTCTCTTCCGCTTATATTTAACATTGTGTTGGATATATAATGGGGAAGTACAATTTTTCACTATTTACTTTTTTGCCTTGGTACCCTTTTCCCATATATTCTCCAATTTGATTCACGTCTCTTTTAACCACTTTAACCTACTTTATCCTAAATATTTTCTTGCTTTTGCTATATCTTCATTTTATCTTGTATTAAAAATCTTCCTAACGTTTATCTTTGGTAAATTTTTCGATTCCTCTAGTATTAAATTCTCTCTTCCTTTATCCGTATCCTCGTATTCCAGAATATAATGCCAATTGTCATGTAAATCATTACATTTAATACATCTCTCCCCCTTCTTCTCCCTAGATATAACTGTAGGAAATTACAATGGCTTCAGGATCTTTACAAATATGTTCATGAGGAGATATTGGGGAGCAGATAGGCAAGCAAGAGTTAGATTAGAGTTGAGTAACGGAGACTACAACCAGAAATTGACTATTCAGTGGTAATTATTTTATGAATTGACAAGGAAATTGATAATGTTATTTCCACCAAAAAGCGATAAAGATCTTATGAATATTATCATGACACATTAGAAAATATACGGTACTAGCTATAATAACAAAGTCAAGTAACATATCAGAAGTGAGCACTCGAGAGTAACAAACGAAAGTCTGAGGCAGGAAATATAACATAAGTCAAGTAAGAAATACAATGGAAAGCTCATATTTCTTCGGCAAGTAGCACAGTTTCATAGAAATGGAAATCAAAATTACTTTAGGAGTACATATAGACGTGAAGATCCTAGATCAGAACCAGCACAGTTGGAAAATAGACACAGAAATCGTTTTGATAGGAATTATCAAAGTAGAAATTCAGACAATAGAGCGAGACATGACGTTAATCATATGAATATATAAAATTTGATATACCCAGAGGAGGAAATCAACAGTATAGAGAGTTGAAATAACTCAGGTAATGAACATTGCAGACTGGAAAATAATTACGAGTTTCGGCCTAGATCGTCTAGACAAGAGGATAGAAATAGAAGCGGTTGAACTTCACCAATAGACAAAAATAGATTGAAATGACAAGAAATATAGTAGGAAATGGACGTTATCAGATAATGAAAATAGAAACATAAAAAGCAGTTTAACAGGAACAGGTGCAATTAGCAGGATACAGGGAAACGCTGATCCCAGTCACATGCACCTTTAGTGAGGGCTGGTAAGAAGAACTAAAAAGATGAAAATTGTATAGTCTGTTCACAAAATTGTATGGGAAATTGATAAAAAGTGGTATGAATGTAATGTCATTACCAGTAAGTGTAATATTTTGTTCATTTGCAGTTTGCAAGAAGAAAGAAGGAGTGAAATTTAAAGTGATGTTATGTGCAGAAGTGAATGAATTGCCATTGAAATTTTGTTTCTTGTAGTACCAAGATTAGTAACTGGTGTTATAATTGGAAGTGACTATTCATATGCATGAGGTGCCATTATCAGCTTCTAAAATAGATTTGTGAAATTAGACGCAGTGAAGGAAGCCAGTGTAGTGCCCTTCATGTCAGAACAAGTAACCAGGGAGAAAAAGGAGGAAGAAGTAAGGGAAGATGCTTTATTCGTGGAACATATTAAAATAGCTGAAGTAAATGAGAAAAATAAGATTTTAAAAATCAGGGAGAAATAGAGTATGATGAAGAAAACCAAAGTGGTTGATACTTATGTGAGCAAATTCCGGGAAAAATTCCAGAGAAAATCACAGCGAAAAATCCCTTCGAATATTCTGATTATCAGGAAATGAATAGTTACTATGATACTGAAAACTGTGAAGATGTAGACCTATATCATGATACAAGGGTTTAAAGGGTAAAAAGGTAAGAATATTTGCGAAATGAAGAACGTGGACAGAGTAAAATAGAACTGTTTTACATTACAACTCTTAAGTGAGTTTGGAAATGTTTAACTTAAATGTGTTTAACGTAAGAGTTAAAAGATCCCAAAAATGAAAAATTAACGAATCGTTTGCATAAACAACCCCTTCGTCCATACAGGATGTAATCAGATAATTCTAGCTTTTGATAAATTAAAGTTGTGCGTACAAATTTGTTCATGGAGGTAAATTTTATTTGGCAAACAGTACATTATTTTATTATTGAGAATAAAAAAGGATGTAATGGGGCATTTTGATACAGTAATTATTGACGGGAAGACATAAATAATGAAATAAGGAAATGATGGTAATTTAAAGAAATAATTGCAATAACTAATTTCCGTATATTACATAATTTATAATGTAATAAGACTTAGTTGAAAGATTTGTCCGGAAAGAAAGGTGTGATTAGCAAGTCATGTAAGGAAGACATTAGTAACAGCCGAGTATAGCACACGTTAGCTTAAAGATTATCTTTGTAATGCAATTGGGGGTTTAGTTCAGTACGTTTGCAAAGTCACATAGGCAGCAATTCTGTAAGTTAGAAAACTGAAAGGTACGACTTAGCAACAAGGTAAGAGACGCATATGCAGGATTTTAAGATTGGATCGCGCGAGACGGAACGTGAGTGTGAGTATTGATATGTGGGCGGAGCTTAAGTTAATAAAATAGCATGCATTCTAATCAGAGGCACTTTTGTGCATACATTCGTGACTGCTCATGACTCTCCTGAGGTTCTCGACTCTCGTGTGACTTATTCGCACGTGTAATTTTTAAGTTGCGAAACGCACATGAATGCGCCGGCATTAGAAGGATTTAGCACCCATATCCTGAAATGAATAACTCATAGCTATACCACTAGAGCAGCTGGCGCACGAGACAACGCAGAACATACCACGAGATGTCGCATTGAAGTCATCAGCAGAGCAGGTAACATTAAATGTTACAACATTTAAAGCAGGGAGAGACTTCAAAGTTGTCGCACCGAGAACGGCTTCAAATGGTAATTATGATGTACATTGGAGAAAAAAAAATTCTTTTTCTCCCACATAATAACATGGTGTCTTAGCTCTTATAAAGGGATCCAGCATCTATTGTAAAACAATATTGAATTTCAGTCACTGAACACACAGTGGGAAGAGAGCTTACTTATATCAACTGGAACTCTAATTTATATCTTATTTACCGAGCAGGATGGCTCAGGCGGCAACGTCTGTGGCCCGCTTTCGGAAAGTCGTGGGTTCAATTCCTGCGGTTACCCTCCTATGGGTTTTTCGGGGGTTTGTGCTGCGAGTTGCTAGGCGAATGTTGGGAAGGTTAATTACATCAATCGAATTTTCTGTCCCTCCGTTTCACCTCATTCCCATTTTACTTCGCCTTTCATCTGCTTGGTTGTTTCAGGGCTGCAAGTGTCGGCGGGAATCTCGGCGTTGCATGGCAGGGGAAAAGGATGCTCTATGTAACAATTTGTACGCCGATGAGAGCGGTCTACGAGTCCCGGACCCCCCAATGGGATGTGCAAATCTGCAGGTGACAGGGGAGCCGTTTGTTCCATCTGCCATCCGGAAATTTCAATCTCAACAGGTAAGAAACTTGCCCTCTGCCCTGCCGTGCCTCCTGCACTGGCCGCCCTCTGTCTCCTCTCCTCTCCTCTCACCTCATCCTTCCCTCTTACGGGCGCCCAGTTAGGGGCTTAGGCACAAAGATCTCTAAAGGTCGAGGCGCTAAAAATCCCTCCGCTCGTAGTCCCACATAAAACTTTGGGAAGTATAAGAAAGTCCCATTGGATGCTCCTGAAAATAATTGAATATCTTCTTTCTAATAATTGCAAATCATATTGAAGAAGGTACACACAAATTTAATTATTTTTTCATGAACCCAGTTACAAATTGGAGTCATTGTTTATGATTTCGTGTTGGAAATGTACACGTGTCTGGTGTAACTTTACATGGTGAAAAACACCATCACCGTTACGAATTTCAAGTTTTCTCTTTTAACAATAAAAGGTGAAAACTAGTGCGTGTTATAGATTTGATGCTACAACAAAAATGTATTTAAATTTTGCGCATGTTACATAAAATATTTTGAGAATGTTACTACAAAAATTAAATTCTTCAATGCATTAGTGAGGGGCAATGTTCCCCTTACTACAGTCTATACGACAAATCCAGGCATAATACGTTTTTTTAAGACTAATGTATCGGCATATAACTCGGAAGGAATGTGACGTAGATAAATCGAGTTGGAGTATAATAACAAATATAAAAAGCATTACTACTAGCTACTAACATTTAATATAAATGTATTACAACCCAATTTCAATGACTTATAAAACTATTAGCATTTTTTAGTTCGACAATTACTTTAAGATAGTAATCTAATGATAATTGCTTGTACGAAACTGCCAGTTTCCGAGATATTCATGTAACCACTTAGAATATAGATGGCGACTTGTTTTCACAAACTTGGCCTTATTAGTGATGAAAGCGTCACTGTTTGTAGCTTAAGAAGACTACTAAGGCAGAAAGAGCTTAAAATTTGTATTCTCATCCCCAAAAAGGAAAGGGTGTGGTTCTTTATAAGCAATTCACCCCCTCAAATAGACACTCTGGTCTGTGGATCCAACTAAGTATTGGTGAATGGAAGGAAGCACTGAAAATGACAGCAAACGTTTGTTCAGTTAGAGCGATAACAGGTAGGTTCAAAGACAGTAACCACTTCCGCGTTATGGCAGCGAGATAAAAACACTCGCACATGTCCTTAGGTCTTGTCCACATGGAAGCATGCTCAGAAATGTAAGACATTATATAGTGTTCTCAATGATTGCCGAAGCCCTCAAACTGCAAAAGCACCAGGTTTACAAGGAAGTCCATGGTATTCCAGAGAATGAATCAAACCGAATAGCCGACGTCATAGCCATCCAATCTGGCTCGGGTTCAGGAACTATCCAAGATCTTACCGTCAGATGGGAAACAGGTAAGGACCAGCCGGCTGAAGTTCATAAAGAAAAATGTGTCATTTAGGACAGCACACAACGGCACCATACTTCTGCAATAAATATCATCTTGCTTCAACTGAGTTGTTGTATTACTAATTGAAGCCAGGGGTACTATCCGATGACGTTTCGTAACGTTTTGCAGGATATATAAATTAGAGAATTCATTTATTACAGCAATGGCCCATAATGTTTTCATGGATCACCAGCTATATTGAAAAAATCAGTTGTATTATACGTAAATTTTTTTATTTAGGAACGCTCTTTACCTGACGTGGTTCTTAGCGTCCCCATTCTATATTGAGAGCGAAAGACCGGTAATTTTGCTTAGAGGCCTCTATCAGACTTGAGGTTCCTTTACGTGCCGTAAATCTACGACATGGGACCACCGACTTTATTTCCCTTCCGAAGATTTATGCTCAAATAAAGATTTGCTTTAGATATGAGTAATTTCCACGTAATATATTTATAGATTTTAATTACTTTTAGGTAGTGTCTTATATTGTTGCAATTTTATTATCAGATGTTTGTATAGTTTACAATTTAAATTATATACTTACTCCTTTTCTGTTTGTGGAATATTTTTTCAATCTTTTTTATTTTCTAAAAAAATGGCTCTAGTTATTTTGATTAAAATAGCATACATAAAATATATTTACAAGACAAATAAACTGTATATTTTGAATTTTCTGTAAATCAACTGTGAAGTTCTCTTCATTCGGAGGGAAGTTTGTACAGTCTTGTAAGCATAAGCATAAACGAAAACGTAGTACATAAAAAATCTATGTGTCTTGGAAACGCACAATTTACTTCAAATATTTTTTTGCATCAACCGTTTCCGAGATATCCGCTATTAATGCTTTAATTTCTTCAACACTTCGACATTCTTAAATTTCCGTCAATTTTCTCTTGATTTTTGCAATTGACGCAGTAATTTGTATCACAAATTATGTAAATGTCAAGAGTGAATATGCATTATTGTGTGACATTGATTTGAGATGTTTGATGATTGTAAGCACTGTTGAGAAGTGGATTTATACGGCCTTACTGAAACTGACAATAATAGCGTGCAATAATGTAGCGAGGGGGCGAGCTGTTTATCATTATTAGAGACGAGCAAATGACGTAATATTGGCGCGTTTTTCTTAGAATTTGCTGGAACATTTTTCCCTAGAGCATATGTTTTCGTAATTTTCATTGAATATAAAAATAGACGTTAATGTTGGCGCGTTTTATTAACCAATAGCAGCTCAGTTATAATCTTTAGGCATATCGGGGTGTAGGAGTATAAAAAGGGCTAAGTCAGAGTCAAATTCCTCCAGTCCATCGGAAACATTTGTACATTACACGTCGTCTTTAGTTCATCGGAAACATTTGTACATTACACGTCGTCTTCAGTCCATCGGAAACATTTGTACATTACACGTCGTCTCCAGTTCATCGGAAACATTTGTACATTACACGTCGGCTTCAGTCCATCGGAAACATTTGTGCATTACACGTCGCTGAGTTCAACAGAAAAAGTCATGGTGAATACATAGCATAGTTTATCGATTTGCAGTGTACGCGTAGCAAAGTTATGAAAAATCTCAAGTGTCGTAAAGTTAATTACACAAAAAGTTGAAGTACGCGAATTAATAATGAGCAGTAAATAAGTTATTATAACAGTTTCAGTTTGGCGAGTGTCAAGATTAATATGTGAAAGTGAATAATGTGTTAAGACAATAAAAGTATAAAACAAATTCTTTTATTAGTGTTATCTTTGGATAAAAACTCCTTTCCGTTTACACACCTGTATAAGATAAGTGCTCGACCAAAAACATCATAGCTAGCCGGAGGACAGTGAACCCAAAAATTAAACACAATAACAGGCGCTCAGTAAAAGATAACACGAAGTGACCGTGACAAATTGTCTTTTATACGTGCGGCAGATAAACAGTAGCATTTTTAAACAAACCTAACAAAGAATACCGCCGCACAATTGTACAGAAACAATATGGAATTTAAGCCCAGCTTGTAGCGTCCAGTTCTTAAACATTTGACTATCGCTGTTCTCTTGGTATCTATAACGAAATGTGTAATGTAGCTATTTCCTAAAGGTTTATCTCGATTAACATGAAGTATATAGAAAAATAAACTTTCGTAAAACTAGTTTGTATAAAATTATCAATATATAACTATATAGAACTAGAGAGAGTGTGGAAAATTATGCGAATGTAACACGCCAATCTGCAGAGGAAACATCAAAGTTCGATTCCTTCGCTGTACCCAGGAGAAACGAAAGTTTTATGCAATTGATTACAGTGTAAGGTGTCGCGTCTGTCAAATATCATATACAAAATAAATATAATATTAAAAACATTAAATTGAGTTTTATTTATGGACGCCCTTTAACTACTATGGTCCTTAGCGGCCCATTCTATATTGGGCGTGAAGGACCTGAAATTTTGCTCAGAGACCTCTTTATCAGGCTTGAGGTTCTTTTACGTGCCGTAAATCTACGACACGGGACCACCGGCTTTACTTCCCTTCCAAAGAAAGCCATGCTAAGGAGCCCGAAAAAAATCTATCGCCCTCCGTCGGGTTTGAACCTGCGACCTTGGGAACTAAAGGCTAGCACGGTACCACTACTCCAAGGAGGACGACTATGTGTGAAATTATCAAAGCATAGTAGTTATTTGAATACGTTTAGTGAACTATTTTTGTGGCATAATAGAGTAAAGGAGTGATTATAGTGATATGGGGTTAAGGGCGCTAAACATCAAAGGTCATCAGCGATTATGGTGATGCTTGCAGTAAACTCATAATGCAAATTTTTGTTTTAAAAGTAAAAGCATGGAATGAGGATTGATAGAAATGAATATTTTGTTTATTCTGTAAAGCTTGAATTGTTGACTTTAAAGCGAATGAGAGTTACTGAAACTTAGTTCATTATACATAACATTGTACAGGAAATATAACCTTGCTTATTTGTAGATTTATACCGCTCCCGAGTTAAAATATAATTGCAGTTGTAAAGTGAAATTTCTAATACAAATCTTGGTTTTTTGTAGTCTTACTGACCAATTACGTCATTTCGTAATTTCAGTTACCGTGGATTATCTTGTATGTAATATTTACCACATTGCTTGATGACCTATTCATTTAATTTATATGCTGCATATAAACAAGTATTCTATACCACTTACAAATAATAAAAGGGAGCAGGGCATCGACAAGGAGGGCTAAGCTGTCGAGCATTCAGTTACAAATGATTAATGAGGAGCTATTGAAAGGGAACTCCAAGGTCTTTGACGTATAAGCTTCCTATGCCCTTAGATTAACAAATCTAACTAGGTATAAACATCACAGAATTGTTTTCGTCGTTTAAGATCATTAGCCTCTCAATAAAAACGAAATACTTTCAGTTTGCAATGAATGCGCTTAAGGATTTTAAGGAAGTGTGCAGTTCACAAACATGAGAAAACTGCATGTATTTCAATTTTAATTGAAGTCGGTACAAAATTAAGGGCTGTTTAGATGGAAATAAAATTATTCAATAAAATTAAATTTTTTTATTATCAATGCAGGAACGAAGCCTGAGTTTGGACGAAATTCACACAAAAATTTCAGACTAGGTTACATCTGTAAAACATCAAGTGTGGTTTAGATGAGCATTCTACAAATTTTTAATGTTTAGGCGACTCACGGTACTTATGTTGCTGAAATTTTATACACAAGGGTTTGAACAACATTTGTCAACAAATTTCAGACTTGGTTGAAAAGGACAAAACTAAGGGTAGTTAAGATAAAGATCATTCAAATCAGGGATGCAACTGAATATTTCTGAACCTCGTCTAAAGGCTTTGATTTTCCAGTTTAACTACCGCAATTAAATATATATGTAATTCACTGTCAACCGGTAGGAGAATGTAAAATACGCTGCTTTTTTGTTCACTTAAATTAATACTAGAACCGGAATAACCATAATGGAATCCAGGACAATGACCAAAATGTTTTATCGTGTTTATAGAGTCCTATTCCAAACAGTTATTGTGTGGTATAAAGGTTTTGGTCTCGCATGTAACTTGGGAGACAAGAGTTTGTTTCCATTAAATTTAAACTACTAATTTAGCTTAGCTTTTCGTTATCTCCATTTCAAATGAATCTTATAACTACGTTTCTTATTTTAAGCTTCCTGACATTCAATGAGAGTGTTTAAAACATCTCAGGCCACCAGCATGTGCCCCAACATTCCAACTTTTCCTGTATACTACTTCAGATATTTTCATAAATTAAAGTAAAGCAAAAAATACGATTACAGGTCTTGGGAATTCTCATATATTTATACAACACTCCATCATGCAGAGTTGTCGTAAAACTACGCTTATGTTGTAGCGTTATGCCATTTGCTCAAAGATGATGTAGGTGTGGCTGTGTCCATCTCAGGAGATGACCTCTTGACTTCCTCGAAGTTCTTAGACGTGGAATAGCACGGTCGCAGGGTCCTTCCATTTCGTCGTAAGCCTTGGCTGTAAATGGTGATGTGTGGAAGGAATAGGATTGTAGGTATTTCAGGTGCACTTCAGGAAGACACACTGACTAACTTTAAATCGCCGATAACAGCACTTTGTCACTGCAAGAACCGCTTAGTTTTGTTTTAATCTAACGCATCGGTCACTTGCGCATATTTTGCCCATCAGCTATATCTTTCCTTTACATAAATCTATCACATCTTATCTCTTTCCTCTCGGTCCACGCCATTGGTTTCTTGCTTCGGCACTATAATAGGTTCTGTCTGTGACTTGACCGCTCTTTAGGTGCACTACTTCGCGTAATTAGCTCAATATTAATTATTGCTTTGCGAAAATGGCTTCTTGTAGAATATGCATTTTAGTAGCATACAGTCTATTGTTTTTACGTATGTGATAATATTTATACCCTCTAGGTTGCGCTGACTTTGACGAATGACAATGAACACGTCACGTTTTGCTAATAAACACACGCAGCGTGCTTCCAGAGTGAGCAGAATAACTACAGTGTGTGTCGATTTGAACAACTTCACCTTATATGCCCTATTATGGCGGCTATCGTTAAATTACCTTGTAGTCAAGCCTTTCTATTTTTATATAGTTTCCTTTCCTTTCTGTTCGACCTTATCCTTCTACAATTGAAAATTTTTTGAATGGCAACGGTTTCTCTCAGCGTTCGTTACGAAATTCCCTCTTTACTTCATACTTAGCGGAAGAAGCGTTAGAATAAAAAGAATGACGTACCGGTTCATCCTGGGGTTTGGATCTTTAACATTGGAATAGCAACTGGCCATCGTCTTATTTCCTATCAGACTTCTTGCAAAAAACCAAATTGTTTATTGAGAAATAAATATTTGCAAAACTTAAAATACCTATTGTACTCTTTTAAGGTTTTTAGACGATATGTCTTATAATGTTGTTAGGCTAAAACTATATAACAAATAATATTTAAATGCTACTTATTATACCTATGGAAATAACGCTTGAATCTAGATGGATTTACAAAACGCAAACTGCACATTGAATTGTGCAATGAAACAGTTAGGGTATAAAATAAATAATGCTAAGCGAGTGTTCGTGTGTTTGAAATCAGTGGCATTCAAATACACTTCTAATGAGTATGTGCTAAAATTTTACAAACCAAACGATCGAAAATCCGTGAAGTCTAATTTTATATATATATGTGTGTAATATTATTGATTCATTAAGTGCAACATATAAAATTAGTGACACATTTCATGGCCCAGTCTTACAAGATGATTCCACATAACTAAACTTGTAGTATAGGTTGATCTTAAAGTTACCTTATTTGAATACACTTATTTGTATTTCATGAAGTACGAGCGAGTCGGCTCAGGCGGTTACGTATGTGGCCCGCATTAGGGAGGTCCCGGGATCGATCCCCGGCGACTCCCACTCTGGCCCATAAGTTTTTCGTGGCTTCTCCGGTTCGCCAGACGAATGCTGGGGTGGTTCATCCTCTACTACGATTCTCCTTCCTCTTATTTCCTGTACCCATCATCTTCCTTGTCATCTGCTCCAGGGTTGTAGGACCAGGCCGGTGTTCGGCGGGTTGCGGCGCGGCGGTGGCTTGCGCTCTGTAAAGATTTATTCGCTGGTGTCGCTGCGGTACCACTCAAATTAGGTCTCTGCTCAGCGTGGTGTTCCACTCCCAGGGATCTTGGAAGTTGGTGGCTTGTGGGCGGGAACCGTGCTACGTCGGATGGTTCTATCTGTGAACTTTAGGGACCACGTTCCATGCTTGCGTCCGTCGGCATCCAGATCTGGTCGCGCTTCGGGTCACATTGGAATCATATTGGGCCGACTGGCCTGCGTGCCGTGCACCGTCCCGGTTATGGGGACCCCTCCCTAAAACATACTTTTGCCTTTTCTTCGTGAAGTTATATCTCACGGCGCGCCTATAATGTTGGTTGTATGTTGCAAGATTTCAGGGGTACTGAAACGTTAGTTAGTCAGTCAGAAGTTGTGGCTCTGAAAATACGCATTTAAATAAAGTACAATGTGTTTTCAACTCCGCAGTCGTGCTGGGATTAGAACTGGGAACTTTTTTGTTAGAAACCCGTCGCCTAACTACACGAACACAAAGAAAAACTTTGGATATATAGTACAAAGCGACTACTTATCGGTCTGTATTACATGTCCAGTTAATGATGGATGGGACGTATTTTGTAATTAATATTATAATAATTATTCTGCAATGTGTTTTGGAATATTACCGTAATATTAATATTATTAACATTATAACAGTATCCAAAGTATATAATTAATAATATACAAACAATGTGTCAGATTAAATTCACTAATCCAGTACGCAGAAATAGTAGGGTTTCACAACCGTTCTTACTGCATACGGCACCACAGGCGATGGACACAATGATACACGAAATGAAATTGTATTATTGGTATGGATATTTGGCAGGGAAGCGTTTCAGACCTAAGTTTCGGGTACCTCCCCGGCAGTTACGAGGACTGAGAAAAACCTGGAAAAATCTTCATTAGGGTGGACAGCCTTGGTGAGATTTGAACCGCAGACCTCCCGTTGACGAATCCGTGCCATTACGACCTCGACTAACCGTGTCGGTCTCATCTGCAATGACATTGGTAGCAATATCAGAAGGCTTTTGTATAACACAATTGAAGCGGAAACAAGTGTACCTATGAAATGTAATAATATTTTGCCGTCTCTGATGTCATTTGAGTGGACAACTATGCAGAAATATCCTGTTTAACCATTAAATTTACTGTGTTGCTTGTTCAAGGATATTTGTTATTCCCGAATATTTACCTCAAATAACTTGAAAAAAAAATAATGGTAATCTTCACAGAGCCTCTCTTTCTTTTCTCTCTCTCTCTCTCTCTCTCTCCCTCTCTTCTTCTTCTGCTTTGCTCACTCAAACAGTGCCATTTTGGCAATTGTTGAGATTAGGATTCTTTTTCTTTATAGCTGTGTGTACCACATAGTGAAAAAACTGATGTTACATTTACACAACTTTATCTATCCTCTATTGCTTATTAGCGTGTACACAAATTATTCTTACGAAGCTTATTTTCCTATCTAGTTCGTTTTAACCGAGATAAAGTTTCCAAAAATACCTACGGAACACATTTCGTTACAAATACAAAGGAGGTAGCGATAATCAAATATTTTGGAACTGGGCACTATACTGGTCTTAAAAATCCATATCCTTTCCAAGCAATCGCGAGAAATAGCTGAGAATCAACAGGACAAAAAGAATAACCAAGTATTAAACAATTCAAAACATTGGATATCTCGGAAATGCCACAAAACATTATTTGTTATCAATTATGCCTTTTAAAGAGATCTACGTGTAATATGTTTTTGTCTATCGCTTAGCGTTTAACAAATATACAAGATTATACAACATTTCTTCCGAACAGACCTCACAAGTTGCTTCCAGAAAATTCAGGGTGTACATGTTATTTGTCACGTAAATGTCTTTAATATATGACATTTTAATCAAAACCGTTAGAGTCATTTATTGGAGAATCAAAAATTAGAATAACGTACCGTTAAAGCGTAGTTTGGTGGGTGGGTTTCTTGAAAATCTTCGTGTCGCATTTCTGGAAGATGCTGAACCTAAATACCAGTATCCAAGTTTTCGTTTCTGAGTGATGCTGTTCACAAAACACACACACACACACACACACACACACACACGCGCGCGCGCGCGTGTTCCTTTTTCTAAAGAAATGTTTTTGTATTTAGGGGGCCTAAAAACATGTATTTGCTGTGAAATCTTGGTATCCAATTTTTGAGTGGAATGTAGTACCTTCCCTACCTTCTATTTGCTTGGTAGAGAAAGTAAAAATGAATCCGCTAAAATCTAATAACAACTAGTTTATATTGTAACTAAATGCAGCTATGATTATTAACGAGCAATACAAATATACGTCTGAAGGAATTGTGTTGTTAAGTTTTCTTAACATTTCCTTAAATCTCTCATTACTTTGAGGTTCTTAATTAACTGCGCTACAAATTTTATATCAAAGAGCTTTTGTAAGCATAGGTTTAACAAGCTCTCATAATGGTACTTCAAAATTACTTTTGGTTGCGGCCAAAGGTTTAATTTATTGTTATTTCTTTTGTGTTCGTTTATTGCATAGTAAGTAACGCTATAAGAGCATTGAATTTTTTTTACAAATACAAAATGGGAAAACCTATGCCATTCTCTTTTTAAAACCGCCAGATACCACCCTTGCGGACGCTATTTAGTTGATAAATGATGGACCCACTCTACCGTGGTTTGTTTAATTGGCACAGAACGATATTCCTGTTTTCATTAGTTATCCCTTTGTGAACAGAATTTTCCAGTTGTAAAGCAGGAGAAACTTTTCACAACAACAGGATGGAAATTTTTGCAGGGATCTTGCCACCATTTTGGATTATGTCGTGTATGTGATACAAAGAAGCATAGCAACATCCTATAATAAACTTAAAAATTAGAAAGCCTGAACTATCCTATTATCCGATCTTTAACTTAGAACTATAAATTCTGAAATATTCAAGTACTCACAAACCATACAGGAAACCTTTATAATCTGGAATAGCACTAATTCATAGATCTAGAGGAAAATTACAAATAAGAGTAAATAATACAATAGAAAATTAGCGGATATGAAGGGTATTAAAGCTTAAGGAAAATGCAGCAATGATTCAATTTGCCAAGACAATCTTCTATCATGCGTTTTTTATTATTTTTATCTTACCATTATATTAATTCTACAATTCCATGGACGTTTTGTTCAACTACTCTTACAAGTGATAACTAATGCTTTGAATGCACAAACTGATGGAGAAATATCACAGTTAGTCCTGTATTAAGACATTTACAACGTGTTATTTTTATCCATGGAATGAGATTAATAAAATTATGTTTTAATTTCGGAATGGGAAGGATTTTATTCCTAGTTTGTAGATTTTAGGAATATATAAATTATTAAATTTTAAACAATTATGCCTTTAAGCTTAAGTATGCAACTAATTTGACCATTAAATACGGTCACTATCCGTTTTATAGAAAAAAATGGAAGACAATAAAAACTCTATGAAAAGTCTATACAAATGGTGGCAAAAGCGACGAAGGAGTAGGAGCAGGATTAGCTAGCTAAATAAAATGCAAAGCAGCTGAAAAATCAGCTGAAACTCCACGACACGTGATAGAACATCGGGCCAATCAATTGGTCATAACAAAAGCTCTAGAATACTTATAAATAGCAAGAAATAGAACAAGAATAGCTCTGCTATATACTGGAATAAAAATTGACCCTTTAGCGGATTGAAAATCACAATAATCTAAATGATAGAATAAGGAAATCTTCTCAGCTTAAATAATTACTAAAGGGTAAAGCACAAATGGATTAAGGTACATATATGAATGCAAGGCAACGTGGTGAATGATAAACCAGCAGAGGAGGCAGCAAAATTAAACCAAATATATTACGTGAAATTGTCCACAGCAACAGCTAAAATTAACTCAGGAGAGAATCTATAAAAGAATGGCATCAGAAATGGAAAGAAACTTCAAAAGGTCCAGTCACAAAGGAATTTTTTCCAACAATAGAAAGCAGACTAGGGAAAATAAACCTCATGGCAAATATGAACAATAATAATTGGATATAGAAACATTAACTCTTATCTACACAGGCTTAAGATCGTATGCAGTCCGGAGTGTTACTGCAACAGAGGACCCCAAACAATGGATCACATAATATTCAAATGTAGCACAGTGAAAACTGAGATAAATCCTAATAAACAGTGCTCTTAAAGAAGACAAATGGAGAATGCACAAGTCTGTCCTAGGTCACATAGTATATGAACTCTTTAGACTTTCAAGCGTTGAAAAATAATAAAAAAACAACAGTCAACAGCAAATATTATATATTTCTAAGAAGCAAATTCTGCTATTTATACAACAGTGTAAGAAATCGTTAAGCGCATGTAGTGGACCAGCAGAGAGTGTATAATATTAATGATATACTTCATTGCTCGCTTTCTCAAGTTACCTGCACCTAGAACGTTAGGTGTAGGTATGCCAAAATGTTGGTTTGGAGGGACGGGGAAATAATGCTCTCATTCACGTTATACAGGTACAATGCGGTGAAGGACACGGCTGTAACTTGATTTGCATGACAGTCAACATTTTTGCACTATAATGTCAGTGTCACACATTCTGATAAAAAATATTAATTAATATATTAATACAATACAAATATAAAACACTTTCCGTTTATGAGCCACTTATTTATGTTTCCACAACTCTATTACAATAAATAACAATACATTTTGTAAAGTGTCAAAAGAAAAACTTCTCCGCTTATCACATAAAAATAATTTATATTCAGAAAACTTTACAACTTAACGTTACAAACGTTAAACCGCTTACAACTCTGTACTCTCTAATAGCGACTGAAATACTGCTGTACATGTTGAAAGTGAGCGCCTGACCGAATGGCGTATAACTAGACTGGAGGGATGAACGTGACGTCATACGCGGGGTGTAGTCCACATAAACAATTGTATCGGGTCTCGAGGCAATGAAAAGGCAATGAAGTCCAAGTTCTGAAATGACGTACCTCAATGGCGGCTTCATAATAATAATAATAATAATAAATAATAATAATAATAATAATAATAATAATAAATACAGTAAAATATTTATAAGAACTTTTAAAATGAACAGAAAATATTCTACTTAAAATTTAAAGCTATACTTGTTTAGCATAAATAAATCACTCAATTTCTTACAAATAAACTTGCTAATGTATTGCGCAAACGCTGGATTATTTTGAACGTAATCTTATAAGAAAGTTCAAACTAAAATTTTTTAAATAAAAATATCTCCATATTGTGTATTTATTTTCTCATACGAATTTTAAAAATAAACACATTTACACAAAGTTTCTCCCGTGATGCTGGGCTGCTCTTATGTCATTTGTATCAGCAGTGTTTATGCCACTGTGTTATTTTTAAAGCAAGCCTACTTTCTCTATGTACTACGAGTTTATAAAGAATATGCAGGTCAATCATGCAATGCAAAATATATTTTGGAAATAATCCATTTCTTAGAGTTTAACAACCTTTGAATATTTTTCATTGCAAATATAACATACAATTTCCCAAAACTGGAAAGCACTTTACAGAAAGTACGAAATACTCCTGTTATTTTTCACACTACTGCTTGCTTAAAGTAACTGAATATTAATTACAATGCTGAGAGATATTTTATGAAATACCATGCCGAAGAAAATATTTATTAGGAACTGGAGGAAGCTTCAAAATTCTTGCCTTGAATTCATGTTTATGACTTTTTTGTTGTGGAGTGAATGAGAAAAACACACTTACGTGTAAATCACCGCCCCGATAGGAGTCGGAAACTGAGTATGGAACTCGCCATCCGAAGATGGACATACTCACTAAACAGCTCCTCCACCGGATTAGAAAGGTAAGGGTTTGCTGCGGTACCGCCTTAAGCACCCACGCAGTCCGAGGTGATGGTTATACTAGGCCGCAGTGCGGTCACCAGGAAAGTAAGGATTGGATGCTGGCAGACAGGCTTGACCAAGGCTCAGCCTGCCCTCCAGCGAAGTTTAGGTGAAGGTTAGAGGGAATTTCTGGTGATAGCGGGAAGGGTTAATTCCGATTGGGTTTTCTAGGATGGGATTGTGGTGGTTGTTTGGTAGAGGATTATGGGGAGTGTGTATCACATGGGATTGAAGGAAGTTGCGGATGAGGGTGCAGCCTTCTTAGAGACGGTTGAAGTGTGTATGAAGTTTCAAAGTTCTGGGTGTTAGAGTTATTGATGTGCGCTTGAAGCTCTCCAATCCCCACAACTGAGGTCCAAAGAGCGTCCAGGCACGTGGGTTGGTCGTCGCTGCCCTTTGTTGGTTCGTATAGTTCCACGAGGTGGCATTCAATCCGTTCCAGCTTACACTGGGCAAACGCGAGCACCCCGTCGTCGTCCTGTAGTGCGGAGATCTCTCTGGAGAGGGTGCTGATTACCCTGGCTGAGCTTCCTGCTTGGCCTCCTTTGCCGTGAGGCGTGTGAAGGTTGCCCGGTGTAATTCAGCCAGTTGAGAGGCAAGGTCCTTGATTCCCATTGTTGAGAGGACGCTGTGTAGTCTTTGCAGTGTTGTTTCTGTGATGCCAGTAATCATTGGAAGAGGTATGACTTAAATTGAAAACCTTGTATTTATATGAGGTTTTGCTTTGGAGCTTTGCTGCTCACAGAAATGCATACTCAAACACACACATACACACACACGCGCGCGCACACACATGCACTATTCTCTGCAACTTAATTCATAAGTAGGCAAAATACTCAAGCAGGGAACGAGAATCTGAAACAAATTATAAAAGTAGCTACTACAACAAAACTTTTAAATATGTAAGTAGGTCAAGTACGAAGGATGATTTTAAAGTATGGTCCGTTATGCAATAAAGTAATAACTACTGAATATTTTGGTTAACTAATTTTTTATTCCATTGTGCATACCCTAAGATTTCCTTCCCACACATTTTTCACAGTGAATAAATTGACATTCCGGTTATAGAATAAATTTTAGTGGATCCTCCTGATAGTAGTTTGCCAAGCCATACAGCAATTGTACACCTTCTGAGCTTCATTTTTCTGTGCCCAAGATTCCGTGGCAGAATCAGTTGCGTTATTAGATATATTGTTGGTATCCAGAGAAGGATTCAAGCTAGTGGTGCGGAAGTGAGATCTTTTATCACGGAGTAGCTGCAAGAAAACAACTATGAATCTGTAAGTTAATGTGATGTTAGAGAAAAACAGACTACTCATTATTTATGTATTTCAATAAGCTTTCGTATATATACCACAGATCATCCCTAAAAGATTATCAGCAGCTCATTTTGAATACAGAAACATTTAACTCTAAAAACATCTGCACGTTTTCCAGATAGACTGGAGGTGGAAGTCTGTGATAATGTTCTGAGAAACGTATGCTACGATAACACAAATGTTCGAAAAACATTGATAACTGTTAGAAAAGTAGTGTAAGGTTTAAAATCTTGGGCAAAAGGTAAACTAACGAAAACGTAGTTCTACTTTATTGCAAAACGTACCTTACTTTTAAAACACTTCTCGTAGAATCAAATCAAGATATCAATTGCGGAAATAATTTGAGAAGGATTAAGGCGTTGCATAAACCTAAACATATAGTATATTGAATTCAAGGGACTTTTCTACCCACTATCGTTTACCTTTTATACCTTCTACACACTATTCCTATGAAAGCTTATTTTTCCAGCTATTTCAGGTAACTCGAGATAGACCTTTGCTGCAATAGTTTCAATTCACATTTCGTTATAGGTACAAACTGAAACTATTGTTAGATGTTTAAAAGTGGATACAGGCGTTTAAATTCCATATTTTTTATGATGTTGCGAGAAAGAACTCAATAGTGACAGCAGTTTCAAACATACCTGGCATTGAAAATTCGGAAATTTTATTTCAATATGTTATTTGAAATACACGGGTTTATTTTTTGACGTATTAAGTTCTTCTCCATATCTCATGGTTTACGCAATGTGGAAAATTAAACGGCCTATTATCAAAATGTGAAGATATAAAACTTATTTGTTATGTACATGTCTTAAATATGTGGTATTTTAATCAAATTATTAAAATACATTTGAGAAAAAATAAATTGAAAACTTTTCCATACAGACAAATTGTGGTGGGAAATGTTCTTTAAAATATTCGTGTCGCATTCTTGGAAGACGTTTGTAGAAGCTATATCAACAAATCGATATGTAA